>OX467108.1:7980144-10380144 GCA_950106695.1 Biston stratarius
ACGTATGGTCACGTTAGTTATGCCTACCTCAAGATTGACTCGTAATGTCTAGTTAATATATCAATATAAAATCATAATCGTCTATTAGCATAATATTGATGGTCCAAACATCGACAAATAAATATAAATTAGGTAACTATATTAAACATAATTAGTGTGTGTTCAAACAACGAAAGCTTAAATAAAATAAATAATTAAAATGCAAAATATCCGTGGTTATCGTTATAAGGTGCCATTTTTATGCTAAAGTTTGGAGATCAATCTCCTCGTTGCGGTTTTAGATACTGGTAGCTCAGTTCAGTCCACTCCTTGATGTCTTTTAGTCATTTCTGTCCGGAACGTTTTGCTTCTCTGGGATTCGAAGATCAATCTTGAAAAGTCACTTATGGATCCTCTTTGTATATGATCGAAGAAGACGGTCTTCTGTCTCATGATCTTGGTCTGTGTCCATGGTATCAATATGGACTACTATTGTCGCAACAATCGGGTCTAACGCCGGGCAGCGATCGTTGACTTCACCATCCCACATGACGAGAATCTCATGAAAGTCGAGAAGGACAAGCTCAGCAAGTACCTTGACTTGGCTCACGAGATAACCGCTATGTGGGATGTTGATTCGACGATCATTGTCCCGGTAGCCGTCACGGTCTTAACCGACATCTTAAGAGACTCGCTCGACGGTTGGGTCAAGGGTTAGATCCAAAGCGCAGTGATCTTTGACACGACGCGTAATGTGAGTTCCTCGCTAAGCCCTAACCACCAGCAGCTTGACCTCTGCTCCGCTGCCGGCGGCACTCTAGGTCCATGTACTTTATTTATTATTTTATATCTACATTATTATCATCATCTTTAGCCCGTAATCTGATACTTCCGGCTCCGGAGGAAACACGGTGGTTATGTGGGACTCTCCGCCAGTGGCGGCCTACCCACTAAAAACCCTAGGGTGTTTCTGCTTGACGCCTATGTGCCGGGACTACGGGAACGCTTTCGCACTCGTCCGCGGCCCCGACGGCGCTGGTCCCCTGGGACCCTTCCCTGTTAGGGATGGAGCTGGAGAGCCTCTATCCCTCTTTCCTTGGGGGGCGCGTGGAAACACCGCGCGCGCCACTTCAGGGGCTACTCTTGTCGGGCGATGGACCCCCCGAGTCCAACGCCCAGAACGCCACACACCCTGAACTAACCTAGTATATTGTATAAAACTTAAATTTAACAATAGAAAATAGATAGCTAAGCTTATATTTCTTAATGAAAAGACACTTCTGCACATCAATTAACCACAAAACCATTTATGGTCGACTCTTTTGGTAGTTGTGCACAAAATGAGAGTCGCACAGAGAGACATGGAGAGGTCCATGCTCGTATCAAACTTTATAACCGAGTTCGCAATACCGATATCCGGCGACGAACAAAAGTTCAAGACGTTGGTATCGCAGTTATGAATCAGGACACGTTGCTAGACGAAGTGATGACAGGTGAAGTAAGGTTGCAACAGAGTGGTGGCCTAGGCAAGGCTAGCGGAGCGTTGGTCGTCCAGCCGCAAGATGGGTCGACGATATCGTCATCGTAACCTGGACCAGATTGCATAGGACCGAGGCAGATGGCACAACACGAGAGGCGTATCCCCAACAGTGTGATAAATAAGGCTGTGGATGTTGATGAATAAAAACCCATTATTTAAGATACCTACTGATAAATATGCAAGAAACAAAATCACATAATGCCTATAAGCTTTAAATGGATTATTGGTTCTGAATTTGTAGTATTACAAATTATATTATTCTAACCAGCGTAAGAGGCAGATGACATGGATAAGAAGGTTGTGGATGTAGATGATGAATGAGTTAGTTGAGTTAGGTATACGGTACCTCTGCAATTAGTTTAGTTGTTTTACAATATGGCACTTACCACTGTGAATATTATTTTATGCAAGTCCTTTTTAGGGTTTTGTATCTCAAAAGGAAGAAAGAATCTCTTACAAGATTACGTCGTCTTTGTTAATCTGTCATGTTTGTTGATACCAAACGTATTAAAACTTATAGAGAATCATGAAATTTGACAAGAAGCAAAAACTTAAACGTGTCTAAGCAAAATATTTAAATTGATAAAATAGTGCTTATTTTTGAATGATTTTATCGTCGCAATTTCCGTCAAATTTATGGTAGGTATTCATGTAATTAAATAGTATCCATTAGCACTTGACACACAAATTATAACTTATGATACGAAGATAAATGTGTCATGAAAAGAAACCAGTTCATTATTTATTATGTAATTAGAATAAATATTATGATACATGCATAAATTTAATCATGACTTCGGTAGGTATCTAAAGGAAACATATTTTCTAGACTACCGGGTTTTATAACCTTAGGAAATTATATTAGTCCTAACATTATATGTAACGAAAAGAGACCTTTTTTGATTTGAAAATATGTAATGAGACGAATGAGATGCTCTCCTGATGGTAAGTGACAACGCCTGGCCATGACCACTGCGGCGATACACAGAACTTTGAGTAATAAAACAAAGTCCAGGGCATCGCTGCTTTGGCGCTCATTACTTTGAGACATTAGATGGTTAGTCTCAACAGCCCAGTAATTTTGCTAACTGCAATACCCTTCAACTTCAAAACAAGAAGCGGCCAACCATTTTTTTTTTTGATAATATAACTACAAACTAAGCTAATATTTTTGTTTTATTTATGCGGGATTACTCACGTTTAATTTTATAGGATACTCCGACTATAGTTTCGGCCACATCCGGTGGCCTTTAACATGGAGACAAAGCTGCGTATAACGCACGCGCGGCCTCGTCTTGCTTAGCACACAAAATCAACAAGCTGAAGAGTTTCAAAAACTATAATCCGACTACGATTAAAATAGATATAATTAAGGAAAAAAACTTATTATTCCAAATTAAATTCAAACATATAACTTATATATATTGTAATCCTCTTTTAATTGCCTTTATTTAGATACCCTACTTGATAGGTTTGTTTTGTGTTACTATTTCGCGCCATAAATCCACCATCTTGATTTTTGTTTAAACTTTCTAAGGACACTTTGGTTATTGAAACGAATCTAACGATACCTTAATTGTCGTAATTCATTCGGCCGTTTGGAAGATACAAGGTAATAAAGAAATAAATAAAAGTAAGTGATCTTTTTTTTGGTTAAAAGAGTTTTTGAAACACGGAAAACTCTTGCCACAGCATTATTTTTCAAAACTTTTTTTATGAGTTTTTGTAACTAAAAATAGTGGTATTTTATTTATAAAATGCAGAATTACGTCTGTGAGTATGGGAAAGTTAAAAAATGTTTTAGAACATGACTCGGGTTGCTTCCACAACTCCATCAACGCTTGGTGTAAAGTCACCACTAGATACTTTAATACGGAATGTCCGGACCCAACTAAAATTTAAGTGTAACTTTAATTGTCAATTAGATTATATAAGTTGATTTTCATAGAACAATTTAAAGTATTGAAACACTTAACAATGGCAAACGCATACAGTGCGATGCAAAAAACACAGGAGAAAAAGATTTATCATTATAACAAAAACAACTTTAACCATTATACGTTATTTAAGTTTTTCATTCCAGCTCCTTTATCTTTAAATAGTCATACGCCAATATTTTATTAAGACAAGAAAAAACTTGCTACTAAATTACACACAAATCGAAACTTTTTATTAATAAACACAACAAAAAGTTACTTTCGTTATCGTCGTGTAGAAAAAAGTCGTTCATTATATTATAACGCGCGCTTTCCGAACGTCTTAATCCGCCATTTTGTTTTTTGTTTCAAATACGCGCCAAAAAACGTTTTATAACAACAAAAAATCATAGAGTTTTTACTTCAGTTTTTTTTTCTAAAAATTCTGGGTCAATGTGTTACGATTTGTCCTTTTTAACTGGTTTGCTTCTGTTTTATTCAAATTTATCCGTTCTGACTCATTTTTACTGTTAAAATGCAATAATTTACACGATTGACCGTTTAATGTATTCGTTATTACGTGTTATTGCTTAATTAAATACATGCTTAGGGTTTTTGTTTCGTTTTGACGAATTCTGATTGTTTTATTTTTTAAATTTATAATGATGGCGTCCATTTAGGTATGATCAACTTTTTAGAGTCTATGGTAATAGATTGGTTTTTTAAACTTTATTTTACATCCAGTTTTTAAACTTGTTTAATTGCTTACTATGATAAGCTCGAACTTTTGCGACATGTAACTTAAATGTTTTTTATACTATTGAATAGGTGTTTGACCATAGCTCACCTGATGTTAAGTTACGGTATGGTCGATGATGGCAAATACACGTAGCCTGGAATGGAACTGGCTCTCAAGTGATACTTTAGATTGAATGAGTTTCTTGAAAAGAAGCGAAAACAAAATAATTACAAAATAAGGAAGCAAATCAACTAAACATTTTGTGAAGGTCACAAATTATTAAAACGTGATTATTACTAAGTAACTTAGTACAAATACATTCGTAATCATTTGCAAGGATGATGAACATAATGATAAATCGCTTATAATGAGCATCCTCGGAAAATACAATAATGATTGCCAAAAAACCTGACGAATAATTTTCTTTTATTGGCTTAATGTTGTAGGTGATTCGTGACTGAACGGTGTTTAAAATTTTCGGAATTTCTGTTTTTTTTTTCTTGTTTTGATTACAGATTGTGTTGGTTTTTTTAATGACTTGGCTGTTAAAAAATCCTATTAATCTTACAATTAGCTAATATTATAAATGCGAATGTGAGTTTGTTTGTTACCTGCCTGTTTGTTGCCTTCACGCGTAAACTACTCGACGGATCTGGATAAAATTTTGCATGTAGGTACCCTGGAATAAGACATAGGATTCTCACCATCATCATCATCACGCGGGTAAAACCGCGGGGCGCAGCTTGTTATATTATAAATGTGATAGTTTGTATGTTTTGATGTTTAGATGTTTAGATGTTTGTTACTCAATGGCGCAAAAACGGTTGAACGGATTTGCATGAAATTTGGCACACATATAGTTTATTACCTGGATAAACATATAGGATACTTTTTATATAAGAAAAATGTTAGTTTCCTGTGTGGCTATCAAAAAACTAGCTACTAGTCGTATCCACTTGATATTTGATATAGAAGCGTCTTATGGAACATTATTCCGGGATAAAAGGCATCCTTTATCTTAATCTAATAATAAAATAGCGCAAGTTTCATGACTATTGCTTATTTGTTACTTCCATGTTTTATTACTCTCTGAACTAAGTCGCGGGTGTTGACATTATTTATTATACACTAGCGAACAGCTCCAACTTTGCGTAGAAGTTAATAAACGAACTAACATTCTAAAAAAAAATCTTTGAATGAATCTGTATCAAAATCCGTAGAAATACATGCTTGGTTTAATATAACTACGCGAACAAACAGACACGAGAAACAAAACTTCATTTAATTAGTATTAAATAAAGTTTTGTATAAATGAAGTTTTTAGTATAAGTATATGCAACTCTTTTTAATGCAGTTTCCATCAATAGACAGAGTGATTCAAGATTCATATGGTACATTGCACCCGTGCGAAGCCGAAGCGGATCGCTAGTAGCTCATAAAATAATTAAATACTTTTTTTTTGTAAATATATACAAAATCACACATATTTATCTTCACATAAATGTTTGTCCTATGGTGAGAATTAAACCCACGACCTTTTAGCTCTTGAAGCAGATATTCTACCAAATGAACTAACAGGGCAGTCATTAATTTGTATTTAAAAAAATATTACCATGCAAACAGAAGAGTAATGCAATGCAGAAGCAGTACAATACTTTATTCATAATGTAATGTCAAATTCCGTTATATAATTCCAAATATAACATTAAAAAGTTTTAAAATACTGATTACATCACATCATAGGTCGTCCACTGCTGGACATAGGCCTCCTCCTGGGGTGATTTTGCCAATACTCGCCACGCTTGGCAGGCGGGTTGGCGAGCGCAGTTAGGTGTGAATGTTCAAGGAAGACGCTGCTGCCCATCTTCCGGAGTACATCCCTTAGCCGACTCTTACGGCAACCACGGGTAGAGAGGGTGGGTGGGGCACCACAACGGCAAACGTGCGTATTCCCGTATCATTGAAACGTAAATAGAAACAGAGACCACGTCTTTGCACTTGCTACGATCCTGGTACAAATATTTCGTTTCTCGTAAAAGTTGCAAAAATTAAGCAAGAAGAGCTTCTAATTTGAAACATCTAACCTCTTCGACAAGAAGTCATCTAGTAAGCTTCTATTTATCCATCATCCATGCCCACAAATATTATTACAGTCATGTATAGCAATCGAATGTTTTTGCCATACCAATCAAGATGATTGACGTGCAAGCATTAGGTGTTACGTGCTTCCAAGCTAGCTGGTGTAAGGTGACCATAATTTAACCGAAGATTGGGAAACGGTAAAACTTCACAGCATTTCATGGCTTCACCGTGCCGGTGACGCATTGCAAGGGCGGGTACTGTGCAATGCCTAAGACTTACGACCTGGGTGTCATCATCACATCATTAGCCATAGGACGTCCACTGCTGGACATATGCCTCCTCCTGGGGGGCTTTTGCCAATACTCGCCACGCTTGGCAGGCGGGTTGGTGAGCGCAGTTAAGTGTGATTGTTCAAGGAAGACGCTGCTGCCCATCTTCCGGATTACATCCCTTAGCCGACTCTTACGGCAACCACGGGTAGAGAGGGTGGGGTACTATTCTCACGCCGGCATCACCACGGCAGTTATAAGTTAGGTTATAATTATATCAATTAAAATCTTGAAAATTCTTCTGGTCTTATTATCATTGTATTTTTCGGTAAATTTCCAAGATTGAAAAAGTGAAGTAGGTAGTCCCTTGAGTCCTGTTACGGACTCAAGAGACTCAACAACCTTAATGACTATAACCCAAGATCATTAGCAGTATGCGAAAGTGACGTCAACCTCAAGCGTTTAATAAGTTCCCCCAATCGCACATTTTCAGTGCCTTTCTATTTTGCATTATTAGTAATTTACGTGCATTTATTGCGGATCGGAAAATATAGTCACACTCCGCGTCAAAATTGAGAAACTTTATCAACTATGACATGTATGTTTTGGCTTAAAATAAAATTCCGCAGAGTAACGCATGAATCAATCAATAAACTATGAAATCATATTTCGACAGTGAAAATATCTATAAATAAAAACTATCGATACACACTCACATCATAATGAAACACTACACATAGAACACTTTCAGGAATTACGAAACAATAGTCAAAAACTAAAAATACAAAAGAAAATGGAACTACAGCACATTCTCCTTCCAACACCTAAAATGGTCATAAAAGACAATTGACGAGGGCCGCAAAAGAGAAATTTGTTGGGAAGCTTAAACTGATGAAATCCTAGCTGAAATTAATACAGTATTGCAGATCCTTATCTCAGTTGATGTTGAGTGAAGACGCGGTCTACTATGGAGCACCCTTGCATAGAATAGACCTATTTACTTGCGATTTGAAGGTTTACACCCAGATTATAATTATGTAGGTATAGGTATATCAAGGAACACACATTCTGGCAGTAAATTTGACAGCCCTGTTAGCTTATTGGGAGTATGCCTGCCTGAGCTGTAGGGCGTGGGTTCGATTCCCGCCAAGGACAAATGTTTGTTTGGTATAAACAAATGTTTGTTCTGTGTCTGGGTGTTCTGTATGTATTATAAGCGTGTATTTACAACAAAAAAAAGTATTTATGTATTCTATCAGTTATCTGACTTCCATCACACAAGCTTTGCTTAGTTTGGGGTCAGATGGCGCTGTGTGTAATGTGTCCTTCAATATTTAGATTTATTTATTTAAATCCCAATGTTTGTGGTTCATATATTTTGTTCGCGTATTTTGATCATAGACTATGAAACTAGTTTTGGAGCTTCTAAACGTCCTATTTATAACCTAAGTAGTATTAGTTATCCCATGCGTAAGCTTTAAAAAATAATAACTAGTGTTACGTCAACATAGCATGTATTTAGAAAATGTAAAAAAATGTTTATAATGTAAAATTTCATAACATAATGTTTTTTTTTTAATATAATTATTAATTTTTATTATTAATCACTTTAACTACAAGGAAATGACAAATGGAATAATTATACCAAGATACAGGCATTGCGTAGTTTGGGGCCCGTTGTTATCTCCCTTAAATGTAGACTGTTATCTATCCATGTAACACTTGTATGCACAACATAATGTTATCCCGGCCACTAAACTTTATTATTATTATTATAAAAGATCATCATGGTCACAATATCAACAGGTTTTCGGGTACGCAGCGCGGGGCCGGCCGCACGATCCTCGAAGAATAACTCCAAATAACACTCTTGATCATCGAGTATCTGTCATCATCAACCGTGGAAACATTCACACCGATATGTAATGCTAGGTACAAACCCGGACAACGAACACTTAAGACTACAGATTGTAGACTGTACTGCTATCTCGTTTCTTTTAATGAATTAAAAAGAGACAGCACTACATTTGTTGACGTTTATTGACCTATTATTATAATATTAAATTATTAACATAATCCATAGCAATTAGAAAATTAATGGTTTGTTAAATATACTATATATAAGGCTCAAATATCAATAAAAATATAATTCATTTTAAAAATCTAATGATAATTAATACAAGTAAAAATAACGAGCAGAGCGCGACGCTCTCCTGAACGTAAGAGATGAGAAGCATGTCTGTGACCGTTATAGCGAATTACGAGTAGCAAAACAAAGTCCAGGGCATCGCTGATTTAGCGCTCATTACTTTGAGACTATGATTATTATGATGATTTACTATGATGATTAGTCTCAACAGCTCACTCAACAGGGTGCGATTTGATTGCGCATGATCACTGTGAAGCCATTTATTCGCGCATCCACAAACATCCTCTAAAAATAACTATGGAAACAGACGTGGTTTTGGCACATTTTTTACTTAATAACGGAATTACTCGCGTTCAACACGTACACACACACTCACACAAACACACAAACACACACACTCACTTTCTCTCTCTCACACACACACACACACACACAAACACACACACTCGCTCTCTCTCACACACACACATACACACACACACAAACACACACAAACACTCTCTCTCTCTCACACACACACATACACACTTTCTCTCACACACTCACACACACTCTAACACACACACACAGACACACTCACGCTTACATACACACACTCGCTCTTTCACACGGACACACACACACACTCACGCACTCACGTATACGTACGTTTAACGTGAGTCATCCCGCATAAGAAAAACAAAAATAACCGGTTACTCATGCAATACACTACATATCTTTTATTTTATTTGTTACTTAGTTTTATTCGATTAATTTTACATTTAGTGTTGTTAGTTACGCTTCGGTGTAAAGAATAATAGCAAAATCTTATAGGTACTAAACACTTCCATGCGGCAGAACTCACAGCATTTAAATTATAAGCATCATACTTGAGATTCGATACATGACATCATCTTAATAAAATACACGTTATGTAAGCTTACACTTAATTATACTTATATACCTAAAGATTTTTTTGCTTAGACACGTTGCTAGGGTACATAACCCTGTGGCTTGTGTGTCGGTTTCCTACCGGATACACTTTGGATACGCTTCAGATCTACACGACTAGGATAATAATAAATAAATAAATGACCTAATTCGACCCTGCCCATTTTGCTATAGGACAGCCAGGAGCTTTCAGAGCTTCATGGTCGATATTCCAAAAACTCACACTAAACGGTTAGAATCGCTAAACAATGGAATTTGCTGTCCGAGTAGGTGTTCCCTGATACAATCTGGGTGCCTTCAAGTCGCGAGTGAATCGGTTTCTTCTAGGCGAGCGTGCTCCATCGTAGACCGCATCTTCGCTTAACTTCAGGCGAGTTGGCGATCAAACGCAACGCTTTTTTATTTGTAATAAAACTTAATAATCTTATGGTACCTACTTATACGATTTTGAAATCCCTCTCTGTTAGAGAATAAAGATTTTTTTGTAATATAATAGTCAAGAGACTAACGAAATAATCTTCTAATGTTAAGAAAGTTTTTTTTCATGTTGCTCCGGTACTTAGAACTTTGAGTAACAAAGTCTAAGGTATCGATGCTTTGGCGCTAAATTACTTTGGGGCATTCGATGGTTAGTCTCAACAATCGAAAATGGGAAATCTAAATGTCAACAATAAATAAAATGAAAAAAATATGTTCGAACCCTTTAGTGGTGGTACTCGCTATTTTAATTTAATTTATACGGTTGTATTTTACGTGTGTCTTAACTAGTCTAATAGAATTTAACCAATTCAATTTTTTTTTGTTTCATTTTTTTTATTTAATTTTATTTTTGATTACAAAATTAATTTTCCCTAATAGATTGAAAATAATTATACATTTATAAATGAGGATAAAATTATTAGAATTAAATAATAAGTATTCAAAATTATTATTGACATTTATTATTACATTGATATGATTTAATTGTCACTAAAATCTTATTTCACTATTTACAAGTATTGACAACAAATATAAACAACTACCTATATATAAAATGCAAAGTAACAAAGACAAAATTTTGATTATAAAAAAAAATGTAATAAAAATTAAAAATAATATAATTATAAGGTATCTTTAATACCAAAATTCGTTAAGTATCTAAGATATAATTTCGTGTTCAAAAAGTTCAAGGTTATAAGAATATTATGATTATAATAACAGAAAGGCAATAAATTACTTGTAAAATGATTTAATGCTAAAATAAGCATGAAAAAATATGCTTTTAATAGTATTTCAAACGATTACGTAAGCAATTAACATAAACGAGTCGCAAGTGAATCGTTCCTTTCATAAAAAGTGCCTTAACGTAAATCGGGCGAGGTTATGAACAATGCTGTAAATTTAGAAAAAACCAAGGGATAATATTTAAAAAAAGCGGGCAAGTGCGAATGGGACGACTCACCCACCGAGGGTTCCGTACAAACTAGTAGATTTGATAAATAATTCGGGAATCGAGTGTTGAAGCTTATAGTTTTGACCCTATTTATTTGTGATTAATTTTAAAATGTACAGTTTTCGTATTTTTTTTATGTGTACTATAAGACAATGCTTCTTGCCAAATTTCATAGTTCTAGCTCAACGGGAACTACCCTATAGATTTTGATTCCCTTATGAGTGTCGAAATATGCAGTTTTTGCGACATAAACGTCTGTAATATTTTTTACGATATCTGAGAAGTTTGATTTTTTTCATTGCTACAAGGAACTACAGATTTGAGTATATGTTTTTAATTTCAACGTGATACTTCTACGCGTTCTATATAGAAGCTCTTGACAGATGGACAGGCGGACAGACGGACAACAAAGTGATCCTAATAAGGGTTCCGTTTTTTCCGAGGTAGGTACTGAACCCTAAATATTTGTCTCTAGAATTAAATTAGCACGATATCACGCACTTTTGTGCGTATTGTCGCTAGCTTGAAATGGTAAAGGAAAGCTGCGTATTTGAGAGCTCTTAAAAAAATTATCGTAGAACTTCCTTCAAACGTACTATACGTGTCTCATCCGCACGGCCAAGGAATGAAACAAGCTGTTTCCTGAAAGATCAGTATAACGTCCACTGCTGGACATAGGCCTCCCCCATTGATTTCCATAAAAACCGGTTGGAAGCGGCTCGCATCAAGCGCGTTCCTGCGGTCGTTATTAGGTCGTCTGTCCACCTTGTGGGTGGACGTCCTACGCTGCGCTTGCCGGTCCGTGGTCTCCACTCCGGATCTTTGCAGCTCCATCGGCCATCAGTTCTGCGTGCTATGTGCCCTGCCCACTGCCACTTCAACTTGCTAATCCGCTGGGCTATGTCAGCTACTTTTTTTCGTCTACGGATCTCCTCATTTCTGATTCGATCTCGTAGAGAAACTCCGAGCATAGCCCTCTCCATAGCTCGTCGTACTCTAAGCTTACCAAGAAGGCACATAGTCAGAGACCGAATTGAATAGGTATCTCCTAATTCTACGTTCTAGATCTTCGACCACATCATCGCTCAGCATCAGGCGAGTTACAGATCAAACGGGGACTTATAAGTGTTAAAATAAAGCAAAAGCTTGCGTTTGACCGCCATCTCGCCTGTTGTTGATATGTATAAAACGTTTTACTAATAAATATTTATGTAATAACGATTAGGTTACTTTGAAAATCGACAAGACAAAAGACAGGCTATCTCCTAGGAGTCAAAAGTCATAACAACGGTTGAATCGATAAGTGGGCGTGCGGTATCTGGATTACAATCAAGTATAAACAAATATCTCTTTCCTTATTGGTGGACGGACAACAAATTACATTAGAATAGGTAGAAATATCTGTATTCGTGTAAAATCACTTAAAAATAACATGATCATCACGTTTTGTCACCAAAACGAACAAACTAATGTAACTAACTGTGGTGGCAACAAATTTATCGCCAAAAAACTGATCTAAATTTTTTACTATTGCTAAAACTTCTTTTTTAATGACGGAAACTCTAAGCGCTATTTCAGAGGTAGTCTGAATCAGTGATTCTCAAATTTCTAGGAAGGAACGTGGAGGGAGGATATTGATTCAGGAAAACGAATTAAAATTGCATTATTTGGTTCCACCTGCACCTTTCTATTACCGGACGGCTACTCGAAACGGCCTAAGTGCCATCCATACATGGTGGACATTCCCCACGTGCGGACTAAATGCTTCGATTCAACATTCTTTATACGTACAGCGAGGATGTGGAATTCTCTGCCGGCGTATGTTTTTCCCTCGACGTAGGTACTATTTGGGTGTCTTCAAATCCGGATTAAAAGGTCTTTCCTGTAAGCGTGCTTTATCTTAGACTGAATCGTGCTTAACATCAGTCAGGGTGTGGTCAAACTCAAATCTATTTTATATAAAAAAAACCGACCCAGTGCGACTCGGACACGAAGGGTTCCGTACCATTATCTACAAAAACGGCGAAAAAATCATGTTTGTTGTATGGGCCCTTAAATATTTGTTTTTTTTTAATTTAATTATTGATTTTAAAATGAATATATAACTAAATATTCTGTGAATATTTCAAGCCTCTACCTGTTGTCGTTATCAATATCGAGCAAAAACGAGCAAAAAAATCGCGTTTGTTGTATGGGAGCCCTCCTTAAATATTTAATTTATTCTGTATTTTAGTATTTGTTATAGCGGCAACAGATATACATCATCTAGGAAAATTTTAACTAAATAAAATACTAAATAAAAACTGTTTAACTATTTTAACTGTCACGGTTTATGAAATACAGCCTGGTGACAGACGGACGGACAGTCGGTCTTAGTAATAGGGTCCCGTTTTACCCTTTGAGTACAGAACAAAAAACTACTCAAGAAAATCAACAAACAACTTAATTGAAATTGCTAAAAACTGTTTGAAAATTATTTTATTAGAGATAAAAAAATAGTGTCAGTTATTATTTTTTTAAAAGAAGAGACAGTACCTATTTCGAATCAATGAAGGCGAGCGTATCAGACCACACTTTGAGCACCACTGGTGGTTACTGATCAAAACGAGAATACTGGTAGGAAAAGAAATCTGGCGCCTTCACCTAACTGTCCACTGATCCGAGACACTGGCATCCGAAGGTCTAGGAAGACCAATTACTGGACGAGCTAACAAGCTGGACAAAAAATTACTAGGAAAAAATTCAAGGATCGCCAAATCATCAATATCAGCCAATTCCGAATATTTTAAGAATAAATAACTTAATCTCACATGTTTTCTTTTATGTACTACTAAGTAATTATGTTTTTTTTTTTCGAAATTTTACTAACTATATGGATAATATTTTTTTATTGACAAATCTTTATGCTGACTTATTTTTATACGGTTTGAAGGGAACAACAGCTAGTTAAATTAGTGCTATTGAAACTAACCATCGAAAGTCTTAAAGTAATGAGCGTCAGAGTAGCGATGCCCTTGACTTTGTTTACTGCTCAAAGTTCTGTGTATCGCTGCAATGGTCATGGACAGGCGTTATCTCTTACAATCGGGAGAGCGTCTCGTTCGTCTCATTACTGCTACATTAAAAAAAAAACATACATTTAAACAAATAACAAAGACCTCTATTAACAAGTTTTCGAAGTAAGACGCAACAGATTTCGACTTACAGCGAATTAATTAACAAAACGGAGACACGTGCACGGCACTTGTCTAGATGGCTGCCGTCACTCATTTTTCATTCATCGGTGTATTACTGTTACTGTTGAAATAGGTGAACATTAGAATAGAATAAAATATAACTTTATTGTACCAACACATTACAAATATTAAACAGAAACAACAATAGCGTAAATACAACGGCGCCTTACCGTCTAAAGCGATTTCTTATAGGCAACCTTTCGATAGATAGGACAGAAGGTATAGCTAATGGTAACGCCTGTCCATGACCATTGCAACGATACACAGAACTTTGAGTAGTAAAACAAAGTCCAGGGCGTCGCTGCTCTCATTTTGCGCTCATTATTTTGAGACTAGATGGTTAGTCCCAATAGCCCTGTAATTTCGCTAGCTGCAGTACCCTTCAAACTGGAACACAGTAATGTTTACACACTACTGCTTGGCGGCAGAATATCTGGTACTGCGGTGGTACCTACCTAGACGACCTCCTGCTAAGGAAATCTACCACCAAGTAAATGTTCTTCGATTCCACATTTTTAATACGTACAGTGAGGATGTGGTACTCTCTGCCGACGTCTGTTTTTCCCGCGAAGTACAACTTGGGTGTCTTCAAACATCTGGATTTGAAAACACCCAAGTTGTACTTCGGTTGTCTAGGTGTTTAACCACAGCTCACCTGATGTTAAGTGACGCAGCACACCTAGCCTGGAATGGAACTGGCTCTCAAGTGAGGCTGCCGGAACACACCGATAGATGATTTGCAGCAGATTTTCAACTTGATGGGTGGTAGCTAGCCAGCCGAGTCTTGAAAGTATCCTACCACCACGTTATGGTTTCCTCACGATTACCTTCACCGGCAGCTTTGTTGGGGTTTGAACCCACGACCTTCGGCATGCGAACCGACCGCGCTAACCACTGAGTTATCATCGCTGCTTAACATCAGGCAGGGCGTGGTCAAACGCAAATCTAATTATTATAAAAAAGTCGCCAGCCCCGGATTTACGACTTTCCTGACCTGGCTCAAAAAAATCATAATGTCACCCTCTCCTCTAGCGATTGAGAGAAATTCATTGTTTTACAACCAGTTCATCTACTAAGTATTTTAAAGGTCAGCATAAATAAGTATCTTTTAAGGCTTTTTTTTAATTAACATATTACCGAAACTTCTTTACCTAAGTATACATAAAAACTAACTTGAAAAGAAACATCTAAACCATTCCCACCACCCCTCAAAAACCGTATCGCCTCCCTTAGATTCATCCGTAAAAAATCCGTAACACCTGTTGCGCCTACGCACCCGTTGCTAAGCGACGCGCCATCTTGTGCAGACCATCTGTCAAATTCAAACATAGAATTAATTAACGGCTACCCACAAATGAAAGAAAAAAAAACAATTACACTTGCTAAGTAAGTATTCACATCAAGGAAGTAGGTACGATTGAACACTGGTATATAATTTTCATAATTAGATAGATGAATTAAGTCAGGTGCTGCCAAATTATACCCGAATGATATTAAGTTAATGTATGTTGGTAATATTATAATTCAAGGTCAGTAATTAACAATAGACAAAAGAATTCAGAAAAGTATTCCGTGTTTGTATTTATACGTGCTTACTGATTTATACTAATTATTTAAAAAAAAAAAATTGACAGGCTATTGTTTGACTACAGCTCACCTGATGTTAAGTGACGGTTAGGTCGAATATGGTAAACAGCCTGGAATGGAACTGGCTCTCAAATGACGCTGTCGGAACACACCGTTAAGTGCTTGGCGATCGATTTTCAACTTGAGGGTGGTAGTTTGTCAGCCGAGTACTAGAAAGTACCCTTCCACTACGCCATGGTTTCCTTGACCGGCAGCTCAAGGTCATTGTTGGGGTTTGAACTGACGCCCTTCGGCGTGTGAACCGGGCGCGCTAAGCACTGAGCTACCATTGCTACTTCAATTAAAGACATTATCTACTCTATTTTTTTTATTTATTCATTGCGGTTTCACAATAGCGACTATAATAATGAATACACTAATTATTTAACTTAAGTAATGCTATAGGTATGCGTTGTTTGTTCAAGGAAGCAAAACATACATTTTTTAAATTCAATATAATATAATATATATATATATATGTATATATGTATCTTATATATATGGCATGTAGGGTAGAGACTGTCTGCTTACGATCTATATAGGGACCTAAAAATACAAATAATTAATTAAATTAAAATCAAAACCAAAATGAAAATTATAGACAGTTTCGGGATCAAATCCAAAGCGTTTCCTTATTCTTTGTGAAAGTATTTTTTGTTCTTGTAAACTAAGTTCAATTAAGTATTGTAAAGAATTTAATCTAGTCGTTGATTAGGATAAACTTAATGGTAGAAGTGTATTTACTCAAATCAGTTTTTTTACAATAAAGTCTTGCTCAATTGTTCTTCCTTTTCATTTTTGATGTTAGTTGTCTTAGATTAGAAAAAAGTATTTTGCGTACATACTTTTTTAATTTGTGAAGACTCCGTGGTCATATAGTTTTACGTCTTACAAATGTAAAATATTAAGACTAATAAAACTACACTAATTATTATTATTTACACAACGTTCTATCTATTGTTTTTTATAATCTGTGCGTTAGGTAAGATCGGTCTTTATTGTTCTCACAAATAATTATAACACTAGGAAACAATTGGGGGATTTATCGTTAAGAGCTATTTCTTCTAAGCAACCTTTTACGAAAAGGATTGTACAGAATAATTTTTATTTTTTAAATACGGATTAGTCCGCGTTTCACCTACAACTCGCCTGATGGTAAGCGATGATGTGGTCGAAGATGAAGCACGCAGACTTAGAATATACCTATTCACTCTAGCCTTAAAAAGATCTAGATTATATCTATCAGGAAACAAGCCGGCAGCTTGTTCTATATATTTAAACCAAAACATCCACTTAAACGATTTTTTTCAATACAGATTCGGGCGTCTATCTCAACCTAGCTTTTACTTTCTTTGCTATATCTTACACCTTAAGTTTATTATTGCAAACTACTTGCAACTAACCCTTCAATGACCTCGCTTCAAAAGATTTCTAATCGGCAATAATGACCGAAAAAGTTCGCGTTGACTCTTTGACCCAGAGAGTTGCGCAATGGAACGCAACAAAAACTAAAAGAGCACCTAAAAGGGCAAAACCCCATAACGGGTTCAGGAGGAACGGTCAAAAAATTTCCTTTTTTTCCCCTCCAAACGGGGGCAAAAAGGGTACACAAAAAAGACCACAATGAACAAATGTTTTTGCAAATACAAGAATCGACTTTTTCTTGGCACGTGTTTGAATTTTAAACTGGCTTTTTGTTAGTTCTGTTGTTTTTGTGTCAATAATATTGAGGAAGGTTAGTGTTTGGATAAGAACTGAGCGGAAGATGAGACATGGTCATATCAAATTAGGTTAGGTTAGGAAAGGTTAGTACTACATTCATATCAAATGAGGTTAGGTTATAAAAGGTTAGAATGACTTTTTATTTGTGCGAAAAAAATGGCCAACATTGATTATGTTATCTATTAATATACCAATAAATAAATAATTTCAAGGGCAAGAGGTCTGGGCCAGTCACCCTTCCTTGAATTGTTTTTAATATTCTGTCACATCAAGCGCCAATAGTTTTGTTTAATATACTTAGAACAAATAACACGCGTTTATTTTTGTGATTGTTGTATATGTTTCGCTAGATTTATTTGAAGGTTTCAGTTTAAATAATTGTTAGAATACAATATATTCTTGTGTAGAAATATGACAGTGAAAAAAAACAATCTGTTCGTTTTTTGTCAGATATAAAAGTAAAGTTAACAGCAGTTGTGTTGTTTTTTTAAAACTATTTATAGTTTTTAGACATAGTGCAGTTCTTATTGGCATGACTAACGCCTTCTAAATGGTGGGTAAAGATCTTAGTGTCAATCATTTGGCTCCAGTCAAAGGTAAGTACTTACTTATAAACAGCCTAGGTAGGTAGGTACCTAGTTGTAACCTTAAGATTATGTAGAAGCGGAAGAAAGATTCACGTAATCAATAACGTTTTTATATCTAAGCATATGCTTTTAATAAGTAATAAAACAGGTGGATGTTATTATACCTAAATGAATATTATTTTTACTTTATTTACTTATACTTAATTATATAGTTTTAGAAAGATTCAAGTAATCAATTAGGTACATTTTTATTTATAGCTAATTCTTTCAGTAGGTATTTGTTTTTAGGTAAAAAAATAAATCAGGTGGATGTCATTATAGATTTTTTTTTTACTTTATACTTATAAGTATAAAATATAAAAAATATTTTTTAGTTTAGAAATATTTAAGTAATCAATTACGTTTTCATTTATACGCAAATTATTTTAGTAAGTATAAGAAAAATAGATGCATACTTATTTTACCTATACATAGATAAATATTTATTACTTTTAAATTTTTTAGTACGAGCATATATTTTTTATGTCCTTGTACTTATTATATTAAATCAAATAATATTGAAACAATTTGTTTGTTTTTAATATTATGTTCTTATGAACAGTAATCGGAGCAACACTATGTATGAAAAACTATTCTCATTTCACACCAAATAACTGTAAAAATACATGAAAAAACATATAAACATTGCAAAAACCACCTTACTTTTTCGTGACAAGTGAAATTCCCGTAAAAAATCCGGCAAAAACTACGCAACCCCCTTTGCAATGACGCCGTAACAAGGAAAAAACTATTTTTTCCTTCCAAATTCAAAAATGCTAGAATCTGCGCACGGGCACGTTGGCAGGTAAAATTTGGGTTCGCAGGTAGAAAAAACCTTTGGTGGATGTTTGAAAAAAAAAGGTTGCTTTTATGCGACCTACCCTTAGAATGTCCGCCCACGATTTGTTACTACCAAGTAAAGAAAACAGTTTTGATACTTTGTAGACAACGATGACCTTGAACTGCCGGTGTAATAAAACATCGTGAGGAAACTATGGTGGTAAGATACTTTCTAGTACTCAGCTGGCTAGCTATGACATATAAGTTAAAAATGTGCCGCAAAGCACCTAACGGTGCGTTCCAGTAGCTTCATTAGAGAGCCAACTCTATTTCAGGCTAGATATACTTACCACTACTACTACTTACTTACTTTACTTTGCCGTGGTGGTGCCGGCGTAAGAATAGTACCTACCTTACCCTCTCTACCCGTGGTTGCCGTAAGAGTCGGCTAAGGGATGTAATCCGGAAGATGGGCAGCAGCGTCTTCCTTGAACAATCACACCTAACTGTGCTCGCCAACCCGCTTGCCGAGCGTGGCGAGTATTGGCAAAATCCCTCCCCAGGAGGAGGCCTATGTCCAGCAGTGGACGTTCTATGGCTGATAATGTGTGTAATGTGTAATTCAGCTGGCTAGCTACGACATATAAGTTAAAAATCTGCCGCAAAGCACCTAACGGTGCGTTCCAGTAGCTTCATTAGAAAGCCAACTCTATATCAGGCTAGATATACTTACCATCTACGACTACACCATCTTGTATCACTAAAAATTAGATTAAAGAAACAAATTACGACTCAATCTTTGGTATTCCAAGTATCTATATCTATACTCAAAAATAATAATTCCAAGTATCAAACCATCTTCATCTCGCTTTAAGCGGGGGTGGGAATAGCGTGCAACAATGCAATGCGCGCGCGCACTCACACATGCATACCCACGCACCCAGTCTCACAAGTGTTGGGTTACACACACAACAGATTTGTCTAGCATGTGGCAAGTTGCGAGATTTTAACAAGAATTTAGAACACTCTTTTTTTATCTAAAAGTAATGAAATGAACGAGACGCTCAAGTTCAAGTTCTTTATTCGCTCTAGATGTCTGGTTAGGGCAGTTCAAATACATAAGCACTAGGGGAGGGGGAGCTGTGTATTTGCATCACTTATTTTTGATGACATTTAGGGAGGTCTTTAGATGGTGGTTTACATAGCAATATTTATTTAATATTCTTGTTTTTATACTAATGTTCACGTAAGCATACGAAAGTGGCAAAAACTTTGACTACTTTCAAGGGGGGAGGGAAATTCTAAAAAGTAAGTAGTAAGTAAGAAAAAACATATATCCATGACTATTGCAATAGTATTCAGAACTTTGACTAACAAAACAAAGTCTAGAGCAGCGCTACTTACGCGCTACTTATTACTTTCAGAAATTTGTATTTTATGTAAAAGTAATGAGACGAACGAAACACTGATGGTAAGAGACAACGCTTGTCCAAAACCATTGCAGCGATACACAGAACTCTCTACAAAACAAAGTCCAGGGTATGGCTGATATAGTGCTCATTACTTTGAGACATTAGATGGTTAGTCTCAACAGCCCTGTAATTTCGCTAGCTGCAGTACCCTTCCAACCGGAACACGGTTATGTTTACACACTACTGTTTGACGGCAGAATGTCTGGTCTATCAACTTTTTAAAATGTAAACGTTTAAAATTCTCTGTAGATACATATTTCTCTTACATGAAATGTCATGCGCGAAAAAAACGCAGTCTATTTTAAGCAATGTGAATCCCAGAGTCCGTGAAGGCGGAAAATTTGTAGAGATTCTTAATAAAAATATTGTATCACAAATTATTTAAAATATTTTATGATGTAGGGAAACATTAATCAAATTAGTTAAAAGCTATAAAATTAAATATACCTATGCTTAAAATAGACAGCGTCATTGATTTGGCAGTAAAAAAAGATAATTGCTTTATTGCAAGTAATCATGTTAAACTACTTAGCTATTTTACAAAAATATTGTTTTTCCAGACTTCTAGTTTTATAATAAATAGGCATGCATTTAACCGCTATCTCGCTTAATATAAAGATGCTATCTACAATGGTGCACGTTTTATTTGTCGGGAAGCAACCACTCGGGCAGCAAAAAAAAAAAACTTAGATTACTTTTTTTTTTTTATATTGGCATAAGTAATTGCAAAATACCAACATACTTATTCATAAACAGCTGCGCTCTGCGGTTTTATGTCCTATATGTCAATCCAGGGTGTCAGCTACCTCCATACCAAATTTCATCAAAATTGGTCCAGCTGTTTGTGCGTGAAGAAGTAACAAACAAACACTCGCACACTTTTGCCGTTATAATATTAAGTGTGATCTGTATCTTATATATTTATATACCTAACCAATGTGTCCTGCCCTACCATGGCATATGGTGCCGAGACATGGACGCTTACAGATGAGGCTGTGCATAAAATAAAAGGCAAGGTGATGGCAGGTGAACTAAGGCGTTGACAGATTGGTGGCCGCGAACTGGTAAACGGAGAGTTGGTCGTCACCAGCTCGTTAGGTAGACGACATAAAAATCGCGAGTCGAACCTGGACATGATTGGCACAGGAAAGTGGGCAATTACAGGATGATGATCTAAATTTTAGCTACTAAGTATTTTTTTATGTTTGACAGGTTAGGTGTTTGACCACAGCTCACCTGATGTTAAGTGACGGTGTGGTCGAAGATGGTAAAGTACACCTAGCCTGGAATTACACTGGCTCTCAAGTAAGGTTGCCGGAACACACCGTTAGATGCTTGGCGGCAGATTATCAACTTGAGGGTGGTAGCTAGCCAGCCGAATACTAGAAAGTACTCTACCACCATGCTATAGTTTCCTCACGATGTTTTCATTCACCGGCAGCTCAAGCTCATTGTTGGGGTTTGAACCCACGCCCTTCGACATGCAAACCGACCGCGCTAACCACTGAGCTATCATCGCTACAAAAGTAGATGTTATATAGTGTAATCGTCATTTATTTAGTTTGTTGTATGACCAATTTCATTGTCAAGTGTACGCTTAGCATCAGAATATATATAGTTTAGGAGCCTAGGAATAATCTTGGTACCTTCTTTATAAATGTACATTTTAAACTCATTTAATTTTGATTTCATTCATTTACCGTACTCTCCTGGCCTATTGATGAAATTATACTTTGGTTTATACAACAGGGTTATTACGAACACATTCCAAAGAGTTATGTTCTGATACATGCGCCAGTTATAAGCATAAACAGCTTGTTAAAGAACTTGCAGTTTTAAGGAAATAAATTACAGATTTAAAGAATATAGAATTAAGAAAAAACACAAATTATTTTTGGTATCTACTGTCTACATCCTCAGCACATTCCTATCATTCACGAGCAACTAGCATCTGTGTAACTTGCTTCTTGTGCTCCTCTTGGTTTCAAATTCAAAGTAGCGAATCGATTGTCATGAAATTTCTATACAGTTGACATATATATATATATATATATATATATATATATATATACATATATATATATATATACATATATATATATATATACATATATATATATATATATACATATATATATATACATATATATATATATATATATATATATATATATACATATATATATATATATATATATGTCAACTTTTAAACAAAATTAGCTCTCTAACAAGAACGGCGGCTCTTACAATATAACTCGTAATTACTCACAAAGTCCACATTAGATTTTTGATATGATGCACGGCACATTAATTGTGGAGATTCTTCAAAAAGCGTTGAAACCCCTAAACTTGAAAATTTGCCGCCGAACACCTAAAAGTGTGTTCCGGCAGACTCATTTGGGAACCAGTTCCATTACAAGATAGTTGTGTTTACCATCTTTGACCACACCATTACTTAACATCAGGTGGTCAGACAACTAGACTGTCAACCATAATATATCCGAAATACATCCGCTTAAAACTCTCTTTAAAATTTATCTAACTTGACGACAATTTTTAAAATATCTATCCAAAATATTATTTAATATCTAAAATAAAAATCCAACATAAACTTAAAATAAGTTAAAAATAACTTTTTAAAATAACCACATGTCTTTATATCCCTTTCTCGCTGCACTAACAATTTGCAGACACGTGTTTCGCCTCTACACGAGGCATCTACAAGAAGTGGTGACTCTTCGCGCGCTTAGCCGAGAATTTTATCTAAAATATTAAGTAATATTTCGGATAGATAGTTCTAAAAAAAATTCGTCAATATTTTTTTTTTTTTAA
The DNA here is from genome assembly GCA_950106695.1 of Biston stratarius. Lineage (NCBI taxonomy): Eukaryota > Metazoa > Arthropoda > Insecta > Lepidoptera > Geometridae > Biston > Biston stratarius. Next base: position 8,003,475 of record OX467108.1, read on the forward strand.
ATTAAGTCCTCTTCACTGTTGGAACTAAAACGACTTTTAAGCGGAAATAAAATAAAAAAAAATTAAAATATTGTAGGACATTACACACAGCGCCATCTGACACCAAACTCATTGAGCTAATATATTAGCTCAATGACCAAACTAAGCAAAGCTTATCCTATCAGATAGCTGATGGAATACTGAAATATTTTTTTTTAGAAATAGATTTTAAAATATATACAGAATACTCAGACACAGAATATTTTTTTTTTTCATTATACCCCAAAATGCTCGTCTGAGTGGGAAATCGAACTCACGCCCTAAGGCTCTTGAAGCAGACATACTACAAAGAACCAACAGGACAGCCAACCAAAACACCAAATGTACACCTTGAACACTTACAATGAACTTCCGCAAAGTAACGCCTGAAACAATTAATTAGACTTTTAGCCTTTCTTTCATAATTTAAGCTCTACGCGTTAAGACTCTGCCAATAATTGCACTATATTTAAATGTTTAAAACAAAAGTCGTAAGGCAATTTCGTAACGTTGGTGTTAAAAAATAATAAAAAATTAAACCACAGCTCTTCAATTCACGTACGCGTCATTTCAATCAAGACCCACACATACATAGAGACCAGTTTTTGTAGTTCGTACTAGAGTCATGGTCATTGCCTAATAGTTACTTGCTAGTATACCTACTGCTTACATCTCTGTGCCAGTCATGAAATATACTTACGTATGTTACCTACTTGTTTCGTTTGTCCGCAATCTCACCTGATGTTAACTGATGATGCGGTCTAAGATGGAGCACGCTTACCTAGAAGATACCGATTCACTCTCGACTTGAAGACACCCAGATTATATACATCGGGGAAAACCCACTCGGGCAGCGCATTCCACTGTCTAGCAGTCCGCACAATGAATTGGAATCAAATCGTTTCGTTCGAGTTTTTGGAACATCTACCAAAAGACTGCGTCTACGGTTTTACTTGTTATAATCCAGTTTCATCGGGAGTAACCATCTAATGTCTAAAATGAGCTTCAAATCAAACGATGCTTTGTGTGTTGTGTTACTCAAAGTTTTGGGTACCGCGTAGGTTATTGACGTATTTCTTGCCATCAGGAGAACGAAATAAAATATAAGTATAAATGCATTGCTGGAAGGTGTACCCAAAGCAGCGTTGGTAGAATTATATCAAATTTGATTGGGCAGCGATTTGAACACGAGCTGTGAAGGTGAACGTTAGTACGTACCTATGTAAAGGGACTCTTAAACCAACACGTGGTTTGCAAGTCGACACAGAACGGGACCGCGCACCCGCATGACGATAACATCGACTTCTGAAGTTTTATCGTCGTCTTTTGTCTCTTTTTTTATAATAAATAGGTATACGTTTGACCGTCATATCACCTGTTGTTAAGTGATAATGCGGTCTAAGAGTGAGCACGCTTGCCTAGAAGATACGGGTTCAATCTCGAAGACACCCAGATTATCCAACGGGGAACACCAACTAAGGCACCGCATTCCACTGTCTAGCGGTCCGCACAATGAACGTGCAATCACATCGTTTCGTTCGAGTTTTTGACTATGAAACGATGTCGCCTTTTGTAGTTATATGGTTTTCTTTTTAATTTATTTAAAACATTAAAAAAAATAGTATACTATAGTTTAGTACCTACCGAAAATACCATTGTGGTTTGTTTCTAATAAAAATATGCTACATGCAATATAAATTAAATTTTGGTACTATCTACTTACAACATTCTAATAGTACTAACTGTGGTTGCTTTAGAGTTAGATAGCGCTGTAGGAAATGCCTATAATATTTATTTGTAGATGCAAAAATCCTTTGCTAGAAATCATATAGGATTTCCTTCCAAGAATAATAATAATTATAACGTCTCAACTGGCGTCTACTCGTTACTTGGTACCTAACTTGAAAATAAGCTGGTACCTCTCCTAATCTTGATGGCCTTGACTTGTCTTTGTACATTGAATCACTGATGTATTACCTACACTGAACTTGAATTGTAAGTATTTGCTTCTAGCTTATACTTACACGTAATAGCTACTTACATCCCGAGGTTTTAAAATAATAAATTTGTTTTACTTATGCGGGTTTGCTCACGTTTAATTATATCCGATGCCGTGGTGGTGCCGGCGTAAGAATAGTACCCCACCCTCTCTACCCGTGGTTGCCGTAAGAGTTGGCTAAGGGATGTAATCAGGAAGATGGGCAGCAGCGTCTTCCTTGAACAATCACAATTAACTGCGCTCGCCAACCCGCCTGCCAAGCGCGGCGAGTATTGGCAAAACCCCCCCAGGAGGAGGCCTAGTCCAGTAGTCGACGTTCAATGGCTGATAATGTGTGTGTGAATTATATCGGATACTGCGTGTTGTCTCCATGATGAAGGCCACCGATTGTGGCCGAAACTATAGTCGGAGTATCCGATATAATTCAACGTGAGTAATCTCGCATAAGTACAACAGAAATGTGTCAAAACCACGTCAGTTTTCATAGTATACTTATGCGGGATTACTCACGATTAATTATATCGGATACTCCGACTCAGCACTCTCTTGTACTCAGTTTTGTCTCCATGATGAAGGCCACCGAATGTGGCCGAAGCTATAGTCGGAATATTCGATATAATTAAACGTGAGTAAACCCGCATAAGTAAAACAAAAATGTGCCAAAACCACGTCAGTTTCCGTAGTAAAATAATAACCTTGTACTACAAGCCGTTTTTAAGATTTATCCGCATAATTATGTCTGTACTGAAAGGGTATCTACGGCATCCTGTTACGTGCACGCTGTCTTCTTATCTGTTTATTTGTCTGTGTCATTTTACCGATATCAATTTTTTTTAACGGTAGGTTAAATAAATTAATTAGTTTTTCTGCGAATAATGACGGATATCAAGTAAAATTGACTTATTAGTCAAGTACGAGTCCGTATGACATAGCGACAGCTATGTAACTTTAATTTAGAATCTTTTAAGTTTTACCATAGAACATAAATCAAATTATGAAATAAATGGATTCTTATTTTACCGTGAATATGTCTTTAAATTCGCTTCTAAAGCGGGAGACAATTAAGAAAACTAATGATGACGAAATCTGGGGATAAGGTTTGCTGTTGCAGCTATATATTTATAATCTACATCCACAATTGAATTACACCACTCGTTAGCAAAGGGATCAAATGAGTCCTTACGTTGAGCGAGGACTTAAAACATGAAGGACTTTTTAGTGTTCAAAAATGTACACGTGTTCACGTACACACGGCTGTATCCACGACACACTTCGATTGTTTTTTTATATTTTTAAGTGAAAGCTATTAGACGATCGAAGCGCTCTCTGGATGGTAAGAGATAACGCCTGACCATAACCATTACAGAGGTATTATAAACTTAAATTACCAAAACAAAACCTCCGCACTGAAAGCTTCTTTTTGCGATTTTTGCGACCGCATATCAAATACTCGCGTGAAAAGATTTCACTTACGTAGCTTTCTCGAAAGCACCTAAAAGGAATCGCAATAAAAAGTTCACAGTACGAGGACTGAACAATAAGCATATCTGCTTTGAAGCTCATTACTTAGATACATTCGATGGTCAATTTACACACTGCAAGTTGTAACAATATACACTTGTTAACTAACTTAACAAAACGTTGGTTTAGCTTAAATGTCTTTTAAATTCAGCTACATGATCACCGACCACATATTTGCTGTCAGCTGTCCTGACCAAAGGTTGTCTCAATGAAAAGATAAGGCCGCCATTGTTCTGCCACTTAAATGTGATGGCATTTATATTTTAAACTAGCTGCACCCCGCGCTGTTATTCGCTATAATTTTTGGGATAAAAAGTAGCATATGTGTTAATTCAGGGTTTCAGCTACCATCATACCAAATTTCATCAAAGTTGGTCCAGCCGTTTCAGTTTGAAGAACTAACACACATATGAATGCACTTACACACTTAAAGACTTTCGCATTTATAGTAATTAGTGTGATATTTAATATTTTTAAAGGTATATTATGCTATGTATGTAGGTATGTTTATGTTTAAGTGTAAGTTTAATAAAGTTTAAGTTAATAATTAAAGTTAAAGTTTGTCGTGGTGGTGCCGGCGTAAGAATTGTACCCCACTCTCTCTACCCATGGTTGCCGTAAGAATCGGCTAAGGGATGTAATCCGGAAGATGGGCAGCAGCGTCTTCCTTGAACAATCACATCTAACTGCGCTCGCCAACCCGCCTGCCAAGCGTGGCGAGTATTGGCAAAACCCCCCCAGGGAGAGGCCTATGTCCAGCAGTGGACGGCCTATGCCTGATGATGATGTATAATAAAGTTATTTTCTATTCTATGATAAATTCTTTATCACTAGCCCGCAGAGACATTTCGTTAAGTATAGTAAAAAAAATTGGTTAGTTAATAATAATAATCGAATTTTAAATCACAACGATACCTATAAAAATCAACGAAGAAATGTCAACGTTGAAAAACTTTTTTAAAATTTCATAGTAGAAAACTAAAATAAATGTTATCATTATTACAATGCCCTTACTATCAAGTGAATTTATACCTTTTATCGCAATTTCAATGCTATTCATCCGATTCCATCACCACCTGATCCTCTACAAAGGAAGTATCCCTAAAAAAAACTTGGAAAAAATCTCCCACGATACGCAACGCTCTTTTTTCTCTTTTTACCTTTGTTAGTACTGTCTGCAGTTTTATTGCTTTTGATTGAACAGTATTGTCAAAAATTGTTCACGTTCGTCAGTAAAATTGCGAATTATTGTACTGATTCCCGCATTAAGCATTGTTAAAATGATTTCTCTACGAGACCATATTAGATCAGTCTATCAAAAGATCTTTAAAGCAGGCGCGAACAAAAATAGTTGCGTTTTCTGTAAAATACGCATAGTTTTACTTGGTGGTAGATCTTCTTAGCAGGAGGTCGTCTAGGTAGGCAGTAGTGTGTAAACATTACTGTGTTCCGATTTGAAGGATACTGAAGGCTAGAGAAATTACAAGACTGTCGAAACTAACCATCGAAAGTCTCAAAGTAGTGACTATCTAAGCGGCTACACCCTGGACTCTGTTTTGCTATTCAAAGTTCTGTGTATCGCTGCATTTGTCATAGACATGCGTTATCACTTACCATCAGGAGAGAGCCTCGTTCGTACTTTTACTTAAAAAAAAAAATAGGTTTGAGTTATACTTTATAATTGTGAGAGAGAACCACAAAACACTACATAAAATATAACTAATTGATGTGATTTTCGAATAAATTAACGTTGGTGTATTTTTTTTTTCTCTAGACTGGTGAGATTATAATCAAAACTTAAATTCAGCGCTTCATATTAAAACACCTGTCATATTGTGCGCCACAAAAACTTCAGCAAGAATCTCAATTCTTAGTATCTCGAAAGCAAAGTGCTTTCTTCCGGGTCGCAGAACATACGCCTTCGAAAGATAAAGATTTAAAATAAAAATGCATCTGCTGACCATTCCAATGTTTGCCTAAATCTTAAAACTATAAGACTCCACAGGATGCAGTGATAAATTCCGAGACTACGGTAAAATTCACATTTTTGTAAACTCCATAGCAAAATTAAGAATTGCTTCCCGACGACGCCAACTTGCTAATGATTCTGCCTCCAAAACATTCATCGCAATCACATCTTTATGCACACGAGGCTAAGATAAAAAGTCAAATGGAAACAACAATACTCTTGGTCATTAAGTCTTAGGGGATGCTATTCAAGATGTTGCAGATGCAGTCACAAACCAAAATGACGTAAAAATCATCACTGACACTCAAAACTAAATTTTATATGACCGTGATTAGGTTGACGTTAGAATGGGAAGATGTGTAAACTTAAGTTAGATTATTTTTAAGGGGATGATGCAGGTAAAGAAATTCGAACAGTTTGAGGGATGGATGAAAAAAATGAGGGTCGTATTTAAGACACAAAAGGCGGCGTTGGCGTCACGCTGTGCGATGGATGGCCTGCGGATGCAGTTTTAGATTTTTGTGAAGATTTGGAATGGAACATTGAGACTGTTAATTGAATGCGACCACTTGCAGCTACGTCTGATAAATTTAAGCCTGATGGTGGTAATAAAGTTTGAGTTTTAGTTGTGTGATGCAACTTTTTTTTGATTAATGAAAACATATAGTACTGACTAAATACTACAACAAACGTGCAAAGGTTGTGCAAACAGCGGCCTGGCATTAAAATAATTTGAATTAAGCAATCAATAATCTTAAGTAGTGAATTGTTACTGTATTCTGACTTATTTTGTATTTTTGCTTAATTATTTATGCCTTTTTTTAACGCTGACAGGCTAGGTGTTTGACCACAACTCACCTGATGTTATGTGACGGTGTGGTCGAAGATGGTAAAGCACACTTAGCCTGGAATAGAACTGGCTCTCAAGTGAGGCTGCCGGAACACACCGTTAGATGCTTGGCGGCAGATTTTCAACTTGATTGTGGTAGCTAGCCAGCCGAGTACTAGAAAGTACCTACCCTACCACCACGCTATGGTTTCCTCACGATGTTTTTCCTTCACCGGAAGCTCAAGCTCGTTGTTGGGGTTTGAACCCACGCCCTTCGGCATGCGAACCGACCGCGCTAACCACTGAGCTATCATCGCTACAAATCATCGCCTGTTTTAATTTACATGTAGTTTTATATTAGCAATTTAATTTAATTTCTTTAAAGCTTTTTTAAATTCTCATTTCTTGAACTACGGGGATGACTATTGCAAAATGCTAGAGCGTTAAGTTCTCCTATACTCGTAGTTCATTTTATATATGTATGCAATAAAAAATTCAAGAGGCCTGTTATTGAAAACTTTCCCGTTGCTGAACATGGACATATTCTCATACTGAGAAGGGTAAAGCCACAGTCCTCCACGCTAGCGGCATTTAGCACATAACTTGAAAATGTAGAGTTGCGCGCTGGGGGATTAGAACTCAAGACCTGCAGATATAAAGCGTTAAATACATGAAATCAATTACATAATTCATATGATTAATAAACCAAAGTTGTCTGTAGATATTTTATTACAGCTTTTCTTACAACGTCAAATATATCTTAATGCGTTATTACAACCAAAACGTATTCAAAAACTTTGAAGAGATACCATGACATCTGCATAAAACAATCTTTGTGAATAAACACCATAAAAAAGCTAATATTGAACACATTGCCCGAATAAAAGCAAAAAACTTCTTAGAAGTAAGCCTTTATTGCAACCTATAAAAGTTCAAAATAAAAACTTATAGTGGCTGAACTTTTTATGATAAGTTATGAAACAAAAAATAGGCGCCCACATCTTCCGACAGGAAGAGGAACTTATTTGATTATAATAAACATTAGAAATCTAATGTAAAAAATATCGAACCAGGTGGATTATATGAACCTTTTTATTTTTTATATGCCAATCAAAAAAGCCGTAGTATTTGTTTTGTGAGAACAAGCACCCTTTACTTGAACCAAAATAGTCAAATTGAAGAAAAAGTTTTTTTGATTCGGTAGCTAAAATAAGCTTTTGTAAAAAGAAACAAAAAGTGCAATTTGAAATAGAAAGTGTTTTTGAAACATATTTATGTAAAAAAAATTGTGTCGGCGTTTTTCACAGCCGTGTTTATAGTTTTATTAAGCACTTTTACTACTTTATAACGTACAGTAGTTATTACAGCTTTGTTGTTGCCGCCTTATTGTTCTCCATTGTGTTCTTCGAATATTTTTCTCATTATTAGTTCGTACAATATTTTGTTAGATACCCCGACCTTGAGTTTGTTCGTGTTGTTTTTTCTTAATTTCATTGCTTATCTTAGCAAGATTTCATTACCCACAGATTATTCTTTAATAAAAGCTTTTATTTAAGCATGAACTCATTGTTGTTTGTTTCTTAAAATATTAAGACAATATTTTTTTTTGTAAACAGCGCATATGAAATTTACTTTTATATTTTTTACAATTTGTTTTTAAAATTTATGTTTCAGGACTTACTAAAACAAATCTATAGTACCTATAGCATTGTCGAAACCTATAAATGTAATTCAGTTTTGCAAAGACTGTATCTGAAAAGGCTTTGTTAGAAAGTTATAAACTTCAAAAACTAGTAGCACAATAACTTTTATTTATAGTAGCATTATTTTGTTATCAAAAGCAATGAAGATACTTCAACATTCGGTCTCGAAACCTGTCTACAATCCGGTTTGGAACATTGGCGTGATGGATCACCGGACACTCATACATGTAATCCTATCTACCATGCTATCTGCCGCAGCTCAAACTTCCTCGGTTACATCTATGGCTTTATCAACCAATGCTACTTTAACTCCTATAATGTTATTTACCTTTAAAACAAGATCAGCAATGGATTATACGTCGCTTTTTAAAGCTGTAGTGATTTTTAAACCCTGGTCATTATAGTGATGAGCTATAAATTGAGTAGATCAAAATGGCGGGCTCCCAAAATACAGGTTCCGTGAAGAAATACGTAAGATGCATTATGTTATCTATGAATTTTAGTTTATGGATTACTTGTTAATCTTGTTCATAAATAATAACTATTCACGTAAATGAGATTATATTCATAAAAATGTTCAACATAATATAGTACCTATATTTTAGCGACGAAGTCCAATTGATAGGATTTGTCCAGATTATTCTTACAATAAACAGTGATAACTAAAATGTACTGGTTAACAATAGATACCTAGCCTTTTTGTTTTTTATTATTATCGATTTATTATAAAATACGAAATACAGCACCAAAACTATGTCTAATTTGCATATTTTTGCAAAGATATAAAGCATTATTACAGCATCGAAGATTTTATTGCATTTGGATTTTGTGGTGATTTAAATTTAATACAATGATTATTTTTATTAATACCTATACTATAATGCCTTGACCTCGTGATGTAACTCCAAACTATTCTAAATAATCCACCTGAAATATCACAATCACAATACCACTGCCATCCTACTTCCGCACCCTTTAACCGAAACAGGTGATTAAAATATTAAAAAAAACCTATTCATGCAATTGTCAAACCCTTCCAGAAGGTACTTAAAAAACTTCAACGCATATAAATGTCTTCAATAGAAAAAAAATCAAGGCCGAATGAAAACGAAAACGTAAAAAGTGAACCCTTTGACAATAAACAAATAAAATGAGGAAGTAAAAATGAGTAAAAAATTGGTATCAGATGCTTACACAATTTAGTGGCAAGAACAAAAAGGTTGTTAAAATTTATGTGAACTTAACAATAGATTTAGAGACAAGTAATGAGCTCCAATGCAACGATGTCCTGGACTTTGTTTAGTTACTCAAAGTCCTGGATACCGCTGCAATAGTCGTGGTATTTTTTATAATTCATACATAACCAAGTATAAATAATGTAAAAATAAAACTTAAAACTAAATCACCGCCGGTGAAACAGAACTGTTAAGTTGCATACTTGGGAACTTCTTGTCATGATTATAAATAATATCTTTTTTCTTTTATGCATTTTGATATCTGTATCTGATTTGTCATAAGGCGCTATATAAACAAGATAAGTGTTCTTTGTGACTGTGACTTATCAAAAAAAAAACAATTGGATCAGTGCCGACATTTTTATCCTTTTATTTTGACAAAAAGTTTTAGTAGCCTTAACTTATAATAATTTGCTATCATTTTAGAACTTACCATAAATAGACATTACCGGTGATCGATTTGTACGTCTTAGATTAATTTTAGTATTAGATGCTTAATTCGGTACATACGTGAATATATTTACTTTTAATAAGACAACTATTGAACTGGAATTAAGGGTAGAATAGATCAAGCAGTTGGTATTTAAATGTTTAAAACTTTGATGAAAATAACGTAACAAATAATATTGACTTTTCTCAAATGAGAAAACTTTGGGGATACCTTTATGAAAAGTTTATAAATAAACAATGATACAATAGTTATTCTAAAATTTGTCAAAGTCAAATTATTTTTATTAACATAAAACAAATTTAAGGTTGAAAGCTAAATTATTTTAGCCATGACATATAACCCTGGTTTTTCCCCGTGTATTTCTATTTTTTACGATCTTGGTGCACACATCTTTCGCATCTTCTACTTTTATTAGATTCATACATGCTCGTTGGTTGGGGATAAAAATATCAGGTAAGTAAAAACAGTCGTTGATATCTAAAATAGAATATATTATCACAAAAGTTCTACCCCTCTGTCCAGTATCACCAATCTGACCAGTACATATTGAAACTGATGCATCTGCTTCCAATTCCTTATTGTCAGAATCCCTGTTTGTCTAAATTAAGAACCAACGTGCCCAAGGAAGAAACTATACACAACTTTATATATTCTTGTAAAGGAATGATTATTTCTGCATCGCTCATCTACATAAATTGTACGATTTGCATTCCATAAGATATGACAAAGAATCGAAAATAAATTTATTTTCTATAACATATTTGCAGACTTTGACATAATTGTATGTATAACCAAAGGTTTCGGCTTAAGTTTAATTTTTTTTAAAGGCATAGGTTTTGGTATTATTTTATGTACTAAGTATAGTCATTTCCATATTAAATTTTATGGACAAGATAGGTGTATGTCATTAAAAAAAACAAATGTCGTATTGTTAAAGTTCACAAATACAATCATACGAGTATAACCTAAAGTCTAAACTGAAATTCGAGTGGCATAGAGAGCCATGGAGAGGTCCTTGCTCGGCATCAAACTCCAAGACCGAGTTCTGAATAACGATATCCGGTGACAAACGAAACTTCGAGACGGTATCGCAGTTATGAATCTCAAGTGGAGCTGGGCAGGATACGTTGCTAGGCGAAGTGATGACAGGTGGAGTAAGGTTGCAACAGAGTGGTGGCCTAGGCAAGGTAAGCGAAGCGTTGGTTGTCCAGCCGCAAGACGGGTCGATTATATTTTGTAGCGATGATAGCTCAATGGTTAGCGCGGTCGGTTCGCATGCCGAAGGGCGTGGGTTCAAACCCCAACAATGAGCTTGAGCTGCCGGTAAAGGAAAACATCGTGAGGAAACCATAGCGTTGTGGCAGGGTACTTTCTAGTTTCGGCTGGCTAGCTACCACCCTCAAGTTGAAAATCTGCCGCCAAGCATCTAACGGTGTGTTCCGGCAGCCTCACTTGAGAGCCAGTTCTATTCCAGGCTAGGTGTGCTTTTCCATCTTCGACCACACCGTCACTTAACATCAGGTGAGTTGTGGTCAAACACCTAGCCAGTCAGCCATAAAAAAAAAAAAAAAAATTCGCCGTCGCGTGTTGAATCTGGACCAGGTTGATACAGGACCGAGGCAGATGGCATAACAACAGAGAGGTCTATACCCAACGGTGGGATGAAGAAGGCTGTGGATGATGATGATCAATATAAAGCCACTACATTATTTAAGATACTGATAAATATGCAAGAAACAAAATCATAAAATGCCTATAAACTTTAAATGGATCATTAGTTCTGAATTTGTACTATTACAAATTCTTTTATTCTGATGAGTGTTTGAGGATTTTATTACTCATCAATTATTCAATATCGATGAAAAGGTAAATTAAAAAACATAAAAATTAAAAAAGACACCAACAGGCATTTAATTTTGTTAAATTCAAACCGGCTGTATATTTTTGGGGACATTTTTAGAGATTTCGACGTGATTAGTATGGTGATTTTTGGCAATTTTTATTGTTTTATTACCTATAGCGAAATTTTAGTTTCTAGGAATAAATTTAAGCATTGCTATCTCCTTATATTAATCTTTAGAACTGTTATCATTAATCTGTTTAAAGCTTCAAACTTAACCCTTTCTAACTAAAGACGCTTTTGTTCGACTTATAAATTTGCTTGCCATACAAAGTCGGTGGTAGTATTGTATTCAATTATTATTGTATCAGGTACATTATTGTTGCCATTTAACTTGGATTCAGATTTTTAAATATTTAAATGTTAAAATTATTGTTTCTTATGTTTTAGTATTTCTCTAATTTACTTGTCTGTTTCGAAACTTGAAAACAGCCATTAATTCGCAATATTATTATATTCATCTACAGTTTCCGTTATAACACGCTTATTCATCATATATTGTATAAATTGAATCCTACTATAATATTAAATATGTGAAAGTTTGAATGTTTTATTATTTAATCACGCACAAACGGCTGAATCGATTTGAATGAAATTTGGCACACATGTAGTTAATTATATGGATGAACATACAGTCTACTTTTAATGTGAGAAAAATGTTAGGTTCCTGTGGGATTATAAAAAAAACGAACTAAAGAATAGATATTAGAAAAGAATTTGGTACAGATGTGTGACATTATTAAGGGATAAAAGATGTCCTTTATCAATCTAATAATAAAATAGCGCAAGTTATTTGTAACTTAAACATGTTTCATTTCTCTCTGAACCTAATTCTAAAGTTAACGCGGACAAAGTCGTGGGCGTAAGCTAGTGGATAATAAAACCAATTGTATTTGTTTTGTGTAAAAGTACCTATCGATAGACTTTCAAGCTAGGTATCCTACGGAATACGTCATTAAAAGTAATGTAAGCTGTTTGAACCAAATCTGCTTTCAATTTGAAATTCTTCCTCTCCGAGGGGTGATCGATTCCTACCGGTTCCGCCACTGCATACAATTAAGCACCCTCATTTACGTCTGGTCAATGACAGCCCTGTTTTAATCAATAACTTCTTTTAGCGCGTCCTTGGTTTTTTTTCCCGGCGCAACTTTTTCTGCGCGTATTACGTTTATTATGTGTCAATCGGTTAGTGTTTTTTCATTTGCGAACGTCTTACCTCGTTCTCGTCGATTCCGCAAAAAGCTCCGCAAAAAAGGCAAAAGCTCAGCCAAAAAATCGTCTACCAAACAGTATCTCGTATCGCCGGTCTTGTAGCCATTTTAATTATTATTTAATACCGGGGGACGAGCACGTGGCGAGCTACGCTGTCTCTGTCCCCCCAATGAGGTGAGGCGCGCTCCGCGTCGGATCTCTCCCTTGCTCCGTGCCCACTTACACACATAAAAATCGAGAATAATAAAAAATGTGTATACATTTTTTTCGCTTAACCACCGTTCGTCTGTGTGAGTGCGCCTCACGCCGCTAGAGCGAGACGCGGCTAAGCGACCGAGCAGGTAGAACTACTCCCCTCTCCGATTTTTTAAGCTCAGCTATGGATGTTTGCGTCCGTGTGATTTTTTTCATTTTTATGTGTTAGTGTACCCCTCGCGCGGTGTAGTTCACTTTTTCTACTATAGATCTGAATTTCAGTCTCGTTTTTGCCGCGTCGGTCTAAAGGCGGGCGAGGTGGCGTTTTGTATTGCATTTTTGTGATACGAGTTTCCGTAGTACTTGAACAGAGGTGCGCTGAGTCTGGAGACGCCGGCTTTTTGTGTGACCACATGTCGTATTAGCGCTGAGTAGAGGAGCACTGCTGCATCGGTGCACGCGCAAATACGCGTAGCGCGAGCGAGACGGCGCAACCTCACGTGTGGACTACCCACAGCCACAACAACATTATATAGCTACACTAAAATATTGACGAACAAAAAAATCTTGTAATTCGGATCCTAGTAACGCCGGCTGGCATTCATAACTTTACCGCAGGGTCAAGAACACGCACGGCGTTTTTTTATCCGCTGAAATAAACCCGCCGGTATTTTTTTTAATGTTTGTTTTCAAGCACGTGGATTTTTTGAATAATTTTGGCGATATCGCCTCGGACTGTTGCCTTTTGGACGTGTTGTGACGATAGTGTTACCATATTATGTGATATTTTAGTGACATTATTATAGAAATAGGAACAAACTGTGATTTTATTATGGTGATATAGTTGGTGATTGTGAAGAATTTTTGGATAGTGACAGGTGAGATTTTTTAAATATATTTTTGTTGTTAATTAGTTTGGAAGCGGGGTTCGTGGTCTCCCTCAGAATAGGGGTGGCGGAGGTCACCCGACAGGGGGAGAACAGTTTACGTAAGATCCACAAGTCTGTAGATAAATCGTACGACTGTCTGTCAAAGCGACCTTGAATATTTCCCGACTAAATATACGGAAATATTTTTGGACAGCGCAATGCGTGACGTTAATTTAGAGTCGTTTTAATTTGTTACTGACATCTGTCTTAAAGTTTGACAACAAATGTTTGTAAACGACAGCACAATGTGGACACGCTTCCAAAATCATAATTATAAATTTACTTTTAGCTTTATATGAATATTTACGTCTAAAATGTTGCCATGTAGAAAATATACATACCTACCTAAATTTATATTTATATTCTGGCAGTCAAACTTGAGAGCCAGTTTCAATTCAAAACAAATTTTTATCAATAGAATCATAAACAATAAACATATTTTTTTTTTCGAAAAAAAAAATACCCTGTTTATTCATAAATGTAAGCAAAACAAGCATATGTAATAGGTTGTGTCGATTGTCTTAGTCAAACACTGCTATCTTTAAAGGAAACCAGTCTAAGAGGCTCCCCTTCGTTTTGCATACTACTTATCCAATGCACCTGCTAAAAAACTACATTAATGTCATTTGCATAGCTAACTGGCATATTTTACATGTAATTACATAGTATATTATGACTCATTTTCCTTCCCAAAATAACTATTTAAAACAAATAAACTGGATTTGTTATTTAACGTGCTGTTCTTAGAGAATACATTGAAAATAATACAATGCAAAAACTTTTAAATGTAATTAAATTTCAATAGCATCGATCTTTTGCTTAATAATTTTATGCATTAAATTAAACTTAGGAATACAATTCATGAAATTTTAGAAACCGTCAAATAAAACAACCTATCTGTCAGATGACAAATACCTGTCAAGCAACCTTGTACTTTACGCTTCAGTAACCAATAACTGCTCAAACCGTATTAAAAACTAAAATGACAAAAAATTAAACTGGATGAAAAACAACAAGTACTTAGCGACAGCTAAAGACTAGAAAAAGTGGCCACGCGTCTGAGACAGTAAAAAAAACGACAAAAACTTGACTTTTGACAAGTTTGCAGTTAGCTTACGCTGAAAAGATAACGTAAAGGAATGTAAATTTTATTCGAATTTGCTTCATCTTTTTTTTCTATCCAATATTTACTAAATTAATGTTTAACTTTAAAAGATATCGTAGTTAAAACTTCTTGTAATATATGTACGGTTCTTGACACTAAACGAATCTTATCTAAAGAAATAGGTACACTTTGATTATAAGTCTAATAAATCTATTGATATGACTTCAAAAATACAAATTGAATTTAGTAGATAATTTATTTAAAAAAATTCAAATGCTGCTAGGTGATTAGTACGAACCACCTAACCCAACACAAATAGTTAACAAAAACCTAATTACATGCCGCAAGCCACTTCCCTGGACCAAACTACTATTATGATTACAAATCTTTGAGTCGATCAACCATGAGGCGCTGTTCATATACATCACCAAATAACCGACCTGGAGATACCTGGGAACTTAAATCTTAATAGCAAGGATATAAGAAACAAAGTGATTTGAGATGGTGGTAATAGTTACCGCAAAGATACTTTGTTTTCTTTTCTATACGCGCAATTATATCTTTGACAGCCGTGTGTGCCGGTCTCATGTACAGGCGACGATAAAAGTAGTTTGCTAAGTGTGACAAAACATGAATTCAAAATAAATCCTTTAAAAGTTATTGTCGTAATCCTAACTTAATAAATAATAAAGTTACCCGACAAAACAATGAAGATTATAATTTATTTAAAGTAAACTTTTAATACAAAGTTCTAACATATCCAGTAGCAATAGTTATTTTAAATTCAAAAGATAAAATCATAATTAAAAATTAACACATGTTGAAAATTGTACTCTCAGAAATAACACGTTAACATTATAATACCATGTTGCAATATTTTTTTATAATAAAAAGTAATTGCTACTGAATAAGTTATAGATAATCTTAATGAGACAAAGTACGCTAAAGTTGAGATATTGATGTTGAGTGTACGGCGCAGCAATGTGATTATAGATGCCTTATTCGATCCGGCATGTGGGCTAGGGGCTAGATCATTGACACAACCTACGCAGAAGCTACTCGTCACCTGCTTGCAACAAAAAAATCTACCATTTTTTTGTCTTTTAAATCTTGAAATAGACTAGATTCTTTCATATAAGAATTTTTTTTTTATATTGGATTGAAATTGGAAATATAGTTTTTAATGTAACAAAAACAAACATGGCAACATTTTGGACTGGACAGTGATAAAATACTACAGTTGAAAACTCTCTTTCCAGCCCAATGAAAACGGAAGATCTCGGTATAATTCCATGACAATTACTGGATTAAGACAAGTATTTTTGTAAGGCAGTGCCAAATTAGAGAGAATTTTTACATTTTAGATAGACATATAAAAAATATCAAGATGATGGAAGGAAGGACTATTGACTATAGACCGGACGGGGGCGGTCTGGATTACCACAACTCGCCTCTAATGGCTGAAATACACGTAGACAATTACTCTCATATACACAGAAGTATAGAACATCTAAGATCTATAGGGGTTCCGCCTCCAATAGACCCGCATAGGCACTTAGCAACGAACCTAGATTTAAGAAGATATGAACAGCACGAAGAAATGCCAGAAATCAAGCCGTCCGTACTAAGACTATCAGAATTCAAGAGCATACAAGATATGAGGTCGCATGATCAGGAGAATGATGCTCATAGACAAATGACTCCCCATTCACAAGACGATGGACCAAAGGGATACAGCGCACCGTCAACGCCTCTATCAGAAAACGGGGGACAAAACGTACAGGAGGAAAAGGTTTGATATTTTCAATTTCATTTACAAGATTTTGCTGCTTTAAAATATGAATACAAACTAAACTTTGCGCTAGAATACGCATGATTTAGGAATTCATAATTTACATAATATGCAATAAAATTTACGACTCTTTCTTGAATTATGATTCCAGTTTGCATGTTGTTTTACAAGGTCATTTTCGTATAAGATTTGTCTGTTTTTGCCTCTTTTATATTTTAAAGTCAAACCATGTCGATGGACTTGAATTTATACAAATTTGTATGAACACATAAGCTAAAATATTCTACAAAACTACGTCTAAATCTTTTAATGATATGGCACGATGCTCACCAATTACATATGAAAACGAATCGTAGGTAAGTAATTTAAAATCCTTGAGCGCTTCGGAAGTCTTCAACTATTTGACGTCATTGAGCTTGTATAATTCGGCAGCTCAGCACATTGTTCGTTGAGTGATCATTATAACATCACGACGTACGCCTTTTCCGTGTTATGTATAAGACTATTAATCTTAGATATTGTTGCATTGCCTTTAGAATTAGCTTCATTTGAATCCTTTTGTCGTCAAACTTGTAAATTTTTGTCTCAACAGTAAAATCGTTTGGTTTACATTATTATCGTTACATTATTATCAATGTCTTAGGCCATGGTACTAATCACTCACTTGCCTGATTAAATATGAACTTGTTCTTCTTATGTATTGCAAAAATTCAAAGATAACTGTCAACCTTAAACTTTTGCGAGGTCATGGACTATCTTAATATTGTGCAGGGCATGTGACAAGCGAATAAACTTATGAAACAATTTTTTTAAAATATGAATTCTATGATTTACTAATCGCAGACTTACATATTTGTTAAAAAATATATTATAAGAGACTATAAATGTTATGTTCCTTGATTATAAGGAACTATACTTGTTATGTTCCTTGATTATAAGGGACTATACTTGTTATGTTCCTTGATTATAAGGAATTATACTTGTTATGTTCCTTGATTATAAGGAACTATACTTGTTATGTTCCTTGATTATAAGGGACTATACTTGTTATGTTCCTTGATTTTAAGGAATTATACTTGTTATATTCCTTGATTATAAGGGACTATAATTGTTATGTTCCTTGATTATAAGGAACTATAATAGTTATGTTCCTTGCTTAAAAAAATATTAAAAGGAACTATTTCTTGCTTTAAAAAATATTATAAGGAACTATACTTATGATATGCCTTGCTTCAAAAGCTTTAGCCAATACATATTGAAGTGTGTACGTATAATTCAAATCAAGTTCAAGTGCGCTATAAGACCTTGCCAGAACACGTTATAAGTGCTGTCTTTACACACCAATCTCTTATTAGAATTTTACTTAACATTTGAATACTTCCTTGTTTATTTATATATTTTGAACAGCAGGCGTGTATACTTGTATAATAAGAAAAATAATTAACATATTTAATTTTTTTTCACATTTTATACAAATTGTTTTTTTTAAACGCTTGACAAGCTAGGAGTGACGGCTCACCTGATTAGGTGGCGGTGTGGTTGAAGATAGTAAGACATACCTAGCCTGGAATAAAACTGGCTCTCAAGTAAGGTTGTCGGTCACGGGCAACTTTTTGTTACTTAAAATAGTTCTAAGTACCGCTGCAATAATCATGGACAGATATCAATCTCTTGCCATCAGAAGAGTGTTCCATTCGTCTCCTTTGTTTTACACAAAATATATTAGAATAAAAATACAATTAAATTTTTAGAAATATTATTTCTTATAAGATGCCAAGATTCTTATGTTATCGTTTTACATATCTCCATTACGTTTTTTAATTCATTGTAGTTAATTGTATGTTCAAAGTTTATCAATGAGCCCATAACTTCGATCTACATAATCATTTTAAAATAAATTCACAAAAAAATGAGTGTTTGATGAATAATTTTTTATAAAAACGCAAAACAATTGCCAAGATTACAATACGAATAAAGGCGAAAGTTTGTGAGTGTTTGTTTGTTATTTCTTCACGTTCAAACGGCTGGACCAATTTTGATGAAATTTGGTATGGAGGTAGCCGACACTTTGGATTAACATATAGACTACTTTTTATCCCGAAAAAATGTAGCGGGAAACACCACGAGGCGCAGCTAGTAACAGTATAACCACTTGGACACAACTTATTAATCACTTTTGAAAATACAAATATAGTTTTCCTCTTTTCAATTGCTACCAAAAATATCAAAATAACAAGTATTGTGCCGATTTATGTTTATCTCTCTACATAGTACCTATAAAACAAAATCGCTTCCCGCCGTCTGTACGCTTAGATCTTTAAAACCACGCAAAAGATGTTAACGCGGTTTCCGTCAATAGACAAAGTAATTTAAAAAGAAGGTTTATATACATACATAATAATATGCACTACGTTAGCGCTAGTTTAATATAAGATCTATAATATAAAGGCGGTACAATAGAATTGGCACTACAGCCAATTTTTTCTTCAAACTTCCGACGACATCGTCGGCGTCGTCTCGATCATCAATGAAAATTAGTTGTAATACATCATTTTAGTTATTGCATGATGCGAAAGCTTGAGTGGCAGTTAGACGCTTGATGAGTGCGGATGTTCCTTGAATGCTCTCCAAGGTCGGACGCCGGCGGGGCGTTCAATGGTCGTGTAGAGGACGGGGAGAACTATTGTCTGAACGGTGTTATTTTATGCAATTACATAGATAAGACCCGCGTACAGAATTAATGAATTTTTGTGTATCTCAACGCTACATTTTCCGGTCAATATAATCTTTTGTTTGCATGTATATGATGTGGGTTATTTATTTTATTTAAATTTATTGATATTATATAATTATGTTGGTTACTAGAATAGTAAAACCAAAAAAAATATTAAAATAGCAATATTTTCATTAAAATCAGTCTATAATCATAGTTAGTCATTTCTATCAGTTACCTGACTTCCATTACACAAGCTCTGCTTAGTTTGGGGTCAGATGGCGCTGTGTGTAATGTGTTCTACAATATTTATTTATTAAAATAATACTAAATATCGTAAGACATTACACACAGCGCCATCTGACCCCAAACTAATCAAAAGCTTGTACTATGAAAGTCAGATAACATACAATATAGAACAATACAGAACAAACATTCGTTTATGCCACAAAATGTTTGACCTGAGTGAAAATCGAACCCACGCTCTACAGTTCCTAAAGCAGAGATACTACGAATAACGAACAGGACTGTCAAATATCCACAAAGTTGTCTGTCTCTTTTCTACCAGATGCATTGCACCCGTGCGAAGCCAGGGCAGGTCGCCAGTACGTAATAAAATAAATTGATTAAGACAGTGCTTGCCTTGTTCATCAATCTGCTAGTAAATCTGCTTCATGAGCTGGTAGGGCGTGAGTTCAATCCCGCCCAAGACAAACATTTATATGACGAACGAAGATATTAGTTCTTCTGCTTGCAAAAAAAAAAAAAAACTCTTTTAAAATGTTTAAATTCACCCAATATACTTAATACTAGCGATAAGTATGTCTGTATTTAGACTTCCTAACCTACCGTTACAAGGTCGTTGTGATAAGAACTCCTTAAGTGGACTGTTATCTGGTTAAAGCATTAGAAAAGTTATACCTACTTATTTATATTACTAGCCGTTCCTGCGACTCCGTCCGTAAGGGCGACATTAAATTGCAGCTAAGTCGACTGAAGCGGGTTTCTAGAAAAGCGCATATTATTTCAATTAACTTAGCTTTTTGTTTGTGAACAAACACAAAATGTAATTTTTTTTATTATTATAATTATTTACACAAACCTTAATATCTGTTTTTCTGTTACTTTCCATCGAAAGGTTGTCTGGAAGGAATCACTTTAGGTGATACGACCGTCGTTGTACGCCATATATTTATTATTCTATACTGTTTTTGTTTTGTTATTTTCTTCATCTCTTTTTTAAGTTTTGTATGTTATAATGTATGGATGTTTGGTATAATAAAGTTGTATTCTATTCTTAATTGTACGGGAAGCTTTCCACAATATATCAGCTTAAACCGCATTTAAATCGGTTAAGCCCTTTCTGAGTGCACTGAGTTTAGAGTGCACAAACGCGCAGACAAACAGACAAACATTCTAAAAACTATTTTCTTGGCACGCTAACATAAGTACAAGTATAATTTATTTTTAATATTAAATTGACATACACTTCTCGCTTACGTTTTCGTAATACTATAGTATATAATTATGTTAAATTAAATCACAGTTTTTTTTTTTTTTGGCATCGTACTTTCTTCTTATTTTATATATTAATTTCCCATAATAAAAACTTGGAACGCTTTAAAATATAAACTTGACATTTACAAAATGCACATAGTGCTATGTCAAAAACAAAGAAAAAATTCAACAACACGACCATCTAGAACAACAAGACCATCTTGTATATTTTTTCGGCTAAGGCTAGTTCTGCCGTTTTTCTAATCTATTTCTAAATCAACTTGATTAAAGTGTGCATAGCAAGGTGGTCATGAAAAACAATTTTCCAGAAAACGTGTGCGAAACCTTGACCTTTATTTTGTTACTCTAAAGTTCTAGGTACCGCTGCAATGGTCATGGCCAGGCGTCATCTTTTACCATGAGAGCGTGTTGTTAGTCTTATTATTAAAAAAAAAAACACACACATACTTCACATCGCATTGCATGATTATACGTATAATTTTATGTACAAATAATACAATACAATTTTGTAGCGATGATAGCTCAGTGGTTAGCGCGGTCGGTTCGCATGCCGAAGGGCGTGGGTTCAAACCCCAACAATGAGCTTGAGCTGCCGCTGAAGGAAAACGTCGTAAGGAAACCATAGCGTGGTGGTAGAGTACTTTCTAGTACTCGGCTGGCTAATCTACCACTAAGCATCTAACGGTGTGTTCCGGCAGCCTCACTTGAGAGCCAGTTCCATTCCAGGCTAGGTGTGCTTTACCATCTTCGACCACACCATCAGGTGAGTTGTGGTCAAACAAATAGCCTATCAGCCATAAAAAAAAAAACTAAATGGATATTATGATCTCACGAATGAAGTGACCATAAATGGTTTTATGTGCACTAGAAATGAGACCCAGAGGAATAACTGCATTTTTTTAAATCTAATTTAATCTAAAACGCGGCTTGTTAAGAACATCCATAAGTTCATTGCTAAAAAGAGTATACAAAGGAGGTAGAATCTTATCAAATTTGGATGAGCAGGGATCGACGACGCTTATCAAAATAAGATGAGATGAGATTAGAGAATACAATCCCGAGCATGTTTTTCAATCCCGGGCTTACGGGATTTTTGAAGCCTTTTCCCGGGATCCCGGGCCTATCCCGGGATTAGACTATGTGGTTTCTAATTGAGCTAAAATTTAAAAAAACGAGTAATAAAAAAAAATGTCTTTAATGTCTTTGCACAACACAAATCAGAACAATAATAAGAAAAGAAAAAACACAAACCAAAAAATACAATACTTTTGCAAGAAATTAAAAAACAGCACAAAATAACTATTTAGAATTTCGAAAATATAGTCGCAGAAATATCAAAGCATCCAATGTTTGACTTCCGAGCCTGCTTCGTAGTTTATTGCCAACATAAGCAGCAGCTGAAAACGCTCGTTCAGGTTCTACGCTGGTTGGAGGAATAGACAATAGATACTTATATGCTGTTTCTAAGTGATATCCACGAACTCCTCCATTTTCGAACAGGCTCATTTCACGTCTAATACTATTTGCCAACCCCAATTCATTTTGTACTTGTACTTCAGGATCTGGGGATTTCATACTCTTGTTAATTTCCAGCTGTAACTTTTCCTTTAATGTCAATTGGGGTTGGGAGGTTTCTGACCTTAGCTCATCATCTGTTTGTGATCCTGACCTTGCTTCTTCTTCCGTGTTATCTCGACTATTAAGTCTTTTAACAATACTCTTTATTTGCTTCCTCACTAAAGCCTGTGTCGGAACTCGAAATAAGTCGTGCCATTCCAAATCCGATAATAACTGATTTTCATCATCCATTTGTGGATTTTGTAAATAATTTAACACGCCAGTTAAATCATCACTTCGTCGTTGCTTTATACGTTCCACTAAGGATGTTTTAATTTTTTTGGCAAGTGCTGAGTTTTTGCTAGACAGTTGTTTTATAAGAAATTTCAGAGCGGCATCAGCTGTGCATAAATTAGCATCTCGCCGACAGATTGCTTCTACTGTCAATTTAATTGGGGTCAGCACATCAACAATTTTATTTACCAATTCAAAATCAACATCTTCTAAACGAATTGGATGATTGAGATCTATAAGAGCTTTTTGAATGCATGCTTTTAAAAGATAAAATCGCTCCAGCATTGTTAAAAGACTATTCCACCTGGTTTTACAGTCCAAAAGAAGTGACAGCTCTTTTCCATGTTCAATTTTCACATATTTTTGAAGTACTGTTTCATTTTTCAATGGAGATCTTTTGAAATACACTACAACTTTGCGGATTTTCTTTATCAGCTCATTAATATTTTCATATTGTGTTAACTCTGGTACGTGTTCTGGCGCAAGATCATTTTGTGACATTACGATTAAACCTGATTCTGGACAGTCTAAGTCTTCTAAATGGTGTTCATCATCGCTGTCGTCCATATAATCAACATTCACAGCTGGTTCATTTATACTATCATCTGAGGTAGGGCTATCTTGCAAATTATTATGTTTTTCATAAAGCACATCACAGACCGCCAAATTGATACCATGTGCGAGACACAGTTGTTGTTCAGTGCAAACAAGCCGCCCCACCTTTATCATAACATTCGGTCCATCGGTTACAATAGCCACGATGTCAGTTTCTAGGGAAATGTCAAATTTACTTAGACGCTCTTGCAATATACGAAGACAATTTTCAGCTGTCATACTTCCGTAAATAGGAACAAGTCCTAAGTTCCAAAATTTTTTATATGAATGAACGTTGACCGCCATGTATCGTTTATTGGAAGTTGAAGTCCACTCGTCGAAAGAAAGACTAAATCTTTCACCTGCACTTTTCAAATGTTGTAATTCTGCAGTTACTTGCTTTCTGATTTTTTCACTGTAATTCATAACACGTTTTCGAACAGTGACGGCTGACTTTGGTAAATCCGTGTATTTTGCTAAGAGCAATTTTCTCAAATCATCTGAGGTTATGAATACACTGAATGGAAATCCATCTAATGCAATCATTCTTGCCAAGATATCATCCAGGCTATCGTCGGCACTTTTAGTAAAATAATCATCTAACTTTCGCTTGGCTGGCGGCGGTGCTGTGTTCAGATTTTCAGAATCTTGACTTGTTGAAGCTGATATAACCTTGATATTATGTTTTGATAACAAATGTGTATGTAATCCCTTAGTTGATCCACCCAAAGTCTTGAGGATGGCTGGGCATCGCTTACATTTAGCACTATTCCCGTCCTTCGCAACTAAATAATAACTCCACACTGACGTCGTATCACTGTCTTTTTTATGTTTAACAAAGTCTCCCGCCATTTGAAATACTTAATTTCAGATAATTGACTTTTAAATTTTAATGGCGTAGCCTACGTAACCCGTCACTGACAGAACAATAAATGAAAAAAATAAAACCTGATTTGCATATTTATACTTTCGTACAGGGAATCCCCGACGGGAAATACCCGCAACAATATTATGATATGAGATGATCGGGTGATTCCCCTGTTGGTCCGTTGGGGAATTACCTTAAGAGTATTGTATTAAAGTATTCCGAGTGGGGAAGTCCCTTCTAAGTTCAACGACAAACATATTATTAGGACTGTACCTGTGTAGTAAATAGTGGGTACCTACCTACGTATTGTACGAGTTGCTTTTTGTCGTAATGTATTAAAATAATATAGGCAAGGTTATTTTCAAGACGCAACGGACTACGGAATACAAACTAGACTTGTTTGTGGCAATCCCGAAAATCCCGAGATTAGCCAAGTACAGTCCCGGGATTTTCGGGGCCAGAAAACGGTCGGGATCCCGGGATCCCGAGATTTGGGATCCCGGGATTGTATTCTCTAGATGAGATACATGGGTCGCAAGTCCTAGACACTGTACGGTTTCCCGTTCCTACAACACGATGGACCCGCACGGCGATACCGTTGAATAAGTTAAGTAAGTTATAATCTAGCCCCAAACTAAGTGAAGTTTGCTATGGGATCCAGATAACTTATTTTCGAGGTTTTTTTGTTGTAAATAGGTATACCTACTTTTAATACAAATAAACACCCAACAAACATTTATCGTCATATAAATGTTTGTCCTGAATCGAACTCATACAGCTCTAATAGGGCAGTCAAAAGTCACGAATTTTTATTTCTGTTTTAAATACCTACTTTAAACTGACTAGGTACACAAGTACATTGAAATAGGTACATATATTATTTTGTGTCACATTATTTCATACAAATTAGCATCTTATTACGCTGTCTTAAAATTTAAATCCATGTACGGAGGCCAAGGTCTCACATTATTTTGTAAATATTCCACAATTTAGCATTTTTTCATATGTAGTTTTCAGTTTTCATGCGAAATCTGACCCCGAAAATATTTTAAGAAATTTGACTTTCAATTTGGAAAAACAGCCTTCAAAATTTATGTGTCTTGTAATATTTATAAAAACAAGATAAGTACTTATTGTTGCTGATTTAATTTGAAGGTGAAATATTTATGTATATCCTATGAGTTAAAATATTACGAAATTTAAACATATTAAAGTCAAGTAATATGTATATACATAACAGGTGCTCGCTTTTTCAACTACTAATCACTGTTTTATTCAAAAAAAAATCATTCATAAAGACTTCATTATAAAAATATGAATCATCATTGATTTCCAAAATAATTAACAATTTTTAAGGATTTATTCTTGTTGTAACGATATAAACATACTATAAATGGCTTTATAACGAGTTTTTAAGTGTTAAACATCGCTTCCAAATCGAGTCGTATCGAAATTTATGTTGCTAATCGAATCGAATCTATTCTGCACGTCTCAACTCTAATCTATCGAAAAAACTCGATCTCGTTTCCCGCGCAAATCGCCCGCGCTCCGTCGAATTTGATTCAAGGCCGCATTCCAATTTCAAAGCATCCATTGTCAATGTCGCCGGCCAGTGCGCATGACGGATATGTTTTCTTTGGCTGCACCGTCAAATTTATGAGTTTTTTATATTTAACGTTTTTCTTTTTTTTATCATCTATCGAATCTATTTTCAACCTGATGACATTAAAAACTACCGTACAGCGCTATTTGAGATCAGGTTTTTAATATTATCTTTTGAAAATATTGAAGAATTTTATTTTCTTTTACACAGAAACGGGTCAAAACATAATGCTTTATATAAATACTTAAAGGCTTTGGAGCGTAAATGTGCAATAGTTACATTATTAAACTTAATTTATAAATACAAACTGAGTAAGTTTTATTACTTTAAAGTTATAAACAGAGCATACACTTAGAGAAGGTATTTACCAAGTGTTACCCAATAATGTATGACATAACTATGGATAACTTGACATATCTACTGTCAGAAAAAAGTATTTTTTTAATTATTGAATATTATAGTCCTTGCAACGTGATAGACCCGGCAACCACATGGTAATAAAATTGAATGCTACGAAGTTTCTTCTCTGAAATCTGTTTTTTTTAAAGTCTAGATTCATAGCAATACCTATTTATACTACCAATAGCATGGTAGTAGGGTGTTCTCTAGTACACGGCTGGTTAGCTACAACCCTCAATTTAAAAATCTGGCGCCTAGCACCCAACAGTGCGTTCCGGCAGCCTCATTTGAGAGCTATTCCATTCCAGGCTAGGTGTGCTTTACGATCTTCGACCATACCGTTACTTAACATCAGGTAGGCTGTGGTCAAACACTTAGCTGGCCAAAGATAAAAAAAATGTGTTTCACCGTAAAACCGATTTTAAATACAGAGGTTATTAAATCATTTCCAAGTCATAAGGATGCAATTACTTGGAGCATAATAGGTGACTATTATTTAAACTAATTATGCTCCACGCCTATTTTTTGCATAACAAATGCGACAATTAGGAAAACCTCTTTTTTTCTCGGGTCATTGACACGAGTTTTGTATTGTGTATTTTAAATATAATGTCATGACAGTATGAAATAAATTGATTTGTTTTGATACCAAAGTATATTAAAAATGATTGATTGCATTACAAACTAATTCTAACAGTAAGGTCCTTACTTATAGTTGTTAATTAATAACTCCTTCCTGAGAAGTGTCCTACGTGGTAATAAAACAACATACTTATTTAAAAGTAAGACCCCAAATTTTCATGTAAAATAGAAAGAAACTCTTTATTATCTACACCAAAATTAGAAAAAAAGTACAGAAAACACAAAAATCTTATGAGCTAGTGCCACAAGTGGCGGCCTTATCGCTAAGAGCGATCTCTTCCAGGCAACCAAGAATGGAAAACACGGTACATCTAAAATATTTTTTTTTTTTTTTTTTTTTTTTTTATAAATATGTAGTAGTAAATAATAAAACAATAAAGCAAAACATGCTCAAACAAAGAACACAAAACATTATTACCTACAATATTTTCGCCTGATATTTATACATTATATCTAAAATATAGTATTTTTTATGTTAAAGTGATGAGACGAATGAAATGCTTTCCTGATAGTCAGAGATCCATGACCATCACCCAAAACTTTGAGTACTAACAAAACAAAGTCCAGTCTAGAGTCCTTTGAGAAACAAACCACGGTGCTTTGGGGATCTTTACTTTGAGACAGTAGGTTATAAAAGTATAATGAAACAATAATAATTTACTAATCAGTACTAACTAATGTAGCCTACCTACCTATTCAAACTCGTATTTTATAATAAAGTCAAAATAATTATACACAAGTACTAACCAAAGGTATAATTTGTCGAACTTCAGGCATCTTGCTCCCAACATTATTCTCAGAAGAATATTTTTTCTATTTTCTAACACAAAAATTTTAACACCATTCTTAAGTGTATAATCGTAAGGTTGATAATGGCGTTTATAACAATTTTAAGATCGCAAACACCGAATTTATTCGTGTGTAATTTTGATTGACACCAACCATTACGGCTGAGTAGGTATTGCGTCACCGTATACCTAAATAGAAATAATGATTACCGCTTAAAAGTTTCAACACTATTTTAAACTTTGTTGCAATAACATAAAGGCTATTTTACCGAGCGACTTTCGTAGGATATTTTATTTCATATAGGTACATGTCTTTGGGTTCATCTTGACATTGGTTACATGAATTTCATGAAAAAAAAATGAGTCGAGTTGAGAACATTCCTCCTTTTTTAAGTCGGTTAAAAAAATGATATATAAATTGGATTTATATATCATTTATTTGATTTTATTTTATCGCGAATATAATAAAATATTTAAAAAAGCGAATGACTTATAACGTCATTTATTTAAATTCACATAAAAATGATTCTTAATAAGTAATAGTGTCATGACCTCTGAGCTGGTTTAAGCTAAATAAATCAGCATTTTTTTTTATCGGTATGTCCTATTTCGTAGATTGTTATGGCGAGTAGCCTATTTCAAAATCCGTTCCGTTCCTACACGCTCGGTTCCATTTTACGTAAAATATGAAAACTACATTTTTTTTGGCTTTTAAAAACCTTTCTGGTTTCCGAAGTACTAGGTATTTTAAGAGCTCTTTACAAAAATCAACTACAATCCGGGTTTTTTTTAAGTGTTTTAGTTAATCAGGGCATGGTCTTTTATATCACTCTTGCGGTGATCACGGAGCGGCATCTAGATATTATTATGTTTCTATGTTCATATAGTTTAATGTCTTTATATAGTTGGTAAGACATTGGTAATTATCTTTGCGGGGGCAAAAAATACCAAAATTAGTCCAATGCAAAATCAAACGTCAGGTTAGTAATTAGTCGCTTACGTTTATATATCAATACTGTTTAAATATCAAACTTTAAATATATGCTAAACAACTAAATTGACTTTGACTTTGACTTAATTTTAGCGTTTTTTGGCACAATATTTTGCAAATGTGTTACTCTTGATATTTAAGGTAAACAGCTTTTTTTTTTTAATACCAGTATTGTCATAATTTACAAAAATAACCGTACAAGGAATTTGTGGATATGCCATTAGCATTTAGCGTTGCAAAAATCAAATGAATCCAAAATTTTAAGTGTAATTAATTAATATTAATATAGATATTTATATTCTGCATAAATACTAACCGTTTTATTATAAAACAGTGTACCGTAATCAAATCGAATGAATTTTTTGAGCATTTCATTTTCAAATTGGCGTTTCTTCTATTGAGTATCATTATGCCTTTTTTAGTATCCCTCATTTCTTTAATAATTTCATTAAGCGTTCAATAACTACTTCTTGAATATCACATGATTTGGGCGCTATCTAGCCTTAAAATTGTATCATAGGCATAAAATATATATTTCAAAGTAATGTATGGTTAAATGAAAACTGCATAAAAATATTTTTAATTCAAATGCAAAGACAATCAAGAAAAAAAAACACATGGTGTTAGATCTCCTTAGTAGGAGGTCATCTAGGTAGGTACCACTGCTGTATCAGATATTCCGCCACCTTGCAGTAGTGTGTAAACATTACTATGTTTCGGTCTGAACGGTCCTGTGTCTAGCAAAATTACAGGGCTATTGAGACTAACTATCAAAAATCTCAAATTAGTGAGCGCCAAAGCAACGATACCCTAGAATTTGTTTGTTACTAAAAGTTCTGTTTATTGCTGCAATGGTCATGGACAGGCTCTCTTACCATCAGATGAGCGACTCCTTCGTCTTATTACTTTTACATAAAAACATCGTTGATGTTTATAAAAAGCCTAAATACATTTTGTTCGTCTCGATAATGGCGGAAATAAACTCCGGTACCAAAACACCATATAACAAGTGATATAATTCGAGGCATGGTATAACCAAAATTACTGTAATAGTTATTCTAACACGCGATTTGTCTATCTCTCCGTGTAATATAATTTGACGCTGGAGGCTGCGGTCTGCATTCTTTGTTCAAACAGCCTCAATTTGTAGTTACCAGAATTTTTGAGGAAGATTTAGACTTTAGACTCTCTTAAACTTTATATTTGTTCCAATATCTTAAATTTCAATGAGCCACTCATATAATACACACAGACGCGTTCTAGGAAAACAATGACAAGCATTAAAGTTGTATTTAGCTAATTGCTTATGCTGAAAGCTAATAAAGTTAAGCAAATTTAGAAGCAAATAATACCGACTCATTTTACGTATAAACAATGATCACATATGAAAGTGAAATTACACTTGTTTAACATATAATTAAGAACACAATAAAATATATTCGGACGTCTTATGCTTATAAATGCTATTTATAAAGGCTTTATGACATCATTTTCTTGTAAGGCTTAGTTATACCATTCACATTAAACACTTAAAGATATTTTTCGTTAAAAAAAATACGTATGTTCATTATTTTATTGTTTATATGTTAAGTTTGTTTTCGTGATCCTAATATGTACCTATCTTAACAATTCAATGTTTTATATTTTTAATGTAGTAATTTTTCCAGTTACACTATATTATTATCACAAGTTGAATATTTGTAAGATGTATAATAGTAAACTCTTTATTGCGAACATGTTTACTTACTGAAATTACTCTGAAATTGCAAAATAATTAGTAACAAAAATGTTATTTCCATTGCACAACATTTATGAAACAGTTTTTTTATCATATTTCTATTGAAACTGAATTCTTATTTGTAAATCTATCTTCACACATTTGGACTTTACTATCTGGACCTTTATTTCTTATTTTTAGGCTTTAACACATCGTAATAATCAATTTCGACACGTGTAACTACTTATATCATTGCGTGCTACGAACTTGTTGAAGCAATTTTTCGTTATTTAATTTGATAAATACTTCGTCTGAATCTCTGGTAACCGTGAGTTCAATGGTTATTTTTTTTGTATAGGTACATGTCTTAACGTGTAGTCTCAACTTGTTTTTTTAATTGTGATAAACGCTTCACTTTCTGTTACTTTTTTATTATCTGTTTTATCCATTTAATTTACTTTTAAGTGGTCTTGAATTTCAATAATTTGTATCATTAGCGAATTTCACGATGCAGCAATTTTTTTTAATTTTTTGTTACTTTATTGTTATCAATACTAGAAGGTTATAAGCTTAAGCTTTGATATAAATTAAATGAGCTTAAGCTATCACTAATCTAGACGAAAACTAAAACAACAAAATAAATTCGTTATTATTCGTTAATAATATAATTAATGTACATGCTTTCGAAAAATATTTTTATAAAACGTCGATGAAAGTATGTATGTTTTCATTTTTTTCAATGAGGTACCTACATAATTTCTTGACAATCTATTTTAGTTAACGTTTAGTCAGTTCCTATTTCCTACTATCACTTTGCGTGATAATAAATCGGCTATTTCTCGTTTGAAACCGGTTCGGCTGCTATAAATCATTTCGGTCGCCACGAAATTCTTGTCCAACCGAAATGTCATATGTTGTATTATGTTACTCGCGGTTCCAGCATTGTTTGAACACTTTGTCATTAAACAGTAGCTTTATTACACTTACAATACGAAAAAATTACAATTATATTACATCTACTTAGTGTTAGTAGTTCTAGTTAGATGTACGATGTGCTACAAATGTCTTAACAGGACATTGACATAAATAGTGATAATCTTATTTTTATCTTTTATATCTTACTAATTTCAAATGGATATTATTTTTAAACATTTGCTGTTATTAATAGGTATTTTAACTTTGAATACATTTTTATATTTACACGCTTGAATGGTTATTTATGTGGTCAAACGTCAATCAAGTCCCCACAATCCTATAAAACCGGTATAAGGCTATTTATCATGATCTTTAAATGACGCTACATGTCAATCATAGTCAAAAATTCATTGTACAAAATTATTTTTCTCAAATATTAATGAGATTCTATAAAAAAAACTAAATATAATTCATCTGATAAAATAGTAATTAAAGGCTTTGATTGAAGCGGTAATAATTTACATGTTTTAATTCAATTCACTCAAGTGAGAATAAGGATAATTAGATGAATCCGGTTTTACTATGGCTACCTACGTACGATCATACCCATAATAAAATAAGAACATCAATCAAAATGGCCAAACATTTTATACAATTAGCAAAATGTTAAATAATAATTTACCTATATTAATAAATTAACGCCACAAAACCTTAATAAATACAATAAATCACAAACTTGCAAGAAAATATATGTATATTCGAAGCCTTAAATATTATTATTTAAGGCTTCGAATAAACATATTTATTGTATTTAAAAAAAAAAACATTTATAATTTGACTATAACCAGGAAATTCTTTACATGGGTGAAGCAAACAGGCCGTATAATAATAAATTGCCACCTCTGTCTACAAACAGAGAAGATGAGATAGGACCTAAGAGTCTAGTGGAGATTTTCGGATGGTTGTTTTGGTTGGCTGTGGCACGAGTGGTACGAGAAAATAATAGACGTGATTAAGGTTATACGTTATCACCATAACCACAGTTAAACATCGTTATTCCTCGTTCTGACACGGGAATTGCTTCATTTCCGAGACAACTGCTAACATAGCCACTTTCACAATTAAGAAATTACTTGTTTTTATAATACAACATTGACGATAATTGGTATTCTAGAATGGAGACCAGGAATCGGCAAACGTAGTGTAGGATTCCCGGATGAAGTGTCGATTTATTTTACACATCTGGCAATTGTTGAAAGCGAAAAGCCAAATATTTGATTGAGTGGCATGCCTATAAAATAGCCCATGTCCAGCACTGGACTATGGTACGCTTATTATGATAAGTTTAATATCAAGCATATAGAAAAAACAAATAACAAAATAAAACAAGTTTATCTTAAAAGTCTCCTGTTCTGTAATTCCTCAAATGCATAATAATACTATCGTCTAATTACTCCAAGTCTAAAAGCCCCACCGCTGGGTCAGGCTTGGCACAACGACGTGGTGACGTCACTCGTGTCAGTTTTAGTGTGACCTTGAATCTGTTCAATGCCAAGCGGAATTGGGCAGTGTTGCTATGTTGCAATCTTTGCCCGGATCTTAGGCGCATTAAAAAATAAAATAAAAATAATTCTTCAAATTATGTCGGTGTATATTAGAATGATAATATGTCTAATTAATACAAATAAATAAGTTTTTGTTTTACTTATGAGCATTACTCACGTTTAATTTTATCAGTAACTCTGACTATAGTTTCGGCCACAAACTATAGTCAGTAGTAGTGTAGTTTTCCGATAAATTTAAATGTGAGTGATCCCGTAAATAAAACAAAAATATGTCAAAACCACGCCAGTTTCCATGATAAAATAAATACGTTTCTTGTATCTTATTTTCGTTATAAAAATAATTTAATATTGTAATTTTTTTTCATCACAATGAATAGTTTGTAAGTATAGTTTGTTCATTTTGTTATACTATTACAACATCACTAATAAACTGACTGTTTGATTAGCCCAAGTAATTTTTTTTTAATTCAAAACTTATATACGACTAACATATATTTTTAAGAGAATTCTTTGATAATTACAGGTAAGTGCATGCTAAATGTAATCTCAGGAATAGGAGAAACTCAATAAAACAAAAACGAATCAATTAAATCTTTCCAATTAATAATATTAATAAATCAGGTAGAAAAATATTATTCTTATTTTTTTAAATTCTGTTTATACATATACAGAATTTAAAAAAATTTATTAAATAAAACACAGTACTTTTATACGTCGTAGCGTGGCATCCCCGCGCAGCGTGTTCCGCGAGTCACATCCACATTATTCTTACGTCAACGTTTCTTTTGCTCGTCTATTACGTAACACTGGCCGTTGTTTTTATATGTTATTTATGATTCGCGTTCTCTATTTTGATTATTGATATTGACCGCGAATTTCTCTCGATGTTTGTCTATTGTTTTATTTGAATATGGAACGTTTTTTTTTGTGTTGCGTATTATTGGTATTGTGTACCTAAATAGTATTTTTGTAAAGTTACTACATGGTAGTTTTTAAATAAAAAGGCGTTATATGACTCGCTGCCAACTGTGACCTCATGAACTTTGTACCATCATATAATAACTGACCGATTTGGGTTCAAATTCGGATAATGTACCAGCATTTACTCGAACTAACTTACATCTTTATGTAGTTCTTTATCTAGGTTGCGGATTCTTTTAAAACAATACTAAGGTTTTGGGTATTTAAAAGTATTGGTTTGCTTATCGTGATATTCCTAAACTATGTATGTACCTACTATTATGTATTCCAAATTCCTGATGAATTGTATAATATGTGACGTCACACCAAGGAGAGGGGAGTCTCACAAATGTGACCAGCTGTCAAGGACGGAGGTGGGGTAAAAATAAATATCATGAAATTCGTGTGACAGAATTTGTGAATGGGGCTTCCTAATGGCAAATGCATAAAGTGCGACGCCAAAAACGAAGAAGAAGAATAATACCATATCGCAGTCTGACGTTTTGTTCATTGACATTGCTTTGTAAAGTCCTTCGCTACGTAAAAAAATTACGCAGTATTTATTTCCTCTTCCTTTATTATAGTCGTAATAAACGTCTATAAATTTAAGTAATTATTCAAATTCATAAAAGTTAAGAACGCTTGAGTAACAACAATGTATTTTTAAATAACATATTACAATTATTAATAATATCATGTCACATATAATCAAACAAGTCATAAATATACGTTAATAAACGTAATTAAACACTAAGTCCACTGGTCGAGCCCGCCACCAAAAGTACCCATCAAACTGGCGGCATTCCCTCGCTGGATTGCCTGCTAAATACACTGGACTATCCAGGGGCGGATCTACATAAGGGCTTTTTGGGCTGCTGCCCGTGGCCCCGTGAATATAAAGGGCCCCCAGCCTCCATTGAAAACAAAATGCAGTGAAAATTTTATGGTAATTTATGAAAAGAAACTTGTTGATTTTCCCCCTAATTGTTATAATATTTTGAAATGTTTCTAACGTTGCCACTTCCCGTAAAGCGGAGCGCCCTTTCTCCAGAATGTCGTATATAGAAAACAAATATAGGACCACAATGTCTAAACTATTGACTAAATCATTTATCAGTTCTTTCCGTAAATTATCATTTAACAAAGGACTTACTATGTGAGCAATTAATGAGCAAAAATGCAAAAATATTGCTTTATTATTGATGTGTCACATGTAACTCCACATAACCTGTTGTACACATAATCTTTTGCGATAATGTCTCTCTGTTGCTGTTTGTGTGTCTGGCATACTAAATTAATAAACTAAATGGTAACCCTCCCTTTTTTATGAACCGTGTACCTAGGGCATATCATCGAAAAGTACCTATTGCATATTATCGAAAACAGGTTTGCAGAATGGCAAATGGTTGCTTATATGTATTTATGCAGGCGCCTAAATGTATTAGCCCAGGGCCCACAAGCTCTTGGTCCGTCCCTGGGACTATGACATTCCCCGAATTCGGCCTCGACCTCGATGTGAATAGAAACTAAGAAGGGACTAAGAAGAGACTTTTGGAAATTCATCCCTTAGGGGGTTAAAGTCAGGGTTGAAAATATGTATGAAACGTTATTTTTGATGTTAGAAATGTAAAAAAATTATATAGTGTATATAGAGTGCATGGTACAAAAGTTTACTGTTACACTATTTTAAACCACATAGCCACCAAGATCAAAAAGTAAAAAAAAATATATTTATGGCCTGGATTAACATATAGGATACTTTTTATACTGCAAACTTAACAAACTTTATATATATATATATAATTATTCCAGTATTTTCCGGACGTACTTACTTACCAATTTACATCTAAAATCCCGTAAACCATAGAGCCAATAAATTAAGCGGAGGGGTTAAATTTCATCCCCTCGAATGATGACTGGCGATTTCTCAACAATTTGGAATTTCCACTTTAGACGTGCACTTGCTAGTTTTGGGTTAAAATAATTAATAGTTTTAGGAGCCCATGTTCAATTTATAATGTTAATTTTGGGACCTTTTCATTGTAAAGGTTTCGAACACTCCGTTTTTTTTTTAACAATGCATCCATTCTTAACGGTTTTGTTTCAATTTTGTTTCAAAAATTCATAAAATGAACATAAAATAAACGTTGTCAGATTTACGGGAATGTTTAAAAGGTAAATAATTATTATTAAAATTACAATAACATTGTAAATTAAATACTGTTACACTATAGAGACAGCATATATATAATTATATTTAGTTAATACAAAACAGATAATAGATATTAGTGGATATACCAAACATTATGGTATTTCTTTGCGTCTTATATTCTGCAAAACTGAACAAACATCACATCACACACATCATCAGCCATAAGACGTCCACTGCTGGACATAGCGGCTTGGCGAGCGCAGTTAGGTGTGATTGTTCAAG
This sequence comes from Biston stratarius, assembly GCA_950106695.1. Lineage (NCBI taxonomy): Eukaryota > Metazoa > Arthropoda > Insecta > Lepidoptera > Geometridae > Biston > Biston stratarius. Next base: position 8,039,891 of record OX467108.1, read on the forward strand.
GAAGACGCTGCTACCCAGCTTCCGGATTACATCCCTTAGCCGACTCTTAAGGCAACCACGGGTAGAGAGGGTGGGGTACTATTCTTACGCCGGCACCACCACGGCACTGAACAAACATGTTTTTGTTAAGTTCCACGCGGACGAATTCGCGAGTAACAGCTAGTAGTTCCATAAAGAACACCCAGACACAGAACAAACATTGCATAAACATACATACTTAAACCAAATTATTCATACTTGTGATTTTTCTATTTATTGTCCTCCAAAGTCGATCATAATAATCCATATACTTAACACCACAACTTCTACTTTCCACCTTCAACTTGGTGGTAGACTCGTATAGGTACCACCGCAGTACCAGATATTCTGCCGGCAAGTGTATAAACATTACTGTGTTCCGGTTTAAAGGCTACTAGCGAAATTACAGGGCTGTTGAGACTAACCATCGAAACTCTCAAAGTAATGAGCGACAAAGCTGCGATGCCCTGAACTTTGTTTAGTCACTCTGTGTATCGCTGCAATGGTCATGGACAGACGTTTTGTCTTACCATCAGGAGAGCGAATCGTTCGTCTCGTTAGCTTAAAAAGAAACTGTAAATGTAAGGCTTCGTGGCATATTTTGGTCATGTGGCGGACCACCATGGTCGACAGTGACCAATAACTATGGGAGAGTGGGCAATGTCAGCGCACCTGTTTAACACCATCCTGTGAACGTCATATGGTGTCCTACATATTAGTTGTTTTGTACTCACACCAACAGTTGTTAGTCTTTTTAAGGACATTTAAAATTGTAAGTCTTCTTGTACAATGCCACTGTGTGCGTTTTCAAAGTTTTTAGTACCGCTGCATTGATCAAGAAGACATTGTCTTAATATCAAGAGAGTATTCCCGAAACTACTCCGATTTTGATGAAAAAGTTGTCAATAGTTTTTTAACTATTTAACTTTAATAGCGTGCAAGTATTATATATCAGATGATTATAATATTAAATTATTTAATCAAATTTATATTAGATTTTATTATTTGACAGCCCTGTTGGCTCATTGGTAGTACCTAATTGGCTGCTGTAATAACTGTAGGGCATGGGTTCGATTCCCAACAACAAACTTTTTGAGATATAGTTGTTTGTTCTGTCTGGGTGTTCTGTATGTATTATAAGTACGTATTTACAAAAAAAATATGTATTTAAGTGTTCTATCAGTTATCTGACTTCAATAGTACGAGCTTTGCTTAGTTTAGGGTCAAATTGAGCTGTATATAATGTCGTACGATATTTGTTATTATTTATCATTTATAACTTATAGCATGCCTTGTCAATCAAATTTAAAAAGAAAACCAATTTCAAACTGTCTTTAGTCTAAAAAATCTTGTAGAGTTTTTTCAATTAATTATTTCAAATAGCTTCGATGGAATTTACAAACTATTTTATAGTTTCTCTGGTAGAGGTCAAGTCAAAAACAGATTAATTATTACCCCCAACCCCTAATTAGCATAGATACAAGCGACCCTCCGATAAGGGTAGGTAAGACGTATCCTAAGAGGATAGCTGATTTATCTGATCTCTGAAAATGTAAGACTAGCTATTCACCCAGCTTCGTCAGTAACTCAAATTAAATTATTGTAGCTTTTTGTCAATAATATGATAAACTACAAGAAATATTGTAGTACATTTTTGTTTTACTTATGCGCGATTAATTACAAAGACAAAGCTATGTACGCAACAAAAGCGTGCGCAACATCTCACTTCCACACGCGCGCTGTACTCAACTTTGTCTCCATGAAAAAGGCCACCGGATCTGGCCGAAACTATAGTCGGAGTATCCGATGTAATTAAACGTGATTTATCCCGCATAAGTAAAACAATAATGTGTCAAATCTACGTAAATTTCAATAGTCACTACATCACTTCACTACATATTATAAAACAAGGTCGTCTGCCGCGTCTGTCTGTTCGCGATAAACTGAAAAACTACTCAACGGATTATCATGTAAGTTTCACCAATAGATAGCGTGATTCATGAAGAAGGTTTAAGTATATAATTTGCTAAGGTTTTGTGTAAATTGGTTGAAATATGATGATAATTGTTGGAAGTGTCGGAAAAAGTCAAGCCACCTATGAGCTTTCATAATCCCTTTGAGATAGATCAAAAGCCCCGTGTTAAACCGTGCGCAGCCGGGGCGGGGTGCTAGTAAAATATAATAAATAGTACATTTCATGTAGTAGTACAGCACATAGTTGTAATCACGTAGTACGTCATATGGGTGTTTTCAAATCTAGAGTAAATAAGTTTCTTCTAGGTAAGCGTGCTCCATCTTAGACCGCACTACTGCTTAACAATAGGCAGGGTGCGATCAAACGCGAACCTATTAAAAAAAAAAAAGTATATTTCATACAATGCCTTATAACCCTCTTATAATACAATCTGCAATATAAAATCAACATCTATACAATGTATTTGAAATAATCCAATATGTTTTAATGCTGTTGTATTGGTTCAGGTCACAAGGTTATTTTTTTAATATGAACATTGTAATGATTACCTAGTCTTATATCTACATGTACTTTATTTTTACCCGATAAGTTATAATTGGGTTTATATCGTGTCATAAGTAGTTGATTATTATAAATCGGATAAATAAGTGATACAAAATTGAACGTAAATATTTACATAGTTTAAAAACCCTATAGGTAAAACCGTAGATCTACCTAAGAACATACAGTTCACGAAGAAAGTGAACGAAGAAAACATGTTCACTTATGGCACACTCCGGACACACTATCAGATCTCTGTACAAACGCCTCGTTATAACTACTTATTACACAAACACTACGCACTTGTAGTTTTGTACACGCACGAATGTGTGTGTGGAATCTAAGGTTGTCACTATATCAAAAACATTATTGCACACTTACCCAACTGTTTAGAGACCTGTGTTACTCATCATCATCAGCCATAGGACGTCCACTGCTGGAGTCAATACTCGCCACGCTTGGCAGTCGGTTTGGCGAGCGCAGTTAGGTGCGATTGTTCTAGGAAGACGCTGCTGCCCATCTTCCGGATTACATCCCTTAGCCGACTCTTACGGCAACCACGGGTAGAGAGGGTGGGGTACTATTCTTACGCCGGCACCACCACGGCATACCTGTGTTACTAATCTATAGTACCTACAAAAACAAGTACAATCACTTCAATTTCGTAGAACGGTGGAATATATTATGTACCTAACATACCTCTACAGATGTCACGATATCATTCGAATATATTCATTAGGTACCTCGCAATTCGCTCCAATGTACAAAAATATAGATAATACTGCACAACCTTATCATTCTATGTTCGCGTTTTACATAATAATCACATTTCAGTACAACAATTGTTTGTCTATGTCTACTTAGTTAGAAACAAAACACGTTTATTTGATAAGGAGCACAGGAATACCCCATTTTCAAAGGAAAAATTGGCGCGGGCGCTTATTGCGTGTGGCACGTCCCTAGCTCTAATCGGCTCCTCGGCAGCTCAACATTGCGTGCGGGGTGAGGAAGTCCGATTGGGTGGGAGGAAACAGGGACCGCTGTATACCTAGTGTTATATGTTCTGTGCCTATGGCTTAACAAAGGAGGCTTAGCCCAGTAAACAGACATTAGCTACAACACTGATAAGTTTTGTTTGAATATCAACGTCATAAGATTCGACTACTTAATATATTGCCGTGGTGGTGCCGGCGTAAGAATAGCATGGGAAGATGGGCAGCAGCGTCTTCCTTGAACAATCACACCTAACTGCGTTCGCCAACCCGCATGCCAAGCGTGGCGAGTATTGGCAAAACCCCCCAGGAGGAAGCCTATATCCAGCTGTGGACGTCAGTATGGCTGATGATGATGATGATGATTTAATATATTAACTATATTTATATTTACAAGTTTTATAGCGATGATAGACCAGTGGTTAGCGCGATCGGTTCACACGTCGAAGGGCATTTGCTCAAACCCCAACAATGAGCTTGCCGGTGAAGGAAAACAGCGTGGTGGTAGGGTACTTTCTAGTACACGACTAGCTAGCTACCATCATCAAATTGGAAATCTGTCACTACGCACCTAACGCTGTATTCCGGCAGCCAGATTTGAGAGCCAGTTCCATTCCAGGCTAAGTGAGTTCACCATCTTCGATCACACCGGAAAACGACACATACTCTACTTCTTATTCTAGCGGTCCACGTTTGACCGTTAACTAGCCTGTTTAAATTATCAAAGATACAGACGCATTTAGAAGATACTTAGAATAAGGAATAGTCTTTCTTATTAATCGTAGGTTCCTTTAAACAACACAGAGATGTTGTGGTCCTCAAAAACAGGATGCGCAGAATTTCTATTGACACAGGATGTTCTATAAAGAGGGATGCTTAAATGTATCTCACGACCCTGTAGGTTACCGTATCATATGGCGCTTTTGAACACATACCAAAATGACTTTAAATATCTTAAATATAAGGGTGGTTCTCCGTTAGGGTGAGTTTTATAGTAAATCTCGTGGGAATGAATTTTACGTGCTTGCGGAAATTCTTAATTTTTTTTCCTACTCATTGTGTTTCCTTCATTTATTGTGCGATAGATTTATTTGGATATTAAGGATTATTTAGATTTTGAATTTCTTTTGTTGTATTGATGCGATCTTTTGCATCTTTTGAAGTCATTGTTAGAATAGTGATTGAGTATTGTCTTTCTATTTATTTTCGTGAGATTTTTGTCTTTTTTTTTCTTTGTTTTTGGCATCTTACTTCGTGCATTTTGCCAGTGTCAAGTACTTAAATATTTTCAATTTGCTACCTATATGATTAGAATTCAAATGAAATAACTCTTAGTCAAAGTAACACAAAGTAAATCTGACTTACTGCTCTAGTTAAAAGCTTTAACAGTGTTTTAGAAGCAACACGAAAAGACTGCCACCAAGCAACAAACGGTGTGTTTCTCTTGAGAGCCAGTTCCATTCTAGGCTAGGTGTGCTTTTCCATCTTCGACCACGCCGTCACTTAACATCAGGTGAGCTGTGGTCAAACACCTAGTCTGTCAAATATAAAAAAGACATGCTTCACCACATAATATAATTTTCCCTTACTCTTACACATAATTCAGCATTTTAAGATTAAAACAAGACTATTTTTAAGTGTCATTGTTATATTCTCTCATTATGTCTACTTTTATCTAAACGCGTATACCTTACTTTACCAGAGTATCGTTCTAAAACCGCCAAAATAGCAACAGCCCCAGAATCAGTAACGGTCATTGGATCATCCCCCTTGCCATCTCCCTGTGTAGTGACCTCGGTTGACCCTATGTCATATAGGCAGTAAGGGCGGATGCTTTATTAGCATTGTTAAATTTTGTATGACATGGGAATCCATGACACACAAAGATTCAAAGAAAATTTGACGTAGCAACTTGCACTTATTGTAAACAAGCGACCCGCCCCGCCTTAAACGGGATACATTATACTTTATTGAATTACAAAACATTGAATTTATTAGCCAGCCTATACAAAATACTATTTAGCGCCATCTAGCCCCAAAGCATGGAAACTATTAGAACCAGATAAATTTGCTTAGTTTCGGGGTAGATGGCGCTGTGTAAAATGTCCTACGATATTTATATGTGTATTTTATTTATTTCAACATAAACATCTATTATGATTGAAAGGCTCACAAACTATTCCTGTGACTTCTCTTGTATAAACATTAGTAAGTTAAGTGCAAGCAAAAAAAAAAACTGAGTAAATTAATTAAAAATTATAAGAATTTCGAGTTTATGTCATTATGATAAATAAGTAGGTATAACTCTGGGATAAAGAATAGGTCACTTTTAGTTTCTAGAAAAAAAAGTGTTACTAGTAAGATCTTAGCAAGTGAAATCACAAGACGCTACTAACATTTATGTCACTGAAATATTTTGTATTGGACATATTATTATATTGACATATTATGAATTGGTGTTATCCGTATCTTCTAGGCAAGCGTGCTCCATCGTAAGTCGTATCTCCACTTAACATCAGGTGATATAACGATAAAACACAAGCCTATTCATAATTTTAAAAAAAAAGTTTTTCACACAGTTTTTCAGTTTTTTTTTTGTTTTTTCAGTTTTTTTGTTTTGTTTTTTTGGTTTACACGTTGTAACGACTCAACGAATTCGAATGATTTTTGAATTGGAAAAGTTTGTTTTTGATATCAAATTGCTTTTAAAAAATGTATTCGATAATCCCGTTTTTATATTTGACAATATATTTAACTATTATTTATTTTAGCCAATTAATAATTTTAGTCTAAACCATTCTTACCTTTTTCAATAACCTAATATCAGTATTTTGATTGAGGGTTTTTTTTTAATTTGTGATATTTGAATCGTCCTTACTGTCTTTTATAAGGCAAACTATGCATGGGGTGATATTGAATGGCTCAGCTGTGACCGAGGCCTAGTGGCCGAGTTTTTTTGTGAATAGAGGAGTGAACTTTGGAAAAAACTCGTAAAAAGTTGAGTTTTTGTTTCGTTGTTTTTGTTACGGAACGAGAGCTGGATCAAAAAAATGTGATGTATTACTCACACATGTAAATCGTAGATGGTTAGATATAAACACGATTTTTGCCATGATATAAATAGACCATAATCAGGTTTGATTTAAAGCTAAAAAATGATATTTTTATAAACCTTTTTCTGTCCATTGACATGCTAAAAACACGATTATTTTATTTTATTTTATTTATTAGTTCCTCTGTATTATTAGAAACACTGATATATGTATGTTAGGATATAATTTGTAGATTTATTATGTAAATAAATAAAATACGATCGATAAAAATTCACTCAATATTTTTTCTATTTAAGAAATAGTCTTTATCTAACAGTGTGTTCCGGCAGTTTCACTTGAGAGCCAGTTCCATTCCATGCTAAGTGAATTTACCATGTTCGACCACACCCTCACTTAACATCAGCCAAGCTGTGGTCAAACACTTAGCCTGTCAACTATAAAAAAGTAAGTTTGTAGTTACTTAGTTACAATGTCAAGGTTGGTCAAGGTTATTTTTCGAAAATAATTACACATCATGATCGCAAGTTGTACACAGTAGTTAGTCTGTCAATGTAAGACAATGTATTAAAATTATGGGTCTTTGACTGATCATAATAAGCAAGGAATTGTACGTACAGTCAGAAAAAAAAAGAGAAAATAATCGATTCTAATTCTGGGCTAGCTAACACAAAACAGCTGGGTTAATTTTTCTCCTATTGAATGATAGTCTCCTAATTAGTGTGATAATTTATAATAATGTTTCAATTGTATCCTACCTACTGAAGTCCAAAAAATTCTACTTATAAAGAGTAGGATAGATTACTAGGCTAGCATTTCTTATAGTGCTTCAAGACACTTTACTTACTTTACTTGGTGGTAGATTTCCTTAGCAGGAGGTCGTCTAGGTAGGTACCACCGCAGTACCAGATATTCTGCCGCTAAGCAGTAGTGTGTAAACATTACTGTGTTCCGGTTTGAAGGGTACTGCAGCTAGCAAAATTACAGGGCTGATGAGACTAATCATCTAGTCTCAAAGTAATGAGCGCCAAGAAAGCAATGTCTTGGACTTTGTTTTGCTACTCAAAGTTCTATGTATCGCGGCAATGGTCACGGACAGTCGTTATCTCTTAACATCAGGAGAGCGTCGCGTTCGTCCCATTACTGTAACAAAAAAAAACACTTATTTAAGGCACACAAACAATATATAGCGATGATAGCTCTGTGGTTAACGCAGTCGGTACACACGTCAAAGGCGTGGGTTGAAACCCCAACAGTAAGATTGAACTGCCGGTGAAAGCATCGTGAGGAAACCATAGCGTGGTGGCAGGGTACTCTCTAGTACTCGGCCGGCTAGCTACCACCCTTAAGATGACAATTTGATGCTAAACACCTAATAGTGTATTCCGACAGCCCCACTTGAGAGTCAGTTCCATTCCAGGCAAGATGTGTTTACCATCTTTAACCACACCCTCACTTAACATCAGGTGAGATGTGGACAAACATCTAGCCTGTCAACCTTAAAAAACATACACAAACCTGCGATAAAATCTTTTCGGGAGACCGTCTGAATGGTAATTTGAAGGTCTTGAATTTTTATCTCACCAGTCTTGTTTAAGTTATATGATTATTGAATTCAAAAACATCGACACCTGCAATTATGAGAGTTTTTATGCTCTCAAAAATTTGTGTAGTATGCCAACCCGAACTTAGCCGGCGTCGTCTTTATGGCCAAGCAATTCACACAATGCAAAGAGCTCGCGCCAACAGTGGGACAATTTATAAAAACAGGGCTGACCGGATGATGCAAACATAAAACAGTGTAAATGACTTGTAATGATTTATAAAAATAAAAAAAATGTGATGTAAATATAAGCAGAAAACGACAATTACCTTCAAAAAAAACTTCATAAGTATATCTCACTGTAATTAAAATTAGAATAATCTTCAGATATATAATAGATATAGATTCAGATATATAAATAGAATTATATAATGTATATTTTATACTATCATATCAAAAGAGATTTAATCCTGATTGATAGGCTTAACATTTAACGTAATTAACACTTAATTTGAAATATTTCAGCTATAAAGTTAATTTAGATACATTATAATACTGTTTTTTACGATAATCGTTTTTTTAAATGTTTTTTATGCGACTATTAGAATAACATGCGATTTTGACATCTTTAATCTAATAGTGCAATAAAAGTTAATGTTATAGATTTATTATTATTATTTTAATAATGAAGAACAAAGTCTGCATAATATAGACTATTTCTATACCGTTATTCAAATTCAGCAAATTTAAATCCTAATAATTTTATGAAAGCTAAAGTAACCGTCTCTCTGTCTTCTTGTATGTTTATTACTCACGGCTATGCGGCGGAATAAAACTCGATAAATATTAAAATGATTATAATACTTATATTTCTCAAAGATCTACTTTTTGAAGTGATTTGATTTTTGGTAGGGGTAAAAGTATTAGGTTCACGTCATTCATATGCTAATGTTACGTGTTAAGTGTTCAATTCTATCGGCAGTCTTTATGACTATACTTCATGTAGCTGTGATAGCCCAGTGGTTAGCGCCTAGTGGTTTCTAGTACTCGACTGGCTAGCTACTACCCTCAGTATACTACTAGTTGAATATCTGGAGCCAAGCACCTAATGGTGTGTTCCGGCAACCTCACTTGAGAGCCAGTTCTATTTCAGGCTAGGTGTATTTACCATCTTAGACCACACCGTCATTTAACATCAGATAAGCTGTGGTCAAAAGTTAGCATATTAACCATTTAAAAAAATCTTAAAAACGATATTCGTATGTAGATTGCGATAAGTAATTTGATACAAAATATTGATAATGTGCGCCGGTTCTTGTAAGCGCCAGACGTAAGCAGATTTAGTGATTCCTGTTGCCTATTCTGTGGCAGTGGTTGTGGTCGTGGCGCGCGACTAGAAGAGCACTCACTGGGTAATTATAGAAGCACATAATATTATAATTATATCTTATAATATAGTTAGAATATACATTTAAATCAAGTTTTTTTTTAATGAACACTCCAATGGCTACACTAGCCAGCAGCTAGTTTTTTACATAGACCGGATGTCTTAAAAGTAACTTCTAAAACCAATTATTATATGTAAAACTGTGGAAATTGAACCTGGTAAGAATTCACATGAGCTCTAAATTAAGTTATTACAAATATATTTTTGTAATCATAAGTCTCATTTAGTGGTGTATCTGTTTAAAGAGCTGTAGGTTGTGGGTTTGATTCCCACTCAGGACAAACATTTGTGTACCTAACAGCATAAATGTCTGTTCTGTGTCTGGATGGTCTGTATATAATATAATAAGTAAGCATTAACAAAAAAAAAGTATTCTATTAGTTATTTGGTTCCCATAGTACAAGCTTTTCTTAGTTTGAGGCTAGATAGCGCTGTGTGAAATATCATTCGATATTTATTTATAATGTCTTAATATAATATAACTCAAACGTGACTGACTGACATAGTGATCTATCAACGCACAGCCCAAACTACTGGACGGATCGGGCTGAAATTTGGCATGCAGGTGGATGTTATGACGTAGGCATCCGCTAAGAAAGGCTTTTGATTAATTCTACCTTCGAGGGGATAAAATAGGGGATGAAAGTTTGTATGAAACTTTGTCAATTTTAAACCGATCGGGCTGAGACTTTGCATGCATAAAGCTATTATGACGTAGGCATCTAGCGCGGGTGAAACCGCGGGGCACAGCTAGTTATTTTAATAAATCGTCCATTTAACCTGTTCCTAAACAAACAACATTAGGCGAGATGGCGGTCAAACTCAAGCCTATTTGTAATAAAATATACATTACAATAAATTCAGATTTTCTAGTTATTAGACTCAATATGGCAAATAAAACGCATTAGTTTAGTGGATTTTATCTATTCTCTAATGAACATCAAATGAGTGTTGAACTATTAAATCTGCATTTCAAATTTAATAGTCGAACACAGAATTTAAACAAAATAAATTAATTAAATTTTTCAAAAAATTAATTGACATTGTGATACATTTTAAGGTTGCTTAAACAACTTTCAAATTCGATGAGACATTACATTTTTTTTTTACTATCTGTACGTGTACAATAAAAATAAAATTGTCATTTCTTCAATAACAACAGAAGTCAGCGCTTAGCATAAACGCTTTTAGTAAAATTTTAAGTTATGTTAAGGTTTAAAATCTCATGTCAATATATCAGCTGTTCCTCAATGTTTACAAGACAATAGACGTTATGCGTAAAGATTTAAATTTGAAATTTATTTTAAGGAAAATGGTCCTTCTGACGTCACGCTACCTTTTGTCATAAAACTAATCATCCTTAGATGTGATATGACATTAAAAGTTTGTACGCGTTGCGTTTGTTTTTTTTTTGTTAATAATAAGTAAGCAATTTCCTTAATAGATAAAAGGGATAAATATTTCAGCTACGAGTATAAAGTTAATTAACATACAATATAATACTGTTTTCTTACGATAATAGTTTTTTTAAATGTTTTTTATTCCACTATTAGAATAACATGCGTTTTTGACATCTTTAATCTAATAGTGCAATAAAAGTTAATGTTATAGATTTATTATTATTTTAATAATGAAGAACTAAAGTCTGCATAGACTATTTCTATACCGTTATTCAAGGTGTGCAAACAGCAAATTTAAATTCTAACAATATTATGAAAGTAACCGCCTCACTGTCTTCTTGTCTATTCAAGTATTACGTAAGCAGAATTTTGTAATTAATAACCCCTCCCTCCTACTTTTCAGCAAAAATAAGCAAAGCTCTTTCTTCCCTCTCCTATGCTTAAGTAAATATTGCTTTAATACAATGTCGCTAAAACGAGGTGTGCCGACAACAAGAAATCAAGCAATCAGCATAATTTATATGACTTTGCTGACGTTATCACCATTCAGATTGCTCCATCCCTAATGTCGTCAAAAATAAGCAAAGTAAAGACCCCCCTTTATTTGGTGCTTACGTAATACTTGAACGGCCCCTATGCGGCGGAATACATGTTTTGAAAAGTTTGAGCTTGTATCTGCAATTGAAGCTTCATAAACATACATTTTTTTCAAAGTGCTAGGGTACCTACTCAACCACTTCTTTTTCTTATGTGACAGTAATAAGACGTTCGTGACGCTCTCCAGATGGTAAGAGATAACGCATGTTCATGATCATTGCAGCGGCATCCAGAAATTTAAGTAACAAAAACGAGTGCTGTGGCACTCATTACTGAGTGCCAAAGCAGCGATAGCTGAGACATTTGATGATTAGTCTCAACAGCTCTATAATTTCGCCAGCTGCAGTCCCTTCCAAATCGAAATACAGTAATGTTTACACACTACTGATTGGCGGCAGCATATCTGATACTGCGGCGGGAACTAACTTCTGCTATGGAAAATCTGTCTGCTAATAAGACTTTGGGTGTGTGTGATTATTAAACATAAGGCGATTCCAAAATAGACATGTAAATGTGTTATAGCATCTTTTTATATACATACATATATATAAAAATCGATGTCTGTATGCATGTTCCTATGGACTCCAGAACAGCATAAACGTTTTTGATGAAATATTCGGGCAGTCTTCAGATTCAAGATAGATTTATTTGTTTGAATATGTAATACCTTTAAACGAGCAATTCTTATATATGTATATAATCTTAATTTCGGAAACGGCTCCAACGATTTTCATTTTAGTATGCAGGGGGTTTCGGGGGCGATAAATCGATCTAGCTAGGTTTCATTTCTAGAAAACGCCGCTTTATCCGTTTTTTCAGCCGAGCAAAGGTCATCCAGGTACTTTTTACAAAACAAAACACAGATCTTATAACTGTAGATCCAGATATAGTCCACAGATCCTTGCCCGCTGAGGCATACAAATAAATAATTAATATACAACTTTAAAATATTAAAAACTATCAATAAATAGTCAATAGCAATAATTGAAATGCCAAAATGAAAAAAAAATATATACACACAAACATCAAATAATTATACGTATAAATAATTATAATATATCACAGGATCACTCGATCCTGTAAAGTTTGGTAGCGACTGGATCAAACGATTTTTTTGTTTTTTTTTCTGCATCCGCGTGAAGCCGGTTTGTGCCGTTAGTATTTTGTAAAAATATATTTCTAATATAACGTATATATTAGCATTGCATATATAATTTCTTTTTTTGGTCCAAAAATTATATGCTTTAACTAAATAGATATTCTTTATCGTTCCATCTATTACTTAAATAATTGGTTTAGTTCATCATTTAGCATTAATTGTGTTTAAATTTCAATAAAATTACATTGACATTAAATTTGAAGCATTTATAAAACATGACGCAATATATTTTGTATGATATGTTTGCATTTTGACTATCAGTGTGCTGTGAATTTACTTGTTTTTATCACACTAGCCGGCTCTTACGGCAACCACGGGTAGAGGGTGGGGTACTATTCTTACGCCGGCACCACCACGGCAACACGGCATATCCCATAGAATAGATTAAAAAAAAGCTTTTAAACATTGTTAAAATATAGGCTATTTCATCCTTATATTTATAATTATAATATTTTTTATCTAGAATGTATATTTTAGATATTTATGACGGCTCCAAGCAGGACATCCGCGTGCCGCGTGTTGCCAACCGCTTTCTTAGTGTGTTTTTATTGTAGTGTTGTGTGAGATCGAATAAATATTTTCTTTTTCTTTCTTTATCGAATGGTGTAATTGAGTTTTAGATGTAGATGATAGATATGTAGCTACAACTATAAACTGTACCTATCCTCCGATTTTGTTATATTTTTTCTGATTTGCCTATCGAATGGAAGCTAATTTAGAGACATATTCACGTTTAAATAGGTACATACATATACCCAAATAGAATTATTATTCATGTATTTTATGCAACAATATTATAAAATGTATTTTTTAACTCGATGATTAACAAAATGTTTAAATTTGTTTATGTAGTGTTAGAAATAAACGCCAATAATAGAATTGAATTATCTTTTTTTATTTGTTTAGTATATATTTAAATATCAAATTCGCAAAACGAGGAGCTTATGAGGTCAAAATCTTTTGAACTTTTCGACTAGTCTTAGAGCGGTTTCATAATAATTAAGTACCTAATCTAAGTCAAAAAAATATTTTTAGAAACAGAAAAATAATTTATTTGAACTTATTGCTTTATTTTTAGTTTTTTTTTTTTTGAAGGATCGTGTCCGAACGAATTAATGAAGATAATTAGAGTCATATACTTTATTATAATAGTACCTGGATGACCGAGCTTTGCTCAGTTTTTCATTGCCTGAAAACACGGATAAAACGACGTTTTCTAAAAATGAAACCTAGCTAGATAGATTTATAGCCCCCAAAACCCTCTGCATACTACATTTCATTAAAATCGTTGGAGCCGTTTCCGAAATTACCATGACCTATATAGATTGCATATATAACTAATTGTATTACATTAAACCAATTAAAGATTAACAAAAAACAAATACTTACATAATTTTGTTTCACATTATTTTAATGTACCCACATTTTGAATTAATTTTTGATCTTGGAAATATTTTTGGAAAAAATTAATATTCATAGAGGTAATAAAAAGACTTTAAAAAAATATTAAGTAAATAGATTGACTACCGTATAATCAATTTAGTTGAGCATTGAATATAAATTATTTAATAATTATCTATTACATAATTATTTATCAGTAAGGAGAACGTCGTAATAAAAGTAAGAACTTTTTTGTTAACAAGTAGGTATAATAACTTACTGACAAGATGATTTTTTTAAAATTAGTTTACTTTTTTTTTTTATACGTAAGTAATAGTTTCGCGTTTGACCACATCCTGCCTGGTATTAAGCTACGATGTGGTCAAGGATGGAAGACGTTTATCCAGAATGAACTTGTATACCTACTCCCGTTTTGATGACACCCATATTGTACTTTTCGGGAAACACAGACTCTGGTAAAGAGTTCCACATCCTCGCTGTGCGAATAAAGAATGTGGATTCGAAGCGCTTAGTGCACACATGGGGAACGTCCACCATGTACGGGTGACGCTTTGGTCGCGTTTGTCTGGCCGTCCCGTAGTAAAAAGGGGCGGGGGAACCAAGTCGTGGAACACAGTAGCTAGCCAGCCGTGTACTAGATAGTACCCTACCACCATGCAAATATATAGCTACGGAACCTTACTTATCAGAAATGTCACGCTCTAGACCGATTTTTATGGAATCTTTATGACTGCACCATAATCTAGCCGAGATGTTATTTAGAATATTTTTATTTTATTGGCTCTATTAATAACTTTTGTTATATTTTCACGCGGTGCCAAAAATATTTAATATATTCCGGTTTTATTTAATATTCACATTAGCGAGTATAGCTATCAATTTTATACCATTTAAAGTCGTTTCGTTTTTGAAAAATTAAAGACTACATTAATAAAATACCACTTAGGTAAAATATCGATTTATCAAGACCTGGGAACGGTTAAAAGATAATTTAAAAATAAAGTAATAAAAATATCCTTTCATAACAAAAGTGCTTTCACCACGTACCATCAGCGTCATTACAGATTCGTACTGATACAACCACCATACGCCTAAATCAATATCATTAACTTTAAACTACAATAAGAACAAAAAAAAATATTTTCTGCGAAGTCTTCTTTACATTTAACAGGATTTTCAACTCTAAACGCTCCGAGATAAATATCAAAGTTCAATCGCTAGTATATGACAGCATCAGGTGATGCAAATTTAAAACATGTGAAGGAAAATAAATCCTTATTGCGCTAACATTACAGACGAATATTCAATAATATGACAAAGAATTATGGTAACCCCCCACCTTTTTCTTACAATGAAATTTCAGCTCAAAGTGTAATACATAGAGTTGAAATTAAAAGTTAAATTAAATGGCTCTAAGTCCGTTTTGGAGTGCAACGTTTCTGCGCAGGAGCATCTCACGGCGAAGGGCGGAAATCTTAATGGATCCTGGAAGCCGAACTAACGATGGGATCCAACGATCTCCAGTTTCATAGAGCTTTTAAAATCACAGACAGACTTTTCAAAACGCCGTCCATTTTCTATACGATTGTCCTATACTATTTGCGAATTCTCTAACGTATTTTGACTTGAATAATGTATTTAAATTTGCTTTCATAGTGGAAGGTAATTCAATAATTTAATAGTGGATGATAACAAAATCGGGGGATATTGTTTGAAGCTGCAATTATCTACATCCAAAATTTAATTCACCAATTGATGGTTAAAGAATCAAAGGATTCTTTCTGTTGACTGAGAATTTGAAATTTTGAAATCTGGACAACTTCTTAGTGTTCAAAAACGTATACAGCCCAATTCTTTTTTTTGTGTTTTTATGTCTACGCGAACTAAAGCCTCTACAGTAAATATACTCTCTAGATAAAATCGTAATCTTTGAGATGTTCCAGTTTATTTTATTGACTTTAAATTATTCAACTTCTTAATGCACTGACCTAACCCATTGACTAATGTGTTTCTACTAATTAATTCTTCGCTTTTATCAGAATCTTATTTTTATAAATGTTAGTTGGACAGACAAACAGAATAACCTTAAAATTTTCTTTTTAATTCCTATAAAAATCGTGCAAAGCTTGCCATGTAGCACAATATCAGTTCAAACGTATTGTCCTGATATTTTACAAATATATTATACAAATTTAAACATATTTTTCATTGACAAAATTCTAAGATTTTCAATGCAAATATTTAAAAAAATCATTTATATATAATGGTCAAACTTCCCACGCATACATAGATCTTTAAAAATCCTTGCAAATAAAACTGCGGGATAAACAATCCAATTAATTGAAATTTATTACCAATTTAAATATACTTTCGATAGTTTGTGAAAAATGTTTTATGCATATCATACACCCGATATAAATAGGCTTCTATTTATAGCTATAAAAAAAATCGGTTATATAATGAACAAGCTAAAAATAGTGAATGGCCTTAAATTTATAAATAACCATAAGGTTAAATATATTAATAATAATAATAATAATAATATAACTCTTTATTATTCACACCAATTACAAACAATTATTACAACATAAACTTAACACTAGTGGAACAATTGGCGGCCTTATCGCTAAGAGCGATCTCTTCCAGGCAACCTTAGTATGGAGAGGATTTTACTAAGTTGAGGACGGGGTGTCTTGACAAGAGAATTAAAATTAAGTCAAAGCGTTTAAGCATTATATATAAAATACATACATATCATACATAACCTATCCATATCTAAAATATCAATACATATACATAATTATATACCTTACAGAATATATACTTATAGAGATACATAATATATACCCATAGACATACTTACATACGATACTATACATAAACATTAAACATATTATATACTAAGAGATAGCAGTTAGCGAATTGCAAAGTTATTTTAAGAAGTGCAGTTTAATACTATTCTTGAAAACCTCGAGAGACTGGGCCCTCTGTATTTCTACAGGAAGTTCATTCCACAATCTAACAGCTTTTACAGTGAAAGAGGAGTTATAGAAGGAGGTTTTATGCAAAGGGGTATTTAATGAAAGAAGATGTGCCGATCTCAATGAGCGTGCTTTGATGGAATCTCGAAAACTGAATCGTTCCCGAAGGTAGCATGGGAAAGAGGGGTTAAAAAGAGTGCTGTAAAGAAGGGACAGGATGTGAGCATCCCGGCGACGACGGATGGGGAGCCACTTGAGCTTAGCGCGAAATTCGGAGACGTGGTCGTATTTACGCAAGCCAAATATGAACCTTATGCAGTAATTTTGAAGGCGCTCAAGCTTATCCAGCAAGTTTTCTGTAAGGTCTAGATAGCAAACGTCAGCGTAGTCTAGGATTGGAAGTAAAAGGGATTGTACAAGTGCAATTTTTGTGGTATGAGGCAAAAAGTTACGCAACCTACGCAAGGAGCCCCCAGAAGCAAATATTTTACGACTTGTTTCAGCAAGCTGCGGACCCCAAGATAGATGACGATCAAAGGTTATATTGCTTGAGCGTATACAAAATGGATGATAAATAATTTTATTTATAAAGTTTCTGATGCTAACCTTTTAAACATTCAAAGGCTAGATAATCATGGATATATTTAATGCAGTAATTAATATGTATTAAAAAAAACAACATTTTAAATATTATAGTAGATTTCACTGTTTCGTATTTTTTTAGTGTTCTTATATTGTTGATAGTGTTGCGTGGTGGTAGAGTACTTTCTAGTACTCGGCTGGCTAGCTACCACCCTCAAGTTGAAAATCTGCCGCCAAGCATCTAACGGTGTGTTCCGGCAGCCTCACTTGAGAGCCAGTTCTATTCCAGGCTAGGTGTGCTTTACCATCTTCGACCACACCGTCACTTAACATCAGGTGAGTTGTGGTCAAACAACTAGCCTGTCAGCGTTAAAAAAATAAAATATTGATATGGCTTATTACGCGCTATTAAAGTTATTCTTAGGAAAGAATGTGTTGTACATATAATGAATTTAATGCTTCTAAAACATAATATATAGGAATAAAAATACCAAATACTTTGATCCTGTTAGCTTAGTCGGTAAAGTTCTGCTACGAGAGCTAAAGGGCGTGGGTTCGATTCCCACACAGGTCTAACATTTGTGTAACTAATTTAGATGGGTGGTCTGTATGTATTATAAATATGTACTCGTATTTACAAAAAAAAAGTGTTTAAGTATTCTACCAGCTGTCTGATCCCCATAGTACCTACAAGCTTTGCTTAATTTCCTTGTGTGATATATCCTTCAACATTTATTTTATTTAATTGGAACACGATAGAACCACTAGACCTGAATAACAGATTTTTTTAATAAACCCACCTTGAAATTTCCAACATAAGAAATGTCACACGTAAATATGCTCACATATTGAATGTCAATGTTAATGTTGAATAGAAAATTTTCCTTCTTTTTTAAGCCGGTTAAAAATAGTAGTCTTCGTTTTAATATAAGCTTTTGCCCGCGGCTTTTGCGTTAAAAGTAGATTTTTATTTCCCCTGAGAACTATTTTTTTTTCCTAGATGAAAAGTAGGTACCGTGTCTTTCTCTTCATCCCTGACTAGCTGTGCCCCGCGGGTTCATCCGTGCTAGATGCCTACGTCATAGTAGCTTTATGCATGCGAAGTCTCAGCCCGATCGGTTTAAAATTGACAAAGTTTCATACAAACTTTCATCCCCTATTTTATCCCCTTTGAGGTAGAATAAATCAAAATCCTTTCTTAGCGGATGCCTACGTCATAACATCTACCTGCATGCCAAATTTCAGCCCGATCCGTCCAGTGGTTTGGGCTGTGCGTTGATAGATCACTATGTCAGTCAGTCAGTCAGTCAATTAGAAGATATAGTACTCACATTCGCAATAATATACTTAACTAATATTATAAATGCGAATGTGAGTTTGTTTGTTTGTTACGCCTTCATGCGTAAACTACTCAACGAATCTGGGTGAAATTTTGTATATAGGTACTTTAGGCCCTGGAATAAGATATAGGATACTTTTCATCATCATCATCCATCATCATCGCGGGTAAACCCGCGGGGCGCAGCTAGTAAATAAATACATACAGAACACCCAGACACAGAACAAACATTTATCGTCACATAAATGTTTGCCCTGATTGGAATCGAACCCGCGCTATAAAACTGTTGAAGCAGATATTCTACTAAATAAGTTAACAGACCAGTCAAACTATTAATAGGTAGGGTTTGGCACCGTTTAATATGCATACAGAATTACATATTCATGGACTTGACATTGCTACATACGCAAATTAAAGTTTTGGCTTCTCTAGACGGTACGTAAGTCTATCGTCGTTAATTGACCTCACCCGTATTTGCACTACCGGTGTCGACGCAACAGCGAACGCAATCCGACCCAATAGTGCAGCCTAACTTATTGAAATTTTTGTCTTTTATGGTTGTCAAGTTTTTTTTTTATAGCTGACAGGCTGATAGTGCTTGACCACAACTCACCTAATGTTAAGTGACGGTGTGGTCGAAGATGGTAAAGCACACCTAGCCTGGAATGGAACTGGCTCTCAACTGAGGCTGTCGGAACACATTGTTAGATGCTTGGCGGCAGATTTTCAACTTGAGGGTGGTAGCTAGCCAGCCGAGTACTAGAAAGTACTCTACCACCACGCTATGGTTTCCTCACGATGTTTTCCTTCACCGACAGCTCAAGCTCATTGTTGCGGTTTGAACCCACGCCCTTCGGCATGCGAACTGACCGCGCTAACCACTGAGCTATCATCGCTATAAAATAGCTAGATGTTTTGACCAAAGCTCACCTGATGTTAAGTAACGGTGTGGTCGTAAATGGTAAACCTAGCCTGAAATGGAACTGGCTCTCAAGTTAGGCTGCCTGAACACACCTTTAGTTAGGTGCATGACGGCAGATTTTTGTCACCGGAGTACTAGAAAGTACTTTACCACTATGCTTCGGATTCTTCAGGATTTTTTCCTTTACCGGCAGTTCAAGCTTGTTGGCGTATCTACTCACGCTTTTCAACCACTGAGCTATCATGGCTACAAAACCTATTTGTTACCTTCTAGAAACAAGAATGTCTATTAAAAGCAAAGATTAGTATTTGAATACGCATGTAGTATGAAGGTTGACCTGCCTTATGAGGAACAATGTCAAAGATATCGCAGAAGGCCGTATATTGAAGTTTTAACCATATTTTAATTTTTCAATCCTGTCTTCCGGAACTTTTCGAACACGATATTCTAGATTTTTTTATTTTATGAATTAAAACGCCTTATATCCGATTTTTACTAGATTTACCCGGGCTTACTCGAAATCTGGTTTAAACTGGGTTTCTGTAATTTAGAACATCACACTGACCAAAGTCCACGTATTTATTGATTTTTAAAATATCAATTCATTTTGAAGAATTCTTGCTAATCTGAATATGTTAATATGAAAAAAAAAATAACCGGCTAATTTTTAATTTATTTTTGTTGTAGACATGAAAAGCTTATAAGTTTTGTATTAACTTATAACTAAGCAACATTAAGTAAGCCCAAGTTATTTTAAAAAGTGCGTGTCTATTGACTGCCAAGGCATAATAATTTTCACGCCCTAATCGACACCAAGCTTCCAATGCCGATATCAAAACGTTTTTTGTCAACTAGCACGATCTCATACTTTTTATTCGTTTAGCTGAAAATAGCGAGAAAACCAAAAACTTAACTTTAATATCACCGGAATAAGGATCAAATTGCTGTAAAGGATTAAGAAGTAGGTCTTGAACGCTTGCTTCATTACTCCAAAGTTCCGAAAATTAGAGACCGGAACAATTTTCAATTTGGCACGAGCGACTCCCGCTGTGTTCGAAATTCAAAAATTATTATACATATTATTATGGCTAGGTTTCATTCCGATCTGAAAATTTAAAAATATATATTTATAAATACTGACTTTTGCTGTGCGGTGATTTTTTACCCGCAACCTAAATAGATTAGCAAAATGTGTATTGAAAAAATATATAATTTGTAAAATAAAAATAATAATATAATTGTTTGTAAAATATTTTATTGCTACACACCAATGTTACATGCCAAATTTCGTAATACCATTTCAAATATATCATTAACAAAGTTTTTACATGTCAATGAATAAAAAAACTAATAGTCAAAATAAAGTACGTCAATGTAAAAATGTTTTCAGTATAAAAATATGTCGATATAAAAAATATTGTCAATATAATAAAATGTAAAAAAAAAATTACTAGTAATTTTATACTTTCTTTTAGTTAACTATCTTTTAGTTTAAAATAGTCGTCGATGTCGTCAAACTCGTAAACACAAATAAGGCTTATAAATATCTTTATATGTAGGTTTTTTTTTAAAGAAAGTATATATTTTAGAGGGTAGATCTTGATGATTACCCTGAATCTTAGAGTAGGGTAGTCCTATGTCGTGTGGTTGAATCAGTTCTTAATAGACTAGAATACTATCTTTCCAAACCAAAAATTAAATGTAAAAAAAACAACTAAAAATGTTAGACTAAATTTACCTATTACCCGACTATGCAAAAGAAAATATATAGCCTGACCCAGACAAGCGCGACCTGCAGTAGTTAAATTCTTGACTGTCACCGCGGCCACGGTCGCAGGCCGCGCCTGTGTGAGGCTGGCTTAGCGGAAAACGTAGCGAATATTTTTTATTTTTAACGAAAATGAAAACAGAATAATTGCGGAGATAACCCTGAAATGATGAGGAGGATGCTGAAACACTGGTGCTTGGCGGCAGATTTCCAAGTTGAGGGTAGCTAGCCGAGTACTAGGAAATACCCTACCACCACGCTATAGTTTCCTCACAATATTTTCCTTCACCAGCAGCTCAAGCTCATTGTTGAGGTATGAACTCATGCCCTTTGGCGTGTGAGCCGACCGCGCTAACCACTGAGCTATCATTGCTACAATTTTAGTAATAACACTAAAGTTACAAGTAATTTTTCCATTCATATTTAAAAATAACATTAAAAATATCGAAATCATGACACATGTCAATATAATTAAATGTCAGTATAATAATATACATCGTAATGTGACCAATTTTATAATTAACTACACATACCTTTTAATCAGATTGGCCAAGTACGGCCCACTGATCAATTTAGATGTCAAAACAGATATTTAAGAATACGCTGGTACGGCCGTTTCCGCATAATGTGATAAAATAAATTATTCAAAACTTTATAATTCGTCTAGAATCTTGAATGACCGAATTTAAGATAAATTTTCAAATTCAGTGTGTGCCACGAAGCGATCGTAACCAGATTAGGAGACTAAATTATTCTTAATTCTAAAAAAATCTCGCTCGTTTTAATTCTTGGAACGTTTTTTGAAATTGGGATGTGTTTGAAGTTCAACTATTGTTCATAATTGTACTACATTATTACGTGTTTAGTTTACGTGCTAGGAAGTGACAATTTATACATTTTTTCTTCTTTAAAAAGTGAAATGTCTTCACCTTTTAGACCATTCAAAACACCATTATGCAATCGATTGGTAAGCGATCATTTTCTAATTTTATAAAAGTTTTCTGCTAAATTAATATTATTGAAATATACCGTTTTTCTTTTTATTAATTTAAATAGATAATTACGTAATTTTTAACGCTTGTTGTTTATAAATATAAATTTGGGTTATTTATTTTGAATTTGAGTACAATATAACGTCTTTAAATCAAAATTAAAGAGGTTCCTTCTAGGTAAGCGTATTCCATCCTAGACCACATCGTTGCTTAACATCAGGCATGATGTGGTCAAACGCGAGCCTATTTTTTTTTTTCAATTAATCTGATGTGAGTCATGTCATAGAAAGAGAAGACGGGTCCTCTTGTCTAAATGTTGCTGTACCCGACAGGGTCCATATTGGACTGTGTACCATATACCATTTTGTATTTACAAAATCTTCTCCCTTATCTTATTTTTGTTTTATCTCTATGGATATATATATTATAGTCTATAAATATACTTGTAGCGTGACTTGGGAGAAGCCTCCAGCAGTGGGATTCGATAGTCTGATGATGTTTATACAGGAGTGAAACCAAGCCAAGTGCGGGTCGGTTTTGTAGGTTCCAGTCTTCTGTGCGAAGTTAATGATGCCGTCACTTTTACACTAAAAATTGTGGTAAAAAATGTTGGTGTTAAAAAAGACTGACTTTTGCAAGAAAACTTGCATAGAAGGCAATTTAAAACTTCAAAATTAACACGCTTGTGTTGATTTGGCAGCCTCTTTCATAAAAAGTATTTCCGTAACAAATGAAAAACGAGATCTAAAATGCCTGGAAAGGGTCAAGTGCTATTCTTGTCTTTTGGCTAGGATTTTTATAAGGCTATTTTGATCGTCGTGTGATGGTTTTAAAGCCCATAATGTGCAATTGATTTTTTGTTGACCAGGTTTTTGTTCAAGTATCAATGCTTGAACAAAAATGTGCCAAAATGTATGTAAATAGATCGGCAAGGATTTGTAAATGAAAACTAAAGTAAAGTGGCAAACATATTAAAAACGATTTTTCCACAAAATTTCATGCAAATTTAAAATAAAAAAAGATTTACAAAACAAAGATGTATAATTATCACTATCACTATCACTTCACTACATAGTATAAAACAAAGTCGCTTTCTCTGTCCCTATATCCCTATGCATGCTTAAATCTTTAAAACTACGCAACGGATTTTGATGCGGTTTTTTAAATAGATAGAGTGATTGAAGAGGAAGGTTTATATGTATAATAACATCTATTAAATAGTGGAGAAATACTGTTATTTTTGAGGTTTATACCCGTGCGAAGCCGAAACGGGCCGTTAGTATATATATAAGATGACTTTGTCGTAACGTTTTTTACGAAAGAAATAATATATTTTGTACCGTATCAAGGGCTATGCTCGGAGTTTCCCTACGTGATCGAATCAGAAATGAGGAGATCTGTAGACGAACCAAAGTTACCGACATAGCCCAGCGGATTAGCAAGTTGAAGTGGCAATGGGCAGGGCACATAGCACGCAGAACTGATGGCCGATGGGGCTGCAAAGTTCTGGAGTGAAGACCACGGACCGACAAGCGCAGCGTAGGACGTCCACCCACAAGATGGACAGACGACCTCGTAAGAACCGCAGGAACGCGCTGGATGCGAGCCGCTTCCAACAGGTCTTTGTGGAAGTCAATAGCGGAGGCCTATGTCTAGCAGTGGACGTCCTACAGCTGAAATGATGTACCGTATCATGTTACCAATAGGCTTGAGCTTGATCGTCAACTCGCCTGATGTTAAGCGAAGATGCGGTCTACGGTGGAGAACGTTTGCCTAGAGGAAACCGATTCACTCGCGACTCAAAGAAGGCAAAGGTGAATGCTTTGGTTCGAGGTTTTGGAATATCGACCATCAACTGAATAAGGTTGTTTGTTTTTATGCAAAAACCTTGAACATCGATGTAAGGTCTCCTGTCTATCGGCTTTCTATTGGATACATTTCGGATTGTGACTTGGAGTTGTACGACTTGGTTCCACCTGCCCTTTTTTATACCCAGACTACCAGACAAACGTGGCCAAAGCGTCATCCGTACTTGGTAGACATTCCTCATGTGCGTATAAGGCGTTTCAACTCCATAGGAACACAGCGAGGATGTAGAACTCTTTGCCGGAGTCTGTGTTATCTGAAAAATACAAAATCAAAAGTAAACAGGTTGGTAAGCGCGCTTCATCCTAAACTACGTCGTTGCTTAGCATCATTCCCGAACATATAATTATTTTAAAAAAGTAAAAATTTATATACAGCTTAATAATTTTTTTGTAATAGTAATAAGACTTGCGTGACGCTCTTCTGACGATAAGAGATAGCACATGTCCATGACCATTGCAGCGATACACTGAACTTATGATACTTTGTTTTGTTACTTTAAGAGTAACAAAACAAAGTACAGGACATCGCTGCTTTGGCGTTCATTACTTGAGACATTCGATGGTTAGTCTCAACTGCCTTGTAATTTCGCTAGCTGCAGTACCCTTCAAACCGGAACACAGTGATGTTAACACACTACTGCTTGGCGGTAGAATATCTTGTAGTGCGGTAGTACCTACCTAGATGACCTTAGCAGGAGGTTGTCTGCTTTGTAGATAGTACGTATGAGTGTTTGGAACACTTCGTACCCTCAGAGCGTACCGTAAGACCCTTTGTAGCGATGATGGCTCAGTGGTTAGTGCGATAGGTTCGCATGCCGAAGGGCGTGGGTTCAAACCCCAATAATGAGCTTGAGCTGCCGGTGAAGGAAAATATCGTAAGGAAACCATAGCGAGGTGGTAGGGTACTTTCTAGTACTCGGCTGGCTAGCTACCACCCTCAAGTTGAAAATCTGCCGCCAAGCATCTAACGGTGTGTTCCAGCAGCCTCACTTGAGAGCCAGTTCCATTCCAGGGTAGGTGTGCTTTACAATTTTCGACCACACCATCACTTAACATCAGGTGAGCTGTGGTCAAGATACGTATTCAAGTCTCGCTCCATACAAAATTAACCCAGTTTCGTTTTAATTCGATTCGTCAATCATATCTCGTGTTTGGTAATATTGCCGGTTGATTTCTCGCTATTTACCTAGATTACTCGGTTTTTCTCAACGGTTGCGCCAATATTTAACGCATGGCTGCGGGTGACATTGGCGCGGATTCAATTTTTTGTCACCAAAACCACCTCGGCTAAGGTCGAACGAAAAACTGGCATTTTTCAATACAACACATTTTTCAGTGACATTATGATATAATAAAATGTTTAAAAAACCTCCTCGGATACAGTTATAAAGCAATTGCAGACGTGATTGATTTTTTACAGCACAGAAGCTTTGTTGAATGATATAAAATAAAACTAAATACGTAACTAAATCTAACCTAATCTCAGTTAAGAATGAACTGGTAGCAAAAAATTGCGACTGAAAATATTTTTGAACTAGAAATGGTAGAGACGTAATGTTTGAAATAAATATGTCTATATCTCTATTAAATACTAATTAACGAATTTAACGCGATGTATCTGGTAATACTGGTTTAACAACTGTCTATGTATAGATTATATCTCATAATAAAATTATATAACATTCTAACTGTGAGACATTGCTATTAATAAATTGTGGACATCGACTCAGAATGCAGTTTTATTCGATTAGCGATTAGTAATTACTTCCATCATTTTAAAGCGTTAAATCGAATCGTAACTTGTAATCGATTCGGAAGCTGCTAATCAGTTGTTTAATGCGTTTCAATGTAATTTGTTTTTGTAAAGAAATTATGTTTACATTCACAGCCGTTTCGAACGTTAATTATGTTTATTTAATATTCGATAAGCCGTGGTGGTGCCGGCGTAAGAATAGTACCCCACCCTCTCTACCCGTGGTTGCCGTAAGAGTCGGCTAAGGGATGTAATCCGGAAGATGGGCAGCAGCGTCTTCCTTGAACAATCACACCTAACTGCGCTCGCCAACCCGCCTGCCAAGCGTGGCGAGAATTGGCAAAACTCCCCCAGGAGGAGGCCTATGTCCAGCAGTGGACGACCTATGGCTGATATGTGAAGTAAACGAACCAGTTTATATATTGTACCTACTCGATATGATGTGTACATATGTATATGTGTGTATTTTATCATCTACTAAATTTTTATTGGTATTAGGTTAGTTAAAAGAAAAAGCGGAAAAAATACTTTCTAGTATTCGGTTGGGTGCCATGTCAATAATCAAGTTAAAAATCTGCCGCCAAGCACCTGTGTGTTCCGGTAGTCTCACTTGAAAGCCAGTTTCATTCCAGGCTAGGTTTAACATCTTCGACCACACCGTCACTAGAACTTGTCAATTTGTTTATTTCATAAGCTTTTAAGTTTTCAGCAATGGTACTGCGTGCACCAGACTTGCACATTCAGTTCCAATGCGATAAAAAAATCATGCAGTTAATAAAAATGAAACGACATTAATTTCGATAAAGATTTATTTAAAAGTTTGACGAATCATCCTATAAAATGTAATTCGGCAAACTTAAAAGGAGAGGTCACGAAGGTGTATTACAATTTAAAAAAAACATCTCGGTACCAAATTTTTTGCATAAACGATAACAAGATATTTTCGGCAAATCAAAGTTTGTTATACAACTATAATTTCCGAACGTATGATAAACGTTTTTTTATATACATCTGATTATTTCATGTTAGTTAATATTTTGTTAGTAGTGGAAGTGACATCTTGCAAGGTTACTGTTTTTAGTATTACACAATATATCTAATATAAAATTAAATATAGTAGTGAATATATAAAAAAAAAATCTAGTGATTTACTACAATGCTCTCTATGGATTACATATTCGATGAACAGGTGCGGTTGAAATTTAAATAATAATGTATTTTATAGTCACAAATTAAAAGAGATTATATTTAATAGTCTAAGTTGTTTTAAAATGTTTTATTTAACAATGATAGAACATTTAATTGTATGTATTTATTGTATTAACATTTAATTTGTTCATTTGTTCTTTTAATAAAACTATTTACATATTATATCCTAACATACTACAGTTTTTACCCGACTGCCAAGAAAGGGGGTATGTTTTTCGCGCGTATCTTGTATGTATGTAAATTTCTTTATTATCTCGTTTCTTCCAAACGGTCGAATGGATTACGACAATAATAATTAAGGTATCGTTAAATTCGTCTTAATAACCCAAGTGTTCTTAGATGTTTTATGCGCAAAATAAAATAAAAACAAACCTAAATCTAAATAAAGAAAATTAAAAGGGGATTTATATATTACAGAAATATATTAAAGTTATATGTTTAAATTTAATTAGGAATAATTAATTGCTTTAAAAGAAATCCTTTAATTAAAGCAATTTTATTCGCAGTCTGGTTATAGGAACTCCTCAGTTTGTTACAATACTACAGAGGAACTAATAAATAAAATAAACTTATCTAAAAGGCCGCTATCAATTACAAACAGTTCCCAAAATGCAATTAATTTATTTAAAAAATGTTGTTCATAAAATTTGTACTAAAATTTAAAATAAAAATCTTATACCAACAAAAAATATTACATAACAACTGAAAAGGTCGTATACCATTTTTCCTCTAAACCGACCAAAAATGACAAACAACTTTCATTTGGCACCCGCAAAGCTTTCGTAAAATTAATCCTGCACGCAAAAACTATGCCTTATTAGAGACCCTTAGGGCAAACCCTACAACCCTTAGATAAACAGGGGATGTATGGCCGCGATTTATAATCATTTTAGGGCGGCAAAAAGGACGTCCGAAGTGCGGTGACGTTTTTTACCATCTCCACGTTTTTGCCGACGCGGATTTGTCATCCCCTTATGGTTTTAAGAAAATTAGTTCTTGCTGATTTCGGCTTGTGACTTATCTTTGTTTAATTTTATTACAACTAGATCATAAGATTCTTTTGTTTTCTATTTTAGAACAATAGTTTTTAAATCTCAAATATTTATTAAGGTCAAAAGTTTGGCCCAGATTTTTTCTCAAAAACATAATTACTTAGTAGATCTCCTTGGAAGGTCGTCTGGGTAGGTACCATCCCAGTACGAGGAGTTCTGCCGCCAAGCAGTAGTGTGTCATTACTGTGTTCCGGTTTGAAGAGTAGCGATATTACAGGGCTATTGAGACTAACCATTCAATGTCTCAATGTAATGAGCGCTAAATCAGCAATGCCCTAGATTTTGTTTTGCTGTACAAAGTTCTGTGTAAATACAATGGTCATGGACAGGCGTCATCTCTTACCATCAGGAGAACATATCGTTCGTATCATTAATTTTACATTTAAAAAAAAACATATTTACACAAGTTTTTATTTTGCCTAATATAAAAATTACATGTCATTTGGCATAAAAAATTATTTAATGTCAAAACTTAAAAACTAATCAAATAACCCGCCCTTGACCGTTTCTAGTGCAAAAGTGCCCAACACACTCGCTGTATGGCAATGACTGACCCTTTGCACTTTATTTAAAATAATATTTAATACTAGCGACCCGCCCCGGCTTCGCACGGGTAGTAAGAATGGATATAATAAGCTATCCTTAAAATGTAGATATATGTCACCGCGGACTTTATTGTAGATCTATAAAAGATAAATATCCCACCATGCATTGTTTTGTTATATCTCAAAGGGAGTTGCGTTTTCGATTAAAGCTCCCAGGTGCTTGACTTTTTCAGACACTTCCGACAATTATCACCATATTTCAAACACAAAACCTAGACAAATTATATACGTAAACCTTCCTCATGAATCAATCTAGCTATTGATGAAAGTCGCGTGATAATCCATTCGGTAGTTTTTAAGTTTATCGCGAACAAACAGACAGACAGATAGATAGACTCGGGGGACGACTTTGTTTTATAATATGTAGTGATGAAGCCCATCTAAATTGAGTAAAATTGACACTGAATAGGAAAGATTGGTGGAAAAAAGAGTTGTAGTTATATTTCGGTGGGAAAACTTGCTGTAGAAGATATTATAGTCAAAGTAGTTTAGGAATACAAGAAACTATTGACCTTGAAACACGATTATAATAAAAGTTTTCACATTAAACAATTCTTGTGTTAATTTTAGATTCAAGCATAGTAATAAAGTTAAATACACAATACTTTATTAAATGTTACTATTGTCTTTGTTTTTTATTACGCAACAATTTTAATTATATTTAATTTTCAATTCAGACAGAAATGTTGGCTCATTGACTTGTCCTTATCTGCTTTAAGAGCTGTACGGCATGGGTTCGATTCCCACCAGGACAAACAGTTTGTGGTATAAACAAAAGTTTGTTCTGTGTGTTTGTTATTATAAGTATGTATTTAAAAAAAAAGTTTTTTTTTAATGTCTGACAGGCTAGGTGTTTGACCACAGCTCACCTGATGTAACCTCACCTAAGTGACGGTGTGGTCGAATACGGTAAAGCACACCTAGCCTGGAATAGAACTGGCTCTCAAGTGAGGCTGCCGGAACACACCGTTAGATGCTTGGCGGCAGATTTTCAACTTGAGGGTGGTAGCTAGCCAGCCGACTACTAGAAAGTACCCTACCACCACGTGAAAAAGTATTGAAGTATTATATCAGTTACCTGACTTCGATTGCACAAAGTCGCTTCCCGCCGTATGTAGGCTTAGATCTTTTAAACTGCGCAACGGATTTTAATGCGGTTTCCATCAATAGACAGAGTGATTTAAGAGGAATATACAAACCTATGTATAATACATGCATATGCACCACATTAGTATCCACGTTGCACCCGTGAGAAGACGAGGCGGGTTTGCTAGTTTATTAATAAATGAATCATACGAATCACAACGTCGACGTGTAACTGCCATATTTTTGCTCCATTAAATACGACGCTGTGTACTGTACTATAAGATTAAAACGAAACACGCTCACGTAACTGGAAAGCTCTTAATGTCAAAGTTTATGACTACCTATACATACGTATACAGATAAAATTTCCACATTTTCGCATACAATGTTACCAGAAGCGACAGTATCCCCTTAAAATGATGTCAAATAAGTCGCATTTTCCCTTCTTTCCGAGTATTAAGAATGACCGGAAGCGCTTAATACTGACAGTTATCTGGGAACACCGCTGTCAAAAGGTGGATACGGATAATCTTGTCTACGAATATTTTCTACCCTTAAAACATAAGGGTTTGCTGTGGTTAACTTTTGGATGGTGCTTTTACTCTTTTGTATTATTCGTTCATTGAACAAGAGAACACAATAAAATCATTTGTGCCCAGGTGGTGCGTATTTCTGAGAAAAGAACTTAAATTTATATAGAAAATATGCTAAATTTCTTATTTATCTCTTACAATTTCATTTGACTGTCCTGTTAGCTCATATCTGCTTCAAGAGCTGTAGGGTTTGGTTTCGATTCCCACCGGAACAAACAATTATGTGACAATAAAAGTTTGTTCTGTCAAGAAAAGTACGACGATATATAATATTATTATTATTAACATTCAACCGCTGAGTTGAAAGGTAATAAACACTCATAATCTTAATTCATATAATACAATGAATTGTAATTTACATTAATTCTGTGTGCGTGGTCATTACATATATCAGATTTAATTATTGTTATTTTTTTTAGATGTGTGCAGTTTGTTACACCAAACGTTATAAGTCATTTTGAATAATTAAAAAAACAACTACTATTTCCTTATAAATATTCCGTACACGAAAAAATCTATAATATTCGATGAGCATAATTTTGATATTTCTAGAAAAATATTACAATTTTAAATTACTTCATATTGAACGGAATGAAAATTTCATATAAAATATGCCATTGTTTTTTATATCTTGCGTCTAAACACGTGAATTTAAAAATAAACCGGAATTGTGACTGACCTTCAATATATATTCTAACAAGCAGTGTTGCTATGTACTGAATTGCATTTTGCATTTTCAACAAACTTTGTTTTACTAGAATACTGGATGTAATTATTAATATTTCTATCGTAGTTTTTGTCTATTTCTTTTACAATTAAGATCTTTTGTGCATCGACGCATCACTTGTTAGACGAACTTTTTGTCGTATTTTGATGTTTACTTTTTGCTTCTTCAAATTACTCATGCCGATGTTTATTATTTTTGTTGCGGTGATTAAGTCTTAAATTAGTATTAACCTTTCGCATTGGGTTCGTGATTACGTCAAAAGTTTTTATATTGCGTTAATCGATTAAAGTGTCTTAAATTCTTCTATTTTAAGCTGCATCATCTAGCGGAAGATTCTTTCTACGTCGCTTCGATTTACCATGGACACCTCTGATATCCTTCACGATGTCCTATTAAAGTTGCTTCGCCTCTAGTCGTGCCATTAAATAGTGCCACAAACTTTAATTATGTTCTGACTGTGACCAATCACGTTCGTGCTTGGATCTCACAAGTCATGCGACGTGCTACCGTGTCCTACAGCTTCTACTTCATCATCGTCCGCTACTCTATTACCATCTTTATCTACCAATGTTTTGAGCTTAGAATCGCCTGCATTATTAACATCACTGAAATCATTTTCTAACGTACATTGTTAAACTCATGATGATGTAATGTGAATCTTATGCTCTTCGATTCTAAGATTAGTATCGAGTCTCATTCGATTGAGCCGTGTTGCGTCAGTAGGTTTTGGAAGGACCGTGGTTTCATTGTTGGGCGAATAAAACGTATCGCCGTGGATGACGAGACGCTTTTCGCTCGGAAACTAATTTGAAGCATCACAATGAATGTCGACGGTGTACCGAAACTTTTGAGAGTGCCGCTGTCCTCTAATAGCTCTGTATTGTTGGCACGCGTATTGAAAGGTTTTAAGAAACTTAGATTAAGTAGTCATAAAAGTAAGATTTGAGGAAGCAACAGTGCTAACAGCGCGTGATAAACTCCGTGAAGCCGGCATCCTGCCTTTATTGGCGGAAAAAACAGACGTTATTGAGTTAAGACCGATGTATAATTTGTTCCGGCTGCTCGCGGATGTCGTTCAAGGGCAAACGTAATTTTTATTTAACCGATAAATAATTATCTCTTTTTAGCGTGCACTCTATGATAATGTTCAATGACATTCCAGTCCAGACGTTGCGTAATCCATTCACGCGCTACTGTCTCATTCAGATCAGGTGCTTTCGCATCGCAGACAATACATTCAAATCACGTGTCGTCTAAACGACTTCCATATTAGAACAGTCTGGATCTTGGCCTTGATATTAACAGATAATGTTTCTTCATTTCAGGTGTTCGGGTCAAAAGCGGATTTGCAGCTCCACACTCAAATCCACTTGCGCGAGGCGAAGCCCTATCGCTGCACGCAATGCCCCAAGGCGTTTGCGAACTCGTCATACCTGGCGCAACACTCCCGGATCCATCTAGGAATCAAGCCTTACAGGTGCGAGATCTGTCAACGGAAGTTCACGCAACTCTCGCATCTGCAGCAACACATCCGTACGCATACAGGCGACAAGCCTTACAGATGCACCCAGATCGGCTGCACCAAGGCCTTTTCTCAGCTCTCAAACCTCCAAAGCCACAGCCGTTGTCACCAGACGGACAAACCTTTCAAATGTAACTCCTGCTACAAATGCTTTACACACGAAAAGGATCTGCTGGAACATATCCCGAAACACAAAGAATCGAAGCATTTGAAGACGCACATTTGCCAGTATTGTGGCAAAAGCTACACACAGGAAACTTATTTAAGTAAGCACATGAACAAACACGCTGAGAGAGCGGATAAGCGACCACCAATTTCGGCTTTAGGACTTAGTGGGCTAAACAGGTCGCTCGGGGCTGCAGCTCCTACTGCTGCGCCGTTTGATCACCCGTACTGGCCCAAAGTGAGCCCTGACTCAGCGGCCCACATGTCGGACGACGGTGGTTATCACCAGCAGAGAGAAGCTGAAGAGCATCACGAACAGCAACTGCAGCAACAGAGAGCCCTATTTGCTCAGCACGAAAGTCAGGATGACCGAATCCAGCCCCCAGTGTCTTCCGCAGGGAACTCTGCCTTCACGCCAATCAATTCGATGGCTCCGCATTTAAACGGCCTGTCTCACCACACCGCGCTGCCAACGCGGCCATATCTCTACGACCCCTTACACTTCCAACAAGGGAAGCAGCAGCCGAACTCCTTTCCTAACCAGTTGATATCGCTGCATCAGATCAGGAACTATGCGCACCAACCGTCTGCCTTGCTCCCCGCGGAGCATATTCTCCCCCACGCTCTGTCGCACAAAGACAAACAGTAACTTGCCCTTAATTACACCTACTTTAGTACTTACCATGGTATTACTAGTATATAAAATTTTAAACGAAATATTAAAATATTTAGAATCTCACCCTCGAAGACAGTGGTATTATAAATACGGATTGGTACTATTGTTTAGTAAAACGTATTCACGTTTTAGAAATTATATCGATAATCTTGTATGAATACTCGGATTTTCTTGGTAGATGACGAAATGTACTGGTTATCGTTGTGATCGAAAGTTCTCATTTTACTATTCAAGATTAATTTTCTTAAGAAGCAAACTCTGGTCTGATTTTCTTTTAAGTTGTTCTGAAGGAAATATTTATCAGTTAAGAAATGATTTTATTCTTTGCTGGGGTCTAAATTACTTGTATCCGATTAGAATAATTATCCATAAACAAATGAATAAAAATGGAACGATTTCAAAATTGATAATTTTACTTTTATCTCAGCTTTTTCTGTAAATTAATCTTCAATATGGCCAATAATAAATAGTTAATGATGCATAATATTTATTACCAGTCAAAATAATTTTACCCAGTTAAAAATAAAAACCCAATTCCATTGAAAAGGGAGTATCATATATGTCACTTTTTATTTCAATGGCACTAGACGAGATGACGAGGGAGCATAATATTCATGTTAAATTAAATAATTAATTATGGATAAATTTTGTAAATCGTAGACACTTCAATAAATGTTTCAAATTTTTTGTGAGACTGCATTAGGATACATTTCCCTGTTGTTAAAAAAATAATGTTACACGTACTATAAACAATTAATAATAAAGTTCCTGAAACGCAAATTATAATAATAGCTAAAGAATATCATGTCTATTCTCCTGTCGACCTTAGAAAATCATTTCTCACTTCAGTTGCATTTTTATCTTATACTTTAAGATTACCCGTACTAAATAGATCTCTTAATCCATCACATTTTCACTCAGTTCCTATGTAGATCATATTTTCTTTTGCTTTTACATTACTTTCATGTACAAGCATGTTTAGTTTATTATCAATGAAAATGTCGTCTTCCTTCAGTGTTTTATGATCAAAAATTAAGTTAATTATTTCTAAGCTTAGCTGAAGGTCGAAAATATTTTCTATATTACCTATTAAGGTAAATAGTTCTTTATTTTCATGTGTAAAATTGTTGAGTGGCCAAATTACCTTGTTCCCGTTGCAACATTTGGTACAGTAAATGCACAATTTTGTACATAATTTGTAAATACGAAATTTTTGAGAAATCTTTTTTTCTGTTTACTTTAAGTCTTTAAAGCTTATGTGCTCAATTATGTAGAGTTAAGTAAGATGCCGTTGGTGTCGATTGGAATTGCAATCGTTAAGTACTTAAACTTAAAATACTTATTGGCCTTTATTTCAATCAACGAATATTTTAGACTTATTTCACGTATACGAACAAGTTATTGTTGTTTTATCATGACAGCGTTTGGTAGAATGTGTAAACAAATTGTGATAGGTATGGATCGGGGTTAGATCGAATATTTTTGGAGGAAACGTGTTTGTACTATGTCCTTCTAAATTTTTTTTTGCTATTGATCTTTTTATTAGTTTTTAAATTGTTAGGTTGTGGTTATTGATTCTCGAATTAGCAATCGAAATTGTCACAAAGTTAGCCAAATGCTAATTTTAAGTTCTTTGTACAAAACTTGTTTTTTTTTTTTTCGTTTTATAATATTTGTAATCATGGCAATACTTAATTCTTCCGAATTGTTAAAAGTAAGTGCATGCACTTTTTAATGTATAAATGTATCATGACAATGAGCCAAGATTTTATCCAAATTTTTTAACGTTTCTTTGTATTTAAGGAAATTTGAAAGCCAATATCTCTCTATTGTAAGTAGAAATGTGATATTGTAATTTGATTTTTTTAAGTTAAGTGTAAACTTATAATTAAATAAATATTTTTGTAAGTAAATTTTCGTTTAACGTTAGGTTTCGCTTTGTCTAGAATTATCAGTTAAGATCTATAGATGGAAGTGAACAAAACCTTTTTGTTACTTAAAATCGATTAAAAATTAATTACAATTATGCCAAGAATTATATTTGTGTTTATTATTTATTATTTTACCCACCAACCTCCATTATTATAGAATTAAGTTTTTATTTTATTCTTCTACGTCTACCCAGTTAGCTCATTAATTTGATACTTTAAATACACATCAGAGCTACAGCTCTGCTTCGTATGCTTATAGCTTGGGTTCGATTCCCACCCAGGAGGCACATGTGAGAAACATAAATGCTTTTTGTGTGCCTAGGTATTCTGTATATATTCATTATAAGTATATATTTAACAAGTATAATTAAACACAAGTATTATTTAATAATATTGAATATTATTAAATATATATTACCAATTTAGAATATACTAATCCGTTAAGGGGTCATTGTATTATACTATGAACACAACTATCAAATCGTAAAAAAACAGCTGTTCCATAGAAAACATTCCTTGACCCTTGAAATGTACGGCATACAATTATTCGTGAGTGTTGCCGCTAGTAAAAATTGTCCATAATAATTTAGTACATTCTATGAACCAATCTTTCGAAAAAGTACGCCTTAACCCTTCATAGACATAGTAAATTCTTAGGGAATCAGTAATATTTCTAAGATAACAAGTAAAAATCCGACATAGCCCAGCGGATTAGCAAGTTGAAGTGGCAGTGGGCAGGGCACATAGCACGCAGAACTGATGGCCGATGGGGCTGCAAAGTTCTGGAGTGGAGACCACGGACCGGCAAGCACAGAGTAGGACGTCCACCCACAAGGTAGACAGACGACCTCACAAAGACCACAGGAACGCGCTGGATGCGAGCCGCTTCCAACCGGTCTTTATGGAAGTCAATGGAGGAGGCCTACGTCCAGCAGTGGAAGTCCTACGGCTGAGATGATGATGATGAAGTAAAAATCACAGAATGGACCCTCGGGGTAGACCCAGACAAATGTGTGACGAACTAAATTTGTCACAACAGTCACTGGACCATAAAAGCAGTAAAGTCCGGACTGTCTGGAACAAAGGAAGGCCTTTGCCCAACAGTGGGAGTGTAGTAACATTTTTAATCTAAATTTTAGTTTGAGTCTTGTTGCTTGGCGGCTATGCCAGGTCTATTGTTTCACTCCTTATTTTCTTATCAATAAAATTAATAATTAATATCGTAAGAATTACACACAGCGCCATCTGACCGCAAAATAAGCAAAGGTACTATGTAAGTCAGATAACTGATAGAATAGGAGAAATGCGGACAAAATGACTGATAAATTAAATTAAGAACGAATATCGTCATAAAATTCACCAAAAACAACTTAGATTCCATGTGTCCAAGAGTGGAGTAACTATAGTCTAAATCCTGACTTTCCGATTTATACACTGACGTATCTATTAATAACACATATCTATTAATATACCACACTCACGCATGCAATCCCACACAAATACATTCACATATACACACACTCACGCTCACACACTACTTCAATATAACAAGCTAATCATAATTTTTGTATAGATACCATTTACCTATTTATATACCACTAAGCAATTAAAGTATTTGTATGTAATTAGAAAACTTTTGACCGATATAAACACACTCGTACCTGTTGCACCGGCAAAACTAATAGGTAGATGACATTTTTTTGTAGGATTAACATGTAGCACCTGAAGCACTAACAAACTTCGCGCTACACAGTGTCAATTTGAAAAAACCCTAATGTGTCATTATGTCCGCATATGTCATTTTATCCGCATTTCACCTACGCCTGCAATTTAATTTTTATAATACAGTCAGATCACCCGGATTCAGAACAAACATTTGTTTACAATCATAAGCACAAAATTTTTGTCCTGTGTGGGAGTTGAACCTTCGCTGACAGAATAAGCTATTTCACTCAACATGCAGATTTCATTCAACAAAACCCGGATTGATTGGCCATATTCAACACACTTCTTTGTTCTGAAGTTCTTTTTAATAACTTAAAAATGGTTGGACTAGACGGGAAGTTTGTGAAAAACATCATTATAATACTGGTAATATCTAAGACTTGATGGACGGAGCAGACAGTAGATACACTGGATCATGCCGTCGTGGAGAAAATTGGAGATATACTGAGTGACTGCGTGATCACGCTGACATGTTAGAATGTGGCAAACATTCTCTAAGCGTCCACATATATCACAAGTGATAGATTCTACGAGCATCGTGAACATTTTTATTTAAAGGCGTGTGCCGGGAACGGAGTCTGATAAAAGTAAGCGTTCCTGTCTTGATTTGCGACATCGCCTGCCCATGGCAATTGTTGTGGTAACTTACAAAGTCCAGAGCTAAACAGCATTGATGCTCATTGCTTTGAGACGTTCGTCAGTAAGTCAGATTAGCTTAGTAATTGGCTAGATTCTGACCTTTCAAAATACAGTAAAACAATTAACAGGTCAAAGGGAATGAACACCTCGCCTGTCAACCATCAGATAGGACTTTTAATGCACTATGACTTTATGACTGTAATTCTAAAACGCAATTGATGATGTCTCATAATTTAAAATTCAAAAGGTTTAGCTTGACTGGGATAAGAAGTAAAAGAAAACAATCATAGAGAACTTTACCCTTTTTATTAAGTTAACAGTCGCAATACATTATGATAAAAACTTATAATAAAGGTATTTACAATATAACGGGGTCATTCTACCTACGTAGGTAAACACTTCATACACAAACCATACAAAATTAGAAAGCAAGTATTAAATATACTTAGATAAATAAAGTGATGGCATCATGATCTTGTAAAAAACGTGGCAAATTTTGATTATATTAAATGATAAACATTTAAAACAATTTCAAAATTTAACATTATTTTTAACAATCCCAAACAAATAAGCAAATATGGAAAAGAATTCCTCTAACATTAAGCTTTTACTAAAAAAAGACGTAGAAGATATTCTGGAACTATGAAAACAGACATTTGCTAAGATATTTGGGCAGTTCACCATGCCAACAATTTGCTTACAATTAAAGGGAATACTTCAAGTTAATACTTTATATGTATTGTCATTTAGTCGCCCTAAAAACTAAACGAGAATCATATAAGGTAAATACAAACCTTGTACCAAATGGGAATGTCATTCAAAAAAATTAATAATTTTCCAAGCCGTTGCCAAATCTTAGTGACCATAATGACATTGCCATTTGTACACGATTATAATATAAAAAAGTCTAAAATGTTAGGGAAAATGCTCATAATAAATAAATAAAGAGAATAGACAATCAACAATAAAATGATGTTTACGGTATAGAAGAAACGATAAACACGAAGAGACAGCAAAAAGAGTCAGTTGGAGATCATTTTATAGATTTGGATTGCAAGGTAAAATTATACCTTAAAATCTTTTTGCCGTCTCAAATTTAAATGACTAAGCTTACATTTAACGCTATCTGCATCTCAAAGAAAGAGTGTACATGATTTAAAAAACAGGTTTAAAAATAAAAACATTATGTAATAATCCAAGCTTATATTTGACATGCAAATAGAGTTGACTAGAATTATTAGAGAAAATCAATAAAATCATCTAGATAAACTGCCGGCAACAGCGTATGTAGATGTCATTGCTTTTTTACGTATATAATATTAAATGTACACAAATTGGAACATAGTTAAAAGCGAAACATCACAATAGAATAACATATCATGAGTCTTAACACAGCACTTTTATAAATTTATGTTTATTTAGATTATTAGAATGTTGCTTTTTTTGATACTACATTTTTCATTTCACCAGTTATGTAAATCTAAATAGCAGAAATCCTTCGACTAGATAGGTATTTAATGAATAATGTTAGCTAATTAGATTATTTTTAAATCGGATTCAAAATTAAATAAAAATAAAAGGCGTTTAAATGAATTAGAAAAAATAAATATAAACCTTTATCTACATACGCTGTCTTAAGTACCACAACCTTAGACTTCGACCTTGTAAGGGGATCCGGGGATATGCTCATCACCCCACTTGACGATGACGATGTAGTCTCCCCTGTCTCTGACTACGTACCAGCATTCATAGTTGTTCTTGCCTTTGTGCTTGAGTTGAACCTCATCACAAGGACCCTTGGGACCGTAAATTCCGACGTAGAGGATGTTGGTTCCTGAAGGGAAAAAATAAGAAAGTAAGTATTAGATGGTTACAATGTAATGTTTCCCTTTAATGTTTTCCTAAGAGCAGTATCCGACAGCACCTAGCTTCTAAAAAGGATTAAATTGAGATTAATCTTTTATTGCCATCTTAACAATGTGGCAATGATAGCTCAGCGGTTAGCGCAGTCGGTTCACATGCCGAAGGGTTCAAACCCCAACAATGAGCTTGAGCTGTCGGTGAAGCAAAACATCGTGAAGAAACCATATCATGGTGGAGTGGTGTTTTCTAATACTCGGCTGGATAGCTACCATCCTCAAGTTAAAAATCCTCCGCTAAGCACCTAATAATGTGTTCCGGCAGCCTCATTTGAGAGCCTGTTCCAAATCAGGTTAGGTGTGTTTGGCATCGTCGTCCACACTGTTACTTAACATCAGGTAAGCTGTGGTCAAACACTTATAAAAAAGTTACCTAACCTATATGGTATTTTTTGCAATGCAACAACACAACAACTCAATATTGAAAGCATAGGTACACTACCAACTGATATTGAGCATGTCTAATTGTCCATGCTCTTATCTTTACTAAAATACAGCTGTGAAAATATTAAGTTGTAAGAAGAAACTTGTAATTGACATAATCTTACCGGCGTCGCCAGCATGTACAGTGAACTGGTTATGCTTATTCAAGTACGCCTTCTTTAGTCCCATGCCCTTGCTCTGCACCTTCGACGCGTCTGATTTGAAGTTTGGCAACACGGGACCTTGTTTCTGCGCTCCCTTTGCTACTTTCTGCACAGTTTCCACTGTTACTGATGACGTTTCTTGGGCACCCACTTCCGCGAGGTTGTTTCCTATGAAGAAATGATGCAAGTTAGTAGTGACAACAAGTTATTAAACCATTAAAAGCAAAAAAATTGCGGTTGTTTCGTTTGTTTTGAAAGATTTGTAGGAAGGATTTGTATACAAAAAGGAACTGCTAGAGAAAACAAACAATAGATTGAGTAGGAAGAATAAAAAACATAGATAATACGTACCTTCAGCTTGAATCTTAAATGGAGATCCAACAATATGGTGACCGTTGTACTTAACGCTCAAGTAGTAAAAACCAGGAGCCAAAGGTGTATAGCGCACCTAAAATAAAAAACAAGAATAATTTACTAAATAAGATATAATTTCCATTGGAAATTAACAAACAAACACAAATCCTAGTAAAACTGAAAAAGATGTTAGAGGACCAGACCAAGAAACTGTCAAGCTACTAAATGGTAAGCATTCACATTTCCTAAGGACGCATTTAGCACCAGCAGAACTATAAATACGTTTCGATATCTCAAGAACTTATTAACGTGTCTTTTAAAGAATAAAATTTAGAAACTTATCAAAAATAAATCGAAAGCGCTCATATGTATTGGTTAATGAAAATTTAATATTTGTAAATAATGATAATATTTCAAGAGTATACCTTGTAGCCCTCTTCAACTTCAGTACAGTCCATGGCTACTCGAGAAGGTCCATCAATCGTTACAGCGAGGATACCCTGTCCAGCATTGCAAGTGTTGATGATGAGGTCGGTCTTCACACCTAGTATGAAAATATTTATTAGACACCTTATTCAAATTTGGTGTAGTCTTATATTGACGTCCTGCTTGGTGCACATTAAGAATTTCCCTGTCAGTATCTAACCACGCAAACCTCACTACTTGAAGTACTGTTTCTTTTGTTGTGTATGTTAATGTTTTGACTTTTTGGTTAGTTTTTGTTTGTTTGTTGTTGTTTGTTGTTTTGGTTAATGTTTTTAAAGGTTTTGACTTCGACACTATTATTTGGAGGAAGAGTTTTGGAATACTGCGATAATTCATAATTCACACTATTTTCAGATCTCCTGCAAAGTATGAGTAGCACCGAAGACTGAGCTACATAATCAAACATCGATAAATAATCAAACAACATAATATGTTTTCTGCTAAATCAGAGGCCAGTCAACCAGTCTCTAAAAACTTACCAGTCTTGACAACACCGAGACCGGGACCATGTGCGTGGACGGCAGCAGGGTCAGAGTCATCCTTTCCAACCTGTTAAAATACCAATTAGTATAAATATGTAAGTTTTTACATGACCAGTGGCAAGAGCCAACGCCAGCATAGAATAAAAGTGACGCGAACAGCAACTTTGTTTATATGCAGTAACTAACCTTGATCCTGAGCGGGGAGGCCGGTATGTGGATGCCGTTGAACTTGACGTTGATGTTGTGGACTCCGTTTTCGTGTGGCATAAACCTGATGGAGTACTGATCGCCATCGATGTTCTGGATGAAACAGTCGTCTGTCTTGCCAGATGGAGAGATCACCTGGAATGAGACACATGCAGTCTTAGCAACTTTAACGTAAACGTTCCAGTTACAAACTATGAGCATAATATTTTATCTCTATTATTGTTATTTTGATTTTCGTTTTTTGACGATATGAATCACGTCAAAAACATAAATGCTTCTTTAATAGTGGGAAGCAATTTCGACACCGATGATAACAAATTCGGGGGATACAGTTTGGCAATGAGGTATCATATCTATCATCTACATCCAAAACTTAATTACACCACTCGGTAGCCAACAGATCAAAGAGTTCGTTACGTTGAGTGAAGACATAAAACATGAAAATTTGGAGAACTTAATAGTGTTAACAAATGTACACATATTCAATTATATATTAAGCAACGGGCGATTAGGTTAGATCTCGGATGGGTGACCGTGAGTGGCATTTATTTCCGAGTGCTACTGTGGAGCGGATGACATTAGAATTGTCGTCCCCGGTTGTTTATTCTATGTTCTTATTATAACAACCACCGATCGTCTGACACTAGGGCTGGCCACTAATCATATATGAAGTTACTTACTCTTGTTTTCATATATTAAACGCAAGAAATTCAACGGCATACTTGATACTTTGTGGCTATTTTGCAAAGTGCCATCCAGCTTCAAGCTGATAAAAAACTTATAACAATGGGAATAAGTTTTTTTATAGTAGTGTAAATGTATAATATAATATAATTATATGTGTACGTTTAAAACACTTAACAAACATAAATACTCGTCACATAATTGATCGTTCTGAGTAGGAATAGAACTTCAAACTACAGCTCATGAAGCAGTTAAATCGACAGCCATTACCACTTGTCTTACTCCATCTTATTTTAGGGCGTGTTACTCTACGTTTGCCGATCTACTGGGTTCATTTTGTAGCGTGTCACCTACGCCAAAATTATTAGAACCAAAAAAACATATTTGCCCAAAAACGAAAACAAAACTTCCAAGCCCCATATTAATTTTTATAACGCAACGCCAAGTTTCGTCCGGTATTCAACGCGTACAGTGTAATAAAATATTAAGCACGAGGGAGATTTATTTGAACCACTGTGCGGTCACGTGTTCCCGCGGTTTTATTACATTTTTTGTCCGGGGAAATTGGGAAAATACACACTGTGCGGGTATCATGCAGCTGGTTTTTCTAGGAAAAGTTTGTGCTTCAAAATACATTGTTATGGAAACGTTATTTTTAATAAAACAAAGCGTTATCTTTTTAAATTGGGTTCCATGATATGAGGCAATCCAGATAATTGATGATAATAAAATTAGGGGATACAGTTTGGTGTTGCAGCAACAACTATCATATACATCCAAAATGTTATTACACCACTTGATAGCTAAAGGATCAAAGAATTTGTTACGTTGAATGGAAATAGGAAGGAATTCATAGTGTATAGTTATTTTAAAATCTTTGAATATTTAATTTTTAATAGTTGACAGGCTAGATCACACCTCACCTAATGTTAAGTGACGGTGTTGCCAAAGATAGTAAAGCACACTTAAGCCTGGAATGGAACTGGCTCTCGTGAGGCTG
Organism: Biston stratarius; assembly: GCA_950106695.1. Classification (NCBI taxonomy): domain Eukaryota; kingdom Metazoa; phylum Arthropoda; class Insecta; order Lepidoptera; family Geometridae; genus Biston; species Biston stratarius. The sequence continues at coordinate 8,083,867 of OX467108.1, forward strand.
CCGGATCACATCGCGAGGTGTTTGGCGGTAGATTATCAACTGGAATGTTATTTTTTTGTGTCTGACAGGCTAAGTGTTTGAGCACAACTCACCTGATGTTAAGTGACGGTGTGGTCGAAGATTGTAAAGCACACCTAACCTGAAATGGAACTGGCTCTCAAATGAGGCTGCCGGAACACACCGTTAGATGCTTGGCGGCAGAGTTTCAACTTGAGGGTGGTAGCTAGCCAGCCGAGTACTAGAAAGTACCCTACCACCACGCTATGGTTTCCTCGCGATGTTTTTCCTTCACCGGCAGCTCAAGTTGGGGTTTGAATCCACACCATTCGGCATGTGAACCGACCACTGAGCTATCATCGCTACAAAATGTGGCCGAAGTTATAGTCAGAGTATCCGATATAATTTAAATGTGGCCGAAGTTATAGTCAGAGTATCTGATATAATTTAAATGTGGCCGAAGTTATAGTCAAAATATCCGATATAATTTAAATGTGGCCGAAGTTATAATCAGAGTATCCGATATAATTTAAATGTGGCCGAAGTTATAGTCAAAATATACTATATAATTTAAATGTGGCCGAAGTTATAGTCAGAGTATCCGATATAATTAATTATAAATGAAATTAAATTATTTGTTGTTTATTCCGTTTTAATGAAAAAATTATAAAGCGAAGGAAACGCTCTTCTGATAGTAAAAAATAAATCCATCATATGACACGTAGTAGTACTCAAAACTTTGAGCAACAAAACAAAGTTCAGGTCATCGCTGCTTTGAGACATTTATTTGATAGTCTGAATAGCAGTTCTATAATGTCGCTAGCTCCAATACCATTAAAAAGAAAACAGAGTAATGTTTGCTTACTACTGCTTGGCGGCATAATATCTGATACAACGGTACTGTAATGCGGTACAAATTTTTTTCGCAAACTAAAATATTATTTTTACCTCAATAAGACATATCAATCTCCCGAATTACTGCACACTGGGCCACAATACCGTTTCTGTGACCATTCCCGTCCAAAAATCACATAAACGTCTATGGCAGCCGCGCAAGGCAATCTATCATAAATCCTACAAGCAGACGGACAGACCACCGTCATGTTCGCACGATAAATCAACTGACCCTCTGTGCCATTGTCAATTTTGCAAGCGGATTGCAAGGCGCGAAGATTTTCTCAAGGGATGTTTGAATGGTTGAATATTGTAGCAATGATAGCTCAGTGGTTAGCGCGGTCGGTTTGCATGCCGAAGGGCTTGGGTTCAAACGCCAACAATGAGCTTGAGCTGCCGGTGAAGGAAACCATCGTGAGGGAACCATACCATAGTGGTAGGGTATTATCAAGTAGGTACTCGGCCGGCCAACTACCACCAAGTTGAAAATCTGCCGCCAAGCATCTAACGGTGTGTTCCGGCAGCCTCACTTGAGAGCCAGTTCCATTCCATGCTAGTTGTATTTACCATCTTCGACCACACCGTCACTTAACATCAGCAAAGCTATGGTCAGCCATATATGTTATATGTTAATCCAGATAATAAACTATCTGTTTTTGAGTGATTGAGTAACAAACATCTAAACACCCAAACTTTCACACTTATATTTATTTAGTCAGATTTTACGTTTGGTTTGATAATTTCACAGATTAAAACCGCCAGCGTGAACCGTTGCAGTTTCAGCCCCAGCCGCGGTTGTAACTACATTACTTCAAGCCGCGTCTATTTGGGAGAAGCTAGATCAAGAATATCGAAAAGGAAACTTATATCTCACCATGCCAGCCAGCGATCCCTTAGCTCCGTTCAGCCTGATGTAGAATTGCGTGGGCTTGTCCACCTGAGCCGAGTCTGGGAACTGGGCCACCTCGAGCAGGTGAGCGTCGCCCACCTGTGGGCTGATGTACACCTTGAACGGGGAGTCTGGGATGTGCTGCTCGTTGAACTTGAGACCAACACGGTACTCGCCTGGGGAAAGAGATTTAGTTTTTAATACAAATACAAAACAAGATTTTATTAGATGATAGATTTATAGCGATGATAGCTCAGTGGTTAGCGCGGTCGCTTCGCATGCCGAAAGAAGTGGGTTCAAACCCCAACAATGAGCTTGAGCTGCCGGTGAAGGAAAACATCGCGAGAAAACCATAGCGTGGTTGTAGGGTACTTTCTAGTACTCGGCTGGCTAGCTACCACCCTCAAGTTAAAAATCTGCCGCCAACTATCTAACAGTGTGTTCCGGCAGCCTCACTTGAGAGCCAGTTCCATTCCAGGCTAGGTGTGCTTTACCATCTTTGACCACACCGTCACTTAAAATCGGGTGAGTTGTGGGTCAAACACCTAGCCTGTCAGACATAGAAGAAAAAAATACTAACTCGAAAGTCTCGAAGCAATGACCGCCAAAGCAGTGATGGTCTGGACTTTGTTAACCTACTCAAAATTATGTGTATCGTTGCAATGGTCATGGACAGGCGTTATCTCTTAATATCAGGAGAGCGTCTTGTTCGTCTCATTATTGTTCCATAATAATTATTTATTTTTTACTAATTTCTTTTTGTATTAGCGGTTTTGAAACGAATCGCATCATACACACATCATCAGCCATAGGACGTCCACTGCTGGACATAGGCCTCCTCCTGGGGGGGGTTTGCCAATACTCGCCACGCTTGGCAGGCGGGTTGGCGAGCGCAGTTAGGTGTGATTGTTCAAGGAAGACGCTGCTGCTCATCTTCCGGATTACATTCCTTAGCCGACTCTTACGGCAACCACGGGTAGAAAGGGTGGGGTACTATTCTTACGCCGGCACCACCACGGCCAAAACGAATACGTCATAATTATTACAATACTAGTTGTTCCCCGCGTCTTCATCTGCGTAGCAATTGACAAAGTATCTCAAAGGGATTAGGCAACGTTTTCGATGAAAGCTCCCAGGTGGCTTGACTTTTTCCGACACTTCCAACAATTATCATCATGTTACAACCAATTTACACAAAACCTTGACAAATTATATACCCAAACCTTCCTCGTGATTCACTCTATCTATTGGTGAAACTCACATGATAATCCGTTCAGTAGTTTTTAAGTTTATCGCGAACAGACAGACAGACGCGGCGGACGACTTTGTTTTATAATAGGTATGTAGTGATTATAGATTAAATCAAAATACAGTAAATTAAGGAAACACATTCAACATTTTATGTATTTTGGTCGGTTATAACTTGGTAGCATATCAAGTTAATTGCACTTTAAAATAAAAAAACTTGCTCGGCTATAAAATGTAAATTAAGTTAAATATTATATCTGATATGCATACTTGCTTTTTGACCGATAAAATGCCTTTGTTTTTAGTATTTAACACATATTCTAATGAATTTGCGCATCTAATAAATAAAATCAAATTTCGAAAAATAATATAGATAAGTTATTATTCCTGATAAAATTAAACGTGAGTAATCCCGCATAAGTAAAACAAAAACGTGTCAAAAACACGTCAGTTTCCATGTTATATTTTATTATTTCATTCAAATTTTTTTCTGTACTTTTTTATACACCGTCAACCTTAATAGCTATGCCATAATTTCTGTCCATACAAATGTTGTCTGGAAGAAATCGCTGCAGGCGATAAGGCCGCCGTTGTAATATCACATATGAGTCGATGTTATTTTATTTTTCTTATTAACTTTTATCTCCTTTTTAAGTTTTTTATATTATAAAACAAATAAAAATATTTTATTGATGGTCATTATTCCATAAAAATATCAAAATCATAACTCATGTCAATATAATCAAAAAGTCAATATACTAATAGGTATGTCTAATATAATGTTTGGTGTGGAATAAAATTATATTCTATTCTATTCCATAATAATTCTTACCTAGAAAATTATACGATAAGTTCAGGTTTATAGTGAAGCAATAATGAACGTCTAAACAAAAAGACCGAAAATTTATAGATTGAACGGTTTGATAATGAAAACAGTATAAATCCAACTTCGATTTGATAAAATAAGAGAAAATATTCCTAATGTTTTACCTCCTTCCGTTCGACAAAATGCTCTAATAAATTTGCACGTCGATCTAAAAACTTGACAAAACAGCAAAAAACACGAATCAACAAAAAGATGTACAAAATACAAAAACGTCACTTAAGTCGGAAAGAGGATAACAATGCTTTCGATATTTCTTCCCAGAGCTGCATTAAAATTTAAATTTTTGCATAAATCTTTTTTTTTTCTAGGGTCTCCGGGGAGGGCATATTGTTGCAAAAGAGTTATTTGCATCCCAAGTGGAGCTTTTTCTGCAAGTTTTTGCTGATTGTTAAAAAAGTCTTCCACTTTTTGGTCTGATTCTTTTGTCTCAAATTTAGGTAAGGTCTTGTTACACCAAAACATTAATCAACGTTTAAGTTACTCTGGATAGGAAGACAAAAAATGTTTGTAAGGTGTTTGTTTGTTTGATACTCACCAGAAAGTTATCCTATAGACGCATGAAAATAACAAACGTTAGTTTAACGAATATAGATAACTTTAAAAATATAGCATTGCTGAAGTTATAAAGCTTCAACAGATTATTTCCAACAATATTTTGCGAATAAATAAAATTTATACTCTTTTTTTATTATTGACAAGCTAGATGTTTAACCACAGCCACCGTCACTTAACACCACTGATGTTAAGTGACGGTGTAGTCAAAGATGGTCAAAATGTAGTCCAAAGTCATAAAGCTCACCTAGCCTGGAATGGAACTGGCTGTCAAGTGAGGTTGCCGGAACACACCATTAGTTGCTTGGCGGCAGATTTTCAACTTGAATGTGGTAGCTAGCCAGTTGAGTACTAGAAAATACCCTACTACCATGCTATGGTTTCCTCACGATGTTTTCCTTCACCGGCAGCACAAGCTCATTGGGTTTGAACCCACACACTTCGGCGTGTGAACTAACCGCGCTAACCACTGAGCTATCATCGCTACGAAATATTTATTTGAGATGGATATTTTAATACATTATAAATTAATAGTCTTGCTGGTATCATATTATATAGATTAACTTACTACCTAATACATATTAGTGGCAATAAGAAATGTAAATTATGATGATGCAGTACTATTTTTTATTGTAGATACGTACTTAGGTACTTTGAGTAAATAAAAAATAAAAGAGTAGTAGTGTAATAAGAGAGAGTAGTACTGATGATTAAGTATCATTTTAACAATGATAAATAATCCTTCTCTCACAAACATAGATCAGTAGCAAGTTGAAGTGAAAGTGGGCTGGAGATATTTATCGCAGAACCGCTGGGGTAGATGTGTTCTGGAGACTGCGTTTTGTCAAACGTAGTGTAGGTCACCCAGAAGCTCGATAGAGTGACGATATACGTAGGACAACTAGCGGTGGATGAAAACAAAAATCTGAAGATCGGACAGTCTTGGGAGAGGCCTATGTTTAACAGTGGACTACTGTAGACTGATGATAATGATGACGAAACGTTTCTACATGTTTAAAAGTAAAAGCATAAATTGATTTCTCTCTAGAGATAGTACTAATAGAGATATCAATCATATTCTTTAATGATATATTTATCTCTATTTTTAGCGGTTTTTCTGATTAGAAATCAGGTTTTCTCCTATTGCTTAACATTGTTTACCGATCAGTTAACCCTTTGTTATGAAACTGGCCCTAAATAACAAATAATGATGTAGTCCTCATGCAAAACGTTGGTATTGACATGTTACAAGCGGGTTCGATGCCCGCTTTCCTGTTTCAGAAGTTTTTGTGCTAAGAAAAACTGTATTTCCATACATTAATCATGTTTTTATTATTTTGAAGAGGAAGTAAAGAGATTTTTTTTATTAATTGCCTGATTTATTCGAAGAATTTTTGGAACATATTTTATAATATATTTTTTGGTTTCAAATTATTTTAATATATTTTTTTTCTCTTATATTATAAATGTGAAAGTTTCTGTGGGTGGATGGATGTTTATTTATCACGCAAAAACGGCTAAACGGATTTGGATGAAATTTGGCACACATATAGTTTATGGTCTGGATTAATATATATAGTATACTTTTCATACTGCAAACCGAACAAAGTTTTTGTTCAATTCGACCCGAACGAAGTAGCACAGCTAGTAGTAAATATTTTCAGATGCACTAAAGTGAATGGAATAAGAAAGAACTTAATTTATTATAATTATAAATGATTTACTTATTGTTTTGTACACTAAAAATTTAAGATAAAGATATGTTTCAAATCTCTGGACAGCTAATATAAACAGTACTGTACTGGAAAGTATAAATGAAATAAATTTCGTGAGATATTTCACACAGCGCCATCTAGCCTCAAACTAAGCAAAGTTTACTATGGAACTGAAAGATCACAACTGAATTCGTAGCAATGATAGCTCAGTAGTTAGCGCGGTCGGTTCACATGCCGAAGGGCGTGGGTTTAAACCCCAACAATGAGCTTAAGCTGCCGGTGAAGGAAAACATCGTGAGGAAACCATAGTGTGGTGGTAGGGTACTTTCTAGTACTCGGCTAGCTAGCTACCACCCTCAAGTTGAAAATCTGCCGCCAAGCATCTGACGGTGTGTTCCGGCAGCCTCACTTGAGAGTCGGTTCTATTCTAAGCTAGGTGTGCTTTACCATCTTCGACCACACCGTCACTTTACATCAGGTGAGTTGTGGTCAAACAACTAGCCTGTCAGACACAAAAAAAAAAAATATATATATATATACACATATATAGTTTGTGTTTTTGAAATATAGACTATAAAGCGGTGTCACGTTTTAAAGCTCCTGGCTGTCCGTTAGTAAAATGAGAGAGTGGAATTAGGTCATGCAAATCTAAAGCTTCTAGTAATGTCACTACTACTTAACTAAGGCATAGACTGGACTTGCCCGTGAATTAGGCAGTGACTAAGAATACTGTCACTTGATTTATCCTAACACTTACATAAAACACTTGATAAAAGCTAAATGCAAAAAGTGCGTTGCCAAAGTCTAAAGAAAAAAGTAAGTAATTAAGGCGCCAGTTGCCCGTAATCTCTATTTGAATTTGAGTCGTGAGGGAGTATTTTGAGTTGCTAATATGATTTTAACTTGCATAGTACACCACCTAATGGGATGAAAGTTATTAAGTGCATATAAATGAAGTAGGTATAATGTTTATGACAAAACTATAGCCGCGCCCTGCGGTCTTATCTGTTATTCTACGGGAACTAACATGTACGGAGCGTATAAAGCAAAAAGGGGGTCATTTAACGAATCATTATCAGCAACTTTTCCAATGGGCACAATTTTGATATAACAAAAATCAAGGTCTATACATTTTTGGTGAGTGGTCAACTAACAACTAAATAATTAACTTTGCCTTTAAAAAGATAAACACCAACTAACTAATAACTAACACTAACTCAATCACACGGTCACTTAACGTCAAGTGAGCTATGATCAAACACCTAGCTTCGAAACCATAACAAAAAAACTGTTCATAAAGCTGATTTTTTTCAAGATTTTAGATTCCAGTCCTTAGAAAAAATTGCTCATACTTAAAAGTACAATAAGTGTATAAGATTACATTCCCGCACTGTGGCAACTAACCTCAAACTAAACAAAGCTGAGTGTTATGGGAACCAGAAGGCCTAGAAAAAGTAACTTTTGTTATATTCGATAACGCAAATAGAAAAGTCCATTTTTAATTATCAGATATTCTACCGCCAAGTTGTCAAACATTACTGTGTTACAGCTAGCTATATTACAGGGCTGTTGAGACTTTCTTTTTATGCCTGTCTGGCTAGGTGTTTGACCACAACTCACCTGATGTTAAGTAACGGTGTGGTCGAAAATGGTAAAGCACACCTAGCCTGGAATAGAACTGGCTCTCAAGTGAGGCTGCCGGAACACATTGATAGATGCTTGGCGGCAGATTTTCAACTTGTAGGTAGCTAGCCAGCCGAGTACTAGAAACCTACCACCACGCTATGGTTTCCTCACGATGTTTTCCTTCACCGGCAGCTCAAGCTCATTGTTGGGGTTTGAACCCACGCCCTCCGGCATGCGAACGGACTGCGCTAACCACTAAGCTAATATCGCTACAAACTAAACATAATATTAACCATCGGAAGTCCCAAACTAATGAGCGCTAAAGCAGCGATGCCCTGGACTATGTTTTACTACTCAAAGTTTTGTGTGTCGCTGTAATGGTCATGAACACGCGTTATCTCTTACCATCAGGAGAGCGTCTCACTCGTATCACTATTTCTTTTTTAAATAATTAACTTATATTTTATTGATACGAAATTGTTTGTTTTTGTTATTAGCATTAATTAATGTCTCTTATCTATCTGTCTTATCTAAATGAGTACAGATAGATAAGATATATTGATAGATATATAATCTAAATAGGTTTCTATTTTAGAAATTCGGAGTGTTCAAAATATATATTTATTTTATTTCCGCTTCATATAACAGTCGTTTCAGTATACAACAGTGTTGAGGTTTAATTTGACTCTGTGTCTCAGTCTCAGCCAAGCGCTCTAAGAGTCAACACGTCCTGAGGATGCCTCGTGTAGAGGCAACACACGTGTCGACTACTGGTTACTGTAGCGAGAAGAGGATATAAAGACTTGTGGTTATCACTGTTGTAACTTAAACGACTGTTAAGCGGCAATAAACTAAATATATACCTTAAACACTCAAAATGAACTTCCGCTAAGTAACGCCTGAATAAATCAATATGCATAATTTTCATATTCCTTATTTTGTCAATTCAACAAGCTTGGTTAGCTTGGTATACTTCCAAAATACTAAAATTCTAATATTTACCTACTAGATAAGTATCTACACCGAAAGATGTTTAATCTATACATATATATTTACTTGTCTATCAATGCATACATAATTATTTTGTCCTTACTGACTGATTCACCAACGCAGAGCCGTTGGGGATACAAACTTGAAATTTTGACAGCTGATGCCTTTTATGTTGTAAAATTTCAGTCATAAGGGCGTAAGACTTGTGATGAACGGTTGCATGGAAGTTTGTCATTTTCAAAGCAAGAAATACGAAATTTCATATACGAGTAATTGCTTTTGGTTACAAATAAATTTACACGTATATCGGAGTTTTTACCCCGAAGTGGGTGAATTAGAAATTGAGAGATTTTTCAACACCACAGACAGCAGGATCCGATCTTTGTCAACTTAACACGTTTTTTTTCTAACTTTAATCAATCTTAACTATACGCAAATGTAATTAAAAGTTTATCACTTTTAGAAGTAAAGGCGTGAAATTCAATGTTAAAGCTTCTTATTGTATAATGTTTAGGAAAACTGCAGGGCAAAAGCTCCCTATCCTACCTTCTACCTCAATTTAATTATCTAGCATAAAATATATGTCTAATATATATAATATAAAAAAAAAATATTTGGCTTTGTTTTTTTTTTTAATTTTGCATGTTTTTTTATAAATAATATTTTTTTCCGTTTTTGTTTCGACGAACATCAATTAACAAGAGTCACTTGTTGAAATTAGATTTTTGTAAATTTCATGTATTTTTTGTTTTCGAAAAGTATTTAATTGAGAATAAAAACGATGATTTAATTTGTTGTTTATCTATCGTGTCCTCGTTGCTAATTTCCCCCGTCATTCACACTCTTTATTCTTCTATTCAAAAGCTCAAAAGTGATTTGATGTTATGCAACATTGATATTGCCTTTATCGCAGAGGGGGGAACAAAGGTTGTTGCTGCGTAAAGCGCAGTTAACACCTTACCCCGTTACCAGCCTTGGTGCTTGATGGGCTTGGCGATCTTCAGTAGAACACAGTAGTCCTTAAGAACTGCGTTTCGGAGACAGCACGATTTACCTTTTAGCTTTTTTTTACAACCCAAAATACGGGCCTTATTTTGAAACATATCTACGCGAACGAAGCCGTGGGCAAAAGCTAGTATTCGATAAAATATTATGTTAACTACCGAATCGACTATTTTTGCATAGAAGGTAGCAATAATTTTGACAATATTTCCAGATTATATCGGTAAAACTTGTAATTTCTGGTAAATACTAATTTTTTAATGTAACAAGATATATCTAGAGTTGGGCAGATAAATAGTATTCTAATAAGTTATAGACTATAAAAACGATATCGAGAGATTAAGATTCATGACTTTATTTATTAGGGGCCGTTTTAGTATTACGTAAGCACCAAAGGGGGTTGGGGGGGTCTTTGTTTTACATAGCACGCATAGGAGAGGGAAGTAAGATCTTTGCTTACTTTTGCTGACAAGGGGGAGGGAGGTATTAAGTACGAATAGGTTATTTTTATATCAAAAAATCTGAATTAAAAAGTATCATTTGAAAAAAAATTGGGATTGTATAAAACATGGATGGATTTTATAGTGACGATAGCTAAGCGGTTAGCATGGTCGGTTCACAGGTTTCTCACGATGCTCAAGCCCATTGTTGGGATTTGAACCCATGCCCATCGGCGTGTGAGCCGATCGCGCTATCCACTGAGCTATCATCGCTTCAAAACTACAGATGCTAAAAATATTTACTGTAACTAAATCTAACTAAAAATAGTATGACGTGGCCAGTGGTCAAGAACACTAACTTGCGGCCAAAAACCCGTCCACAGTGGCATTCCGTCATAGCGCGATTCTTCTTTCTCGAATTTTCTAAAAAGTTTTTTGAACGCTTAGGACCATAACCCACAGGAATTTAAAATATCTATGAAAAACATAAATAGTATCAATATGTCCTTTTATAGAAGAAAAGAAAAGGATTTTGAATTAGGGCGAGTACCTACTAAATATATGGTACAAATTAGAAAAGTTATTTAAAGGCAAAACAACCAGTTTTTTTTTCATTTATGACAATCATTTTTCAAAAGGTTTTTAAGATAAAAAAAAATTAAGCTATGGTGCTACTTAACTTTCCTTTTTAATCGACTTAAAAAAAGGGAGGAGGTTATTCGGTTGTAGTTTTTTTATTTTAATCTTTAATCGTAACATTTTTTTTAAATAGCTTGGAAAAATCATGTCTCTGTGTTTCCATTACATTGTATTGTAAAACTTGTATTTTTTCTGTGTTTAAATAAAAAAAATGTGCTGGTCTTTTTCTGATAAAGTGTCGAATTAAATTTGTGTGGGAAAGTGATATAATATAGCAAAACATACTAACTATCGAAGCTTGTAGTAAAGTCATGACTGGATATGACTTTGACTTGCTTTGTGTGACTTTGACTGTGATTTCGAATTATTTCACTTAATTTATCTTGAGCTTACATATAAGGCCCATAGAGACCACGTTTCAGAGCCATGGAAAAGGTTATGCTCGGGGTGTCTCTACGAGCTGGAATCATAAATGAGAAGATCCGTAGATGAACTAAAGTTACTGACATAGTCCAACGGATTAGCAAGTTGAAGTGGCGGTGGACAGGGCACATAGCACGCATAACTGATGGCCGATGAGGCCGCAAAGTTCTGGAGTACCCACAAGGTGGACAGACGACGTAAGATCGCACGAAAGCGCTGAATGCGAGCCGCTTCCAACCGGTCTTTATGGAGGCCTATGTTCAAAAGTGGACGTCCTACGATTAAGATAATAATGGTGGTGACCTTGAAATGCTTGAAAATATCAAAATATTTGACACTGACAAATGCACAAACTGAGACAGCAAAAATAAGGAAGAATTATGTTCATCGTAAAATCTTGGTGGGTATATACCCTCACCCAAACTAGCGGTCAATTAAAATGACTGTTAAACACCAGTAGCCCGGAATGCGGCCTCTAAACTGAATTTGTCTCATGCCCCATTGTATTCTGCCGAAGAAAAAACGTCTGCAGTATCCGACAAAGAAGAGAAAAAAGAATGATTTTTGTTCGCGGATAGTTCATAAGTGTATCGCGATGGATTTTTGAGGTTCAAAGTAATGACTTAAGTTTTGTCCTTTACTATGTGAGGCGACAAACATGTTTTAATTGTTCTTATTTTTGGTTTATGACCGCAAAGCGGGAGTATGTTGTGAATATACGGAAATATTTGGAAATTTTGAGCTATATCAATTCTTTTTGTGAGATAAATGTAATTGGATTTACTTAAGTATATTATTATTCGTTTTTAGCCTCAAAAAATAAAACTAGAAATGTCAGGTTTACAGGTAGTTTTTTGTACAAGGAAAGCGTATGATTGCAAACCGTTTCAATTTGGCTTTGCGGTCATGAACCAAAACAAAAGCAATAAATTATAATTCATGTTCTACTTTCAACATAAAAATCAGTTGAATACTCAGGCTCTCTGTAGTAAACGTTGCTTATTATAATTAATAAAGTTTAATGCTCTGTCAATTTCTCGCCGAGGTGAAATGTTACCTCTAAAAATAAAACAGGCAAATTTAAGCACATATACACTGTAAACAATGTTTATAAGTAAAAACCTAAACACCTTGAAATAAGATGTCAAATAAACTTTAATGGTTAATACAAACGCTCGTACTGCAATAAACAAAAGACAAAGTAAAAAGTTCAAAGTTATTACTTTCATTAACAAAAACTCATATCGTAAATCGAAACAATCACAGACCGTCCAAAAATGCGACAACCATTACCGCGTTTAAGAGAAAAAAATCTCTTGTCTCTGGCCGTTGAAAAAAAGAAAAACAGATTTAAAAAATGGAACTGTCAAAATGGTGCGCGGTAAATTTCGCTGCGCTTGCATCGTGAGCGGTCACGATTGGCTGTTGCTGAAGAGGCGTGGTCAAAGAAACTTGTGGATTTATTTATGAAGTGCATTTCTCTAGGTTTTTGTACGTTCCGTATGGTATTGCCCTGTGATACCATTTTCATGGTATTTTTGCTGGTTTTGAGTATAATTTCGTATGCACACTGTAAGACATATAAAATTTTGAGGTTTTTAGTTTAATTGATAGATATGTTACCTGTTAGTTAATTTAGTAATAGCTCTGCTTCCTGAGCTTTGAGATATGAGTTCGAATCTCATCCAGGATAAACATTTCTATGACAAACATAGATGTTTGTTTCGTGTCTGGGTGTTTTGTATGTATTTTTTATTTACAAAAAAAGTATATAAGTGTTCTATCAGTTATGTAGTTACTATAGTATAAGCTTTGCTTAGTTTGGAGCTAGTAGGCGCTGTGTGAAATATCTTCGGAAATTTATTGTGATATTAATGTAAACTTATCATAAATGTCGCTGTCCTTATCTAATGGGTTGAAATGAAAAAGACAATATCACTTTTCGTAACTTAGACCTATTAAAAGCATTGAAAATTAGACTCAGTGTAAAAGATTTCTGAGATGATCATTACAAATTTTAATTTACGTACTTTTGAATTAAAAGATATTTACTATAACTTAACTTTACACTTTTTCATTTACATAAGGAAATGAAAATTCTTTTCATCAATATTTTTTACACGTGTGCACCAACTTGGGGTCTACGTCTACTACACAATTTTTTATTACAAAGTTGTTATTTAACCTCTCCCATAAAAGATATAGGCAATAGGCAATAAAAATTTTAAAAACTTTGATATGCACGTACTGTCTTAAACTAAATTAATCTGCTGATTGAATTTTAACGACATTACATGACACTGCATTATATTATTTTCTAAAACTTGTGTTTTTTCGTGTGTTTGTATAAAAAAAAACTAATGTTTTATTCATAAAATGACGAATTATAATTGGGATTGTGGTGAAACATGAGTATTTGTGTTGCCTTCAAAACTCTTTTGAAGTGAAATATCGCCACTACTTTAGTAGAGCATGACCAGACTTGCCTTTGAACTTACTTTGTGTGACTTAGACTTATTTTACTACTCTCATCTTAAAATGATTAAAAATATCGAAATACGCGATAATGGTAAAATGCATAACGTGTGACGCCAAAAACAAAAAAGAAGAAGTCTGATTGACTCCAGTTATAAATGTGCTTGAAAGATCACAATAGAGACTCTTAAGACTGATTGTACTAAACAGAAAGAATTGGTTTGTGGACCAAAATGATTGTCATAAGTTTGTGGGTTTTTTTGGACCAAAATGATTTTTCATGTTAGTTAGCTTAAATTCCTATCAATATGCTGGCAACCCTGGTTTTTGCAATGTCCAGCAAGACTTATCCACGTAAGGTAATGCGACCGGACGCCATTTGAATTGAAGATCGTTGCTGTGATAGGGACTGTATGTGGTTTGGGAACACAACATTCAGTCGTTTGTTGGATTTACAAAACATTTTACTTTGGATTTCTGTAATAGAATTAAATTGATAGATTCTATACATAAATAAATGCTCTGATGTCCTAAATACATACAAGCGAGAACTCTTGGATTGCCAATATAAAAAAAAAAACTTTGTAACAAATTTTATGAGGTTTAAGTTTTTTTCCTTGTCTCAGGCAGGGTAAGGCGGTCTTATTTTTGTTAACTTACGCCCACGACTTTGTCCGTGAAAACTTTAGAATTACGTTCAGAGAGAAATGTGCAAGTAACTATTGTATGTATCAAAATACGTGTAAATGAAAAATGTATAGGTAAGTAAGAAATAAGCAATAGTCACGAAACTTATGTGTTTTTATTAAGTATTAGATTAAGATAAAGTATACCTTTTATCCCTGAATAAAACATAAGACACATCTATACTCAAGTGGATACGTTCAGTAGTAATTTTTTTGATAATCCCACACATATGTGCGTTAGGCGACTTCTTACTAAGTAATACTTAGATTTCTAGATGGATGCTGAATCTCTAGAAAAGGAATGAGATAGAGATGATGATGAAAATGTTCTCCAATATCAAATCGCCAAAGCATCGATGCCCCGGACTTTGTTTTACTACTCAAAGTTCTGTGTATTGCTGCAATGGTCATGGACAAGCGTTATCTCTTACCATCAGAACGTATAGCATTACCATTACACAAAAAAAATACTCACCAGGCTCTTCCACCTTGTACGACACATCACACGATCCATCCTTCCTGTCTTTGAAGTCGATATCTCCTTTGCTCGGCCCCTCCAAGGAGATAGCTAGCTGCCCTGCTCCGGCTTCTCTCGTCCACACGTTGAACTCATTGAAGCGGCCGGCTTCTCCTCTCTCCAAGCCTGGTCCTCCAGCCTTGACTAAATGGGCTCCAGAATCTTTAAGAGGACCCACGGTGAACTGGAAGGGAGATCCTGTGAAGAAGATCGCAGTTATTAGAAGAAAGAAGGAAAATTGAAAATAAATATTGTAGAAGATATAAACTAAATTAACTTTGCTAACCAACTTTCATACATGTATCTTGGTCCGCGATATTAAATGCACCATCTATTTCTATAAACTCATTATCATTAATAATATAATTGCATTGACTTGGATCTATCCCTTTTTTGCAGTTAACTTTTCTTATCCTTTGTATGTAGAAGTTCTCAATTCGTCTGTGGGTTTTTTTTGTTTATTACTTCAAAATTTATTTATAAATTGATTTGTTTTTTTTTAATTTGCCACAATTTCCGATTGGCACATTAGAAATGTTATCAAAATCGATGGCTTACTTTCAAAACAGATAGAAAAAGTATGTCATCCAAGTAAACATAATTGCGTATTTTACTTTCCTGAAACTTTTCAGTGGTGTTTACGGTAAATAGAATAGTTCCATTGAACTACCTACATCATCAGATGATGATGAAACCAGAAGGTAGGCGCCGGAACGCCTTCTTATTTTATTTACATGGCAAGGGCCATATGTACATTCAGCCTACTTTATGACATCGTCGCCATAAATGGTATGAAAATGTATTGAAAATCATCTACCGCATAAAAAGCCATAATATTCAAATAAGTTTCATAAAATAAAGTTCATATACCGAATTGTTCATAAAATAAACTTTTTTCTTTCCAATTCGTCTTCAGCACATAGTGATGTTATTAAAATTATTAACGCCTATATACTGATCTTTTGATTTGACTTACCAGGAATATGAATCTCCCTGTACTTGACGGAAACGGTGTGGACTCCTAACTCTTTGGGAACGAAGTGAACCGAGTAAAGACCGTCTTCTACTTCCTGGATCTCCGCGTCCTCAGATACTCCGCCAGGGCTGGTTACTGTGGCTGCCAGGTCGAAAGACGTAATTCCTGGAAGGAGACATTATACATTTCGTTATAATTTGCCTGCTTAATTTTTTTTTTTGTAATTGTAGCACTTAGGAATACCAAAATAAGTTAATTCAGTACTTCAAGTTTTTTTTTTAAATTTGTTAAAAAATAATACGTAACACAAAATAGTATGTAGTTTAAATGCTTTTTCCAAGTAATAGGTACATTAATTAATTCTCTTACCAGGCATCTTGAATGTGAGCTTGCAGTTGGTTCCAACTTCAGTGAGAGGAGCAGGATCTCGCTGCCTCTGAATCTTTTCTCTTTGTCTGTTGCTGCCTTCGCCGGTAACCTGTGACAAGATGAATCATTACCATGATGGCATGATACCTCATCAAATTTTTTACAGTTAAAAATTATTTTTAAAACAAGCTTTTATCTGGGACAATGAACTAAAAATTTAAAAATATAATATAACCTATATCCTTAAAAGCTTGAGGCACATAAGCATATAAGACCATTGAATATTTTTTAACGTCAAAACAATACCTTGAATATTTTTAACACGTATAAGTTCGCGTTCGATGGCCATCTTGCCTGGTGGTAAGTGATGATGTTGTCGAAGATGAAGCACACAGACTTAGAAAATACCTTTTCACTCTGACCAAAAAAGATCTAGATTATATCTCTCAGGAAACAAAAAAGTCGGCAGTTTGTTCCATTCCTTGGCCGTTGACCGTATGGTGTCCTTGTTATTCAAAGTTCTGTAATGGTCATGGACAGGCGTCTTACCATCAAAAGAAAGTCCTACATCTCTTTTTTTGCACGAAAATCTAGCCTGTGTTTTAATTCTCACTTTGACAGTGAAGGGTGATCCTTCCACGTGGTGGTCTGCGAATTTAAGGTTGATGATATAGTATCCTGGCTCCGTGGGCTTGTAGCTAATCACCAGAACTCCATCCTTGCCGTCGGCGCACTGGATTTCCGCCTTGCTGGGACCTGGAATAAATACGGTATAGATAGACACGCCACACGAAACTTTGAACAATTCAACTGCAGAGCAGTATGCAGTTAATATCACTCACGATTGAACTGCAACTGCTAATAAAAAAATATAGTTTACTTACTAAAAAAATTGTCATTCATCTTTTTTTTTAATTACAAATAAGCTAGCGTTTGACTGCCATCTCGCCAGATGTTAAGTGAAGATGCGGTATAACACATCTCAATGAGTGAGTGGCTTAGGGGCTAGAACGCTTACTTAGAATGCGGACGGAACCCCTTTTAAAGATTGGTGGTACAAAAGTTATTTATGTTTTAGTCGGTAGTGGCATCCACTTACTACTATATGCTGAACATAAACATAAGCAATAGATACCGAAACGTAGTATATGTTCTCCCCACCCTGGCGCTCAAACTTAATCACTGACAGAATATTAAATGTTGGCTCTGGGAGTATGCCAGCGAGCCATGGAGCACAGTATCTTAGGAGTGAAACTTATAGACAAAATAAGAAACAGTACTGCGCTCCAGGACTCAGATAGCCGATGTAGCTCACAGAGCCGCCTTCCTAAAGTGGGACTGGACCGGCCATGTTAGCCGCATATCGGAAAATCGTTGGGCCAAAATCACGATACAGTGGTTTACTCAAAATGGCAAACGACATTCTGGACGGCCCAAGCGGAGATGGAGGGCCAAACTTGACTCCTATTTGAAAGAATGAACTCAGATTACAAAAGATAGAAAAAGATGGAAGGAGGGAAGACTTGCCATGCAGTGTGACAATACAAGGTGATAATAATAATAAATAATTCTTATTCTCCAGGATTAAGGAATCAGAACGTCCAACATTTCCGTCTTCTCCATGAAGCGTCAATCTTTCCCGACCTCGTTCAAAGCATTCATTCATGGCTTACCTTCAATAGATAGTGAGAGACCACCATAGCCAGCGTTCCTAGTGTCGACTGAGAAACTGTTCTCGCCTTGAGTCTTGCCTTCCTTCAGAGCGTGACCAGCAACCTGACATAGGAAATTGAACCTTAATAAAGTCAATAGAAAACAAATTAGGTACTATTTTTACCGGCACCGCTCGTAGCTTTACGGTGTTAAAATATTGGAGGAGGACATTTTTCACATAGCACCATCTAACTCCAAACTAAGCAAAGCTTGTACTATGGAAACCAGATAGTTGATAGAATACTTGTACTTTTTTTTTGTAAATACCTACATATTTATAATACATAGGTACGAGTGCAGACAATTTTGCTGTGGGACGATCAACGTTCCATTTACATTTCCTCACACATGTCACAGATAAATTCTGTGTTCAATGTCTTTTTCAAACTAGTATGCGCTAAAGTTTGATGTTTCTATGCAAATGAAACGTTATGACAAAACAAGAACTCGAGGGCTGCTAACAAACCTTCACTTTCTTGGCGTCACCAACTTCTTGCAACGCTACAGTGATGTTGAAGGGTGAGTTCTGTATGTGAACACCCATCTTCTTAACAGACACGATGTGTTGACCAGCCTCGCGCGGCGTGAAACTGATGCCAATGTTGCCTGATGGTAGCTTCTTCAAGAAGCAAGGCTCTTCAAGGCCGGAAGGTGCCTGAAATAAGGGCCAAAATATAATTGACAGTCGTTTGACCAAAATGAGGGTAGAATATCGAAACACAACAACACTTACAATTAACTTTCAATAAACGTGGTTAAGGGATATTGAAACACGGCTGAAACGTCGAGGTAAATAATTTAAAAAAAACATAGTATTTTGTGCGCGATTGGACCCGGTGATAAACACAATTATATATCCTTACCTGAATAGAAGCGTTGAGACTGCGGATGTCACTATCAGCGACTTTTCCAGGAAGAGTGACTTCGCTACAACTGCCGACAGAGATCTGGTTCCTTTTACGACCTTCTCCAGTTACCTGAAAACAAGTTATATAAATATTAAAGTTACTATATGGAATCAACAATTATTTGCACAATACAAACAATGATATCTACAAACATATTTGAGAAAATATTCAGTCTTCAAATTGTTTATTGAGTGACAATTATTTATTAGACGCGATACTATGCGTAGCTTTCCATTTTTTTTTTTTGTAATAATAAGGCTTACGTCGTTGTATTTGTATGTTCATTTTCAACATTCGTTTTTATTTTATTTATTATTTTTGTTTTTGTCATGTCAGTCAGTAAAGTCATTCCCCCTTCCTTTTCAAGGTGAGGTGGGGAATCAGCTTCGATGTTGTCATCTTTGCCTAGGCTGGCTGTCACTGCCCCCAGGGGGTGGTGTAGGGTACGATCTTGACGCCCAGCTCACCGGGTGGAGCTTGAGCACTCTCTGGTCACGGTGGTCCTCATCTGGGTATTGTGGACTATGTTGAAAGGCCTCGAGGAGGATGAGACCCCAACAAAGAGCAGGGTAAAAGCCAAGAAATGGCCAAACAAGCCTGAGGGTGCTCGAGATCCGCCCGTGACCTTAACGGGCGTCGACTCGCACCCTCCACACACCCCCGAGATCGGAGTATCTCGGAGTCCAGTCTCGGTAAGGAGGTATAGCCTCGAAGCCGATACCCCACCTCCCCAAAAGCGGAGGAGGAAGAATCCAGTAACTAACTGAAAGGCCTCTTGCCTCGTTGCCGTCTACATCTTCGTCTTCCTCTTTCAGGCTAGCCAAAAGGAACACCACCACTTACGCCAGGTAAGTACGTATGTACGTGTTTTTGCATTTATTGTGTTGTTGTTGGTAAATAGATTTAACTTTACCTACGAGAGCTCACCGGAAGACCAACGTTGGTCATACCATTTAGTTTGACCAGCATTATGCTCACGTGAGCTCTTATTTTGTAACTGTCCCTGATTTGTCATTGTATGTTTGTTTTTTGTTACAAAATAAAAACTTTATATCTCTATCTTTCTTCTGCATATGACCGTCACTACGTCTGATGTTAAGCGAAGATGCGGTCTACCATGGAGCTCACTTATTTAGAAGAAACCGATTCACTCGCAACTTGAAGGCATCCAGATTGTATTTATCGGAGAACCATCTAATCGGGCAGCAAAGTCAACAATGCTTTAACTTCTATACTATTGTTTTACCTTAGCGATGAAAGGAGATCCCTTAATGTGCTTTTCACCGAACCTGACGGAGACTTTGTACTCCCCGGGAGCGGTGGGGAGATAAGACACTGCGACGGTGCCATCTTTGTTGTCATGGCATGTAATCTGAAATAGGTAAGAGAAATCTATAAGATTGTCATAATTTTTAGAATGTGTAACTGTGCATGGATAGGGAGCGAGCTGGTTAAAATGGTCAAATCGACTGCCGCATGTCTACAAACTGGTTAAGATATTTCACGACATAGTTACTTCAAAAATATTATATAGAAAT
The DNA here is from genome assembly GCA_950106695.1 of Biston stratarius. NCBI lineage: Eukaryota > Metazoa > Arthropoda > Insecta > Lepidoptera > Geometridae > Biston > Biston stratarius. Next base: position 8,104,350 of record OX467108.1, read on the forward strand.
ATATAAATAGGAGGCATTAGAAAAAAGATCTAAGATCGTCGTTCGATCGTCTTAGTAAGAACTAAGACGATCAAACCCATTGTTGTCAAAACAGAGGAATTTATATTCCTCTCTATTTTATTTCTGGAGGAAGTTGTAGTCTTTGGCTTGCAGATGATTGCGCTCAAATATAAATTCCTGACTTGCTCTTGACTTATTCTTGACTAAACAAATCAAAGATATTGCGAATCGAAGTCCGTGAGGATAAATCAAAAGTTCCGGAGAAGTTCTGGAGACACAACTTTTGGGATGTGAACTAAGTATAAAAAACAATTAAAAAGCCTTGATAACCAAAAGTTGATCCATGCTTATTCAGTTACATCAGTTTTATACTTTTAAAGTTTACAGGCAACCCAGCAAGGTCTTTGGAACTTACTTCGGCTTTGCTGGGTCCTTCCACAGCCATGGAAAGCCCACCAGCACCAGCACCCTTGGTGCTGATGGTGAACTGACTAGGCTCTCCACTGACGCCATTGATGAGCCCTGGCCCGTACGCGGTCACGTAACCACTGGAGATAGAGTCCACGTGGAACTTGTAGGGGGAACCTAGAAATAAAAAAAGGTTGCATCATCAGCATTTAATATTCTACTGTGGCGTACTTTCAAAGGGTGCGTGTTTCGATGGATCATAGGTAATCTGAAAATGGATGTTACGGTTCATAGTAATGATAGCTCAATGGTTAGCGCAGATTACACTTGCGTGGGATCAAATCTCAACAATGAACTTGAGCTGCCGGTGAAGGAAAACATCAAACTGTTAGAGTGCTTTCTAGTACTCGGCTACCACCCTCAAGTTGAAAATATCACATCTAACGCTGTGCTTCAGAACCAAGTTAAGATCTTGGCTGCTAGAGACCTTGTTTTTGACATTGCCGAGTATTTTGTAACTAAAAAATTATTAAATTACTAGTAAGTAGTTATGATACTTTATGACACTTTATTATATTGACAATAATTGTTACATTGATTTATTTTAATATTGACATACTATATTTTAACATTTTGTTAATTCATTGACTGATGTAATCAGTGTTTTAAAACGTTTTTAATGATATTACGGAATTTGACTTGTAACATTGTTGTTATCAATAAAATATTTATATTTTGTATTTGTGTGTACCGGCTGCCTCACTTGAGAGCCAGTTCCATTTCAAGTCAGGAGTGTTTACCATCTTTCACCACACCGTCATTTAACATAAGGTGAGCTGTGGTCAAACACGTAACTTATCAACCATAAAAAAACCATAAAAAAATTATCAGTCAAATTAATACGATAGTCAAATGTATGAAAAAAATAACTGTTTCCATTTACTCCCGTCAGCAGCGCTGTCCTAATTTCCACACATTTTTATTTAGTACGGATATCTCAAATGAACCCGAAAACAAGCCTGTCAAACAAAAAATAATATTCTACAACATTAATAATAATCTAACTGCATTAATGTAACCATATATATGTTAAAATAAACTCATCACATACCAAACATAAATCACAAAACTTTATCAATATCTCTCCCAAAGTCAAAATTGTATTTTAAAATCACTGAAGATTTTTTTAAATCGTTATATAACAAATATTAATCTTGTTAAATTTATAACAGTTAATTTTATTAACATAAACTAATAATAATGACATAATAAGTCAATAGTACAATGAATTAATTTATTGCATCTTTAAACTCATATGTGATATAATTATAGCAATAAATTATTTTGAATTTGAATATCTGTCTGTTGTAACGTTGTAACACTTAGTGCTATTCTTCATGTTGCAATATGCATATATGTACATATACTTACATAATAAACATTTCAGTGGCGTAGTTAAGAGACCGTCTGGCTTCTTATCTGGGTTCGAATCTCACGGCACGCACTTCTGTCTGTTTTTTTATGGTTGACAAGCTACTAGAAGGTACCCTAACACCATGCTATGGTTTCCTCACGATGTTTTCCTTCACCGGCAGCTCAAGCTTATTGTTGGGGTTTGAACCCACACCCTGCGGCGTGCGAACTGACCGCGCTAACCACTGAGCTATCGCTACGTACATTGTTTGGTCAGCAATGGAACTTTTTATAAAATAAGGGTTTCAGATTCAGTTCCCTTACCTTGAACGTGTTCTCCATTGTACTTGACGAGGAGCTCGTGGACTCCCTCTTCTCTAGGGTCGTACTTGATGCTGACGGTACCGTCTCTGTTATCCTCGATCACGGGCTGGTCGACGTGTCCGCTCGGCATTTTTACTTCCGCTGCAAATAAAAATTCATCTATGAGATCTTTGAAAGATTGTAATATTGGAGCTAACAGGAAAGTTTCCTTATTGATAGTGAGCTATGAAATCGTACGCTGGGGATTTGTATACAAGATACTGCTTCTAAAACTTGGTCGAGCGTAGCGAGCCGGACTAAAACTAGTATACCGGTATCTATTTAGGGATCACACTGATAAACTGTACCAGATTACGTAAAAGGATGTAAGAGGATGTGAAACTCTCTGCCAGAATCTGTGTTCCATGTTAGGTACAATATAATATAATACATATAATAAATACAATATAATGTCTTCAAATCTAGAGTGAATAGATTTCTTCTACGTAGGCGTGATCCATTAAAGACCATACTACTGCCTAAAATATGGCAGGGCGAAGTCAAACGCGAGAGCCAGTTCCATTCCAGGCTAAATGTGCTTTACAATCTTTGAACACTTATCATCAGGTAAGCTGTGGTAAAACATGGTGTGGTGTGGTGTGGTTTGCAACAAAAAAAAACCATTTATGTCCGTTTCTCTGTAAGCAATTATCATTGGGAGCTTGTCCATTTATGTACCCATGCACCCATAAGACACTATGATACTTCTCCCATTCGCGCGTAAAAACAGTGACAATTTTACAATATCCGTATATCCTCGTTCGAAATATCATCATAACATATAGTGCAAATTGAATTACATCTGATAAAAGTAAGTTTATTTTAAAAGAGTCGCCAATTCCTTAACATACTTTAAAAATTCCATCGATCCAGTTATACCGCCAATAAATCTTCTTGTTTTAGAATATCTTACATAATTTGTATAAAATGTATTATAAAATTCTCTAAATAACATTCATAAGCTGTATATTACAAATACATCTTTGACGCACTCATCGCGTCATAGCCATCAAAATTATAAATTGAGTTTGTCTGAGGCAGAACGCTTCTGTGAAACTTTCAAACATTATTATCAATGCATAAATTCAGCTGTTTTTGTACTGAATGTCAACACAAAATTACTATTTGCTCGTCAAAATAGGTTGGAGCAAACACTTTAAAGTTTTCGGAGGAATTTATCTTTTTTTACTCATGTATTGAGTTACGAAATACTCTGTTGATGGTAAGACATAATGCCTGTACATTACTATTACAGCGGTACACAGAACTTTAAGTTACAAAAAGTCCAGGACATCGCTGCTTTGTCGCTCCTTACTTCCAGACATTTGATGATTAGTTTCAACAGCACTGAATTTAGCAAGCTGCAGTACCTTTCAAACCGGAACCAATAATGTTTACAAACTACTCCTTGGTGCCAGAATATCTGATAATTGGGTGGTACCTACTTACACGACCTCCTGTTCAGAACTATCACCAATTATAAATTTAATTTCGTAGTTATTCACAAACAGACGCATCCGATATAAGAACTTATACTGTTTAGTTATGTACTGATGCCCTGACCATTGTTTCTAACCCACGACGTAACCACAAGCTTTTTTTAAAAATTAAATGTATTGAGGCGAATAATTAATCGTTCCCCTGATGGTAACAGATAACGCCTATCCATGACCATTGTAGCGATACACAGAACTTTGAGTACCAAAACAAAGTCCAGGGCATCGCTACTATGGCGCTCATTACTAAGAGACATTACAGTTATACATACTAGTTATTTCTGCAGTACCACGGTAATATTTACACACTACTGCTTAGTGAATAAGCTGTAATAAGTTTAACGTTCATAACAGTTTCATTCCAGACTAGTAGCGTTTACCATCTTTGCCGACACTGTCACTTAACAATTAAATCAACTATGGTCAAACACTTAGCTTGTCAACTGTAAAACAATATAAAAGTACAATTCTAGAAATGACACCAACACTTATGTTGCTAAAGATGTACATATTTAAAAAGCCTTAAAAAAAATCTCATTTAAAACAAATGAACTAAGCAGACTTTAAATAATTGTGATGAAACTTCAAGAAATATAACGCAATCAATAAACAAGATATATGTATCTTAAATAGTCGCCACGTGACATTAACGCGGACTATCTCTAGCTAGCAATTCAGAAAAATCTAAGTATGTGAATAAAAATCAAATGATTCATCTACTTTATGAAGTGAATAAATTGAAATTAATGCGAAACTATATTTGAATACTAGTTTTATAATGTGTAATGTTGACATTTTATAACATCATTCAAACTTATCTACACTTTACATTATATATATATTTATTTATTTTTTATATCTGACAGGCTAGGTTTTTGACCACAGCTCACCTGATGTTAAGTGACGGTGTGGTTGAAGATGGTAAAGCACACCTAGCCTGGAATGGAACTGGCTCTCAAGTGAGGCTGCCGGAACACACCTTTAGATGCTTGGCGGCAGATTTTCAACTTGAGAGTGGTAGCTAGCCAGTCGAGTATTAGACAGTACCCTACCACCACGCTATGGTTTCCTCACGATGTTTTCCTTCACCGGCAGCTCAAGCTCATTGTTCGGGTTTGAACCCACGCCCTTCGGCATGCGAACCTACCGCGCTAACCACTGAGCCATCATCGCTACAATAAATACTACCAATAATACAATAATACAATAAATCGCTACCCATAGGTATATGTACGTATAATGGATTTTCCTTGGGTACGTACCAAACGTTTTGACCCTACGTTTCTCATCCGTACGGCTAAGGAGTGGAACAAGCTGCCGGCTTTCTTTTTTCCTGGGAGATGTAATCTAGATCTTATCAAGCTCGAATTGAATAGGTATCTTCTAAATCTACGTGTTACATCCTCAAACACATTATCGCTTACAATCAAGCTAGTCTAGAAATTAACAATTCTTGTTTTAAAGTAAATGAAACGGGTAAATTTTATACAAACCTTTCCTCGTATCAATGTGATAGCAAGTGATGAAATTCAACGGTGTGTAATTCAGGCCAAACCCTCCTGTCTTGTTAAACGATATCTTATGCGCTTCACTGAACACTACCACATTAGCCTCTTTGTCAACTTCAGACACTGAGAAATATTTCCGTGTATCGTCTATGTACAATTGGGAAATCCAGGACCAGTTTTCTTCTTTGTCGCTACCACCAACGATAGAATTCCAAAGGCCACTCATAAACGCCATCTATTTTGATTCACTCGAAACTTAGAAAACGGTTGTCAGAACATTTTTCTAGAAGTTATATAAATACAGTTTGTGTCACTCGATATTGTTTTTAATAATCGCTCGTGGAGTTGGTATCTAAGGATCAAAATGCGTATTCTTAGTGAGTCATTTTAGTTCAGTTTGTATCTAGATTTATTGATATGAGTAATATATTCGGATTATGAAGAGTCGATGTTTCTGAGAATGACCTATATTTTAAGTTTTAATATTTTATATGCAATCGATTGCCGTGGTGGTGCCGGCGTAAGAATAGTACCCCACCCTCTCTACCCGTGGTTGCCGTAAGAGTCAGCTAAGAGATGTAATCCGGAAGATGGGCAGCAGCGTCTTCCTTGAACAATCACAGCTAACTGCGCTCGCCAACCCGCCCGCCAATCGTGGCGAGTATTGGCAAAACCCCCCCAGGAGGAGGCCTATGTCCAGCAGTGGACGTATGGACTATGGCTGATGATGTGATGCAATAGAATAGTATAAGTTGATTTGAATAACATATTGTATTATTATGATCGTAGGCTGTTTTTAAGTCTGTTTATGGCATTTTGTTATTGAATAAGGTATCGGGAGAAGCCATTAGTCTACGAATTGGTGGTGGTGGTGGTGGAATTGGTTTATCACTAGTTCGAAGCCAATAAGTTAATTTTAATGTGTCCAAAATGTATGCCAAATAAAATGCTAAAAAATAATTTATTTTTTTATTCTAAATTTTTGTTTTTACAATGTAAACAAAAGCATTGCCAAACAACGCAGCAATGGGGCCAGCGTTTTAAAAACTAAATAAATATCGTAGGAGATTACACATAGCGCCATCTGACCACAAACCAAGCAAAGCATGTACTATGAAAGTCAGATAACTATTAGAATACTATATTTTTTTTTTTTGTAAATTCATACTTATAGGTAATATTATACAGAACACCCAGACATACAACAAACATTTTGATTATACCACATAATGCTTGTCCTGAATAAGCTATTCAAAATTATTGTATATTTTGTCTTATTAATATACTAGCGACCCGCCCTGGCTATTAACAATGGGTATAGTAAGCTATCCTTAAAAGGTAGATATATGTATGCCACCGCAGAATTTTTTGTAGATCTATAATAGAGGAATATCCCATCATGCATTGTCTTGTTATATCTCAAAGAGATTAGGCGGCGTTTTCAATGAAATCTCAAAGGTGGCTTGAATTTTTCCGACATTTGCAAAAATTATAATCATATTTCAACCAATTTACACAAAACCTTGACAAATTATATACCTAAATCTTCCGCATGAATCACTCTATCTAGTGGTGAAACTCGCATGATAATCCGTTCATTGGTGTTTAAGTTTATCGCGAACAGACAGACAGACAGACGCGGCGGACGTCTTTGTTTTATAATATGTAGTGATTTCATCAGACAGATAGAATTAGCCTACTTGATTACACCAAAACACTAATTAAATCAGGCAGAATCAAAACGTTGGCATGTTTGTCATTAGAAGGACGACCTTCGTCTAATTTTTCGATGCACAGAGTATAAAAAACGTTGTTTATGTAATCGTATCAGCTTATAAAGATTCTTGGCATAGTGATAGAGGAAAAAGCGTCGAACCGCATTTTAGTGTAATGTTGTGGACATTTTTACTATAACCTCTAACCAGCGTCGACGTTTTGATGACTTTGGACGCTGTTAACGATTTTTTTTTCTGTAGACTTTGGCTGTTTTTCTTTAAGAAACGGTGCGGTGGTCCATAATGCGTGATGATACTAGAACTATTGAACAGGACATAAAAAAATTACGCATCTTAACATTCCTAACAATATTGGGTGATGATGTGAATTAAGATCAACGTTTTTTTGCCCACAATATTATCGTCTCGTTTCAATTCTACTTTGACAATTTGTTTGACTAATTTCCATAACAACACACAAAAATAAATTCACTTACACAAACTAATTCACGCATTCATCTATACACAAATACAAAACTAGAATAATTTTATTACAATATTTTGCAATTTTTTTCAAATTCTTATCTCTTGTAACATTTATGTAACATTTTTTTAGTAACTTCTCTATAACGGCTTTTTTTTCAAATTTAGAAGTAATAACGAACGAGCCACTCTCACGCTTGTCCATGACCATTGCAGTGATATACAGAACTTTCAGTAACAAAATAACGTCTAGGACAACGCTAGTTTTTTTTTATGGCTGACTGTCTAGGTGTTTGGCCACAACTCACCTGATGTTAAGTGACGGTGTTGGCGAAGATGGTAAAGCACACCTAGCCTGGAATGGAACTGGCTCTCAAGTGAGGCTGCCGGAACACACCGTTAGATGCTTGGCGACGGATTTTCAACTTGAGGGTGGTAGCTAGCCAGCCGAGTACTAGAAAGTACCCTACCACCACGCTATGGTTTCCTCGCGATGTTTTCCTTCACCGGCAGCTCAAGCTCATTGTTGGGGTTTGAACCCACGCCCTTCGGCACGCGAAGCGACCGCGCTAACCACTGAGCTATCATCGCCACAAATTGATTGGGCGCTATTTAATTTGAGATTTTTGAAGATTATCAAATGTAAGAATAAAATGCAATTTCCTTGTGCCTTTACACTGTCCCGTTTTCCATATATTGATGTCTTGCAAGATACGGACTGTATATTGCATAGAAAATGGGCTAATACACAACGAAAGTTCAACAATTTTGCGTATCATACGCAAAACTACTCTAGCGTAACTATGTTAATGTGACGTATGTATGTTCGCCTTAGTTTACGGCCGCTCGGTGGGTATATTTGTGTGCGTTAGTTTCCGTTTGACAAGCAAAATTATAGACCCAAGAAGATGAACACTCCCTACGTCCATTTCCAACGCATTCCATACATTTTGAAATTCATGTTTGACACCAAAACTTTATTCATAGCGATTGAATTTATTAGGGTTTTAGTAATATTTAATTACTTACAAAAAGTTTGTTACTTTTTCATTGGAAACCCATAGACAAGGACAGCAATATTTTTAATTAGTATAGAAATATCAACTTTCTCTTCAAAACTGTTTTTTTTTTGTATTATGTTTAAAAAAAACATGTATCAAAAATTGTATATCCTTTATAAATCAAGTTTGGGAGTTTTGGCGGGGAAATGGAAAGGTCATTTCGGCGCTAATGATTTTTTTTTGTTTTTTCTGGAGTTTATGTATAAAATTAGTGGTGTTTTATTCATAACGTTATGGGAAAGTTACATAATGTAGTGAAATTTGACTTTACGTTATTGCTACTAAAACTTCATCAATATTTGTAATAGTCACCGCTAAAGCATGACCGGACTCGACGAAGACTTACTTTGTGTGACTTTGATGGGCTTAGACTTATTTAACCTGATTTTTTATAAAATACTTGAAAATATCTTCATACTGGCAAACGCACAAAGTACAACGCCAAAAAAAACTAAATGACTTTTCCTCAAACTGGGTTTGTAAAAATATAATCTTACAACAAAAGGTACAAAAAATAATTACTTTAACTAATTTAAATACAAATTAACATTATGTTCAAAAATTAGATTTAGTTTTTGATCACGCCTTAGATTAATTTAATAAATTAGTTATACTCTTTTATAACACGAATTTTCCTCAATTATTAATGGACGAATCACGTTTGTTTTTCATTTTATAAAAAGGTTTCTGTCAACGTCTCGATTCTTGTGAGATCTGCGACATATTTATTGTTGTTATGGACAATTATTTTGATTTATGAAGGTTGAGAAATTAAAGATGTAGGTGTTTAACATAAAATAAATAATGTATTTGTGAGTAACTGCGGGATCATAAAAGCGTCTTTATTGAGAGTTTACCTTGTAATAAAACGGAATATTAGTTTATCTAACTGGTATTATAGTTTCATAGATTTACTGATATAATTAAAGGTTTTTACTTTTTACGTTTTTTGTAGCTTAGCAAAGTTTTGAAGCGCGGTTGAAAGTCAATGGGGGAGACTTATGTCCAGCAGTAGGCGTCTTACGGCTGAGATGATGATGATGATGAACTCATTGATTAGCGCGATCGGTTCAAACGTAAAAGGGCATGGGTTTCCATCAATATTGCGCCGCCGGTGAAGCATGGTGGTAGGGTACTATCAAGTGCTTAGCTGGCTAGCTACGTCAGGTTTTTTTGTTTGCGTAAAAGTAATGTGACAATCGAGTCACTCCCCTAATGGTAAGAGATAACACCTGACCATGACCATTATAGTGATAGGCAGAACTTTAAGTAGCCAAACAAAGTTAACTGCCTTGTTATCTCATCTGGTTTTCAAGAGCTGAAAGTCGTGGGTTCGATTCCTACCGGAACAAACATTTATATGACGATAAATGTTTCTGTGTCTGGGTGTTCTGTATGTATTATAAGTATCTAATTACAAAAAAAAAAAAGTATTTAAGTATTCTATCAGCAGTACAAGCTTTGCTGAATTTGGTGCTAGATGATGCTGTGTGATATATCCTTCAATATTTATATTATATTTAAATCCAGGGCATCGCTACTTTGGCGCTCATTACTTTGAGACTTTCGATGCTTAGTCTCAACAGCCCTGTAATTTCGATAGCTACTGTACCTTTCTTCTTTAACTGGAACACAGTAATGTTTACACACTACTACTTATGTTCACACATTACTACTACTACGACTTATGATGATGATGAGCGTTGTTTTGGAATCTATCTGTGATTGCTCAACAAGGAAAGTCAAATTTAAGTCGCACGTGGGCCCGATTTCAGTAAGATTTCTGAAAACAGATCTATTTCTCTGAACGCGCTATTTGTTTGCTTTCTTAGGCGCGATTCCAATGCAATCAATATAATGTATTAATAATAATGTCATATTGAGTGAAGCAGTAGATCAGCTTCACTAAATTACAAAATCACATCACACATCATCAGCCATAGGTCGTCCACTGCTGGACATAGGCCTCCTCCTCGGGGGGTTTTGCCAATACTCGCCACGCTTGGCAGGCGGGTTGGCGAGCGCAGTTAGGTGTGTTTGTTCAAGGAAGACGCTGCTGTCCATCTCCCGGATTACATCCCTTAGCCGACTCTTACGGCAACCACGGGTAGAGAAGGTGGGGTACTATTCTTACGCCGGCACCACCACGGCAAATTATAAATAAGGTCACTGTTTTATGTAATTTGCAGCACATTGCAGCGATACACAGAAGTTTGAGAAGTAAAACTAATTCCAGGGAGTCGCTGCTTTAGCGCTCATTACTTTGAGACTTTCGATGGTTAGTCTCAACAACCAGTAATTTCGCTTGCTGCAGTGTAAGTAAAGCGCTCATATTTGTATATAAAAACTTTTTAAACTAACAATTTCATAAACGCTATACATACGCGTTTACGATAAGGAAAGGAATGTTGTTTAAAGATTCAGTCCAAGTCCTAGACCAGTCTTTCTCAAAGTGGACGATACCGCCCCCTTGTGGGCGCTGGAGGCCTAGAGAGGGGTGGTGAGGGACCCAGAAATTAATTAAACTAATGAATGTCATTGTGATTTTTAAGATGTGGTAAAGTTAAAAGAAATGAGGGTGCGCTGAAACATAATTAATTTTCAAAGTGGGCGGTAGATGAAATAATTTTGAGAGCCTCTGTCCTAGACCAAAGATAGCGAACCAACTGCACGTGTGCCATTGGTGGCACGCAACACAATATATTGGGCACGCCACCCACCTAAACAGCGCAAAATGTATTTTTTTTGTTAATAAATAAAGAGCAGTGAGTTTATAATATTTAGTATTACATATACATATGGCATTCATTATCATTTCTTTACAAAAATGGTCCATTGGTCCATAAAGGTTCGCCACCTCTGAGTCGTGCCTCGCCGTCTATAAATTAGCGTTATAGCGTTAGACTGTATACGCTTACTTAAGAAATATAGGAAATCTAATTATCTGAATTTTATTTACATCTATCATATGTACCTAAAGGGTTACCTATTGTAAATCCAAGAACCTTATTTATAAGAATTGCTTAAAGAAAGACTCGTTTTCACGCGTGAAAATTCACGTCAACACTATTAAATGGACAGAAAAATTCAAAAAAGTTTTTTTTGGATTTTAATATTCAGAGTATCCCAAAACTAACTCAAATCCTTACGCGTTACGTGAACGCGGCGTGTTGCGTGTTTTTTGTGCTCTTAGCGAATAAGCCGGTCAACATTTCAAAGTTACGGTACTGCTATGCTATATTATTAATTCATTTGTGTCAATGGACGAGCCCAGATTAATACGACGTATTTACAGTATTTTGATGTCCGATTTATAGCATTTTTGTGTTACATTAATTATTTTGACGCTGTTTTATGCATCCGTTTCCAGAATTTGGAATAGCAATGTTGAAATTTGTGAAGAATTATAATATCAATAATAGGAACTGCTTAATAATAGTGCAACGACTGGCGGCCTTAACGCTTAAGCGTTATCTTCCAGGCAACCTTGGTTTTAAAATTATTTTTGAAAGAAGTAACGGGTGGGGTGTGCTAGAGCCATTCATATAATTCCGTTTTGTTTTATTTGCTGATCAAACGTCATATAACTTGTAATGTGTTAAAATAGTAAGAAGTAACCATATGATAGTGTAACTAGCGAGATATTTGAGATTCTGAGATTTAGCGATGATAGCTCAGTGGTTAGCGCGGTCTTCACCCGCCAAAGGGCGTGGGTTCAAACCCCAACAATAAGCTTGAGCTGCCGGTGAAGGGAAACATCGTGAGGAAACTATAGCATGGTGGTTGGGTACTTTCTATTACTCGGCTGGCACGCTCACGTGCAAAATCTCAAATGGCAGTGTATATTTCGACAGCCTCATTTGAGATACAATTCCATTTCAGGCAAGTGTTTGCCATCTTCGGCAACACCAACACTTAACATCAGGTGTGGTGTAGTCAAATAACTAGCCTGTCAACCATAAAAACCAATCATGTTTTGCACTAAACAAACTTCATATCTTTGTTTCGTGAAATCTTTTCACCCTGACAAACTTACCTATATTTCGATTTTCTAAATAAACCGGGAGAGTTGAACAAGACATCCAAGTTGTTTATGATTCTACAGTCCCGTCCAATTAGTAGGTATTTAGAACGGTCGCCGTGTTCAAAGCGACAATATACAAAACAGTAACACGCGCGACTGTCTCTTCTAAGGACTGTAACAACGCTAAAGCTGTAATCGCGAGTGTTTGTGCGACTTCTGAAACTTCTACATTGCTACATGAAACCGTTGAAATAAGACATAAAGAGTTCGCCATACATCATCGTCAACAACAACTTTTGATTATAAGCGACTTTTCACATAGCGCCATCTAGCCCCAAAACTAAGCAAATAACTTGTATACTTAGCACGTAAGTTTAAATATTAAAAAACAAAGTCATCCGCCACGTCTGTCTGTCTGTCTGTTCGCAATAAACTTAAAAACTACTGAACGGATTACCATGCGGTTTCCAGAAATAGACAGAGTGATTCAAGCGGAAGGTTTATATGTATAATATATGCATATGCACCAAATCTGAGCTATCAGCATCTAAAATTCGCAGCATGTAGATGTATCTGAAATTCGCAGCATGCAAAATGTAGTTTTATTGTTATACAAAGAATGACTTTCCGTGCAATAATTACGCCGTTTGAAGGCTTCCTGTAAATCTTTAGGTGTTACTTAGAATTATTATTTTTATCGAGATAAGTACAAGTAGATAATCGTGTTCCTAATTCTATATCTTTAAACGAGCAATTCTTTTATATATATATATAGCCGTTTCCGAGATTCAGAATATATATATATTCTGAATCTCGGAAACGGCACCAACGATTTTCGTGAAATTTAGTATTTATGCAGGGGGTTTCGGGGGCGATAAATCGATCTCAACAGGATTAAGTCCGGTCATGCCGTTGATAGTGGTAACTTTATTAGAAAAAAGCACTGGTTTTGGAAAATAATGCAATATGGCAACATGATTTTTTTTCGTGTTCCCGCCAAAATTCCTTTGACATACTTTGTGTGCGTGCCTAGATTGAACTTTTTAACTGACCTATAAAACCACAGACCTAAATTTCACAGACTATAAACTAGTAATAACAATTAGAGCGACGACAGTTCTTAGAACGAGCGGTAGAGATCTTAGGACTTCTATAACGATTATGAGTTATGTCGGTGGAAAGAGGTTTAGTATCCGTAAATCACCCTCTTTAGAGGAAATTAGAGCAGTATGAAGCGACAAACGAACTAAAACGTGGTTAATAATAGAACTAAAAGATTTTAGCTCGTGGTTGTCAGCTTTGTTAAAAAAATACGCTGATGTCTCCACTCATATACCTACTACAAATAAATAGCTGTCTTCGGTTGTTTTGTACATTTGTCGATAATTATGATTGTGATTATTTTAGCGATAAACATTATATTATAATGAGGAGAATGACTTTTTTTTCTTCCGCCATGACACGTTCGTGCATTGTGCCAATCATATGAAAATAATATTTTCATCAATAAAGCTTCGAGACATCATACATTTTTTTGGCGTCGCACTTTATCCGTTCTTACAGTATCAAAAATATTTCATATTTCCATGTAAATTGTGACAAAATCAATTAAAATAAATCTTAGTCATAGTTAAAGTCACATATAACAATATTTTCTATGACTTATGACAAAAGTTAATTTTTAGTTTTGTATTTTAAAGCAGCAAAACTCGGTCTTTAAATTATTTGTCCGAATCTCTTTGCGTTTGCGTTTGAAAAAGCATACATCACATTAGGCTGTTTATTTTTTGATAGGAATGAAAAAAATACGAATTAAGAAAAGTTGTGAGCGGTGGCCAGTTAGTTAAAAAAATCCTGTTAATTGAACATACACTTCCCGTTTTGCCATTAAAACTTATTTATTCTTTACTTATATTTTGTTGAGCACTTACTTAGTACAATAATAGAATAAAACTAAAATTAATAGAACGACTTCATCATCCTTAATATCTCTCTGTTAAGACGCTTTAATGCGAATGTAATTTAATTAATCAGTTCAATGTTAATTTAGTAAAACACTTTTGGAATAAGCGTCGACGTTGTGATTCGTACGATTCATTTATTATAAAATAATTATTGATTTAATTTTTACAAGTCCATAAAACCAATGTATAGAAGTAGGTACAGTAAGCTATTTATAAAAAAAAAAAAAAAAACTTTTTTTTTTGATTCCTTCCATTTCCATCATTCTTGTATTATCAGTGAAAACTTTTAATTGGTCTTTTATTCTCATTTATTTTGTCTGTCTGTAAGTTTTTCTCTTATAAAAGTAAAGTTTTTTTTTAAATCTAAAATCCTCCTTAAACACTGGGGTCCGTGACCTTTGTGAACTTTTAAATATATTTTTTTACTATACAGGAAGAGGGGAGTTTAATTAATCTTAAGGTTAGGTACTAGTTTGTGTGTGAAAAAGTGAAGTTGTAAAGTGGCAAAGTATGTATGTATATATATCAATATGCATATTTACTTAATCTGACTTCAATATATACCTAGA
Organism: Biston stratarius; assembly: GCA_950106695.1. Taxonomy (NCBI): domain Eukaryota; kingdom Metazoa; phylum Arthropoda; class Insecta; order Lepidoptera; family Geometridae; genus Biston; species Biston stratarius. The sequence continues at coordinate 8,119,354 of OX467108.1, forward strand.
TAACAAACACTTCATAACATCTAGAAATAAAATAGGTTAGAACTAAAATAATAAATAACTTCGATTACACCATCACTCAACATGAGATGAGCTGTGGTCAAACTCCTAGCCTGTCATCAGTAAAAAAATATTTAAGAGCACTATATCTATCCAAATATCTTTTCATTTATTGTTTTTACAAATAAACCGCACTGACACATTAGATATTTTCTATTATGATTTATAAATTTTGTTTGTAGTCATCTAGCCTTACGATCTCCCACATCCGCTGTCTGTCTTTTCTTAGATATTTCAAATAACACTGACCAACAATTTTATATACACAAGTATTTTGAAAACCGCAAATGGTGTCATACTAATTTGACACCACATGCTTTGGAATAAGGCTCACTAAAATTGGGTTTCTGGAGCATTGGGACAGCTCTGTTATAATATGTGGTGTCATCAAAGTATGTCGTCAGTGAATAATGTGAATGAGATCGTGTCCTAGGTTTTTCACAAGTTTTATATTAGTCATAGGAAACTGGAGTGTCTATCTGTCGTCTCGGGATTATATAAGAATAATTTATTCTTTTATAAAATGTCGACTTGTGGTTGTCAGCACGAGAGTGGGCCAAGGTGACAGCTTTTGTGCAAAATTATTTCGTGCAGCCTCTGAATAAATAGTTTAATAACAAAAGTAATATATAATTTAAAATATTTTGGTACTAGTATATCTGCTTTAAGTATAGTGCGTGGGTTCGATTCCCACCTAGGACAAACACTATGTGGTATGTCAAATGTTTGTCCGGGTGTTCTGTATGTATTATAAATATGTATGTATTTACAAAAAAAAAAAAAAAGTATTCTAATAGATATCCGACTTCCAGAGTTTTGCATAGTTAGAGCATTATTTCTGTATTTTTATGTAAAAGTGATTAAACAAGCGAGGACACACTCCTGTAAGAGAAAACGCATGTCCATGACCATTGCAGCGATACACAGAATTTTTAGTAAAACAAAGTGTAGGTGTTGCTTTAGCACATTTAGACATTTGATGGTTAGTTTTAACAGGCCTGTAATTTCACTACCTGCAGTACTCTTCAAACCGGAAAATAGTTATGTTTACACACTACTGCTTGGCGACAAGATATTTGGTAATGCTGTGGTACCTGTCAACCAGGGAATCGAGACGAATTTGTAAGTTCGTAAATGCCTAATTGCGATTTGGAGTAACATAAAAAAACGCAGCGTCCACCCACAAGGTGGTGTTACTTTCCGAAAAAGTGTAGAGTTCACGTGGGAACATAGGGTAAAACCGCGGGGCGCATCTAGTTAAATAATAATAAGAGAAAAATAGTGTTCAGAAAAATAAATTAATATTAATCTTTAAACATGACGTATTCTTCAGAGTGTTTATATTTTTAGTGCTTGTAACACTAATGTAAAAATTGTACGATATTTTGTCATACTGGCGCCACCAGAGCCATTATTTATGTTTTTTTTTGACGTTCTGTGACGTAAGACTATTCTACAAATATTATAACGAAGAATGTATGAAGATCAAAAGGCTGGCAGACTTTAAGGTCACTATAAATATGTCGCACACGTGTAAGGATTCCAAGGGTGGTAATGTTTTGTTTCTTGTGTTAATTAGACAAAGTAACCTAAATACACCGACCCCATGGATGTTAATATACCTACGACTTAAACACGTTCCCGCCATAAAATCTTACTATCGTCTTTCAATCTCATTTCAATTTATCAATCAAGATGACAGTGAAATTTTGACAGTGACATATATGTTTTTAATTGCTCTAAAACCAATGATTCGTTGTAGACTCCGGATGTGATAGTTTAACTATTATGCGGACAGTTGAAATAATACATTACATTAAGATCAACACTTAGAAATCAACACTTAAAATGTTTACAGAGAGTAATGGCTCAATTTGACAGCTTATTATGATGTATTAGAATAGATCGTTAAAAGGTATTAATAGTCCAGTCAGTAGGGGTAAAAATAAAAGGGATTGAAATAATATAGAAAATTGGACTGGAGTAATTATCTATCTAATCTAATCTAATACCTTTAAACGAGCAATTCTTGTATAGTACCTGGATGACCGAGCTTTGCTCGGTTTTTCATTGCCTCAAAACACGGATAAAACGACGTTTTCTAAAAATGAAACCTAGCTAGATCGATTTATCGCTCCCAAAACCCCCTGCATACCTGCATATTTCAGCCGCAGGTCGTCCACTTTTGGACATATCCAGAAGTGGACGACCTGCGGCTGAAATGATGACGATGATGATGATGATGATGATGATGATGATGATGATGATGATAATGATGACATTTTAAGAAGTGCTTTAGTCGGTCAAATTCTCGAACAATTCGTTCACTCACTCATTTTTTTATAATAATTAAGTAAGGCCAGTTATTTTAGACGTGATTAATCTGCGAATAAATCAACCACCACAAGACTGGCTTTTATATCACAAGTGATTCTAAACTGTTAATTATCTCGGCTGGAGTATAAATAACCAATTAGTTAAAGCAATTTAAAGTAACACGTACATTTGTCGGAGTTAAACGCGTTTAATTATAATCCGGGTTAATTCTATGATGTGCCATCAAAGCAGCTGTTCTGGAAGGTACAGGACGTTTGTATTTATCACTGCCCGTCTAGCACAGTCGTTGCAAAATTATTTTGATTCGCCAAAACGAGACAGATAGACGAGACACGAGACAGATTTGCATGGTGGTAGGGTCTGGCTAACTACCACCCTTAAGTTGAAAATCTGTCGCAAAGCACCTAACAATGTATTCCGGGAGCATCACTTGAGAGCCAGTTTCATTCCGGGCTAAGTGTGTTTACCATCTTCGACCACATCATCACTTAACATCAGGCGGGCTGTGGTCAAACACCTAGCCTGTCAACCATAAAAAAGCTTTGTCACGTTTCCTTGCAAAGGATAGACATTATGTAAAAGTAATTAGGCGAACGAGACGCTCTCCCGATACACAAAACTTTGATAAAACAAAGTCCAGATTACCGCTGGTTTTGCTTTAAGACTTTTGATGGTTAGTCTCAACAGACCTGATTCTATGAGTTATTTGGTTTCTATAGTACAAGCTATACTTAGTTTGGGGATAAATGGTGCTGTTAAAAAATCCGGCCAAGTGGGAGTCTGACTTACGCACCGAGGGTTCGGTATAAGCCTGTAGGTATATAAGTAAATGTAATGGTATTTTTTAATGGTAATTTATGCTTTTCGCAATTTTTCCTGTATCTGTGCTATAAGACATTGCTTCGTACCAAATTTCAAGATTCTGAGTTCACGGGAAGTACCTGTAGGTTTTGATTGCCTTGCGAGTGTCGAAAATTTGCAGCATAAACGGCTGTATCTTTTGATTGCGTTTGCTTAGAAGTTTGATTTTTTCACAGCTCTAATTAACAGTAGACCTGAGTATTTGATATGAATTTCAGCTTAATACCTCTACGCGTTCCTGAGAAAATGTATCTTGACAGACAGACAACAAAGTGATCCTATAAGGGTTCCGTTTTTTCCTTTTCAGGTACGGAACCCAAAAAAATGTCTTACTGTATTTATTTATATTTAAAGTGACAAGGTTACGCATCTGTCCACTATTCGTAATCTCTAATCACAACATTCCTACGTGACATTAAAGCTCAAACGAAAGACAGCAAGATGAAACATCCTGTGTAAGAATATCATATCGACCGTAATATTTGCGCAAGCGTTGCTCGCTTCATTTTAAATCTGGAAACTGGAACAGGGATTTACCGGAGTGTACCACAACACTTAGATTCTAACCTAATTCGAAGCACTTTCTAATTTTAGATCGCGTCCTGATTGAACCATAGAAAGCCTAACTATACACTGCAGTGGCTAATGAAAAATTAGATACAATTTATAGCCGTGCAATTCGGTATGTAAAGAAAAAACCTTTTCATTACTCATACCTACTCGGAAAGTAGGTCTGAAGTTTGCTTGAGAAGCGGGTTGAAAGTACTTTTCAACCCTAAGGAGAATCGTTTGCAAAAGACAGCTGTCAAATTATTTAAAAAAATAGTTCTATTTTCACATTTCTATTGAACCATGTTTCAACTTTCTATACAGCCACTCAATTGCAGCGCGATGTCAAATTGAAATAACATAAAAATAAGTATTAATTAAAGATTTTTTTAATGACTTTATTATAATTTACTTCCAACTATTTCTTTGATTTGGGCAAAATATTTACCATTTATTCAATGATGAAAATGAAAATTAATGACTGAATAGCTGGCAGGCGACAAAATAAAAAATAGGCGGGAAAGCGGCAATCTGATCTTCATTTGTTTTTATTTCTTTAACTAATTTATGTTTTTATTTTTACTTTCCTTGTATTCGTAATGAAAAGCACAGTGTTGGAGTAAAGACTTATTTAGTCCCTCGAACTATTGCCAAACCGAGTCTCGGTACTAAATAAGTTACTTTCAAACCTATGGTAACAATGTATTATTACTGAATCCAAAACCATTCCGAAATATTACATTCCTGTACATTATTTTTAAGTTTAAAACTCTTTAAACTACGAAATGGGATTTATTTTAATAAAATACATAAAATAAACTTGATTTTCAGTGTACCTCTAATAACGTCACCTAGTAGGCTGTAAGTATCTAAAAAAACAATGGTAAACCAAAACAAAACCTGTCAATGTCAAGTCAAAGGCACCTATAATAACCTTATTATTTTACTATAAACGTTACTCGGACTCTGATAGGTATCGCTTTGACAAAGTCAGTCAAATGTGTCAAAATAATTATATATCCATTTTTTTGTTTTACATGGCAAGGGGATAAAAATTCAGCCTACTTTATGACGTTTTTTTTATGGTTGAAAGGCTGTTAAGTGTTGTTAAGTGTTTGACCACAGCACACTTGTGACTCATGTTGAGTGACGGTGTAGTCGCAGATGGTAAACACACCTAGCCTGGAATAGAATTGGCTCTCAAGTGAGGCTGCCGGAACACACTGTTAGATGCTTGGCGGCAGATGTTCAACTTGAGGGTGGTAGCTAGCCAGCCGAGTACTAGAAAATACTCTACCACCACGCTATGGTTTCCTCACGATGTTTTCCTGCACCGGCAGCTCAAGCTCATTGTTGGGGTTTGAACCCACGCCCTTCGGAATGCGAACTGACCGCGCTAACCACTGAGCTATAATCGCTACAAGATTATTGGTGTTATCAATAAAAGATTTATATTTGTATTTGATGCGACCGCCACGTGAAGTTTTTAACAATTTTTTTTATAAATTTACACGAATTTGCGAACCCTAAGAACATGGTTCAAAAGCATACATAATTTACGACATGCTTCACTAGGATATTAAGTTCTAGACACATTTGTTTAGTGCGTTGTTAACACCGTTTTACTAATCTGTTATTCCTATTTACAATGGAACTATTAACTTCTCTTTCTTTGACTACTTAAATTATAGTACCTGGATGACCGAGCTTTGCTCGGCTGAAAACACGGATAAAACGACGTTTTCTATAAATGAAACCTAGCTAGATCGATGTATCGCCCCCGAAACCCCTTGCATACTAAATTTCATGAAATTCGTTGGAGCCGTTTCCGAGATTCAGATTACATAAATACAATTGCTAATTGCTAGTTTAAAGGTATAAGATATGAACGATCGTTATAATTTTATTCAATTCTTTTTTTTATTTTCAATACACAAAAATTTACAGTTTCCAACTATAAAATTTTGTATAATTTTGACATTAACTATTTATTATTGGCGTTAAAACATAAAATGTAACTTTGAAGTAGAATTAGAATAATAAACATGACAACTTTAGAGGGCCTAAAGTAACATTCTATATGTAGCGATGATGGCTCAGTGGTTAGTGCGGTAGGTTCGCATGCCGAAGGGCGTGGGTTCAAACCCCAACAATGAGCTTGAGCTGCCGGTGAAGGAAAACATCGTGAGAAAACCATAGCGTGGTGGTAGGGTACTTTCTAGTACTTGGATGGCTAGCTACCACCCTCAAGTTGAAAATCTGCCGGCAAGCATCTAACGGTGTGTTCCGGCAGCCTCACTTGAGAGCCAGTTCCATTCCAGGCTAGGTGTGCTTTACCATCTTCGACCACACCGTCACTTAACATCAGGTGAACTGTGGTCAAAAACATAGCCTGTCAGATATAAAAAAAAAACAATAATCGATAACGCTCATAGAAAAGTCCAAAAATGTACAGGATTGACATAAGCCCACGTGACATATCGACAGTTTATGTCAATTCCATACATTTTTTACATTTCTAATAGCGTTATCGCTAATCGAATGTTACTTTGCTTAGGCCATCTGGTTGGTGGTGGTTTTGGATGTATAATAATTTTAGACATAATGTACTTTTATTTTTACAAAAAATATGTCAAGATTATATTTTATCAGAAGCCATTAACTAAGTAGTATTTACACACACTATACAGACTATTTGATTTGAGAAATTATTACATATTCTTTATTCATAAAAACAAATTAAATAACTTGTTCGACTCCTTAATATCGTTAATCAATTTTACTCTACCAATTAATTTCGTTAGGAGCCATAATAAAAAAAGACTAATATATGCAATCTACGAAAACTACTAGATGAACACATAAATATGACAGAAAAATCACAACTAGTAAACTATTTCCGCCACCACCTCAGAAAATATATTTTTCAAGTGATTAACTCACGGACGGAAACCAAACTTTACCACAGAATAAATTATAGTGTTACATTTTACTGAACAAAATGTTCATATCGCTCGGCACTTGCGCATTACGGATTGTCGGAACGCATTACGGGTAACCCACATTGTAGGCTAGGAGACGCGGGAGAAAACAGTTACGAAACGACTCATACTAACTAAAATTTAGGTTTTCCTAAAAAGTGCCTTAGCTTTCAATATTAAAAAAGGCATCGTTTTCGATCGTGAACTTCTTCATGCCAAGTATATACTTCGAGCTTTTGGAGATCCTTGGTCACCTTCTATCTATACTTGGGACTGCCGGTAGACTTTTTCCTTTGGGGTGGTCCGAGAAACGCTCTTTTAACGACATGATCTTCCTCCATTCTTTTGAGGTGACGAGGCCAACGGAGGCTTTGGGATTTCATCTCACCATTAATGTAGGACAACGTATGGGAAAAAATATGTATTTAACGTGCTAACACTGTTCTATAAAAATGAAGTTTACTAGCACGGAAGGACAACCTTACTTTGTGCTCAAAATCTTCAGTAGTCATTTCTTTTAGCACTAAAATGAAACAAATAAATGTTTTGTAAATGTTGTTACATAAATCTTTAACTAATGATTTAATTTTATTTAAATATTGTCTAGCTTTAACCATTTCTTATGTATTGCTTTTTATATGTTTGATAATTATTTTTTACTGTTTGAAAAAAAATCGTCGTCAATTTGAAATCAGTTGAACATTCTTTAGTAATTTTATTATGGTTATTTTAAATAAAATATATCTAACTGTCGTATAATCGTCATATGAGACTGCTTCGAGTTTATGTATTGTTGAACCGTGTTGCATAAACTATTTAGTTATGATATTGCAATTGTTTCATATGTCACACACACACACACATCATCATCATCGGCCATAGAACGTCCACTGCTGGACATAGGCCTCCTCCTGGGGGGGTTTTGCCAATACCCGCCTCGCTTGGCAGGCGGGTTGGCGAGCGCAGTTAGGTGTGATTGTTCAAGGAAGACGCTGCTGCCCATCTTCCGGATTACATCCCTTAGCCGAGTCTTACGGCAACCATGGGTAGAGAGAGTGGGGTACAATTCTTACGCCGGCACCACCACGGCATATGTTTTATATTTATCTCCAGAGAATTCATCCCACGATGCCATTTACGTATGGCTATTCTCATTTGTGTACTGATGTGTATAAGATGCGTTTTCCAATCAATATATATTTGCCACATACTCAATCTCACATTCCATCAGGCAAGTTGGCAGGCAAACGTATATCTAAATAAATTGTATTCCTTATCTGACTAATCTCTTCCACTGCCTCCCAAACTATAAAACTTTTTCCACATCAAAGCACGTAAAATTTAAAATTGTAAATGTAAAATATTAGTTGTGATGGCGGTGGAATATGTTGTAATATCAATAATTCACGTGACGCGTCCGTCCGAAATATCGCGATCGTCACCGGCCCGTGACTGAGCCAGCCGCACGCCAAGAATGCTACCGATATATGTATCCGTTGGACACTGCGTCTCTAAACAGATTACAGCAGGTTTAACACGGTACCCGGTCGGCAGAAACCACCTAACGTTTGCGAGGTATTTTCTTTTTATTCTTTTTACTCAAAATCAAAATCAAAAAGTCATTTATTCAGTTTAGGCCCTGGTAAGGCACTTATGAACGTTAAGTTACATGTTTGAATCTACCACCGGCTCGTAATTACACTTCAACTGAGAAGACTCCGGCAAGAAACTCAGCAAGGCATTTTTTTGTGGATCTTTCTTTTCATATTAGGTTACAGTTTACACTTATAAATATTAATACATACATTATGCTTACTACAATTGTCACTTAGCCAGAGGGATGCAAGTGCAGAGAGAAGCTAACCATAACCGAGAGAACCATATATTCCTGTCTTCCACGTAATGAGCCACCTTATAGTAGGCTTTGTCAATAAAAAGTACTAAAGTACTAACCCATTGTGATAAGGAACAATTTACCAATAACAGTAAGGGGTAGTAATCACAGATAATATAAATTAATGCTGGTTAATGAAGACTATTAAAGCGAAATACTATGTCTGGAAAATGTATCCAATGCAAAAAATATATTGGTGTGAACTGACCGCGCTAACCGCTGAGCTATGATCGCTACAAAATATGCTACATATACGCTATATAAATATGCGGAAATATGTAAATGGTACTTAGATATAATAATTTATTATATTTATTTAAATTTAAACACAGTTCATTTGCAATATAAAACAAAATATTAATTAATCAATTATTTATTATGAAGCAATGCTACAATTTTATTGCAATTATTGTTTGACTTTTTTTTTAAAGTAAAAAGTAATGAGACGTACGAGATTCTCTCCTGTTGGTAAGAGATAAATAAATAACAAAATAAATAAATATTGTAGGACACATTACACACAGCGCCATCTGACCCCAAACTAAGCAGAGCTTGTGTGATGGAAGTCAGATAACTGATAGAATACATAAATACTTTTTTTTTTTTGTAATTACATAGTTATAATACATACAGAACACCCAGACACAGAACAAACATTTGTTTATACCAAACAAACATTTGTCCTTAGCGGGAATCGAACCCACGCCCTACAGCTCAGGCAGACATACTCCCAATGAGCCAACAGGGCTGTCACCTAACACATAACGCCTGACCATGACCATTGCAGTGATACACAGAACTTTGAGTAACAAAACAGTCCGGGGCATCGCTGATTGGGCGCTCATTACTTTGAGACTAGATGGTAAGTCTCAACAGCCCTGTAATTTCGCTAGCTGCAGTACCCTTCAAACCGGAACACAGTAATGTTTTCACACTAATGCTTGGCGGCAGAATATCTGGTAGTACCCACAATAAAGAGTTTCTATCTAAATTTTATTTTTAATTTAAATTTTTGGTTTGGGTATTTGTTAAGTAAATAAAGAACATAATATGATATCTGATTAGATACTAACAGAAATTTTGCTCGCGAGACGCGAACCTTTTTTAAGAGCATAGTGTAAACTAGCTGACCTGCGCTCAACTTTGTATGCGTCACCTCAAAGTAGTATTCACTACTGAAAAGCACGTTTTTGTCGAGCGAGTGAAGAAACGGTGTCCGGGAAATAAAGTTTGCAGGTGTCGTGAACGAAGTCGCGGGTACAGCTAGTTTTATATATATTTTGTACTTGTAGGTACAATATTTTTGACATTACTGTGAATCAAATAAAGCTTGAAATTATTTCGTATGCAACCACACATAAATCATGTTTATAGGACGCATTAGAACCAGTAAAAAATAGATAAGAATTTAAAGAATGCCATAAATTTGTTTTCAAATTTTATAACTCATTTACAAAGTTGTTTCTGTAAGCCTGTTCTGAAGTTTAGGAATTCTTTACAATATGATTCATATCTGCATTAACTATGGTAATTTAGCAATAGTTTGGATTGTAATATTGTTATTTCTAAATAACTTTTATTTTGTGTTATATTTAAGTCCAAACTAAATTGTAGATCAGTTACTTTTAACTCGACTGTCCAAAAAAGGAGTGTAATAATAAGGTTCATGTACATACATGCATGAGTTTCTTTATTCCACCATAACTTTGAAATGCCTTGAGAAAGAAGAGCGTGCTTCAGACCTGCATGCTCTAATTCCCCCATACCCATTTTTCTATCGGACGGCCAGAAGCTTGAACAAGCGACATTCATGGTTGACATTCCAAAAACCGAAGCGATTTGAATCTACTTTCATTGTTTGAACGGCTAAAGCGTGGTATACCTTATCTGAGTGGCTGTTCCCTGATAGATACAATCTGGGTGTTTTCAAGTCGACAGTAAATCGGTATCTTATAGGCAAGCGTGCTCCATCGTAGATCGCATCTTCACTTAACATCAAATTAGATGGTGAGCAAACGCAAGCCTAATTTATCATATTAAAAAGAAATCGAGATATATAGGCTATAATATATTGGAAAAATAATCATTTTATAATGTAAAAGTAATGAGACGAACAAGACGCTCTCGTGATGGTAAGATATACTTAACGCATGTCCATGATCATAGCAGCAATACACAGAACTTTGAATAACACAACGAAGTCCAGGTAAAAGTACTTTGATACTAATATTATAAATGTGAAAGTTTGTAGGGATGAAAGGACGTTTATTACCCTTTCACGTAAAACACACACATATATAAGTTTATGATTAACATATGGGATACTTTTTATACTGCAAACTGAACAATCTTTTTGTTAAATTTTATACGGACAAGTCGCTTCCTTTTCCCTTCCTTCCTTTCAAATTTATAATATTAGTAGGATAGGATATATCCAAGAACATAGATTTCGTAAATTTTATAGATTTTCGTATTATAACTCTTTCTTACAGAAAACCTAACTAAAACTTGCTCCATTTTACAAAAGTAAGCTCGACGTTTGACATACTGAGGCAAATGTTACCAGTGTCAAATATTCCCATGATGAAAAATCTAATAAAACTTATAAATTTTGGCTCAAACATCAGAACTAAAAATTCATAATAAATCTTAAATTACTATATAATAAAATAACCACATTTCCACGCTGATGATATCAAAAATAAATCAGAAGAGCAGACAGAAGTTGAAGCGGTTTTGTGGCGGAATTGATGTTGGGTTTGTTAAATAATTTTTGAACTAATTGAGAGATAGGAACTCGGTCAATGATGTTAGCTGCAATATTAATGTTTGTCTGTCCATATATTGGATGTAGAACACAGCCATTTTTACTATAGTGGTATATTTGAACAGCGTGGATTTGATGCTGGAACCGCACCAATAACTTTTGTATTTACCTATGTAAACGGTCAAACCTCTTTTAACTTTTTTTTTAACTTGTAGAGTTACAAGTAAAAAAAAAAGTTGTCACATATTTGTTTTGTAGTGATTTATTATTTTAGTGTATTTGATTGTAATGTTTTTTTTTTAACCGACTTTAAGAAAGGAGGAGGTTCTCAATTTGACAGAATGTTTTTTTTTGTATGTATGCCACGCGATCATTCCGCCAATTATTATGAATCGATTTTGATGATTCTTTTTTGTTTGGTTAATATACTTCAGAGGTCCCATATAAAATTTATCGAAAACGATGGAGCTATTTTAAAAAAATCAACCAAAATTCTAAAAATTGTATACGTCGATGATATTTGTTTAAGTGCGCTTTTGGCCTAAGGGTCATAAAGTCGGTTTTTATTTAATTCAAAATTTATTTTATATATGTGTCATATTGCCTGAATTAAATGTTTTATATACAGTAGAAATGGGGGCGAAAGAAATACCAGCGAAATCTCACAAAAATCTGAAAGATTCAAAGACCTCAACCTGCCATAAACAACCATAAGTTCACTGCTGGAAAGTGTATCAAAAGCTGCTCGGTGTGATCATATCAAATTTGGTTGGGCAAGGATGGGAACACGGGCGAATGAAGCTGAACGTTGACGCGTATCAAAATGCCCTTTAAAACTATATTTGGGTAGCAAGTCTTAGGCACTGTGCGGGTTCCTGCCCTTGCAACACAATGGACCTTTCACCTACACGGCATTACCATTGTAAGCTAAAAATATATCACGTGGCTTTACAATGAAAATGTGTCTTAATGAAATTGAATAGTTTTGTCCGAACAAAAAGTTCTGTTGCGTAAGTTGATCCGCCAAACATTGTAGAGTATCGCCTAATTTTCGCCAAAATTACGAGAGTATAAGTCCAAGCCCAGCTGTGGGATGACGAAGTGAGATTGGTAAAAGTATGTCAGGAAAGTATACATATAGTAGACCTTGACATAATACCGGATCAACCATATTTTTATAAGCTGTCTTACTACTAAGTGCAGACTTCTTCACATTACGAGAAGTGTTAGGCCATAGTTCACCACATTTGCCAAGCGCGGGTTGACAGATTTACTTATGTGCAGGTTTTGTTACGGTTTCTCTTCATCTTTTGAAGTTAGTTAAGCGTTAACCGAAAATAACTTTAAAAAGATAGAATTGCGTACTGTGGGAATCGAACTCAGGACATCCATAATGGAAAACAGTCTCCCAACTAAGCTACAGTAATGTTTATACTTAAAGTAGAAAAATCCGTGTTTTTTTTTTTAATATTGCTCTTTGCTTTTATTACGCCGCATAAACCCGTCTATTCAAAGTTTTTTAAACATTCGGCCAGTGTCAGTTATTTTAAAAGCTCATTACTGTAATACGCGGCTAACTCAGACCGAGACATCGTAAAACTAAATAAATATTCATATTAACGTCCTACATCTTATTCATTTTAGATTTTACCTAAAAAACAGACATTCAAGCAGACGATCCGTCTGGAAGATAGAGTCGTTTCTAGACACTTGTCCTTACTGTTGTCGATACGTTGCCAAAACGAATTGATTTTTATAGACATAATTTTTAATGCGAACCTAATTATAAATCTACGGAAAAAACTTCAGAAATACATTCCACATCTAGCATGAGACAAAACCGTTCAGCGTGGGTTTTCTAGATATACAACATGTGGGGGTGAGCATATTCAAGTCTAAAGTATTTTTAATATTACCAAGTTGAAACTTCTACTCTAGTTACGCAATAGATTATTCCAGTTTACAGTAGGATATATTTCTTCAAATTATTACATTAGTAACCGCAAGCGATTTTATTTTTTATAACCACTTATAAAAAAAATCTTCAGTGTGCGTATAATTTACATTTTACGACGCACCAGCGGCTATTTTTGAGGTATTTTTAATACGTACATCACAATATTTTAGTTTGAAACGCTGGCAATATTGATTCTAGCAATAAATAAGAATTCGTAGCGTCGTATACAGCGCGTAGCACTTTCGTAGCACGTACGTTTTTTACATAACTCCACTGCAACGAGCGACACAAACCATATTTTATTATCTATATTTGAAAAGAAATATGTGAATCAGATAAAAAATAAAAAAAATATAATTCTCGTACTGTCGCCATTCTCTGCTTATAAAATCACCAACCGTTATTCCAAATTTAAATTTTACCGACACTGTCACTTCACTGGACACTTTTTTTGAATTCGAATGTGGAATTCCAGAATGTACCGCACGGCTTTGAGCGCGACGCGAGACTAGGCTGGATCGGGTGCGACGACGTAGAAACATGGATATTATATATAATTTTACACTAATTATGTTTATTTTTCACATTTCGGGTTCAAGATATTTTGGTCACGTATTTCTGCCACAATAAATCGGTAGGTAATCGGCATGTTTTGACGTTTAAATCGTGTCTGCCTTTAGCCGCGTACGGGCGGATAGTGAAGAATTTAAAATAAATTTTAGTTGACAGCTTTTTTAATTGACGATAGTCACCTTTTTGACATGCCAAAGGTTGACATTTCTGACAGGTTGCACGGCAATGACGTGTTTATTTTTGGAGAGGAATTGCTTTTGCGAATACCGATGTCTCCTAATGTAAAGATTTTATTAGTACAGCTGTCATAACTGCATTATTAGTGTGCACCTTGTTAAAACTTTCAAAAATATGATTAAGACATAAACAGCGATACTTTTTACTTATGTTTTAATCTTTCCAATTTAGTACGCAGAAACGCTTGCAAAAATTTTGCTAAATTAGAAAGACTACTTACAAATGTGACACATTTTGTACAGCCAAGAAATAAAAAAAACCTTCTTCAACGTTGCATAAAATAATTTTTCAACATGTTCATTATTTTTGTCTACATGCTTTGTCCTCGACCAATTTAACGATCAAACTCATAGTATAAAAACCACACTTCAATAAATAGTTAATTTACCTACAGGAAAAAAAAGACATTAAAACAATTAAGACTCTTTTAAAAGTAAAGACTTCTGTTTCTTTAAAAAAGCCAAATTTCAAATGTGTTTAATATTCCGTCTCTTAAAATTTGTATTTTTTCTTCCCGCAATGCAATTGCAATCACTGCACAATCGATGTAATTGCATTGAGTGATATTTCACACCTTCCTTTTATGTTTTTATGATTTTAGTCGACAATATACTCCGGATACTGAACGATAAGTTCGGCAACCGCTGGCAGGAATCTCCAGGCATTTTGGCTCCTCGCCTAATTCTCAGGATGCATTATTTTAACTCGACAAAAGAGCCCGTCAACGATCCTCGAAAAAAAAATTCCGTTTTAAAACAACAGTCAGTCAAAACGCTTTAGTATTATAACGCGGCAAAATGACGCGGGAATGCTTTATACGTATTTATTAACGAAAAGAATAATTTAAATAATTATTTTTTTATTATTTCTGGCCACTTAAAAAAAAAAATATATATTTCTTCCGATAACAATTGATTAAAAATATATACCTAATGATTCAAATTTGGAATATTACAAATTTTGTGGGATACTTTTAATATAATAATGGACACGAAAACAAAAAAAAAGCGATGCATTTTTTTGTTTTGCTTTGGTGGCGCACTCTACGCTTTAGAATGCGTTCGAAATTCTTTTATTAAGTGTACATAATTGGTACTGGCCACTTTTAAAACAACAATAAGCTTTACATGAATCTATAAATTCGGTGCTGCATTTAAATTTCTTCTCGAATTAGATCTCGAATAAACTTCGAACAAGGTGGGAGTTTTGGCGGTAACGTGAAAAAAATATACGATTGCATTGTATTATTGTTTAAAAATAACGTGTGTTTTTTCTAGTGCTTACAAAAAAATTGGTGGCGCTTTAATTACAAAGGACTAAATTAAACACACTGGAGTGGACAACTAAAATAATTTAAAATATGTTTCTTCATGTTGTTTATAAAACTCCGTTGAAGCTAAAGTAAAGTCACTACTACTGTTATCCTAGATGAACTGGACTTGACTGTGATTTTACTTTGATAGTAAATTAAATTTATTTTACTTTGATTTTCACTTGAAATGATGGACTACTTGACACAGGCAGAATACACAAAGTGCAATGCACAAAAAAAACTTGTACAAATGAAAAATAGAACCATTCAAACTTAGTGTTCGAACTTCAAACTTTTGTATAATAATTGGCGGTTAAATAACTGACAAATATATAAAACCAGCTGCGCCCCGCGGTGTTATCCGCTTCATTTTCGAGATTAAAGGTAGTCCATATGTTAATTCAGAGTCTCAGCTACCTAAATACTAAATTTCATCAAAATTTGTCCAGCCGTTTAAACGTGAAGAAGTAACAAACACACTCACAAACTTTCGTCTTTATATTAGTGTGATGACACTGTTAAATGATAGTAATACGTTGCTTATTATGGATCTGTCCCAAAACATAAAATGTATGTCGAATTTGTCAAAACCACGCAAGTAAGTTCCCAGGTGTCCGAAAGTCTAAAATAACTAAGCAATCTGACAGATGCCAAAACAGAAACTAATCTCTGGAAAAGTACCAAATGTGCATTATCCGTTCCGAATCATATTTATATATTCCGAAGTCAACAAACATTAATTTCGTGGATTCCCTGTATTTAATGCATTTAGCGAAGTTCTATCACACGGATTTGCCCGCATACATATTTTTTATTCTAGAAGTTTTTACGGGGAGTTTTTTGTTTAACCGATTCACTAGCGACTTGCAGTAAAGGCAATGTTTTTCAAAATATAAACAGGGCTACAGTAAGTAGGTCTTTTTTTAAATAAATAGGCTTGCGTTTAACCGCCATTTCGCTTGATGTTAAGCGAAGATTCTGACGGTTTCTTCTTGACAAGCGTACGCACGTTTGTGAAAGCCAAGAAACTGAGTCATTCTAGGCTTCAAGGTACCCAAATTATGTCTAACAGGACACACCTGCTCAGGCAGCAAATTCTACTGTTTAGCGATTGTCATTTCAGATAAGCGATCATGAAAAGTTATAGAATCGTATGCACGGACAATAATACTTTTGCCGTGGTAGTGCCGGCGTAAGAATAGTACCCAACCCTCTCTACCCGTGGTTGCCGTATGATTCGGCTAAGGGATGTAATCAGGAAGATGGGCAGCAGCGTCTTCCTTGAACAGTCACAACTGCGCTCGTCATCCCGCCTGCCAAGCGTGGCGAGTATTGGCAAAACTCTAGAGGAGGCCTATGTCCAGCAGTGGACATCCTATGGCTGATGATGTGATCAGTTTTCTGAATTGTATTATATTGTATATAATTGTAAAGGCGTATTCCGTAAAAAAAAAACAAAATACGAGACGTTTTAAATATTAAGCATAAACTCTCGAACAAAGAAATTTGAATCTGATATACAAACACACAAATAACCTTTCCCATTATAATTGCTTATGAATATTTTCGTTCGAAGGTGATTAACCCACCGACCTTGTTTGTTTGTTTCAATTGTTTTAGCCATTAGCAATTACATAAATACAGTAAGTGCTTTAAGTGTGATTAGGATTTGAATCACGATAATGTGCATGTAAAAATAACTATTAACGTTTTTCAAGCGACCTTTTCTTTGGAATTCAGTTTTTAGTAATATAAAGTTCAGATACCGCAGCAATAGTCATGAGAAGGCGTTATTTTTAAATTAAAACATAAACTTTAAAAAAAGTTAAACCGACTTCAAGAAAAAAACATCACCACTAAAAAGCGAAAAATAAACTTAGTTTACAAAGTATTACTTGCTCGTTGCTTAGCCTAGCCTAGGTGCCGGTGCTTGGCACCGACTTCAAACAAATCAGTGGGTACCTAGAAGGTATAATAAAACTTTGTGAGGTAAGTTTATTTTTCGCTTTTTAGTTGTGATGTTTTTTCTTGAAGTCGGTTTTACTTTTTTTAAAGATTGTTCATTTTTAAATTTTTAGTTAAATTTATGTTCACGCCAAGAAACACTTGAACAGTATGACTCTAGCTAGACTCGCTAAGATTCAAAAACGTCTTGCCAAAGACTAATTTTTAAACTCAAAAATTACATATTATAACTAAAACAAGATAGCTATAGTATACGTAAATACTTTTGTAAATGCATAGTTATAATAAATTCAGAACACCCAGACATATAACAAACATCTATATTCGTCATATAAATGTTTGTCCTGGGTGGAAATTGAACCCACGCTTACTCTTGAATCTGAGCTATTAAATGAGCTAACAAGGCAGAACATAAATAGGCTTTACATTCTGTCCAGTAGAGAAAACAAACAGTTATTTATGTAAAAACTTCCCGTCCTCCAAGAGTATATTTGTCAAACTCACACCTGTGCATTCTGGAACCGGCTTCACACTGTATCATCTATGAGTAATAGTTTCATGTGACCAATCAAATCAATGTAAATCTTGGCCCTAGTGTCGGATCTAGTGGAATCTTATATCAGTCGTGACACGTGGTTTTACCTGTACTCTGCAGATCTAACATTTCCAAAAAACTTTCGTATAGTGTTCGAAGATAAAAATTGCCGAGAAGAGATCGATCATAATGATAAGGCCGCCACTTGTAGCACTAGTTCATAAGATTCTTTTGTTTTCTGTACTTTTTTTTTTTGGTGTGCACAGTGAAAGAATTTTTACCTATCTAAAATGTAAATATCAACAATTTACGTTTCTCTTTTCGGCCAACCGTTCTATTTTTATGTATAGATTTTTATCGAAATCAATATGAGAGTTTTAGCCATCATATCGTTAACACTGGCAAAATGCACAAAGTGAATTCCAAAATGAAGAAAAAAAACAATTAATTTGAATGAAAAACACGTAATCAAATACATGGATCCAAAGCAAAATCAGTCTATAAATTACACTATTATTATAAAAGCGAAAGTTTGTGTGCTTGTTACTTTTTCACGATCAAACGGCTGGACCAATTTTGATGAAATTTGGAATGGAGGTAGCTGACACTCTGGATTAACAAAAATTAACAATACTTTTTCCGCAGTTAGTTTACAATGTAAATAAAAATAAATAAATATCGTAGGACAATAATACACAACGCCATCTGACCCCAAACTAAGCAAAGCTTGTACTGTGGACATCAAATAGCTGATAGAATACTTTTGTTTTACAAACAAAACATTCAATACAGAACAAACATTTGTTTATACCCACAAAATCGAACCCACGCCCTACAGATAAAAGCAAATGTACCAATGAGCCAACAGGGCTATAACATTACACTAACAATTTTCTCTTACAGTCACTGCCTTTTACTATATTGCCAGTCGTTATAATATATAGTTACAAGACAAAAAAACTTTCGTATTTAAAAAAAAGTGTTACCAGATCACTCGACCAATAGGCCATGTTAGCCTTGCGTTCCGTCGCCAATACACCCCAATTATACGCGCGGAAACGTCGTAGGTCATCCGTCAACTGGCAACCTTGGCTGGAATAGCACTTTGATGATTATTGCCCGCTGGAGAGGTTACACGTCGCTGTCTACACGAGTGATTTTTATCGTGACTGCAAATCCGTCGAGAATAATGCGGAGCAAATATGCTAAGCTTCGCTTAACGTATGTAGCGTTTATATTGCTGTTTGCTTCAAATCTTTAAATCGGTGTCAGTTGCCTGCAGTTATTTAACTTGCAATGTATGTATGTATGTTCGAGTGGATAATTTCAAGTTAAATTTGACCCACTTTGGACTCTTTGGTACTTATGTATCTTCGGTGACAATACAATGATATGGTACCATGGGGTTGGTCTGATGATGGAGACGGAAGATGACCATAGGAACTTTTTTTTAAATTTCTGACAAGCTAGGTTTTTGTCCACAGCTCACCTGATGTTAAGTGACGGTGTGGTCGAATATGGTAAAGCACGACTAGCCTGGAATGGAACTGGCTCTCAAGTAAGGCTGCCGGAACACACCGTCAGATGCTTGGAGGCAGATTTTCAACTTGAGGGTGGTAGCTAGCCAGCCGAGTACTAGAAAGTACCCTACCACCACGCTATGGTTTCCTCACGATGTTTTCCTTCACCGGCATTGCTCATTGTTGGGGTTTGAACCCACGCCCTTCGGCATGCGAACCGACCGCGCTAACTACTGAGCTATCATCGCTACGTACTACGTATTATGTACTACGTACTAACTTCTGACCTGAACAAGATAAGCCCATCGAGCTTGGGCTCGATTGATTCGTCTTGAGGAGCACTTTATGCCTAGACTATATCCAGGGTCTGATAATGAAGCTAAAAGGTGGCCTCGGCATCTCTGTGATAAATCTCTGTGTTTTTGTAGCGATGATGGTTCAGTGGTTAGCGCGGTAGGTTCGCATGCCGAAGGGCATGGGTTCAAACCCCAACAATGAGCTTGAGCTGCCGGTGAAGGAAAACATCGTGAGGAAACCATAGCGTGGTGATAGGGTACTTTCTAGTACTCGGCTGGCTAGCTACCACCCTCAAGTTGAAAATCTGCCGCCAAGCATCTAACGGTGTGTTCCGGCAGCCTCGCTTGAGAGCCAGTTCCATTCCAGGCTAGGTGTGCTTTACCATCTTCGACCACACCATCACTTAACACCAGGTGAGCTGTGGTCAAACACCAAGCCTGTCAGCCATTAAAAAAAAAAAAAAAAAAAAAAAAAAAAAAACTACAGAACCCCACCGAGTTTGAGCTCGATTGATTCGTTTTTAGGAGCAATCTCTAAAATACTTATCTACTAAAAAGTAAAAAATATTTTTAAAAAAAGCTTTTATCTGGGACAATGAACTACATATATCCTTAAAAGCTTGAGGCAATTTCTCGTTACAGGTTAGGTACTTACTATACTTCTGTGCTTGAACCTTTGAAGAATATAGTTAATTACCTACACGCCAAATACTTACTTACTAGAATTTATCTTTAAGCTTTTAGTTCATTGCCACAGATAAAAGCTTGTTTAAAAAAATATTATTTTCATTGTAATTAATAGGCTTGCGTTTGACCATCTCCGCTAAAATGCGGTCTACCGTGGAGCACGCTCGCCTAGCAGAAACTTTACTCGGGACTTTTGTCTTTTGATTCATTTGCAAGATATCTATAGGTACTAAATAAAAATATATGGAAATTGAGACAGTGCTGCTGCTGAGAATAAATGCGAACTGTTTTTTTTTCATACATTTGACTTTCGTATTAATTTGACTAGTAATCTTTTTAATGTTTTAATGTTTTTTTAGGGTTGACAAGCTAGGTGTTTGACCATAGCTCACCTGACTTAAGTGATGGTGTGGTTGAACCAAAGCCTTGAATAGAACTGGCTCTCAAGTGAGGCAGACGCAACACACTCTTAGGTGTTTGGCGGCAGATTTTCGACTTGAGCCAGTCAAGTACTAGAAAATACCGTGCCACCATGCTATAGTTTCCTCAAGATGTATTCTTTTACCGGCAGCTCAAGCTCATTGATGGGGTTTAAACTCACGCCCTTCGACGTGTAAACCGACCGCGCTAACCACTGAGCTAACATCGCTACAAAAATCCGTTAATAAATAAAATCATTTCAAAATAACCCACTTTTTATTTAAAAAAAAAATACAAAACAGTTACTAATATAAAACACCAGTTAATTATCTTGTTAACGAAATATATTAACAAATCCAATGATGCCATGCCATGAAGTGAGTCATGAGCTAGACATTTTCTGAATTTCACACTTTTTCATGCACCCTGAAACACTGCCAAATTATAGTCGACATTTTATTATACTTTATTAATATAATTATGTATTAAGCTACGCACTCGGTCGGTAGTTGCCGGGGTGTGGCGACAACTGTCGCGCCACTTACGTCATCAGTACGAAAAATAAAGAATACCATCTAAAAAAGAGTACATTAATAAAATTCAAACTGGCTGCATGGCTTGTGACAGATATTCGATTAACAAACGTACGCAATTTATTTTGTTCGCAAACTAAATGTGTAATCATTTAATTTAATTTCTTTGTGAATGAGTATTTATTGTCTTATTCGTGGTTTTCATTTTAAATTAAAATATAACAGCTTGGCTATTATACAGCTCGTTTAGGTTTATTTTTTGTCGTATCTAGATCAAATAGTTCTTTTTCTTTTGCTATTTATCTATTAATATAATAATGTATAATATACAACAAGATAGCGGACTATCTGTTTTTCCGTTTACATATTCTAACCCCGTGGTGGTGCCGGCGTAAGAATAATAAGTAAATAAGTACCCCACCCTCTCTACCCGTGGTTGCCGTATGAGTCGGCTAAGGGATGTAATACGGAAGATGGGCAGGAGCGTCTTCCTTGAACAATCCCACCTAACTGCGCTCGCCAAACCGCCTGCGCAAGCGTGGCGAGTATTAGCAATAATTTTGTTTAATTTGCCTTTTTTTATTTTAGTGTTTTGTTAACTAACTAATCTTGCCTCTATTGTTAAAACAATCGCAACATTTCGTCTCAGTGCGTTCAATAATTTTGTTTAATTAGCCTTTATTTATTTTAGTGTTTTGTTAACTAACTAATCTTGCCTCTATTGTTAAAACAATCGCAACATTTCGTCTCAGTGCGTACAATAATTTTAATACTCAAGCAGTGCGTTCCAGATCATACAGGCCTAACAATTTGGCACTGATCTCAGTAAATTCGTATCTAACCCTAGAAATAATCGCTCAAGAATTTCATTAACTCAATGTCCATTCATCTATGTTTTGTAATTATTTAGACAGCGCGTGACTCAGTTGGAGCGTTTTATTCGTTTCATTAACTAAGCGTTCTGATTTATTATTATTTTGTTATGTATAATTAATGAGATGAACGAAACGCTCTCCTGGTAGTAAGAGATTTTTGTATAGGTAACAGGTTAGGTGTTTGACCACAGCTCATTTGATGGAAACCATAGCGTGGTGGTAGGGTACTTTCTAATACTCGCCTGGCTAGCTATCAAGTTGAAAATCTGTCGCCAAGGACCTAATAGTGTGTTCCGACACCCTCACTTAAGAGCCAGTTCCATTCCAGGCTAGGTGTGCTTACCATCTTCGACCATACCGTCATTTGACATCGGGTGAGCTGCGATCAAATACATAGCTAACTTTAAAAATAATAATTTACACTTTGTCAAAAAAATTACTGTAGGATCAGGAATAAAATGGCACGGCATCGTTGTCTGGAAGCTTCCCTTCCCCGCAGCTGACGAATTCTAGGTGTTTGTTTTTGTCCAAATCATGTCAAATACGTGTTAAAATAATAATTTCATAATTTAATGTTCGAAATATGACATTTTATTTGCTATAACTTTATTTCTAAGCCGCTATAAATATACATAAATGTTTTTCACAGCGGTTCAACTTAAAATAATTCGAGAATGCAATCGGCCGTCGCTGTCGCACGCGGATCTGCATAAAAATATTATTATAAATTTATGCGATGACCTTCAAGTAAGTCATAAGACAAAAATATAGCACTGATACATAAAAACGCGTAATTTCACGCAACGGCCGATTTATTCTGATATTCGTATAAAAATCTGTAGACGATATATTTTTGTGCGTGTTCTCTAGGTAAGGTAAGTTGTCCTGTCACATCAGCCCTGATACCGAAGTAATTTCTCCTGATACTGAAGCAATTCACCCTGATAGCGAAGCAATTCGCCCTGATGTCGGGCCAATTCGCACTGATGCTGAGACTTTACCCCCTAATACCGAGGCAATTCACCCTGATACCAGGACAATTCGCACTGATCCCGGGGCTATTCCCCCTAATACTGAGGCAATTCACCCTGATAACGTACCCTTCCATAAAAAGTACCCTACCACTACGTGATAGTATTCCTTTACCGGCAGCTCAAGCGCTTTGTTGGAGTTTGAACCCACGCCCTTCGGAGTATGATCAACTACGCTAATCATTGTGCTACTATCGCTACAAATACTAATAACAGTTATATCGACGACGGAAAACAAGGGTGTAACTCTGGAAAACCCAACTTTAAACCAGAAAAAAAAAACAGGAAAAAATTGGGAAAAAATTTATTACCTATGTAACGGTAAGTCGTATGAACTTAATTTTTAACCCCCGACGCAAAAACGACGGGGTGTTATAAGTTTGACGTGTCTGTGTGTGTGTGTGTCTGTCTGTCTGTGGCATCGTAGTTCCCGAACGGATGAACCGATTTTGATTTTGTTTGAAAGGTGAATTAATCGGGAGTGTTCTTAGCTAGGTTTGATTTTGTGTCGAAGGATTGTAAGTTTTTAATAATTTTGCAAAGATTGTTATGAAATAGTGTAGAAACTAATAATTTCCTACTGCTAGAAATAGGGTTTTTTCGTGTTACAGCCATTGTGTACAGAAATTACTGTGTAAATCTTAACGAGATGTTTGTACTGAATCAGCAATATATAGCAAAGTCACCGACCTTAAAAAAGGTCGTAACTACCAAATACAGGCTTGTAAAAATTGCTGCCAGGAACGGGCTGTAAGCACGTCTGCATAATAATAGCTAGAAAAATTGTCGTAAACTTTTCTAAATGTAATTTTTGTGCACTTTTAAAACGTTTCATGTATCAAATCGTATTTTGACTCGACAATACTTGTAAGATAATGTGTTGAAAACGAACTTCAATAAGTAGGTACATTAAGTAGATCGATCTTAAAACAGTTTTATCTTAAAATACACCAGCAATCTTCTATTTATTATTTACTAGCAGCCCGCTCTGGCTTCGCACGGGTATAAACCTCAAAAATAACAGTATTTCTCCACTATTTAATGGATGTTATTATACATATAAGCCTTCCTCTTAAATCACTCTATCTATTTAAAAAAACCGCATCAAAATCCGTTGCGTAGTTTTAAAGATTTAAGCATACATAGGGATATAGGGACAGAGAAAGCGACTTTGTTTTATACTATGTAGTGATAGTGATAGTGATAAATATATTGCAAAATTAACATTTATGTTCGTCACATAACTGTTTGTCCAGGGCAGAAAACGTTCACAAAACCAATTTTAATTTAGACATTTTTATTTATACTGATTACATGTGTTAGTAAATATAACTTATCACCTTGCTAGCGACGCAGACCATTAAGCCGCCACTTCCGTTTCGCATAAAGTTTGACCACGCGTTTTATTTATAACTGATTTATGTACAATGGTGTACGAGATGTGGTTTCTGAACAGATAACCTCGCTGTCTCTCAGAAACCACGAACTACTAATCTTAGCTATAAGGCCTAGTACCTATACACGGCACTCCTATTTCGCTTTTCTATATATTATTATACATAATTATGTATGTATGTACTAGCCAAAAGCTGAGCTTTTTAAGGGCTCGCGTAGTTTTTCTAGCGGGTAATAATTTTTAAGACAGTTTTAACAAAATTGAGTTTAGTTCTGATGCAGCTATGTTAACTCTTTGGTTTTCTAACAGATGGCGTTAGTTTTTTTTTTCTGTTTATTATCTTGCAATCAGTCATTTTCGACTATAAGCAGATGGGATGTGTGCTGTTTGGCGTGTAGGGCGCTGTTCCCAGTGGAGCCAGCCCTTTACAGATGGCGTTAGTAGTAGAATAACATTATATCCAATGAATACAAAATTGTTAATGTTCATTTTTTTAATGGTTATAAAATTATTATTTTTTTTGACAGATAACACATCTAGATATAAAGTTAAATTACTATGTTAAAGCACAAATCTAAAAGCGTGATGGTTTTTCAGTAAAGTGAACCACAAAAATGCTCAGGTTGTAGGATAGTGATAGATTATTATCTATGTACCTATAAGACCTATATTAAAATCTCGTGTCACATTGTTTGTGGTCGCACTCCTCCGAAATGACTCGACCGATTTTTATGTATATTTGGTAGATATCAGAATATGTCGTAAAGCATATTTCATACCGCTAAGTGATTAGCTACTTTTTATCCCGGAAAAATTTAGCGGGCAACACCGCGGGGCGTTAGTATACATATATATCACTACTTGTCCTGTCTGACTGATTCATCAAAGCAGAATCTAAGCCGCTAACGCTAAAAACTTGAAATTTTATTGAAATAATATGAAATAGGAAGGTTCGCGTTTGATCACATCCTGTCTGGTATTTAGTAGTAGTGCGGTCTAAGATGGAGCACGCTTATTTAGAAGAAACCTACTCTAGATTTGAAAACACACATATTGTACCTAACAGAGAACACAGTCTCCGACAGAGTTCCACAAACTCCCTGTGCGAATAAAGAATGTGACCTAAGGAAGAACTTTTTATAAATTTCATTCATAAGAAGGTAAAAAAATATATATGAACGGTTGTATGGAACGGGACGCTCTCCTGTTGGTAAGAAATAACGCCTGTCCAAGGCCATTGCAGCGATACACAGAACGTTGAGTAACAAAACAAAGTCCAGGGCATCGCTGCTTTAGTGCCTTTACATTGAGACTCAATGGTTAGTCTCAACAGCTCTGTAATCTCGCTAGCAGCAACCCTTTAAACCGGAACACAGTAATGTTTATTCTACTGCTTGGTGGCAAAATATCTGGTACTGTAGTGTACGTAGACGACCACACACTAAAGAGATCTACCATCAAGTAAAAATAAATAGATACGAACACGACATAAATTTCTATTTGGGTCATATAACAAATAAAAAACCGGCCAAGTGCGAGTCGAAGTCGCGCACCGAGGGTTCTGACAAACCTATAGGTATATAAGTAAAAGTTATGTTTTTTAAAAAAATGGTAATTTATGCTTTTCGCGATTTTTCCTTTGTCTGTGCTATAAGACGTTACTTCGTACCAAATTTCAAGATTCTGAGTTCACGGGAAGTACCCTGTAAGTTTTGATTCCCTTGCGAGTGTCGAAAATTTGCAGCATAAACGGCTGTATCTTTTGATTGTGTTGGCTTAGAAGTTTGATTTTTTCAGACCTGAGTATTTGATATAAATTTCAGCTTGATACCTTCACGGGTTCCTGAGAAAAAGGGTCTCAACAGAGGGTTCCGTTTTTTCCTTTCGACGTACGGAACCCTAAAAAATTACGAAGTTTCTTAAACATAAGTCATGCTACAGATATAGCATAACCTATTAAAAATTAATACTCAGTCTACCATAACATATTATGTATTTGAGTGCAGCTGTTGGAAAGCTTTTCTATAATAATAACATAAATAAAATGATATAAAATATCGCATATAGAAATTGTACAGATAGAACTGTCACCCAATAATTATTTATTTAAGAACCAAAGAAATGTACGTGACGCTGTAGTTGATACGAAGTTAAAATTTTATAAAATAAAAATGAAACAGTTTCTTCCTTAGAAACCACTGATTTATGTTCTCGGGTAGGTTGGTAACTGATACATTCGAATTTGTCACCTCGAAAATATATAAAAACAAACTTAAAACTACACATTAAAATATTATTAGATGTATTAGAAATAGGTGCATAAAAATATCAAGCGTGCGTGAATCACCAACCTCGGTTGAATAATTTCATATAAGCTCCCTCTGCCGCGGAACATAAAAACTAGTTCGTATCATGCTGCCATACTTTTAGCGCCATCTAGCGAAAACTTCTTATACTATCACGATTTCTGGTTGAACTAAGCCTAGCTGCCAATTCAGTTTTGTAAAAAAGCAACAGATGGCGTTTTCCAAATAAAGCTAAAAATGTGCGTGTCAGCCAAATTTTTTTCTTTGCTTTTAGGCACATCACATTCTCACATAGAAAGAGACGATACACAGGGTTTAAAACTGTACAAATTGTAAGTTTACACAGGACAAAGTAAGTCACTTCAGGGTAAACTCTCCATACCCATTATAAATCGCTTGAGATCGATTTGCCGAAGCCAAGGATGGTAGAAGTCTGCAATTCATTCGTGATATTTAATTACGATTTTATTGTACTTAAATTAATTCAAAAAATGGTTCAAAATAGTTACACAAAACAAATTACAGTCGATTTCTTGGTATAAAGGTATCTAATAAATTATAGGACTGATTGTAACTCAAAATATGTGAAATACAGAAATTTAAGACAAGAAAGTATACCGGGTAATAGAACGATATGAAGAAAATTGTCTTGGTACCAAAAAACAATATCCTATTTTAAACAAAAGCTTACTCCATAACTAATCATATGTTTATGACATGCAGGGTTGTATAAGTTTGGGATGTACTAGACTAAAAATGATCACTGCACTCGTTAAAGACAGGCGCAACGCTTAAATTACGAAAAAGAGTTTAACTCACTTCTAACTTTGATGGAATGTATGGAGTACCTTCATACATAATATTAAACCTTGATCAAATCGACCGTAGCAATTAACATTGTCGCATCTGCATTTTCGGGGGCATTTTTAGACATATTCTAAGACCTTTAATGCAATGAAATGAAAATAGTAAAAGTGTAGATCCGACAATGTTAATTGCTACGGTCGAAATGTATGGTGTACTCCATACATTTAATTAAAGTTCAATTTGATCAAGATTCAATATTATGTATGGAGGTAGTCTAAATATTTTGATCAAGGTTCAATATTATGTATACAAGTACTCCATACATTTGATCACAGCTAAAAGATAGTTATGGAAAACCTCCATACATTTGATCAAGGTTCAATATTGGTAGTTTTTCTATAGAACACCTAATTAAGTTTTCACAATTTCAAAGTTATGTGAGTACAATGATCCCCTATTCGATTTAGTATATCAAAAGCCTACAACCCTGTATCAAGCTTCCATAACAATGACTGAACCTCTCTATTCTAACTTCTTTTTGTAGTCAATTTATAAGTTCTCTTTCGACTCGGTCTTGACTCTACCTAATCGTAGAGTAGCATCCAGTCATTCATTAGTTGTAATTGATCGAAGATGTTCCATATTTTGTTTCTTTCTCTTAGCGATAGTCCAAAAAGACAAAACGCAGAATACAACTAGAACCTATCATTATTACGACCAATCCAGAAGGCCGAACATAAAACTTTGGTCGAATTTTCGATGACAAAATGTAAATGAAAATAAAATTGAGAAATGAATATTTGTATATTTGATTAGTTTTACGATCGCTAGAGACGTAGGTCCCCCTTTCTATACATTTAGACCCTCTGGAGGTCATTGAAGGTCCTGGTTTTATTACGTACTTTGTTTATTTGGTTAAAAAACAAAACATGAAACTTGGATCAACAATGAATAAATTATGGAAGCTACTGGAAGCCCTCTCATCCAGGTACAAGATTAACTTACTAGATATGGAATACATTGTTAATGGTTATCTGACACTGACCTTCCAAGAACTGCCTGGTCGGTAGACGGAGGGAGACTTTGAGTGAGGAGGCGTATACAGAGTCAATGTACCAGTGAGGGTGCTGACTCTCGCCCAGCCTACTGCCGCTGCCCCTGTAAATAATCAAATTTAAATTTGAAATTCGTTCTTCAAATACTTTCAACCTAATGTTAAAGAACAAATAGAAGAAGAAGATAAACATTTATTCGAAGACAAAAACAGACGCTGCTTTTCAGATGGACAAATTACCGGTACAATTAATAACTTAAATTAAATGGGGTCGTTGGGGACGAACTTAATACAAATAATTGCAGAAGACTTGGTGGTAGATCTACTTAGCAGGAGGTCGTCTGGGTAGGTACCATCGCAGTACCAGATATTCTACTGCCAAGCATTAGTGTGTAAACATTACTGTGTTCCGGTTTGAAGGGTACTGCAGCTAGCGAAATTACATGGCTGTTGAGACTAAACATCAAAAGTCTCAAAGTACTTAATGAGCGCCAAAGCAGCGATCCCCTGGACTTTGTTTTGTTACTCAAAGTTCTGTGTATCACTGAAATCATGGTCATGGAGAGGCGTTATCTCTTACCATCAGGAGAGCGCCCCGTTCGTCTTAATGCTATTACAAATAAATTTATAGAAATTGGGTCTGGCACTAGTTAGGACACAAAACAAAAGATATGACTAGCTAAATAAAATAGGTTATAAAACAGGTCTTTGTCTTTCTGTCTATCTTGCCATAATTATAATACTTAGTAATGTTTCAGTTTAAAAGAGCTACAGTGTGATTTAAATGTGCACACATATCACATCATTAATTCTCATGTCACTTCTGACCGATATCATAAGTGCAAAATTTTGTGTGTTAGTAACTCCTTCACACTAACGGTTTTTACGTTGTTTATAACCGGATTTATCCTGAAATATGCGGATAAAACAGTTGATCGTTGCAAGTATCTAAATGTTATCTAATATATAGAAAGCTGCAGATGTTATGGTGCCATTACGTCAAAATCAAAAAATCAAAATCAAAAAGTCATTTATTCAGTTTAGGCCCTGGTAAGGCACTTATGAACGTTAAGTTACATGTTTGAATCTACCACCGGCTCGTAATTACACTTCAACTTAGAAGACTCCGGCAAGAAACTCAGCAAGGCATTTTTTGTGGATCTTTCTTTTCATATTAGGTTACAATTTACAGTTATAGGTATCAAAGAACCCATTGTTTGAAAAGATTTTTTAATGGGTCTAAGAAATTGTTTATGTAGTTAAATCTGTGTATATTTGATAGTCCTAAAGTGTTATGATACTTTAGAACTACTCTCAAATATAAATGTAGTAGTCTCAAGTAGAAATGTGTAGGATATATCAGAAGACAAAATCACTGAAAATCTAAATCTATAAAAAAAAAAACAAAACCGTTTTGCGGCCTAAAGTTTTAGTGTATTTTTTTTTAAGTAGCTATTCTATAATATGTCAAACAGCTGGTGATATAATATGAGCGTAATACTCTAGTTTATAGAAAATAAAGATCATTCACGAGATTTGTGCGTTCATCATAAATGCAATAAGTAAAAAATATAATGGCTTGTTGAAATGAAATTTACTGGAAAAGTTATTTTCGACATGTTATAAAAAGTGGATAACGCTTCATGGTGTAGGTGTACCGATGGCCTTGTCTACGGTATTTAAGAACTATTCAGCAATAAAACATGGAATAATCATCATTATTATGAAAAACAAAACACTGAAAATCGAATTTGTAAAAGAAATAATGTGTAAGGACTTTTTTGAGAATTCTCAATGTAAATAAATAGCACATAAAAAATCTGAAAAACCTGATGAACTTAACATTGACATAGTTCCCGATAGTAAAAAACAAAGGGATAAGGTTATGATAAACCAAAACATTCCCGATATCGAAACGCCTTCAGTTTTAATATAGCAATACTTAAAACAAAAGCTTTTAGTGATATTTACCCAGAATCCATGTTGATAGTCATCTAAAGACGCACTTAAACCCTAAACATGATCGCTAAAGATATTTAAAAAAAAAAACTACATGTTTTCTTTACTTCATATGTCAAACTGAAACTATTTTAGTACTCCCCAAGTTCACGTTGGCAGAGTAAATATATCATGGCGTCTGGCTACGGAGCTTTCACCGTGTTGTGGAATTTATTCAGTAGGGTTCGAATATGAGTATCTTGTTTCATAAGGGAGCCGTTAGATGGCGCTGTTTCAAACGATTTGATTCTTTCAACTTCTTTCATTAGTTCAGCTATTCGATAAAAGATGACGCTTAATGATGACAACGCTTTTAAATATCAATTTACAATTAATATTATAAATGTTGAATGTGAGTTTGTTTGTTACGCCTTCACGCGTAAACTACTCAACGAATCTGGATGAAATATTGCATGTAGGTACTATATGCTACTTTTCATTATCATCATCATCATCATCAGCCATCACCACGCGGGTAAAACCGCAGGGCGCGGC
This sequence comes from Biston stratarius, assembly GCA_950106695.1. Lineage (NCBI taxonomy): Eukaryota > Metazoa > Arthropoda > Insecta > Lepidoptera > Geometridae > Biston > Biston stratarius. The sequence continues at coordinate 8,150,797 of OX467108.1, forward strand.
TATATTTTTTTTATAAATCTGAACTGTTTGAACATATCATTAAAAAATCTTCATTAGAACATGATGTCTGACGCGATTTTAAATAAGGTCAAATTTATATAACTACATATGACATATTATTTTAGAAACATATTATGTAAGTAACAAATAAGCAATAATCATGATACTTGCGCTATTTTACTATTAGTTTTTTTTTTATGGCTGACAGGCTAGGTGTTTGACCACAGCTTGGATGGAATGGAACTGGCTCTCAAGTGATAGTTAGAAAGTTATATATTAGTAGATAACAAGACAAATAATAATTACTAAAAGTTGGAGAATATCACTTTCAAACATAAGTATCAGTGTGTATATCGCGTTTACAACAGTTCCGCGAAACAAAAATAGTTGTATCGCTGCGTTGTTTTTGTTTTTGCAGCTGTTCTACAGATTAAAATTCTCAAGACAACCGGCGCCAGATTTCAAATAGATACAGGGCTTGGTATATCGTTCAGATAAAAGTTAGTATTTATCGGATAAATCTTAGAGAAAGAGAGAGAGAGAGAGAGAGATAAATAAATACCACGAAAGAAAGAAAGATCACATCATCAGCCATAGGACGTCCACTGCTGGACATAGGCTTCCTCCTGGGGGGGTTTTGCCAACACTCGCCACGCTTGGCAGGCGAGTTGGCATAACCGTAAAACATAAATTATAAGTATGTATTTACAAAAAGAAAGTATCTAACTAAGTATTCCATCAGTTATCTGACTTCCATAGTACAAGCTTTGCTCGGTGTATATACAATTTAAAACTCGGAAAAACGCGTTTTCTAGATATGAGACTAACTAAAACTAACTAACTAGATCGATTTTTCAGCCTAAAAAACCCCTGCGGTTATTCTGGTCGCTCGTAGAGCCCTTCTGGATGCAACAGTGATTACCTTAGCAGATACATCATGTACACCAAAAATTGACTTAGGGCACTTTCATAACGTAAGCTATGTTCCAAAATCAGCTGGGCGTTTTAAAATCAAATGAACCAACGATAGGATAACGTGCGCTGGATGCTAGGCGCTTTTTAAAACAAGTATTATTGAGTACCTATATTATAATTATGGCGCCCCCTGAAGCTGTCGCCCGATGCCCCGGTTTGCCCCTCAGGCTGTTGAAAGTAACACTGAAATGATAGGCCACCTGCTCTCTGTCGAAATCCAACATTGATAGATAATTCAGGTGATCGATCTCCATTCAAACATTGCACGAAGGTTTATATTAAATAGTTAACCACATAAATAGATTTTTACAAACCGATTCCATTTGTATTTTAATCTGCAATGTATTTACATTCTATGGTTGAATTTACAGCTCGTAAAAAGATTGATGTTGAATTTTATTTTGAGATTCAAAGCTATTAGTTATGCATTTAAACTCTAGTTTAACTCTAGTTTAAGTATCCGTTTCATCTCTAGATGAAACGGATATTCGGTAACTATCCTATAACCATAAACTATAAACGAGTATCCGGCCAGATACCGGATTAAAAAAAAATACGGCATATCTATAAAGTTTAGATGCACTTTTTATTACAGAACAAAGAAAATTAATACTCGAACTGCACTAAAGATAAATTATGATGAATAAATACCAATTTTTCTGCGTTAAGGTCAACAAACCGTTTCGCTTGTCTAGTGTACAAGGCCAGCCAGTTCCGAAAAGTCTTTCGCTGTAATATACACTGCTGCACTACGCTAAAAGATAAACCCTAGCAAACTTTTTTTTTAAATGGCTGACAGGCTAGGTGTTTGACCACAACTCACCTGATGTTAAGTGACGGTGTGGTCGAAGTTGGTAAAGCACACCTAGCCTGGAATAGAACTGGCTCTCAAGCGAGGCTGCTGGAACACACCGTTAGATGCTTAGCGGCAGATTTTCAACTTGAGGGTGGTAGCTAGCCAGCCGAGTACTAGAAAGTACCCTACCACCACGCTATGGTTTCCTCACGATGTTTTCCTTCACCGGCAGCTCAAACTCATTGTTGGGGTTTGAACCCACGCCCTTCGTCATGCGAACCGACCGCGTTAACCACTGAGCTATCATCGCTAAAATATAGGTTAAGTTTAGATAAGAATCAATCTCACGTGCTATCGCGTTTTTTCCTTAATCATGATGTATGCGGTTGTACGGCCGGATATTTGACGACGGATATCCGGCTATCTGACTTAAAAAAAGGTCTAAGGAGTAGGACTATGAAATGAAAATTGAAAATTTACCCTAGGATGCCCTACTTTACGTTCTGATATGACCGATATCTACCAAGTTGTATAAGATTTCTAAAAATCTGTTTCCAATAACTCTAAGCAATATATATAAACGCTACTTTGCAATAACTAAACTCAACGACAAGAGTAATGATTGTAAGGTACGCCTAATGCCAGCGTAGTAAACAAATCTGTAGTATTTTTATCAGTAATTGATCTAGACATCAGAATTTAGTGCGATACTCGGCGCTATGCAGAACTGTAGCAGTCTTTATAAACATTATACTTTTTTTTACTAAAGTATCCAACAATGTAAACATTTATAAACAATGTAATGTTGCGTATCTTTAATGTAATGCTGTGTATGTATGTTTTTTCTTTCTTCTTGGCATCGCACTCTGTGAATTTCGCCAGTTTCAATATTTCTGATTTTTGTATGCAATCTTTCAGCTTCTTTATCTTTATAGTCAAAGTCCAGTTTTGGTCAAGTTCAGTCCGTGCCAGTCAAAACTAGTCATGCTTTAGTAAAGTAGTGGCGACTTTACTATAAGCTTCGATGGAGTTTTGGAAGCAACACGAGAAGTCACGTTTCACCTCATTATGTCACTTTCCCACACTCGTGCTTGTAATTCGGCACTTTACGAATAAAACACCACTATTTTTATGCATAAACACTCGAAGAAACTCTAGTTTTGGAAAAAAATACAATGGGACGACACGACTCTTTCCGCGTTTCCGCCAAAAAAGCGTGTATAGATATAGATATGTTTATTCTTGTGTGTTATGTGAATCAAGTTACAAATCACGCTGGTATTTGGTTTTTATTCAAATAGTAACTTTTTTTCTCCTTTCAAATCAAATTACCTTTCAAAGCGATCTATTCCAGGCAACCTAAGTATGGAGAGGGTTTTAGTACATTAAGAACGGGGTGTGTTAATAAGAGAATAAAAAAAAAAACTATATATTGAACACCCAGACAGAACAAACATTTGTCAAAAAATATTTGTTGTGGGTGGGAATCATGCCCACGCTTTATTGCTTTTAAAGCAGATATAGTACCAATGAGCGAACATGGCATGTCGTGTATGTGCGAGTTAGTATAAAATCATCCACGATACAAGCCAAAACTCGCAGATGGCATGACAGGTTAATTTAGAGCAAACACATACCACTTGATTCTAATACGTTTTGTTTGATGTGTCGATTGAGTATGTAGTTTGATTTCATTCATAAATTTGATTTCATTCATTGGTAGCAGAAATTAATTATAAAATTCAAGTTACGTTTTTTTTTAATGTTTTAGCTAGGTCTTTGAACATGGCTCATCTGATGTTAAGTGACGGTGTGATTGTAGATAGGAAATACACCTAGCCTGGAATGGACTGGCTCTCAAGCGAGGCTGCCGGAACACACCGTTAGATGCTTGGCGACAGATTTTCAACTTGAGGGTGGTAGCTAGCCAGCCGAGTACTAGAAAGTACTCTACCACCACGCTATGGTTACCTCACGATGTTTTCCTTCACCGACAGCTCAAGCTCGTTGTTTTGAACCCACACGCTTCGACGTGCGAACCGACCGCGCTAACCACTGTGCTATCGTCACTATGAATCTATCTGTAAATAGATATTATCGATTGAAACTATGGTCAGAGTATTGGACCTAATCAACGTAAGTTCTCGACAAAAATGTGTCAAACTAAGACAGCTTCTATTACTAAACCAAAACTCCAATAAGTATAGGTGCATAGTGTTAAATATGTCTACTTCATTTATAAAAAACAGTGTAATGCGTGCCAAAAATAAAGGCAAAATATTTTCCGTTATCATCAAGTGCGGTAATGTTTGAATAGTATTCTAACACGTTGTTATTTTCCTATTTTACGACTACAAATCCGGCTCGAAGGACCATTATGTTTGTGTCCTAGCTTGCTGGACTATTTAAATAAAATGTGAGTGGACTGTAACAATGGTTTATTGTAGAAATGTTAATATAAATGTAAATTAGAGATGCGCGATGATAAAAAACTTCACGATTCTTCGACTGAACTTTGATGCCATTTTTATATGACTTTTATAGGTTTGTGTGGTGTGTTAACTTGGACTGCATGAATATTTTCAATATCTCTATATTCTATAAGTATGTCTATAAGGCATATTTAAGTATTGGTATTTTATAATATAGATATGTGTATATGTCTTTTAACCTATATCATGTTGAAAATGTTTTTTTAATTTCTTGCCAACATACTCCTTACAACAACATAGTTCTTAAGTTAAACAACAACATAGTTCTGAAAGAGATCTCTCTTAGCGATAAGGCCGCCAATTGTTCCACTAGTGTTAAGTTTTATAAATAAATAATTAAATAAATGTCGTAGGACATTAAACACAGTGCCATCTGACCCTAAACTAAGCTTGTGCTATGGAAGTCAGATAACTGATAGAATACTTTTAAGGGTTCCATAACAACGAATACTAAAAACAAAATAAAATAAATATTTAAGGGGGGGCTCCCATACAACAAACGCGATTTTTTTGCCCTTTTTTGCTCGATATTAATAATGGCAACAGGTAGGCACTTGTGTGTACCTACTGTTGTTTACCTAGTCAATGATACGGAACCCTTCGTGCGCGAGTCCGACTAGCACTTGGCTTACACTTACGTTGAGGCTTGAAACATGGAAATCCGAAAGATTTTTTAGTGTTAAAAAATGGATACGTAGACACGGCCGATTCCAGGACACAGCCACAACCCGATGTTTTCTTTTTGTTATGTACTCTATTGTTAACAGCAGTGATAACACCAGGGCCGTAGCTACCGCCGTATTAGCCTTGTCAATCATACAGGGACACCGGCCTACCAGGGCCCAAAATGTGTAAGCATAAATGTATATAATCTTAGCTATAGTCTCATTATTATTATCAGCCTGTATTATCCCATTGTAGGGCAAAGACTTCCTTCTTCCATCTTTCTTTATCTTTTGCAATAACTCTTTCATACAGGAGTCGAATTCGTCCCTCCAACTACATAGGCCGTGGTAATAATTGATGTCACTTATTTTCTGCATCCAGACGGCCTAGCTACATTCGATAACGCTAATAAAAAGTCCAAAAAATTATGGAATTGACATAAGCTGTCACATATCGACAGCTTATGTCAATCCTGTAAATTTTGTACGTTTCTGTTAAATTAAATAAATATTGTAGGACCCCCCACACGCCATCTGACCCCAAACTAAGCAGAGCTTGTGTGATGGAAGTCAGATAACTGATAGAATACATAAATACTTTTTTTTGTTGTAAATACACGCTTATAATACATACAGAACACCCAGACACAGAAAAAACATTTGTTTATACCAAATAAAGATTTGTCCTTGGCGGGAATCGAACCCACGCCCTAGAGCTCAGGCAGGCATACTCCCAATGAGCCAACAGGGCTGTCAATCAGCGTTATAGCTAATCGAATGTTACTTTGTCTAGCCCCTCAGGGTTAAACTTAGTACGATTCATCATCATGATCATCAACAACCTCTCATAGTCCACTGCTGGACATAGATCTCTCCCAGGATACGACAGTACGATTATTTGTTTCTTATTAATTTTGGGAATGAAAAACATAGATTACCTCAGTGTCCTCAATGGAGGTAAGAAATGACACAAATTATACAACGTGTAGAACTCTGAAAACGGAAAAATAAAAACAAGAATTCCTGCGTTTTTTTAACCAATTAAACTTTCAGAGCAATATAAATTTTATGTAATTATATCTCAGAACATAGTTATAGAATGAGTCAGATGCAGACATCACAATAGCAAATTTTAACGTGTCACGCCGGGCGGCCATAAAATTTATCGCAATAATTTAAGCAGTTATGCGCGTTCTTTCAGAATTACATTAAAAATCGGAGCAGAATCCAAAAGAGTCCAAGGCAACACGATCATTCAACTCTAGTATCGGCCAAATCACTCGTGGCTACTCCTATTAATCGTAAAAAAAAAACAACTATTCCATACATTTAATCAACGATTGACGTACTTTTTTAATAGAACAGCTGATTTCTTATTAAAGTTTTCAGAGATGCGTCCATAGTAAAATTTGTTTATTATCATCACTACATATTATAAATCAAAGTTGTGCGTCGTGTCTGCGGTCTGTCTGTCTATTCTAAAACTAAACAATTCCTATAGTAACGAGTAACAAAATTAAACATTTTGAAAAACCCACAACCCCAGCAGCGCTCCCTGGTGAGTTGTCACCGTAACACTTATCTAAGAACATGCACCAATCAAACCCGAACCCATAACTGAAAACTGCATCAAAATCGAACTAGTAGTTCTGGAGAAAAATCGCAACATGGGTTTGCACAAACAATGTTTGCTGCAGCGCCCCCTGGTGAGTTGTCACCGTAACACTTATCTAAGAACATGCACCAATCAAACTTGAACTCATCACTGAAAACTGCATCAAAATCGGACTAGTAGTTTTGGAAAAAAATAGCAACATCGATTTGCACAAACATCCATATATATATACGCATAATATACCGTCTTCGTTCAGACGTGGGTTTTTTTTAAATGTAACAGTAATGAGACGAACGAGGCGCTCTCCTGGTGATGGTAAGAGCTCTGCCTCATTAAGACGCCATAGCGACGTCGCCGGCTACGTATCCAAGCAGTTAATATTGAAATGTATCGTTGCCAAACCGTAGCCAAGTGAGTTAGGTACCATACATTTCAATATTAACTGCTTGGATACGTAGCCGGCGACGTCGCTATGGCGTCTTAATGAGGCAGAGCTCTTACCATCACCATTTAACTCTAAGAGGTAACGCCTGTCCATGACCATTGCAGCGATACACAGAACTTTGAGTAGTAAAACAAAGTCCAGGGCATCGCTGCTTTGGCGCTCATTACTTTGAGACTTGCAATGGTTAGTCTCAACAGCCTTGTAATTTCGCTAGCTGCAATACCCTTCAAAATTGGAACACAGTAATGTTTACACACTACTGCTTGGCGACAAAATATCTGGTACTGCAGTGCGTACCTAGACAACCTCCTGCTAAGGAAATTTGCCACCAAATAGACTTAACAACAACTGAGTTGTGGTCAAACACCCAGTCTGTCGACCATAAAATAAAAGTTTTAATTTTATACACAAAAATATAGCGCTGACCGTGGTGGTGCCGGCGTAAGAATAGTACCCCACCCTCTCTACCCGTGGTTGCCGTAAGAGTCGGCTAAGGGATGTAATCCGAAAAAATGGGCAGCAGCGTCTTCCTTGAACAATCACACCTAACTGCGCTCGCCAACCCGCCTGCCAAGCGTGGCGAGTATTGGCAAAACCCCCCAGGAGGAGGCCTATGTCCAGCAGTGGACGTCCTAAGGCTAATGATGTGATAGCGCTGACCCGAAATCCATAGTTTTGTATTTCTTTTTTACGATGGGCTATTTTTGGGGACTACTCTTCCAGGTTGGTTTACAAGATATGTAGGCGCGTAGTTTATCTATTGAATTTCAGACTTTGTGATAATTGAGATGAAGTGAGTAAACAGCCAAGTGACGTAATTTCTTGGCATTGACATTGTATCACTGCCAAGGAAGGGTTATGTTTTTCGCGCGTATCTTGTATGTATGTATGTATGTATTTATGTATGTATGTATGTAAAATTTATTACCTCGTATCTTCCAAACGGCCGAATGGATTACGACAGGGTATCGTTAAATTCGTCTCAATAACACAAGTGTACTTAGCGGTAGGCTTAGGGTGGTTTTATAAAAAAACAAGATGGTGTTTTTTTAGCGCGAAATAGTAATACGTAAGTTTAAAAATAACCAAACCTATCCAGTATGGTATCTAAATAAAGGCAATTAAAAGAGAATTACAAAAATATATATAAGTTATATGTTTAAATTTAATTAGAAATAATAAATTTGTTTAAATAGTTGTTTTCCTTTAATTATAGCTATTATAATAGCAGTCGGGTTATAGATTTTTTAAACTTTTCAGCTTGTTTTAATGTTGACAAGCTAGGTTTTTGACTACAGCTCACCTGATATTAAGTGACCATGTGTTCGAAGATGGTTAAGCACACGTAGCCTGGAATGGAAGTGGCTCTCAAGTAAAGTGCTTGGCGGCAGATTTTCAAATTGAGGGTTGTAGCTAGCCAGCCGAGTACATCATCGTCATATGATTTCCTCACGCTGTTTTCCTTCATCAGCAGATCGAACCCACACCCTTCGGCGTGTGAACCGACCACGCTAACCACTAAGTTATCATCGCTACAAATCGATGTCTCTACTCTTGAATCGCTATGAATCAATACTTCAATGTAAGGAGTACATTTTTTTTTATTGATGTAGGTACCCAAAGTTAAAAAATATATATATTTAGGTCCCCAAAGCAGTGTTGATTGGAGGGGAACATGGGCAGTAAGTAACTATGCTTTAGTATAGAAAATGCTAACTGTCGGCACTAAACTGTGACACTTACCATCAGGCGTGTAACTTCCTCGACTTGTTATAAAAAAGCAATAAAAAGACGTCATGCTCACCTATATTCACCGACAGTCTAAACTAAATTATTATGAAGCGGTAATGGTTAGCGTAAAAGTTACTTATAAACGCCCTTTAACAGGATAAAGGACAAGCTATTTTCCGAAAAGTCACCTGAGTCATTGCGCCAAAATTACAGTAAATACAGATTCAGGTATTATGACGCAGTTGTCACTCAAACTGATATTTACTTGCCATTTTTTAGACAATTACAAATGAACAGTTTTTTTTTAAATTTATTTTCGCTAAAGTCACCGGACGGGCGGACGGACGGAGTTTTTGGCGGGAAAACGAAAATTATGTCAGTTCATTGTATTGTTTTCCAAACTTTATGTTTTTTCCAGTGTTTATATTTAAAAATAAATTGAGCTTTTAGTACAAAATACGCAATTATATACTAAATGATATGATGTACTTATTTTACTTGGTGGTAGATTTCCTTAGCGATGAGCGCCAAAGCAGCGATGCCCTGGACTTTGTTTTGCTACTCAAAGTTCTGTATATCGCTGCAATAGGTATAGACAGGCGTTACAAATGTATCCGTTAGAAAACCGATAGGCTGGAAGCTCGTGGATCTTTTTACACCCTCGATAATTATAGCTCGCGAACTTCACACTACAATGAGCTTTTCATTCGCAATCGAGTGTTTAACATCACCGAGCGAGCGTAGCATGATTTATGCGTATAGTTCAAGCAAAACTTTATAGCCGACATGACTTGATATCATAATCGAAGCCTTCATATTAAATTCACTCACAGCGGGAATGCTCCACAAGCTCAAAGACTCGACGAGCTATAGAAAAAGCTATGCTTGCATTTCTCTAAGGGATCGTATCCGGAACGAAGTAATTGGCCAGAGAACTAAAGTCACAGACATAGCGCAGCATATTAGCAAGCTGAAGTGGCAGTGGGACCGATAAGTCCATATCGGTCGTAGAACCGATAAAATCAAAATCACAATCAAAAAGTCATTTATTCAATTTAGGCCCTGGTAAGGCACTTATGAACGTTAAGTTACATTTTTGAATCTACCACCGGCTCGTAACGCTTCAACTGAGAAGACTCCGGCAACAAACTCAGCAAGGCATCTTTCTTTTCTTATTATGTTACAGTTTATATAGTTTACAGTTATAGATATTAACAATAAATTATGCTTACTACAATTGTCACTTAGCCAGGAGGATGCAAGTGCAGAGGTACTTTTTTTTTTATTTAGAAAATTACACTCCACAGACACCGGGGTCCGTGACCTTTATTACCTTGAATTTATACAATATTATTATTATTTTTTTTTTTTTTTCTACAATATGGGAAGAGGAAACTTAAGTCTTAACTAGGGTTAAAGTACTAGTTTATGTGTATACCGCGAGCAGACCAGCGACCCGCAAGCAGCACCCGATCACGAGTATGACGCATGTGCCAGCCATCGCCCTCCTCAACCATATCTGAGGGAAGAGAGTGACCCGACACACGACGCCGCCGCAAGAAGGAGCCTTCGATGGTGAGCATGAATGCTCGAGGCATACACACAATACTTGAATAAGACTAATGATTACATTGACAACACACTACTAAAGATTACATTTGCGTTTTAATCGCCCCCTCTCGGCCTAGTGCCTCCATCACCGCCACGTTCCGATCTTTAATAGCCATCTGCAGGTTGTACTCCTTGATGGTCTTTGGTGACGCAGCCGACGCTCGACGCACGAACCGACTGATGGCATCGTCTTCAATGTCGTCGGCGTAGTAGACGAAGGTCCCAGTGTGCCGTGATATTGCAACAACCGCGTGTGACACGCTCTCGTGCAGAGGTACTTTTTAGTACTCGACTGGCTAGCTGTGTTCCGGCAGCCTCACTTGAGAGCCAGTTTCGTTCCAGGCTAGGTATGCTTTACCATGTTCGACCACACCTTCACTTGACATCAGGTGAGCTGTGGTCAAACACGTAGTTGGTCAACCATAAAAAAAAAACAGATTCCATGACTATATTCCGAGTGGCAATGAAGGTAGCGTCCTTAAAGTTTGGCGTGCACTGTAACTATAACTACGTAATTTTATTGTCGACTGGCTATGTGATATATTGGAACACTCTATTTCTGAAATATTCGCATAGGAAATGTCGTTTTATTATGGCACGTCACTAGTAACTCGGAGCAAGCCGTTTTCTCGTTTATTGCATTTGTAATTTTTTTATAATTAATACTTTCATTCATCCATTACTTTGAATATTTAGGTACGGTAGTCGACATACATTTCAATAAAAACCGTGCCAGTATTAAACTGTACGACAGTACCGGTTCGAAATCCGGGTAAAAGAGAAAAGAAGCTGGTTGGAAAATTTACATAGAAAACTAAACCGCATGTCTCAGAATAACCTCAACGTGTATTAAAACCAAAACGATTTCAACTATGAACTGAAATCTGTACTGTGAACTCATATACGAGTAGCTTTTCAAGTGTTGCCATTACGACTGTTATCCTTATAGCGCGAACATACAATATGCGGTCGCGTAACTTTTTGGCGAGGCGATCCCGAATTGCAATAATAGCTGACGGTATGGCATGAGCAGGTAATGTTAAAAGAGGATAAAATTATGACAATTCAAGCGAACTGAGAAATGTACGCCACTGAAGGCCTTTGACAGCCCTTTTGGCTCATTGGTAGTATATCTGCTTTAAGAGCTTTAGGGCGTGGTTTCGATTCCCATCAGAATAAACATTTATGTTAAACTGTTTGTTCCGTGTCTGGGTGTTCTGTATGTATTATAAGTATTCTATCATTTATCTGACTTCCAACATACATGCTTTGCTTAATTTGGGGTCAGATGGCGCTGTGTGTAATGTACTGTAATGCAATATTTATTTTTATTGTTATACAAAGTAACATTCGTGTAGCGATAACGTTTATAGAAAAGTCAAAAAATATCTAAGATTGACATAAGCGAGTTCCGAGTACTTAAAATATCAAGAATTCTCGTGTGAATAAAATTTGTTTGACATTGCGCATCTATCAGCCAGTTGAACTATGCCACCGATGCTGAAATCCTACTATAATATTATAAATGTGAAAGTTTGTATGTTTGGATGTAACGATATGTTTGTAGCGATGATAGCTCAGTGGTTAGTGTGGTCGGTTCACACGCCGAAGGGCGTAGGTTCAAACCCCAACCATGAGCTTAAGCTGCCAGTGAAGGAAAACATCGTGATAAAACCATAGCATTGTGGTAGGCCGTTTAGCTACCACCCTCAAGTTGAAAATCTGCCGCCAAGCACTTAACGATGTGTTCCGGCAGCCTCACTTGAGACCCAGTTCCGTACCAGGCTAGGTGTGCTTAACTATTTTGACATCAGGTGAGCTGTGGTCAAACAACAAGCTTAACAACAAAAAAAAAAATATTTCACGCGGAACGAATCTGGATGAAATATGGCACACATATAGTTTACTACTGGGATTAAAAACTATAGGATACTTATTATATTAAAAAAAAGTTAGGTTCCTGTGTGATTATCAAAAAAAAATTACTACTTGACGTATTCACTTGATATTTGGTACAGATGCGTCTTATGGAACATTATTAAGGGATTAAAATCATTTATCTTAATCTAATAATAAAATAAGCCGTGCCGTGGTGGTGCCGGCGCGGCGTAAGAATAGTACCCCACCCTCTCTACCCGTGGTTGCCGTAAGAGTCGGCTAAGGGATGTAATCCGGAAGATGGGCAGCAGCGTCTTCCTTGAACAACAACACCTAACTGCGCTCGCCAACCCGCCTGCCAAGCGTGGCGAGTATTGGCAAAACCCCCCCCAGGAGGAGGCCTATGTCCAGCAGTGGACGTACTAAGGCTGATGATGATGAATAATAAAATAGCTCAAATTACACGACTATTGCTTATTTGTTACTTTTCTCGCTGAACTTAATTCTAAATTTAACACGGACGAAGTCGCGGACGTGAGCTAGTATATAATAAGATAATATTGATTCCGTCATCACGGGAAATTTAGCACAGGATGCGACATCATCACGCTACGAAAATATCAAAATATTTAATACTCGCGTATCATTTCTAAACATGTATCGTCGAAGACTCTTCCATCACACTTATTGCAAGATTTCGACAACGGTAGGTACGTGCGTGGGAGGTTGACGTGAGGATTTACAAATTTATTTATTACAGTGGTTTCACATCATCAGCCATAGGTATAGTGGACATAGGCCTCCTCCTCCTGGGGGGTTTTGCCAATACTCGCCACGCTTGGCAGGCGTGTTGGCGAGCGCAGTTAGGTGTGATTGTTCAGGGAAGACGCTGCTGCCCATCTTCCGGACTACATCCCTTAGCCGACTCTTACGGCAACCACGGGTAAAGAGGGTGGGTACTATTCTTATGCCGGCACCACCACGGCACGGCACGGCAGTGGTCTAAATTGGTTCAAATTTAATCTGAAGGTGTTTACATAATTGCATAATTTGGTTCCACCTTCCCCTTTTTATTACCGGACGGCTAGGTAGACACGGCCATCCTTACATGGTGGATATTCCCCATGTTCGGACTAAACGCTTCGATTCCACATACGTCATACGTACAGCGAGGTCAGCGAGGATATGGAACTCTGCTGGCGTCTGTTATTCCCGCGAAGTACAACTTGAGTGTTTTTTTTAATGGCTGTCAGACTAGGTGTTCGACCACAGCTCACCTGATCTTAAGTGACGGCGTTGTTGAAGATGGTAAAGCACACCTAGCCTGGAATGGAACTGGCTCTCAAGTGAAGCTGCGGAACACACCGTTAAATGCTTGGCTGTAGATTTTCAACTTGAGTAGCTAGCCAGTCCTACCACCACGCTATGGTTTCCTCACGATGTTTTTCTTCACCGGCAGCTCAGGCTCATTGTTAGGGTATGAACCCACGCCCTTCGGCATACGAACCGACCGCGCTAACCACTGTGCTATCATCGCTACAATAAGAGTGTCTTCAAATCCAGAGTAAATAGGTTTTTTCTCGGTAACCGTGCTTCATCTTAGACTACATTCTGCTCAACATCAGGCAGGGCGTGGTCAAACTCAAACCTAGAAAACATCCCGACATACAAACTTTCATATTTATAATATTATTTTAATTTATTTCTTATAAGATACAACATTGTCATAATTAACACAATAATTATAAATGTCAAATATAAAATAAGTCAATATCATAAAATGTCAATAAAACAAATATAATCACTCTATTAAATCAAGGAAAAACTAAACTAAAAGCGAATAATATTATTAGGATATGGAGATATATTTATGTAGATTCGATATACTGTCATTTGTCTTCCAATCTAGTGTTAGGATCTTCATCAAATTGAGGATTGGCTTTTTCTACCTTACCTACCAGAGATGAGATCTTACTTTTTCTTAGTAAAATGTTCTATAGTTTACTATTCGCACTACCTACTTTATTTAATAGTATTTACTGGTGATGTCACCCATCACTTCTATAGGCGCCGACAGCTGGCCTGGCAACGTGCCCGACAGAACAATTGTGATAGTGATTGACATCTAAAGCAATCACGGCTCGTACTTATCGACTGTTACTTTCAAACTAATTGATCGTCTTTTAAATTTATTCGCTAAAATTATTCGATTTGTCTTCGAAGAATTCTTTCTATTACAACGAAAGTAGTTTTTAACGTAAGAAACTGTTGTGGGTATTGTGTATGATCAGTATTTTTTAATAAAATAAATAAAATGCAGAAACAAAAATTAAAAACCGGCCAAGTGCGAGTCGGACTCGCGCACGAAGGGTTCCGTACCATTATCTACGAAAAAGGCAAAAGATCGCGTTTGTTGTATGGGAGCCCCCTTAAATATTTATTTTTAGTATTTGTTGTTATAGCGGCAACAGAAATACATAATTTGTGAAAATTTCAACTGTTTAGCTTTAGTGGTTCTTGAGATACCGCCTGGTGACAGACAGACGGACGGGCAGACAGACAGCGAAGTCTTAGTAATAGGGTCCCGTTTTTACCCTTTGGGTACAGAACCCTAAAAAGCAAAAAACAGACTAACTTTTTTATGTGTCATAATGAGATGAACATGTCCCGGTTATGATAGAAAAAGATAACGCCTATCCATGACCATTTGACAAACAAAGTTGGAGTAGCAAAACATAGTGGACATCGCTGCTTTTTGGTGCTCATTACTTTGTGACTTCGATGGTTAGTCACAACAGCCCTGTAATTAAAACCCTGTGTTTTTTTTTAACTATAAAAGTTGGTAACTAAAAACCCCAAGAACAAGCTCTACTCATGTCCTAACCGCCTGGACTCTTAGGGCTTGTCCGCACAGCGATATTTCATCGTGAGGTTTTTATTCTCGCGTATTCAATTCCACGATCGGAATTACACCTAGTACGCACTGCGAATAAAATTTCGTACTATTTTTATCAGTTTAAATTAGTTCTCGGCTGAGACGCAAGTGTAAAATGGACAACCGATCTAAAATTTTAATTTATCTAATACGTCTTTGAATTTCAAGCAAATTCATAGACGTATTCACTTTTTAAAAACATGATTCACTCGTGCTTTCAAATGTTCGTGACGTGTTTATAGCATAGGTAGATATCGGTCATCTTTCGTCGAGACATTAGAGTATAGATTTTGGGGCCAGACTGTCTGACAGCTTGCAAACAATCTCTCGAATGGTAACATCTGGTGAAATAGTTGTACACAACAGATAATATTGTAATGATACCTATCTACTGGTTTGGAATCTCATAGCCATAGATTGAAAGCAATACTCACACACAACAACTTTTTTTTGAGATTGAAGATTATATTTTGATAGATAATGACGTCTTAAGTAAATTATGCGAATCCAGATCAGGCCTGTTTTTTTATAAAATTGTCCCACTGCTAAGCGTGGGTCCTTTCTCATTGTAAGAAGAGTAAGACTGGCCACACATCTTTGAGTTTTTTTTTTAATAACTCTTGGATATGTAGGTTTCCTCACGATGTTTTCCTTCACCGTTTGAAGTCAGTGGCAATGCGTACATAACTTAGAACAGACAGCAGTGGTATTCGAACCCAAGATCTTCAGATTGGAAACCAAACGGTCATCCAACTAGACTGCCGCATCTTCTAACCTAACCTAATCAAATTATTACAGTAAGTATAAGTAAATAAGTGGGGGAGGCCTATGTCCAATAGTGGACGTCCTACGGCTTAGATGATGATGATGATGAAGTAGGTATGAATACAGTCACTACTTTTCTCACTTACGTAATATAATAGGAAGATAATTAGTAATATTCTACTTTAATTACATAAAAAATCGTAAGGGTATATACCTTAACGAATTTTTGTATATTTATATAAATAAATACAAACAAAATCTGAATTCAGATCAGCCGTATTTTTATATACTGTCCCACAAGTGGACGTGGGTCTCTTCTCATTGTGAGAAGGGCAAGGTCATAGTCCACCACGCAAGCCGAGTTCTGCTAACTCAAAACATGAAAAAACCGGCCAAGTGCGAGTCGGACTCGCGCACGAAGGGTTCCGTACCATTATCTTTAAAAACGGCAAAAAAATCACGTTTGTTGTATGGGAGCCCCTTAAATATTTAATTTATTCTGTTTTTTTAGTATTTGTTGTTATAGCGGCAACAGAATTACATCATCTGTGAAAATTTCAACTGTGTAACTATCACGGTTCATGAGATACAGCCTGGTGACAGACGGACAGACGGACGGACGGACGGACAGCGGAGTCTTAGTAATAGCGTCCAGTTTTACCCTTTGGGTACGGAACCCTAATAATGGGCTCAAAACCTATCCTGAAATAATTTCGATAATTTTACTACAATTTTTATTCGTGCAATTTAGTGAATTTGTAGAATTAGAATGATTTCATTACAATTAGAAATCTCACATTTGAGCTGTAGAATCTGTAAGTGGTACATAGTATTCTGAGCTATAACACTATACCTGAATTGTGATGATTGCTCGAAATTTTACAGGAAGCATAAAAAGATTATCAGATCTTAAAAACTTATAATATATCTTTCATAACTCTTAGCAGAATGTTTTATTAAGACGTTACAATTTCACGAAACATTTATCTAATGTCGAAGATAAAAATAGACGAGGGAGTTGTGTTTAGCTGGTATACGCTTGTTTTGGAATGTAGATTATTTATCTAAAATAGGTATTTAAGGAATTAAAAAATGAAAATAGCTTATCGGAAATATTACTGCACTGAATTACTGGGAATGACTACAATGTGGAAAAGTCGTTTTGCTTAAATCAATCGACCCGGGAAACAACTTGTAATGGCGACTTAATAAAAAAAAACTCTACGTGTACAAAAGTTTCATTGGGATGTATTGTATATACAAACCTTTTTTACAAAAAACAAGAATAACAGTGGCACCGTATCAAAATCCGTTGCGTGGTTTAGAAATCGTAAGCTAAGAAACAGACAGACGCGAATATATCACAAAAAAGTTTTTAGTCATGAAGCTTGAAAATGTGGGAAGGTAGTAAATAACAATAAATTTCGTAGGATATGACACACAGCGCCATCTGACTCCAAACTAAGCAAAGTTTGTACTATGGAAGTCAGAGAACTGACAGAATACTTAAATACTCTTTTTTTGTAAATACATACTTATAATACACACAGAACAAATATTTGTTTATACCGAAAATGTTTGTTCTATTGAACCCACGCCCTACAGCTGTTAAAGCAGATATACTACCGATGAGCCAACAGGGCTGTAATAAAACTTAAGTACCTATTCTTTTTACACCTGATCATTAAATCTGAAGGTGGTGTTGCCTGACTAAGCACTTTTACTTTACGCTTTTTTTATCAGCTTAGATATAAATACCTTTTTTTTTTTATATATATAAATTCAAGAACTTTGTTTAAGTACAAACGTATTTTAATATAACTGACTTGATAGAAATCTAAATCAAAGATGACACTTAAAAATTTGTTTTCGTGATCTGCCATCTTAAAGATATGTGAACGTCATATGTCTTTTATTTTTAAGAACACCGTAGTTTGCTTTTAACGCCGTAGATTTGGGTTTAGTTTTCCACTTTTCGAGTAATGAAAGGAATCATAAATCGAAGTTTGATGCACGAACTTGTGTAACTTGCTGCGCAAGATCGAGACCGTATCGTACACAACATCAGATACTTAAAAACTTTTTACAGTTACTTATGTAATACCTTTAGAAAAGAATAAGAAAAAAAATTTATTACACACGACACTACAACAACACTCCCTAGAATGTTGTTGTAGTGTCGTGTGTAATAAATTTTTATTAATTATTAATTATTATTTATTATTATTTTATTATTATTTTTATTAATTGTGAATATATAATTAAAGACGACATGAATAAAAATTTAAAAAGTTGTCGCTTTAGTGTCCAGTGCGGCAAAGAATCATAATTATTTGTTTCATATATAAATAATTAAATATATGTACGCAGGGCCAAGTCGTATATCAATGAAGGAAATTATCCTGAAATCGCTATAAAAAAAAAGGTATTCAATAGTAAAATGTCATCAACCCTTAACAAAATATATGGAACAGCAAAATTTTATGACTAGTTCAAGGTTAGTTCCAAGGTGGTGGAAGTTTTTCGAAATGCTACTAACTCAAAAATCGCAAGCATCCGTTTTGCGTAACCTTGCATACCATACAAGTAAATACTTATTGCTTTGGTGGGCTTGCATTATCATCACACTATCATTTTATATTTGGTAAGATGTTGTCAAACACCTAGCCTATCAACCATAAAAAACAGATACATACATTTCTTTATGTTAATCTATTTTCTACATGTAAGCTCAGCCTTCATCTTTTCAGATATCGAACAACCTTGACCTCAAGGCCATTCCACCGGGAACGAAAACAGTACGGCCCCTTGAATCCTTGGATTTATCCTTGAACCCGGACGTCCGTGAACTGCCGCGGTGTCCTTTGCAAAGGACGCGTCTCCGAAGGTTAGGTTAGGTTCGCGTGAACTCAGTCGACCTTTTTGGAGGACAGCTTCGAGTTTGAGGCCATGGCCTTTGAAGGTTTGTAGGTCAGGCTTTCTTATATTTATTAACGTTAGAACCTTTTTTGTACGTAAGAAAAACAAGGCTGTTTGAAATATTTTATCTTTAGCCATTACTAATATTTAAAAAAAGTAAAATGTATCGATTTGGTGGCTGACAGCAATAATACTTTCAAATGTCTTTCCAGGTCTGACTACACTGTCACCTATCATCGGGTGTGAACTGTGGTCAAACACCTAGCTAAACACCTACACATACGAAAAATCAAATTTCATACTTAGAGCAAGTAAACGTCAAAATTAATGTGATCAAAGATGTGCCTAATAGCTCCTCTAAAAATCACTCTGCGATTTATCAAACTTATCTTTAAAGCAAATAGGTCACCTTGTTTTATAAAAATAATTAAGAATTTGTACATTGACGTCATCAGCCAAAAATTTAAAAAAAGCTATGCAAACTTTTTAAGTACGCCTCAGTGCTGCCAGGTAACATGAATTTAATTACAGTTAGCATTTCTTTTTAAACAGTTGACGACGGGCGCGTGTCAGCAAGCTATGTTAATTTGACAGCTGAAGTCAGCCATTTTGATTTTTACTTTCATTTATTTTCCCGCCTCATTTGTCACCCGACAATAGTCTGTTTTAATTAGGTGTTAATGACGTTAACGAGTATTTAAACCTTTTTGTTAAATTAAAAAGATGCACGGCCTATTGTTGATTTTCGTTTTAATTGATAGGCGTCATTTATTTTAAATAAAACATGTGACATTTCTAATTGTTACACAGTAGGTATGCTGAGATAAATACGTGGATATTATTTTTATTTCAAGCATTGTTCTTCTTTAATAATAGCGTATGAGCTAGAAATGCCGCACTGTCATTTGATAGGAAGATTGAATAAATTGATTTTTAACAATTTGTTTCACGAATCATTTTTAAATTATCGTCATATACCAAATGCTATCTTACAAAAAGCTTTTCGAGTTTTATTTAAACGGTTATATCAAAACACTATAAGTTATAAACACTGTGTAACTAGATACTGAATACATAATTTTATGTATACAGTCATAAATGAGCTTACATTTGACTGTCATCTTGCCTGACTTGAATGCGAACTACGATAGAAGAAAAGCTTTAAAGAAAATTCACTCACGCCTTAAAGGCATATACTTCAATATTTTTCAGTGAAATGTCTCTGTCAACTTTTTAATTTTCATAATTATTTCTACGCCCATTCATTAGATTTTACACGTTCAAAAACACTGTTCACATTTTTCAAAAAAACACCAAACAACACTGGCCATAAATAACTTACCGAATAGACAAAAACACGACACTAGTAAAACTTGAAAACTTAACTAGGGCTGTGCTGCGATGCGACCAAACGTATCGTGTACCGTTCTAACAGTAGCTAAAATATAATATCAGTACCAGCTCCGTTCAGAATTGCCGGTTCGTTCTAAAAATATAGCGTCGTGCATAGCGTTTTAATGAAAATTCGTAAACGCTCGATTTTATGGGAGCCCAATAGGAAGTTTGCGGATTTTGAAACTGACATTGTTCTAACGCTATAATTATATCCCGCAAACAGTTAGGATATCCGGTCTCCTTGACCTCGCTCGTAATTTATATCAACATAAAAAATTGGGATTGAGATAAACAATTATTACAGAATATTGGAACACGATAGACTAGCAAAGCGCATGACAATTTGATTGATATACAACAGAGATACATTTTCTTTACTTGGTGGTAAATCTCTATTGCAGGAGGTCGTCTGGGTTGGTATCGCCGTAGTACTAGATACTCTGCCGTCAAGCAGTAGTGTGTAAACATTACTATGTTCCTGTTTCAAGGGTATTTCAGATAGCGAAATTACAGGATTATTGAAACAAACCATCAAAAGACATCGAATGAGTGCTAAAGCAGCGAAGCCATGGACTTTGTTTTGCTACTCAAAGTTATGTGTATCGCTGCAATGGTCAACTCTCTTATTATCTCTTATCAACAGGGAAGCGTTTCGTTCGTCTCATTACATTCGTATAAAAAAAACTTAACACAGGCAAATGCATATAGTGCAACGCCCAAAGTAAAGGCTAAGAATAATACTTTAAAACTTTAACTAGGGTTGTGCTGCGATTTGTAGCTCAGTGGTTAGCGCGGTCGGTTCGCATGCCGAAGGGCGTGGGTTCAAACCCCAACAATGAGCTTGAGCTGCCGGTGAAGGAAAACATCGTGAGGAAACCATAGCGTGGTGGTAGGGTACTTTCTAGTAGGTACTTGGCTGGCTAGCTACCACCCTTAAGTTGAAAATCTGCCGCCAAGCATCTAACGGTGTGTTCCGGCAGCCTCACTTGAGAGCCAGTTCTATTCCAGGCTAGGTGTGCTTTACTATCTTCGACCACACAGTCGGTCAGTCAGTCTTAACATCAGGACATAAAAAAAATGCGATTCAATGGGAATAGCGTGTTGCTGTGTCATGAATCTAGCCTATTTCACAAGTAATAATTTTTGGATGTATCCTTCGATTTTATTATCATAAGTATTCTGAATAACCTTCCACTACAGAAGTAAATTTAAAGACGTCACGTCATGACGTATTCGATGACGATTCACGTCAAAAACAAAACTTTATTTTTAATGGTCAGCCGCTATCACTTCCGATCAGAAGAACGTCTCATTCGCCTCATTACTTTTACATAAAAAAAAAGCTTTTCAACACGATTCAGATCACCAATTCTCAAGGATTATAGACTAATTAATATAGGTATGAGACTACGAGTATGTTTGCGTACGTAAAGTTTCATATAAAGATTATCATAATACTTATTCACGATTGTTTATTGTTAGTGTTACACCGTCATTACATCGTATGGTCTTTAATCTTACGCTTACATTACGTCTTCGATGCAATTTGTTTATCTTTTTATTTTAAGATTGTAAACAGATTGTTTCTGGCGTTTCGAAATTTCAAACTTACGATAAACAATGAAAATACTCTTAGACCGTACAAACATTCGCGTCATTACGGGAGACTACTACCAAACCATTTTTTTTTTCCAATTGAAGCACTCCGTTAACTTGACAACCGGAAGCCAAGCCATGCCATGTTGGACACGCCCCCCTCACGCCATTTCCTGCCGCCAGCCGTGCCATGCCTGCCTTGGGGGGTAGTCTTTAAAAAGCGTTGCCATACCATTTCTTGGCCTGTTCGATTTTTGATTAAACAAATAGTCATCATTTCTGAGTGTTTTCATTCCTTTTCGTAACATTAGCGAATATTATTATTCGATAAAATGTGGCGAATCATTTGAAATCTCTACGGTACCAAACCTACACTATGAGCTACTAAAACTTGAATTTTCCATTACGATACGCTTTACCTCGATTGTTTAGTGCACATTAAGACTAATAAAATATTAAACAACGTTAGCTATTCAGTCATAAGGCAATATGAATTTTTAACTATACATAATGCTCTATTAGTACTTTTTAAAGTAGTCAGCCTACAAATTAGGCTTTAAAATAAATGACCACTTAACTAAAAGAACATTGCAGCTTAACACATTTAATATTTACGGAAAAAAGCTTTGTTTTGCAGAAAATTAAAGACATGGGTAAAACTACCGCTAAACGTATTTAAGGGGATAACCTCATGAAAATGTTGTTCTGGGGTACTCTAGCTGGTTGGCTAGTAACTACCCTCAAGTTGAAAATCTCAAGTTGAATCAGCCAAGCATTATGTATTGTGGCAGCCTCAGAAGCCAAGTTTTGGCGGCCAGTTTTTAAGCTAGATGTGTTTATCATCTTCGACCACACCGCTCTACGCGTACAAATGAAAATCAATAAAAAACTGAAACAAACTAAGCTAAGAAAAACTTCTGACTTTTTCAATAATGGACAACATTACATCGCAATGGAGCCCCAAACTGAGCAGTTCGTATTATGTAAACTAGATAACTAATACATGTATACTTCTTGTTGTGAATTCACATGGACATTTTATTTGTAGCAGCCAGACGCAAAACAAACATCTAAATTTACCACATAAATGTTTGTCCCGAGTGGAAAATTGAACCCGCGCAGAGATCCACCTACTGCTGCCTAATACGATAACAGGTCAGTCTGTCAGTAAATGATTGAGTGATAATAGAGGGCGCCATAATATATAAATAAATAAATAAAATAAATCATACATCACATGCATACTCGCGACTGGAACTTACCTACTAGCTTTAATTATCTAGCGCTTTCTGCTTCTTGGTGGTTGGTCTTCTTAGCAAGAGGTCGTCTAAGTAGGTACTATTTCAGTACCAGATATTCTACCGCCAAACAATAGCGTGCAAACATTACTGTGTTCCGATTTGAAGGGTACTCTACTCAAACTTCTGTGTATCGCTGCAATGATCATGGATAGATTTTATTTGTATGTAAAATGACGCTCTCCTGATGGATAGATAACGCCTATCCACGACCCTAATTTCGCTAGCTGCAGTACACTTCAAATTGAAACACGACGAATATTTAAGACGTTTAGACGTTATTTCTTACCATCAGGGTCTCGTTGGTCTCATAACTTTTACATATAAAAAAAAAAAACATATTTTTTATATACTTAAGGGTCATCTAGACCCTTAAGTATATTGTCTAACACAATATACAAGACAAATCAAAATTTGGTTAGTGCATATCCTTAACTTCATCGACTTAGTTCTTTCGAGCCATGGACTTTAACTTCGACAAAATTTTCAAAATCCCCTTATGTGCTATGAAAATTAACAGATGTCATCCAAACATAAGTAGAGACATGAAATGGTTTTGTCATTTCATTTTAAATTACAGCATCTTCACTACGGTGTTTCTCTTAATATTTTTCAACATCACACTCAACTTGAAAAACAAAGAATTCGATCAGACTTGCAAAAATGGAGTTTTATCCGTCATCTATTTCGTAACCTCCTTTCAACATTTTATCATGCTCTGGAAGCAAGATGTTTTGCTGAACCTAATTACATTAATGAAGAAAGATTATGAGCAAACTAAATCATTATCTATTTGTGAACAAGAGATTATGTATAAGTATGTCAAAAAAGGATCGTATGTCTGTAAACAATGGTTTGTAATATCAAGCTGCGCGTGTGGAATATTTCCTTTAAAAAACTTGGTTTTGTTAACATATCAATGCCTCATAGGTGAGCCAAAATTGATACCAATTTATGACCTGGTATACCCTGGAGTAATAGAAGAGAACAAAAACAATATTGTAGTATATCTAGCAATCTATGCATTACTACTTTTTTATGGACTATATGCTATGTGTATGTATATAGCTTTTGTGCCTTTGGGACCTATTTTCATGTTGCATCTTTGCGGTCAGCTTGAAATAATAGAGAAGAAAATTGAAGGTATTTTTGAAGATAGAGTTGAAATTGAGAAGAGGATTAAAGAGTTTATCGTGCATTTGCAACGTATTTACAGGTAAGGTGAAATTGTTATTTTTTTTTTTGACTGAGTGACGATTTGTGCTTGTTGCTAATCTGATAAAGGACACCATGTTTTTTTTATAACATTTTAATTACATTGCTTTAGTTACATACAAATGTGACATGATACGTCATCTGACAAGTTTCCCGAATCAACCCTGTTTTAACCGACTTCAAAAAGGAGGAGGTTGAAACAGGTTATCTACTGGGTGGGGTTTCTTCTCACTGTAAGAAGGGTAAAGCAGGTAAATTAGGCTAAAGTATGATATTCTATCAAGCTGATAAAGTGCGGTTTGGCAGATTTCCCATATCTTCGAGAATTTATCTTAAAAAATATCTTATCTTAAACCCCGTAGACTAGACCGTAGAAAAAAATACCTGTCAGTCCGCAAATCTTTTGTAAAATAATCAAGATTGTTTCTTTTTCCATTTTCAGTTTTGCAGAGCAAATTTTATTCTGTTTTAGAGTGAACTATGAATTGACATTGAAGGCTACGACCATCATCTTACCGATTACTTGCTTTGAAGTTATTGAAGTAAGCACCTGCGAATATTTAGAACCAAAGGCACAAAACACTTTGAGTGGCAAAACAAAGTCCAGAGCATAGCTGTTTTGGCACTCATTAATAATCATAGCTCATCATCAGTGATGCGGTCTGGTGCCCCAAGAATAGTACCCCACCCTCTCTACCCGTGGTTGCCGTAAGAGTCGGCTAAGGGATGTCATCCGGAAGATGGGCAGCAGCGTCTTCCTTGAACATTCACACCTAACTGCGCTCGCCAACCCGCCTGCCAAGCGTGGCGAGTATTGGTAAAACCCCCCCACAAGGAGGCCTATGTCCAGCAGTGGACGATCTATGGCTGTTGATGTGATGCGGTCTGGAATGCACCATAAATATGTAGAAAGAACTTATTTACCATAGATTTTAGATAGTTTTCGGGTCAACTAGGCAGTTATAGCAAAGTATTCAAATATGCTGAGTTTGGCTTAGCTTGAATACCTACCGCCGAATATCTAATATCCCAAAATATTAACAACTTTTTAAATTGTGTTTATCACTGGGACTTTCGCGCACAAAATACTATAAATTAGTTTAATTTATTTCCCTCGACGTTACAATAGCCGTGGTTAAGAGGCGTCGAGGCAAATAAATAAAACATATTTGATTGTATTTTATTCGATGACAAACACAATTATGTGTTCAAATTCAAATTGCGAAAGTCTAAAAGTTAATTTTCTTTTTATATTTTAGGCATTTCACAAAGGTGATGTGTCGCTAGAGTTCATCACATTTATCGTGGGTGGAGTCCTTATCAGCAGCTCACCATGTTATTACAGTGATCTGCTCATGGAAAAGGTATCCGTAAGCAGCGATGTCAACTCCTAAAAAACTCACTGCTTACAATGGGTTTTTTAGGTTAGGCATTATGAATCGCAAAAATCGCTTTTTATATAACAGAAGAATATAAAAGAGTTTAATAAAAAATTAAACATGAAGTTTGTTTTTAGGGTGAAAGTGTAAGAATTGCAGTGTATTCGAGCGGTTGGGAATCAGTTTGCGATTTAAAAATACGGAACACATTAAAAATTATTTTGTTGCGTGCATTGCGACCCGTCGCTATACGGACTCTTTTTAGGACAGTATGTCTTGAAGCACTTACTGATGTAAGTATTTTCCCAATTAGTACGGAATCTACACATTTCGCTTTTCTTTTTTTTTATAGCTGACAGGCTTGATGTTTGACCACAACTCACCTGATGTTAAGTGACGGTATGGTCGAAGATGGTAAAGCACACCTAGCCTGGAATGGAACTGGCTCTCAAGTGAGGCTGCCGGAACACACCGTTAGATGCTTGGCGGCAGATTTTCAACTTGAGGATGGTAGCTAGCCAGCCGAGTACCTACTAGAAAGTACTCTACCGCCACGCAATTTAAATTATTGCTAACAGGAATTTAGAATCTCATCTTCAACCTAGCATAGTCCACTACTGGACATATGTCCCTCCCAAGACACGCCATTAAGCCCGATCTTCAGTTTTTCGCTTCCAGCTGTCTTACGTCACCCCGTCTAGTCACAGGGTGTCCTAGACTACTTTTGCCAATTCGCATTCTCTACTCTAGAACACGTCTATCCCAGCGGTTGTCAATTCAGGATCTATATTGTTTCAATTGAAAATCTGTCCGTTTTCTTTCAGTTATTCCAGCAGTCATACGCCATTTTCAACTTAATGAATGCAATGTGGAAATAATAAGGCATGGACAAAAAAAAACATCACTGAAGATACCACTTACCAACTAACAGTTTTAAGAAGTAGACGTTTTAGTTACTTACAAATTTTTAATTTAATATCTGTGAATATTTTTGCACAGATAAATTAAGCGAATGGTTTTTATTTTTTTAACCATTTTTTTTAAATATTGTTATCAACTTTTTTAATGAAGATAGAATTACTTTTGTCCGCCATCTCGCCTGATGTTAAACGAAGATGCGGTCTACGATGGAGCACGCTCGCCTAGAAGAAACCAATTCACTCGCGACTTGAAGCGACCCAGATTGTATCTATCAGCAAACACCCACGCGGGCACCAAATATTATTGCTTAGCGGTTCGTACAATGAAGGTAGATTTGAACCATTTAGTTTGAGTTTTTGGATCTAAATCTATCTACCATAAAATGGTGCCCTTTTTAAAGATCCTGGCTGTCCGACAAAAGAATGGACAGGGTCCGCAGGGTGGTGTTAGGTCATACAGATTTAAACCATCATCATCTTTTTATCATGTTTAAATTAATAGACATTTTAATAAAAATACCCAACTATATATTTTAATAGTCGTACGATATTTATATATAATTTTATTTTAAAATTATGAAATTAAAGTAATTTTTATAATAATCATGTCTTTTAAAGGAGTTTTTTTTTTAAACATTATTAAATTGTTCTTATTTGTAAACTATTTACAGAAAAAGTATCACAATTTTTTGCGAAAGTAGTAAATATTCGAGCTGCGTGTCGGGATTCTACTAGCAATTTTTTTTTACAGCTCTCCTGATTGTAAGTGACGGTGAGGGCGAAGGTGGTAATTACACCAAACCTGGAATGGAACTGACTCTCTAGTGAGACTTCCAGAAAACACCGTTAAGTGCATAGTTACATATTTTCAACTTGAGGTGGCCGTAGGAATTGCTTCAAAAAATTGCACAAACCGGCGAAAGAAGTTTTTACTTTAAAAAAAGTTGTGTAAACATAATCTTCAATGGTTGACAACGTCTTTTCATCGCCCCTGGTCTTACAGATATCCGTAAGCAACGGTGATCGCTTACCGTCGAGCAACCCGACTGCTTGTTTGTATTTCAGCCTACTCCGAACACAATCCACAATGCCGGTCCAATTTCATCACTCAAAATGAATCAGCCAAGATGAAATGTGCCGTATCCCTGACCCATAAATCGTACATTTCACTGCTTACACTAGCCACAGCACTTCGTAGATTTATGACCCTATTTCTTAACACGTCGTAACTCCGCACTAATTTATCTTGAGACATGCCTGTGACAGTAAGACCTAGAAGTACCTAGAGACTCTGGGAGACACTTTAAAGAATATTCATTTGAACTTTAGCTCAAGTGTCCGAGAAGAAATGTTTTTTTTTTTTTATCTCTGACAGTCTACGTTTTTGACCACAACTCACTTGATGTTAAGTGACGGTGTGGTCGAAGATGGTAAAGGTACACCTAACCTGGAATAGAACTGGCTCTCAAGTGAGGCTGCCGGAACACACCGTTAGATGCTTGGCGGCAGATTTTCAACTTGAGGGTGGTGGTAGCTAGCCAGCCGAGTACCTACTAGAAAGTACTCTACCGCCACGCAATTTAAATTATTGCTAACAGGAATTTAGAATCTCATCTTCAACCTAGCATAGTCCACTACTGGACATATGTCCCTCCCAAGACACGCCATTAAGCCCGATCTTCAGTTTTTCGCTTCCAGCTGTCTTACGTCACCCCGTCTAGTCACAGGGTGTCCTAGACTACCACCCTACCAGCCGAGTACTAGAAAGTACCCTACCACCACGCTATGGTTTCCTCGCGATGTTTTCCTTCACCGGCAGCTTTCAATTAATAATTAAAAGGCGATCACCGGTAATCTTCTTACAAATCAAATCATCAAATATTTTAATATAGTATGTGATATATGTAATTGAAAAAAATATTTTTTGTTTTTTGATCGAACGTATTTCTTTAATTGTTTTGTTACTAAATTTACCCTTTACAAAAATTTACATATGAAATCACCACTTTTTCATTTCAAAAACGCCTACGTCTAATATGCCGTCTGCGATAAAGTCCGCGGGAGTCCTCATCAAAAAATGGTTAAAACCCAGTTCGGAGCCCAAAATGGGAACTTACTAAATCCTGCTTAGGCAGAGTAACTAAAGACGTTGAAAGATTGTTGGGTCGCTACTTTACACAAAGATTTTACTTAAGGCCTTAAGAAAGGTGACATGTGTAAATTCTTGGATATTTAAGTAGGAATATCTCAATAACTGTTAATTTAATCCGTAGAAAAAAGTAGATATCGACAGATAAGGATTTGATAAACGTTTTTAATTGAACAAGGGTAAAGCAAAAATAGAAGCAAAGAAAGCTCAGTGGTTAGCGCGGTCGGATCACACGCTCGGATGTGGGTTCAAATCCCAACAATGAGCTTGAGTATCATGGCGTTAGGGTACTTTCTAGTAGTCAGCTGTCTAGCTACCACCCTTAGATCAAAAATCTGCCGCCAATCTAACGGCAGCCTCACTTGATAGCCAGTTCTATTCCAGGCTAAGTGTCATTTACCATCTTCGACCACATCGTCACTTAGCATCAGGGGAGCTGTGGTCAAACATCTAGCTTGACAACCATAAAAAAACTGGATTTTTTTTGTTTATTAATTCATCATGGTGTAAAGAATTTGTATGAAATTTGAAACTACTTTTCATCTTGAAAAACGTGCGCAAAATCGTATGCCGCTGATGGTTTAGCTATCATCATCATCATCAGCCTATCGAAATCCACTGCTGGACATAGGCCTCTCCCAAGACATAGCCCGATCTTCGGCTTTTCGCTTCCATCCACCGCCAGCTGTCCTACGTATACCTATCGTCACTCCATCGAGTCTCAGGGCGTCCTACGCTACGTTTGCCGATTTGCGGTCTCCAATCCATAGATAGTTTAGCTATATAATTGCAAATAGAATTAGCACCCAATGTTCAGTAGTTTAAAGTTCATATCGTAAAATTTAACATAACACAGTTATCTTTAGAGTTTCGTAGAACCGCGTAACTGTGCGACGGTTTTCTTGTTTTCCACGAAAACTGTCCACAAGTTTCCTATTTATTATTATTAAAATTTTAGCTGCTGCCCGCGTTCTCTCCCGCTGTCCAATCATTTTTACACAACTTCTCAAATAAAAGAGTGTAATAGTTTCAGGATTCATGTATGTATGTATGTATCTGTTTTTATTCCATCATTACTTTTAAACACATGAACTGATTTGGATGTATGACGTACGTTAGAATCCAAACATTACTCAGAGTGACACAAGCTATATTTTTTTAAATAGTTATTTACTGCGCATTTCTGTTTTATAATTTTCTTAATTAAGCTTATTTTTCTCGTTATTCCGCTGCGGGCAACACCGCGGCGCAGCTATTAAGTCACTATTATTTAATCCATTTCCTAAGCAAATAACAATAATAGAATCTTTAACCCAAAACAATGTATACTTACCTAGGTCTAGAATTACTTGATTTTATTTTAATACATTTGTAAAGAGTGTGGTATTCATTTTATATTATTTAGCAACTTCGGTGATTTGGCATGATAAGTACATAAAGATAAGTATAAAGACTTCCTAAGCTTACCCAACACTACGAAAATTGATCTTCATAAAAGAAGAACAAACAAACCAACCAACGCTCTTTCGTATTTATAATATTAGTAAAGATGATGTAAAACTGGCCTCTCGCTTTAAATTAATGA
This sequence comes from Biston stratarius, assembly GCA_950106695.1. Lineage (NCBI taxonomy): Eukaryota > Metazoa > Arthropoda > Insecta > Lepidoptera > Geometridae > Biston > Biston stratarius. The sequence continues at coordinate 8,181,161 of OX467108.1, forward strand.
CTATTATCTTAATTTAGGAGATCGATGACAACTTTGCTGGTTTCTCGAAACAGTTTTGTGATGACGGAGCGCTGGATTCGTTTTTCGCGATGTCAAGGAATGTTGGAGCGCTGTTAGGGCGGTTCCAATGTAAATTATAACTGAAGCGTAGTTTTAATTTTAGTTAATAGTTTGATGACAAATTCACATGAATATAAACCGGATATCAGTTCAGGTCTGCTTTTATCAACTGTCCCACTTTTCAGCGAAAGCTTATTCTGATTGTGTAGCGTGTGAAGGGCAAGGTTATAGTGCACCACACCGGCCAAGTGCGAGTTGGTAGACTTAATACTTCGAGTATATTTTTAAAATTTTACAGATATGTCACGTAAACAATGTATATGTTTACGAATAAATTGAATTGAATTGAATTGAATTGATATTTTGCTTTACCGTTTGAAGTTAGCGACAATACACACATAACTTAAAAATACAGAGGTGCGTGCCGAGAGATTCGAACCCAGGACCTCCTGGTTGGAAACCAGACAGTGACCCAACTTTTTTTTTTTATGAAACAATAATGAGTCGAACGAGACGCTCTCCTGATGTTAAGAGATAACGCCTGTCCATGACCATTGCAGCGATACATAGAACTTTGAGAAGTAAAACAAAAGTCCAGGGCATCGCTGCTTTGGCGCTCATTACTTTGAGACTAGATAGTTAGTCTCAATAGCCCTATAATTTCGCTAGCTGCAGTACCCTTCAAACGGGAACACAGAACACACTACTGCTTAGCGGCAGTATATCTGGTACCGTGGTGGTACCTACCTAGACGACCTCCTGCTAAGAAAATCTACCACCAAGTGAATAGTTTGAAACATCACGAATGAACGCTGGACAGCAATATCGATAGTTCAGGGTCATCAGTTTCATAGCAAAATTTGTTTACAATAGTAGTCCTTTACTGCCGTTCCGCATAAACCCGTGTTTGTAACTTATATTTGACCTCGTGAAATATACACCGATACCGCTAATAAACCAGTACCTACGCCAAATTTCATCAATCTAATAATTCAGAAACTACTTAATAATCCCTCAAGTTGAAAATCTGTAACAGTGTGTTCGGGCAACATCACTTAAAAGTCAGTTCAATTTATCGCTAGCTGTGTCTACCTTGCTTAATCACACTGTCACTTAACATTGTAGGCATACAAGTGAATCCTATTCCTATGATTTCCAATATATTAGGTTAGAACGATGCGTAAAATTAATCTTTTACTACATCAAATCTAATTAGGAAACTATAAAAAATTACAGAATAAATAGTGAATAGGTATTTCCTAAGCAAGCGTGCTTCATCTTCGGCCACATCGTCGCTTTCCATCAGGTGAGATCGTGACAAAACGTACTTATGTCTAGTCCGTTGTAAAAAAAAAACAATAACAGTAAAATCAGTACCTACAGTACAGTTTTCTAGTTTTTCATTTTTCTCTTATTTTTCTTGTGTTTCTCGTCGTTTTTTTTTCCTTATATCAAACGAAATATTAGATCTATAAAGTCTTCACATATACAATCTGTAGTTGAATATTATAGTCGGTAATTTGAGGAATTTCTCTCTCTGCCTAGTGGCCTAACTACTCAGGGGTCAGGCGGTGTCATATACCAGGTACCTCAAGCTCTGAAGGACCCTGACCTCTAAGCAAGCTGAACTCGCTATCATAGGATGCAACGAAACTATAAATATGGAAACTCAGTCAAAATCATTTCAAATATGTAGAGAATTTCCTCCAAATGCTTTCCGTTGTTTGTATAGTGTTGCCAATTTTATTGAAAAGTTATGTTACTTTGTAAAAGTAATTTACTTTTCTATGGAAACTGCCGTAGTTTTGACATAATAATATTGTTGTTTTACTTATGCGGGATTAGTCACGTTCTACCTTGCTACGCCACTTTTTTTTCTTTTTATAGTTGACAAGCTTGGTGTTTGACCACAGCTCATCTGATATTAAGTGACGGGTGGTCGAAGATGCTAAAGCACACCTAGTCTAGAATGGAACTGACTCTCAAGTGAGGCTGCCGGAACACACCGTTAAGTGCTTGACGGCAGATTTTCAACTTAAGGTTGTTAACTAGCCAACTGAGTACTAGAGAATTAACTGAATATTGAAATTTACCAGCAGCTCAAGTTTATTATTGGGCTTGAACCCACCACGCTAACCACTGAGCTACCATCGCTACAAAATTTCTTTCTCTCTATGAACTCGCTTCCCATTTTTCTTTCCTTCCATTCTACCTATTGCTACCTACCTAATAGTTATTTTTCTTTCAATTGATGGCCAATAAACAACGCCAAACACTAATCCTAAATACCCATAACTGTCAAATTAAGGAAAAAGCGTCAATGAAAGATTTCGCCACAAAAATAACCGAGAATTTCTGAAGCATAATTAAAATGTCGGCCGGGTCGTCTATAAATACCTTTATAGTGTAGGAATCTGTCGAGAGACGTGACTTTAAGATGTTAAACGAATTAGATTGAAATCTGGTGAATACGAATAATGTCCAGTATTATGCAAGTGTTATTGTGTAAAATGGATCACCCACAAGCCCACAACACAACAACAATGGATCATTTACTTGGTGGTAGATCTCCTTAGCAGGACGTCGTCTAGGTAGGTACCACCGCAGTACCAGATATTCTGCCGCCAAGCATAAGACTAAGTATGATACTAACGTTACTGTATTTCGATTTGAAGTCGACTACAGCTAGAGAAATTACTGGGCTGTTGAGATTAACCATCAAAGTAAGAGCGCCAAATCAGCGATGCCCTGTCTAACAAACTTCGTTTTGTTACTCAAAGTTCTGTGTATCTCTGCAATGGTCACGGGCAGGCGTTATCTCTTACCATCAGGACAGCGTCCCATTCGTTTCATTACATTTACATTAAAAAGGATGAATAGACATGAAACGTAAGTCATCGTACAACTTTCATGCAACAATCTACGCGGTCCACCGCGAACTACTCTAGCAAATAAAACATTAGAAAAGTAGTGGTAAACAAAATCCTACACCCACGAGTTACTAATGGAAGTTCTTTACGCTTATAATGCCGTTTCTTTCAGAGTTAAGTGTATTTTTTCCGGTCCATTTTTTACAAAATGATTTTGGTCCGGACTAAAATAATAATTATTCTGTACCATTCAACATTAGCTAAAAAACACCTACCTTCCGTTTCGAACTAACATTTTGTTTGTGATTCCGTTTTTTTATGGTTGTCTAGGTGTTTGACTCCAGCTCACCTGATGTTAAGTAACGGAGTGATCGACAATGGTAAATACACCTAGCATGGAATGGAACTGGCTTTCAAGTGAAGCTGCCGGAACACACCGTCAGGTGATTGGTGGTAGATTTTTAAATTGAGAATGTAATGGTCATGTACAGGCGTTATTACTTACCATCTAGACAACTTCCCGTTCGTTTCATTACATTTACTTTTTTTTTTTTACATTATCCATAGCGTTCTTTATCTCACGTTCCTGTGCTAATCTAGTCCAGTTTGCGTTGGTGATGATATCGTCGACCCATCTTGCAGCTGGACTGTCTTGTCTAGGCTAGGTGTTCACAGCAAGCTTGATGTTAAGTGACGGTGTGGTCAAAATGTAAAAATCTCTAACCTAGAATGGCGCTGGCTCGCAATTATGGCTGTCTAAACACACCATTAGACTTGCTGACAGATTTTCAACTTGAGGGTAGCTAGCAGTCGAGTACTAGAAAGCACCCTACCATCGCTATGGTTTCCTCACAATTTTATTCCTTTGTCGGCAGTTCAAGGTATTCGGTTTGGCGTGTAAAGCGACCCCACTAACCATTAAGCTATAATCGCAACGAAACTTCACCTGCCTTTCACTCGGTTTACGATGGAGCATGCTTCTCTAGAAGAAATGAATTCACTCGCTTGAAGGCACCTAGATCACACCTATGTATGTATCGGGAAACATCAACCCGGATTACGCATATTTCTGTCTCACTATGGTGACAGTCCAATGATATGGTACCATGGAGCTGGAAATTCTGAACTAAACAAGATTTTGGGCTCGATTGATTCGTCTTGAGGAGCACTTTTTGCCTAGACCATATCCAGGGTCTGATGATGAAGCTAGAAGGTGCCACGGCGTTTTTGTGGTAAAACAACATAGCCCCACCGAATTTGGACTCGATTGATTAATTTTGAAGAGCAAACTTAAAACACTTACTATAAAGTTAAACAATTTTTTTAAACAACCTTTTTTTTTTGTTGTTTTTAAATATATATTTTTTTTAGTTTTGATTTAGGTATTACCAATAGTTTCACAAATGTTCTCTTTCTTTTTTTTTATACCTATCAGTGTTATGAAGTGATATCGCTGATTTGCGGACCAAGCAGATCTAAAATATGTACTCTCCTAAAAGAATCCAATAGACAATAATAATCAAAAAAAAATCGTTGGTAACTCTAGCCATTTGTTCAGCAATTTGGTGTTGTGAATACAATCACTGGTAATAACTCTCGTCTCTAGGAATAGTTCTCAAAATGTCTGCTTCAAACGCGCTAGATTCATTCGTCATGATGAATAGACACGACGTCCGTCCCGCTAAATTGCAATACTTTGTATTAAACAACTTTACTGCCCAAGTGCGAGCTTAACCCCGTCTGCCCAAGGAAGTAGTTGTACATAAAAATATACTAACTTCACTCGCGTAACAGATTCGGAAGGGTCGTTTTAGAAAAAAAAGTCATCTAGTTTCGTTAACTATCTAGTTTTTTAGTTTTAGACAGGACGGACAAAAAAACATACGGAAGCTTAAGTAACAGGACTCACTAGGTTATTTTTTTATGTTTGTCTGGCTGGGTATTTGACCAAAGTGGTCTAAGGTAGTAAACATTGGCTCTCAAGTGAGGCTACCGGAATACACCGTTAGATGTTAATATTTATAACTGCAAACCTAACCTAACCTAATATGAAAAGAAAGATCCACAAAAAAAATGCCTTGCCGAGATTCTTGCCGGAGTCTTCTCAGTTGAAGTGTACTTAATTACGAGCCGGTGGTAGATTCAAACATGTAACTTAACGTTCATAAGTGCCTTACCAGGGCCTAAACTGAATAAATGACTTTTTGATTTTGATTTTTGATGCTTGGCGGCAGATTTTCAACTTGATATTTAAACAGAGTTCTTTATATTCTATGACTGACTGCCGTAACATTCAATGATTGTTCTGTATCTGAGTGTTCTGTATTTTGATGTTCTGTATATCTCATAAGTATGTAATTATAAAATAAAAGTATAATATTATTCCATCAGTAAAGTTATCTAGTCCCCATAGTACAAGCTTTGCTTAGCCTGGGGCTAGATGGCGCTCTGTGAAACTTACTATATAGATATCTGTTTAATTTCTATGTTAAAAATAAATTATCTTACTTTTCTAGATAGGCAAGGTTGGCAGCCCTAGTGTCATCCTTGGCCTACTTGCCGCGCTAATTAATTAAGGAACCAGACAGAATCGGCGTAAATAACCCACATCATTTTGTGATTTAATTATACGACACGCTTACTGGAGTTCTAGGAAAACGTTCCGGTTTCGTTCCTAACCATACTTTTGTTCACAGAATATTATTTACCATAGAGTATTAAGTTGTTATACTTTTATTGTATTTTTTTTAATGTTGTTATGTAACAACGTCGAATTCGAATTTGTAGCTTTTAATTAATTTTGACTCAGTAATTATCACATATTGTAAAACAAAGTCGTCCGCCGCGTCTGTCTGTCTGTTCGCAATAAACTTTAAAACTACTAAGCGGATTATCATACGTGTAACACCAATAGATAGAGTAATTCATGAGGAAGGTTAGGTATATAATTTGTCTAGGTTTTGTGTAAATTAGTTGAAATATGGAAATCTCGGAAAAAGTCAAGCCACCTGAAAGCTTTCATCGAAAACGCTGCCTAATTCCTTAGAGATATAACAAAACAATGCATGGTGGGATATTCCTCTTTAATAAATCTACAAAAAGTCCGCGGTGGCATATATCTACCATTTATCTACTTTCCATCAGGTGAGATCGCGGCCAAACGCATGCCTAGCCCGATGTAAAAAAAATACTTCCAAATTCCTGTAAGCGCATAGCAATATGTGGAACGGTGCGATCCATTCCATGAATAAATATTCAATTCTAACAGTACTGTTGGCTAGTTGGCAGTATATAGTCAATAAAGACTGTTCTGCTCTGTTCTGCTCTGCTCTGCTCCGCTCCGCTCCGCTCCGCTCCGCTCTGCTCTGCTCTGCTCTGTTCTGTTCTGTTCTGTTCCGTTCTATCTGCTTTAAGAGCTTTAGGACGTGGGTTCGATTACCACCCATTCCCACCCATTTCCCGTGGGTTCGGTTTGTATTATACATAAGTTTGTAAAAAGTATTCTATCAGTTATATGGAATATAGTAAAAGCTTTACTTAGTGTAGGGTCAGATGGCGTTGTATGTAATATCCTGCGATATTTATTTATTCATTGTACAGTAAATTTATTCCTCAAAATATTTCTACAGGCTGTAATAGTTTTTTGATATTAAGACATCTGTAAGAGTTTTTACGAATTTATTTTCGTATTTAATTTCTTTTATACACACTGGTAATCTGATTGACCCGCCCTGGCTTTGCACGGGTGCAATGTAGAATTGTAGATAGTAGGTTACTACACAAAACCTTAATAAAACATATACATACCTAAGCCTTCCTTATAAATCACTCTATCTATGGGTGAAACTCGCATGATAATCCATTTAGTAGTTTTTAAGTTTATCGAGAAGAAACACAAACAAACGCGGCGGAGAATTTTGTTTTATAGTATAATAATGATGCTCTTGTGAATACTGTATTCTAAGACGAACGCCACGGAGCCATTTTACCTACTGTCGAAGTATTTAACATTGTAATATAGATAGCTAGTAGATAAACTGTGTTTAGTATAGGCAGTCTTCTGTAATAAGTTAGGTACCTATCTACACCCCAGTAGACCTAATGACATTGTAATGTAGTAAAATACGTAAACATAATTGTGTAACGCTGAATAAATCTATGTGACAGAACTCGGAGAGATTTATAGGTATATTTTTTATCAAATTATTCGTGATTTTTTTGTCTGTCTCTACATAAAATCAAACGATTTTGTTATAGTTTGACAACGGTATCATAAAATTTATATCTTGCGCGTCTTTAAAATTCGTGTTCGCGACTATTATAAAATTCAGATTCAAAAAAATCGAAACGCTACTTATTCTATATCAAAATAATTTGTACCCAGTATGAATGGCGTCATTATTTATAGAAAATAAGTATCATCCTACACGAAATATCACGAGTGTTACAACATTTTAAAATAACGATAACCCGAAAATAGCGAGATTTCGCTAACCGATTACATCACGTCACGACATTCTCGATTCTACTAGTTTAATATTACTCGAGAACTAGCGTCCTGCCAAGCCCAATTTAATATTATACCACTGTTCATAATTAGGTATCTAAACGCGCGACTAAACGGTTTAAATGACTTCTGAAGCGTTTACAAACTAAACTTAATAATTTTGTTCATGAACATTTAGATAAATTACTTACCTTTCAAATGCGTTACAAAAAAAACACGCACAGAACTCGAAAAAGAAATCGGCTGTAAACAAAACTCTTTGCACTTACTTCCGGAACTTTAAAAAGTTGGGCGTCGAAAGATGGCGGCGGAAAAGCGCGGGAAGCGAAGTGTCAATCGAGCGCGACGCTGTCACAAGCGGGGTGTCGGATTATGTAATATTATCGAGTTAAGCCTGTATTTGTACTGAAGGAATTTTTATCGCGGAGTCTGCGCTCCCGGCCACCGAGCATACGTGACTAAGATGGTTTCACGTGCTTTGATATAAAATTTAGATGGCACTGGTGAAAAGCGCGGTAGGTAACGATGTATTTTGGATGCGACCGCATTCATGGGTGTATATGTATAATGAGTGGACGCTGGAACTTGTGATTCATGTCCTGAAAGGAACAGTGGGAGACACGTGGGTGAAGTTTACGTGATGGAATGTGTATGTCGTTTAGGACGCACACTGTTAAATTACTTTTTGAAATTCATTGAAAGCTAAACTAATACATATATAAACAATAAGAATTATTTCGTACGGTTTATTTGACAGATTTAAAGTTATAAAAAACGTTTTTCATGTCTGGATTGAAATGAAAAAGTATATGTTTATATATTTTAATTATGACCTGCAAAACTATTCTTAATAGAGTTTTTTTTTTTTTTAAGTTTTTATGAGATGCTTTCCTGATGGTAAAAGATAACGTATGGCCATGACCACAGCTGCAGCGGTAGGTACTACCTAGACGATCCTGATAATGATCCTGATAGACAGCCCTGTTGGTTCATTGGGAGTATGTCTGCCTGAGCTGTAGGGCGTGGGTTCGATTCCCGCCAAGGACAAATGTTTGTTTAGTATAAACAAATGTTTGTTCAGTGTCTGGTTGTTCTGTATGTATTATAAGTATGTATTTACAAAAAAAATAAGTATTTATGTATTCTATCAGTTATCTGACTTCCATCACACAAGCTCTGCTTAGTTTGGGGTCAGGTGGCGCTGTGTGTAATGTGTCCTACAGTATATAATATATATAAGGAGATCTAGTACCAAATAGTAAAAATTGAGTTACGGAACTCTAACATCATCATCATCATTAACAATGAGAAAACTTAAAGTCTGCCTTTGTAACAAGCATCTAGAAACCTTTTGCAGAATAAAATTCATACCCAGAATCAAGTTGTTTATTTACTACCTTTGCTCAGAAGCGTTAATGTGTAGCGTGGAATTTACCCTCTTAACATCAATTACCAGGTATCTGCGTACTGGTACTGATATAGGTACTGTGATCTCTTATTGCCATTCTGGTTCGACCGCAACCGCGTATGCCCGCATAGCTTTTTCGTGACCGCCTACTATTAATTTTATTCTATTATTAATCTATTTATCGATTTGTTTTGAAATAGTTTTCCCATTCCTGGTTGCCTGAAAGAGATCGCTTTTAGCATTAAGGCCGCCACTTGTAGCACTAGCTCATAAGGTTCTTTTGATTTCTGTTTATTTTTATTTTTGGTGTGCACAATATTTTCTATTTACCTATTTTAATAGCAAAGAGATATCATGCCGTGCCGATCGTTGGTGACCTTGCTGACAGGAAAGAAGGATATTAGTGGAGCGTACTACTACGAGGCCGTCAAAATCTGGTAGGTACTCTGGTAGATCTTAGGTAAGTAGGTAGTTAGTTCTCGACAAGACAGTACCTAGTTGATATTCTTTTCACGATAGATGAAACTTGGATGAAAATCTAGTAATTCAATATCTACCTAAAAACTGGCATTTGTTCAAAAATACAGCAGCAGGGCCAGCTTAGAAATTTACAATTACGACTGCGTAATTTTAAAAAAGATAGAAAATAAAGTACAAAAAGAAATAGTAAGTGCGTAAACGATATAAAAAATATATGAATAAATGCAGTTACCATTTACGCTTATGATGCTCTGCATTCTTAGTTTAGTAGAGTAAATTATTTAATAATGATGATCTAGTATATTATAAAAAAAAAAAAAAAAAAGTTTAAGTTATGTACAGTCGAAGTCACGCAAATAAATAATGTTTAGATCCGGACGTACTCTAGTATACCTACTGGTCATTATACGAGCTTCGGTGGAGTTTTGAAAGCAACACGAAAAGTCATACCTATTTCAGAAAAACACAAATTCTGGTAAATATCACAATATACGGCGATCTGCGATTTTCTGCGTTTCCGCCAAAACTCGTAACGGTTTGTAATAGCAAATAACCAAGTAGAGTCGGGTTATCAATCGTCAGTTTTCATATTGTTGAATTTGTTCAATCCCACAAAAATTAGCAATCAGTATCCTCAATTTGTCTATTGTCCAATTTCCCTAACTCGTAACATCTCGTAACTGTTCTTCTATAAGATATCTTTTCAAAATTAATAGCTACATACTAACAATTAAGTACGTACTGTACGTGGATCAATAATACGTAGGTATTCAAATTTGTTTTGAATACCTACTTACTTTTAAGATCCCACTAATTTCAACTTAAAATAGAGCATCAAATGCACCTTTCTTTATTTATTTTTTACGATCATAGAATAATAATAAAGAATGTGGGCACTGAAACGCATTCTAATAGGCACGCAGTGGGTACATATTATTATAAATATTATAGTTAAAAGTTGTACTTACGTAAAAAATCGTTTATGGCTCCGTCGTTGAACTTTACGATAAGTCCTATATCACAATAATGTGAAAAAAGTTACAAGATACGTGCTCATTCTAAGCACCTACTTAACGATAAATCAAAATATTATGTACCTAACTCTAGAAAGAGTTCGTTTTTTATAAAAATTATTTTGCTCAAGTTTGCTCCAGATGCGCTGAACACCAAAGCGTCTCAATATAGGTACAATATAATATAATAAGATGAGTTTGTGAATAAAAACAAAAAGCCTTCACAATGGTAAAGTTTGCGAAGTCACACTTCTTTTTGTTTTATAATTTTATACAGCGCTATCTATTGTGGAGTAGTAGTACTATTTTTCTACTGGTCATTTCTAGCGTCATCTGTTGTACAGTAGTATTTCCCTTCTTTGTTTTTTAGCGTCGCATTTTGTGCATTCTTTGCTAGTATTTCGATATTTACAAGTATTTTTTTCAAGAACCTAGTTAAATAAATGCCTAAGTTACAATCAAAGCTACACAAAATACGTCTTCAAACTAAGTAAGGTTCTGGTCATGCCATAATAAAGCAATAACTTTATTACTAGCTTCAATAGAGTTTTAGAAGCAACATGAAAAATCATGTTTCATTATATTATATAATTTTCCCAAGCTCACAATTATTGAGCATTATTGAAACGCCATTATTTTTCATTTACATAAGATAAAAACTCAAGTTTTGAAAAATAATATAATGCGACGACACGAACTTTCCGCGTTCCCGCCAAAATTTAAGCACAAGGCCATTGTATAATTTGTATATTTCGAGCATAGCATCATCTATCGTAGAGTAGAAACTTTTTTTTCAAATTTCTGTTATTTTATAATGTGTTTATGTGATAATCTTAACAGCATAAGAAGGCTCTCTACACTATTTACAAATTTATAAAACCAATATACTTGCCACGCTGAATGGCAATGCTAAGCTCTTAACCAAAGGAGATGCCAGCGTTCTGGTTGTCTTAAGCCTCAGATTTTATTTAAGTTGTTAGTCGTTTGTTAATATTTTAGTTAAAGACAAAATCGTGGTCAATTAATTAACTAATTGAATAATCTATATTATATTCCTTGAGATTGAAAATATAATTATAAGTTATCTGTGGCCGTCCCATAAATTAAAAAAAAACTGGCGTTTCAGGTGTTTGTGCGCGTGTGTGTGTATTTACTTTTAGCTTGACAAAATCGTTTTTCTCATAAAAACGAAAAGCATATACCTACCTACTATCGAGATACTCGTGAAATATAAAAGGGTTCAGGGAAAAAATATAGTCACGCAGTAATTAAATTACTAAACGAGAGCAACCTTATTAAAAGTAGTAGTGGAATGTGATATTTGTGTCGTTTTATCGTATAAACAAACAGCTGCTGTAAAGTGTAAAACACTTGTTGCTCCCACTTTCAAAATTGTAATTTAACTTGTTTGTGAGAAAGTGAAGTGAAGGCCCAACTTATTTACATGCGATGGAAATGGAATTCATCTTGTAATAATTTACCGTTATAATTATGGTGTACCTACTTACCTACGAGTGTAATAGCGTAATATAATTACCGTAGAAGTTCGTTACGATGCACCTGTGAATGCGATGCATATCACTGCATTATATTGCTCATGAAAGCATTGTGGTTGATTGTGAACGAATACATACTTATCATAAATCCTGTTATTCGTTACGTGGAAACCGCAACTCAGGTAAAAAATACATGAGACATCAATATTGTTAAAGAAGCAAACCCAAAATGACTCATTCGCCGTCTTGGGCTGGCTGGTATTGTTTTGTTCCTATGGAATACCAAGCCGATGAGTAAATTCGAAAGAATGATTGAGAAACCAGCCAGTGTCTATGCAGGACATTCTAAATTTGAAACTGAGAAAATTCTTAATCAGCGGGAAATCCATGTGAATTTTAACTAAAAAGTGCATAAGTGATGTGATGGTTTTATATTAATTTTATCAGCTTAAAATGGCTCAAAGCTCTGTGGACTCAGATAGACTATCATCAGCTGGGATATCAACACACAGTTCTGGTACTGCGGGTACTGTTGGTGGTTCTGTAGTTGGTGTTCGAGATCCTGAAAGAAAAAGAGAAGATGAGGATGAATATAATCTAGGGCCCTTACCTCCAATGTGGGAAAAGGCTTATACACCTTCAGGAGAAGTTTATTTCATTGAGTAAGTTATTTAAAAATGTACCAAGTACTTACATTGCATGTCTAAACAAGTTCAAGTGACTCATATACTATTGCCCTGCCTAATTGACTCCTTTAATTGAGGTGTCCGTACTTAATTAGCTGTTGAGAAATATGCAAAATCTATGACAACTCCTTGGTAAATTTTATGGCACTACTGAGTTCAACATCATTGGGAGCTCCTTGAGCCCACTGCTGGGTCTCTTTCTCCAATTCTGTTTAGAGTAACTATTGGCCAAACAGATCAATTTAATATAAAAAATGTTCAGTTAATATAAAAAAAAATATTTAAGCTCTTGGCTGTCCTATTAAGGAGAGGGCAGGGTTGAATAGGTGCTAGGTGTTTGACCACAGTAATTCACCTGATGTTAATTGAGGGTGTAGTCAAAGATGGTAAACACGTCTAACCTAGAATCGCACTGGCTCTCAAGTAAGGCTACCGGAACACATTGTTTGATGCTTGGCAGTAGATTTTCAGATTGATGGTGGTAGCTAGCTTATAGTTACAGTTGCAGGGGCAGGAACCTATTCAATGACTGTCCTGTAAGCTCATTTGGTAGCATATCTGTTTCAAAAACTATAGAGTGTGGGTTCGCTACTAAGGGCAAACATTTGAGTGATGAGCATATATGTTTGTTTTATGTCTGAATACCTAGACACATGTGTATGTATGTCAAAAAAAGTATTCTATTAGTTATCTGGTTATCATGGAGTACAAGCTTTATTTAGTTTAGGGCTAGATAGCTCTATGTGAAATGTTCTAGGATATAAATATTTTTTTTTGCCCAATCATCTATGCCCTAGAATTTGTTTAACTACTCAAAGTTCAAAGTTAAGTTTAGCTGCAATGGTCATGAACAGGAGAGTGTTTCGTTCGTCTAATTATATATACCTACATTTAAATAAAAAAAACCATGAAACTTCTGAATTAGGTACTTACATAAATTAAATAAATAAATATTCTAGAACATTTCACACAGTGCCATCTAGCCGCAAACTAAGCAAAGCTTGTACTATGTAAACCAGATAACTGATAGAATACTTTGATATTATTTTTTTTGTAAATGCCTACTTACAATACATATGGAACACCCAGACACAGAACAAACATTTATGCTTGTTACACAAATGTTTTGTCCTTAGTGGGAATTAATATTTGCTTTAAGAGCAGTAGGGTGTGCCTACTGCTCTTAAAACAAATACTCTACTAAATAAGACAACTGGGCACTCAGATACAATATAGTAGTGATTATCTTAACTCCCTAACTATTTATTAAAACCATAACCACATTTAGCTGTTTAAGTTTAAAGTAGCTAAAACAAAATGTCATCAATTTTTCAAGAATTTGAAATTGACACCCATTTCCTTCTGTATTTGGACTTAATAATAATTTCTTGTATGGCAAAGCAATATTAATGAATGATTTGATGTAGTACCTAATTGGCAGAATTTTATTCATATGATATTTTTAATTATACTTTGAAATTTAGCACAATGTAAGTAGGTACCTAGTTATTTTTTATAAATATTTCTATCTGCTAAATTATAAAGACTAGAACTTTATTATCGGATTCATTTTGGAAAGCATGCTTTAGAACTATGTAGCCTAATTCCCCGTGCCTATTTTTGTATTGGACAGCCAGAAGCTCTAAAAAGCAACATTGTTTCATGGTTGATGTTCCAAAACCTCGAACTAAGCGATTTGATTCCACATTCATTGTGTGAAATGCGCTGCCTGAGTCAATTAAACAATCTGGGTGTTTTTACAAGTCAAGAGTGAATCGGTATCTTCTAGGCAAGCATGCTCCACCTTAGACAGCATCACCACTTAACATCAGGTGAGATGGTGGTCAAACGAAAGCCTATAATTTTTATTTTTTTAAACATATTCATACTGTTTCTACTCCAGAACTATGACATGCTAAGACAGGGTACTACTGTACTTTAATTGTTGATTTTATTGATGCAAACCATAATATTCTTATTCTGAAGAGCACACAGCATAACAGTAACAGTTCTGCTATAGTTATTGAAACGCAAAGGCCTGCTTGTATATCTTTTATAAACTGGGTCATGTTGTCTTAGCTGTGTAAAGATTTGTTTACAAAGGGAGCTATTTTTAGTTGTGATGCACCTGTTCTTATGCAATAAAAAAGTTGCTATTGCAGTTATAGTAAAACAAGGGCTGCTTATTAAGTTAATGAAACATGCTTATAGTTATTCCAATACAAAGATAATGTATGAGCCAATTTATGTTAGAATGCCCTGTTGGCTCATTTGGTATCTGCTTCAAGAGCTGTAGGGTGTGGCCTGGGACATTTCACACAGATGACACTCTGTGAAATAAGATATTTATTTATTTCATTATGTAACAATCCTTAATTAGGATTAAAGCAGTTGAAAAAATGAGGGGCGCTAAAAATAATTTATTCTCAAATTGGGCAGTAGACAAAATAAGTTTGGGAACCCCTGCTCTAGATCTATTAAAATTTGTCTCAATCCTCAATATTGCTATAACTTAGTTATTCAACAAAGATTTGGTTCAATCATATCTTATATTTTAAGAATTTGTGGAAATCGCAAGAAGGCCGGGTCTGAAAAGTGGATGTGGCAATAGTATAAACTTCACTAAAATGTGGAGCTTGTTGCTCTCGTTTGTCCAGTTTAATGTAACAATCATCACTATAATCGCTAATGAACATAGATATTTCTTAAGTCATGCCA
The DNA here is from genome assembly GCA_950106695.1 of Biston stratarius. NCBI lineage: Eukaryota > Metazoa > Arthropoda > Insecta > Lepidoptera > Geometridae > Biston > Biston stratarius. Next base: position 8,196,399 of record OX467108.1, read on the forward strand.
CCGAGTCCAAACTTTAGGTTTTCTCTTCCAGACACTGCTATTTGCCTCAAGTACTCTGCTGATTCAGTCTTAGAACTAATATTTAGAGGTATGCTAATAATGTCAGTTAACTTTGTAACAATATCAAAACTTTTTTCCAGTAACAACACCGGCACTTCACACTGGCTCGATCCCCGTCTAGCACGGGTCCGAAAGCATTCTCTAGGTGAATGTGGAGAAGATGAGCTCCCATATGGATGGGAGAGAGTGACTGATGAGCGATATGGGTCATACTATGTGGACCATATCAATAGGCGGACACAATATGAGAACCCAGTACTGCAAGCAAGAAGGATGAGAGGTAATTACTAATTACCTAATTACTTTTAATTTTAAAGATTTAAGTATAAACTAAAAATGTTAGTCATTATGTTCTTAGTGAACTCGTTAACTTAATAATATTAAAACAAGACAAATTAAACATAGTTACATACATATAAACAGTCAAACTTGATAACATGCTTAAAGAAAATGTAAAATATTTGTGTATGAGCATTCCTTTACACAAATATGAATTTAATTATTCAAAGAAACACCCGTTAACGAAATAATTTTGTAACTTAATATATGTATAAGGTAAGCTATTTACAAGGTTCTACTAATCGGTTAAAGAGTAAAGTATTAAAAAAAAAATTACACTCTCTAACAAAAATAAATATTTTAAAGACAAGAGTATTTCTACTATTATGTATGTTACTTCATGGCACTTTAATGATATTTGGAGCTTTGCAAGCGGGTCATCTTCGCATTCTAGGCCTGCGATGTGCCCCTGGTACGTGGAGCACTCTAATGGTCTAATAAATTCAGATAAAATTCGGAACACTCATAGTTTATACTTTGGATTAACACGTAGGTTACTTTTATCTCAGGAAAACTCGGGTATGACTATGAGGTGCAGCTTGTATAGATCAAATCATAATAAACTTTTATTTAAAAAAAAAATATAATGAAAACATTATCTAAATCCATTGAGTATTCTAATTTTAATAAGGCCTGCAATAACATACCTAGTTATATACCATTTGAAGTGTTTTGTGCATTCTCCCCCACAAACCTAACCAAACTCACCAAACTCTTTTAAGGAACTAGCCATAGTTTTGGTTCGCTGGCATAATTGTTCCACTTCAATTTTTGCAAACAGTTGTGGAACTGTTGAGTTTGGAAGTAAGCAAACAAACGGAGACCTTTTCCAACCCATAACTTGTTTAATATAGTAACATATCAGTTCTATATTATTATGTAAAGCACCCATATGGAAACTAGAGAGCCATTATAGCCATAAGTAATGCATTGCATAAATTCCAACAGTCCAACCGGCTCAAAGTAAAAGCGTTGAAAAATATTATCAATTAATTGTTACATGGCGTTCAATCATTTAGCAAGTTAGGCACGCAAGTTTGGTATGCTTGAGTGAACTCATATCTTCAATATGTTTCTATGTTCTACCTTTGTTTAAAGAGAGAAAACATTTATTTTCTCACACTACAACATAAATAATAAAAAGACGACATAAATAAAATAATAATAATAAAAAAAAAAACGTTGTCGCTGTACTACACTGTACAGTGCGACAAAAAAGAGTGCTACCTCCGCAGCATTAGATATTCTGCTGACAAGCACTAGTTAGTAAACATTACTGTGTTCCGGTTTGAAGGGTACTGCAGCTAGCGAAATTACAGGACTGTTGAGACTAACCATCGAAAGTCTCAAACTAATGATCGCCAAAGCAGTGATGCCCTGATTTTTGTTTTACTCCACAAAGTTCTGTGTATCACTGCAATGGTCATGGACAGGCGTTTTCTCTTACCATCAGGAGAGCGCATCGTCCGACTCATTACCTTGATATAAAAAAATGCTAACTTTATGGGATGCACTGGACACTAGAGCGACAACTTTTTTACTGATTAAAAATCAAGATATTGAACCGATTTTTATGAAATGTCTATAGGACCAATATAAAGGTACATATGTATATCCTTTCAAAAAGAATAAAATAAAATATAATCAAATTGAGAAATCCTTTTGTGAAGATTAAAAATAGAAATATCATTCGAGTAGCGATGATAGCTCAGTGGTTAGCGCGGTCGGTTCGCATGCCGAAGGGCGTGGGCTCGAACCCCAACGATGAGCTTGAGCTGCCGGTGAAGGAAATAGCGTGGTGGTAGGGTACTTTCTAGTAGCTTTCTGGCTAGCAACCACCCTCAAGTTGAAAATCTGACGCCAAGCATCTAACAGTGTGTTCCGGCAGCCTTACTTGAGAGCCAGTTCCATTCCAGGCTAGGTGTGCTTTACTATTTTCGACCCCACCGTCACTTAACATGAGGGGAGCTGTGTTCAAACAAGTAGATTGTCAACCATAAAAAAAAATTTGAAAAAGATTTTTCTACATTTGTCTCGATGTTTTGCTTTATGCTTTTTTAAGGTCAAAGAAAGTAATGCAAAAAACAGAATGATTGTTGAAAGCCCTCTTGCATTGTGATAAAAGCGATCACACGCTTTGATAACAATCAACAAGTCATTGAATGTACTCATTAAGCTAGTAGATAATGTGAGCGTGTTTTAGTATCTTAATTGATTACTAAACTTATTTAACAATACAGTGAGTCGCGTTTTGCGGAGCAAGAATATGCTTTTTATGGTTGACAGGCTAGGCGTTCCACCACAGTTCACCTGATGTGAAGTGACGATGTGATCGAATATGGTAAAAACAACTAGCCTGAAATGGAACTGGCTCTCAAGTGAGGCTGCCGGAACAGACGTTAGATGCTTGGCGGCAGATTTCAACTTGAGGGTGATAGCTAGCCAGTCGAGTACTATAAAATACCGTACCACCATGCTATGGTTCACATAACAAACATCCGGCGAGCTGTAGGCAAACAGCTAGTCTGTCAACTATTTTTTTTAAATTAATTTTTGCTTATTATGTTTCAGCTGAAAAGATAGCGGCCGAGAATGGTAGCTCGGGTCAGTCAAACGGCGCGCCACCTGCCGGCGAGCTTCGGGGAGATCGTTTCACTCTCAATCTCACTAAAGGCACACAGGTGTGTATTTTTTACTATAGAGTGTCTGACCACAGCTTGTCAGATTTTAAACGACGCCGCGATATTGTTAAGTCGGAGCGAAACTGTTTTTTATATGAAACTGTCGTCTGCATACATCGTTAAGTCTGTTTTTTCTAACTTGATACCAGCCAGCCATAAGGTTGGAAAATGCCATATCTAACAGCTTGTAATCCACCATGTCACCATTTCTCTCCTTCACGTGCAGCACCCACACCTAACTTTTTGTAATAATGGCGACACCAGACTATCGTCTAACAGTCCAACATGACTTGGAGTCCCAACTCACGACAAAACAGACTTTTCACACATATCAATATGCATTTTCCAACCTCAGAGTCTGTTCGTGTGGGGTTGCCAAATCCTTTGATCAGTGTACGATTTACCGCTATCGGAGCGATCGCGGGCCATTACGATCCAACATCGTCAAACATGCACGAACTATCGTATTTTGTAGCGATAATAGCGCGGTCGGTTCGCATGCCGAAGGGCGTGGGTTCAAACCCCAACAATGAGCTTGAGCTGCCGGTGAAGGAAAAACATCGTGAGGAAACCATAGCGTGGTGGTAGGGTACTTTCTAGCACTCCTAGTCGGATCCAAAAGCTTTCTAAGTACCATCAACAACAATCAACAGCTTTCATTCTCTTTTTGTGTTAAAGTCTAGTTTTCACAGCCATACATTAGTATCGATGGATTGACAAGGGTTACAAAAATATGGCGGTTGCGTTTAGTTGCTTCTCGTAATTCAATTTTAGTGGCGTGGTGTGGGACTTGAATCCAAACCTCTCCAGATTGGAAGTTAGACGGTCTCCTAAGCCAAGATGTAGTAAGTATCGTTATTTGTTACAGGGCTTAGGTTTCACCCTGATTGGAGCTGAAGGCATCCCTGAAGCGGAAGGCTACTTGCAAATTCGAAGCATTGTACCCAACAGCCCAGCTTGGATAGATGGTAAGATTTTTATAGGATATATCTAAATGATCGATTAAATTAGATTCGAGGTGATAGTAATTGTTTATTAAGCCGAAAAGGGGTTACTGTGATCATCATTAAGACGTAACTTTGATATAGTGAAAACAAACTGATCCACAGGAAAAGTTTTTTGACCCGGAATCAAATGTATAGTTCTGTTGATATTTTTATTCGGATAAAGGAAGCTATTCTTTTGGGGTGGCGAAACAATCACTATTTTTTTCTTTGTTTTGGCATCGTATTTTGTGCACATTCTAGTCCCCGTACTTTGAGGGTCTCATTTAAATTCCCGTAGGTTCTCGCGAGACAGCTACTACTGCGAACCGCGAATATACGATATGCAGTCGCGTAGCTTTTTTGTGAGCGCCTAGTGGAAATCGCAGTTAGACGCTCAGAGGACAAGGGCAGTATCAAGTATTTTATGATAGATCAAATGCCATATTAATAAAAAATGTGACATGACTTCTGCGTTTCTGAACTCATAATTACTATTATAAAACGAAAGTTTGTCTGTTTGTTACTTCTCAAAGCCGTTTCACGATGGATTTAGATGATCAGGGCGAGCAAAGCGAGCCCTAACACTATTTCACAACCAGAGCGTTTTTGTGGTACACTTTACTGAAAAACTATCACGCCTATACATTTGTGCTTTAACATAGTAATTTAACTTCATATAAAGATGTGTTATCTGTCAAAAAAATAATTATAACAATTAAAACAAATGAACAATAACAATTTTGTATTCATTGGACAGAATGTTATTGTACTACTAACGCCATCTGTTAAGATTATTAACATCGCTGCAACAGAACTAAACTCAATACATCTTAGCTAATCTACTTAATACTAGATGACACCACTAGAATCAGGTTGTAAAACAACAACTGTCTTAAAAATTATTATCCGTTAGAAAAACTATGCAAGCCCTCACAAAGGCTGTCAGACATTTAAAAAAAAACTGTTTTGCTAGTATTTAAAATTAAGATAGCTTATATACATGGGTTACTTTTTAACCCGGAAAACGCGGGTAAAACCGCGACGCGCAACTATTATATGAATATTTACAGGTGCTCTGAGACCAGGCGACGTGGTAGTGGGGGTGGGAAATCGTAGTGTGCGCGGACTCACGCACGCTCAAGTCGCTCAGATATTCCAATCCATCACACCGGGAACAGAAGTCACGCTACACTTGGTTAGAGGTTAGTATACTAGTTTATGTTACCAAGCAATAAGGTTTTACTTGATGGTAGATCTTTGCAGGAGGTCGTCTAGGTAGATACCACCGCAGTACCAGATATTCAACCGTAGCAGTAGTGTGTAGTCCGGTTTGAAGGGTACTGTAGCTAGCGAAATTACAGGACTGTTGAGACTAACCATCGAAAGTCTCAAAGTAATGATCACCAAAGCAGCGATGCTCTGGGCTTTCTTATGCTACTCAAAGTTCTGTTTATTGCTACAATGGTATCAACATGTACAATGGTACAATCTAATCTATCTAATACCTTTAAACGAGCACACACACATCACACATCATCAGCCATAGGACGTCCACTGCTGGACATAGGCCTCCTCATGGGGGGTTTTGCCAAAACTCGCCACGCTTGGCAGGCAGGTTGGCGAGCGCAGTTAGGTGTGATTTTTCAAGGAAGACGCTGCTGCCCATCTTCCGGATTACATCCCTTAGCCGACTCTTACGGCAACCACGGGTAGAGAGGGTGGGGTACTATTCTTACGCCGACACCACCACAGCACAAACGAGCAATTCTTGTATATATAAATAATCTGAATCTCGGAAACGGCTCAAACGATTTTCATGAAATTTAGTATGCAGGGGGTTTCGGGGGCGATAAATTGATCTAGCTAGGTTTCATTTTTAGAAAACGTCGTTTTATCCGTGTTTTCAGCCGAGCAAAGCTCGGTCACCCAGGTACTTATTATTATGTCAACGTACGTACTAAAACCCTCGGGTGGCTTATGTTGGTGATTGGCGGTTTCAGGATAACGTGGTATCTGCTTATACCTTGTGCTAAGTGGATCTCCCATTTTTCACTTACAGGTTACCCGCTAACTTTCGATGAGGACTCTAATACGAGAGTTTTGAGTACTTTAGCAGTAGATGCGACCTCGCCCCCGTCATCCGACGCTGTGGCCATGCAGCAACTCACTCGAGCTCTGAGGACCAGGTTCGTCATCACCATTTGTTTTTATTATTAATGGCTTGACCATGTTGACTATTTTAGATGTACGATGTAATAATTTTTTAATACGTAATAGATTCGCGTTTGACCAGAGCCTGCCTGATGTTAAACAACGATATGGTCTAGGATGGAACACGCTTACTTAGAACTTGTTTACTCTTGATTTGATGACACCCATATTGTCCTTTTTTTTATAAATATATTGTTGTATTGTATTGCACTATTATTGTAGTATAAAATAACCCAATTATTTCTTTATGGGTGACAGGCTAGATGTTTGACCATAGCTCATGTAATATTAAGAGTCGTGATCGAAGATGATAAATACACCTGGCCTGAAATGTAACTGGCACTCAAGTGAAGTTGCCGGAAAACATCGTTAGGTGGTTGACGGCAAATTGTCAAGTTGAGGGTGGTAGCTAGCCAGCCGAGTACTAGAAAGTACCCTACCACCACGCTATGGTTTCCTCACGATGTTTTCCTTCACCGGCAGCTCAAGCTGAACTCACGCCTAACCTAACCACTGAGCTATCATCGCTACAAATTTTAAAAATATCATTGAATGTATAAAGAGTTTCAATCTATCTATTATTAGTTTTCCGTCCCCCAGATTTAATCTGGACTCTCCGAACCATGAATCCTCAAGCCAAGGTCACGACGAGCCGGACAATTCTCCCGTCAACTCCAATCAAAGGAGAATGATGTCCCGGTCTTTCGATCTGGACGAACTTACTGCGAGCGAACCCAACCCGGCCGTGCCGCGGTGCCCTTCCGCCGACCAACTCTTACTTACAGGTAAAACAAGGGGCATCATATCTATTTACGAGATCAGTCCCTTTAATAAACGGTCCCACTGCTGGGCGAGGACTTCTTTAACTTCTTTGATTCGCGCCCGCCGCCATTTTATGCACTCTTTGCCTGAGTTTGACATATTTTATGACAACTGACAAGTAACCATGACTAACTTTTTTGACATATTCCAATAGAATTTAATTAACCAATGGGACGGACAAAAAAGCCGATAACGATTTTTAACCGACTTTAAAAAGAAGGAGGTTCACAATTAGATTGTTTTTTTTTTTTAAAGTATGTATACCGATATACTCTTAGGTTTATGATCCGATTTACGTGATTCTTCTTTAGTTTGTTTCAATAAAAATTTAACATAGTTTGGCCCAGTTGTTTCCATTTTATGAGCATTTTTTTATGATTTTTTTTATTTCCGTGGACGATGTAATTGTCTTTGGCAAGACGTTTATGAATATTATCACGTCTAGCTAGACTCATACTGTTCAAGTGTTTCTTGGCGTGAACATAAATTAACTAATAATTGAAAAATAAACAAACTTTAAAAAAAAGATGTAAATCCGACTTCAAGAAAAAAACATCAGCACTAAAAAGCGAAAAATAAAATTACTTTACAAAGTATTATTATACCTAGCAGGTATAATAATACTTTGTAAAGTGACTGATCTGTTTGAAGTCGGTGCCAAGCACCAGCACCTAGGCTAGGCTAAGCACCAACTTCAAACATATCAGTAGGTACCTAGCAGGTATAATAATACTTTGTAATGTTAGTAAGCACATACATTTTAGATAACTGATTGTGACAATAAAATGATTTATTTGATAATTTTCTCTAGACATTTTTAGATTACTTATTCGCCCGGTTACAAAAATGCCACCCATATATATGTGAGTTTTTTAAACACTGTAAAGAGGGGCATCTATTAAGTTTCTGTCCCGGTTGGAAAAAATGGTAGATCCGGTGCTGCTTGGTGACAAAATATCTGGTACTGCGGTGGTACCTAGACGAGCTCCTACTAAGGAGAAGATGTTACTTACTTTTTTAGCTGATTCGCATCGCAACGAGAATGGAAGCTCCAACGAGGGTGGCCGGGAATTCGTGCTCACATTGCGGAGAGGCGCCGCTGGCTTCGGATTCACTATTGCTGATAGTGTGCACGGGCAGAAGGTTAAAAAGGTAACTTTTGACGTAAATAATTCTTCGAATTGACTACCCGCGTTTGAGTTAGATCATTCGGTAGAATATTGGTTTGGTTTATTTATGGTATTTTTGTACTACAAAAAAAAGGTGTTTTTGTAAAGTGTAGTGCTAAATACTTCACTTTTATGCCATTTTTAAGTAAACTTCATTTAATATTTTTGTTTAGTCACAGAATATTTAAAAAAAACCGGCCAAGTGCAAGTCGGACTCGCGCACGAAGAGTTCCGATCTATGAAAAGGCAAAAAAATCGCGTTTGTAGTATGAGAGTCCCCACTTTAATGATATTTATTTTATTTTGTTTTTAGTATTTGTTGTTATAGCGGCAATAGAAATACATAATTTGTGAAAATTTCAACTGTCTAGCTATCGCGGTTCTTGAGATACAGCCTGGTGACCGACAGACGGACGGACAGACAGACAGTGAAATCTTAGTAATATGGTCCCGTTTTTACCCTTTAGGTTTGGGGATCCAATGTTTATTTGTCAATACTCTGAATTGTAATGTCACCTCTAGTATAAAGTAAGTTCATTGTCTTTTCTCTGTATATTGTGAAATAAATTTATCTTTATCTTATCTGCTTCAAGAACTGTAGGGCGTGCGTTCAATTCCCACCGGGGCAAACATTTATGTGACGACAAATGTTCTTTTGCGGCTGTTTTGTGGGTGTTCTGTATGTGTTTACAAAAGCAAAGTAATATAAGTATTCTATCGGTTATCTGGTTCGCATAGCACAGACTTTGTTTAGTTCGGGGCTAGTTGTAGTTTTTTTTTTTTTTTGACAGATAACGCATCTGGATATGATGTTAAATTACTATGTTAATGCACAAATCTATAGGCGTGATAGTTTTTCAGTAAAGTGTACCACAAAAACGCTCAGGTTGTGAAATAGTGTTATCATGATTATTGGTATAATATCTTCAGGTACTGGATCGAAGTCGGTGCGCCGGGCTGAGAGAAGGGGACTTGCTGTTACAAATAGGGTCCCGTGACGTACGCCGCGCCGCGCACCAGGTCGTGGTGCAGGCGCTGAAGGACTGCCCCGCCCTGCACGACACCGCCATCCGCGTGTGGCGCAGCTCCCGCCCGCCTCGCACTCGCTCCGCCACCAGGCACCACCCCACCTCACGTCAGTACTGCCTAATCTTACATACTAGAAGCGTGGATTTGGATTTTTTTAAAATTCCAATTTAGTTATGGAACTTTTGTAGCATCTAAATGACAGTCCCATCGTATTTTCTACAATATTTTTTTACAAGTAAAAATAATAATGATACCTACACACAACACATACTTATACACTCTCATACACACATTCGCTCCCCTGCATACACACTAAAAAATGGTAGGTCACTTGAAGCGACTCACACAAATGAACAGTTCCCTGGCTGCTTTAGAACAGGGCTCGGACAGCAGCCTGTTGAAGCTACCAACGTACAATCTGTCAAAACAAAAAAATTATAATTTGACTTAAATGTGAATATACTTTTAGGTGATGTCGGGTAATAGAATCATTTTCATTAGAATATTTTTTTTAATACATACTCGATCAAAAAAGTCTATGGACACCATGGATAAGATAAATTATTATCCATGACAAAAATAATAAATAAGAAAGAATTTATTTTGTTCTTCACATTATTTAATAATTGTTTATTTTAACCTTGATAAAGGAAATCAACTAAAAAGATTTATTTTATCCTTAACAAAAGAAATTGATTAAAGAAAGGTCTTTGACCAGCAAAAAACTAAAACCTCTCTTGGGGTGATAATGATATTGCAGTGGTGCCTAGAACATTCTAGTAACAAAATAAGTCTAGGAAATCATTGTTATGACGTTCATTACTTTGAGACATTCTAAATTTATTCATTCTTAAATTTCTAGTGACACCGAACCCACAGCTGGGTAGAAGCAAAACACCGACTGCTGAGCAATTGAGACCCACTCTACACACACAGGACACTCTACGGGACAGGCTTAACATGAATGGGATGAATTCAGGTAAATTAATACAAATTTACAAGTTTGGCTTTGCATTTGTGTTATTAAAAGAAATAGTTAAATATTGACAGATATGCGGATATACGTCCTTGAATGTGAAAAGTAATTAGACATTTTGGCGCCAAAAATTTGTCATTTTAATTTGTTTTATAGTTACTATTTTAGTTTTACTATAGCGATGATAGTTCAGTGATAAGCGTGGTCGGTTCACATGCTGAAGAGCGTAGGTTCAAACCCCAACAATTCAATTGTGATGAAACCATAGCATGGTGACTAGTACTCGGCTGAAACACTTGAAAATATGGCAGAGTTGGTTTGGGCAGAATGCCCAAAGTGTTATGCCAAACATTAAGAAAAACTTACAAAACATGGTAAATAATAATTCTATGTATTAATAACTTATTTGTGTTAAATTACAGTTATATAATTACGAGTATAATGTCAAAATTTGTGTTAAAAACAAATTACATACAGGGTTAATAGTTTTGTCTAAAATTTTACGTCAAACGAGAAAAAGTAAATTTTACATCTCTGTATATAGAATGATTTTTTCAATCGAATATACCTAGTTGAGAATGTTTGACAAAATCAGTATTTTTATCGTTATCTATATTTCTGTAGTTTCATGTCAAATATGTAGGAAATTTTTGTGAGAAACTAAAATATTAATTTTAACAGTTATTTTATGTAGTAAGTAACCTAATCTGTAGTTTAGAGTGTCCAATGTAATTAACATAGGCTTTCACTTAAACACGCTGCTTAAATTTTAAATTTAAAAACAATCAAAACAAGTACAGAAATGAAGTACACATTCCGTTTCAAAGTAATGAGTTCCAAAGCAGCGATGCTACATAAATGTTTGTCTTGGCTGGATATCGAATCCATACCATACAGCACAAAAAGCAAAACTTCTACCGAAAGAGCTACCAAGGCTATCAATTCACTTAAAAAATTAGGCAGCTATTTCGATGATTTTTCCGACACTTCCAATAGTTCTCATCATATTTCAACCAATTTACACAAAATTACGAATTATACACCTAAACCTTCCTCATGTATAACTATATCTATTGGTGAAACTCGCATGATAATCCGTTCAGTAGTTTTTAAGTTTATCGCGAACAGACAGACTGATAGAAGGCCCTTTTATGTGTACTAATATACTAAACAACTAACTCCACAGTAGAAGCGACATACGCGGTACCAGAACACAAAAACAGAGAGAGTCTCATAGACCGACGTCGACGGAGTAGCACTCCGGGTGGTCGTCTCACTCTACCTCTCGTCACCCCCTGGACAGAACCCAATACGTGGCATGAACACGAAACATGGGTCGACAATAGTAACATCCGAAATTGGGCCGAGAACGCGCAAAAATGGGACGAGAACAACCAAAAATGGGACGAGAACGGACAAAAATGGGATGAGAACGGACAAAAATGGGACGAGAACGGACAAAAATGGGACGAGAATGGTCATAAATGGGAGGGAAATGGCCAGAAATGGGATGAGACGAGTCAGAAATGGGTGCCGAGCAATGGGAATGGGTGGGAGGAAAATGGGCAGAGGTGGGAGAATGGCAATTGGGGGGAGGTACCCACACCGACGGTACATGTTGATATGAATGCGGCTTACTGGAGGGGCAATGCAAGCGTGGCGGATAGTAGCGATAATGGTGGTAAGTACGACAGAATAAGATCCTTGGTGTCACCACCAAAGTGGTAATGGGACATATCTCGTATCTGATCCTGGCTTTATTTACATGTCTTTGACTGTGGCTCTGTGCTTTGACTTGTTTGTTTGAGAATAAGACTAATTTTAAAGGCTTTTAGTTCAGAGATTTAAACTTAGTGATGTTGCTGTCTTTTTCTTTGCAGTCCATTAGACAAGGACTAAAAGCATTTTTAGTAAATTTATATCTGGCACAATTTTTCCTTTATCTAAGCTGTAAGACGTTGCTTCGTACCAGATTTCAAGATTCTCAGTTCACGGGAAGTACACTGTAGGTTTTGATTCCCTTGCGAGTGTCGAAAATTTGCAGCATAAACGGCTGTATCTTTTAATTGCGTTGGCTTAGAAGTTTGATTTTTTCACAGCTCCAAGGGACAGTAGACCTGAGTATTTGATATGTATTTCAGCTTGATGCCTCCACGCGTTCCTGAGAAAAAGGGTCTTGACAGACAGACAGACGGACAACCAAGTGATCCTATAAGGGTTCCGTTTTTCCTTTTGAAGTACGGAACCCTAAAAATCAAATCAATCGAGCCATTTTCAAGCATTTGCGAGACTAACACAGACGTGTGTTAGTCTTTCATTAATTGATGTTTCATATAGATAGATATTTGAAGTGTAATGTATTAAACCTTACGAGGTTTGTATTAAGGGTTTTGCCATAAAATTCAGGTTTCCCCGAAGACGGTATGCTTCACTCGCCTACGACAGCGGCGATTGGTCTCGGCGCCCACCAATCACCGTCCGCCAGCCGTTTAGGACCGCACTCGCCTTCCAACTCTACTGGTATGTAGATCTAGCTAATATTTTGACGTATTTTCATCTATCTTATGGAGTTTTGGCGGGAACGCGGAAAGAATCGTGTCGCCTCATTGTTTCTTTTTTTTTCAAAAACTAGTGTTTTTCGAATGTTTATGTATAAAAATAATGGTGTTAATATTCGTAAAGTGCCGAGTTATGAGCGCAAGTGTGGGAAAGTTATACGTGAAACATGACTTTTCGTGTTGTTTTTTAAACTCCATCGAAGCTTATAGTAAAGTCGACACTACTTTACAAAGGCATGACTAGACTTGACCAAGACTGGACTTTGACTGTAACTAAAGATGTTAGAAATAAATTACAAAAACCAAAGACGAGGCAATAAAGATAAAGACACTGAAGACTGCACACGAAATACAGAAACATTGAAAATAGCAGAATGCACAGAGTGCGATGCCAAGAAGAAAAAGAAAAAATTATCTATCTTATATAAATGACAGTTTGACAGAGTGGCAGATTGAAAGTTTGACGGATTGACAATTTGACAGATTTACAGTTTGATTGTTTGACAGATGGACTGATGGGCTGATGGGAGATTTAAAATACAAAAAAATAATAATTTAAAAACACGGAATAATTGTTCGCCAAAAAGAAGATAGCAGCATAGCAGATAAATATAGCGCAGTTAGGTGTGATTGTTCAAGGAAGACGCTGCTGCCCATCTTCCGGACTACATCCCTTAGCCGACTCTTACGACAACCACGGGTAGAGAGGGTGGAGTACAATTCTTACGCCGGCACCACCACGGCAACATGTTTATACATTTTGAGATTTTGTTTTTATTTCATTGACATGTAATCAGTGTTCTAAAACTCTTAAATGATAAAATGCAATGATATTACGGAATTGACTTGTAACATTGGTGCCGTGGTGGTGCCGTCGTACGAATAGTACCCCACCCTCTCTACCCGTGGTTGCCGTAAGAGTCGGCTAAGGGATTTAATCCGGAAGATGGGCAGCAGCGTCTTCCTTGAACAATCACACCTAACTACGCTCGCCAACCCGCCTGCCAAGCGTGGCGAGTATTGGCAAAACCCCCCCAGGAGAAGGGCCTATGTCCAGCAGTGGACGTCCTGTGGCACATGTTGTGATTGGTGTTATCAATAAAATTGTTGTATTTGTAAGAACTTATTTAATCGTGTTTTTTGTAGGTCGCCTTCGCAGCCATTCTCCTTCTACAGCGAGTGCAAGCGACCGCCTTCTTGCAAACTCTCCATCAACTCGCCTTCAAAGCCAATCGCCTTCCAACAACTCTTCTGATGCACGCCTCAAAGGGAACATGAGGTAATAAAAAATAACGGACAAAATCGAGTGCGACTCGCTCACCGTAAAAAGGTCCCGTTCTAAGTTTATCTGGAAAAGATCGCTTTTAATGATAAGGTCGCCAGTTACACTTGTTAAGTTTATTTTTATTGTTTATATGTAATCTTTGGTGTGGATAAATAAATTAATCAATCTATCATAAACCAAGGGTTGCATACTACCACACAGAATATAGTGCATACAGGGTTATAAGCTTGGGATGTATTAAGACAAAAGGGAATTATTGTACTCATTCTCATTGTAAACAACTTTTGCCATGGGAACAACTCTGAAATCGTCTAAAAAGAATCAGTTGTTCCATTTGCCGTGGTGGTGCCGGCGTAAGAATAGTACCCCACCCTCTACCCGTGGTTGCCGTAAGAGTCGGCTAAGGGATGCAATCCGGGAGATGGGCAGCAGCGTCTTCCTTGAACAATCACACCTAACTGCGCTCGCCAACCCGCCTGCCAAGCGTGGCGAGTATCGGCAAATCCCCCCAGGAGGAGGCCTATGACCAGCAGTGGACGTCCTATGGCTGATGATGTGATGATGATGTTCCATTAAAAAATATTGTTGCCTATTGACCAAATGGGGCAGATATTTTTTTAGAAGTACCTAAAAGTTGGTCGTACTATAATGACCCCCTTTTCAGCTTCGTATACCCCACGCATATAACCCTGTATATTCAGTAACATCGTATATTTTGCCAAGTTTCGATCTATCTATCTTTTATGTTTTTTAATTTTGTAGGTCTTGTAAATGGGTCCTGTTGGACATTCTTCGGATACGGAGCCGCCATAGCTGAAAGAGCTAGGGGTGACTTTTCCCAGCAGTGGGATTCAACATCAAATATGTGTCCCCAGGTTGCGGGAGTCGCCTCCCCTGCACCGCGGGCGGCCTGCGTCGCGGCGCTCGCCATCCTGCTACGAAACAGACTCCATCGCTCAACCTGGTTCCGTCTACGTTCACAACTACCCTCATGTAAGTTTAATTCATCATCATTATCAGCCTATCATAGTCCTTTGCTAGACATAGGCCTCTCCCAAGACATGCCACTCAGCCCAATCTTGGACTATTCTTTTCCAGACACTACTAGCTTACGTATATCGTCACTCCATATAGTCTCAGGGCGTCCTACGTTACTTTATCTAACAATTTTTTTTATATGACCCAATGAACTTCTTATCACCTGAGATTGATTTGAAACGATTTAAAACATTTCACACAACTGCAAAAAATTAACAGTTAAACACAAATGTCATACGAAAGCTTCGCTACTAACGCTGGTAATTCCCATACACAATTACAATATAGATTTTTTTTATTTCTTGGCTGTTCTTTTGTATTTTAACCGACTTCAAAAAGGAGGAGGTTCTCAACTTGATTAGTATTTTTTTCACTACAGGTCGCAGAATAAAATACAAATACCGTACAGATCATTGTTTAGTGAAATCACTTTAAGTACAACTGCGCCCCGCAGTGTTGCCCGCTGTTTTTTGAATTCCTTGCTCATCCCACGTGAACAGTACATTTTTCGGGATAAAAAGTATAGCCTATATGATAATCCAGGGTGTCAGCTACCTACAGACCAAATTTCATCAAAATTGGTCCAGCCGTTGAGCGTGAACAAGTAACAGACACACTTACAAACTTTAGCCTTTATAATATTAGTGTAATCATTATTAAAAGACTTTTTATCAGGTGGAAGCGGGCGGCGCGGCAGACCCGGAAGCGGATGTGTTGGTGAAACTGGCGCGAGGCAGCGCTGGCTTCGGTTTCCGGATAGTCGGCGGGACCGAGGATGGTAGCCGCGTCGCTGTAGGATATGTTGTACCAGGTAAATAGTTAATCTCAAATGACATGATCACTGGTCAGGTTTCTTCTAGGTTAGCGTGCTACATTATAAGCAGGGTGTGTCTACGTATTTTAACCGACTTCAAAAAGGAGGAGGTTCTGAACTTGATTAGTATTTTTTTTATGTATGTACACCGATTACTCTGAGATTTATGATCAGATTTACGTGATTCTTCTTTAGTTTGTTGCGGAATAGTTGCCATTTGGTCCCATAAACATTTAACATAGTTTGGCCCAGTTGTTTCCATTTTATGAGCAATTTTTTATGTGGACGATGTAATTGTCTTTGGCAAGACGTTTTTTAATCTTATCGAGTCAAGCTAGACTCAACTGTTCAAGTGTTTCTTGGCGTGAACATAAAATAACAAAAAATAAAAAAATAAACAAACTTAAAAAAAAAAAGTAAAACCGACTTCAAGAAAAAAACATCAGCACCAAAAAGCGAAAATAAAATATACAGACTATTACTTAAAGCAAAAATATTTTTTCTAATAGTTTATTTTTTGTTATGTAAAAGCATTGAGACAAACGGGTCGGTCTCCTGATGGTAAGAGATAACACATATCCATGACCACTGCAGCGATACACAGAACAGCCAGTAGTTTTATTAAGCGGTTTGATTCTCTTTCATTGTACGAACTGCTAACCATTAGAATTTGTTGGATTGTTGAATTAATCGGGTTCTTCTAAGCGTGCTCCATCGTAGACCGCATCTTCACAACATTTGTAGCGATGTTAGCTCAGTAGTTAGCGCGGTCGGTTCGCATGCCGAAGGGCGTGGGTTCAAACCCCAACAATGAGCTTGAACTGCCGGTGAAGGAATACATCGTGAGGAAACCATAGCGTGGTGGTAGGGTACTTTCTAGTACTCGGCTGGCACGCTACCACCCTATAAGTTAAAAATCTGCCACCAAGCATCTAACGATTTCCGGCAGGCTCACTTGAGAGCCAGTACCATTCCAGGCTAGGTGTGCTTTACCATCTTCGACCACACCGTCACTTAACATCAGGTGAGCTGTGGTCAAACACCTAGCCTGTCAACTATAAATAAAAGGCGCGATGGTAATTCAACGCAAGCCTATTTGTGATAAAAAAAATATACATAGAGAACACCCAGACAAACATATTGTGACATACCGTCATATTGTTGTAGGCGGGCCAGCGGACGGCATTCTTCGTCCGGGCGATTTGTTGACCTCCGTAGATGGAATACCTCTGGCTGGCGCCACGCACTCCCGCGCGGTCTCCTACGTTTGCCAGGCCGCTACTAGAGGACACGTGAGTATTCTCCCAATTATTCAGGGTCATTAGCGAAAGCAGGTTATTGTACTCAACATTTTCAGCCCTTAATACCCCTCTCGCCCTGGTCCAGTGCTATTCTTATGATGTAATGTACCCAACGAGCTGATGAACGCCCAACCGTTCCAAAAAAGCGGCCACCAATCCGTCAACGCTTTAGTCCACCTGCCATCATTGTGATAGCTGTTCCGACGCTTCTTAGTGCGACGTCGGATCATTATCAATCATTATAAACAACTGCTAAAGCGTGGAATACGGTAATGGGTGTTCCCTGATACAATTTGGGTGTCTTCAAGTCGAGAGTAAATTGGTATCTTCTAGGCAAGCGTGCTCCATCTTAGATTGCATCTTCATCAACATTAGGTTAGGTGGCGATCAAACGAAAGCCTTTTCAAAAAAAAATTTTTCCAATAATTGATTAATTCAAAATGAACTTCCGCAATGATTAATTCAAAATGATCTTTTTCAAAAGTTCATTTTGATTGTTCACAGTTCAAGGTATATATTTAGATTTTAAGTTTATGTCAGATTTTAGTTTTAGATATTGAGTAATATTTCGGATATATATATATATATATATAAAAATGTCGTCAAGTTAGTTAAATATCAATTGAAAAACACTTTTAAGCGGAAATAAATTAAATATATACGTTGAACACTCAAAATAAACTTTCGCAAAGTAACGCCTGAATCAAACAATTACTTTTATACTATTTAGATGTTGTTTTTTATGAATGTTAAGTAATGAGACGAATGAAACTCTTGCCTGGTGGTGGAAGATGGCACCTGTCCATGACCATTTCAGCGATACACAGAATTTTGAGTAACAAAACAAAGTCCAGGGCATGGCTGCTTTGTTTTGCTTTTGGTTGTGTGGTAGTATCAATGTTTATGAATGCTTGTTAAACAGGTGACGCTGGGCATAAGGCACAACAGAGCCGATATTCAGTCCCTCGGTGTCCCCACTATGATGGCGCCGCATTCGCACCAACCTTTACTGACGTAAGTTTACTATACTACTTATGTTTCAGGGTGCTTTGTGTTTTAATTCATATTTCAATGTGCACAAAAGCTTTTCATTCCTTTAAGTCTGCATCAATGCCGAAATACGATTGTGCTAACTAAGCAAATCTTGTACTATAGAAACTAGATAGCAGTACATCTAGACACAGAACAAATATCTACGTTCCCACAAGTGTTAGTCCTCAATGGGATTCGAGCCCGCGTCCTTCTCAATGCAGAATTACAATCAAATGAGCTAATAAGGTCATATGATGATGTATAAGGATACAAAACTGATTACAGTCTTCTAGTCTTAGTCATTTTTGTCTGTTAATACAAACAAATAATGACTGAGACTAGACTAATCAGTCCTCTATCCAAAATTTCAAGTAACATCGTACTCGTAAACAATTTTTACATAAAAGTAAATTAGACGAACACTCTCTTGATGGTAAAAGAATACCAATCTTCTAGCATCTTTAAAAGACAACTTTGAGTAACAAAGTCCAGGACATCACTGCTTCCATTTTGATCGTTAATCACAATAGCGCTGTAAAATAACATTTGGACTTGTAACTGTAAATATGTTATGTTTTTTTTTACATTTCAACGCTTTTACCAAAGATTTTTTTTCTGAATATCAAATGTTTGCTATATACATAGGCATTAACATTTCTCCTAGACTCTGTTAACTTGGCACGCCTTTACATTCTGCTCCATATCATGTTTTTGTCATCAATTATGTTTGTTTGTGTCTCTTTTTGTAATAACGTGTCTACTAATGAATAACATTTAAGAATGACTTGGTTTGACTTTGGTTGGACTTGGACTAATTGACTTGGACTTGATTGGGACCTGCTTAGCTTAACTTTCAATGTGACTTCATTTACAATATTGGACAAATTAATTTATCTGACATGCATTAATATATCTCAAATTTTGTTAGCAATTTAAATATGTCTGCTAAAACCTAATTATTGGGATCATTATTAAAGACACCAATCAAATTCAAGCAAAGCAAGTCACAGTCAAATCCCCCTCTATGTTGGGAACTTGTCTCTAATTTTCCACTGTGTATATTATGTACATAAAACATCTGGTTTGGACTTGCATGCCATCATCATCACCATCCTCCGACAGCGCTGAGCCATCTCTTCACCACCTGCCACCAACGTCTTACAATATTCTTCACCCGGCACCAATGTATCCGCCGCACCATATACCGATGTAAGTAATTGTAATTTTTGCCCGATTTCAATACAAAACACAGCGAAAATACTCTTTATTGACACCACAACAAATTACTTTAAAAATAGTCTCTAAAGACACTCTTATCACTAAAAGCGATCTCTTTCAGACAACTCTCGGATGTATAAGTAACTTTTAAACGAATTAGAAAAGATGGTGTTTGTTTTTAATAACTTAAAACAGGCTTGCGTTTTACCGCTCTCGACCGATGTTAAGCAAAGATGCGGTCTACGATGGAGCACGCTTGCATAGAAGAAAACGATTCACTATTGAACTTGCAGACACCAAGACACCACCCGGGCAAGGCTTTCTACTGTTTACTGTTTCTTACTTCTTACTTACTTCTATTGTTTACTGTTACTTACTGTTTAGTGGTTCACATAATAAAAATGCGATCAAATAATTTCGTTTGTTTTTAGATTTACCCTTTGGGTACGGAACCCTAAAAACAGTTTTCATTTACTCCCGTCAGGAGCGCTAACCCGATTTCCATATATTATCTATCGTACGTAAATCTCACAAATTAATATGGTTTTTACATGGTGGTAATCTTTGCAGTAGGTCGTCTAGGTAGGTACCATCGCACCTCCAGATATTCAGCCACCAAGCAGTAGTGTGTTAACATTGCTATGTTCCGGTTTAAAAGGTACTGCAGCTAGCGAAATTACAGTGCTGTTGAGACTTACCATCAAAGTAATGAGCGCCAAGGTAGCGATGCCCTGGACTTTGTTTTGTTACTCAAAGTTCTGTGTATCGCTGCAATGGTCATGGACAGGCGTTATCTCTTACCATCAGGAGAGAGTCTCGTAGGTCTCAAAACTTTTACATAAAAATTAATGCTAGAGCGTTTTTAAATAGTAATCCATCTTAATTAATACAGTATTCTAAAATCAACGTAATTCTTTTTCAGGTACGGTGTGCAATACGACTCGAACCCTGCGTGGGCGCCCGTGCCATACGACGTGACCGTGACGAGGAACGAAGGCGAAGGATTCGGATTCGTTGTCATATCTTCCACTAATAAGGCTACTAGCACTATCGGTAAGTAATACACAGAATACAAAAAAAATACGTCTTAACATTTTTTTCCTACTTTTTATTACACACTACTACATCATTTACAAAATAAAATAAATAAGATCTACTCAAAATAAACTGTCAATATTATAATTGTCAAAATCTAAGTCTCCCGCGCACCGAGCCCTGCCCTTTTGTTTTAGCTTATACTAGCTGTGCCCCGCGGTTTTACCCGCGTGATAATGATGAAAAGTATCTCGTTTTATTCCAGGGCCTAAAGTATCTACATGCAAAATTTCATCCAGATCCGTTGAGCCGTTCTGGCGTGATTGAGTAACAAACATCCATCCATCTATCCAAACTTTCACATTTATAATATTAGTGGGATAGTGGGATTTACCCGACTGCGGAAAATGTGGGTAATGATATACGAATATTGATAATACTATAATTTCACTTGTTTTATCGTCAATATTTTTTTAACTATTTAAATACTTGACGTTGGCTATATGCACAAATTGCTATGCCATATATCATATTTCACGTAATGTTTTTGTCAAATACTTTAAAATACTGAAACACAGGTATTTTTTCTTTTCATGTGAAACTAATGAAACGGTCGAGACGCTCTTCTGATAGTAAGAGATAACACTTGTCCATGACCATTACAGCGATACATAGAAATTGGAGTAACAAAACAAAGTCCAGGGCAGCGCTGGTTTGGCGCACATTACTTTGAGCCTTGCGATGGTTAGTCTCAACAGCGCTGTAATACCCTTCAAACCAGAACATAAATCAAAATTAAACTCAATATAAATTTATTTCCTATCGATTTAGGATGCATTAGAATGAACCCATTGGCTCCGAACTAGTGTTAACTGTATTTCGGAAACCAATGGCGATTGGTTCTCGCGATGTCTAATAAAGCACAAAAAGTCAGAGGCAGACTTAAAACTAAACAATTTTTTATACAATTACATAAAAATTTACCTATATCTATATATAAATATGTGTGATTATGTGTGCCTGCGTGTGTGTATGTGTGCGTGCGTGTGTATATGTGCGTGCAAGTGTGGATGTGTGTGTATATGTATATGAACACAATAATGTTTACAAACGACAGCGTTATAAGTTTGACGTTACTGTGTTTGTGTGTGTGGGTGTGTCTGTGGTATCGTAGCTCCCAAACGGATGAACCGAATTCGATTTTTTATTTTTTTTTGTTTGAACGCCTAATTAGTCGGGACTGTTCTTAGCTACGTTTGATTTTGAGTCGGGGGGGTTTTTTAAACTTTTAATAATTGATTTGTTTTCCAGGGCAATTGATCCCCAACTCGCCAGCCGCCCGCTGCGGGCTCCTCCACGTGGGAGACACCATCATCGCCATCAACAGAACCCCCATACGAAACCTCCCCCACCCCGAGGTGGTAGCCCTCATCAAACATTCCGGAGCGGCTGTCACCCTGACAGTCTTACCCGCGCCTCCCGCTCCCCACGACATGCAATATACGCTGAATGACCAGCCCTAGTGTCAGAATTAACGTGCCAATCACATGTAGGTACTACTTGCGTACAGCTCATGAATGAAACTCATTGCCGGCTTCTTTGTTTCCTATAAACTACAATTTAGACGTTTTTAAGAGTGAATAGATTTCTTCTAGATCAGCGTGCTCCATCCTCGGCGAATTTTGAATTCGGTGCTTAGCCTAGCCTAGCGGTGCTTGGCACCGACTTCAAACAGATCAGTAGGTACCTAGCAGGTATAATAATACTTTGTAAAGTAAGTTTATTTTTCGCTTTTTAGTGCTGATGTTTGTTCTTGAAGTCGGTTTTACTTTTTTTTTTAAAGTTAGTTTATTTTTAAATTTTTTGTTAATTTATGTTCATGCCAAGAAACACTTGAACAGTATAAGTCTATCTAAACTCGTCTATCTAAAGTACGAATGCTCAAAAAAAAAATTAAATGTCAAAAAAACACATTTTTCGCGATTAGTGGGATTTCACATGGGTCCATGGGGTAGGAAAAATCTCAAAAAAAAACTTTCGACCCTTTTCAAGATTTTCTGGTCGGTTGAAGCAAATTCGGTGGGGGCCGCCAGACCCCTCTTAACCCGCTACCCCTTTTGGCAAGCATTGTCTTATAGTACACATAAAGGACTGAATATCTGGTACTGCGGTGGTATCTACCTAGACGACGTCCTGCTAAAACTATCACCAAGTTATCTGGAAGAAACCGATTCACTCGCTACTTGAAGGCACCCAGATTGTATCTATCAAGGAACACCCACTCGAGCAACAAATTCCATTATTATTTTTCTATTTCAAAAGTATCTCATCTCAATTTGCGACTGTAAAATATATACTTTATAATACATTTACTCGTATGATGGTGAATCTATAGTGTCGAATATCTTTGATTTCAAAGGTCATTCCATAAAAAAGTTTAGGAAGATTTAAATATACTGCAGCTAATTTCTATATTAATATCTAAGGGAATAATAGCTTTAATTTTATTAGTAATAGATTTAATGATTAAATATAATCAACGTTCGTGTTGAATTAATATTAGATATAATTAAACATTGTTATATTTCAGTAAAACCTTATGTTGTATAAGCTATGAGGTTAGTTTTACCACGTAGGTTCAAGCTCTGAACTTTAACATATAGATATGTATATACTTAATAAAAAAAATAACAATTTATTAACTATTATAAATACAGAGTTATATGCTCGAAGTGTATTTAGCTGAAAGTACTCGCTATTACGAACAATTT
This sequence comes from Biston stratarius, assembly GCA_950106695.1. Taxonomy (NCBI): domain Eukaryota; kingdom Metazoa; phylum Arthropoda; class Insecta; order Lepidoptera; family Geometridae; genus Biston; species Biston stratarius. Next base: position 8,219,724 of record OX467108.1, read on the forward strand.
TTACATGGGTCACATACATTTCTGAAAATTAAAAAAAAAATGCTGTTCTATAGAAAAACTAGCTGTGGCTACATTTATTCAGCATAAAAGGCATATGTGTAAATCCAGGGTGTCAGCTACCTCCATACCAAATTTCATCAAAATTGGTCCAGCCGTTTGAGCGTGAAAAAGTAACATACACACAAGCATGCTTACACACTCATAAACATACTTACACACTCATAAACATGCTTACATACTCATAAACATGCTTACACACTCATAAATATGCTTACACACTCATAAACATGCTCACACATATACATGCTTACTCATAAACATGCTTACACACTCATAAACTTTAGCCATTATAATATTTTAGACATTCATAGACATTTGACCATGTTCTATACATTATTTCAACTTTTTCCCTATACACTATAACAAGGTTAAAAGCTTGGGGTATATTATACCAAAAGAGTCATAATGTGTATGACCCTTTTTCAGCTTAAAAAAGCCTTAATGTATAGGCCAGCCGTTTTATTTGCTATTTCAGAATTATGTGCATAGTAAAAGTTGTTGATAACGAATAGTACAATGTTTCTCTTTCGCTCACACTTAAAGCTTACAACCCAGTATAATGATCTACTCTAAAATAAATTTACCGTCCCAATTTTCTCCCATGTTGTGCCTTGACAGAGCTTAAAGATTTTCAAATATTAAAACTATCGATATAATATTGTATAATTCTTTAAAAATAACATTTACGTAAAATTTATAAAAGTTAATTATTATTATACAACATTGTTAAGGCTAAATGAATTTGATTATAAATAAAATTTACTTATAATAAAATAAACATAGGTAAAGACGATTCATTTATCATATGCTAGTAGTGAAAAACAAAACACTGAAAGTTAACTGTAGAGTTAACTTTTAAAAAGTATTTCAAATCCTTCCATATATCACAGACCATTGACAAAAATAAACAATATCTTCAACAATGTTCATTTCAAAATTAATATTGAAAAGATTTTATTGTCAAAACCGACGAAAGTCGCGGGCAATATCTAATATTAGGTATTCATGAATTACGTAAACACCGTCTTTGTTTTGCTTATTTTTAATGATATTGGGGGGATCTATATGGCGATAACGTCAGCAATGTGCTATAAATTATGCTGCTTGTTTATTACCCTTGTTATTGGCAAACCTCGTTACCAATGTTTACGTAAGCATAGGAGGAGGGAGTAAGAAGCTTAGGATGAGGGAGAAGAAGCATAGGAGGAGGGAGTAAGAAGCATAGGAGGAGGGAGTAAGAAGCATAGGAGGAGAGAGTAAGAAGTATAGGAGGAGGGAGTAAGAACTATAGGAGGAGGGAGTAAGAACTTTCTTACTTTTGCTGACAAGGGGGAGGGAAGGGTTAATACCTACTTAAATTCTGCTTACGTAATATTTGAATGGTCCCCTTATTATATAAATTATAGATTGCAGTGCAAGCCTGAAATAAATAAAAAAACTTATAAACTAGTGCCACAAATGAAATGATATGAACTTTATTGATCCTTTTTAACTAAAGGAAGCTCAAGTTGTTGTTAACCTTTTTATACATTGAAGTGAAAAGTAGTTAACAAATTTAGTAGTAGTTAGTAAAAGCAGCTAACTGTCTAGATGGGGGACGAAAGTCAAATCTGTTGTTTTTATAATATTTTGTACTAAATTAAATATAAAGTTTGCTTTGCATAGCACGCGTAGGAGAAGGAAGTAAGATCTTAGCTTACTTTTGCTGCGGGGGAGTGAGGGGTTAATAATTACTAAAATTCTGCTTACGTAATATTTGAATGGTCCCTAAGTACCCTTTCATAAATTTACTGGCGACCTAACTTTGCTGGTGTATATAAAATTTTAAACTCAGAAAATCGTTTTTTCCTTAAGATGAAGCTTAAATCGATATTTCACCCTCAAAAAGCCCCATGATAATTCAGCTTGCTCGTAGAGCCCCTAGTTCTAGATGTGACGGCGATTCCCTCGGCAATCAAACGCCCCCTGAAGCTACCGCCTGGAGCACCTGCCTCTGCCCCTAATTGGATGAGGGGTTTGCCCCCTCTAGATCCGGGGCTGCTAGACTAAAAAATAAACGTTTGGAAATTTTCATATTATTTTCGAAAGTGACTCAAGAGCCTCACATGACGTCACGTCCCATAGGTTTTAGACCTAAAGCAACTATGGTTGTATTATTAATCTAGATTCGTAACTTAGTTATATCAGCTTAGTGTAGCTTATGTTATTTCTATGGTTGTTATACAGACTGACTTGATGATGAGCTAAGTATTCAGAAACCCATGTTTTTGACTGTATTTTACGCGGGACCACCGACATTTCGATGAAATTATATCGTTTAGGATTAATATTATATAATTTTACTCATTAACGTAAACTAAGTAAAATTGTACTAAAATTATACACTACATAATTAAATATAAGTAGATAATTCATGTTGATATTAAAGATTTTATTTGGTAGAACTTTGATGTCTGGAATTTGCGTTACTGCTATTGATTTGTATATTACTTTTTAAGGATATGTCCAGCGGTAGATTTTTCTGGCTCTGTACGTGCAGATATATTCTTCCTTAGTGTAAACTTAATCGCACGCAAAGAGAACAGCTAATGAAATTACAGGGCTGTTAAGACTAACCATTTATGTCTCAAAAGTAATGAGCGCCAAATCAGCGATGCCCTGCTTCTCAAAGTTCTGTGCTACTACAGTGGTCATGGACAGGCGTTACCTCTTACCATCAGAAGAGCGTCATGTTCGTTTCATCATTTTTACATTAAAAAAATATAGATTGTTAACTTTTCGTTTTAAGCGTCGACGCTTTCTAATAACAATTTACACAAGTATGAACGTAACGTAATATAATTACATAAATCGATCAAAATTGAAATCATACCTAAGACTACTTTTTTTTTATTGTAGGACACATTACACACAGCGCCATCTGACCCCAAACTAAGCAGAGCTTGTGTGATGGAAAGCAGATAACTGATAGGATACATAAATACTTCTTTTTTTTGTAATTACATACAATACATACAGAACAAACCCTTTTTTTATACCATAAAATGTTTGTCCTTGGCGGGAATCGAACCCACGCCCTACAGCTCAGGCAGACATACTCCCAATGAGCAAACAGGGCTGTCAACAACATGGTGCACTGTTAAACGCAACGCGTAATATTTTGGTCGAATAGTATATTTGTCTGTTAGTAACTGCACATAGTCATCAAATCTCGTTTGAAGTCTCTTATGTAGATTTCCTTCGAAAGAGTTAACGTTCTTATGTGACACTAGCTTACGCCCGCGACTTCGTACGCGCTGACTTTAGAATTGAGTTCAAAGATAAATTATATATTATATAGAATTAATCAAAATCCTTTCTTAGCGGATGCCTACGCTATAACATCTACCTGCATGCCAAATTTCAGCCCGATCCGTCCATTGGTTTGGGCTGTGCGTTGATAGATCACTATGTCAGTCAGTCAGTCACCTTTGAGTTATATATATTTAGATTAGCGGAGATGTTTATTAGAAATGCTGGAACGCGAATGTTCGGATGGGCATATCCTTAATTTTAAAATCTTCAGTCTGTCCCTTTCATTGTAAACTATTAAATAAGCAGTAATAGATCTTGTAAAGAAATTTAGTTCTGCCATATAAAATCATATTAATGATAAGGAAACGCAATGAAAAGTGCCTTATGTAAAATGTCTTGCCCTTTATAAAGAAACTACTGAATACATTATATGCTATTAATTGAAAATGATGACCCAAAGAAAATCTGATTTTTATATGTAAGCATATACGATTTGTATATGTATTAAAACATGCGACATTATTTAAAAATATTCCAATATGTTTATTACTATATTCTAATGTAAAAAAAACAGCAATATTTTCTTATACTAAAACCTATGGAAATATGTAATCTAAAATAAATACATTGGATACTATTAATAAAACATGTTTTATTTATAAAATATATCTCGTTCTTGAATTTTTGGTAATTGCCTAAAATAATGCACAATTCTTTTACAAGATTAAATACTAAATTTTGAGAGCACTTCACCGACGTACTTGTATGAAATTATCTTGGTGTCCACGATTCACTTGAAATCTTTTTCAACCCGTCTTTCATTCCAGTAGCCAGCTAACTTTTATCCTAAAACTACGGAAAGTGTGGCCATCGAAACTAGTCACAATATACATTAATAAAAAATAGGGATACTTTGATCTTATTTAAATAGTAAATGCCGGATGCCAGATTTCTACAGCATGTCTCGAAGAAAATCTGCAGTGGCTCTAATTAATTTGTAAGAATTATGTTGTACATAAACAATCGTCAAATATCGATATAGTATACCTATGTAAATCTCACAAATTGATTTGCCAGCCATTCTGTTCTCTAGCATGGTAAACTGAGAAATATTTAGATTTTTATTTCCAGTCTGTTACAATTTTCTATTCGTTTTTTTAAAGACGAGTTAGAACAAAGCCGCTTTATACCACTTTCATTGATCAAATTTCTTAGAGATGGAATTATGTTGAATCGGTGTTTCCCGACAGATACAGTCCGGGTGTCTTTAAATCGCGAGTGAATTATATATCGATTACTTGTAGGAAAGCGTGCTCCATCGTAAAACACTATTTGCGAATAAAAAGTTATCTTGTGACAAGTTTTGTTAGCCAAACTAAACACATCTTACAGCATAACTGGCCTGCTTCTAATGCCTACAGCGTCGCTTGTGGGAGCGGTGGCGACCTCCAAAATCCAGTTGGTGTATCTGTCAATTCTGGTGAACACATTCGAAATTGTGCTGGTACCGCATTGGTCGTGGAAGGAGGAAATACCCACAGCCACCTGGCCGATGACCATGGGTGCGCCAGAATCACCGTTGCACATTCCTTGACCGTCCTCTGCGTTGGCGCAAATTACACCTGGAAATTTAATTATTGTATAAGATTTAATACGAGGAATTTCTTGCATTTCTTTCAGAAGATTGTGGGTTAGTTCACGAATTTGAAAAATATTAGATACGCGTATACGTCTTTTTTTTTTTAAGTAATGAGACGAACGAGACGCTTTCCTAATGTTAAGAGATAGCGCCTGTCCATGACCATTGCAGCGATTCACAGAACTTTGAGTAGCAAAACAAAGTCCAGGGCATCGCTGCCTTGGCGCTCATTACTTTGGGACTAGATGGTTAGTCTCAACAGCCCTGTAATTTCACTAGCTGCAGTACCCCTTAAACCGGAACACAGTAATGTTTACACACTATTGCTTGGTGGCAGAATATCTGGTACTGTCGTGGTACCTACCTAGACGACCTCCTGCTAAAGAAATCTACCACCAAGTTATACTATACTAGTAATGTATCTACGTATTGGGAAAAAAATATTCAACTGGTCCCGTGAAAAAAACATCGTCAGGAAACCTGCATTCTAGAGAAGACATTAAATGTCGTATATGATTAAGCCAAACAGTATCTAGGCCACGGTGACCCAGTAATTAGAGCCCAATCACTCCTCGGAGGTAAACATCACACGTGACCAGCAGATGTATATGGTGTTTCCAGATATGTTTACGCCGACTTGATTCTTGCCGAGGCAGTCCGATACCCTTTTATACGATCAATTTACACGTGCTGTCTTGCCGTCGAAACTGATTTACATGTGATTGTGGATATTTTTGTAAAATTAATTTGATGCTTATTATATTGTAACTATAAGAATTAAATAAATCAAATCTCAAAAGTAGTATTTAATATTTATAAAGTTTGCCCACTATAAAGTTAGTTTAATTACGTCAAGATTTATTCATAGTGAGATAACCTACAGCGTAGTACCTACCTATCAAGTTACCAGTTACGCAGCACCAGATATTCTGCCGCTAAGCAGTAGTGTGTAAACATTACCATGTTCCGGTTTGAAGGGTGCTTCGTCTAGTGAAATTACAGAGCTGTTGAGACTTACCATCGAAAATCTCTAAGTAATAATAATAATAATATCTTTAATGCAGGCATAAAAATAATCCCATATAAAATTTAAAATTAAGAGTTTTAAAATTTAGTTAGTTAGGTATATTTAAAATTTCTAAAATTAGATCAGTTTTTTCTACTGATTATTTTCGATTCGCACGCTGGTGCACTTTCCTCCATTTACTAAAAAGGGGACTATTAAGACAGTCATTCAGGCCTTGCAATATGCCGTTCTTCGAATGTATCAACCCATTCCAGAAGGAAGCTACTCTGGATCTAATGACGGCATAAAAGTCCGGCACCCGTGCATCAGCGAACATGCCCGACGCGCTGCAGTAACGCGCTTTTTTCATAAGAATGCGGAACGCATCATTGTACTGCACCCTTATGGTGTGGTACGTTTTCTGTTTGTAATTAGTCCACAGCTGACATGTGTAAAGGCACAAACAGTAAGCTTGAAAAAGCGTTTTTTTGACGTCGATGCTACAGCTGGAAAAACGGCGCGCGAGCATGTTACACCTGATGGACAGACTCCTTCGTTCACGCTCCATATCCATGTCATCAGTCAGATCTTCTGTTAAAATGTGCCCTAAGTACTTGAAATGTCGTACAACCCTCACTGGCAAGCCATTCAAACATACGTTTGGTATTCTCTCCGGACCCTTTCCAGCTCGAAAAACCATCATTTCCGTTTTCGATACGTTATAAATAAGACCGTGATTGACTGCGTATCTTTCACAGATGGCTAGAAGTTTTCTTAGGCCATTGATAGAGGGCCAAAGCTGCGTTTCTTGGACTTTGTTTTGCTACTCAAAGTTCAATGTATCGCTGCAATGATCATGGACAGGCGTTATCTCTTACCATCAGGAGAGAGTCTCGTATGTCTCATTACAAGAAAAATAAAGCCGGTATCTAAATTATAAAAGAAATACTTACTGTCACTGATAGTGACCATCTCGTTGCCAGCGTATTCTGCTATGCAGGCTTCTATGCCAACCTTATTCAGAGTAATGGTTTTGAGTAGCTCAAGCTGTGGGCCACCGACCTGACAACCACAAAAATATGTTTATAGAAGGTACCTTGGTCCAACATGGCACGATGTGTACAATACCAGCCTTTGGGAAGAAATTTAGTCGCTTAGGTCGTGGTGAAATTTAAAAAATCTGCAAAAAAATCCCCAGATTGAATGGTCCTTGATAGACTTGATAGCCGTGGTTGCCGTAAGAGTCGGCTAAGGGATGTAATGGGCAGCAGCGTCTTCCTTGAACAATCACACCTAACTGCGCTCGCCAACCCGCCTGCCAAGCGTGGGGAGTATTGGCAAAACCCCTCCCCAGGAGGAGGCCTATGTCCAGCAGTGGACGTCCTATGGCTGATGATGTGATGTGATAGACACAATGGGTGTTTTCAAGTCGCGAACGTATCTGTTACTCGAGCTTGCATGCATGCTCAATCGTAAACCGCAACTTTGCTTAACATCGAGCACATGGCGGTCAAATGCAAGTCCATTAAATAATAATTTTTAAAAAACTTTCTACTTGGCTAGCTGCCATCGTTGAATTGAAAATCTGCCGCCAAGCACCTAGCGATGTGATCTAGTAGCTTTTCGACATAAGTTTATTGGTGTGTTTCTTTATTTATCTTGTTTACCGAGTCAGCCAGTTTTTTATAAACAGGCCCACTGCAGGCTGGGCACAGGTCTCTTCTCATTATATGAAGGATAAGGCCATAGTTCATCACGTTGGCAGACTTCACACGTCTTTGAGAACTTTTTTTAAGCACTTTCAGACATATGTAGATTTCCTTACGATGTTTTCCTTCACCGTTTGAAGTTATCGGCAATACGCACATAACCTAGGAAAGACCTTGTGTGCTATGGGATTCGAATCCAGGACCTCTAGATTGGAAATCAGACGGTCTCCCAACTAGGCTGTAGAAACTTTTCATGTTCATGTCGATTTTATTCATCTACATTTGTGAGTTCCCATTATTTTTTAAATACTTAATAGGTTTGCGTTTGACCACGCCCTGCCTGATGTTAAGCAGGATGTAGTCTAAGATACCCATTCCAGGTTAAATGTGTTTTCCATCTTCAACCATAGCTTATAGTTTAAAATTGTTTTTTTTTTTTTTAATTGTTGACAGGCTAAATTAGACCACAGCTCACCTGATTTAAGTGTCGGTATGGTCAAAGATGGTAATCACACTGGAATGGAACTGACTCTCAAGTGAGGCTGTCGGAATACACCGTTAGATGATTGGCGATAGATTTTCAAGTTGAGGGTGGTGGCCAGCCTGTCGATTACTAGAAACTACCACCACACTATGGTTTCCTCACGATGTTTTCCTTCACCGGCAGGTCAAGCTCATTGTTGGGGTATAAACATAAAAAGTTCCCCTCGATTTCTCTGGGATGCCAGCATCAGATTCTGGTTTCCTTGTCACGGTACGACGGTTGGGATATCAATCCTTTTCAAAAAAAAAATTTATCAAAATCGGTTCATAAACGACGAAATTATCCGCGAACACACATTAAAAAAAATTATATACCTACGGTCGAATTGAGAAACCTCCTTTTTTTGAAGTCAGTTAAAAATATGCCACTATTGCGTTTAGGTACGGCAAGATCTTGTTTCTGTAATCGATACTCACATATTCAAAGCCCCAGCTGACAACCTTGACCTCATGCCCATCAGGGATAAAGGTTCCCTGGGGAGGCAGGAAGAGGACATCGATGACGTTACTCATAGAGATAGGTGTTGCAACTGAGGTAACTGCAATGTCGTTGATGCGAGGTTCCTCTAGGTAGCCAGGATTCTTGATGACGTTATTGATGTTGACCACAACCCCGCCCGACAAACTGTTTGTCGAACCGGCGCGGACTTGGATGTTTTCATTAATAGCACCACTGCGAAGAAAAAAATAATCAAAATCCAAAAGTTCTTTATTCAGTTTAGGCCCTGGTAAGGCACTTATGAACGTTAAGTTACATGTTTGAATCTACCACCGGCTCGTAATTACACTTCAACTGAGAAGACTCCGGCAAGAAACTCAGCAAGGAATTTTTTTAGTGGATCTTTCTTTTCATATTAGGTTACAGTTTACAGTTATAAATATTAATACATTAAGCTTACTACAATTGTCACTTAGCCAGAGGAATGCAAGTGCAGAGAGAAGCTACAACAACCATATATTCCTGTTTTCCATGTAATGAGCCACCTTATAGTAGGCTTTGTCAATATGTGAGACGATATTCAATTCGCGTGATTTACAATTGTTTTAAAGAGTGGGACAGCGTCCGTCCTGGAGTAAATGGAAACTGCTTTGTTTTTTTTATCGTTGACAAGCTCGGTGTTTGTCCACAGCTCACCTGATATTCAGTGACGGTGTAGTTGAAGATGGTAAACACATTTAGCCTCGAATGGAACTGGCTCTCAGGTGAGGCTGCCGGAATACACCGTTAGGTGCTTGGCTGTAGATTTTCAACTTGAGGGTGGTAGCTAGCCAGCCGAGTACTAGAAAGTACCCTACCACCACACTATGGTTTCCTGACGATGTTTTCATTCACCGGCAGCTTAAGCTCATTGTTGGGGTTTGAACCCACGCCCTTCGGCGTGTGAAACGACCACGCTAACAACTAAGTTATTATCGCTTGTTTACATTGTGAACTGTTAGAGCTACTTATGCCAACTAGGCTAACAGGGCTATATTTTATTAACTATGTATATAATAATAATAATAATTTATTTCAGGAAAAAAATATGCAACTTCATGCAGTGGACCTTGAATCTCACACCAGGGAGTCCCGTGTCGTGAGATTTAGTAATACCCACCATTTAGAGTTTTGTGTGAATGTGTGTGTGTTTGTGTGCGTGTTTGTTTGTATGTACGTGTGTGTGTATGTCATAAAATGAATGCATTTTTTCTTTCTTTTTAAATACATTAGTTTTAAAAATAATACAAAGCAACGACATGATTTAAATCACCTAAATTTTAATGTTCTCTAATACTGAGATGAGGCATGCGCCCCACTGTTTGCCAGCTATTAAAAACAGGGATCTAACTCCGGTAACTCACGTGAAACAGAAGCCGGAGGTGAGCACGTGCCAAGAGGAGAGCAGGCAGCCGACGCAGCGCTGCACGGTTATGCCGGGCCCGGTGTACGTGTACACCAGCGCCACGATGTAAGGGAACTCTTCGATGGACGTCGGCGTGCCGCCCACGATGCGCCCTTCTGGCGCCGCTGACGCTGCAACAAGGAATAAGGACTTAAATTCGATCGCTTACACGGTCTTTTAAGTACCTATCTAATAAATAGGTGCACTACGTTGCCAGCCGTAGTGATTAAAGGTGGAGCTGGAGTGACGCTGCGATAAATTGGTGACTTAAAGCAGAGGCGGCGTAAGGTGAGGGCGACGTGGGCCACTGCCTACGGCCTCGCGGTCCAAGGGGCCTCGCGCCTCGAAGGCTTATACATTACCAAACCGTGAACGTGAATGAACGTGACGAAAAAAAATTACTCGCCATAAAACGATAAATATTATTATTGTCAATTTTATTAAAAATAAAATTGACAATAATCATCTCCCATACAGCATTTTTGGTAGCCGTTACGAAAAAACTCGACACTATCGCGTCGACACTAGTAACTTTTTGGTCGCTGAGTCGACTTAGTTTCGGTCGCTGCGACTAAAAGTGGGGAAGATCCCGACACATACTTAGCAGTAACATTTGGTTTTCAAGTTACGTTGCTGTGTGGTAACATTGTTCTCAGTCTGCAACGACTTATCAAAAATCGTTCGTTCTTTCATTCTTTTAGTTCAAGAGAAGTGAAGTTTAATACATATAAAAATATTAATTGTAGGAGACTCCATATCATAGTTTTGACAAAAGGTAATTATTATATTTGACATTAATTGGTTCTAGTTGATATTTGACATTAATTGGTTCTAGTTGATATATTGTGCTAATATCGATGGAAAAAGAAATGTATCGTGTAATTTGGTCAAATAGTTTGAAATTTACCAACGCGCCACTCATTTATTTTAATTTCACCAGTTCAGTGACATGTTTACAATGTATTTACTACACGTTTTTACATTTCCAGAATTGGAAATCTTTTGCTTCAAAAAAATAATATACTATTTGTACAAATAATATGTTATTTAACTAAGAATAACCTATTAAATTAATAAAACATTTAAAAAAATACATTTATTTAGTGAAAATATTGTAGTCACATCTGGTAACAAAGTTACTAAACCATGTCGACTTCAAACTAGAAGTAGTTACAAAGTTACCGAATTCACATAATGGTGTCACTTCTTTTATTGTATCCAGCGATTCTCAAACTTTCAGAGACCATGTCCTTTTCAATTGTTTTAACAATTGTTGAGGGTTCATCACAACTCATATCACTAGTACCAAGTAAGTACATAGATTGAGAATGACTATGTCCTTTATTGGCCAAGGACTAGAAAAAATAGCGACCTCGAACAACTACGAAGAGACGAAAACAGCCTTCCGGCTAGAGATTAGAAAGGAATAAAGTGCAAAGTGAAATCACACAATATAAAAACTTTTGTAGAAGGTCTTAAACTCGAAGAAATGTATTCTAACTATTTTTAGTTGTCAGCAATAAATTTTGGGAAACTGTGTCTATAGTACTTATGACTTTTTGATTCTCATTTTGGAATCTTTGTTCAGAAACAATGACATAACATTACAACACCTCGTGTATATTAATTATTGTTGTTGTAACATGGTAACCACGCCGTTACTACACATTTACTTCTTGATGATACGCTTGTTACAAACTAAACACAATGTGTATAACAATAAGTCTACACAAATGGTTCCGTAACGTGTGAATACAACGACTACAAATAGTTCCTGAGTTCCTGAGTTCATTGTGTGTGAACTGTTACCAGACATGCAGACCAAACCCCACACAGTCGCCATCTTTCGTAACAGTTACGAAACTGCGACAACTTGTTACTAGATTGAAAATTTTGTGACCAAAAAATGCTATATGGGCTGCTGGCGTTGCTTCGCTTTTGCGGGGAATCCTGCCGGCCAGCGCTAGAGATTCCGATTCTGTTTGTTTACGTTACTGTCACGTTTCTCAACGGCAAATTTTGATAGCTACTGTTCCATTCCCTGTTCGCTGTACGTTACTTGCTCAGACCGGCCCATAGTCAAGATGAATACGAATTAAAAGCAATGGACAGCAAACAATGAATGAAATGTAGTAACAAACGTATTCGAAGTGGAGAAGAAGGCCTCACGAAATTTACCCTGCCCACATCAAATAAAGGCCTTGCCCCGCCACTGTTGCTACTGAAACTTGAGCAGTGTCATAAAAGTGTGAAAGTGGTGAGCTGTGGTCAAAACAACTAGCCTGTCAACCATAAAAAAGGTTTAATTTCAACTTACCAGTAGCGACAAGCGCAAGGACTAAGTACACGAACAGACCCATGGCGCCTGATTGACTACCACTCCTACCAAAGGTGCTCTGCGACTTTATTTAAGGGCTTGCACCACTGTCTGCGACTATCTGCGGATCACTTGAATGGATAATCTCTACAAAATCATGTAAAAGGTGTTCTACAAAATTTAGAGATTTTATATTATAAACTAAATTTACTTTATTTTTAGAACTGAATAGTGTTATAACATAATATAAATGCGAAAGCCTGTCTGAATGTTTGGGACTTCTTCATACTGACATGGCTTGACGGATTTGGATGAAATTTGGATAAGGATGAATCCTACCTTCATTCCAAATTAATAATAAGCCCGGATTATTCCCGTGGTGGTGCCGGCGTAAGAATAGTACCCCACCTTCTCTACCCGTGGTTGCCGTAAGAGTCGGCTAAGGGATGTAATCCGGAAGATGGGCAGCAGCGTCTTCCTTGAACAATCACACCTAACTGCGCTCGCCAACCCGCCTGCCAAGCGTGGCGAGCATTGGCAAAACCCCCCCAGGAGGAGGCTTATGTCCGCCAGAGGACGTCCTATGGCTGATGATGTGATTCCGTAAATCGCTGTCAAAACCGCAAAGTCTTTAATAAATCTATCACTGGTTTACATCGAACAAGCTTTTCTTAGTTTAGGGCCAGATGGCGCTGTGTGAAATGTACCTCTAATAAGACAGTACACTTACTTTTTTACCTCATGGCTTATTGACAAGTTAAGCTTTTGACTCCAGCTCACCTAATAAATAGATATAAACACTATTGTGCACACCAAAAAAAAAGAGAAAAAAAAAGTACAGGAAACAAAAGAATCTTATGAGCTAGTGTCACAAACAGCGTCCTTATCGCTAAAAGCGATCTTGTTGGAAAAGAGTTGGCTGGAAGAGATTGCTACAAAACTTAAGTGAAGATGGTAAACAGCGAGATTTAGAGTGGGGTAGCGTCCTCCTGGAATAAATAGTGGTTTTGCGTGGTGGTAGGGTACTTTCTAGTACTCGGCTAGCTAGCTACCACCAGCTATCAAGTTCAAAATCTGCCGCCAAGCATCTAACGGTGTGTTCCGGCAGCCTCACTTGAGAACCAGTTCTATCCCAGGCTAGGTGTGCTTTACCATCTTCGACCACACCGTCACTTAACATCAGGTGAGCTGTGGTCAAACACTAAGCTTGTCAAGCTTAGTGTTTGACCACAACTCACCTGATCTTAAGTGATGGTGTTCACAAATGAGTCAGCCAAAACACAACGTTAGATAATAGATTTTCAACTCAAGAGTAGTTGCAAGCCGAGTACCTACTAGAGAGTAGGTACCTACTACTCGATTATGTTATTTTTTTTTAATAGATTTAAAACACCTTGTACTGTGCAAGCTAAATCAAATATCCTTTGCGCATTAATAATCTAGATAACATGCAACTACAATCAAGCACGTAGCTGCTATCTGATAAATAAGTTATGAATTCTAAATTAATACCATCCTACATTTTCTAATCCGTCATTTTTACAACTGCTGATGATAAGTAGAGCGATTACTTAACTATGTACATACAAAAGCTAATTTTAAGGTTCCGAACTCTTATGATGTAGACGAAACCCTATTACAGTTCTAATAATTAAGCTTGTATGTCTTACTGGGGTATAAACCACATATTAATAGGTTTTATTATAATTATATTTCGGGTCTTGAACGCGCACAAAATACTATGGAAATCTCAAATAGTTTTGTTTATCTACCTCAACATCGGTAACACTCACTGGTCAAAGACTTTCAACTTGAGGCACTGAAGTAATTCAGACGAGATAACGCTGCGCAGTTTTTCAGTTTGTGTGTTTTACCAGTGATGACTTATGGTTCTGAAACGTGGTCTCTGACTATATGCCTTCTTGCTAAGCTCAAAACAGCACAACTAGCTATGGAGAAGGCTATGCTCGGAGTTTCCATTTAAATATCTAATCAGAATGGAGTAGATCCATAAACGAACTAAAGTAACCGATACAGCCCAACGGATTAGCATGTTAAAGTGGCAGTGGGCAGGGCACATAGCACGCAGAACTGATGGCCGATGGGGCTGCAAAGTTCTGGAGTGAAGACCACGGACCGGCAAGCACAGCGGAGGACGTCCACCCACAAGGTGGCCAGACGACCTAATAAAGACCGCAGGAACGCGCTGGATGCGAGCCGCTTCCAACCGGTCTTTACGGAAGTCAATGGGGGAGGCCTATGTCCAGCAGTGGACGACCTACGGCTGAGACGATAATAATGACCTCGACGTTTCAGCCATGTTGTAATGTTGACTTTGATAGTGCAGGTCATCTCGATTAAAAAAATGAGGATGTTGCGATCTCCTACCCTCATTTTGGTCTTATAAAAACGTAAGATTGTCACCACGGCATACACTAACTGTATCAGAAGACCGTTCTGAAACTACACCACGATACGAGCACTTATTTATGACCAGATTCCATGGCGCTGACAACCTAAACCATCTTCCCGGTTGAAATAGCGATGCATTTTTTATTTCAACCGTTTCTTGAACCATTCAAGTTCAGCCAAGTACTAACGTAATTTTCGCAAACTAAAGCTGTTACTAACCCTTCGAATAGTCTCATTGGCGTCGAGCGTTATGTATTTTTGTAATTTTTCCCTTGTGTTTTTTTTTTTAATTTAGTAATTAAGTATTATTTAGGCTTGTATAGATACTTATTGTAGCTTGTAACTTTAAATTCTAAAATAAAACTAGATCTTAGATTAAATTTTTCAATAAATTTATGTCACAGTGAAAAGACAAAAGTATCTGCCTACATAATTATGCCTACAGCAAAAATACTACATGATAATTATGTAGGCACCTACCTACTTTATATACCTAAATGTATTTATCATTCAAAGTCCAGCAATGCAAATCACAGTCATGGTCTAAGTGGTAGTAGAGACATTACAAGAGGTTTTAATCGAATTTTTGAAACAACACGAAATACATTTTTTTGTCAACATTAAAGTTTTCAAGGTTGTTTAAATAACCAAAACTTGTCATTTCCATAAAAGTAGGTAGGTACTTGCAGAAATGAGGCTTTCTCAATCTGAGAATTTTAGGCGAAGTATGTTAATAGTGCCAATTGTACTAACATCAGTAATAAGAAGCAACACAGCTCAAAAAACTTCTATTGGATTTGTGTTGGCTGTCATTCTCGCTAAAATTGTCATTAGTTCTTTTGACGTATTTCGAACCACACTCCTAGTGTCAATTACGGTGTCACTGTCAACCAGTGTTGCATGATTTTGCAAAGCTCCCTGCATATACAGACCGTTACAGGTATAAAAATACCTTACCGCATACGCAAATACATATCTTTACTAGCTAAGCCCCACAGTTTCACTTGCGTTTTCCAAGATAGAATTAGCCTATGTGTAAATCTAAGATATAAACTGATGAAAGAAATGCAGATATGCATTTCTTTCATCAAAATTCATCCAGTCTTTTCAGCACAGTAGTAATAAACTTACGAATAGACAAACTTTTGCTTTAGAACACAATTCTATTTTCTTTTTAAAGCTTCCCTTGGAGATGCCTTCGGTAGACTTTTTCTTATCGTAAAAATCTTGTAAGACGTCGATAATAGCTACTTAAGACACTCCAATTCAGTCCTCACAGACCAGTTACATCAGAAACCACTTAGACAGCCCCCACCATTTAGAACTGTCTACTTAGTGTACTAAAAACAACCAGGTATTTTTAATAGGGTGCCTCTATCACTGCGCTCTGGGCACACGTTATGAGGTAATAAATATTATTTATAGGTGCACAAATAACAAATTGCAATAAGAATCTATTTCACTTGTCTTTAAATGTGTTTTTGTAGCTAAGTGCTCGAATACATTTTCGAATTAATCTATGTATGGAATATTAAATGAAACCAAAAGATAGTACTAACTAGTAATATTTTTTATTTAGATTTACGATTAATAAGTATTTAGCATTATATCCACAAAACATCAAAATGTACCTATAGTCAAACAAATTTTAGTTATCTATACCACATTTTCCTTACATCCAGTATGTGTGACTTATTTTATGTTATGATTAAGTAAAGGTGACTTTTTGGGAGTTAAATCTGATAAGACAAGTATGACTTGACTGAGCTGTCTACGTTACAGCTAGCTACCAAAGTCTATGTCTCCTGAAAAGTATAATATACGTGTCTTCAAGTCCAGAGTAAATAAGTTTCTTCTAAGTAAGCGTGCTCCATCTTAGACCACACTACTGCTTAACATCAGGCAGAGTGTGGTCAATTCTGTAACTTAAAAAAGCTGAGCTTTGACTTATTGATCTAAGCTTAGGTATGTGATTTGGATAACTGATACGGAAAAAAAATGCATGATTATTTTTAAATGCGGTGTTTGACCGTCGTATCTGTCTGGCGTAACAGTTTTTTCTTATTAGATTACTTAAATGGGTACTTAGAAGTATCACATAGCAACACCAAGTAAAGGCGCGTCGCGCTGTCCCGTACTCCTTCGCTCAAGGCGACGACCCTGGCTGACGGGCCGCGGACGACGTTTGAAGTTATTTGATAATTTCACGTGTGTCACTGGAAATCAAAGTTTACTTGTTTTTCTCAAATAATTGCCCTGAATCACAAGCGAATCGTAAATAGACATTATTGTGATTATGTGCTGTTATCTAATGAGTGGCAGAGGTGTACGATAAGGGTAAGATAACTAAACATATATTTTTGTAAGGTGTTTGTTCTTCGTTGGCGGTCGTCCGAAAATGTTTGATTTCATACATATTCTAAGATTTTATCGTGCAAATAGTAAATAACTATCTTGTTTTATGTATAACGTTTTGTCTTTAGCCGGTAATAGTTTGCCTGACGTCATTATTTTCATATTTTATCGTGCCTTTGCACACATGATATCAACAGTTTATTAAAATCATGTTTTTGTAATGTTGACGATTTTTTACATTGCAGACTGTCTCCTGAATAAACAGGAATTCCTTCACTTTATCGTATGATCTTAAATGAATTCTAGTGATATTTTAAACTTTGGACCTATGAGTCTAAGTAAAGACAAAACAATCTACCCTCTTTAAAGTTTTTGGTTTCGGCTTGTAAGATTTCTGTGCTGGACAGCACAAGTCAGTCATTTTCAATCTATTGAACACGTCATTGAAATTAGTGACTTTGAAATATATTTTGTAAAATATTACCTTACTAAATTCTCTGAAGATGATTTTATATTAATTATATTAATATTAGTAATTTGGGGGTAGATATAACTTATATGTGATGTCCTTTATTTTACTTTTCTGCTTAGAGAACTGAGACAGTACATTATAGATGTGCAATATTAATATTACTAATTTGGGGGTAGGAATTACTTATTGGTGTGCTCTTTATTTTACTTTTCTGCTTAGAGGACTAAGATAGACAACATTATAGATGTGCTATATTAATATTAGTAACTTGGGGGTAGGAATAATTTATTTGTAATGTCCTGTATTTTACTTTTCGGTTTAGAGGACTAAGACAGTACTTATATATGTGCCATCAATTTAAAATGACTAAGGTATACCTATTTATGTTATGAGGATAAGTCACAGTCAAAGTCAAATAAAGCTAGTCATGATAAATACCAAGTCTGTAAAGCGATTAATAGTTTAAATGAATCTAAATGCCAGGTTTGGTTTCCAAATACATCCATAATACCATTTCCCTACTAGTATTTACTCGAGGCATTATATTTTGCATGGTGTTGGGGTATTTTTTAGTACTCGGCTGGCTAGCTACTACCCTCAAGTTGAAAATCTACCGCCAAGCACCTAATGGTGTTCCAGCAGTCTCACTTGAGAGCCAGTTCTATAAGGTGTGTGTTACCATATTCGACCACACTGACACTCAATCGTCAGATGAGCTATGGTCAAATACCTAGATTGTCAATGATGATGATGATAGATGGCATCCAAACTCCTTCAAATACCAAGTAATTGTGCTAGGTTCACTGGTTCTGTTATAACAGGGGGTAGGTAATGATTTTCTTACTTGTTTTGTATTATGTATTCCACTAGGATATATTATTGATAACAAAATACATTAATTTTTTTTATTATTCAGATAATAATGTTCAATCTGTGTGATTATTTTGTAGGCGAATATCATAACATTTGTATGGTCTTAGGGTACTTTCTAGTACTCTGCTGGCCTGCTACCACCTACCCTCAAGTTGGAAATCTGTCACCAAACATCTAACAGTATGTTACAGCCTCACTTTAGAGTCTGATCTACTCCAGGTTAGGTTTACCATCTTTGACCACACCGTCACTTAACATCAGGTGAGCTGTGATCAAAACACCCAGCCTGTCAAAAAGAAAAGCAGCATTTTTGAAAAAAAAATGACAATTTTAACCTATTGGTATTATCATGTGACAAAATTTCATAGCATTCTATGGTATCACCATGTGAGATACATCTCATGGCAGGGTCAGAAACCCATGTTGTCTTGGACTTATGCCCTAATTGTAGTTTTGAGGGGCTCCATTAAATACATACTAACTTTCACCCATGTTCCCATCCCAGCCTAACCAAATTTGATTCACCAATTAATTACCTAGATAAAACCAAATGGTATTTTTAATTTATTCACTAAATTATAGTTTTTGTAGATTACTGACAAAGGTTACACATAGCAGGTACACTGCTTCTAAGTTTAGTTTAACAAATAACTAACAAGATGACTTGTAGTATGTAGTTCTTGCAAACTAAAAAATGTAGATTGAGGCATTTGCCCAACTCTGTCTCCATCAGCATAGAACAATATATCTATTTTTTAAATTTTAATAGTGTAGCAATAATTTAAACTAATCAGACATTCTTATATTTTGTTATTAGAATGCAGTTTTGAATTTGGGCTAAAATAACAGAACAATTTTCAAATATGACTTTTTCATTTAAAAAGTAGGTAGGTACATATTATACATGTACTTTTTAAATAGTGAGATTTATGTGTGAGATGTTATGCCTCATCCTTAAGATTTAATTATTTCTTTAGCATTTAGCAGTGTGTTTCAGCAATCCCACTTGAGAGATAGTTCCTATTCCAGGCTAAGAGTGTTTACTTTATCAATCATATCACTTAATATTATCTGAGCTGTGGTCAAACAATAAAAATAATCCATAAATAATATAATCCGTCCCCGTAAATCAATCTGCAGATTGAATAATTATGATGTTTTCATATAGTTGATTTAGAATGTGATACTAGCTAGCTGTTGTCCGTAGCTTCTCTCCCCTTATTTTAATGATGAAGGTGATTCAGAAACAGTGCATAACGCCATTTGTCAGGCTTTGATGTGAACTTATTTAAAGCATTTGTCCTTGAACTTTTAATTTTATATTTTGTATTTAAAAGTAATGAGACATATACGACGGTCTGATGCTAAGAGATAACGCCTGTCCATGATCGTTGCAGCGATACACAATACTTTGAGTAACAAAACAAAGTCCAGGGCATCGCTGCTTTGGAGATTAATACTTTGAGACATTAGATGGTTAGTTTCAACAGCCCTTTTATTATGTATAAGTAGCTCTGTAAAATTTCACACTTCTTCCATCAAAAAAGGTGAAGAACCATATAAACTTTCAACCATTAATTCACCCTATTATAATTACCTTATATGTGGTGTGTTGAGTCGTTGTTATAGTTGTCTTGTGTGTGACAAAATAAATGTTTTACTTTCTATTAGGGGTTAAATTTTAAAAGGCATTAACTGTCAAAATTTCAAGTTTGTAGCTTAAGCTCTTTAAGCTCTGTGTAGAGGAATCAGTCAGTCAGCAGTATAAATAATTATATGTTTGACATTTATCAAGTATGAGTAATATAAAATCTATGTATGCATCGAGCTTCCTACACAAGACACAATAGCTATTATATCAAACATATTCATGTAACACATAAATCATCATTGCATATTTATATCTACATGAAATTAAAAGCAACACTGGCTTTTCAGAAAAAGAACACTGTTAATGAAAATGTAGAAAATTTGTAGCGATGACAGCTCGGTGGTTTGCGCGGTCGGTTCACATCCCGAAGGATGTGGGTCCAAACCCCAACAACGAGCTTGACCTGCCAGTGAAGGAAACCATAGCATGGTGGTAGGGTATTTCCTAGTACTCTGCTGGCTAGCTACCACCCTAAAGTTGAAAATCTGTCTGGAAGCACCTAACGGTGTGTTCCGGCAGCCTCACTTGAAAACCAGTTTCATTCCAGGCTGTGTCCTTTAACCACTGTCACTTAATATCAGGTGATCTGTGGTCAAACACCTAGCTTGTCAAACAAGTATAAAATGTCTAGAATTTAAGAAAAATAAGATAGATTTTTTTGATAATTGATTCTGGCATCTAACACCTATAACTTAAAACTCATAGATTTTTTTAATACTTAATAGATTTGCGTTTGACCACGCCCTGCCTGATGTTAAGCAGGATGTAGTCCAAAATGAAGCACGCTTACTTGAAAAAAACTTGTTTACCCTTCATTTGAAGACATCCAAGTTTTTCGCGGGAAAAACAGAACCTAATCAAGCAAGTAACAACTTATAGCCGCTAATGGCCTAATTAACTGATCCCAAACAAGCAATTTGCAGTTTCATACAAACTACTCAACAATCCCATTCTATGAACTCTAATTGTTACTAAATGATTTCAGTCTGCGTTTATCAGAGGTATAAGTAAGATAGAATAGCCATTCTATGAAGTTGATTCTGTTAACTAAATCCAGTTTGCTCATAACAAAAAAAATAAAGTTTTTTTTATTTATTCTATGCTTGACAAGCTAGATGTTTGACCAAAGCTTACTTGATGTTAAGTGATGTAGTCGTAGATGGTAAATACACCTAGCCTGAAATGGAACTGGCTCTCAAGTGAAACTGCCAGAACACACCGTTAGGTGCTTTGCAACAGATTTTCATCTCTAGGGTGGTAGCTAGCCAGCCGAGTACTAGAAAATACTAGGGTATTTAGGGAAATATAGTGAGGAAACCATAGGTGGTAGGCCACCTATGGTTTCCTCACTATATTTCACTTCATTAGCAGTTCGAGCTCATTGTTGGGGTTTGATCTCATGCCCTTTTGAGTGACCGATCGCGCTAACCACTGAGCTCATAGCTGCAAAACAACACACGTGATTCTTGGCGGTAGATTTTCAACTTACCCTCAAGTTGAAAATCTAGTTGTAATGTACTGTATTCTTCACATGATTTACTTCTGTTTTATTTCTTTCCGGCTTCTTTGTGCTAAATTTTTTAAGAAATGAGCATTCTATGTTGATACAAATTCCATGGTTCGTACTAATGAATTGATAGCGCAAGTAAACAGGCCGTAACACAGATTCGATGATAGTTACTGTGCAAAATGGCGATGGTGTCACAGGTTCAATTAAAGTGAATATGTAAATATGTATATTGCAGATTGGTTAACATTGCTGTCTGGACACGCTAAATTGATACTTGTGAAGCTGCGAGAAATTATCTCATTTTCATAGTAAGGATTGCAATTCTGTACCTACTGTTTTCTATCTAGCAGGATTTTTGCTGGATTGACTCCAATCCAGCAGGATCCCGCAAAGGTTATAACTTTTTTCCGAATTTAAATAAATATTTTTTGTGATGACATAATTAAATGTTTGTTAAATCTATCTAATACCTTTAAACGAGCAATTCTCGGATGCGGCTCCAACGATTTTCATGAATTTTAGTATGCAGGGGATTTCGGGGGCGATAAATCGATCAAGTAGTAAGTTTAATTTTTAGAAAACTTCGTTTTAACCGTGTTTTCAAGCAATGAAAAACTGCTACAATATCATAGGAATACAAAGGTAAATTTCGCCACCTTCTACAAGGTTATAATAGCTTAGGTGGGAAATCGGGCGGTCCCGGATCCAGAAGACCTCAGTTCGAGTCCAGAAGATTATGATTTTTCCTCTTTTTTCAAGTTCCTGAAAAAAACCGAGAAAAGCTCATCAAAGTCATCCAGGTGCTATTATTAAAATCAACAATAACACCGTAAAACGAATTAGTAACCGGTGGAATGAATTAGTAAACGAGTTCTAGAGTGTAGGTAGACCACGTATAGGTAAGCGTATAGGACACTACGATCAGGTGATTTTAAACTTGACATGCTTTCTTTTTTCTTATTAATTAATGCATAAGTCTGTGACATAAACGTAACTGTGTAACGTTTTTATGTCAATAAATAAATAATAATAATAATAAATAATAATAATATATACATGTATTTGTTGCTTATACTGAACATACCGTGGTGGGCGTGGCGCCGGCGTAAGAATTGTACCCCACCCTCTCTACCCGTGGTTGCCGTAAGAGTCGGTTAAGGGATGTAATGGGTAGCAGCGTCTTCCTTGAACAATCACACCTAACTGCGCTCGCCAACCCTAATGATGATCTTTCAAGGTCAAAGTGAATAGGTATCTCCTACGTCTGCGGTGCTTCATCTTCGACTACATCATTGCTCATCGCGTAATGATGAGCAATGATGTAGTCGAAGATGAAGCACCGCAGACGTAGGAGATACCTATTCACTTTGACCTTGAAAGATCATCATTTAAATCTCAAAAAAATATGTCAATATAAATCGGTTTGATACCTCGAAAAAAAATCGGATTAATAGTTTTGGCGCTACTGTGAAACACACAATATCTACTTGATGGTAGATCTCCTTAACACGAGGTCCACCGCATTACCACATATTCCGCCGTCAAGCAGTAGTGTGTAAACATTACTGTTCTGGTTTGAAGGGTGCTGCATCCAACGAAATTACAGTGCTTTTGAGACCATCCATCGCAAGTCTCAAATTAATCAGCGCTAAAGCAGCGACGCCTTGGACTTTGTTTTGTTACTCAAAGTTCTGTGTATCGCTGCAGTGGTTATGGACAGGCTTTACCCCTTACCATCAAGAGAACGTCTCGTTCGTGTCATTACATTTACACAAAAAAAAAAATACAAACATATAGACTGCTAAATATGTTACCCTTCCTTTTGGTTTAGTTTAGTGGGATAAAAATACTAGTTGAATTGAGAATTTGAAGTCGATTAAAACGCCAAGTTCATGCTAAAAACTCCAGAATCATTATGAATACTCAAGGCCCCGAATCAAAACACATCTTCTTACATTGAGTTTAATAGTTTTGTACGCGGACGTAAATATAACAATGAGTTAATTTCTAGTCGGAATTATAATTAGTCGCCGTACAAATCATTGTTTAGTAGAATCACTTTTATTATAGCTCAGATTTATTTTTATTTTTTACTAGCTGCGCTCCGCGGTGTTGCCCGCTGTTTTTTTTAATTCCTTGCTCATCCCACGTGAACAGTACATTTTTCGGGATAAAAAGTAGCCTATCCAGGGTGTAAGCTACCTCCATACCAAATTTCATTAAATTTGTCCAGCCGTTTGAGCGTGAAGAAGTCAAAAACATACAAACACAGAAACAAATGATAGGTTTTGATTACAGCTAGATGATAAGTGATGGTGTGGTCGAATATGGTAGCCTGGAATGGAACTGGCTCTCAAGTGTGACTGTCAAAACACACTGTTAAATGCTTGGCGACAGATTTTCAACTTGGGCGGTAGCTAGCCAGCTAAGTACTAGAGAGTACCCTACCACCATGCTATGGTTTCCTCGTGATGTTTTCCTTCACCGGCAGCTTAAGTTCATTGTTGGGGTTTGAACCCACGTCTCTTTGGTGTGTGAAACGACAACGCTAACCACTGAGCTATCATCGCTTCGCACAAAGTTCAGACTTAGGATTAGGGGAAACTTTTTTCGAGATCTTTCTCTCGTAACTTTATTACCGTTATTCTATATTTTACTGTGACCCAAGACGTCGCCTGCGTTATAAATAAAAGTTTGTTCTTGTAGTTTAAGTCCCTATAGTAATAATGTGGATTTAGTGTGTTAGTAGTAGTGTGTGTGTGTGTGACGTGCACAATAAAGAGTTTCTGTCTATCTTTTATATCGATGAAAAATGTTTCTTTTTTTAATATCAGTTCATTAAATTTCAAAGTACCCACATGAAAAACAAGAATCCGAAGTTCAATGCATTGTATTAATGCCACAGGTGACAAACAATCAGACGGGTCACGTGAGGGTAAGCGATTACCGTCTTCTAAGCATATTTGCAATAACGTGGACACTATAATACTTTACCGACATTTTGGCATTCCATCAAAATACCTTTTGAAAGTTTTAACAGAAAAAAGACAAAAGGAGAGTTTACTGGAAAGAAATTGTTCAACAACATATGGCTCTCGGCTCTCGTAGATTTCAATTGATAGATATTTATCGGACAAGGAAGTGGCTTATTGTTCCTGGAACAGATTGCCATGAAGCAGAAAACATCCAAAAAATATTGATTGATATAATTATGATAATAGTGAAATCTATCAGGTTTCGACGTCGAGGAGTTAGGTAGGGCTCGCGTGGTCACCGTTCGGGGCGAACAACTAGTTTCGAACTAGATTACTTACATCAATTTTAATTATTCGTTACAATTGTAAAGTTAGTGTATAAATAAGTGACCTTGTACATTTTCATGGCAGATATGCAGGATTTAGTCACAGTTGTAATAAGAGTTACTGTTTAGTTTTCATAGTGTTGCCGATAACGCGAGCGTCAACCCGTTTGTGAACGATAATGGTTTTCCTCTTTATTTTTATCGTATTTCTTCCTTGTTTGGTTTTTGTATTCTAGGGTACGTTCATAGGTACGACAAGGAAATAAGCTATGACGAAATTTTAAAATGTAGGTACATGTTATATATCTACTTGATGGTAGATTTCTTTAGCAGGAGGTCTTCTAGGTAGATACCACTGCGGTACCAGATATACTGCCACCAAGCAGTAGTGTGTAAACATTACTGTGTTCCGGTTTGAAGGGTACAGCGAAATTACAGAGCTGACAAACCATCGAAAGTTTCAAAGTAATGAGCGCCAAAGCAGCGATACATTGTTTTATTACTCTTTCTTTTTTTACTTTTTTTTTATGGCTGACAGGCTAGGTGTTTGATCACAGCTCACGTGATATTAAGTGACGGTGTGGTCGAAGATGGTAAACACACCTAGCCTGGAATGGAACTGGCTCTCAAGTGAGGCTGCCGGAACACACCGTTAGATGCTTGGCGGCAGATTTTCAACTCGAGGGTGGTAGCTAGCCAGCCGAGTACTAGAAAGTACTCTACCACCACGCTATGGTTTCCTCACGATGTTTTTCTTCACCGACAGCTCAAGCTCATTGTTGGGGTTTTGAACCCACGCCCTTCGGCATGCGAACGACCGCGCTAACCACTGAGCTATCAACGCTATAGATGGGTCAAAGTTCTGGGTATCGCTGCAGTGGTCATGGACAGGCGGTATCTCTTACCATCAGGAGAGCGTCTCGTTTGTCTCGTTACTATTAAATAAAAAATAAATCTAAATTTAATTTACCACGATAACGGCCAGTACTGTCATGACATCTTAATAACATCACGCCGTGTGAAACAATTATATTTATGTGACCAGTCCTACGAAAATATCAACAACAGCAATGGCGTTTTGCACGGCGTGACGTCACGCTGTTTGTGTTCACGGTCACATTACTGACTGACTCATTTTGCCGAATTTATTTTTCTAACATAATTATAAATGTTATCTTTTATATTTTAATATTATTATTGTAATATATTTTGTTTTTTTTTTTTCACCTAGTGGACTCAACTTTTCATCACATTATCTGTGCAAAGTCCGCGCGGTCGCTATTCTATATTACAATATAGTAACAGCTCTATACCTAGAATTCCTATATGAACGTAGTCTTTCATAAATATAGTGTCTATATGCACTGCACTGATAACTTCACATCTGCGAGTGTTGACTCATTCATGTATAACTTTACTCGAAAGTAAATCAGGCCACGAAGTTGGCGTGAAGCTGAGAGTGAATTGCATAATTCAATAAGATAAAGGTTAAAAAAATAAAACGCGACTACTCTCTCTCATAATGCTACATTATTGTTTATTAATTAAAATAGCAAACACATTTTGACGTGATGCAAATTTTACGTGCTGCCGTTAGTTCAAACTGTGAAGAAAAACAACGCGAGGAAAGCATGACTGAGATATCTTGAATGTTCTTGAAGATGTGTGAATTCTGCCAACTCGCACTTTTACAGTGTGTGAGCCGGTAGTGAGTTCGATGCTGTGATATGAAAGCGCCAAATCTAACTAAAAGCAAGTTATATTCGCCATATTCCTGGCCACATTACTTCGAGTTTTATTTCATCTTTTTACGAGTGGATAAAAGCTAACTCGGATATAAACCACGCCAATTATAAAAGCAGTATCTTCCCAAACGTTCACAAGTTTTAGGGTTCCTTAGCTGTTACGATGAAACCAATAAGTTGTGATTAAATTAAAATGTCTTTATTGAGATAAAAAATTACAATTGATATTTTTGATATAATTTATAGATATAACTATAATTAGTTATATTTATATCACAATAAAAAGTCAGATAGCTAATTCTGTTAAAAAAACATTATCTAATCTAGATAAAAATTATGTAAACGATAAAATAAATTTTCCAGGTGTCATAATAAAATGTATGTATTACATGTTAAGATGATTATACAAATATCGAAATAAATGATGCAAGTGTCAATATAAAGTATTAACTAAATGACAAATTTTCTTGATGTAATTTTTAACGGAGGGATCTTATAAGTTTAATGTACACGTGTCTGTTTGTGGTATCGTAGATTTTAAGCTACTTTCGTTTATAAGATATGACTCGGTCGAGCTATGTTCAGTCGTTTGAAAATTATCAGCAATTGACCATAGGTCTGATCTAGTCGATTTTATTCATACAACAAACTTTACTTACATTTTACCGCATTGCTAATAAATTTATAATATAAAAGAAAACCTACTCCATGCCCCTAAGTCCGAACACTAGGCTAGATTTTAGGTTTAAAAATCAAACTACAGAACCAATTTTTAGGAAATTTCTAAGGGTGTTAACGTGGGTAGTAAATTATGGGTAGTGTAGGCACATATTTTAGTATATTTCCGCTTAAAAGTCGTTTTGGTTACAACAGTGTAAGCATTTTTTTAATCTAATATTTATGGGACAACTGAGTCGAGAACCTCCTCCTTTTTTGTAGTCAGTTAAAATGATATTTTTGATTGGAAGTCGACATTAACAGACTATCAAGGAGCATTTTTTCCGCTATTCTTTCAGTAAGTAATGCTTAATCAATGCTTAATTCTATTTATAATACTTTGTTTTTTAACAAAACATTATTATTTAGCTTACATGAGAAATTAAGCAACAGTAAGTAAGTAAATTATACATCGCCGAACTACGAGAAATCGGGATATAACTAAATATGTACGGAACCAGTCTTTGAAATGAAAAATTAAGAGACATTTTGTTTACGTTATTACAGCTTACTTCTGTTTGCTCAACACGCCCCGGCACAGACTAAATAAAAGTAAAGTCTGACATTTACTTTTAAACTAGTAGGGGCGCCACCATTGTATATTTTGAAAGAAACTGATCCACTCTTCGAAAATGTTTTGATTTTGTCGACTCATGATTTTGTTGTTCTGTTCTAATCTACGATTTGCATGACAGTCACGTATTTAATGAGATTGGTGCGCGATTAATTGGATATGGTTTATTTTGGCAGAGGTCAAACTCCAAAAACCATAGAGTAATAGTTTTATGGTTTCATTAGGTGCGACCCGCGGTTTCGCTTGCTATATGGAAGCCTTGAAGATGCTATTTTCCAACTTCTTGCAACTTTAACATGCCTTTTTGTGTTTTAGCAATTTTAACATGCGTTTTTATATTGTTTATTATGCTTTTATTCATCATATTCAGTTCTTGCTGTACATTATAGAGTAATATTTTTATGGTTTCAATAAGTGGGCCCCGCGGTTTCGGAAGCCTTGAAGACGATTTTTTCCAACTTTTACCAGTTTTAACATGCGCTTATATCTTTTAGCAATTTTAACATGTCTATAATTTAGTCAAAACTTAAAATGTTTTTTCTTTCTTACGGTCTCTTACTTTAAATCTTTGGGACAGACGCTCGTTTAACATTCCAGTCACGATTTTCTAAATAACCGGGTCAAGGGAAGCCATTTAAATAATGTAATCCTTAATTCGCAAAGGCATCAAAAAGGGGACTCTTTGGGTCCTAATCTTCATTAGCATAATGAAAAGATAATTAAGTGCGTATTACAACTGCTGCCGTTGTTTTAAATTAGCGCTTCGAGTACTTTTCTATTTGTTATTCGTATGAGATGGACTAATAGGCCAGTAAAAATAACCCTCACACTAAATTTACGATCAATTTTTTTTTCAAATACGGTTTAAGGCACTTACTGAGCATAAAATCACAAAATGCTGACAGATCCAGGGGGAGCTTCAAGCGCCATCTTGAAAAAAAGTAACAAAAACACAATCACAAGCTTTC
Organism: Biston stratarius; assembly: GCA_950106695.1. Taxonomy (NCBI): domain Eukaryota; kingdom Metazoa; phylum Arthropoda; class Insecta; order Lepidoptera; family Geometridae; genus Biston; species Biston stratarius. The sequence continues at coordinate 8,248,753 of OX467108.1, forward strand.
ACCTTTATAATGTTACTAGCTGCGCACCGCGGTTTTATCCGCGTGGTGATGGATGATGATGAAAGTATCCTATGTCTTATTCAAGGGCCTAAAGTATCTACATGCAAAATTTCACCCGGATCCGGTCAGTAGTTTACGCGTGAATGTGTAACAAACAAACTCACATCACATCGCATTTGCCGTGGCGGTGCCGGCGTAGGAATTGTACCCCACCCTCTCTACCCGTGATTGCCGTAAAAGTCGGCTAAGGGATGTAATCCGGAAGATGGGCAGCAGCGTCTTCCTTGAACAATCACACGTAACTGCGCTCGCCAACCCACCTGCCAAGCGTGGCGAGTATTGGCAAAACCCCCCCAGGACGAGGCCTATGTCCAGCAGTGGACGTCTCGATTGATGGTGTGTGATCAGATCTCACGTGAAAAAGTAACAAACAGACAGTGTTTCAGAGTTACAAACGTTAATATTAGTCTGTATTTCCTGAATCCATTCCTAAAACATTTGCAGATTTCTTTCACGCGACGTTTGCATCAAAGAACAAAGAGCTAAGAGCTCTTTCAAATTTCAAACGGTTACGTTTCACACCGAACGTTTCCTGAGAAAATAAACATAACGCTGGGAATACACGTGTGAAGAGCGGTACGTCTACAGGCAACGGTAAACTGCGTGTCCTAGGCGAGCGATGGAGAGCGATAAAACTTGTGTTGTCTATAGAAATGCTAGATGAGCAACAATTCAACAACAACAAAAAAGTCCAACAATGAGCTTGAGCTGGCGTTGAAGGAAAACATCGTGAGAAAACCATAGCGTGGTGGTAGGGTACTTTCTAGTACTCGGCTGGCTATCCAAGTTGAAGATCTGCCGCCAATCGTCTAACGGTGTGTTCTGGCAGCCTCTATTGATAGCTATTCCAGGCTAGTTGTGTTTACCATCTTCGTTTCGACTGTTTTTTTTAAATGTTTGTTACCTCAGAACTTTCGACTGGGTGAACCAATTTTGATGTTTTTTTTTTATTTGATAGCTGCTTCCCGTGTGGTCCCATTTCAATTTGGTTCAGTTCTGACAATGGCATCCATGAGAAAACCATATAAAGTCGTTTTTTTTTTGTTGTTAACATTTTATGTATATCGCTGCAATGGTTATTATCACTTACATACATTTACCTACGTAAAAATAATAATTAAATATGATAAATGCACAAATGTCGATACTAGATGGCGCTGCTCTCATTACATACAAATCTCTGTTTGGTTAACCGCGATCGAGTGATAAAACTCACACTATACAATTTGTATAACACGAAAAACAACATAGGCAGTATTGTTGAAAGACATTGTTAGTTACCATTAGCATAGTAAATATTGTTCCTATATATTTACCATAGCAGGGCTATACAGATAGTGTATACAATATACTCGATCTTTAGTGGGAGGATATTATAAAAACTGACGTGGTCTTGACACATTTTCGTTCAAGTCAGTTGACACTGTCAGTTCAGTGCGAAGCAAGACGAGACCGCGCGCGCGTTGTCTCAGCTTTGTCCCCATGATGAAGGCCACCGGATGTGGCCGAAACTATAGTCGGAGTTTCTGATAAAATTAAACGTGAGTAATCCCGCATAAATAAAACGAAAAAGGATATTATATGTAATCAAAGCTATTTCTTTGACACGTTTGTAGTTCGCATCACGTTTTTAAGTGGGTAGGACAAGACCATACGTCTATAGTGTCGTCAGAAAAGACAATGTAATAGAATCAAACGCGATGTCTTCATATTTCAGGAATTGGCAGCTATTATTAGGAGTTTTATGGCGTCAGAGTACGTCACATTCTTGTGTGACGCTTGTAGAGGCGATTGCCCTGCTTTTAGGGTTTCGTACCTCAAAAGGAGAAAACGAAATCTTTGTAGGATCACTTTGTTGTCCGTCTGTCTGTCTGTCAAGACCCTTTTTGTCAGGAACGCGTGGAGGTATCAAGCTGAAATTCATATCAAATCCTTCGGTCTACTGTCCCTTGAGCTGTGAAAAAATTAAACTTCTTAAGCCAACGCAATCAAAAGATAATCCGTTTATGTTGCAAATTTTCGACACTCGCAATGGAATCAAAACCTACAGGGTACTTCCCGTGAACTCAGAATCTTGAAATTAGGTACGAAGCAACGTCTTATAGCTCAGATAAAGAAAAAATTGCGTAAAGCATAAATTACCATAAAAAATTCAATAACTTTTACTTATACACCTACAGGTTTGTACGGAACCCTCGGTGCGCGAGTCCGACTCGCACTTGGCCGGTTTTTTTTTTTTTAGTTTCAGGTCGGGTCGAAGTATCCAATAAGTTCTATCACCTGTTCTCTTCTTGAAGATTAAAATCATCATCATTGGCATCTCATTCAGCATATTGTGTAAACCTCCCTATTTCGCCAATCTTTACTAGTTTCGCGGAAATTCGTTTAATTACGTTTAAGTTGCGTGTGAATGGGTTTCTTTCAGGCTAGCGTGCTCCATCGTAGACCGCATCTTCGCTGGACATCGGGCGAGATGGCGGTGATGAAAAGCAAAGCCTATTTGTAATATAAAGCACTTTTCTAGTACTCGGCTGATCCTTGAAAATGTGCCGGCAAGCACTCATCGGTGTGTTTTGGCAGTTGCACTTGAGAGCCGGTTCCATTCTAGGCTAGGTGTGTTTAACATCTTCGATCACACCGTCACTTAACATCAGGTGCGCTGTAGTCAAACACCTACTTTTACCAAACGTTTTATATACGTGGAGGTAGGTCTTGTGTTCCGGTTCGTAGGGTACTGCAGCTAGCGAAATTACAGGGCTGTTGAGACTAACTATCGAAAGTATTAAAGTAATGAGCGCCAAAGCAGTGATTCCCTGGATTTTGTTTTACTATTCTAAGCTTCATTTTGTTTTACTATCACTGCAATGGTCATAAACACTGAACAGGCGTTATGTCTTATCGTCAGGAGAGCATCTCGTTCGTCTCATTACTTTTACATTAAGGGCATAGTGCGGTGGGCAGTCGTCTTGATGAAACCACATCTCTCGGAAAATACTCAGTGGCACGTCTTCCAGTAAATTGGGCAAATATTTTTGTAAAAAATCTAAATAAATTTCAGCATTTAAAACCTCTGGCAACTCAAAAGGCCCTATGACTCTTCCATTCAAAATTTCGATCCACGTGTTCACTTAAAACGATATTAAGATCTATCTTGTCTCATTAAATTCGAATTCTCTACGTGCCACTCTAAAAGAAACAATTGCCGACCGACTACGAAAAAAAACCTGATTTGCCATTGTAGCGGATTCCCGCTTAACACTTCCCTGCTTCAAGCATGTAGTCCCGGCGTTAGAGACAAGGTCCTACCGCACATCATTCATCCAAAACAGACAAATAAACATGTATCCAACAATATCTCAGCGTTCAGTCCATAGTACGCGTTCACTACGAAACGTTTGCGCAATTACTATCGTGCTAATTGCCCGGAATCCGGGATACGAGATTCTAATTTACGTACAAGAAAAAAATTACCAAAAGTGTAAAATTTACAATACCACCACGTTATCAGCAGCATCGACTGAGTTTTTTTTTTTTATTGTGATCTAAACGACAAAAACGGTCATACTTTCTACTATTTCTATTTATACCTTTTTTTTTTTTTAATTCTCGTTTTTATTAGGGTCTTTAATCGCGATGCGATTATGCCAGCCCCGATGTATACCTTAAAAATAGCAGTGATCCTACACTATCCCCACTATCTTATTTCATTTTTTGAGTTAAAAGTAGCTTATTTGTTAATACCATAATGATTTATATTGAAGTCCATAAAACCTACAATGTGAAGTTTTTTTTTTGACAAGCTAGGTTTTTACCACAGCTCGGCTTTTCAAATGTACACACTCTCACATTCACTAACTTTCGCTTTTGTGATACAGTGTGTTAGTACAGAGTGTTGTATAATTAGGCTTGCGTTCTTATAAAATGTTAGCCATTCTGTTGGAAAAATCCGAATCTTGAACAGTTTTTTTTGGCCAAACATAATAGATAGTATAAAATTATACCATATTCTATACACATAATGAATTATATTGAAATGTGTGAAGTTTTCTTTTGACAAGCTAGGTGTTTGACCACAGCTCAGCTCATCGTTTCAAACGTACTAACATTCACTAACTTTAGCTTTTGTGATATTAGTGTAGTGTCTTGTAATTAGGCTTGCGTTCTTATAATAATCGCCATTTTGTTGGAAAAATCAGAATCTTGAACAGTTTTTTAGCCAAAAATAATAGACAGTAAGTAGGTAATATATAAATCAATAGGTAATATATAGGTCGTTTTTTAAAACTAATTTTAAGATATTTGTTATAATTTTTACTAATTTGTGTGCAAAGTTACTTAAGATTAGTAGTTTGCGTTTTGAGTTGCCACATACTCTATTTGGTAATGAAGTTAATTTCTAAGCCAAAGATTCATCTGAACCGTTTTTCTTTCAAAAATGTCCACCATGCAGCAAAACTAAAGCGAACGCCGACCCAGTTTACAAATAATGTAACTAACCTGAAAGTAGTGTAAAAGCCCCAACACAATTTCAAAAGCCACCCCTACCGTGTCAGCATGACAGCTTTATCCGTGTTCAGCGGTTCATAGCCGTAATATTTTATGGATCAAACAGAATGTACCTACATATCTTTAAAACTTTCCATAAGTGTTATGGCATCACGCAGCCACGATTTCTTACGTATTAATATCCCTTGCTAGGTGACTAGTACCAAACAGGGTTATGGGCTTAAAGTGGACTAAGCCAAAAAGGTGTAAACAACTTTTTATTTTTAATATATAAGCTTAAAGTGGACTAAGCGGAAAAGGTGTAAACAACTTTTAATATATAAGCTTAAAGTGGACTAAGCCGATTGGTCGCTAGTATAATAATAAATGACAGCAAAGCAATGTTAAGGGTCAAAAACAATTATAAATCGAAAATTTATAATAAAGTTAAAAAAAAACATATTTTTTTATGGAACAGAAGAAGAAAAACATTTAAGTATTTAAGAATCACTAGACACTACAACTAACAAAACAACACGCACACAAGTGAGAGACTTAGGTCTTAGACTATACTATGTAAACTGGTTTACAATCATTACTTTAAGAAGTTAAGAGGATTATCGCTGTTGTGTCTAGTAGAGCTGATTTTTCTTCACGATTCTGGGTTGTGTTTATAATAAGTACAATAGTAACTTTTTGGCTTAGTACACATGAAGCTTATAACCCTGCATAAGCAAGCATGGTTAAGCATGGAAGCCGTACAAATGGCCAAGGTATTTTTTTAATGGTTGATAGGCTAGGTGTTTGACCACAGCTCACCTGATATTAAGTGACGATGTGGTCATAGATGGTAAAGCACGCCTGGCCTGGAATGGAACTGGCTCTCAAATGAGGCTGCCAGAACACACTGTTAGATGTTTGGCGGCAGATTTGCAACTTGACGGTGGTAGCTAGCTAGCCGTGTACTAGAAAGTACCCTACCACCATGCTATGGTTTCCTCACGATGTTTTCAATTCCATCCATCCTACCTACTGTTCAACTGCGATTACCCGTCCATTTAGAGCAGTCTGTTTGGACCGTGTCGAAGTCATTCCGTTTCAACCGAGTGAACCTGACCTAAATTAGTTTCTTCGTCTACTTTCAGACACTGCGTTACTCATGTCACTTACCCTGTTCAGCCCACGTCAGTCTTCTTTCAGTACCTTCCAAACCTGATTAATGAAGTTGGGAACGTTTCAAGTTTCTTTGTCAATTTATTATAGAACTGAGAAGGTTTATGTACTATCCGAAGTACGTCTGTGCTCGTGGCTAAATAAACATATTCCGAAACCATTTCTGTAGGGTATTTTGACGGTGGCAGTCGGTTGTCAGAACGAAGGGTGATGGGTAGGCATGGATACGTTTGATGGGTTAATTTACAAGTGTGCCTTGAGCATTCATGCTTACCATCGAGGGCTTATTTTTGTGGCGTCGTCATTTCGGATAGTTCTCTTCCTTTAGATATGGTCGAGGAGGCTGGTTGATGGCTGGTTGATGGCTGGTTCATGCGTCATACTCGTGATCGGGTGCTGCTTGCGGGTCGCTGCTCTGGTTAGGGTATACTCACAGACAAATAATAAGACTAACATCAAACTAATCTTCATTAACCTCTTTACATGTATTGTGTTTAAAATAGTGTGTTCTTTTGAATAGACCCATCATATTTTTATATTTTTTAAATCTAATATAGGCTCGCGTTTGACCGCCAACTCGCCTGATATTAAGCGAAGATGCGGTCTATGGTGGAGCACGCTCGCCTTGGAGGCACCCAGATTGTATCTATCAGGGAACACCCACTCGGGAAGCGAATTCCATTGCTTAGCTGTTCGTACAATGAAAGCAGACTCAAACCGCTTAGTTCGGGTTTTTAGAATATCTACCATGACGCGGTGCCGCTTTTTAAAGCTCCTGGCTGTCCGATAGAAAAATGGGCTGGGTGGAATTAGGCCATGCAGATCTGAACTGCACTCCCCAAAGTGTATCCGATAAAAAACTGACAGACATGCAACTTTGCGTCGATGTTCAAGGCTTTGGAGCCTTCAACAAGTTCGTCATTGCTTATATTAGATGTCACCTTGGAGGTATATGAGGCATACCGTCTCAAGCATGCCTCGCAATATAGGTCAACAAAAAAGCGTGTCATTACGCTTCATAGCCTTTTTCATACATAAATAACCGCTACCCCTGGTATATTTAACACGTCCCCTTTTAATGGATGATTAGCTGCTGCCTCCACAAGTATTGATTGGCTTTATCTGCCTGCTGATGGCTAGTTTAAGATAATATTTGTCGCCTAATGCCCGTGTTTTCACAGGTTATAGGAAAATTACAGAAAAATATTGTAAAATTACAGAAAAATATTGTCAATTTTCAATTAGTGGTTGTGATGTTAGAAGCTTTTACACGCGTTGAGTTGTGAAGTTTTTTGTAAAGCCATGTTGAAAAGTTTCGTTTCGGATTGTTATAAAAATTGGTATTAAATTCTTATTCATAAAAAATGTTTTTTTTTTTTTTTTATTGATGAAAAATAAAATCTTTTTACTCCATTTAAATCTTATGGCGGATTTACTTCATTCTAATTAATTATTTAGCAAAACGTTCTTGATGATTACTGTATAAATACATATTTTTAAATAGATGCAAAAGAAAAGCGCCTGTAAAAGCTCAAAATCGTCATTCAAATGCCAACTCTAAATCCAATTGTCTAGCTTCAAAATCGCTCGGCAAAATTAAGAAGTGAACGTTACAGATGGTTATAAGTGACAGGCGAAAACTATGGTACCTCGCGATCTGCGTCATTGTTCTAGTGTTGAGCTATTACTTGATAGACTTGCGTCGAGTCTGGTATAAGTTCTTGCTCCATACGTTTTATATCTCTTGTGATTTGATGAAACTGTTGATGAAGTTGGTCGAGCTGTATTGAGGATGGCGCGTTTACTGTTTGAAGGTAAGCTTAAGCTTATACGGTCTCTTTTGAGCGAAAAACTATGTTTCAACACGTTATATCAATTTCCCCACAATGACGCACGTAATTCAACAATTTATGAATTAAACATCACAATTTTTTACAAGAAAAAACACAAGTTTTGGTAAAATACAATACGGCGTTCCCGTCAAAACATATTTTAATTTTTGTGTTGAGCAAATTCATGCCACTGTTTTCAAGTGCCCAGAGACCTATTTACACGACTGCCCAAAAAAGGAGTGTAATGTTTTCAGGGTTCAATGTATGTTTCTTTATACCACCATCTAATACTTTTAAACGAGCAATTCTTGTATATGTTGTATATATCTTGTATAACATTCGTGGTTTTTTACCCGACTGCCAAGGAAGGGTTATGTTTTCGCGCGTAACTTGTATGTATGTAAATTTCTTTATAACCTCGTATCTTCCAAACGACCGAATGGATTACGACAATTAAGGTATCGTTAGATTCGTCTCAATAACCCAAGTGTCCTTAGAAAGTGGTTTAAAGAAAATCAAGATGGTAGATTTTTGGCGCGAAATAGTAGTACGTTAATAATTTAAAAAAATATCCAAACTAATCATGTAGGGTATCTTAATAAAGGCAATTAAAAGTTGATATATATTTAGAAGTTATATGTTTAAATTTAATTAGGAATAATAACAAGGTGGACGGACAGACGACCTAATAAAGACTGCAGGAACGCGCTGGATGCAAGCCGCTCCCAACCGGTCTTTATGGAAATCAATGGGAGAGGCCTATGTCCAGCAGTGGACGTCATACGGCTGATGATGATGATAAATAATAATTTTGTTTCGAAAGATTTTTCCTTTAATTATAGCTATTTTAAAAGCAGTCGTTTTTAAACTTCAGCCTGTTAATTTTCTTAATTAGGATTTTTCCATTTCGCTTATCCATATATCGATCTTGTTCACGGAGTGACTCTTTCCCTAATGTCAAACGCCCAGCTTTCGTATTACCCAGGGTTCCTCGCTCGGAATCAGATTGTCAATTATTCAGCTATCATGCAATAATGTTTATCTATAGTTTTATCAACCTTAATCGACGAAAGCTTTATCATAATGAACAGAACGCGGAACCACTAACACAATATAATATATTATTGACAGCCCTGTTGGCTTATTGGTAGCATGTCTGGGATGAGGGCGTGGGTTCGATTCCCTTCAAGGACAAACATTTTATATTATAAGTATGTATTTACAACAAAAAAAGTATTTATGTATTCTATCAGTTATCTGACTTCCATCACACAAGCTCTGCTTAGTTTGGGGTCAGATGGCGCTGTGTGTAACGTGTCCTATGATATTTATTTATATTGTACTATTTGTACTAAAGTTACGGCAGCTTAGTTGGGAGACCGTCTAGCTTCCAATCTGGAGGTCCTGAGTTTGAATCCTACGGCACACTTCAGTCCTTTATTAGTTACTAGCTAACCCGGTGAACTGAGTATCGCCTAACAGTCGACAGACATACCGAAAGCAGTGCCACCTACCAGGTCCAATTGTGTTTTCAAACCATCCAGGAACCCATTGAAATATACACACAAAATTTCATCCAAATCGGTCCAGCCGTTTAGGAGGAGTTAGCTGACAAACACACGCACAGAAGATGTATATATATCAAGATGTGCTTATCGCCGCTGGCTTCAAACGATGTAGGAAAACATCGTGAACAAACCTACATGTTCTAGAGTAAAAAAAAAATCTGCAATGACTACTTACCATTAGGTGACCTTTCGCTTGTATTCCTTTTTATATACTTAAACATATTTACTACTTACACATTTACATTTTGTCTAAAGAGTTTTCATAGAACTTTTTAGATTACCGAGATCGTCCGTACAGAAGTTTAATCTCACCTCGACTTCAAACAAACGGACAGCCTCATGTAAATAACTATAGCGTTGATATATGGCTGAAACAATATTTAGACGTATTACGAGTTTCTACGCTAATATTGTAAGAAGTACCTATGTGTGTATAGGAAATAATCTCCGGAAATAATGTCGACATTTTCTCCGATAATAAACTTTATTATTTGTTCCAGGTGTCGTTTTATGGTGGGGATAAGGAACCACCACCATGGGGGACAGTTTCTTGCATTTGGGAGACATTGTCTCCCTTTATGCGGAGGGCTCTGTAGCAGGATTCCTCAGTACCTTAGGGTAAGTACTCGGTAAAATATAAATAAAAACCATTTTCGCAATAGATTTTTTGATTTTTCTGACTGACTTACGTTACGATTTTTTGTGCGTTGAAAGATCACTATGATCTTTCAACGCACAACCCAAATCACTGGACGGATCGGGCTGAAATTTGGCATGCAGGTAGATGTTATGACGTAGGCATCCGCTAAGAAAGGATTTTGATTAATTCTACCCCCAAGGGGATAAAATAGGGGATGAAAGTTTGTATAAAACTTTGTCAATTTTAAACCGATCGGGCTGAGGCTTTGCATGTATAAAGCTACTATGACGTAGGCATCTAGCGCGGTCGAAACCGCGGGGCACAGCTAGTATTCCATACGCTTTATATGTAGAAATGCACTGTTTTTCACCCTGACTTTGACCCAGATTGTGGAATTTTTTTCTACTTTTTTTTGTTCGAAATAGGTTCGCGTTTGACCACAGCCTGTCTGATATTAAGCACTTTAATACCATAAAAGAATATTACTATGTATATACTTTGGCTTCTAGTTTATTTCGATTTAAGTTCTAGAATAGTTCATAGTTATTTATTCATAAGTTTTAGTACAAGTATAGGCACAGATAGATAGTTAATGTAGACTGCTCTTCCAAAACTTGCCATGGCAGAGGTACGAATATTATATTTATTAAATTAAATCAATTATATAACAAAACAAAAAAATATATATTAAAATTGTGTAGGTACATGAAATTCCAAAATGGAAATAACGAAACGTCAAAATGGGAAAAATTAAACATGTCAATATGGAAAAAATAAAAATACAATAATATCAAATTTACTAATTTTCCATCTAGCCCGTCCGTAAACATGTAGACGGCACGAGATACTATTTAAGAACATTATAAAAGAACATCAACATCATAATAGCACTCTTTCACCAGCCAACATTTCAACTGCATAGAAACGTCTATATGGCGGATTAACAAATTCTTCTAGAAGAGAATTAAAAATCAAGTCAGCCATGTTAACACAGTTATTTAGAAACACCTCAAGCCTAAGCTGTGGTTATTGGAGAAGAACTTAAAGCGCAGACATTTGTTAAAATTGTTAAAGCTCAAACAATGAGAGTTATTCCGTACGAATTTAGCCATTTCAAATATATATATAAGCAAGTAAATGTTAAAAGGTTATTAGTTTTAAATACAGGCTTAGAAACAAATATATATGGCCTTATTCCTTAAGAATTATACGGATATTCTATTTAGTTTTTCGCCCTCACTGTTTGTGAGTAGAAATACTATGAAAGAATTTCACAAATAATCAGGGTAAAAAACAGCGCATGTCAAATAGCATATAAATCAGCATATAATATTCAGCGCATATAAATCTTAAGAAATAAGGATCGGAATATTTTCCATGCAGTTCACCTTGACTTAATTGTATATTTGTTTTCATTCACGTTCACCTGTAAACTTATGCAAAAAAACTTAATATGCAAATAGCTCGGGAGCTTTGTGAATCAACGAAAGCTCAGTTGTTAGCGCGGTGGGTTCAAACACCAACAAGAACTTGAGCTGCCCGTGTAGGAAAACATCGCGAGGAAACTTTAGCATGATAAGGTACTTTCTAGTACTTGGCTCGTTAGTTACCGTTATACAGTTTAAAATTTGACGCAAAGCACGTGTGTTTCGGCAGCCTCACTTGAGAGCCATTCCATTCTAGGCTAGGTGTGTTTACCATCTTCGATCGCACCGCATCAAATGCGTGGCGTGCTGTGGTTGTGACCACAGCTTATTTGATGTAACTAGCCTGTCGACCATAAAAAAAACCTTTATGAATACTCCCAAAGATTGAATGTAGCGTCGAAAATGCAGAGTAGGAAATGTTTTAAGAAATAACTTCAACGAACGGAGAATTTAACACATGCGTAGCGATGCGGGAATCTATACGACTTTACGCATGATAAAATACAGATAATTCAATAAAAGAAGATTGCGTTACCTTTTTTCCTATCACTTAGTGCTAGGGTAAAAACGTAAAGTTCTGATCTTGAATAGGCTACCAATTAGATGTATTAGTTCGTGACAATAACAAAATTGACAACATAATATACCTAACCTATGAGAAGATACTTGCACCATACATAGTACAAGGCAAAGGTAAAATAGTTTTATAGATAAGCAGAAGAACGGCACACTATCATCCGTTCCTCGTGGACGTACCCAGTATTCGTACGCAGTTATTTGGCTATACTTTCTTGATGCGTAGTTACAGCCCATGATTGACACTTATTGGCGGCTTTTTCTATAAACTACAATTTGGTCGTTTTTAAGGCTAGAGTGAATAGATTTCTTCTACTACAGTTAAAGTTTTGTCGAGTAGGTTTTCTGTTAAATTTTCTACTCTACTGTAGAGGAAAAGCCAGATAGACGTAATCTCCCTTTCTTGCCGAGTTCCTTAATGGTTATAAAAAGACCTACGAGGTCAAGTAAAGGTTCCTTGGGTCTGACATTGACATGAATTGATCGAACCATGCTGGTAACGACCAATTAGTTACTGTTTATTTTTCATAGAGTTTTTTTTTTATTGATGATTGTCTTGACCGCCTTCTCGTCTGATGTTAAGCGAACATGCGGTCCACGGTGGAGCACCTCACCTAGAAGAAACCGATTCACTTTCGACTTGAAGGCACCCAGATTGTATCTATCAGGGAACACCCACTCGGGCAGCAAATTCCATTGATTAGCGGTTCGTACAATGAAGGTAGATTCGAACAGTTTAGTTCGAGCTTTTGGAATTGAAGCGATGCCGCTTTTTAAAGCTCCTGGCTCCTCTGATAAAAGAATGGGTGGTGTGGAATTCATCGTCGGTCATGCAGATCTGAACCACACTCCCCAAAAACTAAAAAGAAGGATCATCTTATTTTTACGCTTTCAGTGTTAACACACCCGAAACTTATGACCCTGTGTATATTATGTATATAAGTCGAATACGCTATTATGGCTCATTTTCAATAACCTGAATAGCTGTGAAAATGTTAAAAGCTATAAATGTAATTACTAATAGACGACCCTTTTCGGCGTGAAAGCCTTTGGGACTCGTGATACGGCCTTTGGTACGCAGAGGGCAACACGGCAATTTAGTAACTATTCGAGTGTAAATGGAAATTTGGTATTGAGACGAGTATGTCATGTGATGGTAAGCACCATTGGCTTAAGTTGTCTAGTTCAAAATTACACGCCACTGCCAAAGTACTTGGCAAAACCCGAGGAAGTAAAACATCTTCCGCATCTACGAGGCGCATGCAGGGATGTCGACATCACATCTACGAACAAATTTTCGAATGATCTTTTTTGTTCGTAGCTTCGTTAACATCAATTCTTTAAGACACACGTAAACTTCTGTGACTTTTTAATACCATTTTGTTAAAAAGTCACTAACCTATTACATTTAAACACGAACACCTACCTACACAACAGAAAATAATGACATTTACGTGCCAACCCCGACTGCTCGGTCGGCACTCACGTAGTGATCGCCGGCAAGCGTCCTCCGCCCCCACCGCACTGCCTCTTCCCACTTGTGTCGCCTATTTATCGCAAAGATACTTTGCCACTGCTTTGTTTTTACACGACTGCCAAAAAAAGAGTGTAATATTTTCACAATCCATGCATGTATGTATATAATTATGTACCATATGTGAATTTCTTTATTCCACCATAACTTTTAAAATAGATTTGGATTTATCTATCCTTATAATTCTTACATCATCCTAGTGACACTGGCTATAAGCTAAAAAAAACTTTTTTTTTTATGGCTGACAGGCTATTTGTTTGACCACAGCTCACCTGATGTTAAGTGACGGTATGGTCGTAGATGGTAAAGCACACTTAGCCTGGAATGGAACTGGCTCTCAAGTGAGGCTGCCGGAACACACCGTTAGATGCTTGGCGGCAGATTTTCAGCTTAAGGGTGGTAGCTAGCCAGCCGAGTACTAGAAAGTACCCTACCACCACGCTATGGTTTCCTCACGATGTTTTCTTTCACCGGCAGCACAAGGGAGGGAGGCGTGTTTTTTTTAAATTATTGCTCCACTAAATGCGATACTGTTTATAGCTGAATACGTTTGGTAAACTACGCACTGACACTAACAGAACACTTATACTACTGAGAGCGCCTTAATCGTTGAGAAACAGAATTCAATAATGCGAGATAAGGGTTGGAAACATCTTTATTGCGTTGGATACGTATCGGTACGTGTCTGGAAAGGTCACGTCTCAGATAAAAATAGATACAAAATAAAATAATCCAACGACTACCGACCCTGTAGACGCCTGAGGGTCTAGGCAAAGTAACATTCGATATTCGATAACGCTAATAGAAAAGGCGTTCAGGACGACGCGACGTCTCTTGCATGGAGCTGTTTAGGGAGCTACAGATCTTTTGCCGTGTGAGTTCATTTACCAGGTGGCCCTGTACACCCATACAAGCAGATGCATTTCAACTCCAGGGCGTCCACAGCAGGTTGGATCATCGTAGTAATAAGAAGAAAGACCAACTAGTAACGCCGTCGCATCGGCTCGTCAAGTCGGAGGTCGGTGTACATTCTGGGGCCCGCGGTCTACAACCGCGTACCCGCTTCCATTCGGGATGTACCTTCCATCGCGTGCTTCAGAAACAAACTAAGGTCTTGGCTTCAAGGGACATCGTTTTATGACTGATGATTATTTAAAAACTAGCGACCCGCCCCGGCTCCGCAAGGGTTCTAAGAATGGGTATAGTAAGCTATCCTTACAAGGTAGACATATGCCACAGCGGACTTTTTTGTAGATCTATAAAAGAGGAATATCCCACCGTGCATTGTTTTGTTATATTTCAAAGCGATTAGACAGCGTCTTCGATGAAAGCTCCCAGGTGGCTTGACTTTTTCCGACACTTCCAACAATTATCATCATGTTTCAACCAATTTACACAAAACCTTGACAAATTATATACCTAAACCTTCCTCGTGAATCACTCTATCTATTGGTAAAACTCGCATGATAATCCGTTTAGTAGTTTTTAAGTTTTTCGCAAACAAACAGACAGACGCGGCGGACGACTTTGTTTTTTTTTTTATGGCTGACAGGGTAGTTGTTTGATTACTACTCATCTGATGCTAAGTGATGGTGTGGTCGAAGATGGTAAAGCACACCTAGCCCGGAATGAAACTGGCTCTCAAGTGAGGCTGCCGGAACACACCGTTTGATGCTTGGCGGCAGATTTTCAACTTGAAGGTTACCACCTTCAAGTACTAGAAAGTGCCCCTACCATCATGCTATGGTTTCCGTCACCGGCAGCTCAAGCTTATTGTTGGGATTTGAACCGACGCCCTTTGACATGCGACCGACCGCGCTAACCACTGAGCTATCATCGCTACTTAATAGGTATGTGATAAGAGATTATTGAATTACTAGTTATTGTTATACGTATCAATGTATGCTATGTAAGCTTATCAAGGGTTGAAATAGTAGTGGACCCGGCACTAGGAGAAAACTGTAGGTATCGTAGGAGCCAAGTAGATGCGCTTACGAAATGAAACAAAGTACCACGGTACGATAGGTAACATAATTTATGAACTGAATATTATAATTGTTTTAATCGCGCCGCTGCACACTGTTGTTATACGCTTGCAGCGCGGTTAGGAAGCACCGATGTAGTAGCTTTTGTAGCGATGATAACACAGTGGTTAGCGCGAAGGGCGTGGGTTCAAACCCCAACAATGAGCTTGAGCTGCGGGTGAAGAAACCATAGGTAGGGTACTTTCTAGTCTATCACTTTTGATGATGTTTTTTACTGATAGTAGCATTATTGACATTAGAGATTTATTTGACATACCATGATATCAGTACCTGGTTGACCGAGCATTGCTCGGCTGAAAACATGGATAAAACGACGTTTACTGAAAATGAAACCTAGCTAGATCGATTTTTCGCCCCCGAAACTCCCTGGATACAAAATTTCATGAAAATCGTTGGAGCCATTTCCGAGATTCAGAATATATATATATATATACAAGAATTGCTCGTTTAAAGATATAGATTATTATTTTTGTTTATATTATTATTGTGATTGAATTGAAATTAATATTATTACATTCTGTATTGTGTGTTATGAAATTAATAAATTGTGATTTTTGTTTATCTTATCGTTTTTATGTCAATAAAAGTAATTTGAATTTGAACGTTGTGTTCCAGCAGCCTCACTTGAGAGCCAGTTCCATTTTAGGCTAGGTTAGGCATCAGGTGAGCTGTGGTCAAACACCTAGTCTGTCAACCATAAAAAAAAACTTACTAAGTGTAATATTAATAGGACCTACATGTTATCTTCCAACATTGACAAAACCTCTCAAGGTGGATCCTTCCAGGTCGTTTCGTATGAAAATGCAAAGTAGACCGTCGTAAGTAGGGGGGCGGGGTGGTTGATGGATGGGAAGTGTAGATGTCAGGGCAAATGTACCGCGGTATTGGGATTACAAAGGAAATTGTATTACATCAACCTTGACAAGTCATACAGTGACACACTTGATTGAAACCCCCACTTGGTGAAATGTTTCCTACATTTGATCATATGGGGAAGATTTGATAAGATTTGAATTGGAGTGCGGGGAGGAATATGGACTTTTAGAAGTCAGGTAATGAGATTTGATTCTACTTTCATTGTACGAATTGCTTATTTTTATGTAAAAGTAATGGTTATTTGGCTACATATTTTAAACTTGAGGGCTATTTTCGATCACACCATCACTTAACATCAGGTGAGTTGGGGTCAAACACCTAGCCTGTGAACAATTAAAAAAGTTTTACTGTAAAACAGAACTTGACATCGTGAAAAAAACTCAACTGTTCCGTACATTAGTAGCTATGATGGCTCAATGGTTAGCGCGGTAGGTTCGCATGCTGAAGGGCGTGGGTTCAAACCCCAACAATGAGCTTGAGCTGCCGGTGCAGGAAAACATCGTGAGGAAACCATAGCGTGGTGGTAGGGTACTTTCTAGTACTCGGCTGGCTAGCTACCACCCTCAAGTTGAAAATCAGCCGCCAAGCATCTAACGGTGTGTTCCGGTAGCCTCACTTGAGAGCCAGTTTCATTCCAGGCTAGGTGTGCTTTACCATCTTCGACCACACCGTCACTTAACATCAGGTGAGCTGTCGTCAAACACCTAGCCTGTCAGCCATAAAAAAAAAAAAACATTTTCAATGATTTCATCGATTTCTCGATTTCATGGTTAACCCTATAGTAAAAGTTGTTCGTAATGGCTTAACGCTACCGTTCCGTGTATCCTCTTAAGACAGCTCGCTTGATCCAAAGCGACGTATCGTCGCAAGATAACTGCAGACCTTGGGCCGTACTGTGAACTCTTATTCAAGGATCACGAAAAAGTTACCCAAAACTTATGCCGTATATCGTATGATATGCGTAATTGAATGGCAACAAAAGCTAATGGTACGGCCCTTGATACTTATAGCTCTTCTACTGTTACAAAATGGGAGTAACTAACACATAAACAACGACTATGAAATGGGTAAACTTCAAGTAATTTCCGCAACGTAATCCAGACGCATCTGGCAGTTAATTTCGACTGGATGGAAGCCCTGAGCTTACATTTAATTAAATCCAACAAGGTTACTTCTAACAAGGCTTCGTCTTGGGTAAACCGTCTTATATGACTAGCACCTGATTGAGTTATGAACGCTTACCGCCTCACAGAATATTGTTTAATAAAGGAACACAACTTAATTAGCGCATTCGCTACGCATACAACAGTGCGTAGATTCAAATCTCAACGATGAGCTTGAGCTACCAGTGAAAGAAAACATCGTTAGGAAATTGTATGCATGTTGGCATAAGAGATCATTTATTAGCGCGCCTTGGCAGTAAAACGTACTGGTATGCCGTGACAGCATACGGCGTGACGCTCTCTTCGTGTGAGTTGCGTACTGTTTAAACGTTTTACGTCTGTTTGGTGTCCAGAAACTTTATTTTTAATAATTGGCTAGCTAGCAACACACACAAGGGAATCGAGAGAATTGGTGTAGAGGGAACATGACAGCATAAGAGAGCGTCACACCGTTTGCCGTCACGGCATGCGATTCGGTTTTTTTACTGTTAATAGACGTTTCACATGAAAAACATATGTTTTAATAAAAAATACAATGCGGGGTGACATTATTTTTCAGAGTTTGCCAAAATGTCGCATTCAAAGTTCGCAGTACGTTTGTTAATTTTGTTCTAGGTACATACTTACCTATGTCGTGAAGCATAAACGCCACCGCATCAATTGTTCTACGAACACTTTGAATGAGGAAATTCAATACGGCTCCATTAATAATTATGTCTGAAGATTGAATCGATTACTTCTCGTTTGTAGTGGAGCTAATCGATGAAGACATCTTGTCTTCTCTTTTCAAACAACCCACAGAAAGTTTTTATCTGTGTTCTGATGTTTTGCAAATGGAAAATTTTGAGACTTGGTTCGATCGGATGATGCTAGTTAAAGTCAAACGATTTTTTTTTTAAATATTGGCACGGAAGTGCGACAAAATTTAAATTCGGGGAGGAATTAATTTACCCTGCTGTGGGACTCCACGGACATCAACAATAATAATGGTATGCAGCGTAATTTGATGCGTCATGACGCGATCTCGTCCTACTGAAGAAAAGGTCCAGAGGCCATCTCTATTTTTAGACGAAATCCTATTTATTTGGACGAGTATCTATCTCTATTTTTATTTGAGGAAGAAAGTTAGGAAATTAGCCCCATGGCAAAGGGACTTTTACCTTGAGCAAACTTTTTGATAGACTGAAGGTAGAAAGATAGAAACTCTTAGAAACACCAGAAATAAAACATACAGACAGTATGAACAAGTGCCACAAATGATGGCGTATCGTCAAAAGCGATATTCTAGGCAACCAGGTGCGAAGTTTTCGATAGACTAAGGCTAAGTTTCTTTTAGCATTTAATCTTATAATATATTAACCCCCGTTTTCTTTCCGCAGGTTGGTAGATGACAGGTGTGTGGTTTGCCCCGAAGCGGGTGACCTGACTGATCCGCCCAAAAAGTTCAGGGGTAAGTCTGTATAGGTGTCACAAAAAGTTTTGAAACTATGACAGCTTGGCACTTCAACGAAGTTGAAACATCGTAGTGTTAGTTCATTTAACTATAACGTAGTCGGTTCACACGCCGAAGGTTGTGGGTTCAAACTCCAACGATGAGCTTGAGCTGACGTAAACCATAGCGTGTTGGTAGCTAGCCATTCGAGTTCGTTATTCTTTTGTGCTTATTCCTCAATTTCATTTTGAAAATAAGTCAAACCTCACTTCACACTCCATGAAGCCAGACACGAACTTTCAACCAACTTAGCTGTAACTTACTCAAGCTCGAGTGATAACTTATTCAAGCTACTCGACGACAGGAGAGTACTTAACTGATAAAAGGCCTTTTGTTCTGACAAGGGATGGGTTGTATAAACGGTGCTCTACGATCTCAATTGGGGCTTAAAGGAAAAGGGCAAACGTTTTATTAAAAGAATAAATGTTATTTTACCATTTATGATGCTCAAGTTTAAATTTTGTTTCCTTTGTACAAGTATACTTGAACATTTTGTGCAGTTTGTATTCTTGCAAAAAACGAAATCAGCGATTTTTTTTTTTTTTTTTCAAATTTTATTGAGTGCATATTTTTTCTTTTTAATGTAAAAGTAACGAGACGAACGTGACACTTCTGATGGTAAGAGATAACGCATGTCCATGATTTTGCAGCAATATACAGGACTTTTAGTAACAAAACAAAGTCCGGGGCAACGCTGCTTTGGCGCTCATTGCTTTGAGATTTTCTATAGTTAGACTCAACAGCAGAACACAGTAATTAAACATATGTTTGTGGAAATCGACTAATTTGTACCGTATATCTAAAAATAACAAAATTGTACTACATTGTGGTTTCCATACAAAGTTTTCTTCTGTCAGGTCAAGCTCATTTTTAACTGACTTCAAGAATATAGCAATTCGGATTTTTAGGACTAGAATGCGCTAACGACTGAGTTATACAAATGTTTCTACAGCGTTTTCATGAATTTTTCTTATAAATTATAACTAATAATAATTTAATCTGGACTAATTAAATTTATTTATCTACTGTTAACATTTGCACGTCTGCTTGCAGACTGAATACGTTGTGACACTACAAAAATTGTTATAAGACCTATTTTATATATGACCTACATGTATTCTTGTGAATAAATTATTTGATTTGATTTTATCATCGCTCCAAAAACTCAATCGAATATTAACTACAGCTTCGATCACACCCGGTAATCTTTTTCGAAGGCTTTGTTACTCTGGTACATGAACACACCGTTAGGTGCTTGGTGGCAAATTTTCTACACAATCGAGGACTAGAAAAACACGCGTCGAATTAACAACCTCCTCCTTCTTTTCTTAAAGTTTGTTAAAATGATTAATGTTTCTAGCACTCACTCTGTTATCTCTAGAGAAATCAATTATCGATATCGACAAGTCTCTATACATAATTCTAGAACAAGAAATCACCTAACTCCTAACCGTTAAAGAATTGTGCCTTCCTTCATCAGCTCAGCGTCATGATATGATGACGACGATACGCCAATGTCTCAATAGCTTTAGAAAATATATGGACAACATTGTTAATACCTATAACATTTGAGGGTTGCCCTCGATTTGTTGTTTGTTTGTTGTTGCGATTCAGGATCTGATGATCCTGACTTGGTGCCAATGGGATCACCTCAGGAGTATACTCTTTCAAATAAAAAAAAGAATTTTGAGAATCGGTCTACAAATGGAATAGGTGAAAATACATTAAAAATATAAAAAAATACATACAGTCGAACATAGAACCTCTTCCTTTTTTGAAGTCGGTAAAAAAATACCCTAACACCATGCTATATAGTTTCCTCACGATGTTCTCCTTGACCCGCAGCTCAAGCTCATTGTTGAGGTTTGAACCCACGCCCTTTAACGTGAGAACTGACCGCACCACTGGGCTATCATCAGTGATCTTGCAGTGGATAGGACACCATAATATACATTGCATTTGTCCACAGACTGCCTGTTTAAGATATGCCCAATGAACCGTTACTCCGCTCAGAAACAATTCTGGAATACCGCCAAGCAGTCCGCCAACTCCAACACAGACACCGGGCTGCTAAAGAGGTTGAATGTGAGTATTTAATAGGGATACGGAGAAATTTCATACAGCACAACTCTAGAAATTACATACTGGAAATTCTGACTAAGTTGATTAGACTTTTCGGCTCTAAAGCCTCGAACTCCGGTGCCTCAGATCA
The DNA here is from genome assembly GCA_950106695.1 of Biston stratarius. NCBI lineage: Eukaryota > Metazoa > Arthropoda > Insecta > Lepidoptera > Geometridae > Biston > Biston stratarius. The sequence goes on from OX467108.1 coordinate 8,269,836, forward strand.
AACAACAGCGGTGCAAAGTTGATATATAGTTTTTTTTTATGGTTGAGAGACTAGGTGTTTAACAACAGCTCACCTGATGTTGAGTGACGGTATGGTCGAAGACGTTAAACTAGGTGTGTTTACCTGGAATTGAACTAGCTCTCAAGAGGCTACCGGAACCTATTGGCGACAGATTTTCAACTTTAGGGTGGTAGCTAGTCAGTGGAGTACTAGAAAGTACCCTACCACCATGATGTGGTTTCCTTACGATGTTTTCCTTCACCGGCAGCTCAAGCACATTGTTGGGGTTTGAAGCCACGTTTTTTGGCATGTGAACCGACCGCGCTAACAACTTTACTACCATCATCATCATCAGCATCAGACATAGGACGTCCACTGCTGGACATATGCCTCCTCCTGGGGGGGTTTTGCCAATACTCGCCACACTTGGCAGGCGGGTTGGCGAGCGCAGTTAAGCGTGATTGTTCAAGGAAGCTGCTGCCCATCTTCCGAATTACACCCCTTAGCCGACTCTTACGGCAACCACGGGTAGAGAGGGTGGGGTACAATTCTTACGCCGGCACCACCACGCCACGATGAACTACCATCGCTACAAAATTATTAACTTAAGTTTAATTTAAAGACGTATTTTTATTTGTGAAATTGACTCGTAGTGTTTATTGATAGCCTTGTTGGCTCATTAGTAGTTTGTCTGCTTCAAGAGCTGTAGGGCGTGGGTTCGATTCCCACCTAGGACAAACATTTTGTCGTATAAACAATTGTTTATTCTGTGTCTGGGTGTTCTGTATGTATTTACAAAATAGTAGGTAAGTATGAAATATCCTACGATATCTGTTTATTTACTATTTATGGATAATAAATTATTCTAATTCTGGTTCTCCTTGCGCTGTTTGAACTTTTTGTATCGATGATAGCCCAGTGGTTAGCGCGGTCGTTTCGCATGCCGAAGGGCGTGGGTTCAAACCCCAACAATGAGCTTGAGCTACCGGTGAAGGAAAACATCGTGAGGAAACTATAGCGTGGTGGTAGGGTACTTTCTTGTACTCCGCTGGCTAGCTACTATACCCTCAAGTTGAAAATCTGCCGCCAAACATCTAACGGTGTGTTCCGGCAGGCTCACTTGAGAGCCAGTTCTATTCCAAGCTAAGAGTGCTTTACCATCTTCGACCACACCGTCACTTAACATCAGGTGAATTGTGGTCAAACACCTAGCCAGTCAGCGTTAAAAAAAATAACTTATATTAGTAAATTTTGAAACTCGATAACATCCATAGCCGTTCAATAATTCAGCGCGACTCAACATTTTCACTGGTTTCAGCTAACTATTACACATCCTGTGTTTCCACGCACGTGCGTCTACCCCAATAAATCAATCGGTGGCTATGAATTATTCAAACGGTAGTTATTTACTCAGCGCACCTATTTAAATTCTCACGGAAGTGACCCGTTTTTTTATCACTTTAGCACTCGAAGGGAAATGCTTCATTGTTTTTTTTTTTTTGTGTCAATGAGCTTTCAATTTCTTACTAGGAACGTGATGTACGTTCCCAGATAAAAGATATATATATATATATTTTATTTATTGCTGACAGGGTAGGTGTTTGACCACTACTCACCTGATGTTAAGTGACGGTGTGGTCGAAGATGGTAAAGCACACCTAGCCTGGAATGGAATAGGCTCTCAAGTGAGGCTGCCGGAACACCGTTAGATGCTTGGCGGCAAATTTTCTACTTGAGGGTGGTAGCTAGCCAGCCGAATACTAGAAAGTACCCTACCACCACGCTTATCCAATTAAGTACATACGGTAAATACGTTGTACATTTAATGTAAATCAAAATTGCCCTGTACATGACATGCTGTAAAGGGCAATTTTGACACACACCGCATTATTATCTATGTACATTGCACCCGTGCGATGCCGGGGCGGGACGCTAGTAGCATATTTAAACTCTATTGTGACCAAAGATCCCTATATCTATACTATAAATATAGTATATACTATGGTGTGCACAATAATATAGATTCTATAGTGTTACAACATCTCCCATCTGTTCTTAATCTTTATCGTCTTTTTCATTCTTGGTTTCCTGAAAGAGAGCGCTTTTAGCGATAAGGCTGCCACTTTTGGTACTAGCTCATAAGATTATTTTGTTTTCTGTCTTTTTTTCTAATTTTGGTTTTTACAGTAAACAGTATGTATCTATTTGACACAATAGAAAAGTATATACTTAAAAACCTAGTGTAACAATTGACGACCTTATCGCTAAAAGATCTCTTCCAGACAACCTTAGGATGGAAATGATATTCTGGACGTTCTGTATGTATCATATAAGTAACTATTTACAACAAAAAAAAAGGATTTATGTGTTTTTTAGTTTGTGGTCAATATGGCGCTATGTAATAGTCCTATGATATTTATTTTATTTTTTATTTTAATAATGTTTGCACAGTACTGATTGCAGAATATCTGTGTTACCCCTCATTGTTTGAGCTTTATGACAACTTTAATAAAAGATCAGCGCTTCATGTTCGTCTCAAATTACCACAGCCTAGACTCGAGCTCTTTAGAAATAATTGTATTCACATGGCAGGTTTAATATTTAATTCTCTTCCAGAAGAATTTGTTGTTCTACCATACAAGCGTTTCTGCGCACGGTTGAAATGTTGGCTGGTGAAAGAGTGCTTCTATGATGTTAATTATTTCTTAAATAATATGTCGTGTCGTCTACACGTTTACGGACGGGCTAGATAGCCAAATTAATTAATATGACAAATTTTAATGTAATTTAATGTAATTGTAATAATTTTTTAATATTTTTTCTAATGAAATAATTTGACATGATGTACTAAATTTTTATTTATATAAGAATTGAATTTGCACACCGTAGTGGTTGACAATAGACTCAAACAATTATTTTAAGACCTTTTTATAACGTTGTCATGCAATTAAAACCTTTGACTTTGACTTTCTGATACTACAGTTTTATCTACCTACACGATCTGGAGTTCAACCACGTCGATCAATTGCTACGTAAAAAAGGAACAAACAGACATGCTTGACGTAATCTCTATTATCCTACCCACCACTAATAAATAATCTACTATGTAGCTCTTGCAAATATAGTCTTTGTCACTCAATGCTATATTTTACGATTTTTAGCAATTATTATTTAAAAATTTTGGACCCTACTACTTATTTAAAGATATTTAAATAAAAGATAAAATTGGAAAATTAGTCTTTCAAAACCCAAGGCCCAACATTTCATTGTGGTTTAGTTAAAATCTAAGTTTGACATGCACGAACTTACGCTACCGCCATAATTTAACTGTGCTAAATAACACCCTATCTTTCACAGCATTGTATGATCGACTGCAGTAAAAAAGTGGTCGAAATGTCATAATAAAGTCTTAAAAAAACCACTGTAAAAATAACCAATGCGACAGGTTGATTCAATAAATTTCTGTAGGTAATCCTTGCTATAATAAATAACTAGCGACCCGCCCCGGCTTTGCACGGGTGCAATGTAGATACTAATGTGGTGCATATATTTATATAACATATATAACAAAGTCGTCCGCCGCGTCTGTCTTTTAGCGATAAACTTAGAAACTACTAAACGGATTATCATGCGAGTTTCACCAATAGATAGAGTGATTCATGAGGACGGTTTAGGTGTATAATTTGTCAAGGTTTTGTGTAAATTGGTTGAAATATGATGATAATTGTTAGAAGTGTCGGAAAAAGTCAAGCCACCTGAGAGCTTTCATCGAAAACAATGCATGGTGGGTTGTTCCTCTTTTATAGATCTACAAAAAGGTCCGCGGTGGCATATATCTACCTTTTAAGGATAGCTTACTTCCCATGCGAAGCCGGGGCAGTTCGCTAGTTATACATATAAACCTTCCTCTTGAATTACTCTGTCTATTGATGGAAACCGCATTAAAATTCGTTGCGTAGTTTAAATTATCTAAGCGTACAGACGGCAGGAAGCGACATTGTTTTATACTATGTAGGGATAACAAATATCGGTGGATATTTCACACAGCGCTATCTAGCTCTAAACTAAGCAAAGCTTGTATTATGGGAACCAGATAGTTGATAAAATACTTATGTACTCTTTTTGTTAATACATACCTACATACAGAATACTTAATACAGAATAAACATCTATGTTCGTCACATACATAGTATTTTGAGTGGGAATCGAACCCACGCCTCTACAACTAGATTCTTCCAAATCAATGTACTACATCGGTACTGTCGCTTTCCATTAGAATTGGTGGCCAATCGTACAAATATTTCATTTAAAAAAAAACTCGCGCACCGAGGGTTCCGTACAAACCTGTAGGTACATATGTATATATGTAGGTAAGTAAAAGTTATGGTATTTTTTTAATGGTAATTTATGCTTTTCGCATTTTTTCCTTCATCTGTGCTATAAGGCGTTGCTTCTTACCAAATTTCAAGATTCTGAGTTCACGGGAAAGTACCCTGTAGGTTTTAATTCCCTTGCGAGTGTCGAAAATCTGCAGCATAAATGGCTGTATCTTTTGATTGTGTTGGCTTAGAAGTTTGATTTTTTCACAGCCCCAAGGGACAGTAGACCTGAGTATTTGATATGTATTTCAGCTTGATACCTCCCACGCGTTCCTGAGAAAAAGGGTCTTGACAGACAGACGAGACAGATAACTAAAGTGATCCTATAAGGGTTCCGTTTTTTCCTTTTGAGGTACGGAACCCTAAAAAGTAATCCTACTACAAAAAATGAGCGAACAAGGCTATCAAATTATCATTGTTATTATTCTTTATGATTATTTAAACAAACATTTCGCTACAAAGAAAGATTTATAACATAACCTAACATCTTATGTCTTACGGTCCATATTGGTCTGATTAATATTTGTCTTGCATACTGCCACTCAATTTTGAATTTTAATACTTCCACATAACTGCTATTATTTTGCTTCAGTTCAGAGTCCAGTCTTGATAAATTGATATGTCTCGTGGCACGCCAAGCTTACCATGTAATTTATTTTCTAGGACACTAGGAACTGAGATATATTGGCGTTAAGGAATAGCATTAATATTATAAATAGTAATATGTTGTTGCAGTCCACATTCTGATTATTTTTATCCGACTGCCAAGGAAGGGCTATGTTTTTGCGCGTATCTTGTATGCATGTATGTATGTAAATTTCTTTATTACCTCGTATCGTCCAAACGGCCAAATTGATTACGACAATTAAGGTTGTGTTAGATTCGTCTCAATAACTCAAATGCCTTAGAGGGTGGTTTAAAAAAAAAATCAAGATGGTTGAGTTTTGGCGCGAAATAGTAATACGATAATTTAAAAAAAAAATAACCTATCAAGTAGGGTATCTAAAAAATGCGATTAAAAGAGGATTACAAATATATGTATATAAAATGTATACGTTTAAATTTAATACCTGGATGACCGAGCTCGGCTGAAAACACGGATAAAACGACGTTTTCTAAAAATGAAACCTAGCTAGATCGATTTATCTCCTCGAAACCCCCTGCATACTAAATTTCATGAAAATCGGTGGAGCCGTTTCCGAGATTCAGAATATATATATATAGTATATAAATATACAAGAATTGCTCGTTTAAAGATATAGATTATAGAGTAATAAATTTGTTTAAAAAGTTCTTTTTTAATTACCTATAGCTATTTTACTCGCAGTCGGGTCATAGGTTTTGTAAACTTTCAGCTTGTTTAATAATATTAATTAAAATTTTCTACCTGTATAGTTTTATTTAGCCTATTTGGGAGAAAAAGACTGTAAACTTCGGATTTGAGACAGGGCTGTTGAGGTAATGCCATGTTTACACTGGCTTAGTTACTAAAGTTTAGTACTTGCCACTTACACTAATAACTGGTCTGTAAACACAATGAATAAGTGCTTATTATTAGTAAAATTGCCAGTGCAAGTAACTCGATCCTATTTACTAAGCGGCAAGTCTTAGGTTCAACGCGCAGGTACTGCAGCTAGCGAAATTACAGGGCTGTTGAGACTAGTCTCAAAGCAGCGATGCCCTAGACCTTATTTTGTCACTCAAAGTTCTATGTATCGCTGCATGGAGAGGACTTACCTCTTACCATCAGGAGAGCGTTTTTTTCGATTCATAACTTTTAAATTAAAAAAAAAACGACTGCCCCACTAACACAATTCACTAAGAGCTTGTCGCTGGCTTACCGTGTAGCCACGGAAAGTAAGAAGTAATTTGAAAGTAAGTTGAAACTGCAAGTTCTTGCAGTTTCAACTTGCATCGTCGTTTACTTATAAAGAAATCTGAATTATCATATGTAGGTATAAACAAAGTTCGATTCGTATTTTTCCGTTGATGAATTTTAATGATTTAGATATTTTTTTACCTACATCTCTACTTTGATATTATAAACAGATGAATTTTCTTAAATTGTATGTTGACGATAGAAGGTGTCTGCGTCTTTTTGTTTTCTATCTGAGAATGTATTTCACTTTCAGGTTTAGTAGTTCGCCCCGAACTGTGACCTCACTGCATATGTGTTTGTGTAACCTTTGTACCGATTTGGCTTTTATATGACAGCCCTTTTGAGTATATCTGTTTTAAGAGCTGTAGGGGCATGGGTTTGATGCCCATCCGGGACAAACATTTTGTGGTATAACAAAATTTTTGTTGTGTCTGTATATATTATGTAAAAGTAATTAGACGAACAATATGCTCTTCTGGTGGTAGGAGATAACGCATGACCAAGGAATTGATGCTTTGACGTTCATTACTTTGAAACTTTTGATGGTTAGTCTCAAAAGCCCTGTAATTTCGCTAGCTGTAGTATCTTTCGAACCAGAACACAGTAATGTTTACACACTACTGCTTGTCAGCAGAATATCTAGTAGTGCGACGGTACCTACCAAGACGACGCGCTAAGGAGATCCATCTCCAAGTAAAAGTACCTGTGATAGATATTTTTTTAGCTGACTTTAAAAGGGCTGAGTGACGTATTTCCAATTTCTCATGTGAACAACTTTTTTTTTATGGCTGACAGGCTAGGTGTTTTACCACAGCTCACCTGATGTTAAGTGACGGTGTGGTCGAAGATGGTAAAGCGCACCTAGTTTGGAATGGAACTGGCTTTCAAGTGAGGCTGCTGGAACACACAGTTATGTAGATGCTTGGCGGCAGATTTTCAACTTGAGGGTGGTAGCTAGCCAGCCGAGTACTAGAAAGTACCCTACCACCACGCTATGGTTTTCTCACGATGTTTTCCTTCGCAGCTCAAGCTCATTGTTGGGGTTTGAACCCACGCCCTTCGGCATGCGAACCGACCGCGCTAACCACTGAGCTATCATCGGTACAAAAGTACAATAATAAGTATATCAATCTATGATGGGTACCTTGAACGGCGTCCAACACATTTCATCGTTTAATTGTGCTGAATACAAAGCGTTTCCATCTTACAACGCGTTCGCCCTCGCATCGCCGACCTCGACGGATGATTAAATCAATGATTTGTTGATCTAGCGAATGTATTAATGGAGCCGGCTTATTGAGACGTTCATATCAATGTTTATACAGGGCTATAAGCGTAGGGTATACTGAGCTAAAAGAGAATCACTGTACTTACCATTATGAACAACTCTGAAGTCGCTACGGTCGAGGGTCAACGAACTTTTTATATAGATTTTTGTAGCGATGATAGGTCAGTGGTTAGCGCGGTCGGATCGCATGTCGAAGGGCGTGGGTTCAAACCCCAACAATAAGCTTGAACTACCGGTAAAGGAAACCATTGAATGGGGGTACACGCCACGTATTTTTTTTCCTGGTGGGAATCAAACCCAAAAGAAAAAAGTACAATAGTTTTTCTTTTCGAGCCTGCAATAGTTTATTTAATAGGATGTTTAATTGTCGCTTTGTGTTGTTTCAGCACGCCGCAGAGATAGAAAAGAAACAGAATGAGTTGGAGAACAAGAAGTTGCTTGGTTCTGTCGTGCAGTACGGCAGCGTTGTACAACTACTGCATGTCAAGTCCAACAAATACCTGACTGTAAGTACCACACACCATAGATTAATAATCTATGGAGAGGACCAAAATCTCAGCACTCGAGTCAACTGCATGCACTAAGTTTCTTTTGTTCATTGACTGCCATGGTTCATTTAATAGAGAAACTAATTAAAAAAAAAAAATTGCTAAGAACAGGTGTCAAAATGTTGGTACATAAATTAAAAAACCGTTTAGATCATACTTAGCCCAGAATTGGGTGGGATAAAATAGAATTACATACTTATTAAATAATATCAATTTTTTTATTAATTAATTATGTCATGAGGTCAATTACAAAATGTCAATCAGTGTACATAATTTATTTAAATGTTAACACTTATTAAATATTTTTTGCCTTATCACTACATAGTATAAAACAAAGTCGCTTTATCTGTCCCTATATCCCTATGTATGCTTAAATCTTTAAAACTACGCAACGGATTTTGATGCGTTTTTTTTAATAGATAGAGTGATTGAAGAGGAAGGTTTATATGTATAATAACATCCATTAAATAGTGTAGAAATACTGTTATTTTTTAGGTTTATACCCGTGCGAAGCCGGAGCGGGCCGCTAGTCATCAATAAAATAAAAAAACTTCGTTTTACTCACGTTTGATTAGTTCGGATACTGTACTGAACTGTAGTTACAGTCACCATTTCAAGGAGTTAATGCAAAGAACGGCGAGCACGCCGTCTCGTATTGCAGCACTGCATGACGCGCGTTACCTTGAAAACAGGCACAAGATGTGACCATGATTATAGTATATTAGAATACTGTCCAACTCTTGTATCAAAGCTTCTTTTTCCATTATTTATTAACTTATATCTCTCAGTCTTTCCGGCCTTTATTCTAACCTCCCGTTGACATTGCCAACTCCTGCGCTGAGCACTCCAACCCGCGAGCGCCCCCTATCTTTACGCTCTCGTAGTAATCGACAGACTACGTCAACTATTCCATTTGCCCGCGAAATCAAAATGAAAGCTAACAAGTATAAGAATCTGCACTAATGACACTTGAGTATCTACTCAATCCTATACAGGGGCGGACCAAGAGTTTGTGGGGCCCTGGGCTAATACTACTTAAGGGGCCTGCCTAAATAATAACCAATCAATTGCCATTTTGTCAAAAACCTGTTTTCGATGATGTGTACGAGGTACACGGCTTAGGAATAAACGGGGCAATCAAATAGTTAATTTATTTAGTATGCCTTAGAAACACAAACAGAAACTGAGTGACATTATCGCAAATATAAAAATTTCACTGCATTTTATTATCAATGTTTTGGGGACCCTTTATATCCACGGGGCCCTGGGCTGCAGCCCAAATAGCCCTTATGTAGATCAGTCCCTGATCCTATATAAGTAAAACAAAAAAGTGTCAAAACCACGTCAGTTTTCATTTTCAGGTGAACAAAAGACTACCCGCGTTGCTAGAAAAAAACGCAATGCGGGTTCATTTAGACGCGAACGGAAATGAAGGCTCATGGTTCTACGTGATGCCTTTCTACAAATTACGATCTACTGGTAAGAACTATTCTTAGCATCTATGACCTCATCTCCAAGAAATAATAATATAGATTTTAAATTACTTACTCGAATAAAAACGAGATATTAGTGACAGATGCACAAGTATTAGGTATTGTGGCCATGCAAAGAGAGATGGTATGTTTTCTCTTACCATACCATTATCACCCGACTACGGCAAATCAAAAAGTATTATGTTTGTTCCATCCGCTGTAACGCCTAAATTGCTATCCAATTTTGGTGTTTTTGGTCAATCGATTCGTGTGTGATAAATTTCTTAATTTTTGGGGTTCCGTATCCAAGGGTAAAAACAAGACCCTATTACTAAGACTTCGCTGTCTGTCTATCCGTCCGTCTATCTGTCACCAGGCTGTTTCTCAAGAACCGCGATAGCTAGACAGTTGAAATTTCCACAAATTATGTGTTTCTGTAACCGCTATGAAAACAAATACAAAAAAAAAAAAAAACTTTTTTAATAAATATATTTCTCATGCCAAAAACCACGAAATGAGTCAAATTTTGCTTGCAAGATTTGGTTACAGCCAGACTTACAGACAGGTTACAGAGAGTCACCAGGACAAGAGAAACTAAAAAAAGGTTACAATATGAAATTTGTGTACCTTCTGTTGTTTACCTAGTTAATGGTCCGGAACCCTTCGTGCGCGAGTCCGACTCGCACTCGGCCTGTTTTTTTTCTTTTTTTATTGAAAAAAGCCCTTTTATAATCAATCAATATTGTTTTATTACCTTGCCGCTCTACGTCGTTTCAATTCAGGCGACAACGTGGTCGTCGGCGACAAGGTGATAATGAATCCGGTGAACGCCGGCCAGCAAGTACTACATGTGTCTGCCACCCACGAACTTCCAGACAACGCTGGCTCCATGGAGGTACTAATACATTTTATACTTCTAGTCGACACAGAGCGATAATGTCGTTACCCAAACACACAGTCATAAAAACATATAATACTCGTACAGACACATCAAATATGGGATTTGACAACTGGTAGTCTGTTATTGCATCTTTCCAAACTATTAATAAAGGTTAACTGACCAGTGGGATCGATGCAATAACATTAATCCAGAATTTGATAACAGACACATTTTTCTTGATACGTATGGAATAATATTGACGTTTTAATTATTTTTTTAATGTCAAGGTAAAAAGACGAACAAGACAGACACTTCATGATATTTGCAGCGATACACAGAACTTTAAGTAACGAAACAAAGTTTAAGGCATCGCTGCTTTGGCGCTCATTACTTTGAGACTTTCGATGGTTAGTCTCAACAGCCCTGTAATTTCGCTAGCTGCAATACCCTTCAAACCAGAACACAGTAAGCTTGGCGGCAGAATATTTAATACTGCGGTGGTATCTACCTAGACAACCTCCTGCTAAGAAGACCTACCAAGTAAAATTATTTTAAGTCTATATCTATAATTATTGCTGTTCAGACAAACCATCGAATGTCTCAAAGTAATGAGCGCCAAAGCAGCGATGCCCTGGACTTTGTTTTGTTAAACAAACTTATGTGTATCACTGCAATGGTCATGGACAGGTGTTATCTCTTACCATTAGCTGAAGGTTTTGATCGTCTCATTACTTTCAAATATATTTAAAAAAAAAACATGGTATTTTATGCTTGATTGGTGGTTGATTTCCTTAGCAGGAGGTCGTCTAGGTAGGTACCACCGCAGTACCAGATATTCTGCCGCCAAGCAGTAGTGTGTAAACATTACTGTGTTCCGGTTTGAAGGGTACTGCAGCTAGCGAAATTACAGGGCTATTGAGACTAACCATTTAGTATCAAAGTAATGAGCGCCAAGGCAGCCCCTGCCCTGGACTTTGTTTTACTACTCGAAGTTCTGTGTATCGCGGCAATGGTCATGGACAGGCGTTATCTCTTAACATCAGGAGAACGTCTCGTTCGTTTCATTACTGTTAAATAAAAAATAAAAAATAAGTCCCCCAATGATATATGTATATAATTTGTCGTCTTTGTTTTTAACTAGTTCTAATGAAAAACCTATTTTACAAACAGGTGAACGTCGTAAACTCCTCAACATCTTGGAAAGTTACCTTATTCCTTGAACACAAGGAAAATCAAGAGGAAATTCTCAAGGGAGGGGATGTGGTCAGACTCTTCCACGCTGAACAGGAGAAGTTTCTGACCATGGACGAGTATCAGAAAAAACAACACGTTTTTTTAAGGACCACGGGACGGTCGAGCGCCACTGCTGCTACCAGCAGTAAAGCGCTATGGGAGATTGAGGTAATCACCGTAATCATGAGGGGAGAACATTCCACAATTTGCAGGTGTATGGGAAAATGAAATGGTGCATCCATTTCCATGACATCGCTGTGTGCGATTGCCATGGATGTGGATGAATATGTGGACGTCGGCTTACAATTAAATGATTCTTCAGGACACTCTGTTGTTGAAATCATTATCTTCATCATCCATAGCTGTGTATATGCCTCTCTCTTGTTATAATATATGCCATCTGCCTCAGTTCTATGCCATTCTGGTTCAGGTACGACCCGCGACGGTGACGATATCGTCGCCCCATTTTGTGGCAGGATGAGCTCCGCTTACTTTGCCTAAGCCACCACTTGTTGATGAAACACCAGTTGTTGAAATATGCTATGCTAATAGCTGAGTGACTGTATCACATAAGTGAGTTCGGGGTCAATACCAATTCTGACTTTACGCTGTCATACGTCAAGGGTCTCGTATAGGTTCCAAAGATGCCAGTAGAATGGTCGTAACGGATAACTCAGTTGTTAGCGTGGTCAGATCATATTTGATCTGACCGGAGGGTGTGGATTTAGTAAGTTCCATCTTCGACAACACCGTCACCTAACATCAGGTGAGCTGTGGTCAAACACCAAGCCTGTCAACCATAAAAAAATATATATTAACCTTGAAAACAGTCATGTTTTTAAAAACAATATTAATTTATTTGCAGGTGGTACAACACGACCCTTGCCGAGGCGGCGCCGGACACTGGAACTCGATATTTCGATTTAAACATCTCGCCACGGGACACTACTTGGCTGCCGAAGCATGCGTTCGAGTAACGTGAGTAGTCCTGGAACTCGTTTATCAAAAGTCGAATTATTAAAAGTTATGAAAATAAAGTTTTTTTTTAAATTGTAAATATAATGAGGCGAACGAGATACTCTCCAAACGGTAAGAGATAACGCCTGTCCATGACCATTGCGGCGATACACAGAACTTTGAGTAACAAAAAAAAGTCCAGGGCATGGCTGCTTTAGTGCTCATTACTTTAAAACATATGGTTTGTCTCAACGTCCCCTGTCGACATCGATAGCCAAAAAAAAATGTTTAGCAACACAAAAGCAATCTTTCACAGTTACAAAATAGGATTACCACCGTAGTACCAGATATTCTGCCGCCATAAAGTAGTGCATAAACATTACTGTATTATGGCTTAAAGAGTACTGCAACTAGCGAAATTACAGGACTGTTGAAACAAACCATCAAACGGCTCAGATAAATGTGGTCAAAGATGATAAAACACACCTAGGCTAGACTAGCCAAGCCGTTTTCAATCAATCGTTGCAATCGTTTTTGCCGCCAAGCATCTAACGGTGTGTTTCGGCAGCCTCACTTGAGAGCCAGTTCCATTCCAGGCTAGGTGTGCTTTACCATCTTTGATCACACCGTCACTTAACATCAGGTGAGTTGTGGTCAAACACCAAGCCTGTGAGCTATTAAAAAAAAAAAAAATAGATTGGCTCTCAAGTGAGGCCGCCGGAACACACAGTTAGGTGCTTGACGGCAAATTTTAAATTTGAGCGTGGTAGCTAGCCAGTCGAGTACTAGAAAGTATCCTACCGCCATGCTATGGTATCCTAACGATATCTTCCATCACTGGCATCTCAAGGTTATTGTTGGGGTTTGAACCCACGCCCCTCGGCATGCGAATCACTGTACTAACTACTGATCTATCATCGGTATAAACACACATAACCATTGAATAGCTTTTTTATTCGTTCTATACTTTTTTTCATTATTTTAGTGACACGACACAAGAAACGGACGAGCCGGCTTACCAGCTGGTGTCGGTGCCGCATTCCTCGGAAATTGCGACACTCTTCGAACTGGATCCGACCACCATGACACACTGCGACGCTCCCGTGCCGCAGAGCAGCTATGTTAGGTAAGATAATTAAGTTTACAGGTCGCCTGATAAAATACTTGTTGTTTTAGTGGTAAAGTACAATTTTTAAATGTCCAAAACAATTTGAAAATTGGAGCGCCATGGTTTGTCACGGTTGGACGGCAAACGACCTGACGGCCTTACGCTGGTCCGTAACTGAGCGTCCGCTGCCTCGTGTGGGATGCAACGTGTGTTTGCACCCTGCCATATTCCCGCTACCCAGCACTCCACTGGTGCGGGAGCGGAAGCGGCTGCCAGAGCCAAACACCTCAAATACGCTTGTTTGGAGACAGTGTACGAATTTGTCCCGTTTGCTGTTGAGACTGCGGGTTCATGGTGTGCCGAGACTCGGAAATTCGTGCGGGATTTGGGTATCCGCCTGAAGAAGTAAGGGCGGGGTCCCCTCTCTGGCCCAACCGATCTCTCTAGCTACTACTAAACTACTTTCAAGCGGAAATACTCTTATAATATATCTCTTGAATTACTTTAAGTGTAATGTTACAGATTACAACATCTGTGCACGCACACGTGGGTGCACTCGACGTCAATACCCATAGACAAGGAAGAAGAGAAACCGGTCATGTCAAAGGTAGGATTTTTTCTGAATTAATTTCTGATGAATTTTTCCTTTTTTTTGTGCTCGACAATTTAGGTGTTTGACCACAATGTGATTTTTTTTCGCCATTTCAAGTTCTGTTCTATATTAAAAGTTTTTTTAATGGATGTCAATGTCAAGCGAAGTGTTTGACCATAGTTCACCTGGTGTTAAGTCATCACATCACATCATCAGCCATAGGACGTCCACTGCTGGACATAGGCCTCCTCCTGGGGGGGTTTTACCAATACTCGCCACGTTTGGCAGGCGGGTTGGCGAGCGCAGTTAGGTGTGATTGTTCAAGGAAGACGCTGCTGCCCATCTTCAGGATTACATCCCTTAGCCGACTCTTACGGCAACCACGGGTAGAGAGGGTGGGGTAGTATTCTTACGCCGGCACCACAACGGCTAAGTCGCGGTGTGGTCTAAATTGGTGAACAAACCTGGTCTGGAATGGGAACTGGCTCTCAAGTGAGACAGTCAGAACACACCATTAGTTGTTTAGCGGCAGATTTTCAGGTTGGAGGTAGTTAGGTTGGCAACTACTTACACTCAAGTTAAAATCTGCTGCCAATTACGTACCACTGGTCCATTTGAGAGCCAGTTTTCATTCCAGACTAGGTGTATTACCAACTTCGACCATACCATCACTTAACATGAGGTTGCAGTCAACTAGCCTGTCATCCATAAAAAAGTATAATTTGCGATATAAATATGATGTGGTGTTAGTAAAGGTGCCTTTTTTATTCTAGGTCGGATGTTCTCAAGTGAAAGAAGACAAAGAGGCTTTTGCCTTGATATCAGTGTCGCCGAGTGAAGTGCGAGACTTAGACTTTGCTAACGACGCATGCAAAGTACTATTGGCCCTGTCGACGAAACTTCATCACGGGAATATAGAACATAACGAAAGAAAGTAAGTTACAGTTTCCTATGTCTTTTCAAAAGTTGTAAATTCATAATTCCATAAAGTTGTCTTCAAAGTATTTTTAACCAAAGAACGTACCCAATATTTATTAATTTTAGTGCTATCGTTAAAAAAAAAACTCAAAAGCTATAGTTTATTTTTTTATATATTGTTGACTGGCTACATTTTTGACCACAGCTCAAGTCAAAAATAGTAAACACACCATTTATTAACAATTACGACACAAACTTTTGGTAGGTAGTAGATCTCCTTAGCAGGAGGTCGTAGTAGGTATTCTGCCGTCAAGTAGTTGTGTGTAAACAATGAATGAACGGTAGCTGGCAAAAAAAACGGAGCCATTTTTCTCAGGAACGCGTGGAGGTATCAAGCTGAAATTCATATCAAATACTCAGGTCTACTGCCCCTTGGAGCTGTGAAAAAATCATTCTTCTAAGCCAACGCAATCAAAAGATACAGCCGTTTATGCTGCAAATTTTCGCAAGGGAATCAAAACCTACAGGGTACTTCCCGTGAACTCAGAATCTTGAAATTTGGTACGAAGCAACGTCCTTTAGCATATATAAAGGAAGAATTGCGAAAAGCATAAATTAAAAAAAAAACCCTAAAATTTTACTTGTATACCTACAGGTTTGTACGGAAACCTCGGTGCGCGAGTCTGACTAGCACTTGGCCGGTTTTTTTACATAACATATACTGTTGGTTTTCAGAGCACTGACCTGTCTTCTTCAAGACATAGTTTACTTCATAGCTGGTTACGAAAACGAGCCGAACAAATCTGAAGCGTTGGAGTTGGTCGTGGAAAATCCAAACAGAGACAGACAGAAGCTAGTTCGTGAGCAGTATATATTACGACAACTGTTTAAAATACTGCAGGTAAGGTTAAAACATTTTGGCTTGCGCAAGTATGATTATGTCTCCCAATTTTGCGCTAAGCTCCCAGCTAAGCTTATGTAGCTCCCTTCATTCGCTTCCAAAGAAATGTTCACATCCTCGACCTTCTCTACAACGTTCTGTTCAACACTACCACTACGACTATCTCAAAGTACTTGGTTGTCTGGAAGATATACTATACCCGAGTTTAGAATTCGAGATCAAAAAGGTAAAGAAAGAAATGTCAATATTTATTATTTAATTTATTTATTTACATCAGTCAGTGTCAAAGTGTCAGATGGTTGAGTTCGTACATTATATCAGTGGTACAGAGGCAGTCTCATCCCCGTCCCCGTCTCCGTCTGATAGGAATTATAGCAAATGTATCAAACTAAAAAAAATACAAAAAACGCACGCCCGGCGTGAAACACGGGTTCGAGGGTCTAAGCACGAATAACAATATGGTACCGATTGCACGAAATGTTTTGAATCCCTGCAGTGTTTCCATTCTAAGAAAAATAATTGCACGAAAAGCAATGGCTCAGTCTAAATTTGTTTCACCTAACCTATCATCCAAAAGTAAAAGCTTAAAAATGATTCAAAATGTATCATATTATTATTTCAGTACCTGGTTGACCGAGCATTGCTCGGCTGAAAACATGGATAAAACGACGTTTTCTGAAAATGAAACCTAGCTAGATCGATTTTTCGCCCCTAAAACCCCCTGGATACAAAATTTCATGAAAATCGTTGGAGCCGTTTCCGAGATTCAGAATATATATATATATATATATATATATACAAGAATTGCTCGTTTAAAGATATAGATAAAAGTAAAACATATTTCCATCTAAAATTATGAATTGCAAGGCGGTTTTTTTTTGTGCTGTTAACCCTTTATCTTTTTGATATCGAATTCTGAACCCGGGTATAGTATAGTTTCTTTTTTTTTAACTTTTTATTTTTTGTTTCTAGTGTTCACACAGAGTGTATATAAATATTTCGTTTGTTCAACATCACTTTGGACGTTTCCAGGGTCCGTTCCAAGAGACGGCCGAAGGCGAGGCGTTCCTCAAGATAGAAGAACTGAACGATCCACGACATGCGGCGTACAAATACATATTCCGACTCTGCTACAGAATACTAAGGCTTAGCCAACAGGATTATAGAAAAAATCAGGTAACGTTGCTTTGCTTTGACCACAGCTGTTAAGTTACGGTATAGTCAAAGATGATAAACACATCTTACCAGGAATAGAACTGACTCTTACGTGAGGCTGCCGGAATACAACGGTAGGACGTAGGTGTTTGGCGACAGATTTTCAACTTGTGGGTAGTAGTCGAGTATTAGAAAATTACTAACATGCTATAGTTTGCTGGCGATGTTTTCCTTACCGGCAGCGCAAGCTCATTGTTGAGGTTCGAACCTACACGCCTCGGCGTGTGAACCAACCGCGCTAACCACTGATCTCACATCGTTACAAAAGTAAATCGCCAATAAGAAACAAATATATTGAGATATAAGATTATTTCCTCTACAATTTGTTCACACGAAAACTGACTCTAAATAACCAGTGCCATCTGTCGAAATTTTACGGAACTATGTTGTGATTAAAAATACGTATCCGCGTAGAAGGGACATTACTTGATCAAGTTTTGACAGGAACGTGAAAAAAAAAGTACAGGACATCGTTGTTTTGGCGCTCATTACTTAGGGACTTGACGGTTATTTTAAACAACCCTGTAATTTCGCTAATTGCATTACCCTTCAAACCTTAACACAGTAATGCTTACACACCACTACTTGGTGGTAAAATATCTAATACTGCGGTGGTAATGAGATCTGTGTATAATAATATAAGCGTATGTAACAGTGTTTGTTTTTATGTACAGGAATACATCGCAAAACATTTCGGATTTATGCAAAAACAAATCGGATACGACATTTTAGCCGAAGACACGATTACTGCCCTTCTTCATAATAACAGAAAACTGCTCGAAAAACATATCACCGCTTCGGAGATCGAGACCTTTGTGGGTAAGAATTTCAAAACCTTGTATTATAAACTTGATACTGGCAAATGTACAGGAAGTGTGATGCCAAACTAAGAAAAAAAAAAGCTTGCATTGTCTATATAATTAAAATATAAAAAATATAATATAATCAATCGTTGTGCGTTAGTCTCGCAAATACTCGAAAACGGATATGATTGGTTTTGGTACAACTTTTTGTGTGTTTAAGTGGATGCCTGGGTGGGTTAAATTTGGACCTGGAAAGTGTTGTTAAATGGATGTCTAGATGGGTTAAAATTGGACCTGAAAGGTTTTGTTAAATGGATGTCTAGATGGGTTAAATTTGGACCTGGAAAGTGTTGTTAAGTTGATGCCTGGATGGGTTAAAATTGCACCTGGAAAGTGTCGTTAAATGGATGTCTAGATGGGTTAAAATTGGACCTGAAAGGTTTTGTTAAATGGATGTCTAGATGGGTTAAAATTGGACCTGAAAGGTTTTGTTAAATGGATGTCTAGATGGGTTAAATTTGGACCTGGAAAGTGTTGTTAAGTTGATGCCTGGATGGGTTAAAATTGCACCTGGAAAGTGTCGTTAAATGGATGTCTAAATGGGTTGAAATTGGACCTGGAAGGTCGTTTTAAGTGGATGCCTGGTTGGGTTAAAATTGGACCTGGAAGGTGTGGTTTAGAATAGAATACAACTTTATTGTACACCAAGAATCGACACATTATTACATTTAAAAAAAATACTTAAAATGAGGTAAAGGAAAAAAATAACAAAAGAACATCAAGACTAATTTGTAGTAGTAAAACGGCGGCCTTATCGTCTAGAACGATTTCTTGATCGCGATCTTATTTTCAATATCATTTTCGTTTTACCTAAATCCAACCCTAGCCAAGACACATTGGTGCGCTCTTAAATTTTGTTGGTATGTTTCCAGGTCTTGTTCGCAAAAACATGAAGACTTGGCAGTCCCGCTTTCTAGACTACCTAAGCGACCTTTGTATTTCGAATAAGAAAGCAATCGCTGTCACTCAGGAGCTCATCTGTAAAAGTGTCTTGTGCGCTAACAACTCGGATATACTTATAGAAACCAGGTAACTTCGTCATTATTTCATGTAGGGCTTTTGGGTTTTTTTTTTACGTTTGAGCGGTTAGATTTTTGACCACAGCTCACCTGACGTAAAGTAACGATTTGAAACACACCAAACCTGAAATGAAATTGGCTCTCAAATGTGGCTCTCAGAACGTACTGTTAGGTATTTGGCGACAGATTTTCAACTTAACTAGCCAACTGAGTATTAGAAAGTACTCTTCTACCACGTTATGATTTCCTTCACGGGCAGATCAAGTTCACTGTTGGGGTTTGAACCCGGCGTGTAAACCACTGTGCTATCATCACTACTTCAAGCTTGGGGTGATTAAGCCGAAAGGAAAGCACAACTCTGAATTGCGAATGATGAGGTGGCTGAAGAATTCAAAGAACTGGAATTCTATACTTGACAGGAAAAAGTTTGATTAGTAAGAGATTGAAGAAGGTGGTGCCTTTAGCATTGAAAGCCAAGCCACATTTGAGTCGCTACATCACTATGACTAAAACGCGAACGAACTAGAGTTTCTAATGATTATTGTATTGTATTTTTATACAATAGAATAATCATTATAAATTTATAATGATTATTCTAATAAATTATAATTATTTTCGTCAAAATTAATCATTCAGCCTCGTGACCGTGAACACCAGATAGGTTGTTGTTGAATTGTAGAACAATTGCAGTACTAATAAGATCATTTCACACGACGTGACGTCATTCAGATAAACATGACTGGCCGTTTTCGCGGCAAAAATTAACTATTTTTAAAATAACAATATACATTTTGAGTTTTTTTTAAAAACAAATTTTTGTACTAAATAAACTGTAAAACGAATAACAAATTTATTAAATAAAAATTTATATATATTTTCCAGATTGGCTTCAGTGAAAAGCATCGACGACAAGAGTAAATATAAAGTTGAAGACGAAGTCATGCTTTTTTGGAATAACAGAGAAGTATGTCTTTGACACGTTTATTGATAAAAATAACGGTGTTGATTTGCCCTCGAAAAAAATTAAACCAGCGAATTATTTTTCTTGCATAATTTTAGTTTATTTTATACTAGGCAATTGTTGCTGGGCAAAGACCTCTCTTTGTATTGCCCACTTCGTACGCTCAAACGATAAGGGAAAGTATCGTGAGAAAACCCACATGTCTGATAGTTCTTAATTCATAAACTATTTTGTGATTACCTAACTTGAATGGTAATAAGAGCTCACAGTACGGTCCCTAGCCAAAAGTATCTGTTACAGAAGAGCATGTATGAAAACTCTAATGAAAGTAGAATAAGTTACGAGTTGAACAATACGTTCTCTTGGTGGTAAGAGATAGCGCGTGTCTATGAACATTGCAGCGATACATGGAACTTTGAATACAAAACAAAGTCCAGGGCATCGCTGCTTTGGTACTCAATAGAGACATTAGATGTTTAGTCTCAACAGCCCTGTAATTTCGCTACCCTTCAAACCGGAACACAGTAATGTTTACACACTACTGCTGGGCGATATAATATCTAGAACTGCGGTGGTAACGACGATTTACCACCAAGTATACGAAATATGTATAGCAGAAAACTTTGGAATAATGAAGTATTTTTGTGTTTCAGTGCAAACGTTCGCTGTCAAAGCTGGCGGCGGACGCGCGGCGCGACCCGTCGAGCGAAGCGGCCGCCATATTGGATTACTACCGACATCAGTTAGACTTGTTCTCGAACATGTGCCTCAACAGGCAATATCTGGCCTTGAACAGTCTCTCCGCTCAGCTGCATATCAAACTCATATTACAGTGAGTATGCCGTATTGACATGGTTTATTATTATTGATTTATATTTGACGTATTACATTGCATGTAATATCAAAATGTGTCAAGACCACGTCAGTTTTCATAATATTTTTTTATAATTAATTGTTTCGGATTCATTTCGGAGAGTGTGCTTCAGAACTACATGGTCTGATTCCCCCATGTCCATTTTTCTATCGGACAGCCAGAAGCTCAAAAAAGCGACATCGTTTCATGGTAGATGTTCCAAAAACTCGAACTAAACTATTTGATTCCACGTTCATTGTGCGGACTGCTAGACAGTGGAATGCGCTGCCCGAGTGGGTGTTCCCCGATGGATATAATCTGGGTGTCTTCAAGTCGAGAGTGAATCGGTAACTTCTAGGCAAGCGTGCTCCATCTTAGACCGCATCATCACTTAACATCAGGTGAGATAGCGGTCAATCGTAAGCCTAACTATAATAAATAAAAAAAAACATCGTGTTTTTTCAGGTGCATGTCTAATGCGGATCTTTCATATGAACTGCGAGCGTCGTTCTGCCGTCTCATGCTGCACCTGCATGCTGACCGCGACCCGCAGGAGCCCGTGACCCCGGTTAAGTACGCACGGCTCTGGACCGAGGTCACTGACCTTATTCAAATACGCGAGTGAGTATTTCAATCGTAGCGCAATCCACACATTCGCGATCATTATTTTAGCAGTAGTGTGTAAACATCACTGTGTTCCGGTTTGAAGAGTACTGCAGCTAGCAATTTTCAGGGCTGTTGAGACTAACCATCTAATGTCTGCAAGTAATGAGCGCCATAGCAGTGATGCCCTGGACTTTGTTTTGCTACTCAAAGTTCTGTGTATCGCTGCAATGATCATAGACAGGCGTTATCTCTTACCATCAGGAAAGCGTCTCGTTCGTCTCATAACTTTTAAATAAAAAAAAAATGAGTATCCTGTTTTGTTTTATCCTTTGTGTGTAAGTGTGTTTGTATGTTTGTTACTTCTTCACGCTCAAACCACTGGACCAATTTTGATGAAATTCGGTATAGAGGTAGCTGACAACCTAGATTAACACGTACACATTTTATCCCAAAAAAATAATAGCGTGTAACACCGTGGGACGCAGCTAGTATGTGAAATTTTATGAGGATGTATGGATGTTTGTTACTCTTTCACGCAAAAACGACTAAACGGCTTAGATGTTTGGCACACATATAGTTTATGGCCTGGATTAACATATAGGATACTTTTATACTGCAAATTAAACAAACTTTTTTAGGGTTCCGTACCCAAAGGGTAAAAACGGGAATTACTAAGACTTCGCTGTCTGTCTGTCACCAGGCGCAGTTCTGTCTCAAGTACCGCGATAGCAAAACAGTTGAAATTTTTACAAATTATGTATTTCTGTTGCCGCTATAACAACAAATACTAATCAAAATAAATATTTAAGGGCCATACAACATACATACAACAAACGCGATTTTTGCCTTTTTCATAGATACGGAACCCTTCGTGCGCTCGGAAGAGTCGGACTCTCACTTGGCCGGCTTTTTTAAATTCCACGCGAAGTCGCCGGTTACAGTTAGTAACTAAATAAATCTAAATGAATCTAAAAAATTGCTGTCCTAGTCTAATAAACTGCAATGAAAAAGACAGCAACATCTTTAAATAAGTATTAGTATGTCAGCTATAACTTCCAAAATTGGTATTTAAAACTATTTGTTTGGTATGTTTCAGCTATCAATGCGTGAAGGGAGGTCCAGACGCTAACAGAGAAAAGGTCAAAGAGCAGTTCGCCTCCACGATTCGTTTCGTGGAGAACTACCTGTGTAACGTGGTCACCAAGACTTGGTACTTCAGTGACCACGATCAAAACAAACTGACCTTCGAGGTGGTCAAACTAGCCAGGGAACTGATATACTTCGGATTTTATAGGTAAGTTAATTTTTTAAATTTTATTCCATGTTTGACTTAGTGTCTATTGTCACAATGCATTCAGTATTCAGTCTGCAGGCAGACCTGCAAATATTACATGTAGGTAAATTAATTTAGTTAGTCAAATATATCTACATCTTCTTTATATATAAAAATTTAATGTCACGTTGTTTGTCTGCGATGAACTCCTCAACTACTGAACCAAATGTAACCAAATCTTGCACACTGTGTGCAGTTTGATCCAACTTGAGAGATAGGATAGTTTATATCTCAATTTATAATCGCAATATTTTTTATTGCAAATTATTTGTTTAATTATTATTTGTTATTTATTTCCATAAAATTCTAATAGATGGCGGTGTAAGGTAATTTATAACTGGATTGAGTAAGTATCCAATAGATGGCGCTACGTTAAAAGTCCAAACGTTTCATATGCGCTACAATTTATTTCACGTTACACGGGTGTGTTCAATTTGGCCACAGCAACGCGTGGCCGGTTCTGCTAATAGAGTATATGACAAACTACAGGAACCTACAAATTAACGTGTCTTCCGACACACGCTCACGCTCAGAAATAATTGTCACTCACAAAAAAAATCTGCTGCTCCATATATTTGGTCAAAGGTCAACGTACTTATTCTAATTAACAGGTGATTTTAAAGAATCCATAGTAAAAGTTCTTCGTCATAATGAGTTAAATTTCGGTAAATATTCCGTATCGCGCCACCAGCGATTTCGAAGCTGTTTTTTTTTTTACAGGCGCTGTATGATCTGTATGCATTATAATTAGTGTTGTTATGATGGCGCATGACGTTTTTTGGCTAAAAAAAATTGTCAATTGTCGAGAATTCGTTTTTTTTTTTTTTTTTTTCTAGCTTCGAAATCTCTGGTGGCGCGATACGGAATATTTACCAAAAAAACATCCTAATACATATTATATTACAGTTTCAGTGACCTACTCCGGCTGACGAAGACCTTGCTCAGAATCCTCGACTGCGTCACTGCTATGGACCTTCTTAATGAAACCAACGCTCTCGGAGAGCCGGGAGTCGAATGTGAGTACTTCTTCTTGGATTTTGGCATCGCACATCGTGCATTTTGCCAGTGCACTACCACACACTACCGCAAGAATTTAGTTTAATGGTACTTAGTACTATTAAACAGTTAGAGATAAATCTGTATGTAAGTCCTTATCGACGCTTGACTTTAAGCCATGGCGGATGAAGGTCAAACGCAATTCTATTATAAAGAAATATGGAAATTTCTATTTGCAATAATTTTTGTGTTCGAAATATACTATTCATTATTTATTTCACACAAGCAGCGCAGGAAAAAGAAATTGTTAAACGTAAGTCTGCAACTTAATTATTATTTAATTACTTTCTAGCAATTAATACAAAATTCTATTATAAAATGTCGCTTAAAATGTATAATTCTTATCAAATCAATTTATTTTGCTTAAATTTTTCTTAATCTTCTCAATAATCGTATATTGTCTATATGTTTTATATTTTAGTATCGTGGAAACGTCGCCTCTTTGGCGTGAGAAATAAAATAAAATATTGTTAGGATAAGAAATTAATTAAATGTTGACAGTAGAAGAAGAAATTTATTAATTAAATGTTGACAATGGAACAAAATAATTAATTAAATTTTGAAAGTGAAAGAAATTAATTAATTAAATGTTGGCAGCGGAGGGCGGGGTGCTGCGAAGTATAGGTGACATGGGTGCCGTAATGACATCTATAACACTTGGTTCCGTCGCTAGAAACGTGAGTATATAATTTTGTAACTGGAGTTCACACATTATTCTTACCAGCAATCGTGGGAAAGTTTTTGTGCCATTAGTGCATTCCAGTTGCTATTAAATTTTAATTTTTTTTTTGGCTTCGCACTTTTTACATTTGCCTTTGTCAAGTATTTAAATGAAATTCAATTGAAATAAGACAATCAAAGACACACAAAATAAGCCAAGTTCAAGTTCGGTCATGCCCTAGTGAATATAGTGGCTAGTTTACTAGCTTCGACAGAGTTTTGGGAGTAACACGAAAATAAATGTTTCAACACATCATATCACTTTACAATAACCCACTTTTGACTTAATACTCTCAAAGCTTATTAAAAAACGTATATTTGTTTTTTTTTTATTGCGGTAACATAATTATTTCGCTTTTCCGCCAATATATCTCATTTATTTTTACATTAACGTCAGACGCAAACAAAGGACTGTTACCTATAGCTTTAACAATTGTGTCTGAATAATTGTCTGTGGTAACGTAGCTTCAAAACCGTTGACCCATTTTTTTACATGCTAGGTGTTTGACCACAGCTCACCTGATGTTAAGTGATGGTGTGGTTGAAGATGGTAAACACATCTAGTCTGGAATGAAACTGGCTCTCAAGTGAGGCTGCCCAAACACACGGTTAGATGTTAGATGAATTAAGTTTTTTTTTGAATTTGACATCGAGAGTATTATTAGCTATGATTAAAAAACCTGCACCCGTTTAAATTATTTATCATCTATTTTTTTTTAATGTAAAATAATGATACAAATGAATCGTTCTCCTAATGGTGTAACGCATGTACATGACCATTGCAGCTTATAGACGGAAGATACACACGACAAGCTCAAACAAACGATCGATCCTAAGATGAATCGTTCTAAAATTTTTGCTAATAAAATTGGCAGCCAAACAAAAAAATTGCTTTCAATGTTTATTCCTTTTTTTAAAGATCGAAGTTCTTCAGAGTATAAAGAAGACATTTATACATCTAGTTTGTTACCTCATAATTGTATCATTTTAACTATCTATATGATTTAAAAAACCAATAGTTTTTAATATCAGCGGTTCATGGATGCATTGATACATGCTAAACCATTAAGTCAGCGCAGATCTATTCGATAATTATCTCTCGATATATCTCGTGTGCACTGATCACGTGTGGGTCCTAGCGCTGTCGACGCCCGCCTCCACCTACCTCCTCATACCGCGGGCGATCCGTGATTACTTTGGTAGTGCTATAGTGTCGGGAGCTTTTTAATTTATGTTTGTATATTAAACCTTTTCAGCCGCCAGGCGCTAGTTCCACGCCGGCGGCGGGCGCTGGCCTGCAACGAAGCCCTTCTGCTTTGATGCTGGCGAGGGAGCACCCGCTAGTCATGGAAACCAAACTCAAAATCATTGAGATATTGCAGGTGAGATGGAAACACTGACAGATCAGAGCTTAGAGCGGTATATTACCCAATAATGATAATAACTTTGGTACCTTTTTTTAAGTCCTCGTTTTTTTTGTTTTTTGTGTCTGACAGGCTTGGTTTTTGACCACAACTCCACCTGATGTTAAGTGACGGTGTGTTCGAAGATGGTAAAGCACACCTAGCCTGGAATGGAACTGGCTCTCAAGTGAGGCTGCCGGAACACACCGTTAGATTCTTGGCGGCAGGTTTTCAACTTGAGGGTGGTA
Source organism: Biston stratarius (assembly GCA_950106695.1). Classification (NCBI taxonomy): domain Eukaryota; kingdom Metazoa; phylum Arthropoda; class Insecta; order Lepidoptera; family Geometridae; genus Biston; species Biston stratarius. The sequence goes on from OX467108.1 coordinate 8,296,268, forward strand.
GCTAGCCAGCCGAGTACTAGAAAGTACCCTACCATCACGCTACGGTTTCCTCACGATGTTTTCCTTCACCGGTAGCTCAAGCTCATTGTTGGATTTTGCGAACCGACCGCGCTAACCACTGAGCTATCATTGCATAAACCGCGTTTCTAAATTTTAAAATTTTAAGTTTAAATTTTAAAAATCGCCTTTGTCTGCCATCTCGCCTGATGATAAGTGATGAATTTTTTACAAAAATTAAGTAAATGTTCTATCAGCTATCTGACTTCCATAGTACAAGCTTTGCTTAGTTTGGGGTCAGATGGCGCTGTATGTAATGTTCTACAATATTTATTAATTTAAATACCACTCGCGGTCACCTGTCTATCCAATTAACATACGATGTATATGTTTTCAGTTCATTCTGGACGTGCGACTCGACTACCGAATAAGTTGTCTTCTCTCTATCTTCAAGAAGGAGTTCGAGCAAGGAGGAGATAGGAGCGCCGACAGTATTGCGAAAGCTGACGTGGAGGCCATAGGCTTGCAAGCTGAGGGCATATTCAGCTGTAGGTGAGTTGTTGTCTTTCCACTGACATACGAAAGGCAAGGACAATTTTAAATAGGTGGATAAAATAGATTGGTGGTTATTCAAGTATCACGTAAGCATAATTTTAGTAATTATTGATCCTTCCCTCGCATTTGTTAACAAAAGTAAGCAAAGCCGCACAACGCCCCCCTCCCCCCAAACAATGGTTTAACTAGCGGCCTTATCGCTAAAGGCGAAATCTTTCAGATATTTCCTATTCAAGTGTTGACAGGATTTAATAACATGCAGAAAATTAAGCAATCAGCATAGTTTACATGGCATTGCTGAAGTTATCCCCCCCCCCCCCCCCCCCTTCTTTTTTTGTGCTTACGTAATACTTACTTGAACGGGTATTGAAAACTAAGAGATTATTAAATCACTAATAATTTATTTATATTAATTATTTATAATAATTATTTACATTAATATTAATTCTTATATATTAATATTACCTACAGAGCTATAAGCTTTGGGTGTATTAATCTGAAAGGAGGTCATTTTACTATTCGGTATAAACAACTTTTAACGTGGTCTCATGAAAAAAACATCAGCTGTTTTATGCAATAACCAAATTTATGTGCGTAGCTGGTTTTTTTCGCGACCTCGTTTTGGCTTATTACAAGCTTATAACCCTGTTTTAATACATCATTGGTATTTTGATTATCGTTAATGTGTTTGGATACACAAATTTACTGTAACAACTGACTGTACTGTAGTAACTGACTTGTAACACCCGTTATCAATAAATATAATTTATTTATTTATTTATGATTTATATATTGGAATATGACTAATAATTAAGAAATTATTGGAACAAAGCAATGATTACGTAGCGCGGGTTCGTTCTGGTTACACTACATAAACGTGTATAACACATAGATAGAAACCGAAAAGCGTGGGTTCAACCCCCAAAAATGAGAAGATAAACATCGTGAGGAAACTATAGCATGGCGGTGTCTAACAGTGTGTTCCGGTAGCCACACTTAAAAGCCAGTTCCATTCCAGGCTAGGTGTGCTTTACCATCTTCGACCACACTGTCACATAATATCAGATGATATAGAGGTCAAACACCTAGCTTGTCAACTATAAAAATATACATTAAAAAATTCATGAAAATAGGTCGGGTCATACCTACCAAATATATATTAAAAATTTAATGATAATATAATCCGTTTCGGAGCAGTGTGACCACAAACACCGTGACTTGAGATTTTTATATATATATATATATATATATAGAAAAAAAAACTCAAATTCGAACTCTAAACTTGACGCTATAAAAATAAAACTCGATTCCACAACGATTCCAGACTTTATGTATTCTAATTCAACATTTCTCAAAATAGAATATCTGTGCAACATATGAGTGTAAAGAAACAAGTCTCTAGAGCCACAAGTACTTAGAAATATTGAAATAAAAAACATGGATTCTTATTTAAGCAATTTGTTTACTTTGGGCCTTGGCGTACAGGACACGGGAATGCGTTTGTGGCGTGGCGCTCAAAAGATTTAAAAAAAAAAATATAATAGCAATTTCGTTTTAGATTTCAAGTTAACTAACAAACACACAAACATAATTAGTCACCGTCAAAGTCCAGTCTTGGTCAAGTCCAATCCGTGCCAGTCGAGTCCAGTTATGCCTTAGTAAAGTAGTGGTGATTTTACGATAAACTTCGATGGATATAATACAAAAAGTCATGTTTCGCCACATTATATTACTTTCCTACACTGCACTTGTAATTTGGTACTTCGTTTACATCTTCATAATACTCTGCGCTTACTATCACAGAGAGATAAATTGTTTGAAATTTCTTCCATACAACAAAATAATAATTTAAAAATTTAAAAAAAATTTGTGGGCTTTTGATACTCTTCATTATTGTTTATTTAAATGTAATAAGACGAACGAATCAATCTCCTGATGGTAAGAGATAACGCCTATCCATGACCATTACGTTTGAAAGAAAGAAAGAAAGAAAGAAAATAATTTTATTTTGTACATAACACCAAAAAAAAACATAAAACAAACAAACAAACAAAGGACTAACAGTTACATACAAAATAGGACTCACCTCAGCATAATGCTGGCCATACTAGGTGGTATGACCAGCGGTGGTCTTCGTTTGTACTTCAAACTTTGAATAACAAAGCAAAGCCCAGGGCATCGCTGCTTTGGTGCTCATTACTTTGATACTTTCGATAGTAAGTCTCAAAAGCTCTAAAAAAAAAATTTTGCTTGCTGCGATACTTTTTAAACCGGAATAGAGTAATGTTTACACACTACTGCTTGGTGGTAGAATATCTAGTATCTAGTAGCAGCGATGCCTTGGATTTTTTACACTCACTGCTGCAATGGTCATGGACACTAATGGGCCTGTCCATTAGTGACAGGCCCATTATTATGGACAGGACCATTAGTGTCTATGACCATTAAAAACTCAGCGCACCTTGTCATTATTATTATTAGGCACTAATTACAGCGATGTTTAGACTAACCATCGAAAGTCTTAAAGTAATGAGCGCCAAAGCAGTGATGCCCTAGTCTTTGTTTTACTACTCAAAGTTTTGTGTACAGCTGCAATGGTCATGGACAGGCGTAATCTCTTATAATCTCGAGAGCGACACTTTCATCTTAACACATATTACAAAAATTTTTTTAAAAAACAATTATTCATAAGGTAGTACTTTTAAATTCGAAATAATGTCTGGTGTAATATGTACTATGTTATCTTCTATATTTACAGTAGAATAGTAACTAAAGCATGTCTGTGGTGATGGGATAAATGGGAAAATCATTCATTGCTATGTATTTAAAAATATATATTTGTCATTCATAATTGTACCCTAATGTTTCCATATTTAAAGAATAAAATAACTAAATGAAATTGATTTTTAAAAGTAGATTTATATGTTTGTGTGTTCTATTCTAAGCAAGGAAGTTATTCTACTTATATCTTGTAGCAATGATCAGTTGGTAGGTTCATATGTCGAAGAGCGTGAGTTCAAACCTCAACAATGAGCTTGAGCTGCCGGTGGAAACCATAGCGTGGTGGTAGGGTGGTTTCTAGTATGTACTCGGCTGGCTAGTTACCACCCTCAAGTTGAAAATCTGCCGCCAAGCAAGTTGAAATCTGTCGTCAATCTTCAAATACAACTCTTCTTTGTGGACAACTTTTACTTACTAAAGGCAAAACTCTGAAATATAAAAATAAAAATTAAAAATATAATTGTTTTATAGAAAGGGTTTGTTGACTCTTGCCAGATGTACAGTGCAGTTAAGTTTTTGCGATTCCAAGTTTGTGCCCATGGTATAAGTTATTCATAATAGAATTTTATAAATTTTTTAATAGAGTGTTAAGCGCAATCATTATTATTAATAATAAACTAGTGCACTTTAGAAAAAAGCGTTACAAAAGTCTGTGGTATCGATAGTTACCAAACTTCACAGGATCACCCTCTGACGTAATCGGAAGATTGCCTGAAAATTTAATCAAAATTGGTTTTGCCGTTTAAATTTTCACTTAAAATTTATGAAAAAATATGGCATTTAAAAATAGATTTTTTAATTTTAAAATAATGCTCCCGCGTCTCTTCTAAACGTTGCTGTACCCGACAGGGTCTATATTTTACTGTGTACCATAATTATACCTACTACTTTGTATTTATAACCTCTTGTACTGTGTGGAAGCAATTAGTATCTTGAATCTATAATAAAACCCTATGTATGATTCCTATAGATCCAAAACGGCGTAACCGATTTTGATGTAAAAATATATTCTTTTATTGGTAGATAGGCTAGCGCTTAACGCACGCTCTGCTAGAAGATACTGTACTGATAAAAAAAACTAGGCAGTCATAGAAACTGCTAACTGAAAACTTACCAAAAATCGCTCAAAGCGGCTCAAGAAATTTTCATTCCAAAAAATATTGAATTGTATAAGAAAGGCTATACCAAAATTTAGTATCGATACACAAGTATCGATGATTAATGACTGGTTGATCAAATTTTATCGAATCGATTAAGTTCGTTACAGCATTGAATGATTTTCTCGTTGGGTTCTAAAACTGCATTCTCTCATTTCTAGATTTCTACTAATGTAATACAATTATTTCAGCGCAATACAAACTGTGCCTGACAGCTGTCTTCCAAAAAACGTAGATCTGTTAGTAAGAATTACGTTCAATGCATGTGTTGATGCTATAACCGATGAGCACAAGAATGTGTCCTAACAGCATGGAATAAGATTTGAATTCCTTTTAAACCTTGACTAATCACATCGACAGCAATGGAGCGAATCAGTTCTAACTAGTTTTTGTTTTACTTATGCGGTATTATGCACTTTTAATTATATTGGATACCCAAGTTCTTGAAGCGCGCGGCCTCAAGTAAGTAGAACATCTTCTCTGCTAGCGTTGATTCACGCAGGTTTAGCGCGAGGCGCGTGCAGTGATGTCGACATCGCATCTACGAACAAATCTTCTTTCGATATTTTTTGTTCGTAGCTTCACTAACATCGTAAACTACTGTGATTTTTAAACACCTTTTTACTAAAAATTCACTAACCTATTAAATTTGAACATGAACCTACCTACACAACAGAAAACAATGACATTTACGTGCCAACCCTGACAGCTCGGTCGGCACTCACATAGTGATCGCCGGCAAGCGTCCTCTGCCCCCACCGCACCGCCTCTTCCCACTTGTGTCGCCTATTTAACGAATGTTCGAATTATAGATATTTTACTTATTTTGATTTCGGTCACATTCGGTGGCCTTCTTCATGGAGACAAAGCGAAGCGAGACGAGGTCACGCGCGCGTTGTACTTAGCTTTGTCTCCATGAAGAAGGTCACCGGATGTGACTAAAACTATTGTCGGGGTATCCAATACAATTAAACGTGAGTAATCCCGCATAAGTAAAGCAAAAGTATGTCAAAACCACGTCAGTTTCCATTGTAAAGTACTAACTAGTGTTGACACTGCGCTTTTGAGTAATGCTGGAAATGATTGCGCAGAGCTTTCAAATATGCCGCACATGCAATTGACTGCCTTATGAAGTTTAAAATAAGGCTCTTGTCTTAATTAAAGTTCAGGCCAAATAGTTTATCAGCAAAATGAATAGCGTCATTCTTGAAAAGTGAACTTTATTGCGCTCGCAGAACGTTGCTTCTTGTCTAACAACTCTGTTCGCATGAATCTTTTGCAGCTAATAATCCCTGTTATATTATGTTTTAGAAATGACTTGCCAGTGAGTGTGTTTCTTACAGTGTTCCTACATGGCTGATTCCCAGGTGGTGTCTTTAATCTGCAGCTTGATTACGTTTGTTGTCGTGTCACGATCACAGTCTCAATTTGAGCTGTAGTGTGATTATGATTTACAGTCACGTCTCTTTCATACTAAAGAAAAACAATCACGAAATGAGAGTTAAAAAATAAGATTATGCATTTTCTTTATAATTTCTAAATGTTGCAAATGTATTAGCATAATAATCGATGTTCTATTCCAGGCTAGGTATGTTTAATATCTTCAACTACATCGTCACTTAAGATCAGGTGAGCTGTGGTCAAACATCTAGCCTGTCAACTATAAAAAAAAAACTGACATTGCAAGTGTCACAAAACAATTTCTATATTCTGGGAAAAAAAATGTTATTGTTTTTCTAAATTGACTGAAGATGGCTCTAAACGTAATCAGGCGTCAGCACGATGGTGTGTTCAAAAAGGTTAAACGAGTAAACTGTTTGGTTTGTGATGACACTACTTTGATTAATATCTTTGAGTTAACCCTTAAAAGGGCATGGGTATCGTGTCATAACATATTATGAAGAATCTTTATAAATACAAATCTAGAGCTTTACAGAGTTCCTGCGGTAGTGGAGTAGTGCGTGAAAGGTAACATGACCTAAAATAACTGTTGCGTAGTAAATAAGCATTTAGTTGTAAAAAAATCTATCGACATCTTAGATCAAGAAGAAATACTTCTCTCTCTTTCTTGTAAAAGCAATGTTATACTTAATAGACGAGGACAAAACACTAGGTAACTAAAAATTGCCGAGTAACAGCAACGTTTATGTGTTAAGGAGATAATTAATAGATATAAAGTAACTGACGTTTAAGCTCATTTGAATAAGTTCTGCTTGTAGGGCTGTAGGATGTGGGTTCGATTTCCGCTTAGGACTAACATTTGTGTGACGAACGTAGATGTTTGTTGTGCCTGGGCGTTCTGTATGTATATACAAAAAAAAAAGTTAATAAATAAATATTCTATTAGCTATTTAGTTCCCATAGTACAAACTTTGCTTAGTTTGGGACTAGATGGCGTATGAAACGTCATTCAATATTAAAAAAAAAAATACCTAATTGGGTAAATTAACGTGCCGAAATTAAAACCTACTCAACTGTCGCAAGAGCCTGTTCAGTTGAGCACTAGATATTTAGCAGTATTAATCATTATTTAAATAAACAAGGTAAGTAAATGACCTATGCCTTATTAAGGGTTAATCAAATTTCAGAAGGCGATTGCAATCTGCTTCAAATAGAACTATTATACACCTCTCCCATAACTATAGAGCTAGTTAGGATGCAATCCGCTTTAAGTATTTTGATTTTTGTTTGCACGAAATGCCAGCAAAGAAAATGTTTCTAATGTGATGCTTTTCTTAGAATAGAACAGAACTAGTATTTTTTGGTCTAAAACCTTTGACACTATAAAAAGATAATCTTCTTTTTGTTGACAAGGGGTAAATAAACCTTTAGTAAATAAATAAAAATAATATACCAAATGACCACTTAAGATTTATAAGTCCTGTCCCAGTTTTTACGTGAAATTTCACTTACGATCCAAAAAGATTGTTAATTTTCCAGGAATTTCCCTTTTTTTTACAATATGGATCTTTGTTTAATTGCAATCTCTAAGACGTACGTTTCTTAGTACGTATTCTGACATTATCTCTTCTACCCAGGGACGGACTAGACTTGGACGAGTGCGGGGGCAGGATGGTGTTGCGAGTGCTCCTACAGCTGTGTTCGCAGGGCGCTTCCGCGGCGCTCGTCTCCGGAGCCCTGGCGCTCCTGTTCCGCCATTTCAGCCAGCGGCAGGAAGTGTTGGCAGCTTTCAAGCAGGTAACTATTACAAAGCTTATACAAAGGTTTACCTTTTTACGGAGAAACGAGAATTCAATTAAAAAGATAAAGATGAGAGTTTGAATTTAGAAATGCGCCCGATGATTTCATTTGTCACCTCCATTACCGTGCGAATGACTAATAGAAAATGATTTAGCGTTAAGTCCTCCTATCTAATATATATAAGAATCAAAGTCCTGACTCACTGACAGACAACGCACAGCCTAAACCGCTGGTCGCAGATACTTGAAATTTGGAGGGTGTATTTTTCTTGACGCGTAGGGATGTGCTAAGAAAGGATTTTTTGAAATTCAACCCCTAAGGGGGTAAAATGGGTGAAAACGTTTGTATAAAAGTCCTTTGTTTTTTAACTTGCAGTTCTGAAAATTAGTGTTTGGATAGTCCATTCAACGATAAAAATAATGCGTTCAATATTTTTTTGAAAGAGATGACTTAAGGCGGTGAAATTGGGGATGAAACTTTCTATGGAAAGTTATTTATTCTTAAAGCTATAGTGATGAAAATTGGTTTTTGTATCATCATCGGCCATAGGGCGTCCACTGCTAGACATAGGCCTCCTCCTGGGGGGGTTTTGCCAATACTCGCCACGCTTGGCAGGCGGGGTGGCGAGCGCAGTTAGGTGTGATTGTTCAAGGAAGACGCTGCTGCCCATCTTCCGGATTACATCCCTTAGCCGACTCTTACGGCAACCACGGGTAGAGAGGGTGGGGTACTATTCTTACGCCGGCACCACCACGGCAACGGCACGGTTTTTGCATATATTTTTTTAAATAAAATTATTCCACAATAATAATATAATTTTTGCTAGGGTTAATTTAAAGGGGTGAAAATAAGGAAGAAAATTTCTTTATTTTCGAAGTCACATTCGTAAAACCGAAAATTATTAGGTATGCATGTAGATACTTTAGGCCCTAGAATAATAGTTAAAAAAAATGCGGGTACCGCAAAATTTTCTGCGATAAACAGTAGAGTATGTGTTCGTTTTGATTATCAGGTGCAACTGCTCGTGTCGGACGCGGACGTGGAATCCTACAAGCAGATAAAGGCCGATTTAGACCTGCTCCGGCAAAGCGTAGAAAAGTCTGAACTATGGGTGTTCAACAAAGGCCGAGCGGTGCTCATGGACGACCATACTGGTGAGATAATAAGATTCAATTTCAATTACACTCTGAAATATACCCACATGTTAGTTCATTTGTTAGTATGTCTGTTTGAAAAGCTGTAGCGCGTGGGTTCGATTTCCACTTCAAACATAACATTTGTGTGATAAGAATAAATGTTTGTTCACTGTCTGGGTGCTCTGTAAGTATTTACAAAAAAAAAAGTATATAAGTATTCTATCAGTTCTTTGATTCCCATAGGGCATAGCTTTGCTTAGTTTGGGGCTAGATGGCGCTATATCATTTTTATTCGCAATATTTAAACCCGACTAGTTCCTTAAATCTCGCTATTTTATTCACATTTATAATAATCATATCGTACCCTTTTTGTTGATCCCAAATACGACATGTTAGACTCGAAAAATACTTTTCTAATAATTAGCAAGAAATAATAAAAAGCATAATTATAACGCAAAAAAATTACCTTATCTCTAAATATATATAACTCAAAGGTGACTGACTGACTGACTGACATAGTGATCTATCAACGCACAGCCCAAACCACTGGACGGATCGGGCTGAAATTTGGCATGCAGGTAGATGTTATGACGTAGGCATCCGCTAAGAAAGGATCTTGATTAATTCTACCCCCAAGGGCATAAAATAGGGGATGAAAGTTTGTATGAAACTTTGTCAATTTTAAACCGATCGGGCTGAGACTTTGCATGCATAAAGCTACTATGACGTAGGCATCTAGCGCGGGTGAAACCATGGGGCACAGCTAGCCTAGATATATAAAGAAATTGATTAAATAGATTTCATCGAAATCTACGTGCTATCCTTGGCTATACCATCGCTTTCCATCGGGCGAGTTAGTAGTCAAACGTATATATATATATATATTTCATGATTATTTTGTTCATAAATGTAAACGAAAATTATGAATCTGTGTGAATAGAAATAAAATCGATAAATATTCAGTGTTGCACTCTTTAGGTCTCTTTTTCCCCACAGTTTTTGCTCCCGTCCATGTCGTAGTAGACCGAAGAATGAGAAGGCCTTATTTCTGTGGTAAATACTATCTTTTTTTATGATCATGTCGAAATTGAATAGCAGGCAATCTGTAACTGTAAATAAATGAGTATTTTTATCGCTTCTTCATCGTTGGTAAAAATATATGAGTGCCTGTGTTTTGTGAAAACTTAAAGGAGATTTAAAAAAATGTTAATAAAATCTAACGCCTCAGAACAATAACTTCCCAGCAATGGCTCTAAGTAGCTTGATTAGTTGAACCTCAAATTAGGCTATTTTTGAGACAGATTTCTCTCTCGGTTGTGGCTAATACGTAACGCGAGAAGCGAAGTAAGTGGTATCTACGAAATCCTCAAGTACAGTTAAACCCACAAAATAAGTATCATTGCCGATTTTCCTTTTCATGTAAAATCGCGAGTAAAAAGAATCTATACGTATATGTATATAAAAATAGATATGTTTATGTTCCCTATGGATTCCCAAAACGGCGTGACCGGTTTTGATGGAATTTCAGGGAACCTTCAGATTATTCTCAGTGATCTTATGCACTTTGGTAGCGATTGGATCAACAGGCTTGGCTTGTTTTTGTTTTATTCTAAAATGCACTTGTGTGTGGCAGGACGAGCTGCTAGTTAACTCATAAAAAAAAACATGTCGTAACTTCCACCAAGTGGTCCCAACACTATTCGTTAGCTAAATAGGTTTTTCTTAATTTGTAGAAAGACTTAAAATTGTTTTGTTTTGTATTATTAGTGTCCGTCCTCAATCAGTCGACAAGTGATATTAAAAAAAGAAAGAAACAAATCTTAAAAGCACAAACTCAAAACTCAACTCAACTTGCTTTGCTTAACAAAACTTTACTATCAACAAACAACTCAACATACAACAACTTTAAACATTTTAAAATCCCTCAAGACTTGTAGAACTTACTGTAGCATGGAAAACCGATATCTCTAAAGACTAGTAGATAAAACTAAATAAACATAACATTACAAATGAGTTGACCATAAATGGTTACATGGTCAGCTTAGTGAAAGTGGGAGTGAGAGGAATTTTTCCCAAATCTCTCTATAATCCGTCAAAGGACAACGACCTGCCAAGAACATTTATAAATTAGTTGCTGGAAAGAGTATCCAAATCACCGTTGGTAGTATTGATATTCAATTTGTTTGGATCACACGGTAATACCATTAAATACTAAGAAGATTTATATAGTTAACTAGTTGCGCCCCGCGGTGTTAACAGCTACATTTTTTCGGAATAAAAAAAATAAAAAATAAAACCTTATGCCTACTAAATATACATAAAAAATTTAATAAAAATCGGTCTAACCGTTTCGGAGGAGTGCGACCAAAAACACCGTGACACAAGATTTTTATATACATATTTAGATTTGAACGTTTGAATGTAGTTACAAGTCCAATGCGTCAACACAATAAGATACTTATATTTTGGGTTCTACTGTACACTCGTTGACGGCCTATCTCATGCGGTAAAACAATTACAATTAAAGCAATTCGAGCTTAACAAGAATCCCACTTCTTAACTCACTAACTTTAACATAAATCATCCCGTAAGAATTACTGACATTGCAAACTAACACTTATTGGAACGGCTTTGAGATTATTTTTCTATCCCTTTCGTAATACCTATTAGGTTTTATATTAATCTAATTAAGCATGTTTCTCCCTTGCAGGTATGTCCGGCACGATGGGTCCGGGCGGCGCAATTTTAGAGAGAAACGCTTCGATGGACAACGTTCTTGATACTTCGAAAACTGCCAAACACGACCACAACGAATATAAGAAAATCAGAGAGGTAAATAAAGCTAAATCACATTGAATTGTAAAAAAAAATCTGAAGGCCATCGTTATGTACGTAGCCGACAAAAAAAAACAACTTTTTTAAATGATAGCGTGTTCTGTATGGCCTCTACGATTTACAATAACAAAAATAGTTGACCGTCACGGAACGCCCGGCAGAACAGTACACAGCTCACACAGACAAGCAAAGTACGCTCGCACACACACAAGGGAAGTCACGCCGTATGCCGTCACGGCATACGATTCGGTTTCACTGCCACGGCTCGTCAATAGATGTTTCACGTCAAAAAGGCCTTCACATTAAAATTGCCGTGGTGGTGCCGGCGTAAGAATAGTACCCCACCCTCTCTACCCGTGGTTGCCGTAAGAGTCGGCTAAAGGAATGTATTACGGAAGATGGGCAGCAGCGTCTTCCTTGAACAATCACACCTAACTGCGCTCGCCAACCCGCCTGCCAAGCGTGGCGAGTATTGGCAAAACCCCCCCGAGGAGGAGGTCTATATCCAGCAGAGGACGTCCTATGGCTGATGGTGGTGGTGTGGTGATTAAAAAGGCATACTATACTGTGGATATGTTTGCAAGGGCGAGAGTATCGTGGTAACCAACACAAGAAATTCATGATAAGATTACTTTGATTTTTACATATATATATCTATCAGTTGCAAAATGACATGTTGTCAACAGATACTTCAGAGAATGATAAAGTACTGTACGCAAGGCAACAGCGGCGCCGGCGAGAGTAACCGGCCGCGGCGCCACGAACAGCGCCTGCTCAGGAACATCGGCGTTCACAACATCGTGTTGGACTTGCTACAGGTATGTAGACATATTCACACCTACCCACACCATTATATTTTTCTACATCTACCAAATGCAGAGATACTGACACATTTCAAGCATCAAATGCAAAAATACCCATGTCTAACACTTACGCCTATCGAATGCAGAAATACCAATACCTCTTAAATACCCACACCTAACACTAACACTTGTCGAATCAAGAATAACGATACCTTTGTAATGCCCACTCTTACCAAGTGCAGAAATACTGACACCTCTCAAATACTCACGCCTAACACACCTATCGAATCCAGAAACATCGATACTTATTAAATGCTCCTGCCAAAGGTACCAATATCTCTAAAATATCCTCGCTTAACGTTAACTCTATCGAATGCAGAAATACCGATACCTTTAAATACTCACTCCTACCAAATGTAGAAATACCATTACCTCTCAAATACCCACACCTTACACTACCGCTTATCGAATATAGAAATATCGATACCCTTAAATACTCACTACTATCAAGTGAAAAAATTCCAATACCTTTAAAATGCCCACTCCTACCAAATTCAAAAATACTTACATCTTTCAAATACCTACACGTACCAAATACAAAAATTCCAATACCTCTAAAATATCCACGCTAACATCTATCGAATGCAAAAATATCGGTACTTTTTAAATACTCCTACCAAATGTAAAAATACCAATACCTCTAAAATATCAAGGCCTTATGTTAACATCTATCGAATGCAGAAATATCGATACCATTAAATACTCACTCGTACCGAATGTAGAAATGCTGACACATTTTAAATACCTACACAAAGCAACAATCGTAAAGCCATGTCGGAAGCCTTCGGACGGCGCATTAATCTGCAACGCAGCCAAAAAACTATTTCTTGAACCATTTTTGCCTGTCTCAGGTTCCTCACGACGAAGACGACGCTGCGATGGACGAACTATTAGCGTTAGCGCACGAGTTCCTGCAACATTTCTGTCACGGAAACCAGCAGAATCAAACCATACTGCACAAACATTTGGACCTCTTTTTGAATGCCGGGGTAAGCTCTTTGACAAGACAATTTTTCGTTTTTATTTTATTGAAGATTGGCTTGCGTTTGCACCCAGATTATATTCATCAAGAAACACCCACTCAGGCTGCAAATTCTATTGTTTAGCTGTTTTTACAATGAAGGTGAAATCGAACCGTTTAGTTCGAGTTTATGGTATATCTACCATGAAGCGGTGTCGCTTCTTAGAGCTCCTGACTATCCTATAGTAGAATGGGCAGGGTGAAATTAGACTATGCAGATCTAAAACGCACTTTCCAAAGTGTATCCGGTAGAAAACCGACAGACAAGTCGCTTTGAGACGATGTTCAAAGCTTTGAACCCGTTTCCGAACAAGCGGATCATTTTGCCAGTGTCAAGTATTTCATTTAAAATCAAATTAAATAAGTCTGAATCACTATCAAAGTAACGGTTAAATTCAAGTTAATTCGACACTTTTAGAAGTTCCATCTACCATTGCAGATTCGGGAAGCGCAAACAGTATGCGCGATATTCAAGGACAACGCCACTCTCTGCGCGCACGAGAACAACGAAAAGGTGGTCGCACACTTCGTGCACTGCATCGAGTCGCGCGGCCGGCGACCCGCCTACCTGCACTTCTTGCGCACCATCGTCCACGCGGACGCACACTACATACGCCGGAGCCAGGACCTCGTCATGCAAGAGGTCTATCTAACGCATAACTTGTCCATGTCCATGACCATGTCTGTAAACCTCTTCAGGATAGTAGCTAGAAAACTATTTTAACAATGATAAATAACTGTGTATCTGTATGTTTCGTAGACAAATAAATTCATTCATTTATAACTTGTGAGAATACAACCTCATCGGACAAACTCTATGTGAAACATTTTTATGTAGAAGCTAAGCTTTTATTGTGTTTGTACGCTACCCAAAAAGAAAAATTTGAAACCTAGTTTCTACATAACTAACATAGTCTTACACAACATAGTTTTAGGGCTTCACTTCTAAACATTGCACAAAGTTAACCAGATCCCAATCCAGGCTTTACCATCTTAGATCACACTGTCACTTTACATTAGGTGAGCTGTAGTCAAACACCTAGTTTATAAAAAAAACACTGACTCCGAGCTTGCCTAACCAAACCTGAGTGGAACTGTCTCAAGTGAGGTTGCCGGAACCCATCGTGCTTGGCCGCAGATTTCTAACTTGAGGGTGGTAGCTAGCCGAGCCTAAAAAGTGCCCTATGTAGTACCACAATGCTATGGTTTCCTTCGCCGGCAGTTCAAGCTTATTGTTGGGGTTTAAACCCACGCCCCCCGGCGTGCGAACCGACCGCGCTAACCACTGGGATATCATCGCTACATTCTAAGTTATTCGCATTATCATTTTATTATTTTAAGTTTGTTATTTCGTTCGATATAAAGAATATGAAAGCACCTTTAAACCGTTTCAAAACCAATCAACCGTTTAACTAAAAAAACAAGAATGTATACTAACATATTTTTTTTTTAAATTTTTACCAATGTTACTTAATATGATTACGGATTCTAACGATACCCCATATATCCAAATCTGTCCAGACATTAAGGTGGAATAAAGAAACACACATACATGTACATACGTACATAAACCCTGAAAATATTACACTCACATTTAACATTTATACTCAAATTTCTTTTTTTTAACCGACTTCAAAAAATGAGATTCTCAATTCGACTGTTTTTTTTTTTTTAATTATGCTTGTTAATTAAGAACTTTCGACTGGGTGAACCGATTTAAACGATTCTTTTTTTATATGAAAGCTGGTGCTTCCCGTGTGGTCCCAATTCTATTTGGTCCAGTTCTGTCAATGGCATCATTGAGAAAACCATATGAAGTAGGTTTTTTTGTTAAAATTTTACTTGTTGGGTAGTCGTGTAATAAAAGTTCCGATTTTTTCCGTGTACAGATCTAAGAATTTAACAGAAAATAATCACCATTTTCAGATGGTGAACTCCGGCGAAGACGTCCTCGTGTTCTACAACGATAAGGTTTCCTTCAACTACTTCCTGCAAATGATGCGCCAGTACAAGCAGACTGGAGAGATGCAGGAAGCTTTGAGGTTATTTTTATTTTTAACTAGCTTTTACAAGTCATCGAATGGCTCAAAGTAATGAGCGCCAAAACAGCGACCCCCTGGACATTGTTATGTAACTCAAAGTTCTGGATACGGCTGCAATGGTCTTTGACAGGCGTTATCTCTTACCATCAGGAAAGCGCTAAGTTCGTCTCATTACTTTAACATTAAAAAAATGCGTCAGTGTCTTGTGGGAATGACAATTTGCGAAAAACTTCCGTTACGTTACTTAAATGAAAAATTGATTAGCGGCCCTAGCGGGTTTAAATGGTAACTGAAACTTACGAAAAATGGCAGCCATTTTTCATACAGGCTCCACTTGTTCATTTGTATGATTTACTTATTGCCTAAATGGTAGAAAGAATTATAAAAACTGGCATATAAAGGGCAGTAAAAGGAGACTACTTTTTTTGTACATGCTATGTGCTAACCTTAGTTTGGTATCTAAAACTTGACGAAAGTTTTTAATAAATACATTTTTTTTCATCTGTCGTCTTAATTCTGCTGCGTAACCCCGTAAAAGCAGTTTTTTTTTAATGATGAATAGGCTTGCGTTTGATTGCCATTTCACCTGATGTTAAGTGAAGATGCGATCTACGATGGAGCACGCTCGCCTAGAAGATACCGATTCACACTCGACTTGAAGACACCCAGATTGTATGTATCAGGGAACACCCACTCGGGTAACATATTCCACGCTTAAGCCGTTCGAACAATGAAAGTAGATTCAAATCGTTTCGTACGGGTTTTTGGAACGGGTTTGTTTGACCATGAAACGATATCGCTTTTTCAAGTTTCTGGCCGTCTGATAGAAATATGGGCATGGGGGAATTAGACCATGCAAATCTGAAGCAACTTACTGATCTTTTTGAATTAAGGCTCTAGTTAATTGTTGTTTAAAAATAAACAGTGTGAAGTTGTGAAGCGAGCTTTGTGTGAAATTTTAACGCTAAAAAATAAGACAGGCTATTTTAATCATGGATTAAGTATAAATTTCTTCAACTTTTTAATTTCCAGGTACCATATCCAGCTAGTAAAATTGCTGACATGCTGCACAATGGGCAAAAACGTGTACACAGAGATCAAATGTCACAGCTTACTGCCATTGGATGACATAGTTTCTATGATCACGCACAAGGATTGTATACCTGAGGTAAAATATTACAATATTAACTAGACACAACCATAAAAAAAAATTGGGGCACTATATTTGAAAATTTCAATTACAATTCCTTTGTTGCCGTGGTGGTGCCGGCGTAAGAATTGTACCCCACCCTCTCTGCCCGTGGTTGCCGTAAGAGTGGGCTAAGGGATGTAATCCGGAAGATGGGCAGCAGCATCTTCCTTGAACAATCACACCTAACTGCGCTCGCCAACCCGCCTGCCAAGCGTGGCGAGTATTGGCAAAACCCCCCCAGGAGGAGGCCTATGTCCAGGAGTGGACGTACTATGGCTGATGAAGTATTGAGACTAACCATCAAATGTCTCAAAGTAATGAGCGCCAAAGTTGCGATGCCCTGGACTTGGTTTTGTTATTCAAAAATTACCGCTGCAATGGTCATGGACAGGCGTTATCTCTTTTCATCAGGAGAGCGTTTCGTTCGGCTCATTAGAATTTACATTTAAAAAATAATAAAACGTAAGTCAGTTATCTGGTTCCCATAGAATATGCTTTGCTTAATTTGACGCTAGATGGCACTGTGTGAAATATTGTTCAATATTTATTTATTTCCCTATATTTACAGGTGAAAGAAGCTTACGTAGGATTCCTGAACCACTGCTACATAGACACTGAGGTGGAAATGAAGGAGATATACTCGTCTAACTACATGTGGGATCTCTTCGAGAGATCTTTCCTTCAAGATATGCACGCTATATTGCAGTGCGACCCCATACCGGGTGAGAAAATTTATTTTAAAAAAACCGGCCAAGTGCGAGTCGGACTCGCGCACGAGGGGTTCCGTACCATCCCTTCACTATCACTTCATAGTATAAAACAAAGTCTTCCACCGCGTCTGTCTGTCTGTCTGTTTGTTCGCGATAAACTTTAAAATTACTAAACGGATTGTCATGAGATCCCGTTTTACCCTTTGGGTACGGAACCCTAAAAGACGGGTTGTGAGCTGTGTTCAAACATCTAGCCAAAATCATCAAAAAAAACATATCGAATTCACATATCGCACGAGCGTTAGCCAGTGATATAATAATAGAAAAACGTATTTTTTTTCTCTGTAAATACTTCTAGGTAAGTCATTAACACTTTATTAGGGGTTGAAATGGACTTGACTAAGACTTACTCTACGTTAATTTGACTGTGACTAATAAGACTTATCTTACTAAATATTATGAAAGACAATATAAAATACTTGACAACGGCAAAACATACAAAAAGGTTAGACAAAAATAAAGAAAAAAACATCACATGCTGCTTCTAGGGTCGTCATCGTCTCCATCATCAGAACCTACGTTCTCCCCTCGGCGGACCAAGCCGCCTGGTACAGCTTGGACCAGCTACGTGACTGATGTCTTGATGCATACAATCTGCACTTTTTTCAACTCTCCCTTCAGCGACCAGAGCACCACTGTACAGGTGACATAATCTTACAGGTTTTTTATTGTTAATGTTATTAGACAAGTTTATAAGAATAGGATGGGTTATTTACTTGGCGGTAGGTCTCCTTAGCTGGTCTAGGTAGGTACCACCGCAGTACCAGATATTATGCCGCCAAGCAGTAGTGTAACATTACTGCGTTCTGGTTTGAAGTGTACTGCAGCTAGCGAAATTACAAGGCTGTTGAGACTAACTATCAAGTCTCAAAGTAATGAGCGACAAAGCAGCGATGCCCTGGACTTTTGCTAATCAAAGTTCTGTGTATCGCTGCAATGGTCATGTGCAGGCGTTATCTCTTACCATCAGTAGAGCGTCTCATTCGTCTTATTATTGTTACATTTAAAAAAAAGTGTACAAGCCGAAAGGGACTCACTGTATACCTCATTATGAACAACTTTGAATCCGTGAAAAATACAGCTGTTTTGTAGAAAAATTTCATTGACCCTTGACCGAATGCATTGGGGCTGGTGATAATTTTTTCCTAATTTAAAATTGTCCCCATTGTAAAAGTTGTTCATAATGATGAATGTTATGTCTCTTTCGACTTAATACACCCAAAGCAGATTTTGACCTGGTTATGATTAAATATTATAAAAGTAAGTCAGACTTGTGTCTATTTGTTGCTTCTAAATTACACAACGGATTCCGATACGGTTTTCACAATCATATAGAGATTTCCGTTAGATTTGGCATACAAATGGCTTGCGAATTAGGGTAGGGCTATTCTTAGTCTAATAAGCAAACCCAAATAACATTTAATGGTTCTGATACCTTTTTTTACTTCTTGCTGCATTTGAATAGATGCTCACCTATTTTGATGTAAGTATAATATAATTTATGCAACAAAACTTTTCAGCATTCAATGATATTGGCGTGCATGTCGGGTCTTTCAGGGACGGGAACCCGTTATATTGCGTTGCGTCCAAGGTGTAGATTAAAGCAGTCCCCTTTTATATTTTAATTACACATCATCAGCCATAGGACGTCCACTGCTGGACATAGGCCTCTTCCTGGGGGGGTTTTGCCAATACTCGCCCCGCTTGGCAGGCGGGTTGGCGAGCGCAGTTAGGTGTGATTGTTCAGGGAAGACGCTGCTGCCCATATTCCGGATTACATCCCTTAGCCGACTTTTACGGCTACCACGGGTAGAGAGGGTGGGGTACTACTCTTACGCCGGCACCGCCACGGCACATTTTAATTACAAATAGCTTGTATTTTGACCACCGTTTAGCCTGATGTTAAGCGAAGATGCGGTCTACGATGGAGAATATGCTTGGTCAAAAAAAAAAACCGATTTACTCGTGACTTAAAAGCACCCAGACTGTATCTATCAGGGAACACCCATACGGGCAGCAAATTCCATTTTTTAGCGGTTCGTATAATGAAGGTGGAATCGAACTGTTTAGTACAGCCCTTTATATATGCATAACCTTTGCTGTCCGTGCCTAACTCATATTGATATGAACCTGCCAGCGGTGCTTTGGATATAATCTTTCCAGCAACTACCTACTACTACTTCCTAATTTTTGTTCTTGATAGGTTAAGGTCTTTTTATATAGACATTTTGTGGCTAATATCTCTAAAACTTCCTGAAAGAGAAGCGTCATCTATTGATTTGACGCTTTACCACTAAAAAGTGACTTCAACCCCAAAATAGCTCGAAACACGCACAGAAAGTAGCGCCATCTAGGCTCCCACAAAACAATCCAATATAGTCCAAATTGTCGCAGTACTGTTTTTAATTATGTATCTGTACTTATACCATATCTATGCTTTAGGATAATGGGTGTCGCCGTTAGTAGTTCCTAGACAATTATGCATATAAACAACTCAATCTTGGCATTTCAGACGCGACAGTCGATATTCGTGAAGCTGCTACAGACGACGTTCAGCATCTACCAGTGTCCGTGGCTCACTCCTCCTCAGAAACTCAACGTGGAAAAGTGTATCAGAACTCTCAGTGATGTTGGTAAGAGATAGAACACCACCGTAGTATTGCCAGTTGCATTTAACAGTGATACCCTGGATGTTTATTTATTTTATTCTGGAAACAAACAGTGAAATAAGAGCATAAGAGACCAGTATGACCCTTGTTCCGGCTTGTTCCTGGTGCAAAGGCTGCCCAGAGCGGGAACGCTGACAGCATTATGGGTACCTTTGCACTTGGTACAGTCAAGGACGGGATTTTTGACTGAATGTTCGCGTCTTGTTAATTTTATATTTGACATTTGGACCCCAAAATTTAAGCGACCTCAGGGATCCAGACTAATGTGGTGTGACGAAATAAATCGTCACGATAGTCACTGGACCACCAAAGCCGTAGACTGGGTAGTCTGGAAGGAGAAAAATGAGGTATTTGCCCAGCTGTGGGACATTAAAGCCTGATAATAAATGAAATAAGTACTATTTGGCTCATTAATTACAAATATTTAACTTTTATTTCTCAATATTATTCTTTAAACGTATATTTAAATATTGTCAGATTGTACGTACATATAAGATATGTACATTGTACTTAGTACTTACTTAAATATAATCATCATGATCATCAGCCATAGGACGTCCACTGCTGGACATAGGCCCCCCCCCATTGATTGGTTTGCCAATACTCGCCACGCTTGGCAGGCGGGTTGGCGAGCGCAATTAACTGTAATTGTTCAAGGAAGACGCTGCTGCCCATCTTCCGGATTACATCCCTTAACCGACTCTTATGGCAACCACGGGTAAAGAGGGTGGGGTACAATTCTTACGCCGGCACCACCACGGCAATTATATCATATACGTTTGTTGTTTTCAGCGAAAACCCGGAGTATAGCGATACCACTTGAACTCGAAGCGAAAATCCAGACCGTGTTCGAGAAAGCGGCGCAGCTATCGCGACAGACGAGCAAGTGGTTACTCGCTTCCAAGACCTCCAAACTCGAGAAGATGGCTTCTCAGGTATACAACGTCAAACTTATCTGAATCACCCGTTATCACTGAATCTTTTTTATGTGTAACATCTATTGGCGCATCTTGGCAGTAAAACCGACTCGTATGACGGGACAGCAAACAGCGTAACGCTCTCTTATGCCGTCATACACCACTTTTCGCCACTTTTCTCGATTCCCTTGTGTGTGTGCGCGCGCGTGGTCTATGCACTTCGTTGCTTTTCTGTGTGAACTGCGTACTGTCTAAATCTTTCACATCTGCTGGGCGTCCCCTAACGACAAACTCAGACAAATTCAGCACAGTTCCCGTGGGAGGGGGGATCAAAGTCACAATGTACAAATTAGCAATCATTCTTAAACACGTAGTGCGATTTTATTTAATTATTATTTTTTGTTAAAAAGGCACTTAAATTGTACGGTAAAATTTTCAACTTCATCGGAATGATACAGTGTAGGCGTCCAAAATAACATAAACCCCAGAATGTAAAGGAAACTTTGAGTGCACGGCTCATTATAAACTGGCATTGGACAAGCGAATTGAATTAATTAGTGTGCACGTTGTCAGTTGTGCAGACTGAGTGGTTAGCCCTATTGTCAAAGTCGGGCCACCCCAAAGTCATGTGATAGGCATTCAAAATAACACTGTCAAAAAACAATAAAATTTCCACGGAACAGCTAGTATTATTTAATAAAAATGTGATTTTCTTATGGAATATTTCAGTCGAATTTACAAAACGACCGCTCAGTGATGGAAGGCCTGCAGGAGATCGTGGCCCTGCTGGAGGAACAGCTAAGGCCGCTGCTACAAGCGGAGCTGTCCCTCTTGGTGGACATACTCTACAAGCCACATCTGTTGTTCACGGGCCCGGGCGAACTGCCCCAACCTGACACCAGTGGCATCTTCATATCCAGGTCTATATCTTTTTTAGGGTTCCGTCATCAACAACCTTCCATAGTCCACTGCTGGACATAGGTCTCTCCCAGGACACGCCACTCAGCCCGATCTTCGGCTTTTCGGTTCCAGCCACTGCCAGCTCTCTTATGTATATCATCACTCCATCTAGTCTCAGGGCATCCTACACTACGTTTGCCAGGGCGTCCTACACTACTTTTGCTTTGGAGGGGTCATTGTAAAGGCAGGGTGAGGGGTGCTAAGGGTTCTGTACCCAAAGGGTAAAACGGGACCCTATAACTTAGACAGTTGAAATTTTTACAAATTATGTATTTCTGTTGCCGCTATAACAACAAATACTAAACACAAAATAAAATAAATATTTAAGGGGGCTCCCATACAACAAACGCGATTTTTTTGCCTTTTACATAGATAATGGTACGGAACCCTTTAATTTATTTAATTAATTTACGTTTCTTTACAAATGGGTTGTAGCTGTCATTGTCAAAACTGTCAAAATAACGCCCATTGTGTTCTTAGGTACCGATTGTCATTATTAAATGTCAAGTATGATTATTCGTTTTAACTTTTTAATGTTCACGTGTACACACGCCCGTGTCTACTAAACAACCACAAGCCGTTTTTTTTTTAAATTTTATGGTCTCAAACTTTCAGATTGATACGTCACACGGAAAAACTTCTAGAAGAAAAGGAAGAGAAGCTGTGCGTCAAGGTGCTCCGCACGCTGCGAGAGATGATGGCCGTCGATCCGGAGTACGGAGAGAAGGTAACCAACTTCGTACAGTTTTACAAACAAATTCTTCTAGATAGAAGATTTTTTTTTATTGAGAGGCGTGGTGTTTGACCAGTGCTCATCTGATCTTATATGACGGTTTGGTCGAAGATGGGTAACACACCTATCCTGGAATTGAACTGGCTCTCAAGTGAAGCCGTTAGGTGATTGACGGCAGATTTTCAACTTAGCTGACATAAATAAGGCTATTTAGATTTTTTTTACCGATTTCAAAAAAGGAGGAGGTTAGCAATTCGACTGTATGCATGTTACACGGCCATTCCGCCAATCATGAATCGATTTTGATGAATATATAAATTTTATCGAAATTGATTTAGCGTTCTTTAAGTTTTGCGATGCTATTAATTTACATATATGTAAATGTATTCATTTACATATCATGTGTCTTGTATTAAGTTCGTAAAGGCTGAGTTGACAGCCCAAGTGTCAGAATTAATATGTATGTAGCCCAATAAAGGCCTTAGACATGGCTTGACAATATAGTATAGAAATATATAACAAACAGAATATACAATTTGATATAACATCTAATCCACAATAGCGCTTGGAAAGAAATGCCACTCACGGTCACCCATCCTAAAACTGAGCAGTTCATCCGTTGCTTAACATAGGTGATCTTTTGTATAAAAAGACGTTCGATTAACAAAACGTATGAAAAAAAGAAAATGCGCCCCTGTCGACCATAAATAGAACTAAATACATTAACTCTTTTTTTTATTGTTTATCGTGTGCCGTTGAAACTATTTATGATCAGAAGCCTGGCTCTACCAATTGTAAATTTCGGAAGTTTAGTCAGTATCCCGTATGGTCTAGTGGCTAGGATACCTGGCTTTCACCCAGGAGGCTCGGGTTCGATTCCCGGTACGGGAAAATCTTTTTGCATACTTATTTTATTTTTAAAGTTTTATTCATGTTACCTTTATCATTTTTGTTTTATAATAAATTGTATATAATTATTATCTATATACATACATGTAGGTATGTATATTAGTTTTTTTCATTATATATTTTGAAACCGTTGTAATGTACGTACGTATGTATGAATTATGTTTTATAAATGTTAAGCTTTTTTTTTTGGTGGCACACTCCATCCTTTTCTCTATAATAGGGTCATCTGGAAGAGATCGCTATAACTGATAAGGCTGCCAGGAGCACTATTGTTAAACTGTTTATCTTATTGTATCTTATTTCTAATGGGAACAAGAGTTATCTATTTTAGTATATTAAATGTTTTCCCAATAAAAATTGCTGCTATAACAACATTCTAACAAACAAATTCTTCTTTGTTTAACAATGTTCTAATTGTACAACTTCAAAGCTTAACCATGAATATTGTTTATCTCTATGAAACAAAATAGTATATTGATTGCGTTGACTATGAAGTTTGATTTTTTGACAGCTCTAAGGGACAGTAGACCTGAGTATTTGATAGGAATTTCAGCTTGATACTTCCACGCGTTCCTGAGAAAAAGGATCTTGACAGACAGACGGACAACAAAGTGATCCCATAAGGGTTCCGTTTTTTCCTTTTGAGGTACGGAACCCTAAAAGTATGATATCATTTGCCTAGTGTGAGACTAGATGGCGCTGAGTGAAAGGTTCACCGATATTTATTTATAATTTTCAGGGCAACCAACTCCGCAGCAAATTGCTATCACAGTACTTCGTAAATAGGAAATCGGAGCCGAAGATACAGCCCCCTCCGCCGTCTATGGCGGTCACCCACGGGCCTGGAGGTACGTTTACAACCTTATTTATGTACATTGAGTGCTGGTTTTTGAATGGCAAGATTGATGTATGCGTTCAGGTTAGGAGACATTTTCGAAAATTTTCTAATTTTGCTAGTTTTATGCCATCTACCGGAGTAATAAAAACTAAAATTAAAAACAATAAAATATTGACCTTGACCTGTGGAATATAATGGCATATGTTCTATATGCCATTATATTCCACAATATCTAAATCCATAATATTTCTCAATATCTAATTCACATCACACACATCATCAGCCATAGGACGTCCACTGCTGGACATAGGTCTCCTCCTGGGGGGGCTTTGCACAATACTCGCCACGCTTGGCAGACGGGTTGGCGAGCGCAGTTAGGTGTGATTGTTCAAGAAAGACGCTCCTGCCCATCTTCCGGATTACATCCCTTAGCCGACTCATGCGGCAACCTCGGGTAGAGATGGAGGGTACTATTCTTACGCCGGCACCACCACAGCAAATAATATCTAATACAATATCAACAACAATATCTAATTAAAATAATAAAAATATCTGATAAACATGTATGTAAAATTTTGTTTCCAGGTATTAAGGAATATTTGGGATAAATGTTTAAAGTTGTCTTCAACTTATACAAATAAATATTTAAAATTATATTCAAATTAATTTAAATCTTCGTGACTGCTGTAACCAAAAGCGGAAATACACTAAAAATATAACTCTTTAATACAAATAAACTTTCGCAAAGAAACGCCTGAATCAATCACTTATAATTTTATCAACAAAAACTCCGTCGGCTATAAATATCAAATATTTTCGATTAAGAAAACGTTTTGCTGTGTTGCAACCATAGTTATTTATTCTCTATACTGAACGCATACTTTGATCTTTACTTCAATGTACTGACAATTAAAACTAGTGTGATTTTGGTTTTTTTTTTAACGTAAAATATAACTAAACAATAAAATATTTAAATAATAAATTAGTTTTTGAGTTCTACTCACTTAGTTGGCACATAGGTTATATCACAACACATGTTTTTACTAATTAATTGGCAATTAGTTTTCATCTAGAAAGTGCAGAAGCATTCTTAGCCAATTCAAATAAGATAAATCATAATAAGCATTCATTAAATTTAATTAGATGTTTCACAAAATGTTAGACAACGTTATTATGAGATAGTTTGATGAACATTATATTTTTTTTAAACCGACTTCAAATCAGTGAAATTCCGATCTAAAATTTATTAATACTTGTTCAAAAACTTGTTTTACTCGAGTCAAATGTTCGAATGTTCTTTAAACGGCACTGTTAGCCTGTAGCTGAAGGGCGCGGGTTCAATTCCCACCCAGGACAATTTTTAAGTCCAGGGCATCGCTGCTTTGGTGCTCATTACTTTAAAATTTTATATGGTTAGTCTCAACAGCCCTGTAATTCCGCTAGCTGCAGTACCCTTCAAATCTGAACACAGTAATGTTTACACACTACTGCTTGGCGGCAGATATCTGACATTTATGTGGCGATAAATCTTGGTTCTGTGCCAGTTTGTATGTATTTACAATAAAAAATATTCTATCAGTTATCTGGTTACTATAGTACAAGGTTTGCGTAGCTTGGGACTAGATGGCGCTGTGTGAATTTTCCTACAATATTTATTGATTTTCAAAGTGAACAGAAATAGTTTTATAGAGTAATAGTTCTAGTTATATTGAGGATCCGTCTGTTTTTTGAAGTCGGTTAATAAAACCTTAAAACACTTTCATAGATGTTCCTTTGTCATATTTTTTTGTTCAATTCTATATATTGTATCCAAATTTTTTTTAATGTCTTGAATACAGACAAATACAAACACATACAAAAACCTGTAAGGATATGGTGTGCATAATGGTGTATTGATGAGATTAAATAGTTGCTGTATTTATAATAGTTTTGTAGTGATGATAGCTCAGTGGTTAGTAAGGTCGGTTCACATGCCGAAGGGCGTGGGTTCAAACCCCAACTATGAGCATGAGCTACCGGTGAAGGAAAAACATCGTGAGGAGACCATAGCGTGGTAGTAGGGTACTTTCTAGTACTCTACTGGCTAGCTACCATCCTCAAGTTGAAAATCTGCCGCCAAGCGTTTAACGATGTGTTCCTGCAGCCCCACTTGAGATCCAGTTTCATTCCAGGCTTAGACCACAACATCAGGTGAGACCAGGTCAAACACCTAGCTTGTCATCCATTAAAAAAAGTATTTTTTGTTCTGTTCAAATTTTGATGAGCCGTTTAATGCCTTGTGAAACGTAATGATTTTTTTTGCTAATATGACAAGGGAACTTTTATGTTTAATATAGATTCTAGAGTAGAATTAGAAACAATATTGTATTCTTTATTTCCACTACATCCGCATGCGAAGCAGATAGTCTACAGCATCAGCCGAAGAGAGGTGGGTTTCTTGTCACATGGCAGCAGGGCCGTCTCTAGGGGGTGAGAAGGGGCTCGGTCCCCCAAGAGCTGGGCTGGGGCCAGTTAAGCTAGAAACGGCCCTGCGTGGCAGGTTCACTACTTATGTGCTAATATTTAATAATAAATTAATTAATTATTTTTGGTTGGGGAAAAAGTTATGGGTACGCGTCACCGACATGCTAAAGCAGACTAATTGTTTCCTGGGAGATATAATCTAGATGTTTTCAAGGTCAGCGTGAATAGGTATCTTCTAAGTTTGCGTGCTTCGTCTTCGTCCATATCATCGCTTACCATCAGGCGAGTTAGTAGTCACAAGCGAATTTATGCGTGTTAAAAAAAATTCACTTCTGACAGCAGACTGTCAATATTTTTTTTTTAATTGTCACTGCTAAATATTTTTGGTTTTAACAAAACCCCTTCTTTATTCTGAACATACAATAAATAATTTTAAAAATTTATACATACTACATACTAAATAAAAAGTATTCATATTTATCAATTGGAACGGACAAACTCTAAACTTTTATTTATTATTTATGTCAGTTTTATTTAGCAAAATAAATCGTGAATCACCAGTATTTTTAACCAACCGTTTGAACCCTAAAAAAGTGTCACTGATTCAATAAAATCTGCTCCGTGACAAAAATACTATAATTTAGTTCTAAAAAAAAAACTAGATGGCGCTAAGAGTTGAGTTAGCACGCGCGAGTGAATTTTTCTGTAAAGATTGGACTCTACTCATTGAAGTTCCATACATTTAACTTTGCGCAGAGGCAATATCGTAACCGATGAGGTTAATCCGAGGTGCGATTATTGCTAGTTGAAAACTTTACCAATACCCCGCCATGTGGACGTGAAATACCGTCCGCTACGGCAATTTTTGAACGGCCGTTAAGGCCTCAATTATATTAATTCTAAACAATTCTTCGATGGGATAAATCTTACACCCCTTACCGAGATAATATTTACCCGCTGACCTGCTTATATTTGTCTATCTATTCTACAAAGCTGAAAGTGTTTATGTACTTAATATAATAAATAACTTTTTTTACAACGGGCATATCTCTCTTATCGCAAATTACTACACCATATGTTTATTCAAGGGTTATTGTACTTAATGTTATATACATTGTAGATAATTTATTGATAAAAATAATCTATATCCAGACTAATATTATAAAAACGTTTGTAGCTCTCCTATTTATAATTCTGTCATTATGTCTGTTACTTTTTCACGTCTAAGCGGCAATTCTGATCTTACTATAATTTTACATATACATACTTAATATCATGAAGCAACTTTTTTACATACATATGTCCACGCGAATGAAGTTACGGGCAACAGTTAGTACATATATAAATACCAATTGGCATGCGTTAGTATTGCAAGAACTTAAAAATTGCTTGACCGATCCTGCTTCTTTTTTTTTGTTTTTTTGTTCTTCTGAATACTGGAATTGTTTAGGATATAATAAAAATAGGGAAAACACTAAGAACAGCCGAAAAATTGTAATTTTGTTATGGAATTGCCAGTTCGGATTTATTTCAATAGATGGCGCTCGAAGTGGAGCTATCATTTGTTAGCTACGTCATGCGTAACTGTTATGAAATGTAAAAAACATACATTACATTATAAAAAAAAAGTTCAAAAGTAAAAAAAAAAAAAAAAATTCATTTAATTTATTTATTTTTTATTTATTATAAATTTTTACTAATTAAATATTTTTTAAATTTTTAATTGTGTAAATTGTTTTGTTTAAAATTGTTTTTTTTTTTTAATGTTTCAAATTAGTTTTAGGTGATACGAATTAGTTTCAATTATCATTCTAGTGACGATTTACTAAGTAACTTATACAAACTAAAAACATCCTCCTCCTTACGCAGTCGGGTAATAAATACTCTTGTAGCGCAGTAGTGAACCTGCCACGACCAATGTTGTTCTGCTTTATGTTACCACGAGTCGTAGCGCTTTGAGCTTCATCACCTAACCACGTCATTGTTGTAGACGAAAATTCAGGGCCAAACCAAAGCGGTTCAACACCTAAGCGGTGACGGCAGCAAACCAATATTTTCCATGTTTTTTTTTCTATTTTTTTTTAATCCCCGAGTTCTACTGACATATATATGAAACTTTAAAAAATTATATTCTATAAGCTAATGTCTATTGCTGTCTTAACACAAATTTTTCAGAACCCTGTTTTTATGCTTATTTATATACGGGTTTACGCAAAACGGTTATACTGAGCGAAAAGGACGTCATTGTGTTCATTATTATGAACAGCTTTTACATAATATTAAAATCGCAAAAAAAACCGTTGCATATATTTTGACATTGACATGTTTTTATTTTTCATAGTAGTAAATGTCGTCCCCGTAATTAAAATTGCTTACAATGATCAATAAGCTTAGTGCTACCGTCCTGTTCCCTATATAAAAATAAGCAAGAAAAAAAACATTTTTTTCATTTTTAATAAGTTCGTAATTTGTATACAAAATTCTGGAAACCTAGTCACTAACTAATATTTCAACTCGTAGAGAAGAGAATCATCTTTTATCACTGTCGTGTTAGTTTGACGCAGTTTTTTTGAAGTGAATTCGCCTTTATAAATTTTCTTCAATAGCGGGAGGCAAATCAAAAAACTGATGATAACAAAATCGGGGGATACAGTTTGGTGTCATTGCACCACTCGCTTACAAATTTTAATGAATTTCGTTATTAAAAAAGAAAACAATTTTTGTTCTTCTTTGCGTTGCGTGAGGATTTTAAACATGGAAATCCAATAGACTCCTTTGTGTTCAAAAATGTACACATTTTCACGTGCACACGACACTAACACACTCCAATTTTTTTTTACCAGCGTGCGTCGCCGTTTAAGTATTTAATCGTTTTGGTTTGACCTCTGCTTTGGCCTATCGTAATACCTCTGGAAAAGCTTTTCGCTAGCTTCGTTAAGCAAAGTACGCTAGCTAATATTTATTGTAATTATCTTATAATAAGTAAGTATGCGTATGCGTAAGTATTATAAGTAAATTCTTTTACTGTAATTTTCAAACCGGCAATATAAATGTTGAGCTTAGATCGTCGAACAAAACGAATCGAACTGTTGTAAGACATGACCTGTCCTTTTTATTACCGGACGGCTAGGCAGACGCGGCTAAAGCACCACCGCACCATCCATACATTTAATTTTAATGTAAAAAGTTATGAAGCGAAATAGACGTTCTACTGATGGCAAGAGATAACGCATGTCCATGACCATTGCAGCTATACACAGACCTTTAAGTAGCAAAACAAAGTCCAAGGCATCGCTGCTTTAGTGCCCATTACTATATTCCCCACATACGGACTAAACGCTTCTATTCCACATCAACCAATATACAGCCTGACTGGTGAGACGCCTACTATATACTCGAGGGTGTGATATTTGGCGATCAAATAAACGGCACCTGACAAACTATCGTTAGCACGCGCATGCGTATGAACCATGTCCAAATACTCTGTATTTGTGTATTGATAAGACATAATAATTTATCACACGTCAGATTACACGCGTATTATCGCGGTGCGCGGAAGTAGGAAACGGCAAACCGGACATGCTAACCTTTAAAAAATTAGTTTAAACTAATGCGTCACGCACGCGGTGGTGCGGTGATGTAAGGGGCTGGGGTTTTAGGTGTGGCGGGGATGCTTCTTTGTGAGGACGCTCGCACCGACGACGGGCGGATGGGACATAAGCATGTGCTTGTCGCATGATTAAAACATTGATATCGGCGTCGGGATAACCTAACGGGTATCCACGCTTCATTTATTTATAGGGAAATTTAGTCAAAAATTAAGTAACTAATTTTATTACATAATTGTAACGAGAATGGAGTACCTAGTACTCTTCTTCAGTATCTTAGGTGTCTCACCAGTCAGCCGGTATACTTAGACAAGTATTCTTACTTAGCCGTGTATTCATTTGCATATCTGCCGAGGCTCGGCGATTCGGGCCAACATACAAATATTGCCGGTTTTAATCGAGTTTATACGAGGTGACGCGAAACGGTTGCTATAAGCCGAAAGGACGAATTAACAATTACTAGAGAACCGGTCCTGAAATCACGAACAAAAGTCACCTGTGCTATAAAAAGCCTCACTTGAGAGCCAGTTCCATTCCAGGCTAGGTGTGCTTTACCATCTTCGACCACACCGTCACTTAACATCAGGTGAGCTGTGGTCAAACACCTAGCCTGTCAGATATATATAAAAAAAAAAAACTCACTTTCAGCGAATTGTATGCAATCATGCTTGACTGTGGATTTATTGGATTGAGAATTTCAGGATCGATTCTATATAGAAAAAGTTTTAGATAGTACATTGGTCTCCTTTCCAGTTATTGCTACCGTGTATCGAACCCTGTGGAATCGCTAAAATCTTCACATTGTACCATAAGCAGTCGTTTTACAAAGCTTATTGCTTATTGCACTCGTAATAAAGTTCATTTCTATAACTCTACAATGATTGCCAGCTAAAGTCCTGATGCGCACGGGGCAGACCCTGGCGCAAGTCCAGGCACACCTGGACAAGGAAGGTGCCTCCGACCTGGTGGTGGAACTCGTCATCAGGAGTACCAACACGCCGGCCATCTTCCTCGAGGCCATACAACTTGGTGAGTTTTTCTTTTTTACCCGAATACAAAACAGTGTAGATTTTTGCATGTATGTTTCGACTAACGTTGTAAACGCTACACGCGTTTTTGACAACAAATCTCACGTAAGTTAGAGAATAGGGCGTCTCTTACTTTATCCTAATATAAATGTGAGTGTTTGTTTGTTACGCCTTCACGCGTAAACTACTTTAAAGGTTTGGGTGAAATTTTGCGTGTAGGTACTTTAGGCCCTGGAATAAGGCATATTTTTCATCATCATCCATCACCACGCGGTTAAAACCGCGGGGCACAGCTAGTATGTAAGAAAATCTTAGAATTCGATTTAAGCGTAATTTATTTCTAATTGTCGTATCGGTTTGAATTTTTGTAGGTAACCTAATCGTTCCGATTTTTACGAGTAATTTTTAGCGATGATAGCACAGTGGTTAGCACGGTCGGTTCACACGCTGTAGGGCGTTTGTTCGATTCCCACCAGGACAAATATTTGTGTAACGATAGATGTTTTTTCTGTGTCTGGGTGTTCTGTATGTATTATAAGATGAATTTACAAAAAAAAGTAAAGTAAGTTATTAATCAGTTATCTTGTAACCATAGTACAAGCTTTGCTTAGTTTGGGAATACATGGCGCTGTATGAAATGTCCTAGGATATTTAAAAAAAAACAATACAAAGTTACAAATGATGGCCGATGGGTCTGCAAAGTTCTGGAGTGGACCCCACGGGCCGGCAAGTGCAGCGTAGGACATCCACGCACAAGGCGGACAGACGACCTCATAAAGACCGCAGGAACACGCTGGATGCGAGCCACTTACAACCGGTCTTTATGGATGTCAATGGGGGATGCTTTTGTCCAGCAGTGGACGTCCTACAGTTGAGATGATGATGATGATGATAATAATACAAAGAAACAAAATTTATATTATGTAATTATTTTTTTTACCATTTATTTATCTAGTTAAGTACAGGACGGTGTAGTAAACAGTATATGTTCCGTTTTACAGGTATTGCGCTGTTGGAAGGAGGCAACCCTATAATACAACATAGCATATTTACAAAGCTACAAAACGGAGAAATATCGCAAGCATTTCTCAAGGTAAGAATTTATTTTTAAAACTCATTAATCTTAACAATATATTACCATGAAAACCGAATATCCTCACACACGATAAAATTAAATATATTATACTAAAACCTTACAAACGAATTGCCAATAAATGGTTTTGTGGTTCATACTTGGTGGTAGATCTCCTTAGCAGGTTGTCTAGGTAGGTACCACCGCAGTAATAGATAGTCTGCAGCAGTAGTGTGCAAACATTACTGTGTTCCTGTTTGTAAGGTTACTGCAACTAGCGAAATTACAGGCCAGTTGAGACTAACCATCGAAAGTCTCAAAGTTATGAACGCCAAAGCAGCGATGCCCCGGACTTTGTTTTGCTACTTAAAGTTCTATCGCATATATGGGCAACAAGCGGCCCGCACGCCGCATCCGGCCCGCCTCGGCGTTAGACCCGGCCCGCCTCGGCATTAGACCCGACCCGCGAGACATTTTGAAATTTCGCCCGAAGAGAAATACAAACAACAGAGAGTTCGCGAGAAGAATTGTTTGCGTTTTTGGAAGTACATATATATGCGAACAATTTTTCTCGATGATGAAGACTTATAAGTCGAAATGCCGTAAGAGAGTCACAGAGGAAATTTTGGAAAACTCGTTACGCCTCTGTACAAGTGGATTTTGAACAAACTTGTTTCTGAAGTTCAAACACAAATATTACATTAATCGTTACACGTAAATTTACTTCACCAATAACCTAATAAAATTGGCTTTTTTATTTTGTGTTATGGCCCGCGACTGTATTAATATAGTAAGTTTGGCACGCAACTAGCCAACGGTTGCTCATACCTGTTCTATCGCTACAATGTTCAAAGACATGCGTAATCGCTGACCATCAGTAGAAAGTATCGTTCGTTTCATTAAAAAAAGATTGTGTGAACAGTAAAGAGTTATAATATTATTACTGGCGTCCCGCCGCGGCTGCGCACGGGTTTACATGAGGCTTTTGATCTATCTCAAATGGATCAGGCAGCGTTTTCGATGAAAGCTCTCAGGTGGCTTGACTTTTTCCGAAACTTCCAACAATTGTCATCATATTTCAACCAATTTACACAAAACCTTGACAAATTATATACCTAAAACTTTCTCATGAATCACTCTATTAATGCAATTCGCATGATAATCCGTTCAGTAGTTTTTAAGTTTATTGCGAACAGACAGACAGACGTGACGGAAAACTTTGTTTTATAATATATAGTGATTATATCTTTCTTCTCTCTCTCATTTAACAAAATGTGGCTAAACGTGATGCGACCTTAAAATGTGACTTTTTATTCTTGTCCAATTATACCTATTATCGAATCCTCGCTTAAGAAGTTTCACCTTAAATATCATCATCAGCCGTATGACGTCCACTGCTGGACATAGGCCTCTCCCATTGACTTCCACAAAGACCGGTTGAAAGCGGCTCGCATCCAGCGCGTTCCTGCGGTCTTTATTAGGTCGTCTGTCCACCTTGAGGGTGGACGTCCTACGCTGCGCTTGCCGGTCCGTGGTCTCCACTCCAGAACTTTGCAGCCCCATCGGCCATCAGTACTGCGTGCTATGTGCCCTGCCCACTGCCACTTCAACTTGCTAATCCGCTGGGCTATGTCGGCTACTTTAGTTCGCCTACGGATCTCCTCATTCCTGATTCGATCTCGTAGGGAAACTCCGAGCATAGCCCTCTCCATAGCTCTCTGTGCCACTTTAAGCTTACTAAGAAGGCACGTAGTCAGAGACCTTAAATATCAGAGTGTTTTATTATAGACATCGACTTGCAGGTATTCTACGACAAAATGCGCGAGGCTCAGCAAGAAATACGTTCTCTCGCCACGAGCAGCACAAGCGCGACGAGCTCCGACAAACAACGCACCACACACTCGGAACAGAAGAAGCCACCTTCCCTTGAAGGTAACCAACAAATCACGAGTAACTTTTAAGATTATTATACAAATTTATAAGCTTGGAGTGTAGTAATCCGAAACGGGGGCATTTAAAAACATTTTTCTATGTCATTACTTTAAAATCGAGGATAAAGAAATCAGAAGATCTTTATAAAAAGTTCGTTGACACTTGACCAAATATATAGCTCAGTGGTTAGCGAGGTCGGTTCGCATGCCGAAGGGCGTGGGTTCAAACCCCAACAATGAGCTTGAGCTGCCGGTGAAGGAAAACATCGTGAGGAAACCATAGCGTGGTGGTAGGGTACTTTCTAGTACTCGGCTGGCTAGCTACCACCCTCAAGTTGAAAATCTGCTGCCAAGCATCTGACGGTGTGTTCCGGCAGCCTCACTTGAGAGCCAATTCCATTCCAGGCTAGGTGTGCTTTACCATCTTCGACCACACTGTCACTTAACATCAGGTGAGCTATGGTCAAACAACTAGCCTGTCAGCCAATATATGTATATATGGAACAGATGACATTTAGTATCACGTTTTTGAGTTGTGACGATAATTCGAAGATAATCGAAGACTGTGTTGGCTCATTGGTAGTACAGCTTTAACAGCTGTAAGGCGAGGGTTCGATTCCCACCCAGGACAAACATTTTATAGTATAAACAAATGTTTGTTATGTGTCTGTATGTTCTGTATGTATAAAAAAAAAGTATTTAAGTATTTTATCAGTACGACTACAGTTAGACTTTCATAGTAGAAGCTTTGCTTAGTTTGGGGTCAGATGGCGCTGTGTGTAATACTACGATATTTATATTTTAATTAGAATTATATTTATTTATGTATTACAAGTAAGTGGCCTTGTTGCAGGCAAGCCGATTCCAGGACCAATAGTGGTGGGCGAGGAAATGGACGACGAAGTGACCACCGCGTGCGGTTCGGCGGTGCACGCGTATTCTGACGTCCACACCATGTCGCATGGTAAATCTCTTACACATTCAGGGGCGGATCAAGGGAAAGGGGGCGGATGCAACTGCAATAGTTGAACATTTTTAACCAAGGGGCTATGACTCCCAAAGTTAAAAGCTAATTTCTATATAGCCATATAGCAAAGCTATATAGCCTTGACGGCCCTGTTGGCTAATATTATAGTAGTTCAGAGGACCTAGACAAAGTAACATTCGAACAGCAATAACGATAATAGAAAAGTAAATTATATTAAATTTTAAATACCCCCCTACGCAATTCATCAAACATAGCTAAGAACCACCACAAGGAAACTGGCTTTCAAATTATAAATCCGCATCGAAATCGGTCCATCCGTTTAAGAGCCATAGACAAACACACACACACTCACAAACACATACACACACAGAGAGACAGACAGGCATCGACGTCAAACTTATAACACCCCTCTTTTTGCGTCGGGGGTTAAAAATGTAGTGGATTGACATATCAACTGGGCGACTTATGTCAATGTCAAATGTAATTTTTTCTATTAGCGTTACCGAATAGCGAATGTTACTTTGTCTAGGCCCTCTGCTTCGATAGCTCAAGGGTGTGGGTTCGATTCCCACTCAGTACTAATATTAGGTTGTATATTTTGTTTATAACAAATTGACTTCTATTTTTTATTAAAAAAATACATCTCCAAGAATTATTACGAAGAACGACAATCCATTAAAAAACGCCATCTAGTGGTTTGGCCTTTTTTTAAATTATAATTTCGATTACTTTTTGTATAATATTTAAATATTTTCTAACAATTTGTACGTACATTTACTAATTTCACTTTCAATACTCTTTCTTTTTAACCGACTTCAAAAAAGAGGTGGTTCTCAACTTGATTGTTTTTACACTTTTCTTACTTTTTTTCTCTCTGTTTCACTTCAAAGGAAGGTAAATACGTCACTTAAAACAATTAACTCTTACAGTCCTCTCTTTCTTCTTCTCTCACTTAGAAAATAACGACCTTTACACTGACTTTTATTATTCTATATTCGCTTTTCTAATATAAACAAAATATAGAAGAACAACAGTTTGTGTTTCTATTTTCAGGTACGACCGTTCTAGAAGAATACATGGCAGAGAAAAAGCGAGATAACGCAAACTCCGATGTACTTCCCGCTAAAGTGTCAGTCATGCGACCCATATTGAGATTTCTGCAACTGCTATGCGAGAATCACAACCCTGATTTACAGGTAAATAGGTATATCTAATCTATCTATCTAATCTAATACCTTTAAACGAGCAATTCTTGTATATATGTATACTAGCGGCCCGCTCCGGCTTCGCACGGGTATAAACCTCAAAAATAACAGTATGTCTCCACTATTTAATGGATGTTATTATACACATAAACCTTCCTCTTCAATCACTCTATCTATTAAAAAAAACTGCATCAAAATCCGTTGCGTAGTTTTAAAGATTTAAGTATACATAGGGATATAGGGACAGAGAAAGCGACTTTGTTTTATACTATGTAGTGATATACATATATTCTGAAACTCGGAAACGGCTTCAACGATTTTCATGTAATTTAGTATTTCGGGGGCGATAAATCGATCTAGCTAGGTTTCATTTTTGGAGAACGTCGTTTTGTCCGTGTTTTCAGGCAATGAAAAACCGAGCAAAGCTCGGTCAACCAGGCACTGGTTATAAATGTCTCCTAAAAAGTACTTCTTGCGGAATAAGATTAAGTGCTTCTAAACAATAAAAGACACAAACAAAAAATTATTAGTTTCAGAGCTAGTTGTTTGACCTCAGCTCACCTGATGTTAAGTGACGGTGTGGTCGAAGATGGTAAAGCACACCTAGCCTGGAATGGAACTGGCTCTCAAGTGAGGCTGCCAGAACACACCGTTAGATGCTTGGCGGCAGATTTTCTAATTGAGGGTGGTAGCTAGCCAGCCGAGTACTAGAAAGTACCCTAACACCACGCAAAAGATTATGCCAGCAAGGTGTTTTTAATAAAATACTCATGTACAGTTGCCAGTTGATTTAGGAAATTTACCAATACCTGACTTCAATCGAAAAATTTAAAGCTTTTTCCTCCGGAACGCATTTTATAAGCTTAATAACTTTATGAAAACTAATTGGAATAAACAATCGTTTGCGTGTGATGTTGAATAATGTTATTTGTAATGTATTTCTAAATTTATTATTTAATTAATTGATTATTTTTATTCTTCAATAGCATCTGATAATTTCTTTGCAGAACCTTCTCCGCAATCAAAACAACAAGTCCAACTATAACCTGGTCTCCGAGACCCTTATGTTCCTAGACTGCATATGTGGGTCCACCACCGGAGGCCTAGGGCTGTTGGGTCTATACATCAATGAAGGAAACGTGGCACTCATCAACCAAACCTTGGAAACTCTCACCGAGTATTGCCAAGGTATTGTCAAATATTCTGAAATTATTTTAATTTACACATAAAATCAATTTGGATTCTCGTTGGCAGCTATATTAGGTAACCCTGTCTTACAGCTGCCACATGTTGCCAGATATTACAACTTTCCACAATTATTTCCAGATATTACAACTTTCCACAATGATTACCAGATATAACAACTTTCCACAATGATTACCAGACATAACATCTTTCCATAATAATTTCCAGATATCACAACTCTTTACGATAATTTCCAGATATTACAACTCTTCAAATAATTTCCAGATATTACAACTTTCCACGGTGATTGCCACGACATAACAACTTTCCATAATAATTACCAGATATTAATACTTTCTATCATGATTTCCAGGTCCGTGTCACGAAAACCAAAACTGCATAGCGACACACGAGAGCAATGGACTCGACATAATCACTGCTCTCATCTTAAATGACATCAACCCGCTCGGCAAGACTCGCATGGAGCTTGTCCTAGAACTGAAGGTACGACTTGGTATCAACA
Organism: Biston stratarius; assembly: GCA_950106695.1. NCBI lineage: Eukaryota > Metazoa > Arthropoda > Insecta > Lepidoptera > Geometridae > Biston > Biston stratarius. The sequence continues at coordinate 8,334,847 of OX467108.1, forward strand.
AAATATTTAAAAACACTAGACACTATATCGAACAAAACTAGGAACAACGCACAAGTAAGACTTAAAACTATAAGAACACTTAAGATATATATTTTTAGTTTTTTTTTTTAGTTTATGATTTTAGTTTTTCATTTGTTTCATTGCGTATTTTAGTTTTAGATGTTAAGGTAATGGTGTCATCAATTTTGTGGTGATTCCCTACAGCTTGATACGAATGGGCTACTTTTACTCACCGTGAGGTAAATGGAACAAGGTTGTCGCTCGCCGCATCTCTCATATATGGCACCAATAATAAATATTTTTTTCTTTCTTTAACAATTGAACTCTGTTTGCATAAAACATGGTAAATCATTAGTAATTAGACAAATGGATTGTAATTTGTGGGTTGTTTACTGCGTACACACTTTTATTTATTAACGTCGAGACGTGTGTAGGTCATGCGTTGGGGGACGCGCCTACAGTAGGGGGTATAATTAGCTGTTTTTTTTTAGCTTTTTATACTTAACAGCACGACACAATCCCTTTCGTGTATCGCTTCTGTGTCACACATATACCACACCCTATTTTTTTTATAACGATAAAGCATGTCACCCCGTATATTAAAATGTGTTTATATGATCGAGAAGCAACTCTATGTTGCCGCAACTAAGTCGGTTTCACGTACCCAACCAATTATTATACATCATGCTCGTATCAGGATAAGTTTTCATTTTGCATGACAGTCATAGACGTAGGTAAATTTTTATACCTAAACTCGATTTTCGAGAGCTATCGTTTCTGTACGCTAGCACTATTTACCTACTAGATATAACTCTTTATTTTTTACTCGAGAAATGAAATACAGTAACATTTCATTTTATATAATTATTATTATTTGCTTTTTCACACCAACTTAAATATCTATTCTTTTAATTTCCATCCTAAGGTTGTCTGGAAGAAATCGCTCTAGGCGATAAGGCCGCCCTTGTACGCCGTTTATTTGTTGTTTCTATGTTGTATTTTTGTTTTGTTACTTTCCTCTTTTTATTTTATTTTTGTAATTATTCTTATAAAGTTTGGTGTATAATAAAGTTGTATTGTATTGTAACAAAAGTAGCTTAAAAATAGGCTACTATCAAAAAATGTATTTCCAGGTGAAAATTATTATATATATATATATTTTGTTATATGTCAAAAGTAGGCAACGTTTTCGATGAAAGCTCCCAGGTGGATTGACATTTTCCGACGCTTCCAACAACCATAATATTTCAATCAATTTGCACAAAACCTTGACAAATTATATACCTAAATCTTCCTCATGAATCACTCTATCTATTGGTGAAACTCGCATGATAATCTGTTTAGTAGTTTTTAAGTTTATCGCGAACAGACAGACAGACTCGACGGACAACTTTGTTTTATAATACGTAGTGATATATACTGGAATCGAAATGATACTTAATTATTCTATAGTGTTACGGGGACGAGTTAAGTGACTGTATTTTTTTTTGTGTATTTACAGAATAATGCATCCAAATTGCTGCTCGCGATAATGGAATCGCGAAACGATTCCGAAAACAACGCCGAAAGGATTCTGTACAACATGAATCCTAAACAGCTGGTGAGTGCCAACCCTACGATTGAAATACAATTATTACAACATTTAAAGAATTTGAACTAAAATAAACTGGTGCCCAGACGTCTTTATCTTTTCACCTGTTTTTTTTTTTTTTTGGTAACTATAATGAGACGAACGAGACGCTCTCCTGATGTTAAGAGATAACGCCTGTACATAACCATAAAAAAAGGAAAAGAAAAAAAGAAGGAGGATAAAGGTGATTATTAAATTATTGTAAATAATTTACTCACCTTTATCGTTATTTTTGGTAATAAAAAAATATTATTATTATATGTATTTATTGCAAAACGTGTCCATAGAATTACAGTAAAATAAATAAAATTATTACAAATATAAATTCTAGTTCCATTCCAATGTGATTACTAATATCGACTGCACCGTCTTTTATCAGTTGAGCAGTGGACAAACAACTAGCCTTTGAAACATTTAAACCTATCCGCGTTTGTTTGTTTCGCATTAAGCTCGCATGGGGGTGCCGTTGCCCAGTTAAGCGATGCCACTTTTTGTTAGAAACGCCATCTAGTGATTTGACGCTCTACTACCACGAACATGAAACTAAAATCACGAAACGCGCGGAGAGAGTGGTGCCATCTAGTTCTAAAATGTAATTCGTAAAATAGTATCTTGTTTTACTAAGTACCGTTTTATATATGGAATGATGTATCTATACAATTAAATTTTTTATGTTATAACAGGTAGATGTTGCCTGCTCCGCCTTCCATCAAGAACACGCAACGGATACAGACTCCGATAGCGAAGACGAAGCGCCCGTCCAGGGAGTCTCGCCCAAGGAGGTCTGTTGATTACACAACGAATTTGTTATTTTTTTTTTCCTTTGTATTTGGCGTCGCTTTCGTGCATTTCGTCAGTAAAAAATAATAGGGTTATGTAGAATCTGGGTATATTAAATTTGAGCGTGAATCGGCACTTTTTAGCAAACGTTCTCCATCGTAAGTCTCAGGGCAGGCGGGGCTACTGCCCTGAGGCCTCCACAAGAGAGGCCCCCATAATAGTAACTAATTACTACATTCTTTGTTGAAATAGTTTTATTTGTTAGCAATAATTGTTTGACAGACATAAGTAAATAAAAATATACATTTAATTTGACGACATCTGGCGGCGTGTAGTGGTAATACTCTCTAAAATTACTTCGTTTTCAAATCAATTTTAGGTGATACAAAGTTCATCGGGTCAGTTAGTATTTAAATATAATATGAATAAAACCAATAGTATATTGGAGAGTACCCTACCACAATGCTCAATGTCAAGCTCATTGTTGGAGTTTGAACCCAAACCCCTCGGTGTTTGAACCGACCGTTCTAACGACTGAGCTATCATCGGTACAAAAATTGAAACTATGGAACAGAAACTTATTGGAATGTCGTTGTTGCTATTGTTGTAGGTGGGGCACAACATCTACATCCTATGCCACCAGCTGGCAGCTCACAACAAGGAGCTGGCGGCGTTGGTGCGCGCCACGCCGGCGCCTGCGCACCCACATGCGCACGCGTTGCGGTATTACCGTACTCACACGGCACAGATTGAGGTACAAATATTATACTTTTTTTTTTGGCATATCATCTTTTTTTTATTTTGCCGTGGTGGTGCCGGCGTAAGAATAGTACCCCACCCTCTCTACCCATGGTTGCCGTAAGAATCGGCTAAGATAGATAGATAGATAGATTCTTTATTGTCATAAAAATAAATCTATTATTATCGCGTGTATAATAATGGTTTCGTTAAGGGATGTAATCCGGAAGATGGGCAGCAGCGTCTTCCTTGAACAATCACACCTAACTGCGCTCGCCAACCCGCCTTCCAAGCGTGGCGAATATTGGTAAAACCCCCCCAGAAAGAGGCCTATCTCCAGCAGTGGACGACCAATGGCTGATGATGTGATCTTTTTTATGTCACACGTGGCAATCAAGCAAACCGGTTGCCTGATACGCAGTCACTGTCGCCTTTGGTACAAATACGTTCCTTACAAATCTTGAGTGTTCAAGGTATATATTTAGTGTATTTCCGCTTAAAAGACATTTTGGATTTAAAAAAAAAATATATATAAATGTAATAAGACACTCTCATGATGGTAAGAGAAAACGTCTATCACTGACCATTGCAGCGACACAGAACTTTGAGACTTTCGAGGATTAGTCTCAATAGTAATTTCGGTAGCTGTAGTACCCTTCAAACCGGAATACTGTAACGCCTACACACTACCGCTTGGCGGCAGAATATCTGGCACTGCGGTATCTAATACTCTGATTCTTCTCTCTCATGTATGTATCATGAAATGTGCTTAAACGTGAGCCATCTATAAAATTTAACCCCATGTTTCTGTTCTTGTTTATCTGTGTTTATCTTTGTTGTTTGTCTAGTTTAGTTGTCAGAATATTTTAATATTTAAATGCGTTTTCAAAGTCGTTCGAAACTCTGATATAATTTTGGCAATTTCGTATTAAGACTAAGAATTATATCTATGTGTTTATCTTTGTTGTTTGTCTAGTTTAGTTGTCAGAATATTTTAATCTTTCAATGCGTTTTCAAAGTCGTTCGAAACTCTGATATAATTTTGGCAATTTCGTGTTAAGACTAAGAATTATATCTATGTGTTTGCAGATCGTCCGAACTGACCGGAGCATGGAGCAAATCGTATTTCCCATCCCGGAGATCTGCGAATATCTACCCGCTGACAGTAAGCACCGTGTATTGCAAACGGCCGAGCGTGACGACCAGGTATCTACATCACCATCACTTCATCACCCATCACCCATCATCCCGATGCCGCCACTTGTGGCACTAACTCATTAGGCTCTTTTGTTGTGTGTTTAATGAATAGTTTATATATCTATCTTTTAACTAATATACGACAACTGACTGTATTGTAGCACGGTAGTTCTGCTTCGCGAGCTGTAGGGCGTGGATTCGAGTCCCATACAGGAGAAACATACACGTTTGATTTATGTATAAATGATGTGCTAATGTATAAATATTGTATTACAAATAGCTATATAACTTCGTAGCGATGATAACTCACTGGTTAGCATGGTGGATCCGGACGTCGAAGGGCGTGGATTCAAATCCCAACTATAAACTCAAGTTTCCGGTGAAGGAAACCATAGCGTAGGGGTAGGGTACTTTCTTTTACGGCTGGCTAGCTACCACCCTCAAGATGAAAATCTAACACCAAGCACATAACGGTGTGTTCCGGCAACCTCACTTGAGAGCCAGTTCCATTCCAGGTTAGGTATGTTTACCATGTTCAACCACACCGTTCACTTCAGGTGAGCTGTGGTCAAAACACCTAGCCTGTCTACAATTTAAAAAAACTTGATTCTATAAATTGTCTGAAATTTGAAAGTTAAAAAAACAACGACGCCACCTGCAAGCCGTGTTTTTGTAAAACATATATCATTGTATTGCCGCGACCGACGCGATTTCAAGACGCACCTGTCTGGGGCGTCTTTAAAAAAAAAATCATTGGAAGCTAATAATTTCTAGTGTTTTTATCTTATAACTAAACAAGCTTCATTATGAAAAAAACAAATGCCAATTAATAAATGATGTTCTTATTTTTTTTATGTACATAAATATACCCCATACATCAAAACCTGTTCAGGCATGTAAAAACAAAGAAACTAATATATATATATATATATATAAACCCTTAAAACATTACATGCCATTTTATTATTACAGGGAGTCGTGTAATCTAATCTATCTAATCTAATATATTTAAACGAGCAATTTTTGTATATATGTATATATAATCTGAATCTCGGAAACGGCTCCAACGGTTTTCATGAAATTTAGTATGTAGGGCGTTTCGGGGGCGATAAATCGATCTAGCTAGGTTTCATTTTTAGAAAACGTCGTTTTATTCGTGTTTTCAGCCGAGCAAAGCTCGGTCATCCCGTAGTACTTATGTATAATAAGAGAACTTAATGGTAAATCATTTTCTACCAGTAATCCCTTGCAGTAGTAGAGATAAGGTTATTCATAACTATATTCATAACTTTTGACTAGCGAATCAATTTAATTTCACTTGGTTCCAGGGCAGCAAAGTGGCAGATTTCTTCTGCAGGTTAGACAACCTGTTCCACGAAATGAAGTGGCAGAAGAAGTTGAGAGGTGAGTTTTAGCTCCCATCAAAAACAACAGTCAATACTGTTAACCTTTGGATGGTTGACTGCTCACACCTTAAATATCATTATTGTATTGTCGAAATGAATTGTTTATAGTTAATTTTAATATGTTACCATTTGTATACACGTTTTTTTACAATTAGATTTATTATATTATATTAAGCCAGTGCTCAGATAAATAATTGATTGATTCAGGCGTTACTTTGCGGAAGTCCATTTTGAATGTTCAAGGTATATATTTAGTTAACAGTCGTAACAGTTGTTTCAATTTAAATCCTCATTACTAAATAATATACCCTGAACACTTAAGTCTCAAAGTACTGAATGCCAAAGGATACGCTAGGCATTATTTTGCTATTCAAAATTCTGTGTACCTACTGCTTACACTGGTCGAGTACTTATTGTTGTTTTAATGTGCGCAGACCAACCGTTCCTGTTCTGGGTGTCCTCCTACATGTCTTTGTGGAGCAATACTAAATATATACCTTGAACACTTAAGTCTCAAAGTACTGAATGCCAAAGGATACCCTAGGCTTTATTTTGCTATTCAAAATTCTGTATACTGTATATGTCTGTCAAGAACTTATTGTTGTTTTAATGTGCGCAGGCCAACCGTTCCTGTTCTGGGTGTCCTCCTACATGTCTTTGTGGAGCAATACTAAATATATACCTTGAACACTTAAGTCTCAAAGTACTGAATGCCAAAGGATGCCCTAGGCTTTATTTTGCTATTCAAAATTCTGTATACTGTATATGTCTGTCAAGTACTTATTTATTGTTGTTTTAATGTGCGCAGGCCAACCGTTCCTGTTCTGGGTGTCCTCCTACATGTCTTTGTGGAGCAACATTCTATTCAACTTTGCTGTTCTCATCAACGTCATAGTGGCTTTTTTTTATCCCTTCCAAGGTGAAAATCCGAGTAAGTAAACATTTTTTTACACACTTATAATTAACTAGCAGACCCGGCCACGCGTTGCTGTGGCCAAATTGAACACACTCGTGTAACGTGAAATAAATTGTGGCGCATATGAAACGTTTGGACTTTTAACGTAGCGCCATCTATTGGATACTAACTCGATCCAATTAATAAATTACCTTACACCGCAATCTATTAGAATTTTATGGAACTCACAGATAATTATTGCCTCTTTGTCGTATAATAAATAATTTGCAATAAAAAAATATTGCGATTATAAATTCAGATATAAACTATCCTATCTCTCAAGTTGGATCAAACTGCACACAGTGTGCAAGATTTGGTTAAAATCGGTTCAGTAGTTGAGGAGTTCATCGCGGACAAACAACGCGACACGAAATTTTTGTATATAATGATTATAGTTTATCTATTAATTTTGTAAGTATAGTAAGTTAACTTCGAAGATTCAATTACAAAAAAGTAAAGATTAATTTAAAAAAAAATGTTTTTTTTTTTTAATTTACCAGGTAAATTCACGGTATTTATTATGCAAAATCTACTATTCGAAAAACAACTAAAGGTAACTAAATAAGGTTGATTGAAATATATTTTTATCGTTTCCTCGAAAGTACAGCAGACAAATCTTATCTTATTTGTTGCAGCTCTATTTATAAATCTACGTGTAAAATAGGTTACGTGAAATTTAATTCTTGATAACATATCTATTTTTATTGTGATTGTGGTACTATATTGTGTAATCCAATAACATATTTTGGTCGCTCTATTACCTGCCTCGGTGGCGCAGTAGGCAGCGCGTAAGTCTCATAATCTTAAGGTCGTGAGTTCGATCCTCACCCGGGGCATATCTTTTTGCGCTATAGATTGTAATTTGACAGCCCTGTTGGCTCATTGGGAGTATGTCTGACTGAGCTGTAGGGCGTGGGTTCGATTCCCGCCAAGGACAAATGTTTGTTTGGTATAAACAAATGTTTGTTCTGTGTCTGAGTGTTCTGTATATATTTACAAAAAAAAAACAGTATTTATGTATTCTATCAGTTATCCGACTTCCATCACACAAGCTCTGCTCAGTTTGGGGTCAGATGGCGCTGTGTGTGATGTGTCCTATAATTTTTTTATTTTTTTTTTGTTTCGGTATATATTCTGGTATATATTTCGTGTACTTTTTGTATGCATGTTTTTAAATTGAAACTTCTATACTAGGTTACACGGAACTACTACATTTAGCCGATAGGATCTCATTATTATGAGCATGTTTTATGGAACCGGAAATCACGAAATAAATTTATTGTTTCACAAATATATTTTGTTAATTAAAAAAATTGCTTTGAAATATTTATAATAAATTGTTAATTATTTATTAGTTACGCTTCTGTTTGAGAATCTTATCAATACTGAAGTTGTCAGGAAGTGATGTAATCGCTTTAGCCGATAATGCCGACGGTTTTTGCACTACTGTTTGTTTCCTTTTATTACTTATTGTATTTTTAGTGTAAACAAGAGTTATTTATATATATTTTTTAATGTTTTACAATCTATGTGTTTGACCACAACTTACCTGACGCAAAGTGACGGTGTGGTCGAAGATGGTAAAGCACCATACCGTACCACAAGTATGATGGTATCCATCTACCTTGCTTTCGTTTGCCCTCCGTTTCACCTGATGTCAAGTGACCATGAAATAGTAAAAGATGCTCTTCAAAAGCCCAAGCACACAAAGCCCAAATCATATATTTTGCTGGTAGTGCTGTCTCATTGTGTTTTGATGAATCAAAAAGAGATAGCACCACATACGTTGGCACAATTTGTATCCAGCAAAAACCAACCATTTGTTAAGTTTACGGTCTATATGTCGCAGTAGAATTGTAGAATTCGCCATTATACATAACGGCTAGTAATTAACCAACGAAGTTTAACCTCCTACAACGATGAATTTTGAAGGTCGTGGGTTCAAGCCCGAACAATGAGTTTGAGCTGCCGGTAAAAGAAAACATCGTGAGGAAACCATAGCGTGGTGGTAGGGTACTTTCTAGTACTCGGCTGGCTAGCTACCACCCACAAGTTGAAAATCTAACGGTGTGTTCTGGCAAACTCACTTGAGAGCCAGTTGTATCCTAGGTGTGTGTTAGGTGTGTTTACCATTTTCGACCACACCGTCACTTAAAATCAGGTGAGCTGTGGTCAAACATTTCGCCTATAACCATAAAAAAATATTATTAATTTCTTATAGTGAAAGTTGAAGTTTAAATCTAAGACGGTTTATTGTAAAATTGACTTGCCTGTAACATTCATAGTTATATATAGCTTATAATATTTTTTTACAGAGTTAAGTGAGCATCTATCACTCGTCGTGTGGTGCGTGTCGGTGGTGGCTGGTGGCATTGTAACATGCCTGCCGCGCTCGTCGGGCGTTCGCGCTCTACTGGCAAGCGGTATTGTGCGCCTCATGTATTCCGCTGGCGCCGAACCGACGCTCTGGACTCTCGCTATGCTGACTGTAAGTCCATGCTAGACATGTTGACAGTGATTAGACGTTGGGCACACTAGACTGTGAATGCTAAACATACTGACTGTAATTCGACGTTAGACTTGCTGGCTGTGATTTGATGCAAGACATGCTGACTGTGACTCGGCGCTAGGCATACTGACTGTGAATTAAACACTAAATTTGCTGCCTCTGAGTTCACGGTGAATTAAACACTAAATTTGCTGACTGTAAGTTCTCGATAGATACACTGACTATGAATGCTAAACATACTGATTGTAATTCGACGTTAGACTTGCTGGCTGAGATTTGATGCTAATTATGCTGACTGTAACTCGACGCAAGGCATACTGACTGTGAATTAACACTACAAATACTAAAATAACTCTGACTACATGCTGACAGTAAGTCAACGCGAAAGAAGGAGCATGCTAAAGGCTGCGTATTGGTCATGGGACATGGGAAGTGACGTGTCTACCTCTTCTTGCTCATAGATGTCACACTACTTACGCCAAATTCCGGATTATGTTTTATACAGAAATCTAAGTGGTAAAGTTAGCCATTAAAGATTTGCGCAACACAAAAATTAAGAGCTGTATATAACCAACACTATTATTTGAAAAACGTTTTTGTACAAGGCTTTTGTCGTGAGTTGAAATTTTACTCGTAGAGCTATATATATTAAATCTGCATTGTCCCACTGCTGGGCAAATATAAATTAAAATTAGAGTCAAATAAATATTTATAATTGATAGCACAGGACATTTCGTGACCTGAATATATCTTAATAATTACTATCAACATTTTAGAAGAGCATCAAAATTATACTTACTTAAGTAAACAAAATGTTGCGTAAAGTTAAATGTCTTAATATTATATTTCGCAGGATTTAAATACCATTTCGTAATTTAAGTATAATTTTAAACTAAGGTCTTACGGCTTATATTCTGTTTTGTCTGCAGATAGTGGTTAAGGGCATCCATTTGGTAAGCATAATGGGCAACCGGGGCACCCTTTCCAAGTCACCGCAGCACGTGGCCACCGACCCTGAGATACTCTATCACTTCGCGTACCTACTGATATGCTTCCTCGGAATGTGCGCACATCCTTTCTTCTTTTCGGTTCTGGTAAGCATAGCATACTTAGTTCTGATAAGCATAGCATATTTAGTTCTGGTTAGCATAGCATTTTTAGTTCTGGTAAACATAGTATGTTAAGTTCTGATTAGCATAGCATATTTAGTTCCGGCAAGCATAGTATGTTTATTTCTGATAAGCATAGCATAGGTATTTAGTTCTGGTAAGCATAGCCGTTTTAGTTCTGGTAAGCATAGTATATTAAGTTCTGGTTAGCATAGCATATTTAGTTCTGGTTAGCAAGGCATATTTAGTCCTGGCAAGCATAGTATGTTTAGTTCTGGTAAGCATAGCATATTTAGCTCCGGTGAGCATAGTATGTTTAGTTCTAGTAACCATAGCATATTTAGCTAGTAATCTTAAACATATTTAGTTCTAAAAGGCATATATGTATACTTGAAGTAACGGTCACCTAGTTAGGAGACCATCTCGCTGCCGGTAACTGTGTGGAAACCTAAATGTGTAAAGGTTTCTAAAGTTCCCGAAGATGTATGATATCTGCATCCTTATCCAACATGGTAGATTATTGGCTTACTTGTCTAAGGATGTGAAGAGGCGCACGCCCACCAGTGGGATAGATTGTAAATGGGCTGCTTTGTAGGTAAATACACGTTGCATAATAATTTTTTGCACTGCGTTGATTATATTTATTGTTGTTTATGTTTAGCTCCTCGACATTGTGTACCGCGAAGAGACCCTCCTGAACGTGATGCGATCAGTGACACGCAACGGGCGGTCCATCCTCCTGACGGCCGTACTGGCGCTGGTGCTGGTCTACATGTTCTCCATCGTCGGCTACATGTTCTTCCGAGACCACTTTCTGGTCGCCGTCGATCGCGCAGATGGTAAGTAATGTCTAGTAATCCTTTGTCTATCTTGTCAGTTTTCTACCGGATACATTTCGGAGAGTGTGCATTTGAACTGCACAATTTGGTTCTCCCCTGCACCTTTCTACTACCCAATGCACTTCCCCTCTGCACTGCTACTACTACTACTACTACTGATGCCACTACTGCCACTACTACTACTACTACTTCCACTACTACTACTACTACTGACACTACTGCTATTACTGCTACTAGTTAAGTGCCAAATATGTAATAACACATTTGTATAATTTCAGACGACGACGACCCTCGATACGATTCACCGTCATGTGACGACCCTGCTTCTAAGTACATGAACACAGGCCAGAACGCCCGGCCGCCGCGCTTCGTCTCGGTGGGCGGAGAGCTGCGCGAACGTAGCTGCGACTCGCTCATCATGTGCATCGTGACGACTCTCAACCAGGGCCTGCGCAACGGGGGCGGAATCGGGGACATACTACGCGCGCCCGCTAGCTTTGTAAGTACATACTACACAGTACACATCCGGCCCGGTAGACGTTGACTTGCGAGAATGGAGTTTTTTTTTAGCTCATGACTACTACGTATAAGTAAATCTATCTAATCTAAATATATATAACTCAAAGGTGACTGACTGACTGACTGACTGGCTGACTGATAGATCACTATGTCAGTGATCTATCAACGCACAGCCCAAACCACTGGACGGATCGGGCTGAAATTTAGCATGCAGGTAGATATTATGACGCAGGCATCCGCTAACAAAGGATTTTGATTAATTCTACCGCCAAGGGGTTAAAATAGGGGATGCAAGTTTGTATGAAACTTTGTCAATTTTAAACCGATCGGGCTGAGACTTTGCATGCATAAAGCTACTATGATGTAGGCATCTAGCGCGGGTGAAACCGCGGGGCACAGCTAGTTAAAGTATATTTTTTCTGTTCCAGGAACCGCTATTCGTGGCGAGAGTGGTCTACGACCTACTGTTCTTTTTCGTGGTGATCATCATCGTGCTGAATCTAATCTTCGGTGTGATCATTGACACGTTTGCCGATCTAAGATCGGAGAAGCAGCAGAAGGAACTCATATTAAAAAACACCTGTTTCATATGCGGTCAGTATTCGACAGCAAACACATAAGTCCTGCCCATCCTATAGTTACCTGGAAGACATTGTTTCTAGCGATTATGCTGCCATTTGCTACTTGATGATAGATCTCCTTAGCAAGAGGTCGTCTAGGTAGGTACCACCACAGTATCATATATTCTGTCGCCAAGCAGTAGTGTGTAAACATTACTCTGTTCCGGTTTGAAGGGTACTGCATCTAGCAAAATTACAGGGCTGATGAGACTGACCATCGAATGTCTCAAAGTAATGCGCGGCAAAGCAGCGATGCCCTCGACTTTATTTTACTACTCCCATGTTCTGTGTATCGCTGTAATGGTCATGGGCAGGTGTCTCTTACCATCAGGAGTGAGTCTTGTTCGTCTTAATACTATTACATAAAAAAAGCTATCAAATTGTTACTGGTCATTTTTAGTGCGAAATACTTAAACTTTCCATGTCTTTTGTTTTTTTTAATTTAAATTTTTGAGACACTTCCCTGGTTGTAAGAGCTTACAGCTTACAATCGCTTACTTAGACGAAATCTGTTTACTCTGGATTTGAAGACAACCAAATTGTACTTCGCGGACTATACTGACGCCGGCTGAGAATCCCACATCCTCGCTGTTCACAATTTCGCTGTGCTGTGGTGGTACCTACCAAGACGACCTCCTGCTTATCCTTTCCATTTCGCATAATCTCCATTGTTCTTCGTATGTGCAGGATTGAACAGGTCAGCGTTCGACAATAAAACGGTCTCCTTCGAAGAACACATAAAGAGCGAACACAACATGTGGCACTATCTGTACTTCATGGTCCTCGTGCGGGTCAAAGACCCCACCGAGTTCACTGGTCCCGAAAGCTACGTACACTCCATGATAAAGGTACACAATTTTCTATTTTATTTTCTACAAAAACTTACAGTATAACACCAAAACATTTTTGAGCCAAATTAATAGAACATAAGAGATCCGTATACGAACTAAAGACGAATTAACAAGTTGAAGTGGCATTGGGCAGGGCACATAGCACGCAGAATTGATGGCCGATGGGGCTGCAAAGTTCTGGAGTGGAGACCACGGACCGGCAAGCGCAGCGTAGGACGTCCACCCACAAGGTGGACAGACGACCTCATAAAGACCGCAGGAACGCGCTGGATGCGAGCCGCTTCCAACCGGTCTTTATGGAAGTCAATGGGGGAGGCCTATGTCCAGCAGTGGACGTCCTACGGCTGAGATGATGATGAAATAGAATGCTAATACACAGATACAGAACAATAATTATATGATGACCAAATAATAATTACTTAAATATACTACATACATATACAAACAAATACTTATGAACAAAAACACAAATTTGGTAAACACTCTAAACAAAGCTCTTCCGATAAGGAATTAGCAAAGTACATTGTTGCACCATCCTACATTCATGACATTAAAGTTTGACAGACAATTCATGCTTCTCAGCTTAAACACAGATTTTAATGTGCTAAAAATTTACCAAATAATCTCAGATCATACAGTTAACCAGTGAAATAACTAATGAATATAATAATATGTGATTGTCCCTTCCAGTCAAACAACCTAGACTGGTTCCCCCGTCTCCGTGCGCTGTCCCTCGTGGGGGGCGGCGAGGGTGAAGGGGGGGAGGTGGAGCTGCGCGCGCTGCAGGCACAGCTCGAACTGTCGCAGCAAGCCGTCATCACGCTCACTCACCTTCTCACCGAGCTACGGGACCAGGTCACCTACTTTTCGCTTTTTATATTCAATCGGCACTTTATATGCCATAAGAATATTAGTTTCTTTTAATGAAAAAGTAATGAGACTAACGAGACGCTGTCCTGATGGTAAGAGATAACCATGACCATTACAGCGGTGCCGTGGTGGTGCCGGCGTAAGAATTGTACCCCACCTTCTCTACTCGCGGTTGCCGTAAGAGTCGGCTCAGGGATGTAATCCGGAAGATGGGCAGCAGCGTCATCCTTGAACAATCACACCTAACTGCGCTCGCCAACCCGCCTGCCAAGCGTGGCGAGTATTGGCAAAACCCCACCCCAGGAGGAGGCCTATGTCCAGCAGTGGACGTCCTATGGCTGATGATGTGTGGTGTGATTACAGCGTACCTACCCAGAAATTTGATTAACAAAGTTAAGTTCAGGGTAACTGTGCTTTGGCGTTCACACCTTAAGACATTTAATGGTTAGTCTCAACAGTTCTATAATTTCACCAGCTGCAGTACCTTCAACCCGAAACACTAGTGTTTACACACTACTGCTTGGCGACGGAATATGTGGTACTGCGGTGGTACCTAACTAGACGACTTCCTACAGAGGAGATTTACCACCAACCATTTTTTTTAAAACTACAAGCTATCGAAAGTCCTGAGTGCCATTTGCCCAGCAATGGGACAAGATGGGCTGATATTAAAATGAAATATACAAGATGTCCTCGTGAGAGGATTTTACTAGCAAGACTACGTCGAACACTTCATTGACATTCATTACTTGTAACATTCGATAGCTCTATAATTTTGCATTTATATCGATATTGTGTAAACTTTAATTTTTCTTCACAGATGACAGAACAGAGGAAGCAAAAACAACGTATCGGCTTATTAAATTCAACCTCGGCGTATCTCCAGAGTATGCAAATGAATCTCCCGCCGTAAGCTACATACCTATTACTTGCTGCGTGACACACAGATGGCGCTTATGTGCCGCCGTAGTTTGACACTGACATTTATTGTATTTACCATCTAGATGACAGCATGATTTGAAATACGCCAACAGAGCTCAACACCCTAACAGCGCTAATAAGAACCATCACATCTTGGATACTGTTCATTCAAGATGTGTTGCTATTAATTAGCGCTATTGAAGTACTTGTTACTGTTAGCGTATTTCAGAGCCTTTAGTATCTACAACGGAAATTAATGTTAAATTTAAAATCATGCCTTTCCAATTTGTTTTATAATTTTAGAATGATACGTAAGGGAATTTTTTTAATAAAGAAAATTTATAGTAAAATCAACCAACCTTACAAAATATTCAAGTTTTGTAATATTAATATAATTATGAATCTCAATATTTTTTTAATGAGTATTTTAAAATAATCCAATTGTCTCCTTTATCTGTGTGTCACAAATACAATACCTAAACACCTTTCTCATTATAAATATACCTCAAAAATACATCGCACAACTGAAAATAATGTCTATTTCATATACTTTCAATTTAATTTCACGTGACACAGTTTTAAATGTTAAAACTACTTCAAATATTTATTACCATTGACGGGCATACGTGGTATGGACAGAAACCTATTAGAATACGTAAAAGAATTTGATGAATTCTAGTGCCCTATTAATTTACATCTCTAGATGTAGCTGTAACATATTTCAAATCATGATATTTATAAGGAACTTAAAAACTATCTATCTTAAATCATCAATAAATGTACAATATACACGGGACAAGTACATTCGTGATACGATATGTCGAAATAATGAGAAACGTGACAGAATTGAAGGTAACTATAATTTAATAATGAATTACGCTCTTATTCTTTTTGGAATAAATAATAAATCAGTTTAAGGGTTACCTGTGAAAATGTTTCATAGCAAGGAATATAGATGACGCCACTTGTCACTATAAGTCGGTGTGGCAATATAACCAGCGCCCATTGGCAACATAAAAACAACAATGTGTTTTTAATCGTCTTAAAAGTCACTAAAAATATGCAAAAAAATTTTTGGTTAAAGATAGATAGTTTCAAAGTAGTTAAAGAAATCTGTAGACAGATCATGTGATTAGGATGGATTTGAATAGCTAAAAAGAATTGTTACTTATTATAGATGTTTAAGCTTTGATCCTTTGTTGATACTTGCGATCTATCGAGATGCGAGATTTGTTAGAGAAATATTAACTATTTACGAAGTTTCTTAAATGTTTATTATCTATAGTTCATAGATTTGCGTTCAGAACAAAATTGTTGTAGTGTAGTGTTCGTAGATTAATCTGAGGGAGATGGAAAAAAAATCAGAAAATTGCTTTTTGGACTTTATTTCTTATTCAATTGATTTCATAATCAAGTGTTCAAGCACTTTTAATGTAAAAGTAATATATTAGGTCGAACTCGTTTTTGACCCTTTACAGATGCCTTGAGTCTTCACGTGCGACAGGGATAGTTAGACATAAATTTCAAAAGAGCAAAAGTGATGTTACCATTATTGTTTTGTTCCTTTCACTCCTATGTTAATTACGTCTAGCTATTCCTTTCAGTCTGTAAAACCTATTTTTCTCTGACATTACTATGATATACCATACTAATATGATGAGAAACTTTAAAATGTTAATGTTCGACGAGTAGTCCTAAGTCTCTTTTCTCTTTCCCACATGATTCTATCTCCCTCTTTCGGAACTTCGTGCAATACATAGCTCAAACCCGTTACCTATACTGTAGTTAGAAACAAATTCGATTTTTTTATTATTATTAAAGAATGTATCTTTAAAAGATCTGAAATATTTTTTTTATCTGTGTGATTGATTTGATAAATTTTGTTGTCATGTCATAATGTTTTATTTAGATGTAAGTGGGTGATAGTTTGTTCTAACTATTGAATCTACGTTTGGTTGACGACATCGGAACGTGAATTTTTTTAAGGGTTACGCTTAAAAATGCCGCTTTAAATCAAAATATTAATACAGAGCACTTCAATTTCTGTAAAGCGTCGAAGTTTGACATTTGTTATTCTAAACCTAGTCTCGAAGTGTCATTTGATGAAGTTTTGGCGGGAAAAACATCTAAAAACTTGACGCTGGCGAATGCACTAAATGCGACGCCAAAAAACGCAAAAGAAAAAAAATTAATAAGTGTCATTTGACATAAATATTTAATTCGAAGAAATGAACAAAGAGTCCGTCAGTCTTACACATCAGATGTCGTCTAAACTGAGCTTAATTAGTATAAAAATGTAATATAATTTTGTCCGACAAGTAACAAAGGTTGTTCCGTAAATGACATTAATATATAAATTGTTAATGATGCGATACATCTTTACCTGCCATTTGTTTGTAACATACAAATATAAACACTAATAAGATGTCTTTTATGTAATTTGATATCTTTATTGATAAGCGGTTATGGCGTTCTTTAGAAAATAAAAACTACCATCCGCTATAGAAATATAATCCACCATTTTGTGAGAAACCTTTTAAAATTTAATAAATGGCAGCACTGAAATTGTTCCTTTCTCCTTTTCACGTATATTGCAATGAAAAGAGAAGAATAATACTATGTGCTGCCAGTTTATTTTTAAAAATGGTACAAAATTTTTAACGGCTAAATATAAAAAAAAAACATCGCTGTTACCTTAATATCATTTTAAGAACACCGTTTTCTTTTTAATTATATTGACTCGAAATATTATTTACAAAACACTAGGCGTGCCATTTCGTAACAATACAGTTACGTCGTATATTTAAAAAAACCAGCAATCCTACATTAATATTTAAGCATGCCAAATATTAGAAAAAAAATACGATTGATATTTGTACTTAAAGTTGTCTCTACTCTCTCTCTATAAATTATCTTTTATTATTTATATTTTAATTGTTACATTCCTTCGTCTTTTTGCATTTCCTATTGGACCATGTATCTCTATTTAAAAACAGTGAAAGGGCAATAATACGCTCTGTTGTTTAAAAAAGGTATTAAAAATTCTAAAATATTTATTCATATATTTCGGATTAAATAAATATACATTTAGGTCATAAGTTTATTACGTCCGAAATGTAGCCAAATTTTAAATTTATATTTGATCAGTAATATTGTACCACGAAGATGTTAAATACTTTATATGTAGTAAACAAATATTTGTAATTTTTTTTTTCTATCTAGCTTTTCAGCTAGTTTAGTCCTTCACTCTAAATACAAACTTATGTTAATAGAAATACTGACTATTCTCGACAAGTAGTGGTTTCTCTATTTTATTTATTTGTTATATTTACTCTTTAAATAGCAATACTATTTTAGAACTTTCTTCATGTATTTCGTCACAAGCATTTAAAAAGCGTTTTAATATATATTTTTTTTAAATTCATTTTAAGTAATTCTTTTGTAGATCTTTTTTTTTGTAGCTATGACAGTTCAGTAATTAGCGCGCTCGGTTCACACGCCGAAAGGAGTGGGTTCAATCCCCAACAATGAGCTTGAGCAGCTGGTAAAGGAAAACATCGTAAGGAAACCATAGCATGGTGGTAGGGTATTTTCGAGTACTCAGCTACCACATTTAAGTTGTAAATTTGCCTCCAGGCACGAATCGGTGTGTTCCGGCGGCCTTGAGAGCCAGTTCCATTCCAAGCTAGGTGTGCTTTACCATCTTCGACTACGTCACTTAACAACAAGTGAGCTGTGGTCCAACACCTACCTTGTGAACCATAAAAAAATATACAAACTATAATATCAAAGTTAATATTTATAAAATCGCTTGTGACGTAATACATTGAATTATACATTCCTATTTTTTTTATTATTTACTATATTCTATTAGATCTTTACTTCGAATCTTTACTATTGAATAGTTGTCATTTTTTCTCTATTTTATATACATGCTACTATAGTAGAGTTATATATAAGGGACGTGTATTCTTGTGAGGTTTGCAATAAGTAAAAGTGTTTTTGTTTTACTGAAAAATAAAGATATGGCACAAAGTAACGTATTTTTATTGTAACTTTTATCATCAAACTTTATAATCATCAACTTCTATCCCATTGCTAAATTATAACCTAGAATCGAAGATAATTTTTAATCTGGCTTGATCTTATCTGCTTCCTTTCCTTCGATATAGCTCAAGATTACACTCAAGATTTCACAGTTGCCGACTGATCTTACAAATATTTATACTAGCTCCGCCCCGCGGTTTTACCCGCGTGGTGATGGATGATGATGATGAAAAGTATCCTATGTTTTATTTCAAGGCCTAAAATATCTACATGCAAAATTTCATCCAGATCCGTTCAGCCGTTCTGGCGTGATTGAATAACAAACGTCCATCCATCCAAACTTTTACATTTATAATATTAGTGGGATAAAAATCATATATCTGGAAATAATAACTAATTTTCTTAGAAGCCGTTTCGGCAGCCAAGTTGGGAGACCGCCAGGCATCCAATCTGGAGGTCCTATATTCGAATACCACGGCACGCGGCTTTATATTTTTTAAATTGTGGTGTGAAGGAAAACATCGTCAAGTACAATACAATCAATCGTCAATACAAGTCAACATCGTAAGGAAACCATAGCGTGGTGGTAGGGTACTTTCTAGTATTCGGCTGACTAGCTACCACCCTAAAGTTAAAAATCTGCCGCCAAGCATCTAGCGGTGTGTTCCGACAGCCTCACTTGAGAGCAGGTTCCATTCCAGTCTAGGTGTGCTTTACTATCTTCGACCACACCATCGCTTAACATCAGGTGAGCTGTGGTCAAACACCTAGACTGTCAGCCATAAAAAAAAATAGAAGATTGCTCGATGAGCCTCATTTAATCACAAGGCGGTCTGAATCCTAACATAGCCGATTTTTTAAGCGAGTGTTGATTACCAGTTACATTTTAAGTATTAAAATGCTGCCCCCTCCCTTCTTAATAGTTAGATATAAATGCTTTATCTGTTGATAAGGTATATCAGATATTGGCATATAGGGCTGTACCTACACACTGGAGACGGACAGACAAAAATGAAGTGGTGTATTGCGCTTTGCCTAACTTTTTTATGCTGTAAGTACATATTTTAATTTATAATTTTTGATCAATATGTCAAGTACAAAGATAAAATATCTACATTAAAACAAATATTTAAAATGATATCATCGCTATTGGATGAGTAATTTATCGATAACTTAGATTAAGGAAATTACCTCTGTAAATACGGAGTATTACATGAGACATCACAAAAACTCTGGATAAAGAATGCGCATACCTTACCGTTTGCATGGCCAATATTTATATTATGTCCATTTTAGATTTGTCACCTACTTTTTTCACGTATATCTAAACCTCATTCGAATTATCACGACCATTTAAAAAACAGTTAAATTGGTTGTGCCGTTCTCAAGTGATGCTTTTACAACTTTACAAAAATTATTATTTACCAAGGGATATCAATTGATTGTTATTTATACAGATTCAGCGATGGATTGTTATTTCACAATATTACTCAACTTCAGGCAAGATGCGGTTAAACGTAAACCTATTAAGGTAAAGAAAGAGGAAAGAGAGAACTTCCCTCATTCCATAAAATCTATAACTCTTAATGCAAATCATTTTAACCTAATGTTCGAGTTTCTTTCCCTTAGCGCCATGTTAGTAGTATTTATTTGTTTGATATATAAGCGTTCAAGTCCAATCTTGTGTAAAGTAGGTACTATTCTCACCTGTATGACGGATCGGCCAAGCACCAGCTTGAGGCGTTGGAGTCCATTGAAAAACGTGCTAAGAACTCTTCAACAATGATTCGGAATAGCTTACAAAGCGTTGAACATCGAGCCAAAGTTGCTTGTCTGTCGGTTTTCAGGATATAATTTGGATAGTGCATTTCAAATTTTGTTTTAAAAAACTCTCCTGGTGGTAAGAGATAACGCATGTCCATGACCATTGAATACACAGAACATTGAGTAGCAAAACAAAGACTCGCATCGCATTTTCATCGGCATCGCTGCTTTGGCGCTCATTACTTTGAGACATTCGATGGTTGGTCAAAGTATGATCTTATTTTACCCTGTCCATTCTACTATCGTAGAGCCAGGAGTTTTAAAAGCGACACTGTTTTATCATTGATGTTTCATAAACTCGAACAAAACGGTTCGATGCATCATCGTACGAACCGCTGAACAACGGAATTTTCTGACCGAACCGAACCTATTTGTTAACAAAAATTTTCTTTGACCAGACACCAGCGGCATCGCTCAAGATGAAGAAGACACGCTGATAGTGGTTCCTCTGCCAGACGTGCTCGTGGATCGGTCCAACGATACCAGTAACGACGCTAGCAGGATCATCGGAGGAACAGATACCACTATTGAAAGATTCCCGTATACTGTGCAGGTATTGAAAAAAAAATCATTCGTGTTATGGAATGCATGCATCAGGGGAAATAGTGCATCCTCGTGCACTATGGCCAATTAGCATATAACGCGCGGAATTCTTCTTGAATTTGCGTGGAATGGTTTACTTTATGCTAATCGTGTGTTCCAGGAGCCTCTATATTCTATATTCTATCGCATCTCCAAAATGTTCTGGAAAACTATTCCGCTTTAAACCAAATCCTGCATCAAATCTGTGAAGGGTTTGGTTTAAAATCTACACCTCCCAAACCCTTAAAGAATATTTTTTTCATATGTAGTTTACTATAAACTATAAACCAAGAATAGCCAGTTAGCCAGTTCTATTCTAGGCTAGGTGTGAATTACCATCTTCGACTATACCGTCACCTAACATCAGCTGAGCTGTGGTCAAACGCCTAACCTGTTATCGCGGAAAAAATTACATTACCTTAAAAACGTAGTACTTCTTAACTCTTCTTTCTTTTCGTTTTTACAGACGATTCTCTTTTAGAGTTAACGAGTCTGCTTTGTGCAGTTTTACAAGAACGAAATTTATCGGCTTTGTTAAACGTAGTTATCCAACTAATATCTTATTTTGTCCCTTATGACAGGTGCTGTACAATCGCAGGCTAGCATGCGGTGGATCTCTGTTAACTCGTAGTCATGTCCTGTCGGCGGCACATTGCTTCTTCGACGCGTAAGTAGCAGTTTCGTAACTCCACTTTTACTTGCCAACCAGTGCCAAGGAAGGGTCGTTATCTTGTATGTATGTATATAAATTTATTTATTGCTTATATCTTCCAAACGGCTGGATGGATTTCGACAGTTCGTCTTAAAAACCGAAGTGTTCTCAGGCAGGATTATTTTTCAAATAGAAAAAAATGGCGGATTTTTGGCGCGAAATTTCATTTTTCTATCAGACGGTCAGAAGCTCGAAAAGCGACATCGTTTCATGGTTGACATTCCAAGAACCCGTACGAAACGATTTGAGTCTACTTTCATTGTTCGAATGGCTAAAGCGTGGAATGCGTTACCCGAGTGGGTGTTCCCTGATGGATACAATCTGGGGGTCTTCAAGTCGAGAGTGAATCGGAATCTTCTAGGCTAGCGTGCTCCATCATAGATCGCGTCTTCACTTAACATCAGGTGAAATGGCGATCAAATGCAAGCCTATTCATAATTAAAAAAAAAGAAAAAAAATATATTTTAATAAAAAAAAATGACAGGCTAGGTGTTTCACGGTGTGGTCGAAGAAGGTAGAGCACACCTAGCCTGGAATGGTACTGGCTCACAAGCGAGGCTGCCGGAACACACCGTTAGATGCTTGGCGGCAGAATTTCAATTTTGAGGCTGGTAAGCCAGCCGATTATTAGAAACTACTCTACCATCATGGTCTCCTCACGATGTTTTCCTTCACCGGCAGCTCGAGCTCATTGTTGGGGTGTCACGCCCTTCGGCATGCGAACCTACCGCGCTAACCACTGAGCTATCATCGCTACGAAATTTTACCAATTACGCGTTTGGACAGGCGAGACGATAAAAAATTAAAAATTAAATTAAATTAAATTTTATTTATTGAGTTAAAAAACGGACCAGCCAATTACATTAAAAACATAAAACAACAATACATAAAAATTAAAACAATAAGCAAAGTAAATAAGAAAAATTTTGAAAAGAAAAACAACAGAAAGAAAAATGATGTCAAATAGTAATACAGTAACAAATAAATTATAATTTCAAATGTCAAGAAATAAAATTAAAAAATTACTTTACATTAAAGAGCCGCATGCGGCTCGCGAGCCGCAGGTTGCCGAGCCCTGATCTAGGCGATCTCTTGCTAAGATCTACCTCCAAGTAAAGACAATGTACGGTTTTCCGTTCCGGCAACACGATGGACTCGGTGCACGGCACGGTAATAACATTGAATGTTAAGAAGGTTACGTAGTACGTACAGGGTTTTATAATTTCTCATGCTTTCAGAAATGGACTCGCCGTCCCTGTCTCGCACTACACCGTCAGAGCGGGCACGGCTAGATTAGAATCGGGTATGTAATACATTATATATTTTATTTATTTAATCCCTGACAGGCTAGGTGTTTGACCACAACTCACCTGATGTTAAGTGACGGTGTGGTCGAAGATGGTAAAGCACACCTAGCCTGGAATAGAACTGGCTCTCAAGTGAGGTTGCCGGAACAAACCGTTAGATGCTTGGCGGCAGATTTTCATATAAGAATCATAGAAGTTTTCCTTCACAAGCAGCGCAAACTCACTGTTGAGATTTGAAACCCACGGTCTTCGGCGTGTGAACCGACCACGCTAACCACTGATATCGCTACAATAACTTTTACTTTAGTCTAATCTGTGACTTTCTTTTTAAATGGGTCATGACCATTGCAGCGACACACTTTATTTCAAATTGAATAACAACTTTGATGCTCATTACTTTGAGTTTTAAAAAGCTGTCTCTTGATGTGATATGTTAAAGTTTCATGATTTTGTAGGAGGTTCTACGAGCTCCGTCTCGACGTACGTCATCCACGAGCGTTACAACAATCCGATCCAACGGGACAACGACATCGCCGTGATGGTGCTGTCGTCCCGCCTGACCCTCGGGTCGCGCGTGGCGCTGGCCAGCATCCTGGCGCAGGGAGTGGAGGTCCCCGACAACTCTCCCGTCATACACGTCGGCTGGGGGCGGACTAACGTGAGCACAAAGCAGCACCAAAATCCATATTGAGCATTCTAAATCTAAACCAAATTTAATTTCTTTAAATTGATATGACTTTATATTTACTTCAAATAATTCTATTTGTGTTTTGACATTTTGTTTTATTTTGATACTTTTGTATTACGTTTTTTGAATGTAAATCTGTTTATAATAAGGGAATGTGGTGGTCAGATAGTGGGTAAAAGCAGATGGTTGCTATTTCACTCTTCCGCGTGTCGATGTTTCATTCCAACCAGTCGGAATACAGCCGTGAACAGTCGCTCAGCGCGATTCCAATTAATGGCGTAGATACAATCGAAGCGTCTGAGTTTATTGAAAAAAAAAGAAAACTTAGGTCAATGATCTAATTTTTAATAATTTTTGACGTATTTTTTGCTGCAGCTGTTTATTCAATTGCTGTAGCTGTAGTTGATATAGAGATATTTGATTGTGTCAGGTGAACATACCGCAAGCGGCGGCAGTCCTGCAGGAGGTCTCAATCCGTACGATAGGGTTCACTATCTGCTACGAGCGGTACGCGTGGCTTTCCACGCTGGGCCGGGAACAGTTTATCGTCACTGCTAACATGATCTGCTCTGGACTGCTTGACATCGGAGGTGAGACACTTTCTAAAGTAAACGTTAAAAAACGCTGGTAATCTACATGATGGTAAGGAGTTTCTTCCATATATACATATCTATGCGACGCTAGAAGCGTTGCTTATTCCTCAGGATCTCAGAACGAAACTTCTATCCAATCAAGTTCAGGGTATGGATTTTATTCATTTGATAATTTTTTTGATTGCTTTTGCCGTGGTGGTGATGGCGTAAGAATTGTACCCTACCTTCTCTACCCCTGGTTGCCGTAAGATTCGGCTAAGGGATGTAATACGGAAGATAGGCAGCAGCGTCTTCCTTGAACAATCATACCTAACTGCGCTCGCCAGCTCGCCTGCCAAGCGTGGTGAGTATCGGCAAAATCCCTCCTCAGGAGGAGGCCTATGTCCAGCAGTGGACTTCCTATGGCTGATGATGTGTGATGTGGGATTATTTAACTCGAAGCGCAGAAATCTTTTGATCTTTAGAAATGACCACCGGAATCAAGTACATAATTACATGTTCAATAATTTACACATAATATGTGAATGTGGTCCAACACCTAGTCTATCTACCATAAAGTTTTATCTGCGTTCCAACTAATCTAAATTAGGTTAGACGACGCTTTTGCACGGTATGTTTGTGTACATATATACTGCAGGCGAAAGCTAATTATAAACGGTAACGTTAATTTTGTTTTGTTTCCGTCTACGATGGAGCATTTGCCTATATAAACGATTTATATGCTCGTGACTTTGACGTGCAATTTGTGTTTATAGGGAAACACTTAGCACATCACCCTTTTATAGAAAGAGATAATAAAAGGCAGTACTTGTCGACATTACCATCCAACATAACGAGAATCTCATAAAGGCCGAGAAGTACCTTGACTTGGCTCACGAGATAACCGCCATGTGGGATGTGGCATTTTGAGAAAACTATGTTTTGCGACGCTGAGATGAGAATTTTTTCGTCCAAAGCAATTCTAGCATTGATTCGACCCCAACCCCTTGAGCTGTCGGTGATGGAAAACGTCGTGAGGAAACCATAACATGGTGGTAGGGTACTTTCTAGTACTCAGCTGGCTAGCTACCACCCTCAAGTTGAAAATCTGCCGCCAAGCATTTAACGGTGTGTTCCGGCAACCTCACTTGAGAGCCAGTACCATTCCAGGCTAGGTGTAACACCTAGCCTGTCCACCATTAAAAAAAATGGAAAACGAAAACTTCCTTATTTATTACTTCTCTTGCTAACGGAAGTGTTGCGATGTATGGCAGGTGCGGACGCGTGCCAGGGCGACAGTGGGGGTCCGTTGGTGTTCCAGGGGGTGGTGGTGGGGGTAACATCATGGGGCTACGGCTGCGGGGAGGCGCGCTTCCCCGGGGTTAACGCCAAAGTCTCAGCTTACACCAACTGGATCAACCAGACTGTGAGTATGCACAAAGTACTTTTTTGTGGAGGTCTTTTCCTTGGAGATAGGGTACCCAGTTTATTAGAAACTTGTTTAAAGATATTTCTGTGATAAATGTCAGAATCACTGAAGGTCTCTGACATAACTTGACCGTTATTAATATTGATTATAGTTTCTGTGGTTATATCGGATATTTAGTTCCGGAAAATGCGGCAATTTGCGGGTAATACCGCGGGATTCCGTTAGTTAATAAGTAAGCCACAATTATAGTCGTGGTTATCCCCAAACAAAAATGGCTAAATTATCAAAAAATTCCGTGTCCGATATCATGTATGTACTTATCTAGCGAAAGATAAAATCGACCTCTATGGTTGACTAGCCGTGCCTCTCCATTTTACTTACTATATATGTACATTTTGTAGCGATGATAGCTCAGTGGTTAGCGCGGTCAGTTCACACACCGAAGGGCGTGGGTTCAAAGTCCAACAATGAGCTTGAGCTGCCGGTAAAGGAGAACATTGTGAAGAAACCACGGCGTGGTAAGTACTCGGCTGGCTAGCTACCACCCTCAAGTTAAAAATCTGACGCCAAGCATCTAACGATGCGTTCTGGCAGCTTCACTTGAAAGCCAGTTCAATTCCAGGCTAGGTGTGTTTACAATCTTCGACCACACCGTCCTTTAGCATCAGCTGAGCTGTGGTTCCCATTAAAAACCAACAATTTAAAAAAATACTTGTTTTTTTTCGCAAGAAAAATAACCCTATATTCATCGCCTTAATATCCACTACTGCTATGCAAAATTTGATTAAGATCAGTCGGCCGTTTCGTGTAAAAACAATAAACGCACAGTCAGACATACAGTTACGATAACATTTAAAACATTAGCGTGAAGTACGATTACTTTGATAACAGCATGTAAACAATCAATTCGGAGGTGTTACTCATTTATATGGTATAACCACAGATTAAATAAAGTACCTACTTATAGCATATAAAGTGGCAACATTCAGATATCTATAGGGACTATCGTAAACGGAATTAGTTTTTTTCTACGTAATAAAATTAGTCAGAATAGATAGTAGATAAATGACGTCAAAAACAATTTGAATGTCAAAATCAAAATGCATCTATTTATTTGCTAAGTACATATGTGGTTATTGTCGGGAACGCGGAAAGAGTCGTATTAAAAAATAGTGGTGTTTTATTCATAAAGCGCCGAATTACAAGCGCGAGTGTTGGAAAGTGATAAAATGTGGTAAAACATGACTTTTCGTGGTGCTACTTTACTAAAGCATAACTAGAGTTGACTAGCACGGACTGGACTTTGACTACAAAGATAAAGAAGCTGAAAACTGAAGACTGCACACAAATACAGAAAAATGGAAACTGGCCGAATGCACAGAGTGCGATTCCAAGAAGAAAAATAAAAAAAGGTCAGGTGTCAAAATGCTGGTACTTAAAAAAAGTCGCTTAGACCATACGGACGTGCAAAAATTGGATTAAATAGGATTACTTATTAAATAATGTCAATTTTAGATTAATCAATTATGTCATGAGGTCAATCACAAAATGTCAATCAGTGCAATTTATTTAAATGTTCAACATCATCATCATCAGCCGTATGACGTCCACTGCTGGACATAGGCCTCCTCCATTGATTTCCATAAAGACCGGTTGGAAGCGGCTCGCATCCAACGCGTTCCTGCGGTCTTCATTAGGTCGTCTATCCACCTTATGGGTGGACGTCCTACGCTACGCTTGCCGGTCCGTGGTCTCCACTCCAGAACTTTGCAGCCCCATCGGCCATCAGTTCTGCGTGCTATGTGCCCTGCCCACTGCCACTTCAACTTGCTAATCCGCTGGGCTATGTCGGCCACTTTAGTTCGTCTACGGATTTCCTCATTTCTGATTCTATCTCGTAGGGAAACTCCGAAACCCTCTCCATAGCTCGTTGTGCTACTTTAAGCTTAATTTAAATGTTAATACTTATTAAATATTGTTTGCCTTATCATCAATAAATTCTTTTATAAAGTAATATGTTCGCGTCTGCTACTTGAAATCAACTGTCAATCGATTTCAACGTGTTTGTAACTATTGCTGAGAGATAATCATGTAGGTCACAGATTAGAAAAAGCAATCGTCGCATAGATAGGTACAAAGTATTTGTGTGCTTGTAGACACCGTATGCCAAGAAAAGAAAAGAAGAAGATTGTAAGACCAAGTAATCAAATACAAATATTTTATTAATAACACCAATGTTAAAAGTCAATTCCGTAATATCATATCAAATAGGTATATAGAGTTTCAAAACACTGATTATAACATATCAATGAATAAAAAACAAAATCTCAAAATAAAGTATGTCAATATACAATGTTTGTAGCGATGACAGCAGTGGTTAACGCGGTCGGTTCGCATGCCGAAGGGCGTGAGCTTGAGTTGCCAGTGAAGGAAAACATCCTGAGGAAACCGTCGTGGTGGTAGGGTACTTTCTAGTATTCTGCTGGCTAGCCAACAAGTTGAAAATCTGCCAAGCATCTAACGGTGTGTTCCGGCAGCCTCGCTTGAGAGCCAGTTCCATTCCAGGCTAGATGTGTTTACTATCTTCGACCACACCGTCACTTAACATCAGGTAAGCTGTGGTGAAACACCTAGCCTGTCAGCCATAAAAAAATCAATAACATGTCAATATAAAAATAATGTTAATATAAAATATGTCAATACAAAAAATATTGTCAAACAAAACCAAAAAAATTACTTATATTTACTTATAATACTTATAATACCAAAATAATTACTTATAATTTAATAATCTTCACCCATTTGCTACTTAACATTATATCTGTACTACTTTTTAATTTGTGGTATTATTTTTCCATTGCCATTTTACGACTGTTAGCACATTTGGTAATATATCTGCTTCAAGAAGTTAAGGTCGTGGGTTCGATTCCCAGTGGAAGCGCCAAAATATTTTGGACTTCCTGGAGCGGGATGCGTTATGTGCCCGAAGGCTTCATAGCGTCAATATGTTTAGTGGACTGTATTTGTTAATTCGCTAGGCACGCTGATTACACATTAATTAATTTACGAGCGATAACACAGAGGAAAAGGAAGAATCCCATTCTTCCTTTTCCTCTGTGTCTCTTTTACCACGCACCTTGACCTCGTTCCTCTCGCAAATAGTCCTGGCTGCGCAGCACAATATGCACTATGTAATGCACTCCACACACTCGCGGTAGAAGGAATGTTTGATGTTTCAGTTTAGTTTTCGTTTTTCTTTATTCACGTAGGTTAATTTATATTATTTTATGGACACGAGTGACGCCGATGATCGGTCACGTAGCACTTTATCGTTAATGACTATTATGGCGGTAGTCGGAAGTAATAGGAATAGGGAGTGAAAAGGACAGCAATCGGTCATTAACCATGTGTAAGGAAGTAGGTAATATGCATTGATTGCGAATCCTACCCTACCTGGCGGTAACACCCAGGACATTTAGATATGTTACGATATATATTTGTTTTGCGTCTGGGTATTTACAAAAAAAAAGGAAAACATATTCTATCAGTTATCTGGATCCCATATTAAAAGCTTTGCTAAGTTTAGGGCTAGATGGCGCTGAGTTAAATGTCCAACGATATTTATTATTTCACTGCATAAAAAACTGTCGTATGAGCAATAACATATTGTACTCCTTAGGAGTACAATATTTTTTTATTAAACAGTTATACCATTATCCATATTTTGACTAGATGGTAATTTCTTTAGCAGGAGGTGGAATAATTTACCACAGTACCAAATACTCTGCCGCCAAGTTGTAGCGTGTGTTTTAGCCTGAAGAATATTGAAAGTAGCAAAATTACAAAGCTACTGAAACTACCAACGTATGCCGCGAAGTAATGTGTTACGTATACGTTCCGGTTTGAAGGATACTTCAAACTACAGGGTTCGGTTCAGGCAGCGAAATTACAGGGCCGTTGAGACAAACCGTCGAAAGTCTCAAAGCAATGAGCGCCAAAGCGATGACCTGAACTTTGTTTTACTACACAAAAATCTAAGTATCGCTGCAATGGTCATGGACAGGCGCTATCTCTTACGATCAGGAGAGCGCCTCGTTCGTCTCATTACTTTTAAGTAAAAAAATAATTTTAAAAAACTCGAAAGCAGAATACCCCAGCGAATCCAGCTCCTTGAAGTACCGGAGCAACCCAGATCGATCTGACAGCGATGTCCTGGAATGCTTTTGTCACTCAAAATCCTGTGTATCGTTGCAAGGGTCGTAGATACGCTTTTACATTAATAATGTTTATGTTTCAGGTCACCCGATATAGCGCCGGCGCCGGTCCGCCTTCCAGTGTAACCAGTTTGTTTCTTATAACGACCTCTGTGTTATTCTCTGTCCTCACTTGTAGATAAAAGGTAAATTTTTTTAATAGTTAATTTATGTGTATACTATTTTGTAATTTCATACGTTATTATGCAATAAATTTAATATTATTTTTGTACAAGCCATGTTTATATTTTAATTCTACTACTTATCTTTACTTGCTAGTAGATCTCCTTAGCAGGTTGTCTAGGTAGGTACCACCGCAGTACCAGATATTCTGCCGCCAAGCAGTAGTGTGTAAATATTACTGTGTTCCGGTTTGAAGGGTACTGCAGCTAGAGAAATTACAGGACTGTCGAGACTAACCATCGAAAGTCTCAAAGTAATTAACGCCAAAGCAGCAATGCCTGGACTTTGTTTTAATACTCAAAGTTCTGTGTATCGCTGCAATGGTCACGGACATGCGTTATCTCTTACCATCAGGAGAGCGCCGCGTTCGTCTCAATACTTTTATATAAAAAAAAACTAAAGTCTTTATTTTCTAAGATTTACTAACGATGTTTTCTTTCACCTTTTGAAGCTGGTGGCAATCCGTACATAAATTAAAAAAGAGATGCGAGCCGTAGGATTTGAAGCCAGGACCTTGAGGTCAAAGCTAAAACATTCTGGCTTTCAGCCAAACAAGTCGGAGAGGTACCCGCGTACCCGCTTCCGTCCAGGATGCACCTTCCACCGTGTGCTTCAGAACCAAGCTGAGATCTTGGCTGCTAAATACCTTATTTATGACTTTGACGAGTATTTTACAGTTGAAAATACTTTTTGTAGTTCGTTTTTAGTTTAAAATTTAGTCTAAAAACCAACTTAAAAATCATAATTACTTCTTGTTTTTTTTTGTCTTTTTATAATATTGACAATATTTTTCACATACTTTATTTTGAAATATTTAAAATATTAATTGATTAAATATGTAATTTCACTTGTGTCTTTGGTGTTATCTGTTTTTTTATTTGCATCACAATGGACTTTTTGTTTTCCTTGTTTTTTTTTTGCGGAATAGTGACTAGACATTCTCTGATATATAATCAGCTTCTTAATGTTATCAATAAAGACGATATTGATGTCCATTTTCCTTAACGATTGTTATCAAAACTACTCATCATCATTATCATCATCAAGCCATAGGACGTCCACTGCTGGACATAGGCCTCCTCCTGGGGGGGTTTTGCCAATACTCGCCACGCTTGGCAGGCGGGTTGGCGAGCGCAGTTAGGAGCGATTGTTCAAGGAAGACGCTGCTGCCCGTCTTCCGGATTACATCCCTTAGCCGTCTCTTACGGCAACCACGGGTAGAGAGGGTGGGGTACTATTCTTACGCCGGCACCACCACGGCAATCAAAACTACTGGAAAGATTAAAATTTCTTAAATTTCAGCGTAAGGCTCAATTCCCACTAAACTTTAAGCGCAGCGAAATATTAAGTAGTGCCGTATTTTACTAAGGGGCTATGTGGTGCCGTGCAGCAGGACCCTTAAGCTCAATGGGCTTCTCTGACCCCGACCATCAAGCAAGCGGAACTTGCTATAACATCTTCCACCTTTAAGATATAAAAATAACAACTCAGTTAAAAGCAAATCAAACTCGTAGGGAATTCACCTCAACTACTAGGTACTTTTTTTTAAATGTACTCATTTTTTTATGGCTTAATTGATGACATAACTATGACTTAGTGTTACATCCCATGTCTGTTTTTAGTCAGTAACCTGTTTACCGTTCCTGGCTGCCTAGAAGAAATTGATTTTCCCGACAAGTCCGTCACTATCTCGTAAAGTTTTTGTGTTATCTGTACACAATAAAGATTTTCTATCTATTACTCTATATTATTATTTATATAACCTAAAACAGGATTATATGCTTTAAAATGAAAGTCGCCTGGTGTAGATATCACATATGAATGTTTATTTACGAGTAATGATATAGATATAGTATATGTTACAAGTACAATAAATATAAGGTACAAAGGTGAGTCGTTACACATGTCATAACTGAGTAGGCTCTACTGTAAGCAGCACCACTTGCCGGCACACGGCTGAAACAAACAGACAGAACACATTTAACACTAACATATATATTAACTTGTGAATAGAAAATTTGATCTTGGCTGAATAGCCACGAAGTCGTTGCCCATTTTTTTTTTTAAGTCATTAGTCGAACGAGACGCTCTCCTGATGTTAAGAGATAACGCCTGTCCATGACCATTGCAGCGATACACAGAACTTTGAGTAGTAAAACAAAGTCCAGGGCATCGCTGCCTTGGCGCTCATTACTTTGAGACTAAATGGTTAGTCTCAATAGCCCTGTAATTTCGCTAGCTGCAGTACCCTTCAAACCGGAACACAGTAATGTTTACAAACTACTGCTTGGCGGCAGAATATCTGATACTGCGGTGGTACCTACCTAGACGAGCCACCAATTTGTTGTTAGTAAAACCCTAGTTGGAAGACTGTCTGACTTCCAATCTGGATGTCGTGGGTTCATCTCAAAACTCAATACTTATATAATTTACTATTTTTAGACCTAATACATATGACCCCATTAAGGCAGCGGTGGGCAACCTTTTGGCAGGCAGGGGCCACAAGGTGGCGAAATAAAGTAAAGGCGGGCCTCACTTGTGATATTAACCCTAGAAGTTTAATGTACGCACTATAAACGAAAATGCTATTAAAAATTGTTAAAATATAGTTCATTTCATTCTTAGATTTATGATTATAATATTTTCTATCTAGAATCTATAATAACTGAGATATTTATGACTAATTTGCAACACAATCACGGGCCGCGTGTTGTCGACCGCTGCTTGCAAAAAATTAGTAAGTACAGAACGTTTCATTTCAAGATCATTAAATTGAAATTAAACCTCTATTATTTTAGCTGTCTTTTCTAAGTTATGTGGGTATTGCAGATAACTTCAAACGGTGGAGGAAAACATAAGCTAACGCTCCTTGTTGAGATTTGAACCCACGCCTTTTTGCGTGTAAAACGACCGCGCTAACCACCGAACCGATCGCTAAAAAAATTAAAATAAAATTAAACATGTTGCTAATGCTGTAAGTACAGTTTGCCGAGCGACCTGTTGTGAAAGTTTTGTTATTTGTACCTTTGTCGGTGTAAGTTTCGTCTACGAGCACGTCGGCCCGCAGCCCCGCGGCCTCGGCGCGCGCACGGCCGCGGGCGCCGCCCGCCGCGCCCTCCGTGCTGTCCGCGCCCTCGCGCCACGCGCGCCCCACCACCTCTATCCGGCGCCATTTGGCGACCTCCTCCGACGCCGATACGAACTCCATATTCTGTAACACACATCACATCACATCATCAGCCAGGTCGTCCACTGCTGGACATAGGCATCCTCCTGGGGGGGTTTTGCCAATACTCGCCACGCGAGCGCAGTTAGGTGTGATTGTTCAAGGAAGACGCTGCTGCCCATCTTCCGGATTACATCCCTTAGCCGACTCTTACGGCAACCACGGGTAGAGAGGGTGGGGTACTATTCTTACGCCGGCACCACCACGGCACTATAATCATAATCATATTCTGTAACACACGTTACATTATTTCTGCTTTTACGATACTTTTCTGCAATGCGACATGTAAAGAAAAAAAAAATACTTCACTGATTCCAAAACCATTTCGAAATATTACATTCCTGTACATTATTTTTACGTTTAAAACTCTTTAAACCATGAGATAGGGTGAGAAAGCAAAATATTCACTTTAGGTTCATAAAATAATGTTTACTATTACTATAAAAAAAAAAAAAAAAAAACTTTTTGACTTTTGTGACTTATCTCCTATTTATTTTACCAATTAGCAGCTGTTCGTTTTCCAAGTAAAAAAAAAAAAAAATACATACCGAATTATTAACACTAATTATACTTGTAAACTGTAACTTGGTAGTATGTCTTCCTTCACCGACAGCTCAAGCTCATTGTTGGGAAATGAGCCCAATGACACCCTTAGGCGTATGAACCGACCACCGACCGGTTATGAACCACTGAACTATCATCGCTACAAAAAAAAACACGAATGACCACTAATGTCTTACTTTTTTTTTAGAGATGAAACTGATAGTGGTTTGGCCGGATACTGGATACCGGGTATTCGGCAAGCTACGAGGCCGGAGCGCCGGATATTCGGCTGTTACTGTTTCAATGAAGTAGCAAAGGATAATGGTAGAGATTGTCGCGATCAAGAAAAACAAAATCCAATTGCTAACAAGATTGACTTTTTCTTAAAGACATCTCGAATCGATCGCAATCACATCCTTCCACCATCATTTATTTGGTGGTCAGTTAATTTGAATCAGTACCTGCAGTTGTCAAGGTTTGCTAGAATTCATCTTTCAGCACCTGGCAGTAGCGTTTACAGCGAAAGGCTATTTTCAGGAGCTGGTCTGGTATACAAAGCCAAGCGGAGTCGCCTCTTACCAACTAATGCGGAAAATTTGGTATTCATTCACCACAATTTGCCACTTGTTAATTTTGAGTACTAAACTAATTAATAAAACAAAAAAATTACGATTATAATAATATACGGTGTCCATAACCTATTGAGGTATGATTAGCCTTGAGTAAAATAATAAGTTTTTTTTTAAAGTTTTACTATCCGGTATCCGGCCGGATACTGAATTACTATGCGGTATCCGGCCGGACAAAGGCCGGATACCGTATAGTTACCGGATACCCGATTCAATTCTACTTTAAAAAAAAAAATATTGCCTTTATGAGTGTCACTCATGATGTAAGGGATCATTCAAGTATTACATAAGCAGAAATTTAGTAATTATTAGCCCTTCCCTTCCCCTTGTCAGCAAAAGTAAACAAAGCTGTTACTTCTCTCTCCTATGCTTAAGTAAATATTGGTTTAATTAGCAGCCATTTCGCTAAAACGTGGTGTGTCGATAACAAGGAAACCAAACAATCAGCATAGTTTATACGACTTTGCTGATATTATCACCATTCAGATCGCCTCATAGCCAATATCGTCAAAAATAAGCAAAGTAAAGACTCCCCCACCCCCTTTGGTGCTTACGTAATACTTGAACGGATGGATGAAGGATGCTGACCCCATACATCCAAATCTGTTCAGGCATGTAAACGTTATGGTGGAATAAAGAAACTCACATACATGAAAAACATTACACTTTTTGTTGTTGTTAAAGGCTGGTAATTTTGTAGTACCTGGTTTTCGTTTTGTCCGGCGGTCGGAGCGTACTTGCCCTCGTGGAAGGGCGCGAAGGGCGTGCGGTCGGGGCGTAGGGCGCGGTCGTACACGGCGCACGTGAGGCCGCGCGCGGAGTCCACGATCAGGTACCCGTGCGGTTCCTCCTCCGCACTTTCCTCAGGGGACTTCGTCACCTCACCCTGATCACAAATTAAACTAATTATAAGTCTTTTTTTTGTAGCGTTAGCGCTGTCGGTTCGCATGCCGAAGGGCGTGGGTTCAAACCCCAACAATGAGCTTGAGCTGCCGGTGAAAACATCGTGAGGAAACCATAGGATGGTGGTAGGGTACTTTCTAACTCTGCTGGCTAGCTTACCGCCTTC
This sequence comes from Biston stratarius, assembly GCA_950106695.1. NCBI lineage: Eukaryota > Metazoa > Arthropoda > Insecta > Lepidoptera > Geometridae > Biston > Biston stratarius. Next base: position 8,370,855 of record OX467108.1, read on the forward strand.
GAGTTGAAAATCTGCCGCCAAGCATCTAACGGTGTGTTCGGGCTACCTCATTTGAGAGCCAATACCATTCCAGGCTAGGTGTGCTTTACCATATTTGACCACACCGTCACTTAACATCAGGTAAGCTGTGAACAAACACATAGCCTAGCAACCATAAAATAATATACATATAATGTTTTTTTTTTATGACAAAGTAATAAAACGAACGAGACGCTCTCCTGATGGTAAAAGATAACACATATCCATGACCATTGCAGCGATACAAAGAACTTTGAGCAACAAAACAAAGTCCAGGGCATCGCTGTTTTGGCTATCATTACATTGAGATATTCGATGGTTAGTCTCAACAGTCCTGTAATTTCGCTAGCTGCAGTACCCTTCAAACCCGGAACGCAGTAATGTTTACACACTACCGCTAGCTAGACGACCTCCACCTAACGAGATCTACCACCAAGTAAAATATAAGTATTGATAACTACATCAGTGTACATGATCTACAAACCCCCATTTCGGGTAAGTACACCTGTATATTCACCTCTCTACTTCGAGCGGGCTCGATGATGGTCGCGACTAGGTCGGACAGCGCGTCGGTGACGAGGTAACTCCGGGCCCTCGAGTCGGTGATGACGTAGGTCTCCGCCCCGGGCCCGGAGGACGCCTCCTCGTACGAGGAGTTGTTATCTAAACAGGACAACTCGTCGAGAGCGTTATCCGTCGGGAACTGCGACTGGGACAGGAGGTCCAGTTTCTCTTTGCCTGGAAAAATAAATACATTATATTGGACGAATTTTAAGCGGAATAAAAAAAAAAATTCGACATTCGAGGTCAGGCGTAACAATACCATATGGAAAGGAGTCTTCGTCTCTTAATAGGCCTCATAGCTAGTCATTGCAACTTGAATAGTCACCTCATTAAACTGGAAGCCACGGATACACGCCATCTCATACACAAATAAATGATTTTATATTCACTCACCCACACTCACATACACATATACTCACACACACACACACACACACAAACACAGAGATTTTGTATTTTGCTCAGATAGACATTAAACTCTAAAAGGTGGGAATCATTGAATCTCACGAAACTCCCTCAGTGTGAGATTGAGGGTCTACAGCAAGAAGTGTATATATTTTTGCTTAAATAAATTATTGACCCCAAACTAAGCAAAGCTTGTACTGTGGAAGTCAGATAACTAATAAAATACTTAAATATACTTTTTTGTAAATACATACAGAACACCTAGACACAGAACAAACATTGAACACAAATGTCCTGGATGGGTGTATCCAACCCACGCCCCAACAGCTCTTAAGGCAGATGTACTACCAATGAGCCAACAGGGCTGTCGATGACAATGTAGAGCAAGTGCTTTTGCATTGCAAAGTCACAGAAGGTAGCAGAATTGCCACTACCTGCACGAACCTGCTTCGCTATCATTCAAGTCGACACAATACCTTGATTGCTTTACGTCATCAATGTCATTAAACATTCCACCCAAGTCACTGGAGCTACTATGCCAGCAGCCCAGAGCTTCACTCCGAAACTTCAAGGACCTAGGTTGGCTCGGGAAGACGACAAAACACCCCAAGTGGGACGTTGGTGCAGGACTTATCGTCCCCACTTTGAATAAGAATGATGTATGAAACGGTGTTTTTCGGCAGCCACACTTGTGAGCCAGTTCCATTTCAGACTAGGTCTGAAACAGACTTCACCAACTTCGACTACATCACTTAACATCAAGTGAGCTGTAATCAAAAACTAAGCAAGCAAACCATAAAAAAATCGCAAACATTTTTTGTTTTGGCGTTTAAAATCCAATAAGATAGTATTGCATACAAAAATTAGTTTTGTCTAACCTAACTTAATCCACCAGGTCCACGAGTTTAAGTTTGATATATATTTAGGCCGGAATAATATTTATCATATTTCGATATTTGCAACAAGCGGGAAATAAGAATACGTTTTGAAACTTTAAAATATGTTTTTATGATTAAACCGTGACATTTTGTCAGACATTAGTTACCTTCGTGGGGCGGCAACAGGCGGCAAAGCTGGTAAGGGCGGCACGGAGCGGCTCGCGACACGCGAACGCCGCCCCCTCCGCATTCCCACTCCACGCTGCTTTCTGTTAAAAGCACAACATTTAAATCTACCTGACATGAAATTACAAATCTGAGATACAATTCTAAACTAAATGTAGCATGTATTTAAGTTTAGCGGTGTGGTCGAAGATGGTAAAGTATACCTAGCCTGGAATGGTACTGGCTCTCAAGTGAGGCTGCCGGAACACACCGATAGATACTTGGCGGCAGATTTTTAACTTGAGGGTGGTAGCTAGCCAGTCGAGTACTAGAAAGTACCACCCTACCACCACGCTATGGTTTGCTCACGATGTTTTCCTTCACCGGCAGCTCAAGCTCATTGTTAAGGTTTGAATCCACGCCCTTCGGCATACGAACCGACCGCGCTAACCACTGACCGATCATCGTTACACACTAGAATACCTTGCAATAAAAACCGTATTTAACCCTCGAAGCTTGTGTTGAAAAGATGAAAGAGTTTAAGTGATGACAATGATGTTTAAAAAAAAAAACAAAATTATTGTGTCAAGCGATCATTAAACAGGTCTATATTTAATAATATTTTTGTTGTTGTGTTCGTTTGTCACACAAATCATTAGCATTATATTCTTGTTTCAGCGTGCAAAAGTAGATGAAAATCGACTTTTAAGATTATAGTTTTCGTAGTTACAAATAGAACTGATAGTGCACGACGCTTATATCAGTTTAATTTGTAACTATTAATGTTATCAAGTAACATAAATCCACTAGAAGCAAGTACTACATACCTTCGTAGTTATTGGATAAGTTGTCGCTGATGTTAGCACCGAGTTCGTGCTCATCCGCATTGTGTTCTATGAACACGTCCTGAACAAAAATATAAATTGTAAAATCAACACGTGAAATAAGAATTTTAATAAAGAGATATTTTTTTACATTTACATAAAAAACAGGCGAGTGAGTAGCTTCATCGTAATCACTGATGGTAATAAGAGCTCAAGGTATTACCGTTGTACTTCCAAACCCACATCATTTATTAACCCCACTGTACTTCCAAACCCAGATCATGTATTAACATTGTTGTACTTCAAAACCCAGATCATTTATTAACACCGTTGTACTTCAAAAAGCAGGTACTTCCAAAACCAGATCATTTATTAACTCTTGTAACTTCCATAAACTACTAACCCTGTTGTACTTCTAAAACCAGATCATTTATTGACCCAATTGTACTTCTAAAACCCGGTCATTTACTAACCCCATTTTACTTCTAAAGCCCTATCATTTATCCCCTTTGTACTTCCATATACATACTACTAACCCCATTGTACTTCCATATACTACTAACCCCATTGTACTTCCAAAACCAGATCATTTATTAAAAACACCATAGTTATACCACGATGATCTTGCTTCTTTTTATGATCAAGGTACAGAAACTTCTTTCATACAAGTTGTGTATAATTGAAATAGCATTGTACATAATTATGTAAGTCATACCTTGTTGTTGTGTTTGTAGTGCAGGCTGATCTTGCTGAGCTCGTGGTCGAGCTCCGCTAGCTGCGCCACATGTCGCGCCGCTCCGCCGCCCACGCTCTGCCACACAATAACAACTATTCAAATTCAAAACCTTCAACCCATCAAACTTAAAACAAAATGTCAGTCATACAAAATACAAAAATAAAACATTAAACTATATAGCCATAATCACAACACAAATTTATAATCATAACCATGTCCATGGCCAGGTCTTTACAGTTGACAGTACTTTTTTTAAATGTTAAAGTAATTAGACGAACCAAACGTTCTCCTGATGGTAAGAGAACTTTAAATAACAAAAAAAAACCGGCATCATATGGTTTTGTCAGACTACTGTCAGAACTGGACCAAATTGGGCCATTGAAATGGGACCACACGGGAAGCACCAGCTTTCAAATAAAAAAAGAATCATCAAAATCGGTACACCCAGTTCTGAGGTAACAAACATTAAAAAAAATACAGTCGAATTGAGAACCTCCTCCCTTTTTGAAGTCGGTTAAAAAGTGCAGGACATCGCTGCTTTGGCGCTCATTACTTGGAGACATTGGTTAGTTAGTTTCAACAGTCCTGTAATTTCGCTAGCTACAGTCCCCTTCAAAACGGAACACAGAAATTTTTACACACTACTCGTACCTAGATGATCTCCTGGTAAGAAGATCTACTACCAAATAACGTTTTACAATATTTATATTTGAGGGATCTACTACCAAGTAACGTTTTACAATATTTACATTTGAGGGATCTACTACCAAGTAACGTTTTACAATATTTACATTTGAGGGATCTACTACCAAGTAACGTTTTACAATATTTACATTTGAGGGATCTACTACCAAGTAACGTTTTACAATATTTACATTTGGGGGATCTACTACCAAGTAACGTTTTACCATATTTACATTTGGGGGATCTACTACCAAGTAACGTTTTACAATACTTACATTTGGGAGATCTACTACCAAGTAACGTTTTACCATATTTACATTTGGGGGATCTACTACCAAGTAATGTTTTACAATATTTACATTTGGGGCTCTATCTCACTAAGACACCAAGGCGGCGTCACCGGTCGCGCCACCGTGGTGTCTTAAGCTATCCAGCGAGAAACACCACAGCAAACACCAGAATCGTCGACGCACAAGCACGGTTGATTCGTGCGGGAGGAGCTTCCCTGGCAGCGCAACTGGTGGCGCTTGACACTTGAGTGAGACGCCAAATAGCTCTATACTAATAGTAGTTGCGCCACCAGCGGATGATTTGTCGCCACCAAATCGGTATTGCAACCAAGCGGACACCAGGCGAGGTGCTTTTCACATACAGCTGTATACATTTTGTTGGTGGTGCGAATGGTGGCGCCGCCATGTTGTCTTAGTGAATATCGTAAAATGTTGGTATTCTATAAAATAACAAGCATAGTGAAGAAAATTGACATGATGCCAGATAATAAATGATTTTTTTCCAAAAAAATGTGTATCCAGTGCCACTCGGATGATATAAAGATTTTAATGATACACAATACATCCAAATCTGTTGAAGCATTTAAGAGAGAGAGTGGTATAAAGAAACATACATACATTGACACTGTTGGCTCATTGGTAATATGTCAGCCTTAAGAGCCGTAGGGCGTGGGTTCGATTCCCGTCCAGGACAAACTATTTATGGTATAAACAAATATTTGTTCTGTGTCTGGGTGTTCTCATGCTCTATATGTATTTATGTATTCTATCAGTTATCTGACTTCCATCACACAAGCTTTGCTTACTTTGGCGTCAGATGACGCTGTGTGTAATATCCTACTATATTTATTTATTTATGAACCCTGAAAACATTACACTTATTTTTTTGGGTAGTTGTGTAAAAATACTTGTGCATTTAGTTATACTCACATTGACTTTAGGCATTTGATGCTGGTGCATGGAGCGGTGAGTGGGGGACAACGCAGGGCTGTATTCCAGGGGAGACTGGGGGGACACGGGGCCCTGTTGGACACAATGTCACTATACGTTAACAAATATTAATCTAAGAGTAAAAAATACATGAAAAGAAATGTCTGCCAATATTTATTAAAACATAATAATAATAATAAATATCGGCAGACATTTCTTTAAGCGCTTTCATTTTAGACATAAAAGTGCTGAATTACGTACACGAGTGTCGGAAAGTAAATGATGTTTTTTCACGTTACTTCCCAAACTCTGTGGTAGTAAAGTTGCTACTATTTTACTAGGATCTGACCGGACTAACCTTTGACTTACTTTTAATGACTTTGACTGTGACTTGAAAATGAAAATCGTAGATATTCACGATAAAGCCCAGCAAACAAACACTGAAACACCTTTTGATTACTCCCTTGTTTACGATAATTTGCAGTCATATGCTCACAGATTATGTAATTATTGTAACGATGATAGAACAGCGGTTAATGCGGCATGGGTTCAAACCCCAACAATGAGCTTAAACTGCCGGTGAAGGCAAACATCGTAAGGAAACCATAGCGTGGTGGTAGGGTACTTTATAGTACTCATGTGGCTAGCTACCACACTTAAGTTGAAAATCTGTCGCCAAGCACCTAACGGTGTGTTCCGGCAGGCTCACTTGAGAGACAGTTCCATTCAGACAGCCCTGTTGGCTCATTGGTAATATGTCTGCCTTAAGAACCGTAGGGCGTGGGTTCGATTCCCGACAAACGTTTTATGGTATAAACAAATGTTTGTTCTGTGTCTGGCTGTTCTGTATGTATTTACAACAAAAAAAGTATGTTATCTGACTTCCATCACACAAGCTCTGCTTAGTTTGGGGTCAGATAGCGCTGTGTGTAATGTTCTACGATATTTATTTATTCTAGGCTAGGGGTGCTTTATCATCTTCGACCAGACCGTCACTTAACATGAGGTGAGCTGTGGTCAAACACCTAGCGTATCAAAAATACAATAAAAATTGCATTATCGTATGTCATTCAACTAATAAAAACGAAATAACGTATTCTAGCGCCATATATCTGACACCGGCAATATGCACAAGGTGCTATGTCAAAAACAAAGAATGATGAAGTAGTGGAGCGTCACTCACGCTGTTGGATATGGAAGACAGCTTGTGCTGCAGAGAGAGCATGTACTCGTTGTACGAGTGCGCCTTGTTGGGCGTGCCGGGCTGCGTCGACCCCGCGGAGTTCACGTTATTCATGCCTACAACATATTTCAGAAATTAGTTATTGTTTCCAGTCCAAACTATATTTATCAGACAGGCTACTGCTTGAGGGTTTTGAATTGTTCAAAATTGCTGATGACTTATTTCGGTAAATGACTTACGTGGTAAATAAGAATTATACGTCTTTTTTTTATAATATATAGCGTTTTTTTTATTAATTAATTTTGTAGCGATGATAGCTCAGTGGTTAGCGCGGTCGGTTCGCATGCCGAAGGGCGTGGGTTCAAACCCCGACAATGAGCTTGAGCTGCCGGTGAAGGAAAACATCGTGAGGAAACCATAGCGCGGTGGTAGGGTATTTTCTAGTACTCGGCTGGCTAGCTAACAAGTTGAAAATCTGCCGCCAAGCATCTAACGGTGTGTACCGGCAGCCTCACTTGAGAGCCAGTTCCATTCCAGGCTAGGTGTGCTTTACCATCTTCGACCACACCGTCACTTAACATCAGGTGAGTTGTGGTCAAACAACTAGACTGTCGGCCATAAAAAATAAAATAAAAAAATAGGCTTGTGTTTGACCGCCATCACAACTGATGTCAAGTGATGGAACACGCTTGCCTAGATGATACAGACTTTCGATTTGAAGACACCCAGATTGTATCCATGGGGGAACACCCATTCAGCACATTCCACTGTTTAGCAGTTCGCACAATGGAAGTGGAATCAAATCGTTTCATTTGAGTTTACGCCTTTTATAGATTTACAAGAACACTGAAACACTATCGATTCTATTCGATCTACCCCGTCGCTTACTACCACACAAGTTCATGACCAAACGTAGATCAATTTACAAATAATCATTGCAACCACAAATGTATACATACAAAAATATTCAATACAAAATAAACAAACTTAAAAAATAATAATAATACCGACTTCAAGAAAAAAAACATCACTAAAAAGCGAAAAATAAACTTACTTTACAAAGTATTTATATACTTTAATAAGTCGGTGCTTAGCCTAGTGCCGGTGTTTGGCACCGACTTCAAACAGATCAGTAGGTACCTAGTAGGTATAATAAGTTTATTTTTCGCTTTTTAGTGATGTTTTTTTTCTTGAAGTCAGTTTTACTTTTTTTTAAGTTTGTTTATATTAAATTTTTAGTTAATTTATGTTCACGCAAAGAAACACTTGAACAGTATGAGTCTAGTGGCTAAAATGGATAAGATTCAAAAACGTTTTGCCAAAGACAATTACATCGTCAACGTAAACAAAAATTTTCATTAAAAAAATGCTCATAAAATGAAAACGACTGGACAAAACTATGTCAATTTTGTATGGAACCAAATGGCAACTATTTCGCATCAAACTAAAGAAGAACCACGTAAATCGGATAAATAATCTCAGAGTAATCGGTGTACATACATTAAAAAAAAACCAATCAAATTGAGAACCTCCTCTTTTTTGAAGTCGGTTAAAAATTACAAAGTAACAGAATGAAAAAGTAGACAAGAAGATGCTATAACAGTTGTCATACCGAGATCTATATCGACAGCTCTCCTCGCAAGCGCGTTATGCACAGCTCGCTGCGCGACTAGATGCCCAAGATTTTGGCCCATGAGGCCGAGGTTCTGCCCGCCCAGGCCCAGGTTCTGGCCCGCTAAGCCAAGATTCTGTCCGCCCAAGCCCAAGTTCTGCCCGCCGATGAGATTCTGATTCAGTCCTAAGTTCTGTCCCGCCAGCCCTGGAAACATAAAATCTGAATAGAACGGGACGATGAGTAGGGGGCGGCATTATTAACATTTTTTTTGTTGAATAAGTGAACCTACGCAAGGAACAGCGTTAGGCGCATTGCGACAAACGCAAAAAAGGTGGTAGATAATTTGTTCGGATCCGTTTCAGTCCTTTTTATAAATTGTCCCACTTATTGTGAGAAGGGTAAGGTAGTCCACCACGTTTTGTCAAGTTACCCAAGTTTTGTCCGAGCTGCTGGTTGACGAGGTTCTGGTTGAGGTGCAGGTTTTGCGCAAGGAGAGGCTGCGGCTGGAGCGCCAGGTTCGCGGCCAGCGGCGCGAGCGGCGCGAGCGGAGGCGCCAGCCCGAACCCCAGCCCGAACCCGCCGCCCATCGGCTGCGACAGCTGGGCGGACGTCTGCAGCGCTTGCTGTTGACCTGGAACGGAAACTTCACTAACTCAAAATTTACTCAAAAAAGCGTTTGACGTTTCACTGTTGTTAAGTGTTCAACATAAAACCGAAACAGCCGGATTAATTCACAGAGTGACGGCATCTAGTCCCCCCACATAACACTTTAACCTCATTTAACGTAATACCGATTTTTCGTTAGGTTGACATACGTAAGTGTGACTGCTCATTTGGCAGTCTATCTGCTTCAAGAGCTGTATGGGATGGGTTAGATTCCCACTCAGGACGAACATTTGTGTGACCAGCAGAAATATTTGTTCTTTATCTGGGTGTTGGTGTATCACTACATATTATAACGCGATAAACTTAAAAACTACTGTACGGATTATCACGCGAATTTCACCTATAGATAAGAGTGATTCATGAGGAAGGTTTAGGTATTTATATACCTAAACTTTGTCAAGGTTTTGTGTAGTATCCACATGCCGGGGCGGGTCGCTACTGTATTATAAGTTGTAACAAAAAAAAGTTACCTACTGTACATACGTGTGAAAGGCTAAGTATATAATAGCCCATACTTATAAACATCGCTAAAAGTTAAGTAATTCTCAAAATACTCTGACAACCTTTCGACGACGTGAAATTGACGCAAATTACTTTTAAGTACATTTAAGTAAGTTATTTTAAGTTTTTTTGTGTTTATTGTGACATGAAGCAGTGCTAATAAGTCCTATGGCCTTACCTATATAGTCGTGTCGCATCGGTGGGTAGTACTGCGGCGGATACTGCGGTGGCAGCCGGCCTCCCAGCGCTGTAACCAGTTAGTACTGTACACGCCACACTCAAGCCCACAGGGGACACACTCACATAGATATTAATTGGATGAAAACCACAGGTAAGAGAAAAGAAGACAGAATGTTGCGCAGAAAATGGGATGACTTCTTGACTTTACGATTTTTGCTCATCTTGCATATAAGCTCTAGCTACGTGCATATAAGTCAACAACGTCAAATTTCCGTTTAAAAGTAGTTTTGATTACAACAATGATGAGTATTTTATTTAATTTGAAAATAGTTTTAAAAATGTATGTATAAATCCCACTAATATTATAAATGTGAAAGTTTGGATGGATGGATGGATGGATGTTTGTTACTCAATCACGCCAGAACGGCTGAATGGATCTGGATGAAATTTTGCATATAGATACTTTAGGCCCTGGAATAAAACATAGGATACTTTTCATCATCATCATTCATCATCACGCGGGTAAAACCGCGGGGCGCAGCTAGTATAATATATACAGAATTGGTTACAGAAATGAAATGCACACTTTGAATGCAAACTAATTTTAAGATAAAGTAATATTAAAAGCAGGTTTTGTATAGGTTATTTATTTAAATATGACTTATCAAATATCTGTCATACATCCTAGTGGAGACGCTGAGACAGTATTTTGTCAATACACTATTTTTATAAGTTAACTGTTGTCAGAGATGTTAATCATACTTAGCCTGGAACTGACTCTCAAGTGGGGCTGAATACACCGTTGACAGCAGATTTTTAATTTAGTAGCTAGCTAAACTATAAAATATTCAGAGAGATATTTCGGGATTTGTAGACGTGAGACAATCTGTATTTCTAGTTATTGATATTAAATTATTTATTGTTTGCTATTCCCAAAACCAATAATATGACATGAACTGGGAACCGTTAATTAATCAAAATCGCTAAAGCTCTGTCATGATAGTTAATCAATACAATAACAACCACACAATCCTTTAAGTTAGAGAAAAAATAATCAATGTACTAAAACGCAAAAAAGCAAAACTGCATATAAAGAAAAACAACAAATAACAAATTATCCAGAAAAAAATATTCAAAACCATGTGTATATATAATATATAACGTGATACGAATGTATTTAAAAAGTCCCAATGAAACCCCCTGGAAGTACTCACCGGGCGGAGAGCTGTTCAGCAAACCGTTGTGTAGAGTCAGATCTGGCTGCGGGAAGGTCTGCTGGTTCAGGAGGCCCAGGAGATTTGGACCGGAGAGATTCTGCTGCTGACTGTAATAGGCGGATACAAAACAAATGATTTATCAATAACACCAAAATTACAAATCATACTCAAGTATATGAAATAATATTAGTAACATAACATTCGTCTCCCATTTTCATCTACTTTAGAAGCTTATATGAGTCGAGTAATTTCAAAAGTGGAAATCTGATTTTCGAAAATTTTTGACAAATTGAAAAATACGAATTATTTGCTTTCTATGGCTCTTAAGGTTACAAAGCTAAATTATTCATAATATATTATCGCCAAGGAAACCAAGAAAAGAATATTTTTATGTTTATTTCTTATCTATGAGCCATACATTGCATTTTAATTTTACGGGGTAGCCGGCTTTGAATCCAAATTTTTAAGAATGCCGGATTTGAAACTGATGAAAATGTTAATTAACGTTTCTGATTTCAAAGATTTCAGTACTATCATTTGTTTAGTTTCAAAAAAATAACACTCTTTATTCATTAAATTATACAGCGTAAAATGTTCTGCCGACCGTTACAGCTAGCTTGAAAACTCTCTCTTCTGATTGGTCGATGGCCTAAGATGGCCGTTTTGGATAATGAAGTATGACAAAATGCCAGATTTGACCCCAACTTCCGATTTTGATGATAATTTTTCAAGGCAAAACGCCAGTTTTGTTATAAAATGATTAAATAATACGTCATTCAACATTTCCTGTGATGTCATATCAATAACTCCGTCTTAACGTAAAGTAACGCCTTTGCAATTATTCGACTCAAATATAAATCTTAGGGTGCAAGCTATATGTAGTTTTTTTTTTTTTTATTCTAAATATATTTGTGTTTGACCACACCCTGCCAGATGTTAAGCAGTAGTGCGTTCTAAGATGGAACACACTTACCTAGAACAAAACTATTTACTCTTAGATACTAGGTTTGAAGACACTCATATTGTACCTTACAGGGAACACAGACTCCGGGAGAGAGTTAAAAAGAAATTCAAAACTCTAAAAGATGGTTTCTGATACTTTCAAGGTTTATCTAAAAAAACAACCAGATATACAAATATTTACAGTTGCAGTTTGAAAGCTAACTATAGAGCCGTAACTTACTTCATGATATTCTGCTTGAGCAGCATCCGCTGAATATTCTGTGCGTTGGGCAGATCCGGCCCATTGCTGGGTGTGGGTGTCTGCTGAGACAGCGGTGCACCCATGTTGCCCAGTCCCAGAGACTGGCCCATCGGAGTGCCCACTTGACTCATGCCTGGAAAAAAAAATTGTTAATCCCACTAATATTATAAATGTGAAAGTTTGGATGGATGGATGGATCTTTGTTACTCAATCACGCCAGAACGGCTGAGCGGATTTGGATGAAATTTTGCATGTGGATACTTTAGGCCCTGGAATAAAACATAGGAAACTTTTCATCATCATCATCCATCACCACGCGGGTAATAAATACCCCGCGGCGCAGCTAGAACGTAACAATACGAAATAGCATTATTTTTACTAAATTTAGTAATCGACTACAACTTAAAAAAAAATACTAAGTAGAAAATTAAAATCATAATTTTTTAATTAAATTTTGAGTGACTGGTAAAGTGTTGTACATCATCGTAGGGTTTCCTGTTTATTGATTTTCACTTAAAAATAAGTTTTTATTTCTTAACCGTCTGACAGGATTTCATTCTTGACCACAGCTCACCTGATGTTAAGTGACGGTGTGGTCGATGACGGACAACCTAACCTGAAACTAGATATCAAGTGAAGCTGCCAAAATACACCGTTAGATGTTTGACGGCAGATTTTCAACTTGCCAGCCGAGTACTATAAAGTACCCTACCACTACGCTATGGTATCCTTACGATTGTTTTCGTTTACCGCCAGCTCAGGCTCATTGTTGGGATTGGAATCCATGCCCTTCGGCGTGTGAATCGACCGCGCTAACCACTGAGCCATCATCGCTACAGAAATTACCTATTGTACCTATAGTAATGTAGTATGACACCATTACAACTTAGAGCACCCCAACCTTATAAATGGGATGTAATATAGACTCACCTAATAAAGGCGTGTCAGTGGTGATTTGCAGAGGTGTGGTCAAGTTAGGCTGCAATGCCGTGGCATTCAGCATGCTGACACTTTGCGGCATTGCCGGCACTTCCTTTTCCGGGTCCGGCTTGATCTCCGGCCGGTGGTCGATGAGCGGCGCCTGCGTCGCACTCGAATACTGATGGGTAGGAACATAGTTATCTTGTGGCAATGCATCGGGCAGGCCGTTCTCTTTGGCTTTGTCTTTGTCTTCGATCTTCTCTATCTCTTGTAAGGGCGTTTCTTCTGGAAGGTTCTCGCCTCTGTCGATTACGGGACTGACTAGAAATCGGGATATTTTTCGCGAGGGTTTCTTTTTCTCGCCGTTTGAGTCCGCGCTGCCGGAACGTTCGGTCGCCATTGACCCCCCGTCCGATTGATTCGAACCTGGTGGAGGAAGGTTTCGTTAAAAAGATATGAAAGTTTTTACAAATAAAATTGTAGCTTTAGTAGAAAAGGATGGCAACATTTTTTAACGCGCATAAGTCTGCGTTTGACCACCATCTTCATGTTTAGATGTAGATAATAGATACCACCCCGATTCCGTTATCATCAGTTTTTTAAATTGCTTCCCATGAAAGCAAATTTAAATACGTATTCGCATTAAAATACAGGTCGGTGTCGGTTATGATATGATATTATCATATTTCATGCCCTGTACGGTACGTGAATGTTTATTCTGAGTGGGAAATAAACCCAAGACCAGCTCAGGAGGCAGCTACCGGCCGAGCTATAAAACAGCTGCAATGAGTATCACCACTAGGTCATTCGGTTAATTTAGGTTCGCGGGTAAATCTTCGATTGCAATAGAATAATATTGGTCCTTCGAGCCAAGATCATATAGCCTACCTATAGAAGATGCAGTGGAGATTTTGCGTGCTAGCGCGGGCACGGGATGCGGCGCGGGGGGCGGCAGGGGGTCCAGAGCTAGCTCCGCCGCTATGTTGTCCGTGGACGCGGTGGGGGTCGTGCACTCCGAGTTGTCCTGGTTAGAGTCCGTGAGGTTCTCCTCGCGTTCGGTTGTTTCGCTGTCGTAGTCAATCTGAAACAAAATTATACAATATTGTACGCCAGCAGTATAGTGATGTTTAAAACTAATGAGAATGACAAATTTAGCTGTACAAGAATGGATGCATCGTCCAAAATGATATCTAACTTTTCAACCTTTAGATGGATAGAACTTAGAATATTATATAGATAGAAGATTTAAATATATTTTTTAAGTATTTTAATTTGTAACGCAAGCTTGTGGTTTTGCAGCTGGACCCTAGAATTTTGAAATGATTTAGAAAGTGTTACTGTCCTCACCTTATCGATATTGAGCCGAAGCGCGGAGTGATGGTGTGGGTTGAAGACAGGCGTGACTCCCGGGTTCGTTTGCAGCTGACTTACGATGTCTTTGATTAACTCCATGAAGGTGCCACTCTGCCATTCTGGGAGCAAGTTTTTAGACACCTGCAACCAATCAGATATCGATTTTATTATCATGACAATAGAACACAGAATTAAAAATATAAAGGTTACGCGGCACAATGAAGTAGTACTAAATGGAAAAGACAATTATATTGTACCCACATGACTCTAAAAAAGAAAATAAAAAATCGACGATATAACAAATTCAAAAGTCCAGAAATTAACCTTCGATTTCATTAAAAAAATTATAAAAAGAAATCCATAGATTATCAAACTGATCACATGGATACGAAATTTGTAACTGATTACTTTAACCCATTAATACCACTTTTTTAATGATTTCTTGTCAGTGTTCTCTTACCAAATCAGTTGTAATCTCTTCAGGGTTAACATCAGTGGCGTCAAACTTGAATGTGACAGTTTTGGACTTTGACTCAAGCTGGCATTCCACCACAGTGGCTTCCTCATTCACTCCCAGGACAGACAGTTTGGGAAGCTTGTCCTTTTCACGGGAACGCTTTTTGGAGTTACGAGAACGCTTCTCGCTTGTGATGGGCGAGGGTATCGCTGTACCCACTGAAATCAATTTAAGAGACATCTTTATTAAGTTGAACGTGTGTTCTTTAGGTGGCATATTAACTCAGGAACATAAATGCTAAGTCTATTCAAACTTTTTCTTTTGATTTTTTAGAATACCTGAATCGTCCGCACTAACAGGTCTGATCACATGGAGATTATATGATTATTTATTATTCCAACACCGCCTACACAGCACTGACTCTACTCAACTCAACTCTCGCCATCCAGATATTGATGTATTTTGTTCCGACCGTCGCATGACACTGCGTCTCTGTTTAGAGCACAGTAGTTTGTGTTGTTTTTATTCATAAGTATTTGTATGTATATATATGTAGTAATATTTAAGTAATTTGTATCTTGTATAAAATTATTGTTCTGTATCTGTGTATTATCTTTTGACTCTAAAACGTTTTGGTGTAAAAAAAGCAATAAAACCGCTAAGTCACAAAGTTTGCTTACCATCTTGCTGACTTTCTCCTTGCTTCTCTTCCACAGATGTCAAATCCGGCTGCCGTATCGCCTCTCCATGCGTCGCTGCAGACGGGAACTCCGTTAGCGGCGTTAGGAACTGTTCCTTTTGCCCACCATTATTGTTAAAGCCATTTTCCACTTGTTCCGATGGTAGATTTAACTGTTGGAGAGGCAGTTCTGGGGCAGGTTGGGTAGTCTGAGATAAAGATTGGGGCAACGACTGTGGTGGTTGTGTAAGAGGCTGATTGTGGATGGTTTGAGGTACTTGGGTAGCTTGGGGTAGTGGCTGGGCAGTTTGAACTGGTAGCGTTGGCTGGGGAATGCTTGGAGCCGATTGGGGTTGAATTGTTTGAGTGGAAGAAGGCAGTTGCTGAGGTAAAGTTTGCGGAATGGTTTGTGTAGGTTGAGGGATGGATTGAGTTTGATAGGGTATCATTTGCATGGATTGAGGGATTGATTGTGGGACTGGTTGCACAGGTTGAATGATGGGTTGCGCGATAGATTGTGAAGATTGTGGGATGGATTGGGGAATGTTCTGAGGTGGTGGAAGGGACTGGGCTTGTTGAGGCAAATTTTGCATCGTTGATTGGATAGATTGAGGAATTGATTGGACGGGTTGGGACTGCATCTGCATCTGCTGCGTCATCGACTGAGATGTTTGTGGCATTGACTGTACCGGCTGCGGTATGGATTGTGAGGTCTGCGCCATAGAATGTTGAGGCATCGCTTGTTGCATTGATATCGATTGCGGCATAGAATGCGGTATCCCCTGACTCATGTTCTCTGTCATACCCTGTGCCATCGACGGCGGTATTTGTTCCATCTGATACTGCATCATGGCTTGAGCGGGCTGCGACTGTGGTTGATACATCTGCAGGGGATTAGTACTGTAATTCTGTACGGGCGTGCCTTCATGACTAGAAATTTGTCGATCATTCTGCTGCACTGAAGTAAAGGCTTGCATCGCCATATTATGAGGCAGTGACTGGCCTTGCATATGAGATGGCTGATGATATTCATCAGCTAGAGCCTGTTTTTGCATTTCAAGGTAGTTCTGATACTGCATTTGGTCTACAGACATCTGATGTTGTAACTGAGATTTTTGATACTCCATTAACATTTGCTGATCGTGGACATCAGCAGTGGAGCTTATCTGACTGTGTTCTGAACTCTGTCTTTGATACATCGGACGTTGAGATCGAAGTATTTCTTCTACCTTTTGCTGTTGTTGCTGATTAAGCTGATTTTTCTGCGCTAATAACGTTAAGTTTTGTTGATCAATGAGATTTTGTTGAGTCTGTAGTTGTAATTCTTGCTGTGCCAAATATTGTTGCTGTTGCAAGGTTCGGAAATGTTGCGGAGATAAAGTCTGCCCGGGCATCTGTTGTTGCGTCATCAACTGCTGCTGCAACACCATTTGTTGCTGGGCAAGCATCTGTCGCTGAACATTGAGCTGCTGCTGCGCTTGTGAAACTTGTTGCTGCGCTAAGGCGACCTGTTGCTGTTGCGCCATGATGGTCGGATCGAACGCCGCTTGTAAAATCGGCTGAGCATACTGATTCTGCTGTAAATTCATATTCTGTTGCTGCATTTGAGCAGTAATTAAATTTTGCACTTGTTGCTGCACTTGCTGTATATCTTCTTGGGTTTGCTCTATTTGAGTTTGTTGTGGAATTTGTTGGGTTTGTTCTTGTTGTGTTTGATGTGGCTGGTTTTCACATTCTGATTCTTTTCTAGACTGTAACGTATCCGGCCTTTGTATGATTTGAGCTAGAATATTCTGTAAGTTCTGCAACGATGGGTCTAAGATCTGATTAGTGACGAGATTCTGAGGTGTGCTGATAATATTTTCCTGGGCTGTCAACTGTTCTTCAATTTGTTTCTGTTGTATCGCAGCGGCTTGCTGTGAAATTATATTCTGCTGCTGTTGTATTATTTGCTGTTGTAAAACTTGGTTTTGATTACTGATTTCTGCTGTTAACTGCTGGTTGAGAATATTGGGCTGATTGAGGATTTGAGTTTGCGATTGGTTCTGTTCTAGAAAATTCTGCTGCGTTTGCTGCTCAATTAACTGTCCTTGGACTGATTGTTCCAGCATTTGCTGGTTTAGGAGATTCTGTTCCATCATCACCTGTGAAAAAATGTTATTGAAATCAGACATCCGTCTGTTGTATATAGTTAGCTTTTCTAGAACAGCTTACGCTCGTTTTAAAGGGAATCTTTACACAATATTTCTTTCCTACAACTAATTAGCTGTCAAGTAGCAACGAAAACTATTACCTTGGATTACAAAAAGAAGGACGATGTAACCAAGAAATCACAGGGTAATTTGAAATGTAAGTGTTAACATTTTAGTGCGATGCAGAATTTTTCTAATACATAATATTAGTAAGTATAATAATAGAGAGGCAACCGCGGCGTTTCTCATTATAATATTTAAGTAAAAAGACGCAAAATATACAACATAAATAATCACCTGCTGCTGTAGAAAAGCATGCTGTTGCTGCAATAACGATGTCTGGTCTGCAGGGGAAACCCTCGGGTGCATAAGATTATGCTGAAAGAGCTTCATAGTTTCTTCGCTGTTCAGCTGCAACTGCTGGTGTAAAAGCTGCTGTTGTGCTTGGAGCAGTTGAGTTTGTTGGTCTAGTCTGGAATGTTGGACATGTGCCTCGTAGAAAATTATTTTAGAGGTACAAAAGAGAGAACTGTTTTCTTCTTGCCAACGGATAATCATTTTCGAAGACAAGTATAATACTTTCAAATGTTTGTTTAATCAACAGCTATATTATATTACAATTGACGGGCTATGTGTTTGACCACAGCTTATCTGGTATCTATTAGGTATCTTTTAAGTTTGCGAGTTTCTGATTGACTACATCGTCGCTTACTAACACGGGGGTTAGTGTTCATATGCGGAATAATACGCGTTAAAAAAAGTGACGGCGTTTGTGTGATTATTTTTGTCACCTAATTTATCATGAAGTGCATTATGTTAATCTGATATAATTTTGAGGGTATTAGTGAGCGGAAGTCATATATTGGCATGCGTAGAAGAAACAGGGACAGGAACTTTAACGTTTATTTACGAATTAAATAATAATATAAAAATCATTCGTAAAGATGGTACCAGAGTTTCCATTTGTCTTTCATTGCGTGTTTTTCTTACTCAAAATGAAACTTCTGAATAAAAAAGTACTCAAAAGTGAGAAACGCATTGATCTACATATTTTTTTTTAGTAAACATAATAAGACGTACGATACGCTCTCCTGTATGAGGTAACGCATGTCCATGACTATTGCAGCGAAACACGAAGCTTTGAGTAGCGAAACAAAGTCTAGGGCATCGCTGCCGCACATTACTTTAAGACTTTCGATGGTTAGTCTCGACAGTCGCTAGCTGCAGTGCCCTTCAAATCAGAACACAATAATGTATAAATCAGTCAATGTTGTATTTACGCATTTATCATCATCCTGAACCGTCCGTCAATACCTTTATGTCAGTGTCGTCAATAAATTATCAAAAATTCCAAGACTTACTGCACTGTGGGTCCAACTCCATTGAGCAGTCCAGTCACTTGTTCCGAGCCCGGTTGCTGCTGGTTTTGAATCATCTTCATCTGTAAGAGGATACATTCGTTTATTTTCATCACAGCGCGTTATACAAAATGACCTGAGCTAGAGTTAAGGACATGATAAATTACTGTAACAATCTATTTCAATAAAGAGAGTATAATAATATGTAATATGAGAGTAATATGTTTGCATGATGGTGGTTTTTATTACTCGACTGACTAGCTACTACCCTCAAGTTGAAAATCTGCCAATAAGCATCTAACGGTGTATTCCGGCAGCCTCACTTGAGAACCAGTTCCATTCCGGGCTAGGGATGCTTTCTCCGATCACACCGTCACTTAACATCAGATGAGCTTTGGTCAAACACCTAGCCTGTAAAAATATTTAAAAAAAAACATGACAGGTGAGAGTAAAAGAGAGAAAGATTAGAAAGAGAAAGAAAGTGAGAGAGAAACAGAAAGATGATGATGAGTGAAGTAATATTTTTTACTAGATTACAAGACTTAATCTAGAAATTTTTTATGTAGGAAATAGGATGCAAAGATATGTCTTTATACAATTTTAAAGCTTATGATTATTTAGATATTACATTAATTACTACTAGCTAGCCATCACCTTAGTATACATCGGTGCAAAGAAATACATGTTAAAAACGAATAATGTATGTAACTATATTTGACAGCTATGTAATGTTTAAAATATTTTAAACCAGAGATATGCCAGCTGTGAGCCAAGGTTAAATTGAAATTCTGAACAATAATTGCTATTCGATCTGTGCCAAAGGCCAAAACATTTAGCGATAAGTCTTCTTTAGAATGTAAAGTAAAGAAAGAGAGTTTTAATTTTGGAAAAACAGACAAACAAAAAAGCAAACACACAAACAAATCAGGGACAGGGAAAGTTAAGAAATAGGGGCTCAACTCAGCATAATGCTGGTCTTCCTGTGAGCCCTTGTAGGTATCGATGAACTAACAACAACAACAGAATACAAGACAAAAACAAAAACTGGCCTTTGGGTAGTGTATATCATAAGCGAAGATCAAATTAGGTAGCTTTTTTTTATATAGGCTTGCGTTTGATCGCCAACTCGCCAGATGTTAAGCGAAGATGCGGTCTACGATGGAGCACGCTCGCCTAGTAGAAACCGATTCACTCGCGACTTGAAAGCACTCAGATTGTATCTATCAGGGAACACCCACTTGGGCAGCAAATTTCATTGTTTAGCTGTTCGTACAATGAAGGTAGATTCGAATAATTTAGTCACCGCAGATACAACACAGCGTGAATAAGTGACAAACTATTATTTAGTAGCCCTTTTATTTGTGTAGTCAGTCTAAATACTGACTATCCTGGTCAACAATATCTCGTCTCTTTTTTTTCGCGGTCTAATAATTTCTGGGATTGTTAATTGGTTTCAATGCTTTTGCAGTCTTTTAAAGTCACGCGTAAAAAATAGGCTACTTTAAGTACAGATTAACTTTAAGCAACGTTTATAAGACCCTTAATGGCGTGTAACTGACCTGCCTCAACTGCTGCTCGTATAACTGCTGCTGGCGGTTCTGTTCGATGATGACTTCTTGGTTGAACAGCATCTGGGCTTTCTTCTCGCTTCTCTCACTGCAGACAAGGATATCATATTATTGTTTGAGTGTTCCGGCAGCCGCACTTTTCAGTTATATTCCAGGCTAGGTGTCACTTAACATCATGTGAGCTGTGATCAAACACCTAGCCTGTCGACCATGAAAATCAGAACGGAATGTTATAACTCCGCGGGAATAGTGAGGAATCTTTCCACAATTTGCAGAACCACGGTAAAAATGAACGCGTAAATCGCATAGTGGGCGATTTCGATAAATCAGTTATACACATATGGATGAGGTTTCCAGTGACAGCAGCTAATGCGCTGATGGAACCGCCACGAGTGTTCTGAAGATCTTATACTGATAAGATCTTCAGAACACTCTCCTTTATAAATGGGAATAGAATACGCACAGAGATCCAACGTCTCAACGCAAACTAAGTGGCTCTAGAGAATTGGTAATCCTTGAGTCATTGATAATTCTCACAACTCTAAAGCGGTTTGAGATTAATTTTAAAAATGTCCTACAGCAAACCGAATCCCCTTTTATTAATCACAATATTACACGTACGAATGTTTTGGTTCATTTAGTACTAAAATAATATGCTAAAATGAATACACCGATATATGGATCAGTCTTTGGATCCAATTAGCTGATCCATACACCGGTGTGTTGGCTCCAATAACTTGGATTAAATATACTCAAATTGTAGCAATTGCTTAAAATATAATGTTGCATCTTTCACACGGGAAAGCTTCTAAGATATTGCCTTGAGGTTGACGTCGTTGGTAAAAATCAAATACCTTTAAACGAGCAATTCTTGTATATAATCTGAATCTCGGAAACGAAATCAATCAATTTCATGAAATTTAGTATGCAGGGGGTTTCGGGGGCGATAAATCGAGCTAGCTAGGTTTCATTTTTAGAAAACGTTGTTTTATCTGTGTTTTCAGCCGAGCAAAGCTCGGTCATCCAGATAATACTCTGCTACTTCCTTACTCTGCAACCCTAACCACCGGCAGCTGGAGCCCTGCCCCGCTGCCGGCGGCACCCTAGCTTTAAAGATTTTTTATACAATTAATGTTTTTTTTTGTAGGTATATTTAATGTAAAATAATTGTTTTCGTAGGACATTTTACAAAGCGCCATCTAGCCCCAAAATAAGCAAAGCTTGTATTATTGAAACAGATAACTGTTTTTTTTTTTATTTACTTACAGAACACCCAGAACAAGCATTTTATATTCACAAGAATGTTTGTCCTGGTGGGAATTGCACCCACGCTCTACAGCTATAGAAGCAGATATTCTACCAAATGATCTAACAACAATATACGTGTCACATTATAACCTCGATGAGGTTGAAATAGCCTCACGCGAACGAAGGGTGAGCGAGCACTGAACGCTTCGGCGCAGCTGACTGACTTCAGGCTGGTTGCTATGGTTACCGTTTCGACTATGTTTTGAAGGTCTGCAAATCGGTAAAAAACTATGTACGTGCGCTATAATTTTATCGGGGCTTAAAAGAAATACAAAAAGATTTTTTTTTTCTAAAATAAATTGAAAGGATTTTTTTTAAATTGTTGACAGGCTGTGTTTACTACAGCTCACCTGAAGTGACGGTGTGATCGAAGATGGTAAACACACCTATCCTGGAATGGAACTGGCTCCTAAGTGAGGCTGCCGGAATACACCATTAGATGCTTGGCGGCAGATTTTCAACTTGGGTGGTAGGTAGCCTGTCAAGTACTAGAAAGTACCCTACCACCACGCTATGGTTTCCTCACGATGTTTTGCTTCACCGGCAGCTCAAGCTCATTGTTGGGGTTTCAACCCACGCCTTTCGGCGTGTGAACCGACCGCGCTAACCAATATAGAACATACTTACTAGAATTTATTGTTGAGTTATTAGTTCCTTGTCTCAAATAAAAACTTGTTTTTAGTTTTTAAAAATATTTTTTTAATTTTAATTTTTAACCAAAGTAACCGGAAAAAAATTGCCGTCGATGTAAACGGAATTGCGTATTTAGTTATCCTGTGACTTTTCAGTGGTGTTTACTATCATTAAAATAGTCTCAATGAACTGCCTACCATCCGGCCTCATCTTCAGATGATGATGAAGCCGGAAGGAAGATAGGCACCGGAACTCCGTAATACAACAATGTAACCTAGCCATGTTTAGGGTTAGTTTAATGATCTTTTTTTTTAATTATTTTATTCCAATGGTACTTTGATTATGTACCCGTCTAGATGGACAATTGTAAACATACAACACGCCAAAAACGGCCCAAATTAGGCACAATGTGTGCATAGCGCTAGTGTACATATTGTCTTATAACTGTTAATGTGTGTGTGTTTAGGGATACTACCCAGCATAAAATAATTACCCTACTATTCATTACAAGAGCACATCAACGCGTAGTGATTCAAGTGTCACTGACGTAGAGGACAAGAGTATCTACCAAATATAGTAGATATTTTTTTGGCCGTTTTCGTTTGTCCTATTTGGTATCTAGACAGATATATAATCAAAGGAATGGTATATTGTTAGATATAACAGTTGTCTGTAATAAAGCATCCTCAACAAATTCCTTACAAAGGGGAAACAATTTATCTCGTGAGCTCAAAATGAGGGGAGAGGTCAAATAAAATCGTATCAAATCCCAATTAAACATAAACAAAGACCTCACATCAACTTTAAAATAATTCACATAAAGGAGCCGTTCAAGTATTACGTAAGCACCAAAATGGGGGGGTGTTTACTTTGCTTATTTTTCATGACATTGGGGGATGAGACGATCTGAATGGTGATAACGTCAGCAAAGTCATATAAATTATGCTGATTGTTTATTTTCCTTGTTATTGGCATACCTCGTTTTAGTGACATGGTTGGTAATTAAACCAATATTTACTTAAGCATAGGAGAGAAGTAAGAGCTTTGTTTACTTTTGCTGACAAGGTGGAGGGAGGGGTTAATAATTACTAAAATTCTGCTTACGTAATACTTGAATGGTCCCTAACAGATAATAAAGTAAATAATTAAATTTCTCTTTCACTTCTTTTCATAAGAGCTAACAACACATAAATTCGTATAATCATACGATATAAATTTGATATCATATCTGTTGCCGCATACCGGGAGAATTTATGCGTTATTGATAAAGAACATTTCAGCAAGCGGTATCAAATAGTATTGATTCAACTGATTCCACCTGCTCTTTCATATTACAGAAGAACACAAAATATAATCGTATATAACGGCACAAATTGACAGCCCTGTTGGCTCATTGGGAGAATGTCTGCCTGAGCTGTAGGGCGTGGGTTCGATTCCCGCCACGGGCAAATGTTTGTTTGGTATAAACAAATGTTTGTTCTGTGTCTGGGTGTCTGTATGTATTGTAAGTATGTATTTACAACAAAAAAAAAGTATTTATGTAGTCTATCAGTCATCTGACTTCCATCACACAAGCTCTGCTTAGTTTGGGGTCAGATGGCGCTGTGTGTAATGTGTCCTACAATATTTATTTATTATTATTAAATATAGTAATTTAGAAATAATGTACCTGTTTGTGCCGTTTGGGATTGAAACTTTAGGTCAGTGGAAGCCGCTCACGATCTATGAGTGGCCTGGCCAAACGTTTAGAGGAGGCTTCAGGTGAACAGAATGCTGATATCTACTTTGGTCTACAACCTTAGCATTGCCATCCAGCGTGGCAATGCTACCAGCATTCTGGCCATATTTCTCTCGTCTGATGGACCTTTAGGTTGTTTTTATAAATTTGTAAATGGTGTAAGTAGTATTAATTTTAAACTGTTATTAGTATTTGCCAGTTTTAAATTAAACTCTCATTAGCGTTTATACTGTGCTTACTGTGGATTTCTTAAAGAGACATAACGTTACAGGAAGTAAAGCATCACAAAACTTTGATGAACTTTGGACATTTCACAAAATATCCAAAGTCCTTGGCGACCCCAAATAAAATGCTATGTTTGGTCCACGCTCTTGTATGGATATGGAATTGCTAAAAGAAATATGCGACAGGTATTTGAGATGGGGATTCTATGAAAGATAAAATTCCTTGGACCAGTTTTACTTCAAATGCTAAGGATCTAGAAATGGCCAACCGCGAAAGAGAGGTGATGTCCATAGTCATGAGACAAGACAGCCTTCTTCAGATACACACTAAGAAGATTCCTATATGACTTTCTAAGGTTGATCCTCGACGCTAGAACCCGCGGGAGGGAGCCCAAGTAGTCCCAGACGGAAATGGCTAGACGACATTAAGGAGTGGACTGGACGCTACCTGTATCCAAAATGCGCAGCATGGGATCGCAAAAAGTGTTGTCTACTAACCTCGCAAACTTCCGTATGAAGTTGGCACGTGATGACAGTGCAATCAGAAAAGTTAGAATTGCCAAAGTTGAGAGTAGGATTACAATCAATTATTCAGCGATGTCACGCCTTTCTTTATCTAGATCATATCATCAATCGAATCTTCGGCGATAAGACAAAACCTTATTTTTTAATTCCGTCGGTTGATGTTTGAGTAACGAATGCAACTAATGCATTGCAAACAAAACTTCGCTCACAACTGTTGGACATAAATCTGCACTTTTATTTGCAGACGAAAACTACCGATGGCAATGTTTTTAAGTGTTTACTGAACTTTTTTTCATCGAATTCAAATATAATATCATCGAAATAATTCAAGAGATATGTTACATTACATAGTTCGGTATACACTTCGACCATTTATAAGACTAGATGTTCTAAAGGGTATATGAGACACGAAGCTCCCCTATTGCCATTCCCATAATGTCAAGCGTGATGAATGATGTGATGGCAATTTGTAAAATGTTTGTGTTTGTCACAGATTACCTCTACACAGGGTTACACGGAACGGTGGTACTAAGAGGAAAGGAGCTGATTGCAGTCATTATTAAGAACAACTTTTACTGATCTCGAATCGCAAAAATAAACATAGATTACTTTTATTTCTTTGGTTCATCCAACGCGCGTTTACCACTAATGAAGACTACTCCTCTTTCTCCTCAATTTAGGTATTCTATCAGTTATCTGACTTTCTAGCTTTGCTGAGTTTGGGGTGAGATGGCGCTGTGTGTAATGTCCTACAGTATTTTTTTATTTTTAAAACCAAGAATAGCAGTACCTCAAGGTTATAATATAATGTGATCGATAAAATAAATTCCTCGATAGAATATTCCAAGCACGCTTGAATCGATCTTTAACTAAGATTGACAGATTATATCATCATTACACGATGACGTCAACCTTTTAAAATGCAACAAAGTCTAAGAGGATTATAAATTTTCGCACAACACTAAACTTTATAATATGTAGCGATGATAGCTCAGTGGTAAGCGGGGTTGGTTCGCATGCCGAAGGGCGTGGGTTCAAACCCCAACAATGAGCTTGAGCTGCCGGTGAAGGAAAACATCGTGAGGAAACCATAGCGTGGTGGTAGGGTACTTTCTAGTACTCGGCTGGCTAGCTACCACCCCCAAGTTGAAAATCTGCCGCCAAGCATCTAACGGTGTGTTCCGGTAGCTTCACTTGAGAGCCAGTTCTATTCCAGGCTAGGTGTGCTTTACCATCTTCGACCACACCGTCACTTAAGATCAGGTGAGTTGTGGACAAACACCTAGCCTGTAAGCTATAAAAATAAATGTAATAATAAAAAAGGAAATACCATAAACTGACTAATCACGAATTCTCGGCAACATGACTCACGAAGCTGTGACAATGTTTTTGGCATGAAACAAATGTGTGTGGATTCCTCATGTAGAATCGACAAAACAAAAAACACTAAAAAAATATTTCGTACCTAAACAGAAAAGCTTCTACAGAGATATGTTGTTTTTTTTTAAATAGACAAATAAGGTGTTCGACCTCAGCTCACCTGATGTTAAGTACTAGGGTACTAGGGTTAAGGGTACTTTCTAGTACTCGGCTGGCTAGCCACCACCCTCAAGTTGAAAATCTGCCGCCAAGCACCTAACGGTGTTCCGGCAGCCTCACTTGACGGCCAGTACCATTCCAGGCTAGGTGTGCTTTACCATCTTCGACCACACCGTCACTTAACATCAGGTGAGCTGTGGTCAAACACCAAACCATTCAATAATAAATAAATAAAAAAGTAACGGTGTGGTCGAATATGGTAAACACACAGCCTGAAATGGAACTGGCTCTCGATTGATCGGTGGCAGATTGTAGCAGTGTGAACCGACCTTGCTAGCCACTGGGCTATCACATCACACATCATCAGCCATAGGACGTCCACTGCTGGACATAGGTCTCCTCCTGGGGGGGTTCTGGGGGGATACTCGCCACGCTTGACAGGCGGGTTGGCGAGCGCAGTTAGGTGTGATTGTTCAAGGAAGACGCTGCTTCCCATCTTCCGGATTACATCCCTTAGCCGACTCTTACGGCAACCAGGGGTATAAAGGGTGGGGTACAATTCTTACGCCGGCACCACCACGGTACACGGAGCTATCATCGCTACAAAAATACGTATTGTGTTACGAAATTTTTGTATTTACTAAATAAATTAATATTTCTCAACTGCTCTGCAGTCTGGTCTAGGCCATAATACATTAATACCGTTGGACTTTACATTATATTTGCATGAATAACCTATTAGTAGATTCCAGCGAAATCTCTTTATCAGATGAGTGGTTCGCCAGCCATCTTCAAAACAATACGCGAACATGTGTATGTGTGTGTACAATTGAACACGCACGTATGCATGTACAATTGTACACACAAGGAACAATCCAGACTCCTTAGATTCGACACCGCTTCCTGAGCTTCGTTCGGCGGAAATAAATTTCATGACCCGTCACAATCACAATTCAAAACTTAAAAAAAAAACTTTAATTAAAATCAGTAGTTTGTTATCACATTTTTTTATGGCTGTCATGCTAGGTGTTTGACCACAGCTCACCTGATGTTAAGTGGCGGTGTGGTCGAAGATGGTTAACACACCTAGCCTGAAACGGCTCTCAAGTGAGGCTGCCGGAACACACCGTTAGATGCATGGCGGCAGATTTTCAACTTGAGGGTGGTAGCTAGCCCGCCGAGTACTAGAAAGTACCCTACCACCACGCTATGGTTTCCTCACGATGTTTTCCTTCACCGGCAACTCAAGCTCATTGTTGGGGTTTGAACCCACGCCCTTCGGCATACGAACCGACCACGCTAACCACTGAGCTATCATAGCTACAAAACTCAAAATATCAAAATTTATTTACATCAAGTTCCAAAATATTCACAGCACTATAATTTCACAGTATCACAGATTCGGTTATCGTATTTCCAACACAGTAAGTTTTTTTATTCACAAATCGTACATTTGACCCCATCACTCAATTCTACAAAGCAAAGCATAGAACAGATTCACTCGCGACTTTGACACTTAAATTGTCTCGTACCAGCCAGTACGGCACCGATTTTTAAAGCCTTTTATCGCGTACACAGGTTGTCTCTCCCCCACACCGCAAAAGACGAATTCACTAAATATGAATTCCTAAAAGCGTAATTTGCATTCATAAATTTATATTTCAACGAGCAATACCTTTGATAAATAAAAAATCCATTAAAACGTTTGTTTATAAAATGCACGTATTCTTTTTGGCAAATCACACCACAGTAAAAAAACCTTACAGTTGTGCGAGAGAGACGGACGAGGTGCGCCCTTACATATTTCGCGTTGTTTATTTACGGCCGGTACGTCGGCACGTCGAGTGGATGTCTATACGTCTGCGAGACGCGAGCTTCGATGGTACGTCTATACATAATGAGTGCATCGGTTACGTCATGGCGATTAATCGCGGCCAATGTACCGAATCGAGCGGATTACGCGAATGATAACCAGGTTGTTCGGAATGTGGGCGGGGCTAATTATTGTTATAAATTTTTATACTAATAACGCTTCGTGGTTATAGATACCTACATATTTTTTTAAATTTCGGCTGGAGGTCCTGGTTTCGAATTCCACGGCACGCACCTCTTAAGTATTTTCTAAATTATGTGCGTATTGCGGTTGGCTTCAAACGGCGAAGGAAAACATCGTGAGGAAATTTTGGTGTTATCAATAAAATATTTGTATTGGATACGTCTTCTGTTCACTTTGGCCTTCAAATACCGATTCGTTTTCTCTGATTTTTTCGGGAAAAAAAACGTCCAAGTCCATAATAATTTTGCTCTTTTTAGGAATCAGGATTAGTTCAGACGTAAGAAAGTAGCAAACAAAAGGAGAAATTTTTTAACTTTACCGTGATAAACAGAATAAAATTTCTGCCAAATTCGGTCCAATACAGTTTGCGTGTAAGCATCAACATTGCATTCATAATAAAATGTATGAAGTTTAAAACAGTAAATAAATTTGTAGTTGTAAATGCTGTCTAGACAACAGATTACTACATCCATATACACACGAATTTTATTATTTGTGCAAATATATATTTAGACAGCTCTCTATTCTTTGTGTTTTGTTTCAAAATATAGATGCATGATGACTTTGGATTAAATATTCATTTGAAATTTGACCTTCTTTTGTATTTTTCGAGTTAAACGTATGTATATTTAAAAAAAAACACAAAAAACAATACCTACAAGAAGTAACTGCTTATGTGTACGACGCGTTTGTAAGCAAGGTTACTTTTGTAATTTTAGTGTTATTTAATCTGCTAGACCTGGATCACAGGTGAATGAGAGTTTCAAACGAAATGAGCGGTCTAGCTATGATAGCTCAGTGGTTAGCGCGATTTGTTCGCACGCCGAAGGGCGTGGTTCAAATCCCAAGAATAAGCTTGTGCAGCCGGTAGGCATCGTGAGGAAATCATAGCGTGGTGGTAGGGTACTTTCTAGTACTCGGCTGGCTAGCTATCACGATGAAAATCTGCCGCCAAACACCTAACAGTGTGTTCCTCTTTTTTTTGTTCGCTTGCGGGCGCTCGCCGCTCGCTCGCTTCTACCACTATTATTGAAGAGGACCCGACACCGAGACAAACCTCGGCGAGGTTTAATGGTGTATGTTTTAATACGAAAAATTGTAAAATATTATTAAATAAATAAATAAATAAATAAATAAATAAATAAATAATACTGTATAGGTTCGCGTTTGACCACATCGTGCCTGATGTTAAGCAACGATGTGGTCTAGGATGGAATCTGTTTTTGATTTAAAGACACTCATATTGTACTTTTCAGGAAACACAGACTTCGGCAAAGAGTTCCACATCCTCACTGTGCGAATAAAGAATGTGGATTGGAAGCGCTTAGTGCGCACATGGGGAACGTCCACCATGTACGGGTGACGCTTTGGTCGCGTTTGTATGGCCGTCCGGTAGTAAAAAGAGGCAGGGGGGACCAAGTCGTGCGACTCTAAGGCACAATCCCCGAAATGTATTCGGTAGAAAACCTCACTTGAAGCCAGTTCCATCCAGCCTAGGCTAGATGTGATTTTTTATGATGTTAAGTGAAGATGCGATCTAAGATGGAGCACGCTCACCTAAAAGATACCGATTCACTCTCGACCTAATGACACCTAGATTGTATCCATCAGGGCACACCTACTCGGGTAGCGTATTCCACGCTATAGCCGTTCGAACAATGAAAGCATGCATCAGCTGCGCTTAAATACCTAGCCTGTCAACCAATTAAAAAAAAGGTCGGCATTTTAAATTTAACGATTACGTCATAAAAACCACAACAATGACCCTAAGTGAAAGGTCTTTAACCTCAAAGCAAATTTTTAAAACTACATATATTTCTATCTAACTCGAATACTTTGAGAAATTGTCTCTGATTCATCAAATATACGATTGAAACGGGAATTGGCTCGCATTCAAATTTATCGTTTATTTTATAGTTATGTAGCGAGTACGTCAATGCAAAATAGAGCTCTGTCAGTTGTAAATACGTTTTTGTTATCACTACATTTTATAACACAAAGGCATCTGTCTGTCTTACTGTCTCTGTTCGCGATAAAGTTAAAAACTGCTGAACGGATTATCATACGAGTTTCACCAATAGATAGAGTGATTCATGAGGAAGGTTTAGGTATATAATACCGAATAAGGGCCCTGATGGTAAAAGATGACGTCTGTGAATGATCATTGCAGCGGTTAGAAATCGAACCTATTCCTGTTCCTATGAACTCGAAAACGGCGGGACCGATTTTGATAAATTTTCAGACAAGCTTCAGATTAGTCCAGCGCTACTGACCCTGTGAAGTTTAGTAGCGATCGGATCAACAGATTTAATTTATTTTGGTTTTTTTCTAATGTGGACGCGTGGAAACTGGGACGGGGCGCTAGTTCATAATATTTATGTAAACTAGTAATTTGAAGCAATAACGGATTGTAATTCAAATAGTTTATTGGTTACGTTATGTGAAACATTTAAGCAGAAACACTTTTTACGCAATACGAAAGTTAGTATTGTTTAATCTGTGGCTTTACGGTGTCGTAAGAGTAGAATGGAAGATATACT
Source organism: Biston stratarius (assembly GCA_950106695.1). Lineage (NCBI taxonomy): Eukaryota > Metazoa > Arthropoda > Insecta > Lepidoptera > Geometridae > Biston > Biston stratarius. The sequence goes on from OX467108.1 coordinate 8,402,006, forward strand.
ATTTTAGGAATTGCACGTCACATCACATCACATCATCACCCATAGGACGTCCACTGCTGGATATAGGCCTCCTCCTGGGGGGTTTTTGCCAATACTCGCCACGCTTGGCAGGCGGGTTGGCGAGCGCAGTTAGGCGTGATTGGTCAAGGAAGACGCTGCTGCCCATCTTCCGTATTACATCCCTTAGCCGACTCTTACGGCAACCAGGGTTAAAAAGGTTGGGGTACAATTCTTACGCCGGCACCACCACGGGCTATCAAACGATAATGGTATGATAGATGTATGCGGAAAGTCAGTTCAGGCGTATGATTCCAAAATAGAGCTCTTGTGCAATAGTTTTCTCCTGCGGTATGGGATAACGCATGTCCATGACCATTGCAGCGGTACACAGAACTTTCGAGTAACAAAACAAAGTCGAGGGCATCGCTGCTTTGATACCCATTACTTCGAGACATTCGTTGCTTAATCTCAACAGCTCTGTAGTTTCACTATTATATTCGATCTGTATTTTCTAGCGAAATCACAGGGCTGTTGAGAATTACCATCGAAAGTCTCAAAATAATAAGCGTTAAGGGGCAATGCCCTGGACTTTATATTTTTACTCAAAATTCTTTGTATCGCTGCAATCGTCATGGAGAGACGTTATCACTTACCATCAGGAAATCGTCTCGTTCGTCATTGCTATCACATAAAAAATAAAAGCAAGCTGCAGTACCCTTCTAACCTAAACACAGTAATGGTTCCATACTACTGCTTGGCAGCAGAAAATATGGCACTGAGTCGATACTTACCTAGACGATATCCCGCAAAGGAGTGGTGGTAGGGTACTTTCTAGTACTCGGCTGGCTAGCTACCACCCTCAAGTTGAAAATCTGCCGCCAAGCATCTAACGGTGTGTTCCGGCAGCCTCACTTGAGAGCCAGTTCCATTCCAGGCTAGGTGTGCTTTGCCATCTTCGACCACATCGTCACTTAACATCAGATGAGCTGTGGTCAAACAGCTACCCTGTCAGCGATAACTAAAAAAAACGAGATCCAGCACCAAGGAAACTTATTAGTTTTGAGTTTCGTTACAAAGTGAAATCTGGATTAAATCAAGAGTTCAGAGCGAGTTATAACGGAATATAAATTCTAGCAAACATGAATGTGTACGCATGAACAAATCTTAATTATGTACATAATTGCGATGCGAAGGTCGGGGCATCAATCTCACTATTCCGACGTGATTTTTTCTAGTGAAAACGTACAATTTACAAGTTGACAGCACTGTTGGCTCATTGGTAATATGACTGCTTCAAAACCTGTAGAGCGCGGGCTCGATTCCCACTCAGGACAAACATTTTGTGGTATAAACAAATATTTGTTGTGTCAGGGTTTTCTGTACTTATTATAAGTATGTTATTTTTGTAAAGTATTCTATCAGTTACTTGACTTCCATAGTACAAGCTTTGCTTAGTTTGGGGTCAAATGACGCTGTCTAATGTCCTACGATATTTATTATTATTAAAATCTGTTATCAAATTTCTGCTAAGTTTTTTTATCGGTCCAAGAGCCCGCTGCTTCAACCTGTATCCGAAGGGAAATTAATTCATTCTCCTTTTCTATTCCCGTTGTGTTTTGTGAATATGTATTTTTATTACGAAAAGTACTTATATCTTGTTACGTACGTCCAGGTGTACAACAAAAAAGAAATTAGTTCATGACTCTATGTCCAATTTAATGTATCACAGCCTATAGGCAGTGGACGATCAAGACGCTTCCCACGATACCTCATTTGTCAAATTGTGATAAATAGGTTAAAGTTATGAGGGCACAGATGGGACATACCCACGTACGGGTAAAAATCATAACGTTATTCTCTACATACTTTCTTGTAAAATATTGCGTTCATGAAAATCAAAAGTATTTTCTGTTTTTAGTCTAATCATGTTCTATTTTCAGAATAATTTCCAATGTTTGTACCAGTCAGGTTATAATTATGCGTACCGATGAATAGATCCCCTATAGACACGAAATCCCGTATTCACAATAGAATAAAAAAAACGGGACAGTAAACTAGAAACTCATGCTAAAACGTGTATTAAAAAAAAGATATTATTACATAAAAAAATATTATTTAAAAATTGGCTCTTGGAGTGAAATAAGAAGGTGCTCCTTTCAAGACCACATCGTTGCTTAATATCAGGAAGGATGTGGTCAAACACAAACCCATTATGTATAAAAAGTCCTTTCCTGAACCTCTTAATTTTAAATTAAACTGTAGCATATCGTTATTTTAAGACCTCCTAATCATCATCTCAGCCGTAGGACGTCAACTGCTGGACATAGGCCTCCCCCATTGACTTTCATAAAGACCGGTTGGAAGCGGCTCGCATCCAGCGCGTTCCTGGGGTATTTACTAGGTCGTCTGTCCACCTTATGAGTGGACGTCCTACGCTGCGCTTGCCGGTCCGTGGTCTCCACTCCAGAACTTTGCAGCCCCATCGGACATCAGTTCTGCGTGCTATGTGCCCTGCCCACTACCACTTCAACTTGCTAATCCGCTGGACTATGTCGCGGCTACTTTAGTTCGTCTACGGATCTCCTCATTTCTGATTCGATCTCCTTGGGAAACTCCGAGCATAGCCCTCTCCATAGCTCGTTGTGCGAGTTTGAGCTTATCAAGAAGGCACATAGTCAGAGACCACGTTACAGCACCATAAGTCATCACTGGTAACACACTGGTCGAAGACTTTTGACTTGAGGCACTGAGGTATATCAGAACAAAAAAAAAACCCTTCTAATAGAATATTTTATTGACATCAATTTTATAAGTCAAATTCCGTAATATCATTTTAAATATATATAAATATGTCAAAAACACAGATTGAATTTCAATGAAAAAATACATATAGATGTCAATGTAAAAAATATTGTCAATACAACACAACAGATAACCGAGCTCGATAAGCATCGATATGTCAATATGACAGACAGTGCCCATGTATGGTGTCTCTGAGGTTCTAGTCGTTGGCTCGCCCCATTGAAGCATGGTAATGAATCCGGCACCGGTACGCAGCGCACCGTTTTTGCGGACGGATGCCTCGCGTGAAATCGCGCTGCAGACAAACGGGAACTAAGCACGCGATGCCCGCCGATACGTAGTATACATAATCTACTGCCAAGGTCTGATAGATTCGCAACCATTTAACCCGGATACAATCTTGCCGTAAATTTTTGATTATTGCTTTCATCATCAGCCATCATTTAAGACGTCCACTGCTGGACATAGGCCTCCTCCTGGGGGGGTTTTGCCAATACTCGCCACGCTTGGCAGGCGGGCTGACGAGCGCAGCTAGGTGTGATTGTTCAAGGAAGACGCTGCTGCCCATCTTCCGGATGACATCCCTTAGCCGACTCTTACGGCAACCACGGGTAGAGAGGGTGGGGTACTATTCTTACGCCGGCACCACCACGGCAACTTAACGGATTATTGCTTTAAAAAACATTAATGTTACTCGCTACATACAGTCAACACAACTTATATATACACTAGCTGCTCCCCGCGGTTTTACCCGCGTGGTGATGGATGATGATGATGATGAAAAGTATCCCATGCTTTATTCCGGGGCCTAAAGTATCTACATACAAAATTTTAACCAGATCCGTTCAGCCGTTCGGCCGGTGTGATTGAGTAACAAACATCCATCTATCCAAACTTTCACATTTATAATATTACTGGGATATATAGTCCGCATTATACATATATAAAAATCAATGAATCCCTGTTTCCCTTGGTCACACCATAATTTGGAAACGACTTCATTCATTTTTTTTTTAAGTTTTCTAATACTTTGCAGAAGGTTCTTACGGAAGAAAGGGGAAAATTGGGCAGAAAAATTTACAATTTCAGGTTTTTTTATTAATTCCACTCAGACGAAGTAGTTACATATAAACGTCAAAGTTCAGGGCATCGCTGCTTTGCCGCCCATTAATTTAAGAATTTCAATGGTAAGTCCTGTAATTTCGCTAGTCGTACCCTTCGAACCGGAACACAGTAATGTTTATACTATACTGCTTGGCGACAGAATATCTGGTACAATCTCCATATGATGTTCGTTGGTAAGCGCATAAATTAAAAACGGCTGAACCGATTCAGCTGATTCTTTTTTACACGACTATCCAAAAACGGAGTGTTAGAGTTTATTATGTATGTGTGCATGTAAGTTTCTTTATTCCGCCATAACTTTTAAATACCTAAACAGATTTTACATCAAAATCTGTATTCAATAAAATAAAATAACTGCTAGCAAAGACATGTAGACTTTTTCTTTGACAGTCGTTCTGCTTTTTCAAAGTTATTCCAGGCTAGGTGTGTTTTACCATCTTCGACCACACCGTCACTTAACTTTTTTTTTTATCTCTTACAGGTTAGATGTTTGACCACAACTCACCTGATGTTAAGTGATGGTGTGGTCGAAGATGGTAAAGCACACCTAGCCTGGAATGGTACTGGCTCTCAAGTGAGGCTGCCGGAACACACCGTTAGATGCTTGGCGGCAGATTTTCAACTTAATGATGGTAGCTAGCCAGCCGAGTACTTGAAAGTACCCTACCACCACGCTATGGTTTCCTCACGATGTTTTTCCTTCACCGGCAGCTCAAGCTCATTGTTGGGGTTTGAACCCATGCCCTTCGGCATGCGAACCGACCGCGCTAACCACTGAGCTATCATCGCTACATACTAGGTATTAGGTACGTGAGCTGTGGTCAAAAACCTAGCCTGTCAATAATAAAAAAAAATATACTACGATATTTATGTTAATGGAGTTGATAGCGCAGTGGTTACCGCGGTCGGATCACACGCCAAAGGGCTGTTATTTAAATCCCAACAATGTGCTTAAGCTGTAGATGTATGAAAGACATCGAGACACAATCATTGTATGCTGGTAGGTAGTTCTTGATTACTCTTTACTACCCGCAAGTTGTAAATAAGCAAACGGTGTGTTGCGGTAGCTTCTCTTGAGTGCCAGTTCCATTCCACCCAAGGAGTGTTTACCATCGTCGATCACACCGTTATTTCACATTACGTGAAGTGTGGTCAACCCTGTTGAAGAAATTTTGGCGGGAACGCAGTGAGCGTCGTGTCGCCTCATTGTATTTTTTTCTAAAACTAGTGTCTTTCGAGTTTTTATGCATAAAAATAGTGGTGTTTTATTTATAAAGTGCCGAATTACAAGCGCGAGTGTGGGAGAATGATATAATGTGGTTAAACATGACTTTTCGTGTTGCTTCCAAAACTCCATCCAGAAGCTTGTAGTTAAGTCGCCACTACTTTACTAAGGCATGACTTAATTTGACTGGGACCGACTGGACTTGATCAAGACCAGACTTTGACTGTAACTATAGATGATAAAGAAGCTGAAAAATGAAGACTACTCACAAAATATAGAAACATTGAAACTGGCAGAATGTACAGAGTGCGATGCCAAGAAGAAAGAGGAAAAAAAAACCCTGTCGTAAAAACATATGACTCACCGGTTCAAGCTGATGATCTGCGACTTGAGCAGCTTGTAGACGATTCTAGCATCTTCTTCCATGATGAGCCCAGCTTTGGCCATGTCGTTGGCGACCTCCTCGCAGTCATCGTGCTCCATGTCGAATTCGAACTGGATCGCTTCGTTCTCTTTGTGTGTGTACGACCTAATGGAACAAGAAACAAGTTTACATATAAAAAAAAAAATAAAAAAAAGTAAAACCGAGTTCATAGTGTTTTCTCATGGATGTCATTGTCAGAACTGGACCAATTGAAATGGAACCACACGGGAAGCACCAGCTTTCAAATAAAAAAAGTATCACCAAAATCGGTTGATCCAGTCGAAAGTTCTGAGGAAACAAACATTTAAAAAAAAATACAGTCGGATTTAGAACATCCTCCTTTTTTGAAGTCGGTTAAAAAGAAAAAAAGAAAGAATGACACCAATATTTAATTTTTCTTAAAAAAATTGGAATCCTCTGTAAAGATATCATCCAAATCTAGTCAAATGGTTGCCTGGAAGAGATAGGCCGCCACTTTTGGCACTAGCTCATAGATTATTTTGTTTACTGTACATATTTTTTTCTATTTCTGATCTGCGCAACAAAGAGTTTCTATCTATCTATTTTCATTAACATGACAACAGCTGGTGTACAAGGTCTTACGAGTATTAGTTTGCTTCCATTGTCAACCATAAAGGTGTGTGAATTTATCTAACAATAATTTAATATTTTTTCTTGATAATTATCAAGAAAAAATTAATTTATTATTCATTATTTCTTTCAAGATTTCACTAAAATCATTTAAACAAATGGTTGAGATTACATATTCACTAACTTAAAGTAACGATTCTTGTGCTCAAAGATTGATATTGTGATCGACCCGAGAAGCAACTTTTTAAATAGGTATATTAGTGTTTTAGAGGACGGTGGAAAGATGAGCTCGATGGTCATGATAAGGATTGAACCTCAATAGCAGCAAACAGAGAACCATGGAAAGGAGGAAGGGAGGTCTTTGCCCAGCAGTGGGACAAAATAGGTTACTACCATTAATATAACCTAACCTAAACCTAACCTATATTAATAACCTAACCTAAACATTAATATTATAAATGTGAAAGTTTGGATGGATGGATGTTTGTTACCCAATAACGCCAGAACGGCTGATCGGATCTGGATTAAATTTTGCATATAGATACTTTAGGCCCTGGAATAAAACATAGGATACTTTTCATCATCATCATCATCCATCACCACGCGGGTAAAACCACAGGGCGCAGCTAGTGATAAATAATTAGTGGTTTACCACTATAACCAAAGTAATTTTTTTTTAATTCAAAGTCCTGCACCGACTTCCAGCTTGGGGTGTATTGTGCATTTCCCCCTGCCAGCATCTACCCGAGCCAACCCAACTCCTAGAAGCACTAGAGCGAGGCTCTGGACACTGGCATAGTAGCTCCAGACTTAGGTGAAATGTTTAATGACATTGATGTTGATTTTTTTATATCAAAATAGGTTTAAGTTCAATCACAATTGCATCTACTCTTTAACCACTAACCCACTTCTAACATTTACAAAGCCAAACTTCACTGTTATCTTCGATCATCTTCCGTTATCATTTAATGGCAAAACATTGGAGTCTCATTTTGTGTCTATTCGTAAGCTTAGTTCTTTCAAACTATACAACCGTCGTGTAGAAAATTTCTCCCAGAAAATGTATATGCCCGTGATGTTATGTTCACCGTGGTGGTGCCGGCGTAAGAATAGTACCCCACCCTCTGTACCCGAGGTTGCCGTAAGAGTCGGCTAAGGGACGTAATACGGAAGATGGGCAGCAGCGTCTTCTTTGAATAACCACACCCAACTGCGCTCGCCAACCCGCCTGCCAAGCGTGGCGAGTATTGGCAAAACCCCCCCATGGCGGAGGCCTATGTCCAGCAGTGGACGTCATACTGCTGATGATGATGATGTTATGCTGGGGCTCTGTAGGCTGTAATGCTACCTCAGCAGTCCTGAGCCAGCATTACGGCTTGGGTCCTAACGAGTTAGGGCTCTAGTCAGTCAGTCTTTACTCCTCGAGCAGTGTGGTTGCCAATGGGTCCAAAATTGTTGCATTTCATTATTAAGGGTAGTAAGCCCCTTGTAGTTTTTTTTTAAGTTTCCTCAAATCAGTCATATAACAGTGCAAAGCCGGGTCGAGTCACTAGTTCCAATATAAATGGTGTTGTGTTGTCAGTACCTTACCGTTTCTTGGGGTCGATGATCTTGAGCCGGAACTGTATCTTGTTGATGTCCGAGTGGGTCACGAGGTCACGCCCAACAATCTCGAGTCGGAGGCCGATGTCCTCGCCGAAGAACTCGTGGTTCAGCAGGTCTTTCACTTTTGGCCTGGGAAAGGAAGAAAGTTAGGTGAATTTTTATCTAACTTCGACCACACACAAAACCCAGCAGGTCACCTGATGTAACTTATCATCAGGTGAGCTGTGGTCAAACACCTAATACGACAACCATAAAAAAATACTGTACAATATAATTCCAAGAAACCCTACCTGTCTCCTTTGTCAGGCTTGATACACGACTCGATGATGTCTTTCACCTCCGGAATGGTCACTTTTTCCAGGCTCTGAGGTTTCACACCCTAAAACAAACGAAATCATACCATAATCACAACCACATAAAAATATTAACACTGATCTGTTTATTATAATAGCAAAAATATTTGTTGCGTTTCTGGTTTTGTTTTATACAATAATTTTTTTCTGTAAAAGTTATGAGACGCTCTCCTGATGGTAAGAGATAACGACTGTCCATGACCATTGCAGCGATACACACAACTTTGAGTAGCAAAACAAAGTCTAGGGCATCGCTGCTTTGGCGCTCATTACTTTGAGACTTTCAATGGTTAGTCTCAACAGCCCTGTGATTTCGCTAGCTACAGCACCCTTCAAACTGGAACACAGTAATGTTTACAAATTAAAACTTACACATAAATATTTTATTGATAGCACCAAAGTTGCAGGTCGTTTTCCATTCATGTTTTAAAATAATATTGAAATATAAGCGCGCGCGCATATCGATAAAAGTGACGTAAAGGCGGCATGACGGCGTAAGAGAGCGTCACGCCTATTACCGTCACGGCAAACAACAAAAATCTAAATATTATCTATGTGAATAGATGCAAAATAATATCGACTCACCGACACGACTTTTTTGTATATCTGCGCGGGTCCGCTGCATTCGCTATACGGGTATTCCCCGGTCGCCATTTCTAGCATGCACATTCCAAACGCGTACACGTCTACTGACTCGTCGTAATGCTCTTCGTACATTTCCGGCGCCATGAACTCTGGTGTACCTGTTAACAAGAAAGTATTTGGTATTCATTGGCACTACAAGCTCGTTGTTAGGATTTCAACTCACGCCCTACGTGAACTAAACGCTCTAACTATCACCGCTACAAAAAACTGATTGTACTAAATTGAAGGTAGACTGCCCACAAAGCCGCGACTTGTACGGACGCGGTACCAAATCGTAAAGTCACACAAAAACGGCCTGCACTATCAGTTAAATTTTCAGCGACTGCTGACGTCCAGCTTAAGATGGTAGACAGTCTTTTCGTGACCTTGAGCTGTTGAAGTATCGATATTTTGGTGCGAACAGATTCGCACCACACTCGACACACCAGTTTATGACGCACTGTATGTCGCCAGTGATAAAGACAGTTTGGCGTAACATTATGAGTGAACAGGAGGTGGAAGTCATGACCCTCGGACACTAGGAACACGTCGCTAGGAAGTGGCTACATGAGGAACACAACGCTAGGAAGAAGTTACTTGAGGAACACGAGGCTAGGAAAAGGCTACATGACGAACACGACGCTAGGAAGAAGCAACATGAGGAACACGACGCTAGAAAGAGGCTACATGAGGAACACAACGCTAGGAAGAGACACGAGGAACACGACGCTAGGAAGAGGCTACATGAGGAACACGACGCTAGGAAGAGACACGAGGAACACGACGCTAGGAAGAGGCTACATGAGGAACACGACGCTAGGAAGAAGCTACACGAGGAACACGACGCTAAGAAGAGGCTACATGAGGAACACGACGCTAGGAATAGGCTACATGAGGAACACGACATTAGGAAGAGGCATGTTAGTGTACTTAAGCTGATGATGATGCTGACGACGTATCATAACGAAGAAACAGAAATTCAAGCGACATCTATAGATTTAACGTTACTCTACTACATAGTGGGCAACATATAGGCAAAATAACCTGAAACGTGCTCAGAAAGTGGCGACATCTAGACCTTGACACAAAATAAAAGTTTTTTGTATGGGATGATGTGTATTAGTAATATGTTGATCTGTATTAGTAATATGTTGTCTGTGGCCGTACCTATGACAGACTTCGCGAAACTTCTATTTTTCAAGGTCGCGAGCCCGAGGTCACCAATCTTCACGCTGCCCGTCGTTCCAGTTATAAAGATGTTGTCGCATTTCAGATCTCTGCAACCAAACATTTTTAAATATGTAAACTTTTTAAACTGCTTTTTTATAATTTTGTGGTTTATGTTTATGCAGTAGAAGTAGGACCTAAAGGAATTTCAACAAAATAACAATATAATTTATTTAAAGTTCTGACAAAAACAAGTATTCATTGTTGAAGGGTATTCAGGTCAGCTTTGCTAGGATCATATCCAATTTGGTTGGGCTCGGGTAGTGAAGGCAAGAATTGGTAAGTATCAAAAGGAGTGCCCTTAAACTACACCTGGTTCGCAAGTCCTAGACACTATACGGGTCACTGCCTTTGTAAAGCGATGAGCCCGGAACCCACACTATAATACCGTTAAATGCTAAGAAGCTTAGCCACTACTGCTGCTAATTGAAATATGTAGATTTACCTGTGAATAATAGGCGGCGTCCTCGAGTGCAGAAAGTTCAGTCCCTTGAGTATTTGGCGACACCACGACTTGAGGACTTTGGGGTTGATGCGCTTGAACCTTCGGAGATACCTGTGAAATAGGGTTTTAACTATACAGGACATATTTTATGTACGCACTTTATACTTGAGTTTGTTTTTAATTTTTAATGATTTTGGTTTAAATTTTAATTACGATTGCAAGTGATTTTATGATTTTGATTTTAATTTTGATTAAGGTTTTAATATTGATTTTAATATGATTATAATTGTAATTACAGTTTTGATTTTAATTTAATTATTTAATAAAGGAACGTAGAATTAAGGAATTGCATGTTGTGGTTCCTTGAAAAAGCAATGCATTTAGCATTAATTAAGTAAATAATTTGGTGTATTCAATATTGTAGTTGCTAATGTTTGCTGTGTTGATAAACAGATGACATAGATGTAATGTCGCAACACTACTTCAGTGATGTTCAATAATATGTTGTAGTGTAATGTATTTTTAGTGTATAATTTGTAGCACTAGCTCATAAAGTTCCTATACTAAATAAATAAATATTTGAGGACATTTAACACAGCACCATTTTGCCTCAAAAATAATAAAGCTTCTAGGATAATTGTTTGATTCCGGCGTTACTTTGCGGAAGTTCATTTTGAGTGTTGATCGTCGTTCTCAGTGATGCGGATTTAAATTTAACTAACTTATTGTACATCACTGAAGTAGTGTAACTGAAGCGACTGTTAAGCGGAATTAAACTAAATATGATAATATGCGCCGTAGTAGTGCCGGCGTAAGAATAGTACCCCACCCTCTCTACCCGTAGTTGCCGTAAGAGTCGGCTAAGGGATGTAATCCGGAAGATGGGCAGCAGCGTCTTCCTTGAACAATCACACCTAACTACGCTCACCAACCCGCCTGCCAAGCATGGCGAGTATCGGCAAAACCCCACCAGGAGGAGGCCTATGTCCAGCAGTGGACGTCCTATGGCTGATGATGTGATGTAAAACTAAATATATATACCTTGAACACTCAAAGCTTATAGGAACCAGATAGTTAATACTTATATACTTTTTATTTAAATACATACAGAACACAAGGACACAGAACCCAAGCCTTCGAAAGAGAACTCCTACATAATAAGCTAACAGGGAAATACATTTTTACATATTTTATTGTTGTACATTGTTATTTCTGGTGTGCGAAATAAAGAGTATCAATGTTTTTTCTTGTTCCCGCCAAAACCCTGCGTCGGTACTTACGCCTTGAGCGTGCCAGACAGCATAAGTTCCGTGATGAGGACGATGTTCTTCTTCTTGGCGACGGTGCCCTCCCAGTAGTTGTAGAAACGCACGATGTTCGGGTGCTGGAGTTTCTTCAGCATGTCTGCCTCTTCACGGAACCGGAGACGCTCTGTCTTATTCAGCTTTTTCTCCTGCAAATTATAGTGTGATTGTTATCTTGGTGGCAGATCTCTTTAGCAGGAGACTGCAGACCGTTGAGATTTACTGATATCATTTTGTAGCTATGATAGCTCAGTGGTTAGCACGGTCGGTTCGCATGCCGATGGGAGTGGGTTCAAACCCCAACAATGAGTTTGAGCTGCCGGTGAAGGATAACATCGTGAGGAAACCATAGCGTGGTGGTAGGGTACTTTCTAGTACTCGGCTGGCTGGCTACCACCCTCAAGTTGAAAATCTGCCGCCAAGCATCTCACGGTGTGTTCCGGCAGCCTCACTTGAGACCCAGTTTCATTCTAGGCTAGGTGTGCATCACAATCTTCGACCACACCGTCACTTAAAATCAGGTGAGTTGTGGTCAAACACCAAACCTATCAGAGTTATAAAAAAAACCTTTGAAAGTCTCAATGTAATGAGCGCCAAAGCAGCGATGCCCTGGATTTTGATTTGCTACTCGAAAGTTCTGCATATCGCTACAATGGTCATGGACAGATACTATTTCAGGACCAACAGGAGAGCGTCTAGATATTCTCACCACATTTGCATTAAAAAAATTTTTTCTTCAACTACCATCAGGTTGTCATAAAACGCTTGTCAATTACCTCATTTAAAAAAATTGTTTACAAAGTTGTCGTTTTTAACAAACTTCAAAAAAGGAGGACATACTCAATTCGACTGTTTTTTTTAAATGTTTGTTACCTCAAAACTTTCGACTGGGTGAACCGATTGTGATGATTCTTTTTTTATTTGAAAGCTGGTGCTTCCTATGTAGTCCCATTTTAATTTGGTCCATTTCTGACAATGGCATCCATGAGAAAACCATATGAAGTCGGTTTTTTTTGTTAAAATTTTACTTAAAAAGCGCCATCTATTGATTAGACGCTTCACTACTATAAAATGGCTAACGTAAAGACAAAATATCATGAAACATTCACAGAGAGTGGCGCCATCTAGCATGTCACTGAAAATAGATCTAAGAAAACAACCTCATTTACAGTAATACCATTATTCGTATGGGATTATGTAGTATTATATCTGTGACATAGATAAAATGCACACTACTAATATTACTACTTAGTACTAGTTTTTATTAACGGTATTAATGCGAAGTTTTGTTGCGTTTTTATTACGTTTGTTACTGCAAATGATAATCGACCTAAGGCTGTGTCAGATAAAGTCGCATTTAGGATAGATTCCTAAGCTTTACTTAAGTTTGATATTGACAATGTGTGATGGTATTATTCTCACAGTATAAAAAAATAAATACTAGGGCCATATATAAATTAGTGCGGGTATCTTACCAACAACTCGCACCAAGCGACCGCAACACCGGTTTGCGTGTCAAGCCCGTGGTACACAGTTTTGAATGAACCACGACCCACTTCCTTGTCGTACTTGAAAAACCTGAAACGAGAGAGCAATTTTGACAATATTTTTTTTGTAATAAAAAACCGGCCAAGTGCGCGTCGGACTCGCGCACCGAGGGTTTCGTACAAACCTGTAGGTATATAAGTAAAAGTTATGGTATCTTTTCTTCATACCAAATTACAAGATTCTGGGTTAACGGGAAGTACCCTGTAGTTTTTGATTCCCTTGCGAATATCGACAATTTGCAGCATAAACGGCTGTATCTTTTGATTGCGTTGGCTTAGAAATTCGATTTTTTTAAAGCTCCAAGGGAAAGTAGACCTCAGTATTTGATATGAATTTCAGCTTGATACCTCCACGCGTTCCTGAGAAAAAGGGTCTTGACAGACAGACAGACGGACAACAAAGTGCTCCTATAAGGGTCCCGTTTTTTCCTTTTGAGATACGGAACCCTAAAAACGGCAGACAGCGATAACAACAAGACAGAATGAAAAACTAATGACAATTGACCTTGGTTTTTTTGGGTTGCGTTTGTCAGCCATCTCGCCTGTTGTTAAGTGATCTACGGTGCAACGTGCTTGTCTAAAAGAAACTGTAACTCTTGCAACTTGAAAGCACCCAGAATGTATATATCGGGGAACAGCCACTTGGTCAGTATGATGGTCACAGCTAGTTACCTGCCGCAAGGTGACACTCCTATCGGTTCTTCCTCGTCCTCCTTGTCCTGCTTGTGCGTTTCTTTATCTTCCTTCTCTAGTTCGTAGATGGGACCGTACTCAAGGCCTGTGAACATATACATTATACAACATAAAATTTTAATCATATTCAAATTTTACACTTTTAAATAAGTAGTAAGGTATAGTATCGCATATTCTGTGAAAATTCCAACAGAAGACACTGTATGCCATACACAGCGAGCTCCGTATGAAGGTTAAAATAAAAATAAATAAAAAGGTTCCGTTATACACACTTCGGACACGAATCTCAAAAAAAATTGTTCAACGATGTCAGGTAATCAAAATGCCCTCGTTGATAAAATGTTCTTTAGAATAATTTGTTATAGGCAGGGTGGCTAACAGAGTTTTATCAGAGTAAATAAAAACCGGCCAAGTGCGAGTCGGACTCGCGCACGAAGGGTTCCGTACCATTATCTATAAAAACGGCAAAAAAAACATGTCTGTTGTATGGGAGCCCCCCTTAAATATATGTTTTATTTAAATATTTATTTTTAAATTAAATTGAATATATAAATAAATATTCTGTGAATATTTCAAGCGTCTAACCTGTTGCCGTTATCAATATCGAGCAAAAAAATCACGTTTGGAGCCCCTTAAATATTTATTCTGTTTTTTAATATTTGTAGACGCCACACCAAGGTAGCAGCAGGTAGGTAGCAGGTCCCACAAATTTGATCGAAATGGCTTCGAAACCCATAAAATTTGTGTAACGTAATCTAAGAATAACACTTAATTAGCATATTTTTGTTTTACATATGCGGGATTACTCACGTTTAATTTTATCGGAAACTCTGACTATAGTTTGTGGCAACCTGATATGGCCGATTAGTCATGAAAACAAAGTTGAATATAAAGCGTGCGTGGCCACGTCTTGCTTTACTTGTCTGTGCAAAACGTGAGTAATCCCGTATAAGTAAAAAACAAAAATGTGTCAAAACCACGTCAGTCTCCATAGTAAAAAAAGCACATTCCTATTATGTATAATTTGTAACACAAAATTCGAGTGGTAACTAAAAATACGGTGCGAAAAAAGTAGACAAATTTTAGTTGTTAAATAATAATAGGATAGAATCAATATAAATAGTAATTATGGGGTAGAATCGTTAAAATCATACCGTTCTGTTGCTCCTGCGGCTGCGCCTCTCCAGTGTCGTCGGTGGTGGGGTGCGGAAGACCCTTCTCAGTCTTCGTCGCTATCTCGATGTTCTCTTCCTGGAATTTCACACGACTCCTTGTTTTAAAACTTTTCCTTGAAATTTTATTTCAATTATATGGTTTTTTGGTCATGGCCACTGGTTCCCAAAGATGAAGGAATCGCGACCCACTAAATAAAAATTTTACAATTCGTGACTCATTGCTTGGTAGTCATTAATAAAAAAAGGGCATAATTATATGAATGAAGAACAGTCCAAATTGAAGAAAAAAAAAACAGCGATCAAAGATTTTAAAATTCAAGTTCAAATTGATTTATTCCTGAGTTTTAGGTACATCGAGATGGTTGGGTAATATTTACGTGAACTTTTCCAAAACTTGCCATTGCAGGCGTATGAATATTATAATATAATTTATCTTTACAAGATGACATGACAAATGAATTACTATAATGAATGTCAAAAATATACAGACAATATTCAAACAGGAAATATAAGTTGTTAATTTTAATTATAATAATGTCAATTAGCATCCCATGTCATACTTACAATCACAATTAAAGAAATCATTCATATTATAGATACATTTCTCAATTATCCATGGGGTCAAACTATTTTTTTAATTTAAAAAAGGGGTTATTCTTTGAAATTGTCAGGAATCTTATTATACATACTTTATATTAATACGAGTGCTATTTTTCAAAAAGATTTTACTTAAATTTGAATTACTTTAAATCGTAATGAGTTTGATACGTCATATTTATCCGGTCGGTATTATTTTTCACAAGATATTCTCGGCCCTCTGAGTGGACCGCGAACCATACTTTGAGAATAGCTGTTTAAGATATTAATTTTCTCAAAAAAATATTGAACATTCACTTGTTAGAGAAAAGTACATATCATTATCAACTAGGGTACTTACTAATTGCAAACGTACGAGCAAACAGTAATGGGTAGATTTATTTATTGACAAGTTTTGTGAATGCGACTGATAAATAAGTAACAAACTAATGGTTCTATTACGTATCGCAGTTGGCTTAGTGGCTGATATCAATGTTGACATAACTATATCTATCTATTGCCGTTGTTTTTAAGTTTTGGATTGTTTGTATTTTTTATTTATTTAAATATTGATGATATAAAAACTGCTAACATATACTGACCAGATCTTGTTCCGAGATGAAGGCGTCGTCCTCTAGCCTGGCGACGAGCTTGTTCCCAGAGTCGTCGAGTTCTGGGTCGCAGATAGCTCCCTGACCCGAACTACGTCGGCGATACCCGCCCACTGGTTGGCTGGCCTGAAAAGGATGAAATTCTGACTTTTTTTTCGTACTCATAGGAATCTTAATTTAATAATATTAGCCGCGAAGCGTACCAATTTTGTATTTTCTGTGCTTACGTAGAAGTCTAGGTCCAATTTTTCATTAGGTCGTCCCTACTTATCTTCTTTCTAGACCGTATGCGGTGGACTTTCACCTTTAGACATTCGTAGCAATGACGGCTCAGCGGTTAGTGCAGTCGGATCTCACGCCGGACGAACTAGGTTCAAATCCCAATAATGAGCAAGACCTACCGTTGACGGAAAACATTTCAAACTATAGCATAGTAGAGAACTTTCTTGTTCAAAATCTTCCGGTTCTCGCAGCCTCAATTGAGAGCCAGTTCCCAATTCAAACTAAATGTGTTTACCATATTCGGCGACACCATCAGTTAATATAAGAAGAGCTGTGGTCAAATACCTAGCCATAAATAGGACAGTAGATCAATGATGGTAGTACTCACAACGCTGGTGGTGAGCGAGTTGAGCATATCGAATGTGCTGCTCTGCTGCGTATGTATGATGGCGAGCGCATTGTAGGGCCGCGCTCCCAACACGCCGGCGCCCTTCATCACGCCCACCTCGCCACCCATCACCACCTGAACACATCCACTGCTGTTAACATAATGGTCGTCAGTCTATACTTGACAAACAATAGCGAAGGCTTTATCCCAACGTTAATAGTTGACAAGCGGCAGCGAACTCTGTTCGTCAATAACAATCATCATCATCATCGAACTATCGTAGTCCACTGCTAGACATACATATGTAGGTGTCGTATACCTAGTCTCAGAGCGTTCATTACGTTCTCCGATTCGCTATATCTACCCCACATCTACCCCAACGGTTGTCGGTTTAGCGGCAAATATGAATAGCCCACTGCCACAACAAAAAAAAACGTGACAAAAAAATATTTTACTAACATAGTTTTGAGACACTTTTGTTTTATTAAAACAACATTCCTCACATTCGATTTTGAAATTTCGTTTCGATCAGATCCTGTAACCTTTTTCAAGGAGTCAATGTAGAACTAAATGAGCACACAGTCTCACCTTGCTTCTTACTATAATCAAATTATCCGACCAGTATTTATTGTATGTACAAATAAATGTGTTTGTACAGCCTCCCTTGACTTCACCATTCCAGGCTAGATATGTTTACCATCTTCGACCACACCGTCACTTAACATCAGGTGAGCAGTGGTCTAACAACTAGCCCGTCATTCATAAAAAAAATATATATACATCCCAAATTATGTATGTATGTCTATGTGCATTGAAATTCATTTTAAAAAGTCAGTCAGTTTTGTACCGATGACAGCACAGTGGTAAGTGCGGTCGGTTCACACGCGAAAGGCGTGGGTTCAAACCCCAACAATGAGCTTGAGCTGCCGGTCGAGGAAAATATCGTGAAGAAACCATAGCATGGTGGTAAGCTATTTTCTAGTACTTGGCTGGCTAGTTACCGTCAAGATGAAAATCTGCCGCCAAGAATCTGATGGTTTATTCCGGCAGCCTCACAAGAGAGTCAGTTCCATTACAGGCTAGGTGTGCTTTACCATCTTCGACCACACCGTCACATAACATCAGGTGCGCTGTGTTCAAACAACTAGCCTGTCAACCATAAAAAAAATTGACATCTAAAGCTAGTCGTATGTTTAACCTTAAAGGTCTTCTCCTTGCCATGCACGGTCTTCTCCTTAGCTGGGAGTACAGTGGCCGAGTCCAGGTGGTGCGCCGTCGGCTGCGAGATCTGGTGCCCGTGCCCGTGGAGCCCCGACGTCATCTGGAATCAAGTAGTGGGAACTTGTAGGAATCGGCTATATGAGGTAAATGGAATGGCAGCACAAAGCCGAAAGAAGATCATTGCCAAACAAGATCCAAGAAGATTGTGCCCATCATTATAAACATAGAACAGTTATATTAAACTGTAGCTAGCTAATCACCTGGCGGTATGAAATATACTTTACCACCTATTCTCATATCTACCAAATATACATTTAAAAAAATCATAAAAATCGGTCGAGCCGTTTCCGAGGAGTAACAAACATCGTGTCACGAAACTTTTATAATATGTATAATTAACTTACAAATTAATTCTCTAGTTATTTATGTTATGGTTGACAAGTTAGATGTTTGACCACAGCTCAACTGACGTGAAGTGACTGTCCGACTTTTTAAAATGTAATTATATTGCACCTACATAGATACATAGTTTTGGAATGTAATACAGATCTGTAAAATGTGTACTGAGTTGGAATTAATATTATTATATTTCGTTTTGTATGTTATTGAATATATGAAATAAGATGTATATAGATCGACTGATTTAATTTTCAGAAATTTCGCGGCCGGTTCTTAATTAAAATTTCTTAATAATTAATAGAAATACAAATATTATATTGATAACACCCATTTTACAAGTCAATTCCGTAATATAATTTCAAATATATTTTAATGAGAGTTTTAAAACACTGATTACACGGCAATTAATAAAAAACAAAATGACAAAAATAAAGTATGTCAGTATAAAAAATATCGTCAATATAATGACAACAAAAAATCATAATTACTTACTAGTAACTTAATAATCGTTTAGTTTGAAATACTCGTCAATGTCATAAAACAAGGTCTCTAGCAGCCAAGATCTTAACTTGGTTCTGAAGCACTGGCGCGGTGCTTCCCGGACGGTGGCGAATACGCGGTTGTAGACCGCGGGCCCCAGAATGTATACCGACTTCCGACTTGACGAGCCGGTGTGACGAATTAAAAGTGCAATAACCTCCTATTGGCTTAGTACTACCGTTCCGCATAACCTACATATACTAAGATTTGAATAGAGGTAAGGACCCGAAATTATATGGTGAAAGCTTCAATGCTTGTTTTCAAGGCACGGACAATATTTGTAGAATCCACGTGGGAGAAGACCAAGAAAAAAGTATATTAGTATTCTATCAGTTATCTGGTTCCAATAATACTGTCATCTAATGTCTCAAGTAGTGAGCGCCAAAGCGGCGATGCCCTGGACTTAGTTTTGTTACTCAAAGTTCTGTGTATTGCTGCAATGGTCATGGTCAGGCGTTATCTCTTACCATCATTCGTCTCATTACTTTTACATATAAATTTAATTCAGGGCTAGATGGCGCTGTGTGAAATGCCTTAGATATTTATTTATATATATGTAATGATAACGTGAAAAGTATGTTTCTGCGTTTAATGTGCGAACCACTATAGGAAGATTATATATTAAACTTTCCTTTTAAACTTTCGAAGTTTAAACATATAATTATGTATTTATCGCCGGCGTTTAATCGTGCACAATGTATAATAAATTACATTATTTTATTTATTTACCTTAGTATAGTCAAATAGTAACAACAAATATTGTAACATGGCCGAAACATCGAGGTAAATAAATAAAACTAATTTATAATATTGTGTACTCAAATAAGTCCCGACGATAAACATAATTAAGTAGAATACGCAGTAAGTATGGGTGTTTCACTGGACATATGTATATGATTTCGTTGATTTTTCCAGATAGATGCAATTTGAATGCTTGAAAACGAACTCAAGTTGACGCTGCGCAAGTTGTGTACTTCATATCTGCATGAACTAATTCCAACCTACCCATTCTACTATCGGACAACCAAGATCTCTAAAAAGCGACACCGCTTCATAAAACTCGAACTAAACGGTTCGATTCCTTCTTCTTCGTACAAACCACTTGACATTGGAATTTGTTCCCCGATAAATACAGTCTGGATACCTCCAAGTCGCGAGTGAATCGGTTACTTCTAGGCAAGCGTGTTCCATCGTAGACCACATCTTCGCTTAACATCAGGCGAGATGGCGGTCAAACGCAAGCCATGTGTTATTTAAAAAAAAAGTGGATCGAATTATTCTAGGTAAACGTGCTTCATAAAACGAATCTTTGCTTAACATCAGTTAAGAAGATAGAATAACTAAGTCTTTATTGTTTACACCAAAGATTGTATTATGACTAAAACAATTGAAAATATAAACTTAATAAAAGAACTTGTGTTGTTATAGCTGACGACGCTATCGCTAAAAGATAATCAAAGATGGGGAAATGTCACGAAAAAATATTTGATACAGTTATGGAAATCAATCTAAGATCTAAGAGATCTGTGTCAGAATGGCATAGATTCTAAATTCTAGATATCGCATGTAAATGAGTGAAGAATGAATGAGGCTAGCATGATTTTGATGATCTAGTTGATAGGTATAGTTGATTTTGATGATAAAGTTGTCATTATTTTACGGAATTTCATTAGTAAAATGTGTGTTAGATAATTTTTTTTGCACTAAACAAACTTTTCACCTGCAGTATTCGATGTGTATTAAACCTGCATAACCGCTTTACCTTTGTCCAATTTTCGTACACTTTATTCACTTTTGGTATGTTCGTCTTGGTATCAAAATTTTGTTTTATGTGTTTTTCGAGCGCTTCAACCCTAGCTTCTAGATAAATATTTCTATCATTTAGACGAGTATTATTATATTCTACTTCTTTTATTTTCTTCCTTAGTTTCATTAGGTTTTCACAATTTTCTTCAGTATTTGAATTTTGTAATAAACAGGACTTGTCTGCTCCGACGTGATCAATTCCTTTAAGCTGATTAAACTTACTAGATTGTTCTCCAGTTTCAAACATGTTTTCTTCTTTGTTATTAAGAAATATTTCAGTTTCCTTTAAAAGTTTTACATCTCCAGTTCCTCGAGAGTTATAGAAACGATTTAAATTTTCTTGTATTTTTTCATCTTGTTTCTCTAGAATATCTATTGTTCCATTTCTTGGAGGTTTCCTATGACATTTCCTGCAATTCTCACAGACCCACTCAACATTTTCAGCAGCGGGTAATGTAGATATCTGATCAACTGATAGATAAGTGCACACCTGATAAGCGTGTACAGTCTTCTTGCAATTGCTGCATTGTACTTTTGGACAATTTCTTGTAATGGGTTTGTAACAGTTGTCACATCTCTTCTGGAACATCTCAAATTTCTTTTAACCTTGTTCGTAACTGATTTTTAGAAGCTAGCTGCGAAGGCTATTTCTTATCCATATGAAAGAAGTTCCAATTGCATGTCTAGGAGTTACAAATACGTTCAATCACGTACAAAAATAAATTCAAAATTCTGGATACAAGAAATTAGGTACATAATTGATATTCATCTTGCTGTAAATTCTCGTTTACTCTTTGTTTTTCTCTTTAATCTTTCTACTTGTCTCTTTATTATTTTCAATCTCACTAGTGTTGTTCAGAAAAATGTAAACAGGTGCTTTAGCCGAAATATGCTATCTTTTAATAGTTAAATTTTTCATCACCAAGTTAACAAATCACTTTATGAAATACATTAATTAGAACGTATGTCTAAAAGTGGGTTAAAATTATACTTTGAAGAACTTCTAGATTTGTTTGTAAACTGATTGCCACTAAATTTGCGAGTCTGTAAAGTATGTTCTTCTCAGTAGACATCGTCAGAGTGAGTTATTTATAAGGTTAGCCGAGTACGGACCTTTATCTTCAAATTGGCAATATCCTGTCGTGCATATTTTTATTGCTTGATGACCGAGCAAATTGGCCACCTGATTCGGCGATAATGTTTATTGTTTACAATCTGCACCTCGCGGTTTTATTCGTAATTCTCTTTAACTGTGTTTCGTCAGACTTTCAATTGACATCATATGAGCTGTGGTCAAACATCCACTAGGTCATGTCTGATGTGCTGTTATATAATACTTTTAAACGAGAAATTTGTGTAGTTCTCGAAACTAGTTTTAACGATTTCGATGAAATTTGCTAAACGGGATATTTTTTTCATCACTGACATGTAATCAATATTTTGACATTTTTAATTATGTATTTGTTATGAATAAAATATTGTATTGTATTAAATGGACATAAAAATACATTTTTTTATGCAAAACATATTCGACATATCAACTGAGTGAAGCGAAAGTTCGAAATTAGGATTTAATTAATAAAAAAAATTACCAAGATAGTTCTAAAAGTTGTTATTTTTGATAGGTCATCTAAATATAGCTTGTCGTCGAAAAAACAACTATTATCTACACACAGTTTGTTTTGTAAGGAAAAATACCAAAAGCGAACGTTCCTTCGAGTGGTCTTACTTAGTAGGTGTTAACCGCTATATATATGTACAAACTTTTACGTTTTATCATATTAAATGGTACAAAATTTGACCAAACTGAAAAATAAAAGTCTTGAAGTCTAAACAATTTTCACATTTCTCTCATTTCACATAATTATGATTATAACTTTAATTGCGGACATTATGTGAAGTTATTAATAATTACAAAATTAAATACTATAATTAGATTTCCCTACTACGTAATACGTCAATAGCCTTATACAATGTACCTAGTAAACTTCCCTGAGGACAATGTTTTTGAATAATATACGTCTGTGATGTGAATGCGTGGTATAATAGATTTAGTCCGAACAACTTAGCCTAGGACATCGACTCAAAATTGCTAGTTAATTGGTTTTTTATCGTCATTTGCTTATTTTTCTGTCAGACAGCCAGAAACTCGAAAGAGCGACATCGTTTCATGATCGACGTTCCAAAAACTCGAACGAAACGATTTGATTCAGAGTTAATTGTGCGGACCGAACGATATATTAATAAATAACTATTAATATATACTAAATATATATATATAATACGAACGATAACATCGTTAAGAAACCATAGCATGGTGTAAGAATACTTTCTAGTTCTGGCTACTACCCTCAAATTGAAAATCTGCCGCTAAGCATCTAATGGGTGTCTTACAACAGAAAAAGTATTTATGTATTTTATCAGTTATCTGACTTCCATCACACAAGCTCTGCTTAGTTGGGGTCAGGTGGCGCTGTATGTAATGTCCTACGATATTATTATTATTGTCTTAAAATAATCCTCGAGGTCTGTTTTTTAAAATTAAGCAACTGAACCGATTTTCATGAAATTTTTATGGGACCAATCGAAAAGTATTAAATCCTAATCCAATGTATTTTTTTAAAATAAATAACGGATTTCTAATGTAACAAACATAAATAATAATAAAAAATACAAACGAATTGAAACCCTACTTTTTTTAAGTCAGTTAAAACATAGAGATTTTATTCATCGGAAGAATTAAGAACAAAACCAACATACCCAAGTTCAAAATGAACTAAGAACACTTTTTTGTGAACAAACGAAACACACTTATTGCCATAGCAGAGAAATCACTTAATCACGCAAAAAAAAAAACACAAATATTCTTCATTAAACAACAATAAATGGAAAAATTCAGTCAACACAGAACACGTAGATTCATGTTAACACTTTCCTACTAACTATTAATAAATAACACAATATTAACAACATAACGATACCAAAATCCACAGCCGATTGCAATATAAACAATCGATGACTAATGCTGTCATTCATATGCGCTCAGTATTCCGATTACAAAACAGAAGTATCAGAATCTATCTATACGTTTTACTCTAGAAACGATCGTCTGATTCCGATGCGATCCTAAACAAGCTATAGCATCAAATTATATTTTAGATGTATAAAAACGGATGCCATGATATAGAAAATGAGTATTTTTTTAAAAATTTAGTAGAGTTCAGAAAATGCACTCGCTAAGTTATAGTATGCCGGTACGTATAACATTGGCGGGACGTAATCTATTGTCAATGGGAAGTGAGATAACGTTCGGTCGGCCACAGAACGAGTGATTTATGAGCGACTCGCGTACTTAGACCTAAGATACATTGTATCTCCTAGACCTTTCATTAACTTAATGCATTCTATTTGATGTAACATCTATTTACTCGAATATGCAACAAGATGTTATAGCGATAGCTCAGTGGTTAGCGCGTGGAGTTAAACCCTCTTTGCCGGTGAAGGAAAACATCATGAGAAAACGGTAGTAGGGTATTTTCTAGTACTTTTTTTTTTAATGTAACTGTAATGAGACGAACTAGACGCTCTCCTGATGTTAAGAGATAACGCCTGTCCATAACCATTGCAGCGATACACAGAACTTTGAGTAGTAAAACAAAGTCCAGAGCATCGCTGCCTTGGCGCTCATTACTTTGGGACTAGATGGTTAGTCTCAATAGCCCTGTAATTTCGCTAGCTGCAGTACCCTTCAAACCGGAACATAGTAATGTTTACACAGTACTGCTTAACGGCAGAATATCTGGTACAGCGGTGGTACCTACCTAGACGACCTCCTGCTAAGGAAATCTACCACCAAGTACAATATATATTCGACTGGCTAACTACTACTCTCAAGTTTAAAATCTGCCTCCAAGCACCTAACGGTGTGTTCCGAGAGCCAGTTCCATTCCAGAATAGGTGTAAGCTGTGGTCAAACACAGCCACAAAAACTTATTAAGGCAAGAGTGTTTAGATTAATTTTACATCAACGTCCCTATCCACCTTTCCACCATGCGATTTGGTGGCCAAACGTTATTCATATATTAAAAAAAAAAAAAAAAACATTTTTTTTGTCATTTTGAAAATCCCTCCCTTAAAATGAATAAATATCGTAGGACATTTCATACAACACTATCTAGCCCCATACTAAGCAAAGCTCGTACTTATAGGTACCAGATAACTGATAGAATACTTTTTTTTGTAAATACGTATTTAATTCATACAGAAACACCCAGACACAGGACAAAGATTTATCGTCACATAAATGTTTGTCGTCTTGGGAAACGAACCCGCGCCCTACAGCCCTTGAAGCAGATATTGAGCTGATAGGGCAGTCAATGCGTAGTTCGCATGTATACGTTGAAAAAGTCACACCATTGCAGTCATGTGTACATTACTCAGTGTGCAAGAATTTACGTCAATGCCTAGCTTTACAGGTCTAGTGACTCGGTCGGCCCTAATACCTATTTTTCAAGTGCTTAACTGTAAAATGCAATTCTGATTCATTCTTATTCGGAATGGGGGCGATGAGTCCTGCACTGACGTCCCGCTTGGGGTGTATTGAGCCAACCCAGCTCCTTAAAGTATCGGGGCGAGGACTGGCCTCGCCCCGAGGCCCCGAGGATCTGGGTGAGATAGAAGTATTGATAATGGTGAAAAACAGCCAGCCCTTTGCGGCGACATGGATGAAGATGAAGCTGCCTCATGCAATCTAGTAGCAATCCCAGTTTCTAGTGTATCTTATCAGTGTCACATCACATGGTCTACAGTACTGCTGGCAGCTCATATGGTAGAAATCTGCTTCAAGAGCTGTAGGGCGTGTTATCGATTCCCACTGGGACAAACATTTATGTGACAATAAATGTTCTGTGTCTGGGTGTTCTGTATGTATTATAAGTAAATTATTATACAAAATTAGTAATTTTTAATATACAAGCATAAAATTACAATTAAAAAAACCGATTCCATAACCCTTAGGCCAACTAAACGCACGGCTCCAATGAAAAAGCGAGGTTTCGGACTAAACGAAAATATCATCGATGTATAACATTTTTAGACGTTTGTTGATTTTTTTTAAACCGATTTCGTAAAAATTTAATGGGACCACCTGGGAAACATGCCTTTTGAAACAAAACAAGAATTTTCCAAATCGGTTTCGGCGTCTTCGAGTAATCGGTGAACATACATTTGAAAAAAAGCTTCCGACGAATTGAGAACCTACTCCTTATTTGAAATCTGTTAAAAATTAATTAAACCTTTTTCCTTTCGACTTTCTAAAAAAACTTGTTGCTTAGGTTGGGTTTAGATGTGTGAAATGCACACACAAAGACAAATCAGGGACAGTTACAAAATAGGAGCACACCTTACCATAATGCTAGTCATAATAGGTGGTATGACCAACACTGGTCTTCCGGTGAGCCCTTATAGGTAAAGCTAAACTACTCACAAACAACACACTAGGTACATGACAATAACAAGACACCACAATCCCTAAGGGCAAAGCCCTCCAGAGCCTGGCTTCGAAGAGGGATGCCTTGAATCCGAATTTCTACCTCGCCGAAAGGAGGAAGATCAACACATAATTTGACAAAAAAAAACTAGTTTTTTTTACGTCAGTGCGATAACAGCCTAAAATTTTGGGCACAGATTATGTAGTACTCAGTTGCCAGTCATTACGTCACAACATTCCATAATAGTGACAAGAAAGGTCGAACCGGGAGATCTAATGTTTACTATCATTGCTGATTACGAAGGAGATTAACTATTTTTGGATTAACAGTATACTTTTTAGCGCAGTAAGTCATCTTTGGTGATCTCTATACCTATTAAGTTAAACTTAATAGGTATAGAGTTAAACTATAGTTAAAAAAACGCGGATAGAAGGTCTTGACAGACGGACAATAAAATTATCATAAGGGTTCCGTTTTTTTCCTTTTGAGGTACGGAACCCTAAAAATATAAGACAAGGTGAACTGTATAGGCAAAAAATTGCAAAGATCAGCTTCATTACACTAAACCACAAAAAATACTATTTTATATAGATGAGAAGGGCGACATCGCTCGGCTGTAGGCTTGTAGGTAAGTTTTAGATATGAATAGTATAATGTTTGTTGTAACAGTTTCTTTGATAAAACTATGACATTTTAATAGGTAATAGAATGTTATTAGTTTTTCGAAAACCAAAAGAGTACGTGCACACAGTCATCATCTCATAAAAGAGCACTGTTGACTCATTCGTAGAATATCTACTTTAACAGCTGTAGGACATGGGTTTGATTCCCACCTAGAATTTAGTGGTATAAACAAATGTTTGTTCTCTATTTGGGTGTTCTATATGTATCATAAGTATCTATTTACAAAATAAAAAGGATTTAGTGTTCTATCAGTTATCTGACTTTCATAGTACAAGCTTTGGTGAGTTTGGGGTAAGATGGCACTGTGTTTAATATATACACACGATATTTAATTAAAAAAATTCTTTACGTTTTACTTTTGAAATTTTGCCATGCTAAATAAAGTTGACTTCAAACGGTGAAAGAGAACATCGTGAGCAAGCCTACATGTCTAATAGTTATCAATGGAAAAGGTCTCGAAGATAGGTGAAATTTTCCAGCCCGCACTTGGCCAGCGTGGTGGACAGCTCTTACCCTTAACCCAGCAGTGGGACAGTTAATATAAACAAGGCTGATTCGAAATAAAGCTTACTGTGCGATGCTGTGTAAGCATAAACAAGAAAGATAACAACTCTTAAAAAAAAATAAGATGTAAAATTAAGATAAGAAGTTAATTAAAAAGAACATAACTCATTTTATACTCGTATCTGAGGTGGTTGTTTTGTATCATTAATGGTCGTTAAAATGTGAAACGTCTGATAATCTTAAGTATAATGTTAAATTAGTTAATTAGGCGCGTACTTAGTTATTGTTAGGAGTATTTTCGTAAACAACATAAATACTTTCTATATATAACTTATTCTATATTTTTAAGGGAATAAATATAAGTTAAGAACTGAACGTTGCAGATTGTTAAGAGAAGGTATCTAGGTTCGTATCTTGGTCATGCAGTGAAGCCAAGTTCTCAAGCTCATAGTGAATGGGCAAGATCGAGGGTAAACGACGCATTGGAAAAAGAAAGACACCCAGGGAAAAATATAAAAGTCTTGGTTGCGAAACAGACGCATTAGAAAAAAGAAAGAAACGACACATTTGAAAAAGGAAGAAGTTTTGGTTGTTTCGCAACCAAAACTTTTTTATTTCCATATCATTTATTCCATTTCATAGTTCCATTCCAGGCTAGGTGTGCTTTACCATCTTCGACCACACCGTCACTTAACATCAGGTGAGTTGTGGTAAAACACAAAGCCTATAAGCCATAAAAATATATATATATTACATGTTAATAATTGGCAGCAGAACTTCTAACACTGCAGAGGTTCTGCTATGAAAATCTACCGCCTGTAATAAACATTTTGGTCATTTGCTGTGAATCGTCTAAGCAAGAAGTTACGGCAATTTCCAGCATGTCTTAAATCTTAATTACGACTTGAGATTTAAATGTTTGCTAGAAACGTTTAATAGATACCGTCAGATGCTCTAAGTTAATTGGAATTTGTTCATAGAGTTTACGATTTCGTGTCTTATTAATATTAGTTTTAAAATCATTGTTCTGTTGTGAAGTAACGGAACGTTTACAAAGATATATGTAGGTATATTATTATATTGGTGACCACATACCTTGTGCCTTATCTTGTCTAAAATTTCATGCAACATATATAGGTACATAAAAGTTTTATTAGTTGGCATGCAAAATTCAACAGAACAACATTTATCATTGACTTACTTTATTCGATAAAGGTAAGGTTTCTAGGGCGTGCCTTGTTTTTTTTAAATTTATTATCGCTTGAGATAATATTGCAAAACTGAAACGAAGTCAATGACATTATTAGATTTTTAAGGGATTCCCTACATGTTCTGGTATCAGATCTAATTATCAAAATATTGCACTGGATGTTACTATTATAACACTGCGCAACATTGAATATGTTTGAGCCCTAAAATCGACTAATAAAGATAATTTATTACATAAATATCGTAGCTACAAACAGCTCCGTCTAGTCCTAATCTAAGCAACACTTATACCATGGGACCCAGATGACTGACAGGATACTTTTTTTTGTAAATATATACTTATGCAGTCAATACATCAGTCATTGACAGCCCTGTTACGTAGTATATCTGTCTTAAGAACTGTAGAGCGTGGGTTCAATTTCCAACCAGGACAAACATTGTGTAGTAAACAAATGTTTATTCTAAATCTGAGTGTTCTGTATGTATTATAAGTATTTAAAACAAAAAAGTAAACATTCTATCAGTTATGACTCCCATAGTACAAGTTTTGCATAGTTTGGGAATAGACGGCGCGGCGTGTAATGTCCAATGATATCTATTTATTTAGTGCAGTATACAAAAAAAAACGAAAATCTCAGTAAACCTTTAGGTAAATAGCTGAAACTACAATTCAACGTATAAAATGTACACTAGGCACGTGGCTTGTATCTTGGTCCGAGTACATTGCAACCTAAATTTTCTGCGAATACTAACAATAAAAGTAAGATGGCTTTTACTAAGAATAAGCACAATAACTTAGCTCGGTAATTGAGCACTTAGAATGTGATAATGTACATATAGCTTTAATATTATAAAACAAAGTCGTCTGTCGCGTCTGTCTGTCTGTTCGCGATAAACTTAAAAACTACTGAACGGATTACCATGCGAGTTTCACTTATATAGAGTGATTCATGAGGAAGGTTTAGGTATATAATTTGTCAAGGTTTTGTGTAAATTGGTTGAAATATGATGATAATTGTTGGAAGTGTCGGAAAGAGTCAAGTCACCTGGGAGCTCGAAAACGCTGCCTCCCTTTGAGATATAACCAAAACAATGCATGGTGGGATGTTCCCATTTTATAGATCTACAAAAATATCCGCGGTGGCATATATCTACCTTCTAAGGATAGCTTACTATACCCATTCTTACTACACGTGCGAAGCCAGGGCGGCTCGCTATTAGCTGTATAAACTAAGGATAAAGCTTTTAGTCTCATCATAATTCAACGTATGCAACCAGTCTCTAACGTTTCTCTTGTAGGCGACTAATCATATGGATTACCTTCGAAATCAAAAAATCACTAATCAAAAAATCATTTTTAATTACCGATTAGCTCTTATTTTGGTTCGGATGGGGAGAAAGGTATATTCAGGTTATTTTCGTAAAAGAACAGAGATACGAGGGACGCTGGCATAAAGCAATGCTTACAGACTGTGTATAGAAATCATTTACAAAAGGAAAGCCAAAAGACACCATTCCAGGCAAGGTGTGCTTTACCATCTTCGACCACACCGCCACTTAACATCAGGTGAGCTATGGTCAAAACACCTAGCCTATCGGCCAAAAAAAAAAAGACACCGATCTCATGAAGCTCCCAATTGGGGTTCTGTTGAATAAAGCACCTGGTAGGTGTTCTTTTATCAACTTGGGATGTTACAGTCATTAAAAAAAAACAACAAGCGTACTTTCAATGTTAGCATATGTGATTCGTTTAAAATGAAAAATGTTCACCTACTGTATATCACCGAAACTAGACCTAACTTGGTGGTAAATCTCCTTAACAAGAGGTCGTCTAGGCAGGTACTACTGCAGTACCAGATATTCTATCGCCAATAAACTTTACCAATTTGGAGGGAGCGAAATTACAGGGCTGTTGAGACTAACCATCCAGCCTCAGAGTAATGAACACTAAAGCAGCGATGTTCTATGTATCGCTGCAATGGACATGCGATATCTCTTACCATCAGGAGAGTATCTCGTTCGCCTCATTACTTTTACATTAAACAAAATGTTTTTGTCATATTCGGGGACTCTTTCATATTAAAGGCGGAAATAGAGCCCCTCCATCCCTCTAACCATGAGAGGATTGCCACTCCAGCGGGGCATCGGCAAATCTGTAGTGACCCACCGTTCGCACCCCGCAATTTCTTTCTAAAACTTACCTAACTCCTTCACAGAAGGAATCCAAGCATGGAACGTATCATTCCGCATAACTCTTTGTTATTTCTGTCAACATTTAAATCGTTTGACCCGTGGACAGTAATGTCAGTAAGCTGTTCGTTGCATTACGTACTATCATATCTGTAGAAGTGGTCAAACGAGAAAAGTAAATTATGTTCAGATATAATACAGTACCTAGTGGCTTCGCAATTAATCATTTGCAGATAAATTGGTCGCTCAGAATGTAAACATTATTCTGAATCTACCTAACTAACAACTAGTATGTACCGCAAGTTTTAATTAGAGCCATTTAATGTTTTCTTGATGCTCATCATCTATCCAAACCTTACTAAGAACAGTCCGAACGCTATTTGTTGATTTGTGTAATGTAATGTTTTTCAAAATGAATTTAACTATTCATATTAAGTAATAGATTAAAGATATAATATTATTTTCAATTCTGCCATTCCCGATACTAAATAATCCTGATAGTGCGCGCACGCACACATACACACACACACAACAACATCGTTGCTATCAAATTTAAGTTCGTAACAAAAATTAACAAATATTGAAGGACATTTTCACACAGCGCCCTATCCCGAAACTAAGCAAAGTTTGCAGGTACTGGGGGAACCAGATAATTGATAGAATACTTTTATACTTTTCTTTGTAAATACACACACAAATAATAATACACATAATACACACATCCAGACACAAACGTCTATTTTCGTCACACACCACACACACGTCCTTCACCTCTTGAAGCAGAACTTCTACCAGATATAGCTTATCTGGTAGAAGTTCACAAGTTACAAGGTAGTCAAATAGTAAATAGTAGATAACAAGCATAAATATACATTTTTTTTTAAACCTACTCCATGACCCTTTGGCCAACTAAGCGCACTGCTCCAATAAAACAGCAAGGTTTCGGAGTAAAGATAAATCAATTTCGATAAAATTTATCTGGGACCACATCTGAAAATGATCTATCAAACAAAAAAAAACAAAATCGATTCATAATTGGCGAAATGATCGCGTAACATACATACAAAAAAAAACATACAGTCGAATTGAGAACCTCCTCCTTTTTTGAGGTCGGTGAAAAATAATCGAAATGACACAATTATTTAACATAAAATTAAATTTTTCGATTTTTCTAGTATCCTATCAACAGATCCTGACTTGGTGCCAATGGAACTACCTGGGAAGTATACCCTTTGAAACAAAAAAATAATTTCTCGAATCGGTCCAAGCCTCTAACATACAATTAAAAAAAGATACCGGCGAATTGAGAACCAACTTCTTTTTTAGAGTCGGTTAAAAACATATTATGAAACGGAACGATGGTATAATGAAGAGAGAGGAGGCCTATACACGGTATTAGGTTAAAATAGATTGACGATCATCATCATCATCAACATCAGCCGTAGGACGTCCACTGCTGGGCATAGGCCTCCTACATTGATTTCCATAAAGGCCGGTTGGAAGCGGCTTGCATCCAGCGCGTTCCTGCGGTCTTTATTAGGTCGTCTATCCACCTTGTGGGTGGACTATGATGATGATGATGAGATGGACGATGATTATTTATAAATTTACATTTCAGAAAAAAATCTTACACATCAAAGTACATATTACATAATTTGTGTTCCTCACCCAGTTTCTCAGCTCACTAAACTGCGTATAAACGTACTCCGACTTAAATGGATTGCAAAAACAACACAAGATGTTCCCACAAAAAATATTAACCATATTAATGAATTGTCACGATTTGTCAAGTCCAAAAATCAATCAAATTAAACTCAAGTCTCCGTCCGAACATGTGACACTGCATAATACGTACACACTATAACACCATTTGTAGATAATAATATATGGAGTTAAATAATTATATGTGTTCACTCAATGGCTATTGAAACAAAACTGTCGTGTTTACGGATCAACAATTTGTATGAACTGATAACAGTTGAAGCGTGAGTAATTCTAAGAACGTATTACTTTATAGGTAATCAATAGTATTTTTCTTAGACCTGACAGTGTTCAGGTAGGAAGAGGTACGAGGAAATGCACGTGCGTCAATGTTTGTGACAGAGAATTATGCAGGTCAAGATAAAAAGGGAGTTTTTTTGGAATTTAATGTTGTCATACATCGCAGCCAGTATCAAAATTTCTAACAAATGAGTAATTACTTTAATGACATTCTGAGAAAGTACTTTGTGCGAAAATGACATTTTGAGAAACGACGTCTTGGTACAGGACGTTGTAATGGGCAATGACCTTTATGACTCCGCTTAGTGATGGAAACCACAAAAAATACGAACTTAAGCCAAGATGCTAGACAGAAAGGGTAAAAAACAATCAATTAAACAAGTAACTAGCACAGTTACATAAACTAGTTTGGTCTAGATTTTTCTTCAACTGTAAGAAAGTTTTCCCATTTACTGATTGGGCCAACTTTCGAATTGGACGGTATGACGTCTTTTTGGATGGCGCGAACTTTATACGTTTTATCTTATCTAAAAAGATAAATAAATAATAATACCGTTGGACATTTCGCACAGCGCCATCTAGCCCCAAACTAAGTAAAGCTTGTACCAAATATTAAAAAAAACTATAAGTAGAACATATTCGCGATAAATAGGTGACACAAGCTTAAGGTTGGGATTTTAACCCACACCTTTCAGCGTGTGATCCAACCGCGCTAACTATTGAACCATTATCGCTAAAAAAAAGAAATGGGATTTAAAACTTTGTACAGAACTTTTTACTTTTAGTTTTTTTTTTTGTATAATAAATAGGCTTACGTTTGACCGTCATCTCAGCTGATGTTGTGAGTGATTGATTTGTTGTGTTGTGATGATGTGGTCTAAATTAAAGCACGCCTAGAAGATACCGATGCACTTTCGACTTGAAGACACCCAGATTGTATCCATCAGGGAACACCCACTCAAGCAGCGCATTCCATTATCTAGCAGTCCGCACAATGAACGTGGAATCAAATCGCTTCGTTCGAGTTTAATACTTACATACTAGATGAAGAAGATGAGACGTCAATGTCAAGCAAATAAAGTCTACAGACAGACTGGCACATCAATGCAACACAAACAGATTTATGTCGCAGTAGACTGAACATAGCACTTCTATCGTTTGTTTTGCATAATCAAATCAAATTTGCGCTTGTTAGTTTGTTGACAAATACAGAATGTACCTAACAGCATGGAGTTATTGAATCTTCGGAAATCGGCAAGAGCTTGAGTAATACGTTTGAGAAACGTTTCTTAATGTTTGGGTCTGTGGTTATGATAAACTTGTAAAAAATAATCTTTAATATTATAACTCTGAAAGAAACTGTGTATTTAAGACGTGAATCCGTAATTTTGCTTCCATAGAGTGAGGCAATTCAGATAACTGATGACAATTAAATCGGGGGTTAAAATTTCGTGTTCCAGCTACATATTTTTTCTTTTTTAGTGTTCAAGGTATATATTTAGTGTATATACGCTTAAAAGTCGTTTTGGTGACAACAGTGATGAGAATTTAAATTAAAATGTATCTAACTTGACAAGTTTTAAAAATCTATCCGTAATATTACTTAATATCTAAAACTAAAATTTGACAAACTTAAAATGTAAATTATTTAAAAACAACTAATTAAAATAACCACAAGTCTTTATATCTTCTTGTTGCAGTAACAACTTGCCGACATGTGTTTCGCCTCTACACGAGGCATCCTCAGGGCGTGTTGACTCTTCGAGTGCTTGAGTAATACTCCGCTACAATCGGAGAGTTATGTTGGATTTTAGTTTTAGATATTAATTAACATATCGGATATATTTTTTAACGTGGTGGTGCCGGTGTAAGAATAGTACCCCACCCTCTCTACCCGTGGTTGCCGTAAGAGTCGGCTAAGGGATGTAATCCGGAAGATGGGCAGCGGCGTCTACCTTGAACAATCACACCTAACTGCCCTCGCCAACCCGCCTGCCAAGAGTGGCGAGTATTGGCAAAACCCCCCCAGGAGGAGGCCTATGTCCAGCAGTGGACGTCCCATGGCTGATGATGTGTGATGTGATTTTTTGAAAACTTTCGTCAAGTTAGATACATTTTAAATTAAATCCTCATCACTGTTTTAATCATTTTTTTTAATTGAATTTGAATTTTGAATTAGGTAATCATTTTTTTTTCATGTATTAAATAGGTAGTTACAAACTCGACGGTGCGGCCGAGCGATGCGGCGATCTATATTCATAATTTGATTACACCACTCGATAGCTAAAGGATCAAAGAATTCGTTCCCTTGAGTGCGAACTTGAAACACGGAAATCTGAAGAAATTCAAAAATGTACACATAATTACGTACACACTGTATTCACCGCTAACTAGTTCGCCTATAGAATGAACTGGTTTAGCCTAGGAATAACTAGTTTATCTTAAAATCTGTTTTGCCCGGTAACATATAAGTACTCATGGATAACTAAGATAGAGCCAAATTATAGTGATTAGATAATGAACAAGCCCTGTATAAGGAAAAAGGATAATAATATGCGTTCGAAAACGCAACATAAGGACTATTATAGTATATATATGTCTATTAATTTAAAAAGTATTTTTTTTTTAGATTATGTATGTACTTATATATTATGACATATTTTTGTTATTATACACTTGTCATTATTTAATATTTTGACTGACATTCTAATACTCATTTGACATTTTATTTATTATTCACTGGACATTATTGTCATTATCAGGCAGTGACATTTGTTTTATTTGTATTCTTTTCCTTTTTTACCCGACTGCCAAGAAAAGGGTTATGTTTTTCGCGCGTATCTTGTATGTAAATTTCTTTATTACCTCGTATCTTCCAAACGGCCGAATGGATTACGACAAAGTATTGTTAGATTCGTCTCAATAACCCAAGTGTCATGAGACGGTAATTAAAAAAAACCAATCCTATCAAGTAGGGAATCAAAATAAAGAAAATTAAAAAGGGGTTGAAAATAAAAAAATTGAAGTTATACGTTTAAATTTAATTAAGATGAATAAATTGCTTTAAAAAGTTTTTTCCTTTAATTATAGCTATTTTATTCGCAGTCGGGTTATAGATTTTTTAAACTCTTCAGCTTGTTAATTTTATGTAATTTTAGTAATTAAATTGTAATTTTGACGTGCCTAGTGTAACATATTTAGTTATAAGGCGAATAAAAATATTCTATTTTAAATAAAGAAGACTTATGTTAGTGAGATGCAAATATTTTAACGCTCATGTAGAGAATTGAGAACATTGTTGACTTTGCAAAGTTCCAGTTAAGCCATGTCGCACCAGACTTAATAAATTTGCATTGGAAGTACGTAGAAAACTTTGAAGACAAACTACGCAGTGTTTAAAAAAAGCTTGTGTACATAATGAGGTTTAGTTAAAAACGATGGCAAAATAAACGTCATTAAAGTTTCACGTAATACCAACGTCATTTAACTTGAACTAAGATAACTCTTTAATGTTCACACCATAAAATATAAAATACTAGCTGCGCCCCGCGGTGTTACCGGCCTAGCCTAAGTGTTAATCCAGTGTGTCAGCTACCTGTATATCAAATTTTGTCAAAATTGGTCCAGCCGTTTGAGCGTGAAGAAGTAACAAAAATACACGCTCACAAATTTTCACCTTCTACCATACTCCTATTCTACCAGATAGTGAGGGCTACTTCGGCTATTGTTCGTTTGAAGAGTTCCAGTGACCACGATCCTCAAAAATGAATGACCGAGTGTTTTAAGTCCAATATGAATAACAACCGATGGTTTCAACTGTTGAAAAACATGTCATTCTTATGTTAGCCGTGGTGGTGCCGGCTTAAGAATAGTACCCCACCTTCTCTACCCGTGGTTGCCGTAAGAGTCGGCTAAGGGATGTAATACGGAAGATGGACAGCAGCGTCTTCCTTGAACAATCACACCTAACTGCGCTCGCCAATCCGCCTGCCAAGCGTGGCGAGTATTGGCAAAACCCCTCCCCAGGAGGAGGCCTATGTCCAGCAGTGGACGTCATATGGCTGATGATGTTATCAACTAGTGCTGCGCCGTTTCATTTCCATTTTTCCGAGATGAAAATAGGCGTATGTATTAATTCAGGGTATAAGCTTTGTTGGAACACCGACGCTTCGCCGGCACCACACGACGGAGGGGCGCGCGGGGGGCGCCGGCTCCCACCACTCAACATAGACCAAGCGCCTTGAGCGCACGCACATCGCACGTCTCTAATTTATATTTATATTCATATTTCTACATTCAATAAACCAGTGTTACAGTCCACTAACATTTTATTCATCAGTCGAGCAAGCTAGGGCCCAAACAAGCTTTTTTTTTAAATAGACTTGCGTTAGACCGCCATCTCACCTGATGTAAAGTGAAGCTGAGCACGCTTGCCTAGAAGATACCGTTTCACTCTTGACTTGAAGACAATCAGATTATGTCAATCGAGGAACACCCACTTAGGCAGCACATTCCACTGTTAAACGGTTCGCACAATGAAAATGGAATCAAATCTTTCGTTCTAATTTTTGGAACGTCAACCTGCGGAACGATAACGGCAGTCCGAGAAAAGAATGGGCATGGCTATTACAGCTACTTTTAATCAAAAGTTTATAAAAAAATCCGTTACGCCGTTACAGCAACGTGGTAATGTTACAAACATACACATAAACAAACTTTCGTTTAATATTAATCAGATTTAAAACTCGATTCTCATGTCTGTTCAAACATGATAAACAAAAAGGTTGAATGAAAACCTCAATCGATTTTCGTAACATTAGCAATGATAAACAAATATTGACCCAGA
Source organism: Biston stratarius (assembly GCA_950106695.1). NCBI lineage: Eukaryota > Metazoa > Arthropoda > Insecta > Lepidoptera > Geometridae > Biston > Biston stratarius. The sequence continues at coordinate 8,439,832 of OX467108.1, forward strand.
CTTGGTCGCGGTAAAATAATATTTGTTATCAACTTATCGCATTATCGTGTGTTCCCAGAAAAATTAACCCTCGTTTTCGTTTTAAGTCGACATTTAATACGTACAAAAAGATGTTAACCATCAATTACACTGGTAAAGTTATTAGAAATCAGCTAAAATGTATAAAAAACAACAACTCGACTACGGAAAACATAATCATAATTATAAGAAAAATGTAGCCTACGCCACTCGGAACATAAAAACGAATCGATCGACATTCATCAAAATCGAATGAGTAGTTTCGGCGCTACGGTGAAACACACAGTTTTTTTAAATTCAAATTTGTTTTTCCGCTTGTTCAGAAATGCGAATATTATAGCAATAGGTAAGTATTTTTACTTTTTAGTACTTTGTAAGTCACAATTGGGTTTAGTTTCTTACTTTTCAGGTAATGTAAGAAATACCATACGTTATACGATAATTACGCAAGGTAAACGCCATATTTTTGCTATGCTAAACATGACCCTATCTGACACAGCATTAGAATAATCATCGAATGCCGTAACAAATGTTATCAAAACGTCGAAATATAGAGCCGTAACATATTATTAAGCTAATCTTCGAATGACGATTGGGTCATATTCCACATCGCCCAAGAGCAAGTTGACCATTTTCATTCATTTCCATTTGATGGATAAAATCTTACATTTTATTAGTAGGCAATTAGCGACAATCACGGAAACGTTAACTGCGGCTTCAACGCCTGCAATTATAAGAATACCGAAAACCTTAGTACTTCGACCAAGAGCAAGTTGGCGTATTCACATACGATATTGTAACTAGTGAAATAACAGGACTTTTGAGAATGAGAATGGACTTTGTTTTGTTGCTCAAAGTTCTCGATACCGCTGCAATGGACATGGACAGGCGTTATCTCTTACTATCAGGAGAGCATTCCGTTTGTCTCATTACTTTTATTTAAATAAAATATATACAACATTTTATGCACAAAATCATACACTTTAGAAGTAGGGATAACTCCAGAACTCAATGCCCGGGACAATATAAATAACCTTGTATGAAAAAACGTGTTAAAATTACTGAAAAAAGGCAAGAAACTTACTTGAACACGGGTAGCCAAAGTGCAAATGATGAATAAAAAAAATATTAATATATAGACAAGCTGAGAAATCCAGCGCAGTAGCTCATTTTCGCCGCACTAAGCATTTTGTGTACCTTCCGGAATATAAGTATATATATTATTTCGTAACAAACAATTTCTTAACATATATTTTTGTGTAATTGAGTATATTTTACCGTCCTCTCAAGTCTTGTTGGCTTGCCTACCTAGTTAGTGTTATTACCTACGTGTTTTGTTAGTACAGCAAAGTTATTTTTAGCATAAGTATAAAATCACGTATTTCATATTGTTTTGCATTTTATTAGAACAGACATGGTCCAGCATCAAGGTCAGTATGAAGTGATCTGAATGAATGTTATCTAGTTTCCTACATTTTTTGTGTTTCAATTGGATTTTTCTAGTCATTTCAATTTGTACGGTTGGTGCTTCCGCGCTTGTTAGGGCATGTTAGGTTCGTTCCGTTCGTTTTTGTGTAAGAATTCATTTAGGTAGAAATACCAACGAGTAGATTCAATGCTGTTATAAAAAGTCCAAGTGCAGTTTAGACTAGCAAGAACTTTCCGCAACTTACGAATATTACTTATAACTTTAACTATTCGTAATAAAATGTATAATCATTGTGGGGCCTTGGATTAATACTACTTAGAGGACTGCCTAAATAATAAACCAATTGCCATTTTGTCAAAAACCTGTTTTGGATAATGTGTACTAGGTACACGGTTTAGGAAAAAAGAGGGCAATCGAATAGTTTATTTATTTCGTATGCCTTAGACACAGAAACAGTAACTGAGAGACATTATTGCAGAAAAAAGCAACGTTTGATACATTCATTATATGGCAATATTTTTGCATTCTTGCGCCGCGAATTCCTTTATTTGCTCATTACATTGTAAGTCCTCTGTTAAAACACAATTTACAGAAATAACTGATTAATGATGTAGTCAATAACTTGACATTGTTGTGTTATATTTGTGTGCTATATTCGATCCTGGAGAAAGTGTGCTCCGCTTCACAGGTTGTGGTTAAAAACATTTTAAGATGTTATAATAATTAGGGAAACATCGACAAGTTTCTTTTCATGAATTAGCATAAAAATTTCAGCGCATTTTATTTGCTACGGTAGCTGGCACTTTTTATGATGCAGACAGACATTGTGAGAGATTTTTTACTATCGATACTTTACAGGTTGTTATAAATTGACTATAACAAAGAAACATATAGGTACGTATATATATATCTCGAATAAGAACTATACACAATTAAAAATGACCAATATTCCAAGAACTCGAACTGAACGGTTCGAATCTACCTACATTGTGCGAACCGCTAGACAATACCCTGATGTATGTACCCTGATGGTTATCATCTGGGTGCCTTCAAGTCGCGAATGAATCGGTTTCTTCTAGCCGCGCGTGCTCCACCGTAGACCGCATCTTCGCTATCATCAGGAGAGTTGGCGGTCAAACGTAAGCCTATTAGTTATAAAAAAAAGTAAATTATAGAATCTAGCATGCGGCAGTACAATGGCGGCCTTATCGTCTAAAGCGATTTCTTTCAGGCTACCTTTAAATGGATACGATAGATAGCATTTCATTTAAAACATAATAGCATGTTTAACCACATATTTTTGACAAAGGTTAGACTATTACATCTTCAACAAATTTTGTCCATTTTGTAGGAGATGATAAGCCAGTCTAGTTAAGTATCTCTTAAGCTAGTACGGTAAGTTAAAAGCTAACTGTCTAAGTAAAAGATTTTTCAAAGAACTAGTCTCTGACATAACTATATTGTGCAAGCCAATGTCACATAATATCTTTTGCCTAACCGGTATCCATTGTTGTTGTGATGTTTTAGAGTGAAGAGTAAGTACATGGAGCATAGTATGCCCTGTGACCCAATGGAGTGACAATATACGTAATAAAGTAGAAAAACTGAAGAATGAACTGTTTCGTGAGAGATATAATCTAGATATTGTCAACGTTATAGTGAATAGGTAAAACCTAAGTATGTGTACTTCAACTTCGACACGTCATCGCTTACCATGAGACGAGTTGGTGGTCAAATGGTTGGTGGTCATATACATGTTAAGAAAAAAAAGACCTGGCTGAGCCGAAGGTTTATCATGGTAGAAGCCAATGTCTCGGGTGATTATGATAATGTTTAGTGCATACAACATAAAATTACTCACCTGTCCATATCGTGATGAAGCTAAATGCACATTCCTGTTCTTGAGAGAGAAGTCTGGTCTCTTCCCCAGCCCATAGTTGCTCTTGTTCTGAGATATGAATTTCTTTGGTCTATCCAGTCTTTCCGTTGAGCCCGTCTCATCTTCCTCTGTCCGCTTGGAAGTAGACGGGATCCCTCTGTAAGCCCCTCTCGTACCCCTGATGGTCTTCTCAGGAGACTTATCTTGCTTCCTTGTGATGAGGTTCTCTTTCCTCTGCTTGGTATTCCGCAAACTAACATTCGATGACATATTGTCCATATTTTATCTTCCATATATCAAATCCTTCTAATATTAATCATGATTATAGCTGAATAAATAGCAATTCCCAAGCTTTTTTTTTTCATGGAGTAAATGTTAGATTAATAAGGATTAAAAACTAATTAATTTGTTAATTAATAATAAATAAGTAACTAGTTCCGTCTTTTCATTCTCTCTCGCTTTGTTGGCATCCTTCTCTATTTCCGCTCAACCGTCTTTATACTAGGAGAAAGTAAAAAAATATTAAAAACTAAAAAAAATAAACAGTCTTCAGGAAGATTTTGGAAAGTTTTCTTGCAGGTTTTTTGATGTTATCTGTAACCAAAGAAAAAATCTCATTAAACAATGAAATTAAGTACATGTAAAAAAAGTTTTGTAACTAAAAAGTTGACAAAGGTTACAGACCGCAGTGTCTGTGGAGCATAAATCTTAAATAAAACAAAAAAAAATCTAGGATATGAAGTAACTACTACTCATTTTAAATTTCACTGGCCGAACATAATGTGTTGCTATTTTCTTGTTCATAAATCTTATAATGAAATTCAATGTTAAGATTATATTAGAAAATTATAAATTACAAAAAGAGTTCACGCTAAACATTATAAAACCAATGTAAATGATCTTTATCAGAGGAATCAGTCTGTCGGACAAGATTATCAAGATAAATAATTGCACCACAGCTGATGTTTATTTCTGTCTCAATGTATGTACCTACATAATAATATAGTATAAACTATTATGGAACCTATATGTATATCTAAAAAAGTAAGAATCATTTAAATAAATGTAGAAACATTTATTAAGTGAGTATCTGTGATTTTAATGTTTGTTAAAAATAAGTTAATGGTATTTTAGTCTTGCAAATTTATGACACTGATTCGAGACCAAAGAATGCATAGAATTTTCTTTTTTGTTTTATAAATACATTTATCTAAAAAGTGTGCTTATCCATACTAATATCATAAATGTGAAATGAACTCTGCTGTCTGTTACAATTTCATGCCTAAGCCACTAAACCAATTTTGATGGATTTTGGAATATAAGTAGATGGGGTTTTGGAGAAGGACATAGGCTACTTTTTTTGCGAAAATAAATCTTGGAGGGGGTGAAATAAGAGATGAAAGTTTAAATGGAGACCTGATAATTTCTCGAGAGATATAAAAAACCATTACCTACTTACATCTTTACTTTTGGTAAGAAACAAAGATTGTTTCCGCGTTTTTTAACTATGCAAGGTAAAATAAGGGGTGATATAATTATTTTCTTAATATACTTACTTTCCTACCTTGATGGTACAAACCCAGCATAGCGGGCGGGTATATATGAGAATAAATAATTATATGCCAGTATATGTATATTTAAAATGAGCATAATATGATGTAGTAACATTAGGTAAACATTCTTCCTGAATAGTTGTGATTCCTTCTGTTTTATTTGTTAGATTGTCAAACAAAAGGAAGAGGTATATTTAAAAAAAAAAAAAACGACTTCGTTCTTCTAAGCCCAAACAAGTCTAGTTTCCTACATTATTTTACTAACAAGTTCCAGTGGTACTTCACTGGAAATATTCTGGTGACCATAAACAAAACTCACAGGAAAGCAAAACATGAAATTTTATTTACATTTCACATCCAATAACATATCTTTTCTAGCTATTTTGGTTTAAAAATGAAACTACTCTACTAATTTTGATTAAATTTCTATGGCAAAATAAGTATATATACTTTCAAAATAAAAAAATATTTTTTCAAATTGATTTATTAATGATGGAGTTTCTAGGTAATGAACATAAACAAATTTAAATAAAAAAATCAGCTAAATTGAGTCCTCTTTCTTTTACAAAGTTAGTACAAGATTTTTTAAAGCATAAAAAAATATATTGAAAACACAATCCATAAATTGTTATGCTTGATTTATTTAGCTGCAAAAAATCAAATATAGGAATTATAATTTAGACACCATTGACTCATTCTATTTTTGTACAAGAGATGAATTCATGTTTCAATTGCAATTGTTGTTTCTCTTAATCAAACCAGTACTAAAAGGCTTCCAAATAAATGTGTTTTAAAATAATTTTACATGTTCTTGGTTAAAATAACAAGCTGCGCTCCATGGTTTCAGCTACATTTGATAGAATGAAAGTTAGTTAAATTGCAAATTTCATCAAATGCCATTTACAGTTTGAAGAAGTAACAAACACAATATAACACACATATTTTTTTGTTATATGATCAGAATAGGGGTATAAGTACGGCTAATGTGTGTTAACTGAATTATACTGGGGAAAAGCACATTATGTTTCCCCCATAGTCCATTTCCCCCTACTAGTATCTTGCCGTGGTGGTGCCGGCGTAAGAATAGTACTCCACCCTCTCTACCCGTGGTTGCCGTAAGAGTCGGCTAAGGATGTAATCTGGAAGATGGGCAGCAGCGTCTTCCTTGAACAATCACACCTAACTGCACCCGCCAACCCGCCTGCCAAGCGTGGAGAATATTGACAAAACCCCCCCAGGAGGAGGCCTATGTCCAGCAGTGGACGATCTATGGCTGATGATGATGATGATGAGTATCTTCCTAAGGCAACCTATAAACCCACCTATTTGACGTATGAGCAAAGCTGCAGTGGACTGAATACAGGTTTAAAACTGTTAGCAAAAAGCAGTTGCTCTATAGATTGTTTTACTATATGGTAAATAAACAAAAAAAAACTCTGTGAAGTCTCTCTGCACTAAGCTTTCGTTGGAACATAGATGTTCAAATTAAAAAATATCTAACTGGAAATCAGACTCCTAACTTCTAAAACAATGCTACCATTTTATTAATATAAAAGATTCTCCTAATAGGTTGACTGTATTGCACATGGTGTGTCACTTTGTCCATATACTTTTACAAGTCAAGTTGACTGAAAGGAATATTTATTTGTGTCTTTCTTGGCATAAATTGTATTCTGTGGATGTCTTTAAACTCATTTTATATAGTGAAATTGTGTAATGTACATTAAGATATAGAGGTCATAATCGCGAGTCAGATGGCAGATGGACAATGGCACCTATTTCTGATAAGTATTTACGACACAGGACACGAACATGTTGCATTGTTTACCATACGTTGACGCAAGATTAGCTATTTGAATCACGGGTACAATGACACACGACTGTCATGCGAGAAAATGCGCTCAATAGGTATAGAATGCAGATGCAGTGCTCTTCGCCGAACTCACCAACAAAAAAAAACTGTAAACCACATTTATAATCGTGCAAAATACGAACCGGCATCGAAAAGATATGCACAAATGTCGCCAATTAACCGATCATTAGAACACTAATCACTTTGCACCACCGACTACATACACACTTCTGCGCTCGTTCCTATCCCTGATTAGCATTGATAACTGCTAAAATCTGCAGACATCTACTGATCTATTGTAGTTAATGGCGCATAGCTGAATCAAGCTGAATAAATAAGAGTAAAAAACCGAGATGACAGCACGTCAATAAAATGGAGTGGTTTTCTAGCGCTACTAGGTATGTCTGTACCTCGGTATCGCCATTTCCAGGAAGGTGAACTTTTTCATCGATCCGCAAACGATATTTTAGCTAAATTGAAGTGGGATTCTATAAATACTTACAAATATAAATCTGGAAATCACACCATTGTTTTTTCTTCTGCACAATCAGTAATAGATGTTGCTACATTAGAAAAAAATGTCACCGCAAAAAGTGGGTCATTCATCATCGATCTAGCTGTTATTTCATTCACTTTCACTTAGCAAATTCAGAAACCAGAAAAAAATCCTTAAGGATTCCTGGAATTGTTCGTTTAATATTAATCAGGAATAGGCTACCAATTACTAACATTGCTAAATAATTATTATTGAACTTTTTGACTGAAAACATACATTTATAGGGTAACATAGGGAGAGATCATGCACAAATTTGCAACTTTTTGTACAATAATTTTGTATGTATGCAACACTTTGGAGGAAAATCGTTATACTTCAAGCTACGCAGAAAATCTTAACTAGATCCATTTGGAATCAATAAATATTTTTGACAGTTGAGTATTACGTAAGTTGGATCGTGTTGGATCGCGAACGCTTATTGTTTTCATACATAAATAGATAAGAATATAATACATTGTATTACGGTTATTATTATGTACGGGTATATAATTATTATCATATAAGCGGCGAATGAAAATACACATATAAGTAGGAAAATATGTTTTTCTTTCAGGAAATATTACAACAATAATATTATACATAGGTAGTCCTTAGAACCTTTTGTGGTTTATAAATCATCTTTGATACCTTACATAATCTGATTTACTTTATGATAAGTTTTTAAAGTAGGTAAGATTTAATGTACTTATTTTTGTTAGTTTCATTTGATTTCATTTTCATCAAATCCATTCAATTCACTACTCACTCTTTATTGTCTTATATCGGGTAGGTAGGGAGTCGGCTTCGATGCACATCCAATCCTTGAAAATATTAAATGAGTAATAGGGTACTCGGTAGTGGTAAAACGTACAATGTGTAGTGTCAAAATAAACAAAAAATATTGTGACAATGACAACCAAAACGCCAGACACGAAAAAGATCTTGAATTTGTGTGTTGTATTGTAAATTGTGATTGATATACATGGCATAAAAATTGATTTATCCGAATTCTATGTGAATATGAAGTGAATAATTAGAATAAACGAAATAAATATAACGATGGCTTTTGTGAGTGCTGTAACCGGTGATGACTGCACGAAGAAATTCATGGAAGTGTTACAAAATGATTTTAAAACACTTAGTTTGGAAACCAAGAAGAAATACCCTCAGATAAGAGAGGTTTTTATCTTGTTAACGTTCTTATTTCCTACTTAACAATTATTACTTCATTACCATCAGAAAGGATATGTCTAAAATCTATAAAACACGAGAACTCAGTCCAATTAATTGCCCTATAAGTACATCTATTGCAATCATTTTAATCATCTATTTAATTTGAGTATCTAGAACAATAGACTCTACAATGCAGACTAAAAGTTTTATTTATAATGTTTTATTTGTATGACTGTATTTCAAATGCTAAAAATGTGTGTAAGATGCATGTCAAAAGATAAATAAGTTCTCTTATAAGTTACCTAAATGTAATGCATCATTATTTTTACAAGATCTTTAATTTCTATTGTAACACGACTCAGTACTAAGGCTATGATATTATGACCTTCAAATGTTATATCATATTCTGGCTCTAACATAAACTCAAAACATATTTTTATTTTAATTGAATAGTTAATTTTTGCTCTCTTTTATCTTTTGAGAACAGATAAAGTGTGATGTAAAATCTAAATAAGAATGTTCTTGAATGTGTGCTACAGTTTTATATATTAATATTTGTAATATCTATCTTTCAGGCATGTGATGAAGCCATAGAGAAGTTATCCTTAGCTGCAAATAATCCTCAAGCCTCCTTATATGGAGTTGTAAATCAGATCCTGTATCCTCTCGTGCAAGGATGTGAGAGCAAGGACCTGAAGATCATCAAGGTATGCCTCTAGAGCCGTGAGAGCATATATCTAATTAGGAAAAAGAGTCAAATCTCATTATTGTTCTTCTATTATGAATCCCTACAAATTTCTTTCAACATTGTTGTATATACTATATCAACTTGAAAACCCCACTGCTGGGTTTGCTTACCGTCAAGGGATGATTGGACCATAACTTATATATTCCACTGATGTTTCATTCTACATATAAGTATGTTTCCTCACAATGTTTTCCTTGCTTTAAAACAAGTATGAATGTAATAAAATGTTTATTATACATGTTTACTGTGTGTCGCTGCAATGATCATGGACAGGTGTTACCTCTTACCATCAGGAGAATGTATCATTTGTCTCATTATTATATTTAAAAAAAAATACTGTAATAAATATTTAGCCTCTTAAGTGACTAAAAATATATACATATGTACATATATTGTTAAGTTCCTGAACAATAACATAGAAATTAAAACTTAGTATCTTTTGATAATTAATTAAGTAATTGATTGTTTTGCTGATTTACCCGACTTAATTAAGTAATGATTGAAATGTATATTTGGAACTGGTTAAATTTCAGATACCTAATAAGTGCTAATAACATTTATGTATGTACCATATAAAATATCTAATATACCTAGTTTAATTATAAAAGTTGTATAATTAGTTTATAGATTTCAAGATGTCTCTTGGCTAAGTGACAATTGTAGTAAGCATAATGTATGTATTAATATTTATAACTGTAAATTGTAACCTAATATGAAAAGAAAGATCTAAAAAAAATGCCTTGCTGAGTTTCTTGCCGGAGTCTTCTCAGTTGAAGTGTAATTACGAGCCGGTGGTAGATTCAAACATGTAACTTAACGTTCATAAGTACCTTACCAGGGCCTAAACTGAATAAATGGCTTTTTGAAAGGTCCTTCAGTGAGTAGGTTCCTTCATCTCTTCCAGACCTATGACAGTTTCGTCCACTGCTTTCTTACTGCCCTATTGTTGTCCAACTAACAAGCTGTTCACCCAGTGATAAGAATGTAGGCTAGTAAATTATAAATTTTTTGTTTCAGTTCTGTCTGGGTACCATCCAGCGACTGATAGCTCAGCAAGGCATAGACGCGAAGGGCGCTCGCCATGTGGTTGATTGTCTTTACAACCTGGGCCAGGCTGGAGTTCTGGAGCTTAAGCTGCTGCAGACCGCTGCTCTATTAATGACTACTTCAGATCTGGTGCATGGAGACACTCTCGCTAGGGTGAGGATCCTATAGAAATGACAAAAGCTCTAATAGTATTAAAGATTGATTATTATAACAATATTGAAGTTGCCATATACAGAAAAAATTATCAATTGTTACACAGAAAAAGTATAAGAGACTTGACTAAATGTCAACATGACAATTTTTTTTTTGTTTTAAAATTTACAATTTAGTAGTCATCATCATCACCTCAGTCTACGCTGATCTCAGCGGTTGTCCTACGCTTCGCTTGTCGGCCCGTATTCTCCACTTGCAATTACAACTAAGTATTAATTAACGTAAATCAATTCGAAAGTTTCTGCAACCTAGTTGAGAGCCAACTGGCTTCAAATCTGGAGGTCCTGGATTCGAACCCCATGGCACACACCTGTCTTTTCCAAGTTATGTGCATATTGCCGATAACTTCAAATGATGAAGGAATACATCATGAGGAAACCACACCTGAGAGTTGTTAAAAAAATCTCGAAGATGTTTGAAGTCTGCTAACCGCACTTGGCCAGAGTGGTCGACTATTTCTTTACCCTTCTCACAATGAAAAGAGGCCCACGCCTAGCTGTGGGTCAGTTTATAAAAACAGGGCTGATTCGGAATGCAAATTGAATTGTTATAAACAAACATAAATGGACAAATTAAGAACCTCCTATTTTTAAAGCTAACCTAACCTGGTGGTTTCTAGACAATGGTGATGTGCATGAAGATGGTGACGACTTGCGAGGCTCGTGACGTCAGTACGAGTCACGCGGCAGCGGCTACTGTGCGCCAGCTACTGGCGCTAGTGTTCGAGCGAGCGTTGCACGAGGCTGAAGGTAAGCCACTATTGCCAGATGTGTAAGTTCGTCCAAGCTGAGCCCTAGTTTCAGATTTATTGTACCACCCGCAGGCATGAGATAGCTTTTTATTCTACAACTAAGGTTAAAAGTTTGGGATGTGGCCAGGCCGAAAAAAAGTTATTGTAATCATTTGGTTATTATCATTTCATACTTTTATGTTAGTTCCCACTCGAATTTTACATATTTAGTTAGAATTTGCATTATAGCTTATAATTATGAACTAGGTTATTTAAAAACAATGCTAGACATTCACGAGTGAATCCACAAGCTCTGTTAATGATTCTTATATAACTATGAATGTAATCTTTTATCAAGCATAAATGTACTTTTAAAACATCTATGAATATAATCTTGTACCTAATCTATATCTTTAAACGAGCAATTCTTGTATATATATATATATATATATTCTGAATCTCGGAAACGGCTCTTAACGATTTTCATGAAATTTTGTATCCACGGGGTTTCGGGGGTGAAAAATCGATCCAGCTAGGTTTCATTTTCAGAAAACGTCGTTTTATCCATGTTTTCAGCCGAGCAATGCTCGGTCGACCAGGTACTATATTATTATGAATGCAATCTTATAGCAACTATGAATGTAATCTTATAATAACTACGAATGTTATCTTCATATTACTATTAAGGACATAATCTTAAAACTACTATAGATATAATCTTGTAATCAATGATTATGAATATAATTTTTAATATATGTATTATCATGAATTTAATTGTATAATAACTATGAATGTAATCTTATGATTCATTAATTAAAATAAGTATGAATTAATCTTATAACTAATTATTATTATGAACATAATTTTATAACAACTATGAACTAAATCTTATGATTAATTACGAATGTAATCTTATAATGACTATAAATGTATTTTAGGTACACTGACGGTAAACCCCGCTGACATCCGACCGCAGACCAACAGCAAAGCGCCTAAGGACCTGAAGCCGTGCGCTGTCGACGCTTACCTTATTATGAAGGTACTTTATAACTTTTTTGCTAATCGGAATTAGGTAAATAAAAAAATATATAAAACTGGCTTTTCAGAGAAAGAAATTGAATTACTAATAAGTAATTATATTTTTTTATTGACATTTTATCATATGGTTTTTTTTATATCTGACATTTTCACTATATTGACATTGCTTTGATTTTTATATTTTTAAATATGGAATGAAAAAAATTACCTGTAATTTTAGTGCTATCAATAAAATATTTGTATTTGTTTAAGAAATTGTTACGAATTCTTTGATCCATTAGCTATCGAGTAGTGTCATTAAATTTTGATATTATATATGTCCCTATTTTGTTATCAGTTTTTTGTATTTCCCACTATGGAAGCAAATTTAAAGACTTATTCATGTCAAAAATCTTACTGCTTTAAAAATGCCGTTCTTATAATGTAAATATTTTTTTCAAGGATATTATCCAACTGATCAACGGAGACTCGGCCGATTGGCTTGTGGGACTCACCGACGTGCCAAAGACATTCGGACTGGAATTGCTCGATACAGTCCTGACTGATTTCTCCGCTATATTCTTTAAGGTACAAAAATCTTTTAAAATGTTTAAACATAATTTAATATCGGTCTATGTTGTACTTGGTGGTAGATTCCATTAGCAGGAGGTGGTCTAGGTAGGTTATTACCACAACAGTGACACATATTCTGCCGCCAAGCAGTCCTTATGATAACTGCAATAATTCGGGTTTTTGGGCTTTCTGACTTAAGTACATATCCATAATCAGGAAAAATGACCCGAATGTAGCCGAAGCCAAGTTATTGCACTCTTCGTAAGGACGGCAGAGTTGTGTGTTTGTAAACATTACTGTGTTGTGGCTGAAGGGTACTGCAGCTAGGGAAATATTGACGCGTTTGAGACTTACTATCGAAAGTCTCGAAGTAATCAGTAATATTTATTAATTTGGCCATAAATAACAATAATGTTACTTAACAGTGCAAACTCCGTTTATGAATGAATGCTCAAGCAGCGATGCACTGGACTTTGTTTTGTTATACAAAGTTCTGTGTATCGCTGCAATGGTCATGGATATTCGTTGTCTCTTACCATCAGGAGAGCGTCTCGTTCGCTTCATTAATTTTAAACGACTTCAAAAAGGAGGAGGTTCTCAATTTGAATGGAATTTTTTTAAACTTTTGAAATGAAATTTTTTGTGTACGTGGACGATGTAATTGTCTTTGGCAAGACGTTTTTGAATCTTAGCGTGTCTAGCTAGACTCGTACTGTTCAAGTGTTTCTTGGCGTGAACATAATTTAACAAAAAAATTAAAAATAAACTATCTTAAAAAAAAGTAAAACCGACTTCAAGAAAAAAACATCAGCACTAAAAAGCGAAAAATAAACTTACTTTACAAAGTATTATTATACCTGCTAGGTCTAATAATGCACTGATCTGTTTGAAGTCGGTGCCAAGCACCGGCACCTAGGCTAGGCTAAGCACCGACTTCAAACATATCAGTAGGTACCTAGCAGGTACAATAATACTTTGTAAAGTTAGTTTATTTTTCGCTTTTTAGTGCTGATGTTCTTTTCTTGAAGTCGGTTTTACTTTTTTTAAAGTTTGTTTTATATTAAAAAGAAATTGGTCCGGGACTAAAAAACTTTCATAGCTGATTTTTTCACAGTTTCATTGTTGAGCCTTTTACATCTTCTTACATCCCAAGCTCACAAATATTAGCCCATCTGCTTAGTTTAGGGTCCAATAAATTAACATTTTATACTTTGAATTGTAAAGTCAAAAATCATGTTTAGATCTACTAAGTTTATTGAATTATTTTCTCTGTACACTGTACTTTCTCTAAATAAATTTATTTTTATTTGTCGCACTATGGGGCAAAAGCTTTTCCTTCCTCTTTCCATATCTATATCGTTAGCAGCAACTTCATCCTTTCTCCTCTTTCTACGAGACCCAGTCGATTGTGGTTTTCGCTCATAGTTTTGCTGCGCTAGCGTTTGCCCTGCCAATCCTATTGTAGTTACGGATAAATGGCAGCTTTTTGAGTATTTTATCTTAAAAAAGTTACTAATCTTAGTAGGTTTTTTGATCTTTTTAAATTATTTTTTCAGATTTCCGACTTTAAATTTCTTCTAAAAGAGCATGTCTGCGCACTGATTATAAGACTGTTTTCGCCAAATGTTAAGTACAGGTAAGAAAAATATCAAAATTTTATAACTTATTTAATTGAAATCTATTTGTAAACTACCATGGCACACTTTCGATTTCTAGAATAGCAAAGTATACAATCAATTTGTAAAAAAAAATACATTATCGATTTTTTTAATTTACATTTAAACTAGCTTATATCGATTTGCATTATGGTCATAAAATAGTTAAATATTGGATGACTGAAATGTCATCCAGCGCCATCTAGTTCCAAATTAAGCAAAGCTTGTATTATAGAAACCAGACAGCCCTGTTGGCTCATTGGGAGTATGCCTGCCTGAGCTGTAGGGCGTGGGTTCGATTCCCGCCAAGGACAAATGTTTGTTTGGTATAAACAAATGTTTATTCTGTGTATGGGTGTTCTGTGTGTATTATAAGTATGTATTTACAAAAAAAAAAGTATTTATGTATTCTATCAGTTATCTGACTTCCATCACACAAGCTCTGCTTACTTTGGGGTCAGATGGCGCTGTGTGTAATGTGTCCTACAATATTTATTTATTTAGATAACTGTTTATTTTTGTTGTTGTAAATACTAATACATTAAAATACCCATATACAGAAAAAAAAAACATCACAATAGTCACATAAATATTTGACACAGCTCATCTGATGTTAACTAACGGTGTGATCGAAGATCGTAAAGCACACCTAGCCTGGAATGGTACTGGCTCTCAAATGAGGCTGCCGGAACAAACCGTTAGGTGCTTGGCGGCAGATTTTCATTTAAACTTGAGGGTAACTAGCCAGCCGAGTACTAAAAAGTACCCTACCACCACGCTATGGTTTCCTCACGATGTTTTCATTCGCATCTCAAGCTCATTGTTGGAGTTTGAAGTCACGCCTTTCAGCATGCGAACTGACCGCGCTAACCACTTAGCTATCGAACTATTATTGACTTACCAACAAGTAATACATTTTTTATCGACATTTAGTCATGTTGACATATATTATATTGACATGTGTAATGATTTTGACATGTTTAATTATGAATTGAAAAATGACCTCTAACTTTAGTGTTATCAATAAATTATTTGTATTCAGCTCATGAAGCAGATGTAGACTCGAATGGGATAAAAGGGAAGTTTAAAAACTTCTTGTTCAGTAATTGTGCTGTTTGTTTGTAGGGCAGCGTTCACGTCGCTACACATACCGGGCGCGGCTGCGGCGGCCGGCGGCGCGGGCAGCCCGGCCGCGGCCGAGCGACCACATTTCCCCGTTACCATGCGGCTTCTGCGTCTCGTTGCCATCATACTGCACAAATATCACGCAGCTTTGGTAAGAATAATCCCACCAAACACATTTTCATATAAGATGTTGCCAAAACGAGACAACATGGCTCGCACTGTCAAAAAGTTATCTGATCTTATGTAGAGCCAAGCTTCTAACTTCACAAAGTATACTTTTTTGTTTTTGTTCTTTTCGTAAGTGTTTATTGATGAATTCATATACATAAATAAAAGACGAAAAGTATTCGTCTACGATTAAGAAAAAAAAAAACAAATTACACGATTTCCTGTCAAAATAATAAAATTTTCTTGGTGGTAGATTTCCTTAGCAGGAGGTCGTCTAGGTAGGTACCACCGCAGTACCAGATATTCTGCCGGTAAGCAGTAATGTGTAAGCATTACTGTGTTCCGGTTTGAAGGGTACTGCAGCTAGCGAAATCACAGGGCTATTGAGACTAACCATCCAGTCTCAAAGTAATGAGCGCCAAGGCAGCGATGCCCTGGACTTTGTTTTATTACTCAAAGTTCTATGTATCGCTGCAATGGTCAGGCGTTATCTCTTATTTCTTAATAGCGTCTTGTTCGTTTTATAACTGTAACATTAAAAAAAAAACTTAAACATTCTTCTATTTTTTTAGGTAACTGAGTGTGAAATCTTCCTATCTCTGACAATAAAGTTTCTGGACCCCGACAAACCGCTGTGGCAAAGAGCACTCGCTTTGGAAGTGTTACATAAAATGTCTATACAACCTGGTAAGTTTATATGTGAACATCTCTCTCTCTCTCTCTCTATCTCTCTCTCTCTCTCTCTCTCTCTCTCTCTCTCTCTCTCTCTCTCTCTCTCTCTCTCTCGCTCTCCTCTGTCTGTCTCTCTTTTTGACATATAGGTTACAATGTAAGTCTCATAACGAAAAAAGATTACATACATACATAGATTAAGATTGATTTGACTAACTTTCCTTTTTCTCTACCTATTAATTAAAAAAATTAAGAATATTTTAATTCAAAGTTCATTTATATATTATTGTAGACAAAGGTCACGGGCCCCAGTGACTGTGGAGCGTAACATTAAAATAAAATAAAAAAATAAACGTCTGCGTTTGAAGGTCAAAAAAGGTATCTGGAAGTTTGAAGACGTTCGCATTTCCGAACTCGATCTTGCATCGTCAAACTTGCATGATTCCACCGTCCTACATCTACAAATTTAATAGTGCGGGCTAGCTGCGCTGCCGAAAAATCAGTTCTATCAAAATCTAGATTTTTCTCGAAACTGCCAGAAGATAACCGGAGTCGCCATTATCGAACACGATGTGGATGACATCATCATCATCATCATCATCAAATATCATCAGTAGCGATGCGTCAAATCAATCTCAAGGTTCTTCTTGTTACACGACTGTCTAAAAAAAGAGTGTAATGTTTTCAGGAATCTATTTATGTATGTATGTGAGTTTATTTATTCCATTATAACTTTTCAACGCGTCAATAGATTTGGATGTATGTGTATCGTTAGAATCCTTACATCATCTCAAGTGACACAGACTGTATTTTTTTAAAAATATTTTGATTAATCTTTTTGAGTGATTTATCTTTCCTTCCCGTATAAATGATATATCATTTTGACATATTATATTGTAATGTATCATACTTCAGACTGTTTTTTCCTTTTTAATTTATAATACTTTCTTTACGTAATTTTTGCAGGACCAAATTCACATGCCGAGTCACGGCAAAATAAGAGAACTAAATCAATAAAATATCTATAACATCAATCACATCACATCATCAGCCATAGGACGCCCACTGCTGGACATAGGCCTCCTCCTGGGGGGGTTTTGCCAATACTCGCCACGCTTGGCAGGCGGGTTGTGTGAGGTGTGATTGTTCAAGGAAGACGCTGCTGCCCATCTTCCGGATTACATCCCTTAGCCGACTCTTACTGCAACCACGGGTAGAGAGGGTGGGGTACAATTCTTACGCCGGCACCACCACGGCAAACAACATCAATATAAACCCTATTTTTAGTGAATAAGTTTCATTTCCCGATGAGATCTCGTGTAGTTGTAAATACCAGCTCAATATTATATTATTTGCAGACCTGTTGAAGTCATTCTGCGAGTGCTACGACATGAAGCCACATTCGACCAAGATATTCCAGCACATTGTGAACGCTCTCGGGGCGTACGTTCAGAGTCTATTCGTCGCTTCCAACGTGAATATACCCGCTGGTAAGTTACTTCAACCATGAAAACTGACGTGGTTTTGCCTTTTTTATGATTCCGTACCTCAAAAGGAAAAAACGGAACCCTTATAGGATCACTTTGTTGTCCATCTGTCTGTCAAGACCCTTTTTCTTCAGGTATCAAGCTGAAATTCATATAAAATACCCAGGTCTACTGTCCCTTGGAACTGCGATTAAATCAAACTTCTAAGCCAACGCAAATTAAAGATACAGCCGTTTATGCTGGAAACTTTCGACACTCGCAAGGGAACCAAAACCTACAGGGTACTTCCCGTGAACTTAGAATCTTGAAATTTGGCACGAAGCAACGTCTATAAGACGTTGCACAGATAAAGCAAAAATTGCGAAAAGCATAAATTACCAAAAAAAATACCATAACTTTTACTTTTATACCTACAGGTTTATACGGAACCCTCGGTACGCGAGTCCGTCTCGCACTTGGCCGTTTTTTATTTTTTATTTTTTAATGTAAAAGTGATTAGTCAAACGAGTCGCTCTCCTGGTGGTAAGAAATAACATCTGTCCATGATCATTTCAACGATACACAGAACTTCGAGTAGTAAAACAAAGTCCATGGCATCGCAGCTTTGGCGCTCACTACTTCGAGACTGAATGGTTAGTCGCGACAGCCCTGAATGAGATGATGATGATAATGACCGCATCTTCGCTTAACATCAGACGATATGGCGGTCAAACGCAAGCCTATATATAGAAATATTTTTTTTGAAATAATATCTTAGTTTTTACACAACTGCCCAAAGAAGGAGTGTAATGTTTTCAGGGTTCATGTTTGTCTGCTAGGTTTTAAATGATTTTTTTAGATTTGAATGTAAGAATCGTAACAATCCTTACATCGTCCCGAATGAGACTGATCACGTGCCATAAAAAAAAAAAAAACTATTTGGCCCCATTATTATAGATCCATTTTCAATTCATCCATCCATCATCATTAATCCATTTCAATCGCTCAACATTGTATTTATATAACTGTAGAATATCATGTCCGCCCCGGCTTGACACGAGTGCAATGTAAATGCTAATGTGTATTTATTATACATATAAACCTTCCTCTTGAATCACTCTGTCTATTGATGGAAACCGCATTAAAATCCGTTGCATAGTTTGAAAGATCTAAGCGTAGAGACGGCGGGAAGCGACTTTGTTTTATGTAGAGATTTATGTGATCTGTTATAGGTGCCAAATAAATGCAAATTTATTGGTTTAAAACTAGATTTAAATTTGTCTGTTTAGTTTCGCTTTAAAAACAACTCTATGCCATTGAACAGAACAGCCTACGCACTACGCAGCCGGGTCGTGTAACTCGAGATAGTCATCTGCTTCCCTTGCCTTCGGCACGTCCGCGTCGTCCAGCCCCACATTCGTGTCTGAGTACATGACACGGGCGATTAGCGCCTCGTCCCCTGGGTAATAGTCGTCTTCTGGCACAGGGGAAACGGGGCTTATACCCTGGCGAAGCATCGCGGGATCTGAAAAGTTGTGCAGAAAAGGAATGAAAAATAACAACCTGATCATTGCATTGCAAAGCCGTAGTACAAACCACGATTGCTTTTGGCCACCCTGTTGATTTATTTGGTAGTAGCTCTGCTACCTGAGCTTATGGTTTTGGATTCGATTCCCATCCAGGATAAACATATATATGACAAATATATATTTGTTCTGTATCTGGGTGGGTAAGTATATAAGTATAATTAGTTACTTTTTTTGTTGCGGGATTACTAATGTTTAATGTCGGATACTCAGACTATCGTTTCGCCACATCCTTCAATATGGGTCAAAACCACGTCAGATTCCATAGTAAAATAGCTATTAGTTAACTGGTTCCCACAGTACGATTTTTGCTTAGTTTGGGGCTGAAAATTGTTATTTATGGATCAGACAAAATTATTTATTGGTCACCTTGTATTTTCCTCAAAAAGATACGCGCATGGGTGTCCCCGCCGTAGGCCAGAATCTTCAGGTAGAGGTCCACTATAGGCTGACAGGTATGAATGCATTTATTGTAGCTTGAAAACCTGTTGCTGCGAGATGATTGGGGGCAACCGAGCCTCTCCCTGAACACAAATATTATTAACAGTGTAAATACGGCAAGCCTTATTAGGAAATCGTCTAACTCCATCTCGCGTGATGAATATGCAGTCTATATGGTGTAGCACGCTTGCCTAAAAAAACGATTCACTCGCGACATGAAAGCAACCACTCGGTCAGCAAATTCCACTGTTTAGCAGTTCTTATGATTAAAGTTGAATCAGACCGTTTTGTTCGCGCTTTTGAAACATCGACAATGAAACGGCAACGACATTTTATTGGAGTCTCGGCTTCAAAGCCTCGAACATCGTCATAGAATTGTCGGTTTTCTACCAGATACATTTCGGAGACTGTGCACTTGAACTGCGTAATTTGCTTCTCCCTGCACCTTTTGCTTGGTGGTAGGGTACTTTCTAGTACTCGGCTGGCTAGCTACCACCCTTAAGTTGAAAATCTGCCGCCAAATGTCTAACGGTGTGTTGCGGCAGCCTCACTTAAGAGCCAATTCCATTCCAGGCTAGGTGTGCTTTATCATCTTCGGCCACACCGTCACTTAACATCAGGTGAGTTGTGGTCAAACACCTAGCCTGTCAAACTGCCTGCCTGGCCTGTCTGGCCTGCCTACCGGAAGGCCAGACAAACGTGACCAAAACGTCATCATTACATGGTGGATTCTCCATGTACTCACAAAGCTTTTTTATTGCACATTTTTTAGTTGCCCAGTGAGGTTGTGAATTCTGCCGGAGTCTGTGCTCCCTGTTAGGAACAATATGGGTGTCTTCAAATCTAGAGTAAATAGATTTCTTTTAGGTAACCATGCTCCACTTTAGACCGACAACTGCTTAACATCAGGCAGGGTGTGGTCAAACGCGAACTTATTTTGATTTAAAAAAAAAAAGAATCGGTGTCGCTTTATAGATCCGATAGAGACCATCCGATAGAGTGATTTAATAAAACTGAAGGTAGTAGTAGAAACCCCTCACGTGCAGTTCATGAGTTGAAAGTCGAACATCCAAGCTTGGATTATCGCATCCAGGCAAACGCCGGGCGTGTACCGTCGCGTACAGCGAATCTTGTATTGTCGTGATAGCGATTCTTCTAAGTTATCTTCATCTGAATAAGAAAATAAAGGGTGTAGGAAGTTGAATTTTCAGAATAAGGCATATTGCAAAGTATTCAAGAGATATATTTTTAGTGCATTTTCGCTTAAAACTAATTTTGGTTACAACAATAAGAATTTTAAATTAAAATGTATCTATCTTGACGACAATTTTTGAAAATCTATCCGAAATATCTAAAACTAAAACCCGACATAAACTAAAAATCAAAAACAAATTAAAAATATTTAATTGAAATAACCATAATTCTTCATATCTTCTTCTAGCTGCAGTAACTAGTTGGTAAATTGTTATTAACAACAATTACTGGTTGTCTCGAACAGGGGCGGACCAGGAGTTTATGGGGCCCTAGGCTAATACTACTTAGGGACCTGCCTAAAAACAAAAAAAACCTGTTTTCGATAATGCGTACTACTAAGGTACACGGTTTAGGAAAAAAGAAGAAGGCAATCAAATAGATTTTATTTATTAAGTATGCCACGCGCAAACAGCTAATGAGAGACATTATCACAAAACAAATCAACAAGTTATGTGTAGTTGCTACATTAATAATAAATCAATATTTTTGCATTTTTGCGCCTTAAATTCCTTTATTTGCTCATCACATTGTAAATCCTTTGTTCAATCACTATTTATGGAAAGAACTGATAAATAATTTAGTCGATGGTTTGACATTGTTGTCCTATATTTGTTTTCTATATACGACATCCTAGAGAAAGAGAGCTCCGCTTCACATGTAGCGGCAACGTTAAAAACATTTTAAGATATAAAAATTAGTGAAAACATCAACAAGTTTCTTTTCATAAATAAGCACAATTTTTTTTACTGCATTTTGTTTTCAACGGGGGCTGGGGGCCCTTTATATCCAAAACTAGTATGTCGCGTGGTTGCGCGGGCCGCAAGCGGCCCGCGGAGGGGGGTGTACAGCAAGGGGGGCAAATCAGACAGGTGTTTTTGTACTTTGTGTTTGACTTTAAAAAACATAAAAATGGGTAAAGAATCGCAATACGGTTCAATATTGGCTGATGATGATGATGGTGAATTAATGACTGGCATCCTAAGACCAAGTCCAGATATAAAAACTTAAAAAAAATGTACAAAATTAATGATGGGTAAGAAAACGGAATACGGTTCAATATTTGCTGAAGATGATGATGATGATGGTGAATTAATGACCGGCATCCTGGGACTGGTGGTGAATTAATGACCGGCTACCTAAGACCAAGTTCAGTAAAAACTTTAAAAAAGAAAAACAAAATGAAAGAAGTAAAGAATCGCAACAAGGTTCAAAATTGGCTGATTGTTATGATGATTAAGAAAGTAGGTACGTTACCCTAAGAAAAACTCCATTAAAAAAAAAGTAAAACAATAAGTACTTCGCGTGGTTGCGCGGCCTGGGGTGTACGGCGAGGGGGGAGGTCAGACAGTTTTTTTTTTTTTATTTGACTTATAAAAACTTAAATAATTAAAAAGCAGTATCATAAATGGGTAAAGAATCGCAATAAAGTTAGTTTGGCTGATGATTATTATGACTTATTTATGACCAAACCCAAAGACAGTTGAAGATTGGTAAAGTCGTCAAGTCCAATTAAAAAAACTTAATACTTACATATTTAAAAAAAACTCTGTAAAATTTTGCACTTGATACAGATTAGTGCAGTGTTGTTGCCAAACCCTCTATACTATATTGGATGAAATTAAGTAAATAAAATTACTCGCGAAATACTACAACAGTTACAAATAGGTACCTATCTAAGTTTCGGCAGCAACAAGACTGATTTGGACCATATAAATAAATTGTAAGTAAATACTCATTCAAAAATAATCACAATTGTAAGTTTAAAAAGTAGATATAATAGATGTACCTACACGAATACATATATGTACTACCAAAACTACTTAAAGTTTATCAGTACCTAATTATGTTTATCACCGCGTCTTAATCGCACAAAAAAAACTATTATATGAAAAAAATTTAAGTTTATTTACCTCGACAGTTCGACCATGTTGCATTAGCCGTGGTCTTTTGATGTGTCCAAAGTTTAAAAATTAGATATGCACTTATACATCGATCTTTAAAACACGAAAAGTAATCGAAATTAAACAACACTCACGTCCTACTAAAAAATACTGTAAACAATAATTTTTTTAAAACACTGCTAACGTGTCAAAAGTCCCTGAGCGAGTAAATAAATAAGAGACACAGATTAGTGCGTCAAATTAGTACGTCATAGGAACAATAGACAAAACGAACCGTTTAATAATAACCGACTTTACTATGCAGATAATAAAATGCAATAACCGACCTTATTTCGCAGAGCATAAAAATTAAGTTTCCCTCACGATGCAGTTTATCTTTTCGTTTAAGCTATGTTCGGTGCGTTCACTTGGCTTTATATCGGTATGTTAGGCGCTCACGAAAAAGCTATGCGTTCTCTGTTATCGAAATGTATGGGAGCTATTTAAAAAAAAAATAATCGAAAAAGTAATTTCAGATTCGGGTTCAGGGACTTTAAAAATCCCCGAAGCCAAAAATTGAGCGCCGTAGGACCATTGTGGGTTAACGATGACTCCCAATGACCATGGCGATGGCCACCACCCGAATGTGCTCGACGTTCCCTATTATATTTGTTCGAACACACCCCGCCTATCTCAAACCGTTTCGGAGATATTAGAGGTTACATTTTGTATGGAGGTCACGTTTTTTTGTATGAGACCTATATTTTTTTTTATCTCGTCTGAAAGTACCCAAGGTGTAGAAAAGATTTAGTTCAAGAGCCACCCCGATAAAGTTTACCGTTTCTGAGATATCATAGGGTACCACCTCGAGGAGTCAACCTTCCGAAGGTCACGCACTTTTTCCAAAACCACCGAAGCATTCTCTACACGATAGTATACTTACATTTCTCCCATCACTCTCCTTTATATGAGATCTATTCGAGGGCCGACTCGAAGATAAAAATGTATGGCAGCCATATTAAAAAATAATAATTTCGAAAAACAAATTTCATATTCGGACTCGGGGACCTCGAAAACCCCCGGAGCCAAAAATTCAGCGCCCTAGGACCTTTTTGAAATTTTGGAGGTCATCGAAGGTCAAAGGTGACCTTGAAGATGACCTTTGCCGGAAAGTTCTCGACGTCCCCTATGACATTTGGTCGAACATACCCCGCCTATGTCAAACTGTTTCTGAGATATTAGAGGTTACATTTTGTATGGCGGCCATGTTTTTTTGTATGGGAGGGGTATTTTTTTTCGCCCCCCCTAAAAGTTCCCAGGGTTTCGATAGTATTTAGTTAAAGTGCAATAGTAAAAATGTTTCTAGTTTCCGAGATCCGTTGGGGTACCATCATCAGGAGCTGACCTTCCGAAGGTTTGGCATTTTTCCCGGGCCCTCTGAACGATTTTCTATACGAATCTGTAATTAGTTTTTTTCTGCGACCCCTCTTTATATGACTTCTATTTCTCTAAGTCAGTCAGTGGTAATTTAGCTTTATAGTATATGGAAGCCCTTATATAGATCCGCCCCTGGTTTCGAAAAGTTATCACGTCCTGAGGACGCCTTTTGTAGAGGCGATACAATTGTCGCCAGCGTGGTGGACTATGGCCTTACCCTACAAAGACAAGGCTAATTCGGACGGCTCATTAAAAAACTGGTGTGTTCCACTTCGGCTCTTTCTGTCGAAGCTACATACACAATTTCGCGCTCAACCAAGGCATTATCATATTTCCCCAAGTTATAACTCAAACTTACGTCCGATCATAGCTATTGTATTTCGTAAAAAAATCACAAATAATATGTACCACAACACAGTTGACATTTTATTTGCAATATGCGTGACCATACAGATTTAAAGCCTTGTGACAGTTATTACTAATCATAGATGTAGCTCGACGAATTAGCGAGCTGAAGTGGTGGGCGGCCATATCTGGTATACACTGGACTGCAAAGAAAAAGGGTCGGTTAGGAAATCTTCAATATCTACAAAAGTACCTGACCTACCTTTATGAAATAAAGACTACATTAAAGAATATTTAATGACACATAAAATAATATATAAAAACTTTTTTTTTAGAACGGTTTTCGGTTCTGCGTTTGCTGGAGTGGGCACCGCAAATCGGCAAACGTAGCAAGTCCTGAGACTAACTATAAACGTAGGATACCAGGCAGTGTTAGCAATAATAGTTCAGTGGTTAGTGCGGTCGATTCACACCGCGTGGTTTTAAACCTCAACAATGAGCTTGAGCTGCCGGTGAAGGAAAACCTCTCTAGTACTCGGCTGACTAACTCTCCAGTTAAAAATATGTCGCCAAGTACTAACAGTGTGTTCTAACAGCCTCATTTGAGAGCCAGTTCCATTCCCAGCTAGATGTATTTACCATCTTCGACCATCGTCACTTAACATCAGGTGAGCTGTGGTCAAACACCTAGCCTGTCAAACATAAAAAAGCAAGAATCCGAAGATCGGGGGATTTGGGAGAGACCTTTGTCCAGCAGTAGACCTTTGATAGGCTGATTATGATGATGATAATTGTGGCAGCTATTAACTTTAACGGTAATTATGACTAAATCGGAATTATTATTTTCAGGTTCATCAGGGATTCCGCAACAGTCAGGGTTCTACTGGAAAGGGGTTTGGCTACCACTCTGCGTCACTTTCGAACCCGGCACAGCTAAATCTGTTTAGTAAGTCATTTTAACTTTTTTTTTTTAAATAAAGGCCTGCGTTTGACCACCGTCATGCCTGATGTTCCGCGAAGATGCGCTCTAAGTGTCACACTCGACTTGAAGGCATCCAGATTGTATTCATCTGGGAACACCCACTCAGGTAGCAAATTTCATTGTTTAGCGATTCTTACAATATCGGTCGAATCGAGCCGTTTAGTTGGAGTTTTTGGAATATCTACCATAAAGCGGTGCCTTCATATGGATAAGTTGTAAACCCTTCATCTTAACTTTTCTGTGGTCAGATTAAAGTTAACTATAAAGTAGATAAGATTTTTCCGCTTTCCCAACAAAACTCTATAAAATATTACAATGGACGGAGATTTTCGCTTTCTTACCAAAATTCTATAAAATAATACAATGCACGGAGATTTTTCTGCTATCCCAACAAAACTTTCTAAAATAATACAATGCACGGAGATTTTTCGGGTATCCTACCAAAACTCTATAAAATAATACAATGCACGGAGATTTTTCTGCTATCCCAACAAAACTTTCTAAAATAATACAATGCACGGAGATTTTTCGGGTATCCTACCAAAACTCTATAAAATAATACAATGCACGGAGATTTTTCTGCTATCCCAACAAAACTTTCTAAAATAATACAATGCACGGAGATTTTTCTGCTATCCCTACAAAACTTTCTAAAATAATACAACGCACGGAGATTTTTCGGGTATCTTACCAAAACTCTATAAAATAATACAATGCCCGGAGAATTTTCTGCTATCCCACCAAAACCCTATAAAATAATACAATGCACGGAAATTTTTTCGCTTTCCCACCAACACTAAAATAATACAATGCAAGGAGATTTTTCCGTTTTCCCTTCAAAACTACATTTAATTATTACTTTTTATTGCTCGTAGCTAAGGCGCGATATCTGCTTGTATTCACAAACACACACACAAATGCATATTTATTACGTATGAACACTAAGTAGGTACGCTACGACTCGATGTAATCAGTAGAGATTTCGACAGATAGCGCTCTATTTTGTCAGCTTGTATCTGGTTAGTCATAGTTATCATAGTACAAGCTTTGCTTAGTTTGTGGCTAGATGGCGCTGTGTGAAATGTCCTACGATATTTATTATATTTATTTATAATCTGAAACGGTTCCAGGCAAGCGTGGATCGCAACCTCTTTAATAACATCAGGCGAGATGGCGGGCAAACATAAGCCTATTTATAGTTATAAAAAAGTAATGAAGGTACTTAAATAAAAACTCTTTTCTTCATTCCAGCATAGAGATGCTAGACCGAACTGAAGCTCCAGTAATTCAGGATGGATATGGCATTTCAGTGGCATACGCCTGTCTCATGGAAATCATACGGTCCATAGCCATTACCGTCGAGGGGACCGAATATTTCAGGTAACTATACCGCCTTTTAGGTTGATTACATTTTTTTATTTGCTTGTTTTATGAGTGACTCCGCAATCTGGGGGTCATTTTACTATATCAAGTTAAGTATCACAGCAATTATTGTGCACCCAATGTTAGAAAATAAATTGAAAAACATCTTATACCTTTAAACGAGCAATTCTTGTATATATGTATATTATATATATATATTATACATAGTATACATATAGTATATAGTACATATAGTGTGCGAACAGGGAAGATTACGAGCTGCGATTATATATATATATATATATATGTGTGCGATATATATATATATATCGCACACATCCTTTCTGAGGAGAGTTAAAATAATCTAAATCGGTTAGGAATGCGCAATTATGCACACCGAACGAAAAAAGACCCCCGTTCGTTTTTCATATTCAAGATGGCGTTTGCGCCAAATTTCGTTATGATATTCGTGATTAGAAGGTCAAAATACGTTACTATACCAAATTT
Organism: Biston stratarius; assembly: GCA_950106695.1. Classification (NCBI taxonomy): domain Eukaryota; kingdom Metazoa; phylum Arthropoda; class Insecta; order Lepidoptera; family Geometridae; genus Biston; species Biston stratarius. Next base: position 8,467,479 of record OX467108.1, read on the forward strand.
CAATCAATCGGCGGTATGCGCTTTTCGGAAGTACACCCACGGTTAGTCACCTCCGTATAGTATATTTCTTTTTAATTTCAGACTTCAAGAGTTATATGAACAAAACGATATACAGAGTGACGCTGAAGAAAAGGAGGTTAATTCCAACAAGACTGCAAACAGTCAAAAAGGTAATTATTTTTTAAACAAATCTTAACTAAATTTGTATTATTAAATTTTCTTATGGAAGTGTATTTGATGGTATGCAGCATAGTCATTTCACATAACGACCAAGACACATAACAAGAGATTGACGTGAATTTAAGCATAGATAATTGTAGTTTGTGTTTGTTTGTGTGCGTGCATGAATATGGGCATGGACAATACATAGACTTACTTTTTGTATCCTGAAACACGCCTGTGAAACCACGGCGTCAAGGTAATCACTAATTGAATTAAAAACTAAAAATAATTAAAAACTGGAATGGAACTTGCTCTGAAGTGGAACACATCGTTAGATGCTTGGCGGTGATTTTTGGTGATAGGAGAATTAGTAGGAAGTCGTCTTGGTAGGTACCGCCGCTGTACCAGATATTCTGCCGCCAAGCAGTAGTGTGGAACATTATTGTGTTCCGGTTTGTGTTTTCAAACCATCCAGGAACCCATTGAAATATACACACAAAATTTCATTCAAATCGAGGAATTAGGAGGAATTCGGTGACAAACACACGTACAGAAGATTTATATATATCAAGTTTTTTACTATTATTTAGAGAATTTCATTCGAAATGATTGTATGTTCCTGACAAGCAAGAGTGTATCGCAAATTTTTCATAATATTCAACGTTTATCGTCGTAGATTCCGAAAACAAGTCTAAGGAGGTGACAAATAACGGACATGGGGAGGCCGATCAGAACTCTAACGTTGTGCAGAAGATCGAAGAAGTAGAGGAAAAAGAAATACAGCTTAGATTGGAGGTTAGTACATCCACAATTTGTACATGTTAAGTGAAGAAGTACTTGCCTAGAAGACACTGATTCACTCGCGACTTGGAGGACTTTAATGGAAAATGGGGCGTTAATTTATTTCATGTTTTATCAGTTTGGCACTGACAGCGTGACAGACACAAAGCATACAAGAAAAATTAGACTGATTTGGCCCGATTGTTGTTATTGTTTAAGTCTTCTGTTTTGTCTTATTTAGATTTGTTGTTGGTGATTATGTTTTTATATGTATGCATTTGTTAGACCTACTAGGGTTCACCGGAAGACCAGCGCTGGTCATACCACCTAGTATGGCCAGCATTATGCTGAGGTGAGCCCTATTTTGTATGTAACTGTTAGTCTTTTGTTTGTTTTATGTTTTTCGGTGTGTTATGTACAAAATAAAATTATTTTCTTTCTTTCTTTTTCCTTCACTATATGACGTTTTTTCTCTCTTTCTTCTTGGCATCGCACTCTGTGCATTCTGCCAGTTTCAATGTTTCTGTATTTTATGTGCAGTCTTCATTTTTCAGCTTCTTTATCTTTGCAGTCCAGTTTTGGTCAAGTCCAATCCAGTAGTGCCTTAATAAAGTAATGGCGACTTCACTATAAGCTTCGATGGAGTTTTGGAAGCAACACGAAAAGTCATGTTTCACCACATTATATCACTTTCCCACACTCGCGCTTGTAATTCGGCACTTAATGAATAAAACACCACTATTTTTGTACATAAACACTGGAAAAACATTAGTTATGGAAAAAATACAATAGGGGCGACACGGCTCTTTCCGCGTTCCCGCCAAAACTCCTCACGATGTTTTCCTTCACCGTTTGACGTCATCGGTGATACGCACAGAACTGATTCGAACCCAGGACCAAGAACCCAGAACTCAATAGCAAAACAAACAAACATGAACCTTGAAAACATTACACTTTTTGGCCATCGTGTAATATAAAAACCGGCCAAGTGCGAGTCGGGCTCGCGCACCGAGGGTTCCGTACAAACCTGTAGGTATATAAGTAAAAGTTATGGTATTGGTAAGTAATGGTTATTTATGCCTTTCGCAATTTTCCTTTATCTGTGCTATAAGACGTTGCTTCGTACCAAATTTCAAGATTCTGAGTTCACGGGAAGTACCCTGTAGGTTTTGATTCCCTTGCGAAATTTCATTTCAGTATTTCAGTGTCTGAAATTTGCAGCATAATCGGCTGTATCTTTTGGTTGCGTTGGCTTACAAGTTTGATTTTTTGACAGCTCCAAAGAGACAGTAAACCTGAGTATTAGATATGAATTTCAGCTTGACACCTCCACGCGTTCCTGAGAAAAAGAGTCTTGACAGACAGACAGACGGACAACAAAGTGATCCTATAAGGGTTCCGTTTTTTTCCTTTTGTGGTACGGAACCCTAAAAGTACTTTACTTTAATATATATAATATATGATAATTACCGAAAAGAAGAAGCAAGAAATGTAACGACGTTGTTTGTTCCTTGCAGCTGTTGAAATCGTCGTGGTGCGGATTAGTGTGGGGCCTCTCTGTGTTGGCAGAAGCGAGTATCGGCGAACTGGAGAATATTCTACGAGCCATGCAGACCCTAGCACGGATCAGCGGCAAGGTATACTAAACAACTATATATGTTTTGTATAAAATGACGAAAAAGTATAATTAATCCTCATGATATAAATTATTTCCTTGTTACATTATAGCAAGATCAGATCGACAGTTTAGGCGTGAAAAAGTAATAAATGAACAAAGCGACAGAGACACAAACAGACAGACAAAGTTACAAATGTTTTTATAACATTAATATGATTTTTTACGGTTTGTTTTTAATTTACTCCAAGGTACATTTTATTTATTTAATTACACAAATATATGTGTGTCTAAATAAAAATAATAACATGCCAACAATTTGAATATTTAAAAAAATAGTCAAAAAAAATTAAGTCCAACGATCGAGCCCGCCTGCAAAAGTACCCATCAAACTGGCAGCATTCGCCCTCTGGTTCGCCAGCGAAATACGTTGGACTACAAAATTATTTATTTATATATTGACTACATTATGACCAATTTAACTGTATTGTTTAATACTATTAGTCGTACCGTTTGGAATTATAACTGGGATAAAGTTTTTTTTCTTCAATCGCTTACCTACATTTGTGTTCATCCGCGTTTCTCTTTATACGCTCTCTCCATCTAAAACGGTACGGTTTTACTCATTATCATAAGTAAAAACCGTATTACTTATCACTTTTTTTTTTTTTGTGTACTTTCCAATAAAAATTTTTTTCGTCATTACCTAATTGGTTTTGCTATGAATAGTTACATCTTGTCATGGTCAAACAAAACGGAGTGGGTGGCTAGTTCTGATTATAAATTCGAACTACTTGACACTGGCAGAATGCACTATATGCAATGCCAAACATGAAAAAAGCTGATTTTTCTGCATTACCTCTAAAACTGGCAAAATGCACTATATGCGACGTCAGACATAAAACAAGCTGTTTCTGCGTTACCTTTTTTTTTGTCTGACTGGCTAGGTGTTTGACCACAACTCACCTGATGTTAAGTGACGGTGTGGTCGAAAATGGTAAAGCACACCTAGCCTGGAATAGAACTGGCTCTCAAGTGGGGCTGCCGGAACACACCGTTAGATGCTTGGTGGCAGATTTTAAACTTGAGAGTGGTAACTAGCCAGCTGAGTACTAGAAAGTACCCTACCACCACGCTATGGTTTCCTTACGATGTTTTCCTTCACCGGCAGTTCAAGCTCATTGTTGGGGTTTGAACCCACGCCCTTCGGCATGCGAACCGACCGCGCAAACCACTGAGCTATCATCACTACCTAAAAAAATTGTGCAATATAGGTGGGTCACGCGACGGGTCGTGACGCTTGCATCGCGGCGCTGTGTCGCTGCGCGCTGCCGGGCGCGTACTGTGTGGCGGCGCTGGGCGCGCTGCCGTGCCCCTGGCGGCGGGAGCTGCCGCCCGCGCCGGAGCCCGACTACCGCCACCAGGTGGTGTGGGTCGGCACGCCGCCTCCGACGCCGGCGCCCACTAACGGTACTATACTTACAGTCACAAAGCGAGAATTGTATAAAATGCTAGAAAGAGAATCAATCTATAAACACGTGTGTCAGTCAGCACTCTATATTAATGATTTCTTCATAGTACAGTTTACAAGTATTTTCCAACAACACATCTTATTCTAACCTTTTTAAGGGTTCCATACCTCTAAAGGATAAAACGGAACCCTTATAGGATCACTTTGTTGTCCGTCTGTCTGTCTGTCAAGACCCTTTTTCTCAGGAACGTGAAGGTATCAAGCTGGAGGTATCAAGCTGAAATTCATATCAAATACTCATGTCTACTGTCCCTTGGAGCTGTGAAAAAATCAAACTTCTAAGCCAACGCAATCAAAAGATACAGCCGTTTATGCTGCAAATTTTCGACACTCGCAAGGGAATCAAAACCTACAGGGTACTTCCCGTGAACTCAGAATCTTGAAATTTGGTACGAAGCAACGTCTTATAGCACAGATAAAGGAAAAATTGCGAAAAAGCATAAATTACCATTAAAAAAAAATACCATAACTTTTACTTATACCTACAGGTTTGTACGGAACCCTCGGAGCGCGAGTCCGACTCGCACTTAACCGGTTTATTTAAATAAGAAATAGGCTTACCTTTCACCGACATCTCGCTTTGATGTTAAGTGATGACGCGGTCTAAGATGGAGCACGCTTGCCTAGAAGATACCGATTCACTCTCGACTTGAAGACACCCAGATTATATCCAACGGGGAATACCCACTCAGGCAGCGCATTCCACTGTCTAGAGTCCGCTCAATGAATGTGGAATCAAATCGTTTCGTTCAAGTTTCGAGAAATCTAACGAAAAATGAATTTTGCCTATAAATGATAGAACATTGGGGAATGTTTAGAAACATAGGGTGCCGGGATTGATGATGATGATTGATGTTTGGAACAGGTCAGCAGCAGTCGTTCGTGATGGTGAGCTCGCGACACGTGACGGCCATGAAGGCGCTCCTGTGCGCGGCGCAGCGCGACGGCGATACCATCCAGCAGGCCTGGCTGCCCGTCCTCACCACTCTACAACACCTGGTAAGCACAATCTACCATTTTACTTTTATCCTTACAGCATATTCCAACAGAAACTGATTTTTTAAAATGTAAAAGTTATAAGACGAGCCGTTCGCTCTCCTGATGGTAAAAGATAAAACAATCATGTCCATGACCATTGCAGCGCTACACAGTGAGTACAAAGTCCAGGGCATCGCCGGTTTGTCGCTCATTACTTTGTGACGTTAGATGGCTAGTCTCAACAGCACTGTAATTTCGCTAGCTGCAGTTCCCTTAAAACCGGAACACAGTAATGTTTACACACTATTGCTTGGCGGTACTGCGGTCGTACCTACATCATGACTGGACTTCACGTCAGTTACAGGTAAAGGCCAGTCTTAGTCAAGTTTAGTCAGTGCTGGTCGATTCCAGTAAAGTTACATGTTTTTAATTGGAAACACACTAAGTATATACTTAGAACACTCAAAATTAACTTCCGCAAAGTAATGCCTGAATTAACAATTATATTATTATTTCATATAAATGGCAAAAACACAAAGATTAGGCATCAATATTACCGTATCCATTTGCCGACGAATTAATTTTTTTTTTATTGATATTGACAACGATTGACTCTCATCTTCAATTTTTTTTTATTAATTAAAAAACTAGACTGATTAAGTACGGTTATATTGTCATCTATCTCGTTTTACCTGTACGTTTCTCATCCGTAAGGCAATAAGCTGTCGGTTTCCTTGTTTTCTGAGAGATGTAATCTAGGTCCTTTCAAGGTCAGAGTGAATAGAGTATGTTCTAAGTCAGCGTGCTTCAACTTCGACTACGTCTTCGCTTACCATCAGGAGAGTTGGTGGTCAAACGTGGACTTATACATATTAAATTTATTTTTTCTGTTAAATCATTCTGGAAAGCTGTCATTTAACCAATAAAAACAAATAACTGCTCTCGATATTACACACATCACATTACATCATCAGCCACAGGACGTCCACTGCTGGACATAGGCCTCTTTCCGGGGGGTTTGCCAATACTCGCCACGCTTGGCAGGCGGGTTGGCGAGCGCAGTTAAGTGTGATTGTTCAAGAAAGACGCTGCTGCCCATCTTCCGGATTACATCCCTTAGCCGACTCTTACGGCAACCACGGGTAGAGAGGGTGGGGTACAATTCTTACGCCGGCACCACCACGGCATTACATCGATATTACAGATGTTCTATATTTTCATGTATACTTCTTTCTCTTTCATACCTATAGGTTTGGATCCTTGGCTTGAAGCCATCGACGGGTGGTAGCATGAAGGCAAGTCGCGCGAGCGCTGACGCAAATGCTGTCATGAGTACATCCGCCGTCATGGCCGATTTGCCTGGTAAGTACTACTCTTATAAACGACAAGCTAGGTGTATGACCATAGCTCGTCTGTCGTTAAGTAACGTTAAATAAATAAATTTGGTAATCTTTCAATGATATACTTGCTAACAATTGTCTTTTAATTTTATCAACGTTATTAATACAGCTTTTAATTTATTTTGCATTGTTTTTAATCATTTTACTAAAACCACAGATATAATACCAGCATCAGTATTAAAATATTGTTTTTGCTAAAAAATCATGTACTAACAAAGATTTATTTAAAAAATTATAAACATAGTTAAACAGATATGCTATGCTAAATTGTGTCATTAGTTAATACAATATGTCGTAATCGTCAGAATGAAAATTAATAATACTTATGTCATAATAAAATATTTTATACAGATGTATTATTCCTAATTCAATCTATCTCTAAATATATATAACTCAAAGGTGACTGACTGACTGACTGACTGACATAGTGATCTATCAACGCACAGCCCAAACCACTGGACGGATCGGGCTGAAATTTGGCATGCAGGTAGATGTTATGTCGTAGGCATCCGCTAAGAAAGGATTTTGATTAATTCTACCCCCAAGGGGATAAAATAGGGGATGAAAGTTTGTATGAAACTTTGTCAATTTTAAACCGATCGGGCTGAGACTTGAAACCGCGGGGCACAGATAGTTTAAACATATAACTTATGTCAAAGTCAATTATATACTTGTCAATTGGAACAATTTTAAGTCCCCCCCGCGCATCGAGCTCTGGCTTAAAGTTCCCGCAATATTGGCCGCGTTCCCGTTCCGTAGAGATCCGTTAGGTTAGGATCCAGCCAAAAGTTAAAAACGTATTCATCAAACTATTACTAACAATATGTTATTATTGAGAAAGGGTCTTCCCTGATTTAAACAATCTGTGTCTGGTAGTTTTTAAGGTTCCGTACCGAAAGGGTAAAACGGGACCCTATTACTAAGACTCCGCTGTCCGTCCGTCTGTCACCAGGCTGTATCTCATGAACCGTGATAGACAGTTGAAATTTTAACAGATGATTTATTTTTGGCATTGCTTAGCAAATCTGTTTAACCGACATAAGATAGTTTGATAAAATATCGAGTAAATATATGATTGGTTCGCTGTCAATGCATTTCAGGGCAGCAAGTTCCGGTCGCCGAATCATTAGGAGTTATGACTGGTATAAGTAACACTATTATACGGCCAATTTGTATCTATTTGGAGACTTTACTATACACAACATTTAATTTATTCACATAATCATTACTATATAATTGGACCATAGAGATAAAGTGCACTTTATCATAATCTTAAATACAAATATTTTATTGATGACACCAATGTGACAAGTGAAAGTAAATCTCTAATGTATATACAGGGTTACAAGCTTGGGATGCACTGAACCGAAAGGTTTTTTTTATACGAAATAGGTTTGCGTTTCACAACGCTCTGTCTGATGATAAGCAGGATGCAGTCTAAGATGAAGCACGTAAGCAAAAAAACCTGTTTACTCTGGATTTGAAGACACCCAAATTGTACTTCGTGTATTGTATAATTGTGTATCTAAAAAATCAATATCACGATTTTGTAATACAAGATGAACCTCTTAAATAAAGTTGAAATATTATTTCCTGTCCAAATAGATACAAAACATATAGAATACAGCTTATGTCCGTCACAGAGCACTGGGAAGGAGCTTGCTGGCCATTTTGTTTTGATATATGTATTGTTTTGTAAATCGGTCCTGGTTTATTTGCCTCAAATATATAACTATCTGCGTCCGATTTCATCCGTGATAGTTTTACGCCTAAAAGAAAATGAACATTCTGACATAGCTCATCTGATGTACAGCGTCATCTAGCTTGAAACGATAACTGGCTCTCAAGTAAGGCTATCGAAACGCGCTGCTAAGTGCATGGTGACAGGTTTTTAACTTGAGGAACGTAGTAGCCAGTCGAGTACTATAAAGCGCCCCATCACCATCCTATGGTTCCCTCGGGACGTTTTCCTTGAGTGGCAGCTTAATCTTATTATTAAGATTCAAAGCTACGTTCTCAGTGTAATTCCATCACGACAGCACTGAAGTGTTACCTTGTAATCCAGACTATACCACACTCAATTTCATTAAAATTGATTGGGCATTTTAATCATGAAAAGGTACAATGACAAACAGATAGAGGTATAAAATTATCGTCATTGTCGGGCTTGTATCAAAATTGTATCTGGAGAGGTGTAAGCTTGGGTGTGCTAAGCTGAAAGGAGGTCATTGTATTTATCATTATGAACTATTTTACTATAGATACAAAAAAAAAAACAAAAACTACAGCCCCATCCATGGATTGAATCGGTGGTCTATGGACTTTTTTTTATTAAACAGCCGATTTTTTATGATTTTAGTTTTGTGTCCACAGTAAGTGTTAGTGATAAATAGAATGACCACCTTTTTGACTTACTACATATCAAGCTTACAACCCTGTTTATACAGTCGATATATGGGGTTCTTATTATTATTGGGCTTGGGGTGTTTTGAGCATTTCCCCCTACCAGCGTCTACCCGTGCCAGCCCAGCTCCTTGAAGCACCGAAGCGAGTTTTTGGGCCGCTGGTATAATAGCTCCACTGAGTTGGATGATAAGAAGTATTCAAGGTGTTGCGGCAATTTGAATAATTGTGAAGCAGGTTCATCTAGGAATCCGGGGTTACCTTTACTGGCAAATTTATCGTGACCGATATCTTGTTGCACTTTTTGTTTTTCTTTATTTAGTGGTAGACACATCCCAGTATGATATATGTACATATATATACATTCCAAATACATACACAGCTTAGCACAAAATGCTTTTATGAAACGGAAATTTAGACTACTGATATAAAGTTTCCGTTAATCGCTGTAAAGATTTCACTATGTTTTTTTTTATCTGCAGTGTGGTTTTTGTGACAACGTTATTTAAAATTTTTAAATACAGGATGGTATGGTGTGTTTGAAACTAATTTTTGAAGGATTCATGATCTAGATTGACTAAATGACCACCACCCTTTATGCAGAAATACAGAATAAAAACTTCCATTAGGAGAGTGTCTCGTTCGAATAAATACCATCTTTACTTATCAGGGCGAGCGAAGAGAGCCCTGATAATTTAACAAACACACAGAGGGCGTAGACAAAGTAACATTCGCTATTCAAAAACGCTAATAGAAAAGCCCATAGATATACGGGATTGTTACGGGACCCACGTGATATATCGACAGCTTATATCAATACGCTCGCCTAGAAGAAACCGATTTACTCGCGACTTGAAGGCACCCAGATTGTACCCATCGGGGAACACCCACTCGGGCAGCGAATTCCAATGTTTAGCGGTTCGTATGAAGAAGGTGGAACCAAACCGCTTAGTTCGAGTTGTTGGAATATCCACCATGAAGCGGTGCCGCTTCTTAAAGCTTCTGGCTGTCCGATAAAAGAATGGGCAAGGTGGAATTAGGTCATGCAGATCTGAAGCGCACTTTCCAAAGTGTATTCAAAGTGTGTTCAAAGAGTGTGTGTGTGTGTGTGTATAAGTGTGTGTGTGTGTGTAGTGTGTGTGTATGTGTGTGTGTGTGTGTGTGTGTGTGTGTGTAGTCTTGGGGTGAATCAAATCGAAAGGGGGTCGTTTTACTCGTCATTAGGAACAACTTTGAAATCAGTTACTTTATACATTTCGGTTAAGGGTCAACGTCTTCTCTAGTGAAGAGATAAAATTACCCCTTTTCTGTTTAGTCCCAAGCTTATAATCTTATATACACTATTTGTGGTGGACATTATCATTAAAGAACCTATTTTATATGTAGTTTTGTATTGCAGCGTTATCAGCCATGTTGTCCAGAGTTTTCGAGTCTTCCAAGAACCTGGACGACGTGGCGCTGCACCATTTGATCGACGCACTCTGTAAACTTTCCAACGAAGCGATGGAACTCGCTTACTCTAACAGGGTAAGGAAAAAGCAACTAATCTTTTAGCGCTCCAAATATCTCTTTGTGATTTATTAATGTATGGAATACCAGGACCTTGTAAAGCGTCAATAGTCGTTTTCATCAGTTCTATAGGTCAGTGTAGGTGTCTTCAAAATCAAGCGTCTCCGTAGCCCCGGCATATAGGCGCCAGGCAGAAACACCCCAGGGTTTTTAGTGGATAGATCGCCAGGTGGATTAGGCGGAGAGTCCCACATAATCACCCTGTTCCCCTCGGAGCCAGTGGTATCTATAAAGGATTTTCTCTGGAAAGAAGGTGTCTTCAAATTCAAAGCAAATAGGATTTTTTATAGTTAACTGGTTGGATGTTTGGCTACAGCTCACCTCGTATTAAGTGACGGTGTGGTTGAAGATGGTAAACACACCCAGCCTGGGATGGATCTGTCTCTCGTGTGAGGCTGCCGGAACACATTCTTTGTTCCGCCATAACTTTTGTAGCGATGTTAGCTGAGTGGTTAGCGCGGTCAGTTCACACGCCGAAGGGCTCAAACCCCAACAATGAGCTTAAGTTGGCGGTGAACGAAAACATCGCGAGGAAATGGTAGTAATGGTAGTGGTAGTAATGGTAGTGGTGGTAATGGTGGTGGTAGGGTACTTTACAGTATTCGACTGGCTAACCACCCTCAAGTTGAAAATCTGTCGCCAAGCACCTAACGGTCTGTTGAGGCAGCGACACTTGAGACCTTGTTAAGAATAAGAATAATCTTTATTATCGTAAATACAATTTACAAATTCACAATTAATATACGATTTTACAATTTGTATAGCTTAATACGTCGGGCATAGCAATCTAGGCATAGCCTATATCTTGGTGACCCAAGGTCTTCATGTTGCCAGTTTTGGTTACGTTAGTTCCAGGCTAGATGTGTTTACCCTGTTCGACCACACCGTCACTTAAAATCAGCTGAGCTGTGGTCAAACACTTAGTCTGTGAAATATTACAAAAAAGTCGATCGTGACGATATACGTAAACGATATTATCGGATAAAAAGTAATCTAAATATAACTCATCGAAAAGAGAATTAGGTAGTTGTCTGTTTGTAATCGTGTTTGTTTTTGTGAATATTGCAGGAACCGTCGCTGTTCGCCGTGGCCAAGTTACTGGAGACAGGTTTGGCCAACATGCACAGAATTGAAGTCATGTGGAGGCCCATAACTAATCATCTTCTAGAAGTAAGTGCTTCAATTATTAAGAATAGAATATAACTTTATTGTGCACCAACACATTACATTCGTATAAAAAAAAACAGAAACAACAAGGACTAGCGGTAATACGACTGCCTTATCGCCTGAAACAATCTCTTCCAGGCAACCTTTGGATGGATATGACAGAAGGCACAGCTAATATGTATATTCTTTTAATGATAAGCAAAATAGTAATTTTGCACGTGTTTCACTTTTCGTATGCTCTGACGCAATAACGAAGCATTTAACTTGAAACTAATATATTACGTCTCAAAGTGTTGATGGGATTTTTTTTTTGGCATTGCACTTTTTGCATACTTTTTATCTTCAGGTAGCGAGTAACACCATGTTTCCCGTTTCCATTCAGTGTTGCTAACGTTGAACGTTAGTACAGCGCCCGGACATACACTTTATGATTAAAATACTCGAAGAAAAGACACAAGATTGAAAATTAATGCAATGAAAATATTTTTCGCGATCCCATCGAAGCATATTTCTTTGATTTGTGATATCCTGATATTAAATTTACATTTCAGGTGTGTCAACACCCACACATAAGAATGAGGGAATGGGGAGTTGAAGCTATCACTTATTTGGTTCAAGCAGCGTTCCAGTATCATCACAACAACCCTAGCTTACTTAATGAGGTAACTTTAGCCATATCTCTCCCTCTCTCTAGTTAAAGTTATATCTAGTTTCCTCTCTCTATTTAGAGTTCTATCTAATAATGCTATAAATAATTTATTATTATGTAATGACTTGCATTATTTATATTTATTGAATTTGAATTGTATTATAGTACTGTTTTTCTGGGTCGTATAACGTGGGAGCGGTGCAGAGAGTATTTCGCTCTCTCTCCCACTCATGGGTCTTTTAGGTGTGGGCGCCGTGCTGTGCTTTATTGCTATCGATAGTGTATAATTTTTGCATTTCCGTACCGCCCTAGCCTTACTATGATTTATGACCCAGTCTGCAGCGAGTGAAAAACAGTAATATAACTGCCTCACAATGTTTACATTTAAATCTTATCGTGGAGGTTTAAACCCACACTCTTTAGCGTTTGAACCTACTAATATTATGTTCGCCAAATTCTATAAGAGTTGTTCTCGCAGGCTCGAGAGCGATTGCTGCTAGAACCGCTGTCAGAACTATGCGCGGTGCGTCACTGTGACGTGCGAGCGAGACAGCTAGAGTGCGCCGCGCGCTTACTGCATTCCAGAGGAGAACAGCTGGGGGCGGCCTGGCCCCTCATGATGGAGATCATATCAGCTATATCTTCACATCACAGGTGACGTCACTACATCAACGGACACAGATAATATATAACATTGATATTAATTATTTTGATCAACTGAAACACATTTTCAACAACAATTTTTGTGAAGACCTTAATCAAGTTACCTCTCATACCTTCATCTTTCCTACTTCTTACTTTACTGATCCATGTCCTTTCTAAATTCGATTCCACTTAAACTTATTTAGACTTATTTTAACTTATTAATCTGTTTACGCGTCCTACGGTTTCTCCGCTTTCGTACTAAGTACACGAAGTTAGAAAACAAATTCGAGTCTTAAAATATATGGGTATTAAAATAAAGATAAGAACCTGAAGACCGAAGACTGCACACAAAATACAGAAACATTGAAACTGGCAGAATACACAGAGTGCGATGCCAAGAAGAAAGGAAAACAAATTAAGTTTCTCAACGCCCACTTGTTAGGAAACCCGATTAAAGAAAGCCAGTGTTGCTGTCAAAGAATTCCATTTTCTCCCTAAAGAATGAAAAATTTCGCTAAAGATCATCATCATCTCAATCCTAGAACTGCTTTCTTTCAGATGCGATGTGAGTAGGTACTATTTAAAATAAGCGTAGTGCAGGAATGAAACAAGCATAAACAATGCTCTTTGTTGATAACTAACTACCTACTACAATAAGGGGAATTCCCATAGAGTAGTAGTAGTCATCCTCATAGGGTGAGAGAGACAGAAATCCACCCAGACTCTTTTCAAATGCAGCATCAAACGTTAAAGAGGGATACATTGCTACTTTATACGTTGTTAGATAGAGATAGGGTGAAAAAATATCTGTTTGTAATGTTGGCATTGCCGTCGTTAGTGTTAGTAATTTACGTTTCATTACACGATGAATTTTATATTTAACACCATATGAAAGAATTCGCTAGAAGTCGCTAAATATTATTTTTTGTCACTAGATTGATTTGTTAGTCGCTATGACATCGAAAATCCGCTAGATCTAGCGACAAAATCGCTAAAACGACAACGCTTAAAAGAACCTCCAGATGCCGAACAAAACTATTTAGTAGTATTTATTTATCACGCTTATAAAGGCGAAAGTTTATGAATGTGTTTGTATGTTTGTTACTTCTTCACGCTCAAACGGCTGGACCAATTTTGATGAAATTTGGTAAAGAGGTAGCTGACACCCTGGATTAAAACATAGGCTAGCGGGTAACACCGCGGGGCGCAGTTAGTTTTTATATAAAAAGTGTTTGTAGCAACAACAGGTTATATTTGTTGGAACCTGGACAAGGTTGCTTCTTATCTGTAATTTTCATTTCTGATGCACATAATAAATAGTTTATATCTATCTTCTCTAAACAGCGAACAGCTGATCCGGTCGGCGTTCCAGTGCGCTCAGGTGGTGGCTGGTGACCTGCTCGGGTGCGCCGGCCCGCGGTGCCTCCGCCGCGTGCTGACCACGGCCGCGGCCTTCGCGCTGCAGACCAAGGAGCTCAACATCAGCCTCACGGCCGTCGGACTGATGGTAAGTAGCACTACCATATTCCTTGTTTTTAGGGTTCCGTACCTGAAAAAGATAAAACGAAACCCTTATAGGATCACTTTGTTGTCCGTCTGTCTGTCTGTCAAGACCCTTTTTCTCAAATGACCCTCAGATGTTAAATGTGTTAATGTTAATGTCAATGTTAATGTCAGATGCTAACTGATGTTAAGTGATTATGCGGTCTAAGATGACCACGCTTGCGTTAGAGACACCGATTCCCCTCGACTTGAAGATACCCAAATTATAGCGATGATAGCTCAGTGGTTAGCGCGGTTGGTTCGCATACCGAAGGGCGTGGGTTCAAACCCCAACAATGAGCTTGAGCTGCCGGTGAAGGAAAACATAGCATGGTGGTAGTACACAGCATAGCCAGCCGAGTACTTTCTAGTACTCGGCTGGCTAGCTACCATCCTCAAAGTCGAAAATCTGCCGCCAATCATCTAACGGTGTGTTCCGGCAGCCTCAGTTGAGAGCCAGTACAATTCCAGGCTAGGTGTGCTTTACTATCTACGACCACACCGTCACTTAACATCAGGTGAGCTGTGGTCAAACAACTAGCCTGTCAACAATAAAATAAAAAAACTAACGGGGGATCATCCATTCAGCGCATTCTTTAACGTGCAGCGGTTAACTTTAAGCAATGTTTATAATTCGTAATTGTTAATTCCAGTGGAACATATCTGATTACCTGTACCACAACCGCGACAAGCTGGTGGTCGCGCTCGCTAACGACACAGCAGTGTGTCCGGAAGTTCCGAACCATACGGAGCTTCCGCCCCTAGACAAGTTGTGGATGTGTCTCTATATCAGGCTCAGTGAGTATTAATTTCTACATAGTATAAAACAAAGTCGCTTCCCGCCGTCTGTACAATTAAATCTTTTAAACTACGAAACGGATAATAAAGCGGTTTCCAACAATAGACAGTGATTCAAGTGTCAATAGAAAAAGTTGTTCAGAATGACCTTCTCTTGGCTTAGTACCCTGTAGACAGAGTTAACAGCAAAAATAACTTCTAGAATCGGAGACAACATCCTAAATAAAAAATATAAAAAAATTATAGGCTTCCTTTTAACCGTTATCTCGCCTGATGTTAATCGAAGATGGGGCACACTTGCGTAGAAGGAACCCATTCACTAACGACTTGAAGGCATCCAGATTCTATCTTTTTTTAAATGTGAAAGATCAACGATTAAGCATTTATTGTATTTCTAGGTGAGTTGTGTACGGAACCGCGCGCCCCTGTGCGGCGCGCTGCCAGCCAGACGCTGTTCAGCTGTATCGGAGCCCACGGGACCCTGCTGAGCAAGGCGGCGTGGAGAACGCTTCTAGCTGTACTCTTCCCAATGCTGGACGAGGTAAGACAAGAACATGCTCACACAAGAACACCCACGGATGTATCCTTTAAACATAAAATTTAAACACATAACACCTCACTTATTGGCACCAACACTTCGAGAACTTGTGCATTGCAGAGTCGGCAGACTTCCACACACACACACACACACACAAACACACACACACACACAAACACACACACACACACACACACACACACACACAGACACTAGTTTTTAAAGAGCCACAATTTTTTTTTGGAATTGTTTTGTAATGGAATTTTATATGGCAACAGCCGCATGCGGCTCGCGAGCCGTAATTTGCTGACTCCTGGTCTAGACAAAGTAAAATTTGATTAGCAATAACGCCAAAAATATAGGGGATTATCATAAGCTGTTCAAGTCGACAGCTAATGTTCAGAAACTAAAAGATCTTTATCGTCTTAATGGCTACAAACTATTAGTCTTCGAGACGTAAGGTTAGTGATCTCCCTGTCACCGCCTTGACCGTCTGGCTTCTAATCTGAAGGTCCTGGATTCGAATCCAATGGCACGCACCTCTGTCTAAGTTATGTGCGTATTGCCGCTGACTTCAAATGGTGAAGGAAACATCGTGAGGAAATCTACATAATTGAGGCTTTAAAAAATAAAAAGTTCTCGAATATATGTGAAGTCTGCTAACCCGCACTTGGGCAGCGTGGTGGTGGTGGCAACGCTGGTGCAGCCTTACCCTCCTTACAATGAGAAAAGGCCCACGCCCAGCAGTGGGATATTTATAAAAACAGGGCTGATTCGGAACGAATTTCTTTGTACAGGTTCAAAAGCAGTCCAACATAGCGAGCTCAGAGAAAGTGGACACGGGCGAGCATATACTCATCCATCACACGAGAAACACAGCGCAGAAACAGTGGGCGGAAACACAGGTCAGTATACATTAAGAAAATATCTAATAAACTATAACTTATACCGTATTAGTGTGCGCTGACGTCGCCTAATACAATAAGTTGTGGTGTGGTCTCCATGGGTACCCACCATTAAAGTTAAAAATTATTGTATTTAGTTTGTATGTATACCATCATAACTTGACTAATAAAATAAAATCT
Organism: Biston stratarius; assembly: GCA_950106695.1. NCBI lineage: Eukaryota > Metazoa > Arthropoda > Insecta > Lepidoptera > Geometridae > Biston > Biston stratarius. The sequence continues at coordinate 8,484,341 of OX467108.1, forward strand.
TTCTTCGACCACACCGTCACTTATCATCGGATGAGCTGTGGTCAAACACCTTGCCAGTCAATAATTAATCTAGCAAAAAGCTGAGCCTTGTGAGGGCTCGCGTAATTTTTCTAACAGGTAATAATTTTTAAGACAGTTGTTATTTTACAACCTGATTCTAGTTCTGTCATCTAGTATTAAGTAAATTAACTACGATGTATTGGAGTATTGAGGTTAGTTCTGTTGCAGCGATGTTAACTCTTTGGTTTTCTAACAGATGGCGTTAGTAGTACATTCTATCCAATGAATACAAAAATGTTAATGTTCATTTTTTTCAATGGTTATGTTTTTTTTTTTTACAGATAACACATCTAGATATGATGTTAAATTACTATGTTAAAGCACAAATCTATAGGCGTGATAGTTTTTCAGTAAAGTGTACCACAAAAATGCTCAGGTTGTGGAATAGTGTTAGGAATAGCTTCGCTCGCCCTGATAAAGACTAAGTTTGGGAATGGGCACTTCTTATTGCATTTTTTGTTGTTGTAGGTGCTTACGCTGTCAGGCGTGTCGCGCGTGTTCCACTCGCGATTTCCTCTACTAATATCAGTTGGAGACTTCAACCGCTCGTGGAGCGCCCTCCTTGACTACATCACTGACTTCGCGCTGCGCAGGAGCCACGAGGTAAGCTATTTCTGTACTTATAACATTCATTCCATTCGTAATTTATTAATATAATAAGAAATTTGACATTTGAGGTTGTTTATGATAAAACTATTATCGTCACATAAATGTTTGTTCTTAGTGGGAATTGAATCCGCGCCCTACAACTCTTGAAGCAGATATACTATGAGCTAACAGAGCAGTCAAAACACGCAGTTTTTTTGTTCAATACATTTTATTGCAAAATATATAATACTAGCTGCGCCCCGCAATGCTACCCGCTTTTTCAGGATAAAAAGTGTCCGCTATCTCCATACCAAACATCAAAATTGGTCCAGCCGTTTCAGCGTGAAGACGTAACAAACATATAAACACACTTACAAACTTACGCCTTTTTAATATTAATAGTAGGTAGTAAGATAACAGTAGCAGCAAATTTAAGGCGCCGTCTTATCACAAAATCATCAAAAAGAGTATTTTTAACGCCCGGTTTTATATGACTAATTATGACGATCACGTCCAAAAAAAAAAACTGCTGGTAAAAAAAACAACCAAAAGTAGATTCAGCCCAACAGAATTTTGAAAATCAATCTGATTTCGGGAAAAAAATCACAAAAGTAACCTTCTTTAAAAAAAAAACTGAAGCGAAGGGCTCTAAATTTTCAGCGATTACAACGCATTTTTTTGTCGATAAATAATTTAACAGCCAGACTAGTTCTTTATAAACTCAGCCAATTTTTTTTAATTTCATTCTTTTTATTTAGATTAATCGAAAAAAAAAAAACGAAAAGCGAATACAATTCTAAGCGCCTGCCATGCTCCATATTGTTAGCCACTATTTTTTCATATAAAATATTTTTATATAAATTCAAAGTGCATTATATTTGTATGGTACAGGTGTCTCTGGCGGCGTTGAAGTCGTTCCAAGAGGTGGTGATGGCGGCGGGGCGCGCGGCCGCGGACCCGGCGCACCGGCGCGTATGGGCCGCGGCGTGGGCCTCCTGGACCAACATTGCTTCGGCTCTACCCGCGGGAACCACGCGTGAGTCCTCCCAACACGAACAAACTAACATTCTCTCTGGAGTTTTGGCGGGAACGCGGAAAGAGTCGTGTCGCCCCATTGTATTTTTTTCCAAAACTAGTGTTTATGTATATTATGTATGCGCAAGTGTGGGAAAGTGATATAATGTGGTGAAACATGACTTTTCGTGTTGCTTCCAAAACTCCATCGAAGCTTATAGAAATCGCCACTACTTTACTAAAGCATGACTAGATTTGACTGGCACGGACTGGACTTGACCGAGACTGGACTTTGACTATAAAGATAAAGAAGCAGTGCCGGATGGATGCACTGCCATGTTTACGTACTTCAACTTGTTTTTTCTCTCTTGCAGCGGGCGAAGACGGTAAATCGGGGGAAATGTACGCTCCGTCACTGAGCTTCCTCACGACTCTGGTGCAGATATTCCCCCTCATCTTCCAACATATACGACCTACGTAAGTTACTCAGAGAACTTTACTATTTTTTCTTTTCCAAAAGGAGGCAGACATTCCCATAGCGTGCATTGTACTTGTATTGTACTCTGTCATCTAAACTTCCATATACTTTCCATCCAGCAGTACAACTTTCCACACACACACACACACATTCACTCGTTCCCACACTTTCTCAAACACACACACGCACTCGCACACAAATTCACACAATCACATACTAGCACACACGCACACACACACACTCACACACACAAACACACACACTGTCAGTATGAAAAATGTCAATGTACCTAAACTTAATTTTATCGAAAACTCCGAGTGTGTGTGTCGAAAACCATGTCAGTTTCCATAGTAAAATGTCATTGTACTGTTTACAATACGTGTAGTGGATTAGAATGTATATCAACAGTCGTGTGTCAGGTTCACAGCGGCAGACGTGCAGAAGCTGGGCTCGTCGCTCGCCGCGATGTGCGGCATCTCGCCGGGCGCCGGGCCCGCCGGCCTGGAGACGCTGCCGGCCACGCCCGCGCCGCTCACTGCGCACGCGTTGCGCTGTCTCGACACCGTGCACAAGGTACTTTTTTTTTACTGTCGTACGGCTTCGCACGGTTGCAATGTAGATACAAACGTAGTACATTATTTTGAGCTATCTCGTGAGGTTTAGCCAGCGTTTGCAACAGAGGCGGCGTAAGGCGTGGGCGATGTGGGCCACTGCCTACGGCCTCGCGGTCCAAGGGGCCTCGCGCCTCGGAGGTTTATCCATTATCAAGCTGTGAACGTTACGAAATAATTTTAGTCGTCATAAATCGATAAATATTATTATTGACATATCAAATATATTTTTATTTAGTCTATCAACATCTGCTGGCATTGGGTCGCTATCGCGGGGAATCCCGCCGGTCAGAGCTGGAGATTCCGATTCTGTTTGTTTACGTAACTGTCACCTTTTTCAACGGCAACTTTTGTTAGCTACTATTCCATTCGCTGTTCGCTGTACATTACTTGCTCATACCACCCTATTGTCAATATGATTGCAACAATAAAAACAATGGACAGCGAACAATGAACAGAGTAGTAACATACATGTTAGAAGAAGAGAAGAGGGCCTCGCGAAATTTACCTAGCCCACATCAAATTAAGGTCATGCCCCGCCACTGGTTTGCAATATAAGCTCACTTAAACATGTTATTTACGACATCATATTACAAATCTTTGGAATTCTCGGATTTTCTCTACTATATTATGCATATATTATACATATAAATCTTCCCCTAGTATCACTCTATCTATTGATGGAAACCGCATTAAAATCCGTTGCGTAGTTTAAAAGATCTAAGCGTACAGACGGCGGGAAGCGACTTTGTTTTATACTATGTAGAGATTTTTATGGTGGACAGGCTGGGTGTTTGACCACAGCTCACCTGATGTTAAGTGACGGTGTGGTCGAAGATGGTAAACACATTTAACCTTGATGGAACTGGGTTTCAATTTAATCTGTCGCAACACAGCGTTAAGTGCTTAGCGCCAGATTTTTTACTTGATGGTGGTAGCTAGCCAGTCGAGTACTGGAAAGTACCCTATCACGATGTTATGGTTTCCTCACGATGTTTTCCTTCTCGGGCAACTGAAGCTCAATGTTAGGGTTTGAACCCACGCTCTTCGGCGTGTGAACTGACCGCGTTAACCACTGCGCTATCATCGCTACAAAAAGTAATAAAGTTTCCATAGTGATCTGTATTGTAGCGATGATAGCTCAGTGGTTAGCGCGGTTGGTTCGCACGCCGAAGGTCGTGGGTTCAAACCCCAATAATGAGCTTGAGCTGTCGCTAAAAGAAAACGTCGTAAGGGATAGCGTGGTGTTAGGGTACCACTCTTAAGTTGAAAATCTGCCGCCAAGCATCTAACGGTGTATTCCGGCAGCCTCACTTGAAAGCCAGTTCCATTCCAGGTTAGGTGTGTTTACCATCTTCGACCACACCGTCACTTAACATCAGGTGAGCTTTGGAAAACAAGTAAAATGTCAGCTATAAAAAAAAACGCTCCAGCGTATTTTAGATGCAATGTGTCGTGTGCAGGAGGCGCTGGTGCGTCACGAGCTGCTGCCGGCGATGTTCTCCGCGCTGACGTCGCTGGCGGAGGCCTGCCTCTCGTGCGGCGGCGGCGCGCGCTGCCTGGCCGCGTGCGCCGCGCTGTACCGCGCCGCGCCCGCGCCCGCCGCGCCCGACCTGCCGCGCTTGCTGCAGGTCAGTACCTGTCAAGATTCCTAATCAGCCTTGTAAGGGTTCCATACCAAAAGGGTAATACGGGACCCTATTACTAAGACTCCGCTGTACGAACCGTGATAGCTAGACAGTTGAAATTTTCACAGATGATTTCTGTTGCCGTTATAACAACAAATACTAAAAAAAACAGTATAAAATAAATATTTAAGGGGGCCCATACAACTAACGTAACTTTTTTTGCTGTGCTTATAGATTATGGTACGGAACCTTTCGTGCGCGAGTCCAACTCGCACTTGGCCGGTTTTTTTTAATAAACGGCCCTCTTCACTTTTTGAAAAGGATAAGGTCATAGCCAAACCACTAGCCAAGTGCGAGTAACAGCTTGTCATTTATATTTACGTGTAAAATTTTCTTAACTACCTATTTACCCGACTGGCAAGGAAGGGTTATGTTGTTAACAATAGCAACATAACTCTGGTATGTCGTATGTATGTAAATATCTCTATTATCTCCTATCTCTCAAACGGCTGAATGGCTTTCGACAATTAAGGTATCGTTAGATTCGTCTCAATAACCCAAGTGTCTTTACATTTCTTAGGTTTAAAAAAAACAAGACGGTGTGTGGTAATACGTTAAAAAAAAACCAAACCTATCAAGTAGGCTATCTAAATAAAGGCAATTATTTATTTATTTATATTATGAACACCAACATTGTGTACATTATCTCATGACAAAAAGTAAGAAGTACAAAATAAGTATACAGTAAATGCCACAACAATTATAGATGCAGACAGCATGCAATAAAAACAATAATTAATTCATAATCAATACAAAATCAAATGTCAAAGAATAATTAAACAATAATAAAATAAAAAATAAAAATAGAATTATTCAAATTACATGTCAATTTTTGTCAGAGAGTGATCGCAAAGATCTCTTAAAACTGTTAATATTGTCACTAAAAATATCTACATCGATTGTCCTGGACATGGCATTATACTGGCGAGTCATCCTAGACAAGAAAGAGGATTACAAAAATATATATCTAATCTAATACCTTTAAACGAGCAATTCTTGTGTATATGTATGTATATACTTATATATAATCTGAATCTCGGAAACGGCTCCAACGATTTTCATGAAATTTAGCATGCAGGGGGTTTCTGGTGCGATAAATCGATCTAGCTAGGTTTCATTTTTAGAAAACGAAAAAAAAATCGAACAAAGTTTGGTCATCCAGGTGCGAGGTAGTTATATGTTTAAATTGAAATAGGAATAATGAATTGGTTTGAAAAGTTTTTTCCTTTAGTTATAGCTATTTTAATCGCAATCGGGTTACAGAATTTTTTAAACTTTCCACCTTGTTATATCATCTGGTTTAGTAATTATTATTTTTTATTCAAAAGTATGTTCGGTTGCGGATTTTTTTTTAGTAAACAGTGTCTGTTATTTTTCAATTTTAATTCATATTATCGTTTTAGGCTTTGCATTCTTCAGTGAAACAGTGCGCGCAAGACAAACGGCGGAGAACCAGCGAGGTGAACGAAGACGCTGCGCAGATCTCTGGGTTATTGTTACAGGTACTTTTTTATTATTTTTATAACTGTTAGGCTAGGTGTTTGACCACAACTCACCTGATGTTATGTGACGGTGTGGTAATGCACACCTAGCCTGGAATGGAACTGGCTCTCAAATGTGGCTGCCGGAACACACCGTTAGATGCTTGGCGGCAGATTTTCAACTTGGGGTGGTAGCTAGCCAGCCGAGTACTAGAAAGTACTCCACCACCACGCTATGGTTTCCTCACGATGTTTTCCTTCACCGCGGAGTACTTGCTAGTACTCGACTGGCTAGCTACTAATGAGGTACCAGTGAGGATGTCGGTTGTCTGTTAGATCCTTGGCAACAGATTTTCAACTTGAGGGTGGTAGCTAGCCAGCTGAGTACTAGAAAGTCAGTCACCATCATGCAATGGTTTCCTAATAAAAGATATTGACTGAACTATATTGTATTTTACGATTTCAATAAACAATTAAAATTTACCGCGAGTACGACCAGAACTGTCATGGCGTCACAATGACGTCACGTCGTGTAAAACAATTATATATACGATAATATAATCATATATTCTATGAAAAAACAACATCGACAATGGCGCTTAGCTCGGCGTCACACTGCTTGGTTTTCACGATCTATACCTATATTTTTTTTTTCAGATTTTAGAAACTGGGCTTCCTTTGGCTAGAGAACAACCCGAAGTTTACAAAGAGTTCTGGGAAACGTTGCCCAAAGTACTCGAGACATTCCTGTTTGATCCACCGTGAGTATATTGTCGGGCATATTATTTTATTCCATCAATTATTATCTGATGAGCCTCAACGAAATGTTTTTGTACTACATATTTTCTAATTAGTATAGAAATAGTACATCTACATCTCCATCATTAGCCTATCGTAGGCCACTGCTGGACATACATAAATCTGCTCGACTTTTTGCTTCCAACCACTGCCAGCTGCCTTACGTAATAGTGGAACGCCTGGATGTTTTTGACTTTTGTTCGGGTGAATGAATTTATATGGTTTAGGAGGAATCCTTTTTGTTACAATATAAGTTGCAAAATCTACCTATTTTTTCTGTGATTTTGATGTTATTATTATTTAAACAAAAAACTGTAAAAATCTATATCTTTAAACGAGCAATTCTTGTATATATATAAATATATATATATTCTGAATCTCGGAAACGGCTCCAACGATTTTCATGAAATTTTGTATACAGGGGGTTTCGGGGGTGAAAAATCGATCTAGCTAGGTTTCATTTTCAGAAAACGTCGTTTTATCCATGTTTTCAGCCGAGCAATGCTCGGTCAACCAGGTACTTAATATTTATTTGAGCATATAATTTCTTTTTTTGTACTTAAATACCGATAGAATAACATCTTACAAATATACCTGTGTGTATTAAGGCGAACTGCGAAACAAAAAAGTTTTTTTTTCTTATTGTTAAATAATATAATTCATTCGTTTTATTTCTGTTTTTTTCTCTCTCTCTTCTTCTCTCGTATTTTTCCTCCCTGTATTTTGAGTTACGTATACAGTAGAACCTCGATAATCTGAATCATGAAAATCTTGTTGACCCCTATAAGGACTCACGAAGTATTCGGATTATATTAAAATAAACTGTTCTTTTTAACTAGAATTTACTTTGTCCTTTAATTGTGTATAAAATGTAATTTTACAAAATTTACAAATAAATTTCGTAATATTACTTCATTTGACAGCCCTTTTGGCTCATTGGTAATATGTCTGCCTTAAGAACCGTAAGGTGTGGGTTCGATTCCCGCCCAAGACAAACCTTTTATGGTATAAACAAATGTGTGTTCTGTGTCTGGGTGTGCTGTATGTATTTACAAAAAAAAGTATTTAGGTATTCTATCAGTTATTTGACTTCCATCACACAAACTCTGCTTAGTTTGGGGTCAGATGGCGCTGTGTGTAATGTCCAAATAAATAAATGACAACTGATTATTATTAGATTTACTAAGGAGTTCCGGGCTGTATACCTTTTTGCGTTGAGAATATCAACGTGTTGTTGTGGTTCCAGCATGGGCGGTGGTAGGTCGGCGCGGGTGCTGATCGTGTCAGTGCGCGAGCTGGCGCTGCGTGCGCGGCCTCGCCTGCCGCCCGCACACCTGCGCCCTCTGCTGGCCCTGGTGCGCGCCGGCTCCACGCACACCACGCCACACCTACCCACACGTACGTCCACGAACTGACACACGAATTGCCCGATCAGTGGATATAGTATATTAGCCGAAGTGGAGAGCCCACAGCGGTTTCGCACGAGTGGTTCCGTACCCAAAGGGTAAAACGGAACCCTATTACTAAGACTCCACTGTCCGTCCGTCTGTCTGTCTGTTCGTCTACCGCCAGGCTGTATAGCTTGAACTGTGATAGTGAAACAGTTTAAATTTTCACAGATGATCTATTTCTGTTGCCACTATAACAACAAATACTAAAACACAGAATAAAATGTGAATAGGTATTTCCTAGGCAAGCGTGCTCCATCTTCGGCCACATCGTCACTTTCCATCAGGTAAGATCGTGGCCAAAGGCACGCCTAGTCCGTTGTAAAAAAAATATATTTAAGGGTCTCCCATACAACAAACGTGTTTTTTTTGCCGTTTAGATAATGATACGGAACGAATGGTGCGCGAGTCCGTCTCGCACTTAGCCGGTTTTTTTAAATATGTATTGTGGCGAATAAATGTTATTTTTTCTTTCTTTTAACGATATTTAAATATATGATAAAAAGGTTCCATTTACTATTAATCACTAGTTACGCCTCGCGGTGTTACCCGGTACATTTATTCGGTATAAAAAGTAGCCTATGTGTTAATCCATTGTGTCAGCTACCTCCATAACAAATTTCATCAAAACTGGTCCAGCCGTTTGAGCGTGAAGAAGTACAAAACACACTCACAAACTTTCGCCTTTATAATATTAATGTGATTCTATCTGGTTCCTTTATTGCTTAGTTCGGGGCTGTGTGAAATATTCTTTTTTTTAATAGTTAACCTCCTGATTACTTGTAAGTGTCCCAGCGTCATGTTAAAGACAAGCATTGTTCCAGAAAACGAGCAAGAGTTGAAGGAAAGAGAAGAGTTTGCCCGGACGTGCTTTGAAACTCTTCTACAGTTCTCCATGCTAGAAGACATAGATTCATTAGCTGGTGTCGAAAGTAAGGAAAATTTTGATAATACAGCAGAGCAATAACATTCGATATTCGATAACGCTATTAGAAAAGTCCAAAAATTTACTGGATTGACATAAGGTGCCCACGTGACGTATCGACAGCTTAATTTTTTTATCGCTAATTGTATGTTACTTTGGCCTTCAGATGTTTACTATACTTGATGGTAGATTTCCTTAGCAGGAGGTCGTAGTAGTGTGTAAACATTACTGTGTTCCGTTGGTACTGCAGCTAGCGAAATTACAGGGCTATTGAGAAAAAGTAAGACATTCAATCACTTGTCCGTGAATACCAAATAGATTACGTCACGCCGTGCGAAACGCCATGGCTGATGTTAACATTTTCGTAGAACTAATGTCATATAGATATGATTGTTACACACGGCGTGACGTCATTTAGATGCCATGATGATTTCTCTATAAATAGAATAAAAAGGCGAATTTAAGAATAAACACACATTTAGGTAAACTAGATATAAATGTATTAAATTTACCCAACTTTTCAAATTTAGTATACTAGTCTATTACCATCTCTATTAGTTTCAGTCTGTCTGTCTGTTCTGTTGTAAGTCTACATTTGTTTGTTGTCCTAACTTTACCGACCCGTATCTTTATCAATGTTTTTTTTTTATGGCTAGGTGTTTAAACACGGCTCACTTGATGTTAAGTGACGGTGTGGTCGAAGATGGTAAACACACCTAGCCTGGAATGAAACTGGCTCTCATATAAGGCTGCCGGAACACACCGTTAGATGCTTAGCGGCAGGTTTTCAACTTGAGGGTGGTAGCTAGCCAGCCGAGTACTAGAAAGTACCCTACCACCACGCTATGGTTTCTTCACGATGCTTTCCTTCTCCGGCAGCTCAAGCACGTTGTTGCGGTTTGAACCCACTTCTATCGACGAGCGAACCGACCGCGCTACCCACTGAGCTATCATCGCTACAAGATTTTATGCGATAGTAATTATTTTTACTTATATTTCAGACGACACGGACCCGTTAGCGATTGTCGCGTTATTAGATAGGTTCCAAGAAGTAATCTGTAAGTATACTCAGGACGAGGACAACACGGAACCCTTGCCGAGGTAAGACCGACACGCCGTCTCACCAATACACGTAAAATATTAAAAAATACAGAAAAATAATCAAATAAACACATCACCACTACTTATTCTATAGAATAGTAAGGAAACGATCCCTATTACAGATAAGGCCGCCAGTTTTGTTCGCCACTAGTTTTAAGTTTTTTATTGTTAACTAGCTGTGCCCCGCGGTTTCACCCGCGCTAGATGCCTACGTCATAGTAGCTTTATGCATGCAAAGTCTCAGCCCGATCGGTTTAAAATTGACAAAGTTTCATACATTCTTTCATCCCCTATTTTATCCCCTTGGGGGTAGAATTAATCAAAATCCTTTCTTAGCGGATGCCTACGTCATAACATCTACCTACATGCCAAATTTCAGCCCGATCCGTCCAGTGGTTTGGGCTGTGCGTTGATAGATCACTATGTCAGTCAGTCAGTCACCTTTGAGTTATATATATTTAGAGATAAAAAAAAATATGGTTGATAGACTAGGTCGACGGTCAGCAACAGGCGGACCGCGAAAGGTCGTACCACGGACCGCCAATTATTGTAATGTATTGTATACCAAGTAAAAATTAATACGTAGATAAGGTATACTATACCTTTATTAATTGAAATAATATTTTGAAGCCACATAGAATCTAATTTAGTACTTAAATGCGCTCAACACAGAGTTAAAAAGAAATGAAAATTAATATGTAATCTGATACAAAGCGGCTGCTCTTCGTCGTAAGCTGGATATCTTTGAAAAAGATATTGCAAGACAAGAATTTATTCATTTTTGGACAATTCTTGAATATAAAAAGGATAATTCTGAAGAAGACATCAAATGTAATCAAATGTTTGTAAAATTTTTGACCGATCTTGAAACGAATTTGCTACAAGATTCCAAGACTTTGCAGAGCACTTAATTAAAATCAGTTGTTCTTTTCTGGTCTTCGTTAAAATTTTCCCACAGTCTCCGGACCCCACCTAAAACTACTTGCCGACCCCTGGACTAGGAGTTTGACAACAGCTCATCTGATGTTAAGTGACGGTGTGGTCGAAGATGATAAAGCTTTGCTTAACATCAGGCGAGTTAGACGTAACCGCAAACTTATTTATTAATTTAAAAAAAAGTTTTAATGGTTGTTTTGCACCCAGGCATCAGCTATCGGAGATATCATTCGTTCTGAAAGCTATTGCTACTCTAATTGAGAGTATGAAGAAGGCACCGCCGGGTAAAGTGGACCCGCTCGCCTGGCAGAAGCTAATAGGTAAGTTGGTTGAGTCTTTGATAATAATTACGTGTTCCAACGGCTTTGTTCTTGATTACCTGGAAGATATCGCTTTTAGTGATAAGACCGCCACTTGTGGCACTAGCTGATAAGATTATTATGTTTTCTGTACTTTTTTCTATACCTGTTTTTTTATTTTTATGTAACAGTTATGAGACGAACGAGACGCTCTCCTGATGTTTTAAGAGATAACGCCTGTCCATGACCATTGCAGCGATACACAGAACTTTGAGTAGTAAAACAAATTCCAGGCGCCATCTATTGGTTTGACGGTTCACTACTACGAAGTGGCCGACGTAAAGCCAAAATAGCTCGAAACACGCATAGAGAGTAACGCCATCTAGTACCTGCACGAAATCTTTGAAAAATTTGTTTTCCTCACGATTGTTACACCGGCAGCTCAAGCAAATTTTTGGGGTTTGAACCTAAAGCAAACTCTGGAATTGTATTAATTTTTTTTTGAAAAAAAAATTAATACAATTCCAACATTTTAAATTGTTTTTTTTTTTTAATGCGATAATTATTATACTACTGACATAATAATGAGCGCGTCACTAACAATATCTATGTGTAAGGGTGTGGTGAACAGAAAGATGTCGTCCTTCTACTCGTAATTGATTTTATTCTCACTTTCTCTTTCACACCTAGCTAAACTATCAACACTATCCCTTTCACACTATCTAAGTTATCTTTCTCTTTCATACTTACAATTATCTCGCATCTAAGCATCTCTTTCATATTGACGTTACGTTCCATTCATATCTTCATATCCTTTCGCTCTTTCAAACATATTAATTACTCTTTTATTCTGTCTCTTTCTCGCTACCTTACGTTCCCATTCATGCAGTGCAAGTACAGTTTACGTGTGTTATAATATCTGTGGTGGTCCAGGACTGTACCCGGTGCTCGTGCGATGCGCGAGCTCCGGGCTCTCGACGGGGGGCGGCGCGGGCGCGGGCGCGGCGCTGCGCGAAGCCCTGCTGCAGTACCAGTCACTGCTCTCCGCGCCGCCCTAGCGCCGTGTGCTCTACACTATACACATATAGAGCACGTGTCTCTACCACCAGGTGAAACATACTTACAACATATCCAATATTCCTTTATGTATAATCTTTATTTTTGGCATTGCAGTTTGTTCTGCCAGTATCAAGCATTTAATATTTTCTTGTAACTCGCAAAAATATCGAGCAAAATAAGTTTTGTAGCGATGATTGTTCAGTAGTTAGCGCGGTCGGTACACACGCCCAGGGGTGTGGTATCAAACTCCAACAACGAACTGAACTGCCAATGGAGAAAACCATAACGTAAGGTTACAATAGAGTGGTTGTCTAGGCAAGGTAAACGCAGCGTTGGTCGTCCAGCCGAACGATGGATCGACGATATTGTCACTGTCGCGGATTGAACCTGGACCAGATTGACACAGGATCGAGGCTGATAGCATAACAAGAGAGAGGCCTATACAGTGGGATAAAGAAGGTTATGGATGATGATGATGATGATAAGGAACACGATACTATGCTCTAAAGCCAAAATTGCTGATGTCAGCCGAAAAGTCGGACGACTACAATTGAACTGGATTAAATAACATATAGGCTTGTGTTTGACCGCCATCTAGCCTGATGTCAAGCGAAGATGCGGTCTACGATGGAGCATGCTCGCCTAGAAGAAACTGATTCACTCGCGACTTGAACGCACCCAGATTGTATCTATCAGGGAACACCCACTCGGTCAGCAAATTCCATTGTCTAGCAGTTCGTACGATGAAGGTGGAATCAAACCGCGTAGTTCGAGTTTTTGGAATATCAACCATGAAGCGGTGTCGCTTTTTAGAGCTCCTGGCTGTTCGATAGTAGAATGGGCAGGGTGGAATTGGGTCATACAGATCTGAAACGCACTCTCCATGTTTGTTGCACGTCGAATAACCGCTGGGTAAAAGTCACCACAGTTTGGACCTCAATTTAAGCGACCCCAACGTCGATTTAGTCAAACTAAACCGTCACGACAGATGCTGTCAACCATATTTTTATTTTATTTCAGCGCCTCCATTCCTGATAGTAACAACGCGCGGACACCCGCTAACTAGTGCATCAATCTAGTTAGTAATCGCAAAACGAACTATGCAATGTCTTGACACTTAGGTATTACACCATGACACATTATCAAATATACCAACAGTTAAAATAAACAGAATCACCCTGAGATGTAAAGTATAAAGATACCCAAAGACTAGAGAGTAATACAGTCCTAAAACATCACATTTAATAATAAGTAATTAAATTAAAAAAATTAAAAACCCCCTACGCAATTAACCAAACATAACTAAGACAAACTTTAAACTTTAACTTTACAAGTGATGACTTATGGCGCCGAAAAGTGGTCTCTGACTATGCCTTCTTAGTAAGCTTAAAGTAGCACAACGAGCTATGGAGAGGGCTATGCTCGGAGTTTCCCTACGAGATCGAATCAGAAATGAGGAGATCCGTAGGCGAACTAACGTAGCCGACATAGCCCAGCGGATTAGCAAGTTGCAGTGGCAGTGGGCAGGGCGCATAGCACGCAGAACCGATGGCCGATGGGGCTGCAAAGTTCTGGAGTGGAGACCACGGACCGGCAAGCGCAGCGTAGGACGTCCACCCACAAGGTGGACAGACGACCTAATAAAGACCGCAGGCACGCGCTGGATGCGAGCCGCTTCCAACCGGTCTTTATGGAAATCAATGGGTGAGGCCTATGTCCAGCAGTGGACGTCATACGGCTGATGATGATGATGATGAACTAAGAACCACCGCAAGGAAACTGGCTTTCAAATGAAAAAAAAACCGCATCGAATTCGGTCCATCTGTTTGAGAGCTACGATGCCACAGACAGACAGACAGACATCGACGTCAAACTTATAACACCCCTGTTTTTGCGTCGGGGGTTAAAAATTAATATAAATATGTTTATTTTACCTATGCGGGATTACTCACATTTAATTATATCAAATACTCCGACTATAGTTTCGGCCACGCGTTGTAATCAACTTTATCTCCATGACGTAGGCTTTCGGACGTGGCCGAAACTATAGTCGGAGTATTTGATATAATCAAACGTGAGTAATCCCGCATAAGTAAAACAAAAACGTGTCAAAACACGACAGTTTCCATAGTAAAATAAGTATAAATAAATGTAAATATCGTAGGACAATTTCACACAGCGCCATCTAGCCCCAAACTAAGCAAAGCTTGTACTGTGGGAACCAGATAACTAATAAGAATACTTTAAACTTTTTTTGTAAATACATACAAACAATCAATGTATGTGATGTACTTTTACTTAACTATATCGAGTTAGTTACGCGGGATTTACGTGTCGTACTTTGCTTTGACTCCTTGAAAAAGGTCACCGGATGTGACAAACTATATTCGGGGTATCCGACCTAATCAAACGAGAGTAATAAGTAAAACGGAAATCAAAAATATGGTTATACCCCTGCTAAAAAAGTCTGTAGTGATGATAGCGCAGTGGTTAGCGCAATTAGTTCAAACGCCAAAGGGCAAAGGTTCCAATCCCAACATTGAGCTTGAACTTCTGGTGAAATAAAACACCATGAGGAATCCGTATCAAGGTGGTAGGTACCGCCCTCAAATTGAAATCAATCACCTAACGGTATGTTGTGGTAGCCCTACTTAAGAGCCAGCATGAGATAAGATGTGGTCAAACATCTAGCCTGTCAACCATAAAATTTTATGAGCGTATGCAAAAATGTACTGACTAAACTATTTAGTACGTTTCATAGACTCAAAAGCTCAGTCTTTCGGCTTCTCTATAGAATAAAGTTACTGTGATATGCACACTACTGCTTATCGATTAAAAGACTAGTCGTCATTGTGAATCTATATCGCTCGTTAGTTTATTTGATAATGTGAACATAACTTATTTATCATTCCTATATTTGCTGGAGGTTGGAGATATTTTAGCGTTATTAAAATTATTATTGTATATTTTACGAAAAAAATTGCGCTAAATAAAATGGCCGGTAAAGTGTAAATAATAAAGTGGCCGGTGAGAGCAGGCGAATGCGAGCGGGCGTTCAGCGTACTGGAACGCGCGCGACCAACCTCACGGCAAGGCCCAGGCTGCCGGCACCCGAGTCTCCCCGAGATTATGCTAATGTGTGCGTGGCAGTGTGGACGTACACGGCGCCCGGTACGCACGCACACATTCAAACCGGCAGCGGCCAAGTTCTTGGTTTACTGTGGCATTACTAATACATATCTCTATATTGAGGATTTTCTTTGAAAAACCTGCAGGCTTCCTTGTTTCCTAAGGGGTATAATCTTGATCTTTCCAAGGTCAGAGTGTATAGGTATCTCCTAAGTATGCGTGCTTCATCTTCGATTACTATCAGGCGAGTTGATGGTCAAACGCAAACTTATACGTTTTAAAATAATATTTTTTATGCCACTGTTGGTAAACAAGCAGACAGGATGCCTGATGGTAAGCAATCATCATCGCCTATGGGTATCAAAAACAAATACGTTATACTTAATACATTTTACAAGTAATATAACAAAAAATGTAGCGATGATAACTTAGTGGTTAACGCGGCCGGTTCACACACTGAAGGTCGTGGTTTCAAACCCCAACAATGAGCTTAAGCTATCGGTGAACGAAAACATCGTGAGGAATCCATAGCATGGTATATCATATCGTAGGGTATTTTCTAGTACTCGGCTGGCTAGCTACCACCCTCAAGCTGAAAATCTGCCGCCAAGCTCCTAACGGTGTGTTCCGGCAGCCTACTTAAGAACCAGTTCCATTCCAGGCTAGGTTCTTTACCACCTTCGACCACACCGTCACTTAACATGAGCAGTGGTCTGAGCAGTGGTGAGCAGTGGTCAAACACCTAGCTTGTCATTTAAAAAAAAGGTTATTTTTTCATGCTGTAGAGACGATTTCAAAAGTTACCTGATTTTATCAATGTATGTAAAAACAAGTCTCAAATAAATAAAATAACTCCATCCTTTACACAAAGAAATGTATTTAATATTATTTAAAAAAAAACTTATTATACTTTGTATACTTAATTTATTATTTGCAACTATGAGAAATCTCACATGCTGTTGCATATATGTGAAAAAGTCTATAGAGGTTTTTATAGTATTTTGACAAATTTTAGATTATTTTAAACACGTAATTATGTGTTATAAAGTTTACCATTACGCACGGCATTATGTAAAAACAAAAATTCCAAATAAATGCATAGATAGAATGAAATGTAGAAATCTAGTAATATTGTTAGTGTTTTCTTATGTCTGGTCAGAATGCCACAGACAACGAAATGTTAGGCCCTTCGTACACGGTGCGACGCGTTTGAGACTGGTTTATGACTTTAGTTGCACGTAGTTGTTGTTGGTTTAGTCCCCTTTTCCACCAAATTTAAAAGCGGATTAAGGTTTTAAATAATTGTTATTAATCAGGGCAAGTGAAGCGAGCCCTAACACTATCCCACAACCTGAGCATTTTTGTGGTACATTTTACTGAAAAACTATTACGTCTATAGATTTGTGCTTTAACATAGTAATTTAACTTCATACCTAGATGAGTTATCTGGCAAAAAAAAAAAATTATAACCATTAAAACAAATGAACAATAACAATTTTGTATTCATTGGACAGAATGTTATTGTACTACTAACGCCATCTGTTAGGAAACCACAGAGTTAACATCGCTGCAACATAACTAAACTCAATACACAAATATATCGCAGTTGGCCTACTTAATACTAGATGACACCATTAGAATCAGGCGTAATCAGTGTTCCCAACTTGTGGGCTTTAAAATAATTTATGGGATTTAAAAAAAAACTGTCCTAAAAATGATTACCCGTTAGAAAAACTACGTGAGCCCTCACAAAGCTCAGCTTTTTGCTAGTTTATATGTAGCCGATATTAAGCTACAGATAAACCGATCATTTACAACTGAGCGCTACCTTGTACTGCAGCTAGCGAAATTACAGAGCTGTTAAGACTAACCATCGAATGTCTCAATGTAATGAGCGCCAAAGCAGCGCTGGACTTTGTTTTGCTATTCAACGTTCTGTGTATCGCGGTAATGGCCATGGACATACGTTATCTCTTATTATAAGTCGAGCGTCTCGTTCGTCTCGTTACTTTTACATTAAAAACGAGATTTTTAAACTTTCAATTTATTGTTTTAAATTTCACATGAGGGCTAATCATTTAGAAGTGGATCATTTATCCTTACAAAAAATATAAAAACAGCTTCTGCAGCTTAGTAAGATAGACTAAACCAGAGATTCCCAAAGTTATCGATATCGATTTGGTTTTTCAGTCGATTAAAATAAATAATCGATTAATAGAGGTCTAAAAATCGACCCCTATTAATTAACACAAATTCTTATTTGAAACTTTCAAGCTTTATAGTTGTGTTACGTGTACCAATTGTTATAAAAATTACTAATATTTTATGCTCACTTAACACTTTAAAACACTAGAGATAGGATTTTTAAAGTAATTTGCTTTCTGAGGTATCACTAAGTTTTGGAAAAGGGGTCTCTTGCACAAAATAGTTTCGGAATCTCTGGACTAAACCGACATTTTAGTATAGAAGCAGTTTGAAACGTGTCGCACTGTGTGAGTAAAGCCTTATTTAGCGTATGATAATTGTTTGCTAATCTCTGATACCGAATAATTTTACATATTTGTATAAAAGATGTCACTAGTTAAGATTTTACCTAAATGATTTTTAGATTTTTTTATTTTCTTGTTTTTTTTTTATCTACCGTCATTTTGTAAGCAATATGATGCTAGGGAAAGGCGATGTTGCGACGCTATTTTAAGAAATTTTCACGTTCTGTTTTTTAAATTACATTCCGTTTTTTTTTTTTCTCCTACTAAAGGCAAAATATTAACAGTGACATTGTGCTCATATGGTCAACTATAAGATATTACAGTGTATCCAAATTGTCTGCGGATTTTATGGATCATTTATCGTATTCTAATTGCCTTAACTATCATGGTTATATCAATTGGCCGCTTCTACAGAAAAAGTTGGCGACACTGTAAAATTGTTCACCAAATAGAAGATCAGACTGAAACTTCGCACTATTTCAAGCTGTTAGTCTTCGCTGTCTGAACTTCTAGCAGAGTATTGTAAGTATATTTTATAATTTAAAATAATCACAATCATTCACTTGTACAATGTCAATTGTTTAAAAGCCATAATTAGCTTTATATACACAATATCGTCGTAAAAAAGATTGACTACTAAACTAATCAGTTATTAAATTTACAAAAAAAAATGGTTCATTTATATAAATTATATTGGTAAACGCGAAATTAATCGTTTTTCTCCGCACTATTTAAGCGCGCAGACTACGCGAGAGAGATATATAGAAAAAGAGAATTCTTATGCCTCCTGTAGTGATATGTTTAAATGCCACTCGCGATCACCCATTTCGATCAGCTTTTTCTACAGTCTTAATGATCCTTTTTACGACGAAAATAATTATCTGTAAACTGTATCTAAGCTTCCATTACGTATGAATAGATTTTGTTTAGATTTTCTTCTAAATGTCGATGTAATGAGATTACGTCATTTGCAGTATTTTTTGTAAGGCGCGGCACACACGGCGATATACAGGCGATTGACAGTTGAAATATTTGTTTTGTAACTTATACCTACTACTAATCTGAGGGGTTAGCGTAGAATTTGCTAGAAATGCGTATTTATTATTAAAATTGCAATAGAAAGATGTATTGAAACAAGAACCGCAACGCCGAGACAGAACTATTATGATAACTGCTCTAATTCATATATTTTTCTGTTTGACGTAAATCTCGTAAATTTTTCTATCGCTTCAGCTCTGGGGCTTAAATAATAGAATTTTAAATGATATGTTGAAAATGATTGGAATCGGTAGATAATACGAGTAGTTATATGTTTTTCATTTTAATATGTTTTTTTTAATTAGAGTCGAATTTTCATATAGTGATTAGTGTCCCAATAATTTTGGAGAAATGATTTCCATATAACAACGTTGTTAAGTAAAACTTAATGAACTGGAAAAACTTTTGTTAGAAAAATAAGTTCCGAAAAGCCTATACCGTTTTTTCCTTTAAAATGTGTATACTTATGTAGTTTGACCCGCTCATTACCCGTTATATACCGAGCTTAAAACCCTGTATATTACTTGAAATAAATTTCAATAGGTTTATTTTTATAATTTACTTGAATCAATGGTAAAAATATATCATCATGACAATCTCTACTCTAAGGCTTTCTTTGGACTTTTTTTTATCCGTTGTCGGGTCAAAAGGAAGCTTACGTACACATGCAGTTGTTAGCTTTAAAAAGGCAGAATTAAGTGATTATGACCTCACAACAACTTCAATATGGCAATGATCAACTTTTCTCGCCATAAATGGTATCGTCGACTTTTGTCGCGTGGGCGTCGCCGGTGTGTGGCGCGCCTAAAGAGGCCATAGCGACGGGCGGCTGTTTTTAATGTTTTATCATTTAAGCGTATATTTTATTATTCAGAGTTAGTTGTGTTGTTATTTTAATAAACGATATTGTAATATGATGTTTTATTTTTCTATATTTCACTAAATGTTAAGTTAATTGGTTAATTGATTAACTTTTTATTGTAATCACCAAAAATTTACAAATCTAAATAAATAAACTTAATTAACAGGTGTAACAAATGGCGACCTTATCGCTAAAAGCGATCTCTTCCATTCAACCTTAGGATGGAAAGGATCAGAGGAAAAAAAGGCGGGATGTGCTTAAATTGTAAAGGAACAATCAATGATAGGTCATTGGTTAGCGCGTTCGGGTCACATGCACAAGAGCGTGGGTCCAAATCCCACAGAGCTACACTTGAAAGCTAGGTGCCATTTGAAGCTTTGTGTGTTTACCTTCTTCCACCACATTGCCACTTAACATAGAATGAGCTATATTCATAAGTTTAGCATAATTAGGTACCTATTATGAAATATAAGCTAATGTGCATACGTAACATTTCGTTTACGTGGTGGTAGGGTACTTTCTAGTACTCGGCTGGCTAGCTACCACCCTGAAGTTGAAAATCTGCCGCCAAGCATCTAACGGTGTGTTCCAACAAACCAATTAACTTGAGAACCAATTCTATTCCAGGCTAGGTGTGCTTTACCATCTTCGACCACACCGTCACTTAACATCAAGTGAGTTGTGGCCAAATACCTGTCAGCAATAAAAATATATATATATATATATACTATATCGTTACATTTTTTTTATTGTAAATAGGCTTGCGTTATACCGTCATCTCGCCTGATGTTAAGCGAAGATGCGGTCTACTGCGGACCACGCTCACTCACGACTTGAAGACATCATTGTATCCATCGGGGAACACCCATTTGGGTAGCAAATTCCATTGTTTAGCGGTTCGTGCAATGAAAGTAGATTCAAATCGTTTAATTAGAGTTTTTGGAATATCTACCATGAAGCGGTGCTTTTTAAAGCTCCTGTCTGTCCGATAAAAGAATGGGCTCGGTGGAATTAGGCCATGCAAATTTGAACTGAGCTTTCCAAAGTGAATCCGGTTGAAAACTGACAGACATGTTACATGTTAGGAATCTAGAAGTCTAAATTCCTAGATAGATAAATTCATTTTTATCGAGTTTAGAAATAAATTGTTTACTATTGGCTAACACAATAGACATCGAAAATGCTTCCGTCTTATAAAAAACTAGACAAGTAAAAACTCCCTGCCTAGATTACTAAACTGTAATTTTTTTACCACGCCGTCGCGGCACCGCTTCAAACTTGCTTCAAACTTTTTTCTACTAAAATAAAATTTACCAGAATAGTGAACTTATAAACCTACAAAACTAAACTCGAAGCAAACATGGTTAAAATAAACTGAGGTTCGTCAACCCCGTGTTTCCCGCTTCGTACAGAAATAGCTACGCTTCCAGTCGAGACAGTGTCGATTTTTGTTTGTTTGCATGTTCTAAAGCTAAATCAGTAAGAAAGAGATAGAACAGATTGTTAGAATATGTACGTTACCAAGTTAAAAACAGAAATTTTTAGGGAAAGAAATAAAGTGAAATAACTGTTTAAACTAACAAAGAAAGAAAAACAACACATACAAATAAGACTTAAATTTCTACCTATATAGGTAGGTACGTGGACTGCTTATAATCGTCTATCATTACTGTAGGTAACAGTGTTATCGTTGCAGTGTCCAGTGCTCAGCTACTGAGCTGGCGATTTCTCCACAGCGCTGAATTTCAGAACTGACTTCTTCAAAGCACGGGATTAAATATGACCCGTACAAGGAGGACGTTCCCACTAAGCACTAAGCGCTTTGAATCCACATTCTTTATGCGCACAGCGAGGATGTGGAACTCTGCCGGATTCTGTTTCCCGTAAAGTACAATATGGGTGGTCTAGGTATATATTTAGTTTATTTCCGCTTAAGTCATTCCAGCTACAACAGAAAAGAGGAGTTAATGCCACTCAAAATGGACTTCCGCAAAACACCGCCTGATTCAATCAATTATACAATAACGGTTAGGAAGACACCTAGTCTTCAAATCAAGAGTAAACAGGTTCCTTCTAGGTATGCATGTTTCATCCTAGACCACATCGTTGCTTAACATCAGGCAGAAGGTGGTCAAACACGATCCTATTCCGTATAAAAAAACCGGCCAAGTGCGAGTCGGACTCGCGCACCGAGGGTTCCGTACAAACCTGTAGGTATATAAGTAAAAGTTATGGCATTTTTTTTTAATTGTAATTTATGCTTTTCGCAATTTTTCTTTAGGTTGCTTCGTACCAAATTTCGAAATTCTGATTTAAACATATAACTTCAATATATGTATGTACTAGGTACTACTTGATAGGTTTGGTTGTTAACGTCAAAAATCCACCATCTTGATTTTTTTTGAAAACCACCCTTTCAGGTCACTTGGGTTTTTGAGAAGAATCTAACGATACCTTAATTGTCGTAATCTAATCTGCCGTTTGAAAGATATGAGGTAATAAAAAAAATTACATACGATGTATGTAATTTAATATACGCGCGAAAAACATAACCCTTCCTTAGCAGTCGGGTAATTAATAGCAAATCGGTGTAAACATATCTACCTACCTACCAATAATGTTAAACGATTGTTACTTATTTAGAAAAATACATGTTTGTTTTTAGGATCCCAATAAACAAGCTACTGAGTAATTACCAGACGTTTGTAATATTATTGATACTTAAAGTACAAGGTAACTTTGAAACCTAAGTTAAATAGGCTATCAATAAAATGCATTCGCAGAACAAGGCGTTTCCAATTACGGTACAAACAAGTCGACGGCCGTGACCAAAAGCGGCGCAGTGGGCTAAATGATGTCACCATATCCTTAACAACTTCCATACATTACTGTCGCTACATTCGTCATACTCGAGTGTGGTTTCCAGTTGTATGGCTAACTAAAGGGTTACGTCACACCTCAATTGGCTCCGTAGCGTAGGTCGTATGTAGGCTGGTGGTAATTCATTTCTAAGTGCTTGTTGATCGATAGCACGGTTACCTTGGAGACTTGTATCCTTCAACTACGTGTAGGTGGGAAGCGAGCTTATCTCAAATCTAGTCGAGGCTTTGGATCTGGAAAGAAAATCTAATCTCAGATTTAGGCACAGAATGGCGTCTGTTAAGAGTAAATTCATCAGGACATGATATAGATATAGTTTTCTTTAGGTACTTGAAATGTATAATAATACGTGAAACTAATTAGCTAGTGCTTATACATAAGCTATATCAACAATACCTACATAAGCAAAAATTATGTTAAGTTTTATCAACTGTTTTTTACCTAAAATCTTGACGGCAGATATTTGACAGCTTTGTGGCCACGTGATGGAAGACGCAGACCTAGAAGGTAGCATCTGAACTATGGCATCCGAAAGTTCTACGTAAGTATCCAGATCAGAGTAATATTATTCTTTGATCCAGATATAAACTGACGCTGAATAGGGAAAACTGTCGAGATGGCTTAGCATAATAAAGTTCATGTAGAATCAAACTCAAGGCGGTAATAACCTGATTTACTTCAAGTAAGTTTTGTTCCATAATGACCTAAGTATAGTTTCTTGCTTGGTCCAGACGCATAGCAGTTGCTGAAAAGCAGGCTGCGTCAGTGGGGAAATTGAGATTCTAGTTCTAGGGTATATGACCCGAGCGGTCACTTCCATGTGGCAGTTGATAGTGGTTTATCAAAGCTCTCGGAGGTAGAGGTTACCAACAATTGAATTTTATATTAGAGTGATTAGACCTACACCAAAGAACGGTACTGTAATACTGTTAACTAGTCATTAACAGTACCGTTCTTTGATCATCAGTTTACTGCATTGGCATTATATTACTCTGTATAAGATCTTGCATAGGTTCTTCGCAGATCTTATTTATATGGATAAAGGAAAGTTCTAATATGGTCCTAGCTTAAATTTCTGCATTTATTTTAAGTTGTAGCCTGTCTATGAAACTGCAACCTAACAAGGAAAAATTTAAAACGACAAAATTCTCATAATTGCATGATTTTATTTCAGGTCTCACGGAATGTAGTGCGAGTGCCATCAAACATATTTACTGGCTTAGTACTCTTCAGCACCCTCGCCTTCGCCCTCTGCGGAGTCCATGCCGACCTCTTCGTAGTCCTTCTCGAGCGCAGCCAGATCCTCGCGGGCCTCGGAGAACTCTCCCTCCTCCATACCCTCACCCACATACCAGTGGACGAAGGCACGCTTGGCGTACATGAGGTCGAACTTGTGGTCCAGGCGAGCCCAAGCCTCGGCGATGGCAGTGGTGTTGGACAACATGCACACAGCACGCTGTACCTTAGCCAAGTCACCTCCGGGCACGACGGTGGGTGGCTGGTAGTTGATGCCGACCTTGAAACCAGTGGGACACCAGTCCACGAACTGGATGGTCCTCTTGGTCTTGATGGTGGCGATGGCTGCGTTCACATCCTTGGGCACGACGTCGCCTCTGTACAACATGCAGCAGGCCATGTATTTGCCGTGACGAGGGTCGCATTTCACCATCTGGTTGGCGGGTTCGAAGCAAGCGTTGGTGATCTCGGCGACGGACAGCTGCTCGTGGTACGCCTTCTCGGCGGAGATGACCGGCGCGTACGTGACGAGGGGGAAGTGGATGCGGGGGTAGGGCACCAAGTTGGTCTGGAACTCAGTGAGATCGACGTTGAGGGCGCCGTCGAAACGCAGGGAGGCCGTGATGGAGGACACGATCTGGCCGATGAGCCTGTTCAGGTTGGTGTAGGTCGGGCGCTCGATGTCCAAGTTGCGGCGGCAAATATCGTAGATGGCTTCATTGTCAACCATGAACGCGCAGTCGGAGTGTTCCAGGGTGGTGTGGGTAGTGAGGATAGAGTTGTAGGGCTCCACGACAGCAGTGGACACCTGGGGAGCGGGGTAGATAGCGAACTCCAGTTTGGACTTCTTGCCGTAGTCAACGGAGAGTCGCTCCATCAGCAGGGATGTGAAACCTGAGCCGGTGCCTCCTCCGAAGGAGTGGAAGATAAGGAAGCCCTGGAGACCAGTGCACTGATCAGCGAGCTTGCGGATGCGGTCGAGGACTAGATCAACGATTTCCTTGCCGATGGTGTAGTGACCACGAGCGTAGTTGTTGGCCGCATCTTCCTTACCAGTGATAAGTTGTTCTGGATGAAACAACTGTCTGTATGTGCCGGTGCGGACCTCATCTGTTGACAAACACATACCAGAATCAGAAGTAGTTCCCCAAAAGTCGCATTTCTTCTTAATCACCTAATATGCCAACAGTGAGAAATTAAATTATACCCTGATTAATCTTGTCTCATGAACAGTTACTGAAAAAGTTACATCTGAAAAATGTTGCTTACCGACTACTGTGGGTTCGAGATCCACGAACACAGCGCGGGGCACGTGCTTGCCGGCTCCGGTTTCGCTGAAGAAGGTGTTGAAGCTGTCATCACCGCCTCCGATGGTCTTGTCAGTGGGCATCTGGCCATCAGGCTGGATGCCATGCTCCAGGCAGTAGAGCTCCCAGCAGGCATTGCCGATCTGGACTCCGGCTTGACCAACGTGGACTGAGATGCACTCACGCTGTTTGAAAAGAAAAATTGATAAGTTTCATTCAGTAACTTCAAGTTGGTACCATGTATTCTGTGCTGTTTTATAATCAATGTATAGTGTCTACCAGGGCTTTATCTATCTAGTAGTTAGTAACAATCCAACACAAAATAAATCTGCAATTCGTAAAGGCAAACAACTATAACTCAGTACAACGGTACCTACTCTAATGGTTCTATAGTCAGCAAGATAAGTACCTAGATATCCAAGTACCTACTTATAGCAAGAGAAAGGTGAAAGTACGCCCGTGAATGCCGATAACCTTTCTCGAGTTTTACTCTGAACAGTACCTTCTATGCTGATATTGATAGTCAATATATCAATACATATTTTCAATTCATCAAGGCTAAATGAAAATCAATCTACTATATTCTACGAAACGATGAAAAACAAGGTGAGATCACTGTCAACCTCAAGTGAGGTCATCGTCCACCGACACGTCATCCATTTAATAAATGGAATCGGAGGTGATCATATAGAGAACAAATAGGATTCTATCATCGATTTCTGTTTCTTAGAACAAATGGTAAGCTAAAAAAGATCATAAGAAAAATGCGGAGAAATTATCGATTTCATACTCGGGGCGAGGCGACCGGCGGCGCGTCATGCCGGTGAAAAAACCTTGAGAGTTCAATTTGATAGCCACGTACGATCGGACCAAATTGCAGAATTTATTTCCGTATTCATCAGTCTACAGAAAACTTAAATAAAACAATATCGCATCTTCTAGCAAAGTTAATGAAGAATTATTCTTGCATCAAAAATGTTATGCGGCTAAAATTGTAAAACACGAATCGTGAAGAAATCTACTCAAGTTAAAGTTATTTTCATTTCGGTCGCGTAATTTGCCGACAAAATGGTGGCGTGGCCACCCGGTACTTTGATTGGAACTTATCATAAAAATATGGTTATTTAGCCGCGAATATCACATAATTTAAAATATATTACGGAAAAGCAATGTACTCACCATTTTGTATTGAGTTTGTTGAACTTATTCGTAGAAAATAGAAATAAATTAATCAGTCGTCGTTCAGCGCGACCGGTTAAGAGGCTTGCCAAACGAATGTGAACGATGAAAATTCCGTTACGTTCGCTTTTATACTGCCGACATTACGGGGGAACGACGCTCACATTTCCGCTCTCTGATTGGTGGATTTGACTGCCGCATGGGCGTACCAGCCAATAAGGTCAAAGCTGCATTATATCACCATTGCGGGAATATGTGGGTTGGTGAATCACGCGAATATTTAAAAATTTAGTGATGTTCGTAATTTACTTTATCGTTGAAATATTATTGTTTTTATATGTATAATCCAAGTAATGCCTTAAAGATCAATTTTATTTTTAGATATCACATTAATACATTTTTAGTTATTTTTTATGAGTTATTATATTCTATTGATGTAAAAGCTATAGGTACCTAATCGATATTATAATGAAAGAATAGTTATGCGCTTCAACCAAAAAACAGGGCTTGGCTGTGTCGTGTACGTGAATACGACCACATTTTAACACTAATTATTACTACGAAAGTCCATATTTCTAGTCCTCAGACTCCTTAGTCAACGTAACAAAGTATTTGGTTCTTGAGCTATTCGGTAGCGTTATAAAATTTCTGATTTAGATAATAGAATGTAGATGCAATATCAATCTATAGGTAACCCCCGATTTTATCAGGTATCATTGGGTTTCTGAATTAGCTCCTTCTATAGAGGTAAACTTAATAACGTTCCTAACCACGTCAAAAGTGATTGTTACAACATAGTACATTATTATCACTTTTTTTTTTATTTCCTCTAAACATAATCTAAGGTTATTCATATCCATTGTACTACTCCGAAATTAAATTATTATATTCATCATCGTAAACAACTCTTACAATGGACTCACCCTGAAATCGCAAATAATAAATCAAGTTTGTAAAAACTAAAAATATGGTTCTCGATATAGGTACCTAGGCAACCATGGATGACCATCCCTATGCTTGAAAATCGTTATTTTCTTTGTGTGTAGATGGGAACACGGCGTTCTCAGCATCCATATTTTGTTTGCATGTGTGTTACAGTCTGGATAAATTTACAGTATTTTTCTCAAATTAAAGCAAGTCATTGTGTAAAATTATACATAAACTAACCGAATCATTGAACATTTACCCAAACAAAACAAATGTCATGTCAAAATAAGCTGTAAATTTAAAGATATTGACAAAATAATTTTACCGCAGACACACGCACACATTGAAACCCCTTTTCATGCCCATATACGGGCTACGGCCGTATCTAGGGAGGCAGACAGACACGGATTGTTAAACTTTAATGAAAGTAAATAAAATATCAATCTCTAAAGGTGTTAAGGCATTCTACGCCTATACATAATGATGCTACACACATCTTCTACCCGTCTACACATAAGTCGTGATATTAAGCGACATGATAGGAGTCATTTGTAGAAAACAAAACTGCATTAGTCTATTAAATACGCATAGAAAATAAATAAATAAATATCGTAGGACATTTCACACGGTGCCATCTGACCCCAAACTAAGCAAAGCTTGTATTATGGGTACCAGATACATGATAGAATATTTTTTTGTAAAATATTTACTTATAATACATACGGAACACTCAAACACAGAACAAACATTTCAAATTACATAAATATTTGTCTTGATGGGAACCGAATCCACGCCCCACAGCTCTTGAAGTAGAAATTCTACCATACGAGCTAACAGGGAAGTCAATAGGAAATAAATTACTTGCGCTCCTAGTGGAAGTGTATAGGACATGCTTTTATTCAAACAATTTATTATCATTTACGTACTACGTAATTCTCAATTCTTAATTAAAATTAATATGCTAGAGTTACATAACTTTTCTTTACGATCGTCATTAGTATTGGAGGTAGAGCGTTACTAATGAATATTTAATCTTTCCTGCTATGCAAACCAACGTAATTTTGACACTTTTTTGTCTTGTTATGGGGACAGTCTACGCCACTATTCGAGACAACTAGGTAATTGTCGCCTTTCTTTCCAGTCCAGTTCTAGAATAGTTCTTGACTTAGATCTATTAAGTTTAAGTAAATAGAATGAAATAATCAACGTAACTTATTTGTGACGAGGTCTTTGTTATGACTATTTACACAAATTTATGTATACAATAATGATAAAACATTACAATCTGTTAAAATTAAATATAAAATCGAAAAGTTTGATAATCACAGATTAGTTAAAATTGTTTAGAAAATTACAAACAGCGCCATCTATGAGTTTTGAGTTACAACTTGGAAGCAAACGCTTTGCTATTGTATGAAATTGAAAATTTAGCCATGAGCAGTAATGAAAAAAATTGGTAAAAGCGCCATCTCCTGAGAATAATTAACAGATGAAACGTAATAAAATTAAAGTGCACGACCGAAATTAAAACTAAAAAAATATTAGATTGTTGATAAATGATCAAATTAAATCCTTTAGTTTATTTTGCTTATTCTATTTACTTCAGGCATACTAGAACTATATGTATTGTGATAAAAAAATATTGTACACAAGAAATAGAACCTTATCACAACTGGTGAAAGTTCAAAACATCTAGTTAGAGAGATTGATTTTCATTTCGACCACATACTATTTCCGTTTCAAGATTGTGCGCGCGCGATCATTCGGCGCGCGAACGTTTCAACACGCGTCGCTTTTCGATTCGAAATACGAAAATTCAAATCGTGTTAATCTAATAAAATTCGTCGCGCTAATAATGAAATAAAAAAGTTGCCATTTTGTAATTTGTGTTGTGTGTGTAGAGGTGTTGTGAATTTGTTGTAGCATTTTGGATATTGTTTTAAACGGTAAGCAATATTTATTTACATTTTTATGCGTAATTTTTACGACCTTGAGCGTTATAATTTATTTTCGGAGAATGACATTCGAGCGTTGTACTGTAGTTTTCTTAGAAAAATCGCTGTTCAGCCGACTGCCCAAGGAGAATATTTTTTTTTACGTTGAGTGTTGCCGTTAGATTCCTACAGATATGGCGCTGGCCCTAGAAGAGTAGGAAGTGTTATAGGGCTTAGACCAAACTAGCTGGAAACTAAGTTGAAAGTACTGTATTATACGATTTCTAAGAATCTTGAACCGACTTTCTATTGAGATGAAAACGATTTTGATCATTCGATTTAAAATGTACTGACACGAGTATTCCATTAGAATTATTCGCGCACTATCCATCCATCAGTATAAAAGCGAAAGTAACTTTTTGCTAGTTACCTTTTCACGGCTAAGCGGCTGCACTGATCTTGATAAAATTAAACGAAAAAGTATGAAGAATTATTACCTAATTTTAAATAGAGATTTTTCAGCGACTTTTGTTGACTTGAATGACCTAGAATAATAATTAGAACTATTAATTCTAAGTTATTATTTTTGTAGCGATGATAGATCAGTGGTTAGCACGATCGGTTCACACGACGAAGGGCGTGGGTTCAAACCCCAATAATGAGCTTGTGCTACGAAACTGAGTTCTTGTTAAGAATTTAAAGCAATTATTCAGTGACGTAACGAAATGCGCAGTAGATATATTTTTTTACAGCGATGATAGCTAGCGTGGTCTGTTTACACGCTGAATGAAGTGGGTTCAAGCCCCAACAATGAGTTTGAGCTGCTGGTGAAGGAAAACACCGTGAGGAAACCATAGTACGGTGGTACTTTGTAGTACTCGACTGGCTAGCTACCACCCTCAAGTTGAAAATCTACCGTCTAGCATGTAACTGTGTGTTCTAGCTGCCTTATATGAGAGCCAGTTCCATTCTGGGCTAGATTTGTTTATCAGGTTCGACTTCACCGTCACTTATAACATCATAACTCACAGCTCACCCAGCTGTGAGTCTGTCAACAAAAAAAAAAGTTAATCTGCGCTTAAAGTACGCTGTTTTGTTAACACGCGTGACATTTCACGTTGCAAGAAGTTGACAAATAATTGTTAGCGTTGATTAACTTATTATGTAAATACCTTCAGTGTTTTGTACTACTCCTTCAGTGCTATGTCCCGGATATAAAACTCGTGTTAGTGTTATTTTTAGGGTTCCGTACCTCAAAAGGAAAAAAAACGAAACCCTTAATCTTTGTTGTCTGTCTGTCCGTCTGTCAAGACCTACTATCTCGGGAACGCGTGTAAGTATCGAGTTGAAATTAAAACCATATACACAGATCTGTAGTTTCTTGCAGCTGTGAAGAAATGAAACTTCTCAATTATCGTGGAAAAAAGTTACAGCCGTTTATGTCGCAAAAACCGTATACCTCGACACTAGGAAATCAAAACCTATAGGGTTGACTTCCTGTTGACTTAGAACTATGAAATTTAGCAAGAAGCATTGTCTTATAGTATACATAAAGGAAAAAAAACGAAAACCGTACATTCTTAATTTATATATATTCAAAACCATAAACTTCAACACTCAATTCCCAAACTATTTATCATATCTATTAGTTTGTACGGAACCCTCGGTGGGCGAGTCTGGTTCGCACTTGTCCGTGTTTTTATTCTATAAGCAAGTGCCGTATTTGTATTGTGTTTTGCATGTAGCCAAGTTTATAGGCATACTTGTGCCAAGTAATTGAAGTAATGCAACTGGTTTAATTTCCCAACACTTCTCGCAGCCGTCCCGGGCCTTCCAGCGCCCACACAGCACTCAAACAGCTTGTAAGTGGGATGCATGTAAACTATTGATTTCAATACCTTTTTATACAGGGTTATAAACTCTGTACTCAGTGGCGGATTCACATATTTCTCAAGCGCTGTTAAATTTCTGCCGCCCTCGTCAAACAGTCAGTTTTTAGATTACCTAACACTACTATAGACTAAACAATGACAGAATGACATCTGAAATATTGTCAATATTACAATAGCTAATTTATGTAGCGATGATAGCTCAGTGATTAGCGCGATCGGTTCACACAACGAAAGGCGTGGGTTCTAACCCCAATAATGAGCTTAAGCTGCCGGTGAAGAAAACCTATCATGAAGAAACCATAACATGGAGATGGGGTAGTTTCGAGTAGATTCTTGTAGGCTAGCTACCACCTTCAGATGAAAATCTACCGCCAAGCACTTAACGATGTGTTCCGGCAGCCTCACTTGAGAGCCTTTCTAGGCTAGGTGTACTTTACCATCTTCGACCACACCGTCACTTAAGATCAGGTATAATTAAATATTTAAAAAAAAAATCAATAAATATATGGCGGGAATATAAATTATTGTCATAACTTAGTCTAAGTTGTTTTAGTCATTTATACAATTATACATCACACAAATTTAGAACCACAACGACGTTGTCACATTTCTGAAATTTTTAAATTTCTGTCATTAATTTATAATTTGGCATATGGATGGAGTACCATACATATGCCAAATTACAAAGATAGGACCGCGTAGTACCTAAGTCAAAAAACATCTAAAATTTCAAATTTTCTACGCAATTTTTTTAATTTTATTTCGTAAGAACATTCTGTTAAGTATTAGATAACTTAAAAGAAATATTAAATTGGTAGTCGTTATCAAGTTATGGCGGGACCAAGGGAAACAGGGATTCATTTTTATTATATACTAGCGACCCCCACCGGCTTCGTACGGGTGCAATGTAAATACTAATGTGGTGCATAATAATATACATGTATTATACATGTAAACTTTCCTCTTGAATCACTCAGTCTATTGATGGAAGCCGCATTAAAATCCGTTGCCCAGTTTGAAAGATCTAATCGTACAGACGGCGGGAAGCGACTTTTATTTTAAGCTATAATATGTAGAGATATAGAAAACAATTTAAAAATCCTAACGAACAAAATACGTACGTGTAGTACGTATAGTAAGTAATCCTAAAAAAGGAAAAATAGAAAGGTATTCTCGAAGGTTGACTTTGACTCGCTTTGAAATCAAATTCTGATGTCATCTATCCTGGGCACGGCTTGTACCTGGGTACCATGACATCATGCTAAGAAAGTCCAAGCTTTTTGCGGTCACAATAAATTGCATCACCAAATAACAAACACTAAAACCGCAACATTGCAATCACCTGTGAATCAAAGGAGTATAAATTCAACATTATTTCAGAAGCAATGATTCATTGGGTAGTTACAGAAGTACATTATTCATCTTAGAGGGTTTTTTTTTGTTACTGTAGATAAAGTAGATGTTTGTGTGATAGTGATATTGTGGCCGAAAATGGTAAATACAGCTAGCCAGACGAGCACTAGAAATACAACTTTATCGCTGAGACTTGAACTTACGACATTAGGCGTGCAATAATAAAAAAATCTTGGAACACGCAAAGGAAACAGATATTTATGTTATGGATTAGCGAAATGAACAAATTTACTGCAAATTATTATTTTTGCTAGGTTCAGAGGATATAAAAAATAAAAATGCCCTGACAGCTAAAAAAAGATACAAATAAAATAAAGATTGAAGATATAATTTCACATAGCACCATTTATCAAACCAAACAAATAATAAAGCAAGAACCAGATAACTGATATATAATACTACACTTCTTTTTGTTAATAAAGAACAAAAACATGTTTGTTTCTAACACAAATGTTTGTCTTAGGTGGCAATCGAACTAACGCTCTATAGCTCACAACAGAAGCTCTGGAGCTAACAAGGCAGTCAGAAAATAAATAGAAAAAAAGAATAAGGCAAATAACCTTTTTCTTAAACTTGTAACATCTGTCTGTCTGTTTACATGTACATTGCAAGGTTGAAACTTATTTCATTAGCCTATGAATCAATGCCTAAATGAAATATTCCAGGATCTCAGCCAAAAGGACCTTGTTCCGAATACTCACAGTTATTTCAGTAACTTTAAGAAAAACATTTCATGACTACCAGCACCGCAAGATGCGTCACTATCAAGTAGAATTATGGATTGTTTTGAGTACAGTCACGATTCCAAATAAAATTGATAATCTTCATTTAACACATTTTAATGGTTGATGTCTTTTAGCATAAATCTGGGAAAAGCTTATGATATTGTCCTTTTTGGTCAATGACTTCTTTCCTATCATACAGATTAATTTTATTTAAAATTATATAATCAAACACAAGATTTATTGCATTTTATTATTAGTACCTGGTTGACCGAGCTTTGCTCGGCTGAAAACATGGATAAAACGACGTTTTCTGAAAATGAAACCTAGCTAGATCGATTTTTCGCCCCCGAAACCCCCTGGATACAAAATTTCATGAAAATCGTTGGAGCCGTTTCCGAGATTCAGAATATATATATATATACAAGAATTGCTCGTTTAAAGATATAGAGTACCTGGTTGACCGAGCATTGCTCGGCTGAAAACATGGATAAAACGACGTTTTCTGAAAATGAAACCTAGCTAGATTGATTTTTCGCCCCCGAAACCCCCTGAATACAACATTTCATGAAAATCGTTGGAGCCGTTTCCGAGATTCAGAATATATATATATACAAGAATTGCTCGTTTAAAGATATAGATAAGCTAATATTTTACATCTTCAACTTTCAAACAACAAATGAACAGTTCCATAAAATAATAATGTTTTCTTATATTAAATATATATTTAACAAAACAGCAACCATAACCATAATCAATCATAAGGCCATGGTATATTTTCGAATGATAAGCTTTAAAGGTACATGACTGACGCTAGGTTCCATTAATGGACCTATGTTATTAAAATGATAACCAAATAGGCGCGCTTATCGACTTGTATCGTGTAAGGAAACTCACTTAAATAAAACAACTGTTGCAATTGGTCCATTGATTAAACTCTGTAGATCTCCATTTACCCTGATTGTCAAACTGGTTCGCTATTACAATCATTATTATCATTATTTTTAAAAAGCTTGTGATGAAGATTCAAGATTTATACTCCTCACAAACAGGTGGGATTAAACACAACCAAATATACAAATGGTGCAGTCTAAATACCTTAAATTCAGCACACGATAGCTGAACAGCCGAAACAATACAGAATTCGCTTTGTAGCGTAAACAGAACGATGATGACATCATCGAATCCGAGACGCTAATATTAAATCCTGGCACAAAGCCACCACACATCAATATGGATCATCGCTATACTGCTAAAGTAATGTAGGACTCAGAATATAAAGTAAACTTTAAAAAGTATGCGCAAATGTTATAGAAAATCGTAAGTCAAAAACATTTTGCATAGATATGAATCGTAGCTAAACTGGCTTAAGAACTTATTACTTAGACTTAAATGTAGGACTGGTATTAATCCGAAGAGCCAGATCTCAGATTATGGCAACAAATTTCCTTTTGCACGTATCAACCGTTGATCTAATCTTCATGAAATAGTTTATGTAAATACAATAGTTGCCAAGTATGCAATATTTCATGCAAATTTTCAAACTTGGATAAGGCAGCAAGATGGATTGACAGTGATCTGGTAATTGCATAAATAGAATCTGAATGGACACAATGGCACCTGACTATTATAGCACAAAGAATTATAATTATACCTCTGAAACCTTAGTCAACTTTTTGGAGCTAATTTGTTTCGCAATCAATTAATGTTAATTAATGTTAACATTTAATGTTAATTATGTTTGATTATTACAATAGAATTTGGTACCAAATCTTTGAGAAATAAAGTAAAGAAACATGTAAAAACGATTAATTCCACGTATCCTTGAGAAAGGATGTTTTCGTTCAACTGAAACGTTGGCCGACCTAAAATATTTGCAAATTTTTTAGACAAACATTTAGGTGATTTGATTTTAGAAAGTAGAAAGAGAAATTTTAGTGCATGGTGATGCAACCATATTTAGTTTACGTCTACAAACAACTAAATGTTTTCTATTTTATCAGTCTGCAAGTAAAGAGTGATCCTTGTTTGATTTAATTTGTGTTATCACAACATCTTTAAAAAAAAAACTATTTCACATTTCACATTGAACATTCATTTAATATATTCGTTATGAACATGTTTTAAATAAAGGATTACGCCGAACGGTAGTACTAAGTTGAAATTTATTATTATGACTATTTTAGTTCATTTGGTGGTGTATCTGTTTCAAGAGCTGTAGGGCGGGGGTTCGATTCCCACTGAGGACAAAATGTAGTGTGATTAACATAAATGTTTGTGCTATTTCTGGTTGTTATGTATGTTTTTACAAAAAAAATATATAAGTATCATTTCTCAAGTTCCCCTAGTACAAGCTTTGCTCAGTTTGGAGCTAGAGGGCACTATGTGAAACATCCTAGGATATTTATTTATTATTATGACAAACTTTTACTATAGAACCAATCATTCCTGAAATTAAATATTTAACCGAGAGTGAATGTTTTTTTTAAACGATAGTACATCTATAGTAAAATCTATCTAAGTAGCAGTGTAATAAATCTAAGTAGTATCCTGTATATTTTAGGTATTCTTGTGCTAATGCCCTCCTCCTATATTAGCAATTCATTTATTTTTAACAGTAAGGTTACTTTTGTTCTCATTTGTAGTCAAATCATCTTCATTATTCTCAACCTGATCGTCTGACCCGTTATCTTTTACAAATACTTTATGCAAATCTTCCGAAAACTTGTTTTTTGCTCTAATATTAGCATCTATGGCAGAATCTATTAGTATTCGGTGAATAACTTCTTACAGGTTACGTGGTGGTTATAGACGTGGCCAAACTATATAAAAAGTTCTCACAGTATTTACAAATACCAGTTACATTCATCTTTACCACGGACTCGCAACCAAGTTACATTTTATACATACATAATAACGTTTAAAAATCTCCTAAATGTCACTTTTATGATCAACTTCACTACAGTACGGTATTCTTCTGAGTTACATTTATCTATTACTAGCGGCCCGCTCCGGCTTCGCACGGGTATAAACCTCAAAAATAACAGTATTTCTCCACTATTTAATTGATGTTATTATACATATAAACCTTCCTCTTCAATCACTCTATCTATTTAAAAAAACCGTATCTAAATCCGTTGCGTAGTTTTAAAGATTTAAGCATACATAGGGATATAGGGACAGAGAAAGCGACTTTGTTTTATACTATGTAGTGATGATAAATGTTGCTTAGCCAGTGCTGTGACAACTTCTCGGTGACGTGGAATGTCACTCGTCAAAACGAGACAAGTTACTCAAATCTTTTATTTGGACTTGCTTTTCTCTACACTCGTTACATTTGCTGATATTCATATAAACTCCTGTGAGCCTAGCCAAAGTAACATTTTAATAGAAAAACTAATAATGTACGGGATTGACATAGCTGTCCACGTGACGTATCAACAGCTTATGTCAATCCCGTACAATTTGG
Source organism: Biston stratarius (assembly GCA_950106695.1). Lineage (NCBI taxonomy): Eukaryota > Metazoa > Arthropoda > Insecta > Lepidoptera > Geometridae > Biston > Biston stratarius. The sequence goes on from OX467108.1 coordinate 8,521,304, forward strand.
GCATTTCTATTAGCATTATCGTTATTCGAATGTTATTGTGTCTAGGCCCTCAGAACCTGTTTACTCCGACGTCTCTCGAATCACTGTTTTTGTACAAATTGACAAAATGAGCCTTCTGTACTTACCTAATATAATAAACACACGGGTTAAATTAAAAACGATTTCGAAATGACATCATGTTACCATTATTAATGCTATTTAAATTTGTATGACTTTCCTCAAGGCCATATTTTTATTAACGAATCAAACTATGTTATGTTATGACATGAACTAGGTTATGTACTCATTATGTACATATACTATTGACATTAATATCAATAGGTACATATGTATTTACTGACATCAAATTGCTACCTTACCAGTGATGATTTATGACTCTGAAACGTGGTCTCTAACTATGGGCCATATTAGTAGGCTCAAAGTAGCACAACGAGCTATGGAGAGGGCTATGCTCGGAGATCCATAGACGAGCTAAAGTTATCGACACAGCTCAGCGAATTAGCCAGTTGAAGTGACAGTGGGTAGAGCACATAGCACGCAGGACTGATGGCCGATAGGGCTGCAAAGTTCTGGAGTCGACAACACGGACCAGCAAGCGCAGCAGACGTCGAATGAAGACCGCAGGAACGCACTGGATGCGAACGGCTTCCAACCGGTCTTCATAGAAATTATTAGGAGAGGCCTATGTCCAACAGTGGACGTACTACGTTTGAGATGATGATGAAACTGTTACATGGTACGTAGCTGAATACTAAATACTTTTATATTTTACGAGTACAAACACTTTATACATATATTCTTGAAGACAAAACGTACTTTACTTCTAGACGAGACCTTGCCATTTCGTGGCAGCCAACAATTTTTTTCCTCCACACAAAAGGTCATTTCGCAGCTGTTACTCAATTGCAATACATGGAATATATTAGTCATTTCGTGCACAACATGTCTAATGGCCTTACGTCAAGTACTCAGGGCCTTAAACTCGGTTTAGAACCTCGCACCTAAACACAAGTAAACAATACATATGCATTGAAATCACCAAGTTAGATGATCGTGGTGACAGGACGTGTGACCTCCTTTTGGAATCAAAGTTGCAGGTTTGATTCGAGTTTATATCTGATGCTACATGAATTAAGGGTTAATTTTTGAAAGGCTTTATATAGGTGTTTCGCTGTCTATAGGTAGTACAAGTTTTTTTTTTTATAACATATAGGCTTGCGTTTGAACGCCATCTCGCCCGATGTTAAACGAAGATGTGGTCTACGATGGAACGCGCTTGCTTAGAAGACACCGATTGAACTTGAACTCGCGACTCGAAGGTACCGAGATTGTATTTATCGAGCAGAAATTCCTATGTTCGTACAAAGAAGGTGGAACCAAACCACCACGAGTTTTTGGAATATCAACCATGAAGCGATGTCGCTTTTTGGAGCTCCTGGCTGTCCGACAGTAGAATGGGCAAGGTGGAATTAGTTCATGCAGATCTGAAGCGCACTCTCCAAAGTTTTTCCGGTAGAAAACCGACAGACAAGTAACTTTGCGTCGATGTTCAAGGCTTTGAAGCCTTTTCTGAACAAGTGAGTCGTTGCTTATGAGTTTCTTAGCACGTTTCTCAATAGACTCCAACGCCTCAAGCTGGTACCTGGCCGATCCGTCCCAAAGGTGCGAACAATACTCCAGTTTATGTATGTAACGTTGATATATAATTATGTACAAAGGCATGTATAATTATGTACGAACAGATGACGTGATACGAACACTCATTTTGTTCAACTCAACTGCATAGCAGTGTATACTCCTTGTAAGTACTCCACAAAAAAAAAAAAAAAAAATGTTTTTTTTTATGCTTGGCAAGTTCGGTTTTGACCACATCATCATATCAGCCGTAGGACGTCCACTGCTGCACATAGGCCTCACCCATTGACTTCCATAAAGACCGGTTGGAAGCGGCTCGCATCCAGCTCGTGCCTGCGGTCTTTATGAGGTCGTCTGTCCACCTTGCGGGTGGACGTCCTACGCTGCGCTTGCCGGTCCGTGGTCTCCAGAACTTTGCAGCCCCATCGGCCATCAGTTCTACGTGCTATGTGCCCTGCCCACTGCCACTTCAACTTGATAATCCACACATCTTACCTGATGTTAAGTGACGGTGTGATCGAAGATGTTAAAACACACCTAGCGAGATATCCCCAAATTAAATACGTCACAATTGCAATGAAGACAGTTACATGGATATAAGAAACGGCTTCATTGAAGCACAAATCTTTTAAAAGCACATGACAAATCAGTGACAAAAAGCAATAAAAAACAAACAATAAAGCAAATGTCGTGTTCCATAGTTCCCCGAAATGACTGGTGCAGTATAATTAGTTTTTATGGTGTTATTTTGGTCACCTGTCGGCTGCCAACTGGGTTTCTCACCAGGAAGTTACATCACTTCGCTGATTAGACGCTGATGTAGGTCTGGGAGTCTGAGAGAGATCTGTCTGGATGTCTAACATATTAAGATACCCTCTTGGTATGTCATTAGTGATTCATGAGCTTCCTACGTAAATTGATTCTGTCTTTCCGAGAGGATTACGGCTTTAGATATAGCCTTTAGGTTTAGGCTTTAGCCTTTAGGTTCAGCGTTTTAGGCTCTAGATTTAGGCTTTAGGATATGTATATTATATGGCAAACATTTTGAAATTATAAAATCACACTGATATTATAAAGGCAAAAGTTTGTGAGTGTGTTTGTTACTCCTTCACACTCAAATGGCTGCACCAATTTTGATGAAATTTGGTATGGAGGTAGATGAGATCCTATATTAACATATAGGCTACGTTTTATCGCGGTAAATTGTAGCGGGTAATACTAATAATAATAATAAATAAATATCGTTGAGCAATACACACAGCGCCATCTGACCCCAAACTAAGCAAAGCTTGTACTATGGAAGTCAGATAATTGATAGAATACTTAAATACTATTTTTTTTGGAAATATATACTTATAATACATATAGAACACCCAGAAATGGAACAAACATTTTTCTTTATACCACAAAGTGTTTGTTCTGGTTGGGAATCGAACGCTCTTAAAGCATATATACTACCAATGAAATATGAGAATAGGTCGTAAAGTATATTTCATACCGCTAGGTGATTAGGTACTTTTTATCCCGAAATAATGTAGCGGTAACACCACGGAGCGCAGATAGTTACTTATAAAATACAAATAACAAAAATGAAAATTCTTTTTTTTATTGTAATATTGCACATTTTGTTAGGTAATGTATGTAAAAATGCTATTGACTTGGAATTTTCCTGTTTTGTATAAAAATTTTGTTAAAATATCAACTTTATTAAAAGATAAGCATAAAATAACAAATTGACCTTGTCTGAAACGAAATATAATTAACAATCCAAGAATGGGTAATAAATGCAATCCGGAAAAACATGTATAGATTAGAGTTAGTTTAAAAATGGCAGGAAAGTTAAACTTAATCACTAATCCTACTACGAAAGGGAGCTTAGTTGCAATTTATAGAAAAAAAAATATAAAAAGTAGTAAAGAAGTAACTATTTTTTATCATCACCACATATTATAAAACAACATCATCCGCCGTGTCTATCTGTCTATCTGTTCGCGATAAACTTAAAAACTATTGAACAGATTATCATGCGAGTTTCACCAATAGATAAAGTGTTTCATGAGGAAGGTTTAGGTATATAATTTGTCAAGGTTTTGTGTAAATTGGTTGAAATATGATGACAATTGTTGGAAGTGTCGAAAAAAGTCAAGCCACATGGGAGCTTTCATCGAAAACGCTGCCTAATTCCTTTGGAGATATGAAAAAACAATGCATGGTGGGATATTCCTCTTTTATAGATCTAAAAAAAGTCCGTGGCGGCATATATCTACCTTTTAAGGATAGCTCACTATACCCATTCATACTACACATCCGAAGCTGGGGCGGGTCGCTAGTGAGAAATAAATATCTTAAAACATATGTACAGACACATTAATGTTATTCAAAGTCGTCTATTAAAAGTAGTCTAATGGAGTATCTTTTAAATATATCTTCTAAAAACTAAATCGGTTTTAGAATATCTAAAGTAGAGTTTCTCCGAAGCAACATGTTTTCCGTCATAAATTCAAAGTTCCAGAATATAAATAACCCAAAAGAACCGGTCAGCCTTGTTTAGCGTCCAGTATTTTTGCGAAGCCGAACGTGTAACCTTGGTAAATACAGGCTAAATTATCTCTTATTGCTCTATTTATGGTTGTTTTAATGACTGCCGGTGATGCAAGCCAATTAATATGCACGAAAAGTTAGTAAAAAGAGGTTTCAGTTGTTGCTTTTACAGTAAATAGTGCTAAATTAGTGAACATTATAGCGATTTCTTCTATTTGTGCATTTATATATTTTGGTAATACCTTTCTGCGTATCGTATAACTTGACTTTTTTACTAAATCTATGATATCCAGGTTATTAAATCTTTCCTATATCAGGGATTATTCAAAGGTTATTTAAAAGTTGACACAAAAAACAGCCAACATATTTTCACTTTGAAAACAGTCTTTTAAGAAATAACCCTTGGTGGTGCCGGCGTAAGAATAGTACCCCACCCTCTCTACCCGTGGTTGCCGTAAAAGTCGGCTAAGGGGTGTCATCCGGAAGATGGGTTGCAGCGTCTTCCTTGAGCAATCACACCTAACTGCGCTCGCCAACCCGCCTGCCAAGCGTGGCGAGTATTGGCAAACCCCCCAGGAGGAGGCCTATGTCCAGCAGTGGACGACCTATGGCTGATGATGTGATGTGAATACTTGGGATGGGCAGGATTTAACAAGCTGGATGATCCTCAAACCCGTCGACATTTCATAATGCCTGAAGATCTATTTAACTAATGTGTCATGCCTACCATGACATACGATGGTAGACGCTTACTGATGAGGTTGTGCATAAAATGCAAGTGGCATAGCGCCATGGAGCGCCTTAAAGAGAACCGACTGAGAAATGTCGAGATCCGACTTCAAACTAAAGTTCGTATTATAGGATCGGCAATCACCAAACCTTAATGGAGTTGGAGAGGGCATGTCGCCAGGCAGAGTGATGGCAGGTGGATTAAAGCGTTAATTGACGGATTAGTAGGTGCGAACTGATAAACAAAGAAAGCAAGAAAGGTTATTAATTTTTGTAACAATAGACAAACACACAAAGACAAATTAGGGACAATTACAAAATATTAATATTACATCTCAGTGAACAAACGTTGGTCACTGTGTCAACAATATAATTTAACTCGCGGGTCGAACCTGGATAAGATTGGCACAGGACTGGGAGGAGTGTTCAAGAAGAAGGAGTACTTAATCGTGAGTGACTGAAGATGGTGATGATAATAATATTAAGGAAATTGTAGGTATACTCAAAAGGCGTAATCAGTTTAACGTATCACACGGCAAAATTGTGTTAGTTCTAAAGTAGCAAGCCGTATCACTATACTCTTTGTTAATATCAGCTTATGTAACATTGTTTTGTTTATTCAATGATTATATACCAGTTACTCTTATATCTAATGTTGCACCTGTCTGCATACTTTTGTTTCTTTCATCATCAGCCCGAACAGTTTTAGTCTTAGATAGGTCAGTTTCAGCAAATGAAGGCTTAGTATTTTCGCAGTTTTGTAGCGATGCTAGTTCAGTAGTTAGCACGGTCGGTTCACACACCGAAGGGCGTGGGTTCAAGCCCCAACAATGAGTTTCAGCTGCCGGTGAAGGAAAAACTTCGTGAGGAAACCATAGCATGGTGGTAGGGTATTTTCTAGTACTCGGCTGGCTAGCTCTCCCTCAAGTTGAAAATCAGCCACCAAGCACCTGTCGGTGTCTTCCGGCAGCCTCGCTTGAGAGCCAGTTCCATTCCAGGTTAAGTGTACTTTACCGTCTTCGACCACACCGTCACTTGACATCAGGTGAGCTGTGGTAATACACATAGCTTGTCAACTTTAAAAAAAAAATAAGTTAACCAACAAAATACATTTTGTCTTAGATAGTTTTTACTATAAGTTCTTTGTTTTCTTTTCCCATCTGGTGTGACTTAATCTATTTGTGCATGAATAATCTAAGGACAACCACTTATTAAATCAGCAGTTCTCAAACTTTTATAGCGACAGAGCCCTCTCTGAAAACGAAATATAAAGTAATCAAAAACTGTTTTATGTGTATTTTTTATTGTCAGTTGAGTTAGTGTTGAACTATGCTCCTGGCTGAAATGTGGCACTTTCATATTACGCATTCCACTACTACTCTTTAACAATTTTAGCTATTTTATTAACTTTCTATTCGAAAATTATATTATATTATCTGTTGCCGTGGTGGTGCCGGCGTAAGAATTGTACCCCACCCTCTCTACCCGTGGTTGCCGTCGGCTAAGGGATCTAATCCGGAAGATGGGCAGCAGCGTCTTCCTTGTACAATCACACCCAACTACGCTCGCCAACCCGCCTGCCAAGCGTGGCGAGTATTGGCAAAACCCCCCCAAGAGGAGGCCTATGTCCAGCAGTGGACGTCCTATGGCTGATGATGTGATACTCTTTAGTTTTTTTTTCATTATGACTACTATTTTCGCGTAGCCCTCACATGCAGAGGCTTTGCGGTTACGCGGAGCACACCTTGAGAATGGCGGTATTAGATCTTTTATGTGACATTCGTAGTCCCATATTTGTCTACTCCAACAAACTTATCTATAACGCATGTCATAGGACCCACAATCACAATTCGTATACAACACTGATAGTTATCTGCTATAACAGTATCAAGAATATGTTGGTCTTGTAACTGCTAAATTACGTAATAAACAATTATTCTCTATTCATTCATTCGTTTACGAACTAATCCTCCTTGAAACTTCTGTAGGTGTGAAAAACTGAATCGAACATACTACAACTCATATGGTAGAGCAGGACAGGAGAGTTGTAAAGGTGTGCTGCGTTGGCGCAACCGTTCGCGTATCCGTTAAATCTATTTTAGTTTTTTTCTTGAAAATAACCCTAGTAACACTTTATGAATTCACGATAACTGAAACACGATTATATATTTTGTCGGTTTTATTCATAGGTTCATTTTAAAATATCCATTCACACGATCTTTCCTTTGAAATGATACCATTTGTCACACTTAATTCTTTTAATTTGAGGAGTAATGGGAAAGATGAGTGCCATGAAGGATTGGGGATTTAATCTGATTGGTAACGGTAAACATATAAGAAGCTTCTATATATATTTAAACAGACTTTATTTTAGAAATGTGTACCTAGTTCTTTTAATTTGATTAGGTCAATAATAACCTTATGATAATGACTTCATGATGGTCTAAGACCTTCTTGGTAGGCTCAAAGTAGCACAACGAGCTATGGAGAGGGCTATGCTCGGAGTTTCCCTACGAGATCGAATCAGAAATGAGGAGATCCGTAGGCGAACTAAAGTAGCCGACATAGCCCAACGCATTAGCTAGTTGAAATAGCAGTGGGCAGGGCAAATACCACGAAGAACTGATTGCCGATGGGGCTGCAAAGTTCTGGAGTGGAGAACACGGACCGAAAAGCGCAGCGTATGACGTCTACCCACAAGGTGGACAGACGACCAAATAAAGACCTCAGGAACGCGCTGCGAGCCGCTTCCAACCGGTCTTTATAAAAGTCAATGGCGGAGGCCTAGTCCAGCAGCGGACGTCCTACGACTGAGATGATGATGATGATGGTGAGGTCAATAATACATTTTCATATATTGATATATGATTTTCGATAGATACAATTAAAATCTTTAAGTCGAAAGTGAAGCGATTTCTTGCAAACTTTCTCTACTATTTTTGAGGTATATTATATATATTATATTACTAGCTTGTGAAAGCAACACAATAAGTAATGAAAACACATGACGAATATACACAACTACGATTTTGTAGTGATGATGAAACGCGGTTGAGCTGCTGATGAATGAAAACCTCGTCAGGAAACCAAAGCGCGTACTTTCTAGTAGGGTAGGGTACTGCACCTAACGGTGTGTTTCGACAGCCCTATTTGAGAGCCAATTCCATCCTAGGCTAAGTGTATTTACCCTCTTCGACCACACCATTAATTAAGATTAGTTGAGCTGTAGTCAAACACTTAACCTGGCAAACAAAAATATATCTATGATATTTAAAAAGCAAACAAAACTAAACGTAATTGAAATTATTTTTACATAAAACTTTAAAAATTTAATTCAAAAAGTTATTTGTTCTTGTTGATTGCATATTGCATTCCATTTTGAGATCAGGTAACTCAGGAATTTCATACTCTTTCCATTGATAAATTATTGTACGATTACACTCCAGACGTCGATAAAAATATATTTTTGTTTCAGCCTTCGTTGTACCCGATGTAGAGTAGGTCGAACGTAAAACCGATCATGAAGAAGATAAAAATACCCTTATACTTACTTACACCTCCAAGTAAAGTTCTCAAGCCGTTTATGACCTAAATATCATTTAGTGTTTTGAGATTTCTCTTTTGCTTATTTGATTAAATATTCACCATTTCAAAGTAATTTAATAGTCATCATCTAAATAATAAAAATATCATGGCCTAATCCATTTTTCCCCCATCATTCTTCTTTCGTCGAAATTTTATGTACCTATTACACAATGTATATGTATACCTATAATTAACTTAGGTGTAATAAAATGGCATTAATCAAATATCTCTAAATAAGTGTGTTTTTATTTTATTTATAGTTAACAGGCTAGGTATTTGACCACTGCTCATCGGTGTGGTCGAAGATGGCAAATGCACCTAGCCTGGAATGGAACTGGCTCTCAAGTTAGGCTGCCATAACATACCGTTAGGGACTTGGCGGACTATTTTGAATTTGAGCTAGTAGCTAGCCAGCCGAATACTTTAAAGTATCCTACCACCGTGCTATGGTTTCCTAACGATGTTTTCATTCACCGGCAGCTTAAACTTATGTTTGGGATTTGTACCCACATCCTTCGGCGTGTGAACCGACCGCACTAACTATTGAGTTATCAACGCTACAAAATTTGTTATAATGCCTAATCTAAAAGTCATTTGCCAAAGCCATATCACACTTCACACTATATTATTATAGAGGCGAAAGTTTGTAAGTGTGTGAGTGTGTTTGTATGGTTACTTCTTCACGCTCAAAAATTACTTACCAATAATTTAATAATAAACTATAAACAAGTGATGTCCTATCCACCCACCTTATGCAAGCACCTACTCTACTCAGCTTCACATCCCAACTTTAAATTCCAATTAACATTCAATTTACTCCAATGATGTTAATCACTTCGATCTATTGCCCATTCGCGGTGACCTAGGAGCTAGGTTATTCGTCATACCTACACAGAATATTTAGTAGTCGAGTTCTGAGTAGGTGGATGCTATCATCACGTCGGATGAATAACTTGAAATAATGGCATTTGTACCTCCTATAGGTAATAAAGATGGATTGCATTGGTATGTGGGGGGAGATGAAGACGGAAGTACATTTATATATGACGAACTAGTGGTATAGGTACTTATACCGATATAACAGGAAGCTAATCTGATCAAATCAATGAACAACCAAATTGAACAATTTAGTCTCATTAATCATCAACAAAAACCGATATTAGACAAATAAAGATTGGTTGGATCCAACTGATATTTGTGCTAAGTCAAAGATAGTAATTTTGTTTTTGGATAAAAGCTGAATCTATAGGTACTTTGAATACTAAAGTAAATAACAAATATATAGTTCTTACAAGCTTTTATTTAACTTGCAATGTTTGTTTGTTTTGTAAAGGTCCAACCTTGCAAACTGAATTAGTATTACTTTCTCTTGCTCTACGGAGTTTCAATTTGATATTTTGGATTAATTCAAATAATAAGTTTTAACAGTAAGCATTATTTGATTCTTCGTCTACCATAGACTTAATAATAATAAACTCGTTTAAGCTGAACAGCATAATCACGAAAAACTGTTTTTAATTGCTCTATTACCATTTTAGATCGCTTTTAGCGATAAGGCCGCCATTTGTTGCACTAGCTCTTAAGTTTCTTGTTTGTGTTATACGTTTCTAATTTTTCTGATTTTGAGAGTTCTCGTGTACATAATAAAGATTTCTATCTATATATCTATCTTTAACTGGCCTTCCGCGGGCAAGGGTCTCTTTTGGCAGACTAAACACATCTTCTAGAAGATTTTTTAAGAACTCCCAGACATGTACATTTCCTCACGATGATTTCCTTCACCGTTTGAAGTTATCCGCAATATGCACATAATCTAGAAAAGACAGAGGTGCGTGCCATAGGATTCAAACCCAGGACCTCCAGATTGGAAGTCAGACGGTCTCGCAACTAAGCTGCCGAAACTTAATATTTATTTATCTTAAATCTTTGGATAACATGTGAATGTTAATAATTCGCGTAGTCAACAATAGTATAATTACAACATCACAATAAAAAAACCAATAGTGCAAAAAAACCTGCACATATTTATAAAAGCTTGTTTTAAATAATAATAAAAAACTGTTAATTTACTAATACAAAGAAATTCACACTAGCATAAACTTTTCAACCATTTAATACAGATAAGTAAATATCCAATATACACTTGACCCCACCAGTGACAGCTGTCGGTCGGCCAGTGTTTAACTCGATGATGTCATTCAAGAGAACTCGTATGATGATTCTGCCATTGACATTGTATTTAATGGAGAAACGACGATGTTTTATTAAATGAACACTCATTTGTTTATATTTTGTTAAACCAGTTAGATGCGGTTGAAATGTGACAAGCAAAACCACGACTAGGCCTGCTGAAATTGCCGCGGCTTATGGTGACGGACGCTGCAATAGACAGTAAAGCCTGACAAGCACGGTCTGCGGTCGTGGATACTCATGGTAGCTAAAGCAAGCCGCATCAGCATGTCAGGCTAAACGCTATTGTGCTGACGGTTTGTAATACAGTTGATAAAGTTTTATGGAAATTCTTACATTAGTTTTGCATGTGTATTTACCCTTATAAGTCGTTTTGGTTACAACGAGGACGAATATTTAATTTAACTACAGACCTTTATGTAAAGGTCTATGAATGTAACCTAAAACATACATTTTATTAATGACCTGCAATAATTTATTCGAAAAAATAACAATAATAATTTAAACCAATAATGAGAACTGCATGCGTGTCTATTAAGGGGCTACAGAGGGTGGAATTAATCTGTCGGTGAAGGCTGAGAAGGAAAAGCTCAGTAAGTACCTTGACTTGGCTCACGAGATAACCGCCATGTGGGATGTTGATTCGACGATCATTGTCCCGATAGTTGTCTCTGTGAATGGTACTATAGCGAAGAGTCTCGACCAACATCTGAAGAGACTCTCGCTAGACGGTTGAGTCAAGAATCAGATCCAAAAGGCAGTGATCCTTGACACGGCGCGTATTGTTAGGAGGTTAATCACTCTGCAGCCCTAACCACCGGCAGCTTGAGCCCTGCCCAGCTGCCGGCGGCACCCTAGTATTTAAGTTATTTTTATATTATTAATGTATTTTATATATGTTTAATGTCAAAATTCAAAAGTTAAGAATACAATAAAATAACTGCTATAATTTAAAAATGTATTGTCATTTGCTTCCGCATTATTCTTGTTCCTTAAAAATGTATTGTCATTTGTTTCAGCATTATTCTTGTTCCTTTTCTAGCCTACCTTTAGTTGTGAGAATTGATTTCTCACAAAGGTCTACTAACCGCACTAAAATGATATGGGTGGACTATCGATATTTTAACAATTACTATATTATATGGTCTGCTGTAAAAACATTTCTATTTTCCTACATCGCTATAAATGGCATTCGTTGTCTCTAGCCTCACCCATTTGAACCGGTCTTGTCCTCAACTAAATAGGAAATAGTTTATTTTATCATCGCTTATCTCGAATTTGTCTTGCCTAGTGATTTCCTCGCAAATACTTACTTGCTTTATTTGTTCAGGTTTATTTGTCTAATGTTATTGTCGAGTTGGCCTTTATTTTGGTGCATGATGCATACGTAATAAATGCCACAAGTTTTATTTCAAACGCACCGTGCATAAAAATAATATAGCGATGATAGCTCAGTGGTCAGTGCGGTCGGTTCACACGCCGAAGGGCATGAGTTTAAACGAGTTCAGTTCAAATGAGTTTGAGCTGCCAGTGAAGGAAAAACATAGTGAGGAAACCATAGCATGGTGGTAGGGTATTTTCTAGTACTTGGCTGGCTAGCTACTACTCGCAAGTTCAAAATCTAACGCCAAGCATGTAACGGTGTGTTCCAGCAGCCTCACTTGAGAACCAGTTTCATTCCAGGCTAGGTGTGCTTTGTCATCTTCGACTACACCATCACTCAACATCAGATGAACTTTGGAAAAACACCTAGGTTGTCAAACAATTAAAAAAAATACTCTGACATGGCTCAGAAAGCAGTAAACAGTAAACGGTTTAGAATGGAGCACGCTTAACTAGAAGAAACGCTTTACGCTGTATTGGAAGAAACCCATACCCTTTGGGTAAGCGCAATCTCCGATAGTGAGCTCCACAACCTTGAGTGCGAATAAAAAATATGGAATAGAATCATTTGCTGGAAAGATATGCTAAAAGCTCATCGTCCTTATCATCCCTGTTTGAACGAACTTACAAAGTGAATTTCTGACTCGCATTTAATTTTTTTTTTACTGACTTAAACTGAAGTTTGCAAGCGTTTTATATACATACTTACTCATTGATATAAAAACGTATTTGTTCATTGAAAACATTTCAACCCATAGCATCGTAACAACACTTGGCATTGAGCGATGAGTCAGTCATTAGCAAAGAAAGAAGTATTCACCAGTACTGCGCTAATTGTTTATTGAGATCGTTGGCATCGGCGCCGGCGGCGAGAGGCTACGTCCACAGCACTTTTATGGTAATAAGTCAGAGACGAACGCTTATGTTGGTAAAAAATAACATCTGCACTTTTGCAGCGGTACTCAGAAATTTCAGTAACAGTACAAAATAAAACATCTCTGCATTAGCGCTTGTTATTTTTTGAGAGACATACTTTTGATTATTTTCGATGGCCAGTCATTTCTTTCATATAATAAATTATGCTCGTATCGCAAACAACGATTCATAATGAAGCCCCCGACCATAATTTTCTTGGGATAAACTCGCAGGCTGGTCTACGTGAACGAACTTAACAACTTTAATTCGAAATCAACTTCGAAATTTTTATTTAAAGCTAAACTAAAAAAAAAAAAAATGACAGATTTTTTTATATTAAATAGATCTACGTTTGGCCACCACCTCGCCTGATGGATAGCGACGGTACGACCGACGATGGACCTCGCTGATCAAAACCTATTCACTGTAGCCTTAAAAACGTCCAAATTGTGGTTTATAGAAAACTAAGAAGCCGGCAATGAATTCCATTCATGGGCTGTACGCATCAAGAAAGTAGAGCGGAATCGCTGCGTACAAATACTGGGTACGTCTACGAGGAACGGATGATAGTGTCCTGTGGTGGAACGGAGAGAGTGGGATAAGGTCATGGAGCTCTTGCGCATACTCCCATTATAGGCTCAGATTTTAATTGGCAGTAATTTGACGCGAAAGGAAATGAGATTTTACTCTATATCATGGGTTGATGTCTAGAAGCAAATGAAAAAAGCTTACTCGTTTTGTGAGAAGTCATATTGCAAAATAGTCAAGTATGTTTTACGGTGGGTAGGCTAGTTTGATTACAACTCATTTGAACTCTGGGGAAGTGCATGGTTTCGGCTCAGACGTTAAACGATGACGCAGTCAATGTGAAACACCAGGCTTGATGCTGGGTAAAATAGGAACTATTGAGATCTGGCACTCGGGTGAGGCTGCTGGACAAATTTTCACCTTGAAGTACACACCTTATAATCTTTTTCGCGTTCTGAACTACTTTACTAAGTAGTAGACCTCTTTAGCAGGAGGTGGTCTTGATGGTTACCGTCACGGTGTCAGATATCCTACCGCCAACCAGTTATGTGTAAACATTACTGTGATCCCGTTTTTAAAGGATTCAAAGGGTACTTGCAAGCAAGGTGAGTCCGCGCGCATATTGTACTCTGCTTTTAATCCTTGAAAAAGGCCACCGTATTTAGCCGAAACTATAGTCAGAACATCCGACATAATTACACTTGAATAATGCCGGATAATTAAAACGAAAATGTGTTTTTTTTTAAATGCAAAAGTAATAAGACAAACGAGACGCTCTCCTGATGGTAAGATATAACGCCTATCCATGACCATTGCAGCGATACACAGAGCTTTGAGTAGCAAAACAAAGTCCAGCCCCCGTAGCCTATTATTTCGATATCTGCTCACGAAAAAACAATATGATTGCGAACCTTATTGCACAGACATACGATATGCGGTCGCGTAGCTATTTCCTTCTAACAGGTATAAACAGCTCAGAGTACGAAAGGCAGAGCACCGCTGCTTTGGCGCTCATTACTTTGAGAATTTCGATGGTTAGTCTCAATAGTGTTATTTCGCTAGCTGCAGTGCCCTTCTAACCGGAATACAGGATTGTCGGCAGAATGTCTGGTACTGCGGTGGTACCTACCTAGATGACCTCTTGTTATAGAGATTTACCACTTAGTAAACAAATCACGATTCAAAACCACGTCAGTTTCCTTAGTAAAATAATGTATTTACTTATAGTCTAGGTACAGCTGCAATGGTCATGGATAGGCGTTATCTCAGAAGAGCGTTCCATTATTCTCATTACTTTGACATTTAAATAAAACCGTGTATAAAATTAGCTTATTATCTTCAAGGCAAATTAGCAAGACTGAGATGAATGTATAACATCGTTGGAGTTATCTCAACGCACCCTTGACCGCTATTCGTCTCCATGACATCATACTTGTTTGCTTTTGGTTTCGCAGCGCACTCTCGCACTCTTTGGATGCTGTTTCACTCTGGCGCAGAATTCTCGGAAGAATATTTCCTAACAAGTATAATTTTCTTAAATCGTAGGTGATCAAACGAAATTAGTTCAAGCGTTGGATCTTATTGAGATTCTGAATTAGTTTTAAAACATCATAATACTGTAAATTAGTATTGTTATACCTTTAAATATAATAATTTAACTAAATAATACCTATTAATTGCTAAGTCTAGTAATATTGTTTATTTTGCTTCATTTTTAAATGATATTAATTTGTAACGCTTTCGTCCAATCTTCGATGGTTTATCCTAAATCTTCTATATAAGTAAATATTATATTATTAATATATAAAGTAAGAAGAGAAGAGGATAACAAAAATAGACGATATAACAAAAATCGCGGGTCGAACCTGGACAAGACTGGCACAGGACCGGGACGAGCGGCGTACAAGAAGAGAGGATATGCGCAGCTGTGGGCGTTAACAGGCTGATGATGATGATGAAAGTAAGAAACTGACTGACTGATCAATTAAAGCACAGCTGAAACCAAATCTCTCAAATCTCTGGAAACGTGAAATTTTGCACAAATCTCTAAATGACGTAAGTGTGCACTAAGAAGGTATTCTTGGAGATTGGGATTAAAGTGAGGGTTGAAAGTTTGTACAAAACTTTGTCATTTTTAACGTTAGAAATATAAAAATGATATATGTGCTCATAGTTTAAAAGAAATGTCTGCTGTATCACATGTATTTTAAACCAACAAGCTCCCCCCGGGGATGGTGGTATATATACCACCATCCCAGGGGGAAGCTATATATACCTACCTGCATAAATATGAGTATAAAAATATTTTGCGGCTGTTCATAAAATGGCGTCATCTTTTCTGTGCGTGGCCATAAAATTTGTAAATAAAGGTTTATTTGGAGATAACCGTAGGTTCTGATACTTGGAATCAATTTTACAGAAAATGATCTTGGCTATCCTTATTTGGAATCACCGAACTGATCATGCAAATAATATAGTTTATATAGTTAGTCAGATATTTATAAAGTTATTTTGCTTAACGCTCTATATATCGATGTTGCTATTATTATATTTTTGAACATCAAACTTCGATGTTTTAAAGTTTTTCTTACATTACTTGAATAGTAATCACTAAATCTAATTCTGTCCTAACACTTAGACTATTCTATAACATTAGCATTTTGTCGAGTCTTTTAGCAGGTTTTGAAAAACAAAATTTTCATTGTGATCTTTGATTTAAGTCTATCAAATCAATAATTCTTAATTACACTTCTTCTTTTACAGAGTTCTTGAATATGTTTTTATTCTTCAAACGGAGCGAAGAGTCGAAAAAAATTAACATATCCTCCTAATATTATCAATGTGAAAGTTTGTGAGGATGTTTGGATGGGAGTTTGTTACTCAATCACGCAAAAACGGCTGAACGGATTTCGATGAAATTTGGTTCACATATAGTTTATGGTCTCGATTAACATATAGGATAATTTTTATACTGCAATCTAAACAAACTTTTTGTTAAATTCCATGCGTAGGAACTAGCGAATAACAGCTAGTCTATAATATATTAACTTAAATAACTTTATAGTTTTGATATTTGTTACTAGAGTATAAAACTGTCAAAAGTTGATATCAAAAACCGGCCAAGTGCGAGTCGGACTCACGCACGAAGGGTTCCGTACCATTATCTATGAAAAGGGCGCGCAAAAAATAAAAAAAATCGCGTTTGTTGTATGGGAGCCCGCTTAAATATTTATTTTATTTTGTTTTTAGTATTTGTTGTTATAGCGGCAACAGAAATACATAATTTGTGAAATTTTTAACTGTCTAGCCATCGCGGTTCTTGAGGTACAGCCTGATGACAGACAGACAGCGAAGTCTTAGTAATAAGGTCCCGTTTTTACCGTTTGGGTACGGAACCCTAAAAAAAGAAGCAGAGCTCGATTGTCATAAAACAATTTGACCGTCATCTTTGCGATAAGATTCGGTTTTATGAGAACAGTTTGATTTTTTTCCTTGAAAATATTCTTCATAGTGATATTTTACACTTAAATTGTTAAAAACTAACAATAATTGACGGCCATGTTAGCTCATTAAGTTAGTAGGTATATCTGTTTTAAGAGCTGTAGGGCGTGTGTTTGATTCCCACCTAGGACAAACATTTATGCAACGAACATAGTTTGTTCTTTGTCTGGGTGTTCTTTATGTATTATGTTCATAAGTATTCCATCAGTATCTGGTTCTTATTGTACAAGCATTGCGTAGTTTGGGGCTAGATAGAGCTTAGTGAAATGTCATATTAATTTATGAACCGAATGTCTAAACTGATTCCAAGCCTCGCCGTTATCATACATTGCATCTCAACCTTACGGCTGCGTTGCTGTAGAGTTAATACCAACAAACTATTATCAGATTTAAAAGTCGAATAATTATCCACACACTTAAGAAATACATTATCACTACATATTATAAATGTATGATGCCGTGGTGGTGCCGGCGCGGCGTAAGAATTGTACCCCACCTTCTCTACCCGTGGTTGCCGTAAGAGTCGGCTAAGGGATGTAATCCGGAAGATGGGCAGCAGCGTCTTCCTTGAACAATCACACCTAACTGCGCTCGCCAACCCGCCTGCCAAGCGTGGCGAGTATTGGCAAAACCCCTTCCCAGGAGGAGGCCTATGTCCAGCAGTGGACTTCCTATGGCTGATGATGTGTGCTATTATAAAACAAAGTCGTCCGCCGCGTCTGTCTGTCTGTTCGTGATAAACTTAAAAACTACTGAACGGAAGCGAGTTTCACCAATAGAGTGATTCATGGGGAAGGTTTAGGTTACAAGGTTTTGTGTAAATTGATTGAAATATGATGATAATTGTTGTAAGTGTTGGAAAAAGTCAAGGCACCTAAAAGCCGAAATCCCTTTGAGATAGACCAAAAGCCCCGTGCAAACCCGTGCACAGCCGGCGCGGGTCGCTAGTATTTATTAGTATTGTAGTATCCTGAATTGCAATGAAAAGATAACCTGTAAGAAGTCAGAATATCTTGGTTCTAATTGTGAGGCAGATGTAAATAAATATTACAAAAATGACGTGTTGAAAATGAAACCAGTATTGAAGTAGTAAGTTACGCGCGTGGGTGTCGGAACCTTACCGCTCTATAATTCCATGAATGGGTGACGCAACTGCGCCTACGCGACTTACACCAGGAGCAGCCGTACTCAACCTTTTATTTACAGGAACCACAAACACGTTTCGGTCATGGTGTCGCGGGCCGCAAACTAAAATATTTAGGTTTTAATAAAAAAACGTAATTCCGAATTAACGAAGTATTCATGTAATGAATAATAATAATCGTTACAACAAAACAAGGTAGGTGTACATAATTTTGTAAGCTTTAGGATATAAGGTAATCATGAAACCACATGCGATATAGACCAAATTTTGAAAACATAGGTATGTTTAATGATACTGTGAACAATTATAATAATAACATCTGTATGTGTACCTAGTTTCACAGACAAATAAAAATTCATAAAATTCAAATAAAAAAAAAATAAAAAAAACCATAACTTTGTTTGATCTGGCTTGTCGCGAGTGAGTGAGTAAGCTTTTCTCTGTACACATTATTTGTGTAAACAGTCCGAACGAACAGAACAGAGCGTTAGCGCGACCCGCACTAACGCTCAATGCAACGCACCTCGCACGATAGGGTTGGGCTATCTAGTAACTAATTAATCAGAGTAGTGGCGAATTTACCGGCAGGCTGAGTCTAGGGCGGCAGATTTAAGGGGCAGCAAATTTGGGGACCTAATATATTAAATTTAGGAAAATATATTTTACACTTTTGCTTCACTTGTATGAACTAATTTTACTACTACTACTTCTATCTTTAGAAATTATACCCTTAAATTATTTGTTGTGGAATTTTTAATCATATTCAAATTCAAATTACTTTGTTGACATAAAAACGATGTCACAAAAATTACAAAATTTCATGTTAAAAAATAATAATAATATAAACAAAAAGTAATAACGATAGGAACATGGTATGTCAAATAATTATCTAATGTCAGTAATGATACTAAAACATCGTCAAAAGTAATAGAGCTGTTACACTCTTTACATCTATCCCATTGTTCGGTCCCATTCACAACGTGTCAAAAAATATGCTAAGATGCTTAAATAAATTGTTTGATTGTTAAAAATAATCTAGAAATTGACGAGGGCGGCAAAAATTTAACAGCCTATAATGTTTCAATCCGCCACTAAATAGGCGCGCTCACTGTTTCTCTGGTTACCGCTAAATTTATACGGTTGAAAATAAAATAACAACAGATGGGCCAATCATAAAGGCCCAGCGGCCCGCGGGTTGAGTATAGCTGTGCTAGAGCCTTATGACACCTCATTCAGATCATTCTTTTACGATGACAGTCAAACCTTTTTAAAAGAGACCAATTATGTATCGGTACGACGCCCACTTGAAAGCTATAATCTAATCAATTTAAACTTGTCATAACACCTGTTTAATTTGTTAATTTAAAGGTTAGTTTGTAAAATTGAGTTATGGAATGTAAAAGGAGTTTAGAAATAAGTATTGTGTGTATGCCTCAAGCATTCGTGCTCACCATCGAAGGCTCCTTCTTGCGGCGGCTTCTGTATACCTTTTTTAGCGTGGTGATAGGGTACTTTCTAGTTGGCTGGCTAGCTATCACCCTCAAGTTGAAAATCTGCCGCCAAGCATCTAACGGTGTGTTCCGGCAGCCTCACTTGAGAGCCAGTTCCATTCCAGGCTAGGTGTGCTTTACCATCCTCGACCACACCGTCACTTCATCATCAGTTGAGCTGTGGTCAAAAGCTTAGCCTGGCAGACATAAAAAAAAAGACGTTAAAAAAAGGTTTCTGTGAAAGGAAATAGGTTACAAGGTAGCGGAAGAATGGGTAAGCGTGCTCACTACTCCGGCTCAAGGCGCTGAGACGGAACACCCCAGGGTTTTTAGTGGGTAGGCCAAGTGGGAAACCAACTAGTAACGCCGTCGCACCGGCTCGTCAAGTCGGAGAGGTCGGTGTACATTCTGGGGCCCGCGGTCTACAACCGCGTACCCGCTTCCATTCGGGGTGCACCTTCCTTCGCGTGCGCGCAGAACCAAGTAAAGATCTTGGCTTCAAGAGACCTTGTTTTATAACATTGACGATTATATACAAATTAGAAGTTATTTAAATTATAAAGTAAGTTATTATTATTGTTTATTGACATTTAATCATATTGACATTGACATAATTATTTTATATTTAATATTATTATATTGACATATGTTATGATTTGGACATTTTTAAATATGAATGGAATAATGATGTGAGGTGCCGTGGTGGTGCCGGCGTAAGAACAGTACCCCACCCTCTCTACCCGTGGTTGCCGTAAGAGTCGGCTAAGGGATGTAATCCGGAAGATGGGCAGCAGTGTCTTCCTTGAACAATCACACCTAACTGCGCTCGCTAACCCGCCTGCCAAGCGTGGCGAGTATTGGCAAAATCCCCCCAGGAGGAGGCCTATGTCCAGCAGTTGAATTCTTATGGCTGATGATGATGAATGATATGTAACTTTGGTGTTATCAATAAAATATTTGTATTCGTCCCACATAACCACTCTACCACCTCAGAGTCCAGTGGTATCCATCAAGTATTTTCCCTGGGCATAAAAAGGTGGGTAAAACAAGGAAAACCTATTTACCTCAATCGTATCTAGCAAAATTTACATTTGAATGAATATTCTACCAAATTAATTACGTATAAGTAACTAAAACTGACTATTCCAATAAATTGTTCGACATACCTACTCGATATAACGGTTTAACTTATATCGACAAAATAGTTTGTCATATTTTTACAACTAAGTTATTAATTAAGATTCATCCCATTTAGTCATCAAGAAACTCATCATAAATTATTTTATTTTGTTAGTCATGGCTTGATTCTTTGTCTCCATAGACGGTTGCAAATCATTTGCGTTCTAGTCACCACAACATTGACAAGTCGGAAATATTAATATTTATTAATAATTTATTTATTACTTAGTATTAATAAGAGCAGTGTTTTGTTAAAAAAATGTTTTAAACAGTGTCCAACGCACACGCAGCATAATTTTTTTCCTTTTTGGTAAGATGTTATAATGTAACTTTTTTTTTCCACGTATTTAGAGATTTTTAAGTAAATTTTGTCCTATTTCTTACTGACATACTGGCTAATGCGTTCTTTAAAAAAGTTTTTAGTTTATTTCTTACGAATACGTAAATTAATTATAATAATAATCAAATTATTTTACTGTCAGGTGAGTTGTGGTCAAACACCAAGCCTGGCAGATATAAAAAAAAACCATTTCAACTGGCGTTATCTTGACACATTATTTGTTTCACTTATATGGGATTTGTCTTTTTGAGCTTTGTCTCCATGAAGAAGGCCATCGGATGTAGCCAAAACTATAGTCCGATATAGTTCAACGTAAGTAATCCCGCATAAGTAAAACAAAAAATGTAAGCAAATTATAATAAATTACTGACTTTTAGAACACAAAATAGGCACACTTTTTGAAGTAAACGAAATAATTGTTCATAAATAAATCATATTACAATATCGAAGAATATCTGACGGATAAAAACATATAATGCTTATACCTAATACACACAATGTCTAAGAACGAAAATAATATACATCAGAATTAGAAAAAAAGACCTCCTTATTACAAAAAAATAATACTTCTTTTTTATTTATTAATAATAAAGTTTTGTGAATAACGCTTTAAAACTAAAGTATTTATTGAAAATGGCACCCAAGAACAGCTGTTTCAAGATAAATATTTTGCTGTGGGTAACAACGGAATAATGTACTCTACCTATGACATCTCTAGGAAAACGCTACAACTTAATTCCAATTTCAATATGTTTTCGTTTGTTTTGTAATACAGTATGTATGTATAGGTCAGGTAGGTACTTGCTATATTCTCGTATAGGATATTTAATCAGGTGTTGCCCTCGGCACTCCAAATCTGGCGTTCTCGAGCGTGTCACGGCTTCCATTTGTCACAAATGCCAACTGGTTCTGTTTGGTGGAGTAACAGAACGAATCAACCTAGACCTCGTTACAGAAGCTTTGGTGCAGGTCTTTGATTTAATAGTAAACTTGTTTGAGTAAGTTAGAGATTACACTTGGTGGTAGATCTGCTTAGCAGGGCGTCGTCTAGGTCTACCATCGTAGTATCAGATATTCTGCCGTCAAGCAATAGTGTGCAAACATTACTGTGTTCTGGTTTGAAGAGGCTAGCGAAATTACAGGGTTGTTGAGACTAACCATCGGAAGTTGTTACTTTTACTTGGTGGTAGATTTCCTTAGCAGGAGGTCGTCTAGGTAGGTACCACCGCAGTACCAGATATTCTGCCGCTAAGCAGTAGTGTGTAAACATTACTGTGTTCCGGTTTGAAGGGTACTGCAGCTAGCGAAATTACAGGGCTGTTGAGACTAACCATCTAGTCTCAAAGTAATGAGTGCCAAGGCAGCGACGCCCTGGACTTTGTTTTACTACTTAAAGTTCTGTGTATCGCTACAATGGTCATGGACAGGCGTTATCTCTTAACATCAGGAGAGCGTCTCGTACGTCTCATTATTGTTACATAAAAAAAAAGTCTCAAAGTAATAAGCGTCAAAGTAGCGATGCCCTAGTCCATGTTTTGTTGCTCAAAGTTCTGTGTATCGCTACAATGTTCATTGACATGCGTCCATTTAAAGTCTACCATGCCTGTCAAGTGCAATTTGGCAGATCTCACATATGCAGCTTCCTTCTCAACTTGAAGCCAGTTAATGCGCAAATAACTTAGAAAAGACAAGCGCTGGTCGTGCGATTGAAGCCCAATACCTCCAGATTAGAAGCAAGACGACCTACCAGCAAAGTTGCTATAGCTTCTGAGAAATTACTTATGTTTCCACAATCGTAATAGCAATATCTATGGAGCTTATACTCGTATATATTACAAATCTCAAGTGATCGGTCGCTCGGCCCACGCTTGCAACCGGATTAGGTTTCAACGCCAAATATAGCGAAGCATATGGTGCATATTTACATACTTACATAACTCCTCCGATACTACTTTGTAGGTACTTTTTTTAGGGTCGAGTAACAAAGTAACGATGTTTTATTTTAAACCAATATATGCTTGCGTTTAACCGACATCAGAGATCCGAACTGCGATGGAGAAATCGATTCACTCGCGACTTGAGGGTATCTAAACTGATCTATCGGGGAGTAAATTTAAATATCCAGCGGTTCGTGCGAAAAAGGTGCAGTTTCTGGAATATCAACCATGAAGCGGTGTCACTTTTTAGAGCTGTGCTCCATGTGGTCTCATCTTGGCAACATTTTACATGAAATTGTTTTGGTGGGATACTATTTACAAATTTATAAAAGCAACCTATTTTTAAGAATCCATCAGAGGAAGGAAATGTGTAACTTGTTATTTTTACTATTTTTTTTAATGCTCTACATCTATCAAAAGGAACTTCCATGCAAAGCATTATGCTTGGAGTCGCCGGGTAAAATTTTTGTTTTTAACTTTTATTGTGACTTGGTTTTGTTAAGAGCTTTGTTGACAGGGTCAATGGAGTTTTATTTAATAGATTTGATTATATCAGCTACATACAAAAAGTCGTACCTATTGGTACCAATACCACGTCACAGGGGGTTTTCAATAGCTTGAAGACATGAAAGACCAAGCCAAGAGTGGTCGCCATAGCTTATATGTATCGGAAAGAATAAAATTATGTTTTTTTTTGTAATAATTTTCTCTCTTTTGTTCGCAGGTAGCTAAGTAACAATATGGCAACGAAGTCGTACAACAAACACAAGGAGTACCGGGAGTACTCCAGCTCCGGCAGTACACCAGGGTACACGGACGAACAGTTCGGTAAGCAACTACATTAGCCTTTGATATCTCACTGCTCCCAGGGTCTACAAATACGAAAACAAACACAAACGCAAACCTAATCGTAAACACAATCAAAAACATAATGTTTGTTGATACAAATGTTTTATTGATAACTCCAAAATTACAGGTAATTTTTCCATTCACATTTAAAAATAACAATAAAAATGTTAAAATCTTATCACATATCAATAAAATGAAAAGCAATATAATAATATGTCAAATATAAAATATGGACCATACTTATGGACTACTTAGGATCCATCTTGATCCATCAGTGCAGGTTCGCAGATTTATCTTCGGTATAGAATTTGTTATCAAGACATGAAGGTTATCCGTCACGATGTTTTCATTTATCTAAAAGCCTGTAGTATAAAGTTTTGAAATCCATAAATTGGTACCGACTTAGTCAAACCCGCAACCCCACATTTGTAAGGTGCTTCTTCCAACTAGGCTACGACTTTTACCTGCTGTATCATAACACTTACCATTTACATTAATAATTTAGTCATCAGTCCTTTTGTGAGCTCTACTAGAAGTTATTATTTCCAGATATGATAAAGGCTGACCTGCTCCCTAAAGGCAGTAAGCTGAACTCTCTCGACCGCACTGGTGGCACTCGGGAGTACCACTACGAATATAAAGAAGAGAAACTCCCCTCGGGAAAATACGACAGAAAAGATCTACGCACTGTTGAGGTGAGAAATCAATTAATTGTCAGAACGAAGTACCAGTACCCCTACATAAATCATACAGCTTAAAATCCATCTAAAAAAGATAATTACATACTTATAAAATACTTTTCCACCCTCTAGCAATTGAATTTAGTTCATGCGTAAACTTCAAAAATGATATAAGTTCCTACTAGACAAAATGTATGCCTGTTACCTTGATGAATATATAAATAATCTT
Organism: Biston stratarius; assembly: GCA_950106695.1. NCBI lineage: Eukaryota > Metazoa > Arthropoda > Insecta > Lepidoptera > Geometridae > Biston > Biston stratarius. The sequence continues at coordinate 8,546,159 of OX467108.1, forward strand.
ATTGAAGCTGAAGGTGAAAGTTTCTTTATATAGTTGTATTTCGTATCATGATAACAAATGTACAGTTATTATACTAATGCCACTAATTGACTGACCCATCTACTAACTATGAAGACAATTAAAGAAGACCTTAATCAAACCCTACATGCCGAGGCTTTCCTGTTTTCCTCAAGATCCAGAAGTTCACGAAATCTAATACAAACCTAATGATAACATTCTAGCTGGTACCTAAAGGCTGCAAGCTGGAACGTAACAGCCCTGGAAGGGAGTACTGCTATGATTACGAAGAAAGGCGACCAGGAAGGTACAATAGGAACGACCCTCATGACATGTTCGCTGTCGAGGTAAGGGCTTCCACTGGTATCTTGGGTTTGGGTATTCTTAGTGAATGTCGAAGAGTGGTAAATGTTTATTTTATTATGTTTGTTAATGGGACAAATACTTCTTCTTCTTCATGAAAATCTACTTTTTGGACTCTATGGTGTTTGTTTGGATTACAGTGTCTTCTGTTGGTTGTTTTTTTCTAAACTTATTCGCATGGTGGGTCTTTGTGGGTTATTGTTTCTTGTTTCTTTCTCAAACGCAATGGAGCACGCCCAGTATTTAGTATAAGCATGCTCTGGGTCTTCGTTGGTGAAGCAGCGGCTAAACTCCGCTTTCAGGCTATACTTTTGTAGAATATGTCTTTGAAATTGTGTAAAAATTTCTCGAGAACGTGGTCAGCCCCAGCATGGACTCAGGATTTCTCTACGACTTTGGTAAGCTTAAAGTCCACGGGTATTGTATTAACTTGGCAGAACATGTCACTTTCCACCAAGCATATAACCTCATCGCTTATCACCAAAACTCCACTATTTACTTCTTCCACTTAAAAAGTAGCTTGTACCCCAAGCAATCTTTTTATTTTTTACTAAGTATTTATCCATAATCCATTGTCTTCTTTTCAGGAGTTCACAGTCCCACCCCGCACGGTCCCGAAAAACTCAGAAACTAACACTTATTACTACGAGAGGGAAGAGCGCGAGCTGCCAGCTGTCGCCACTGGCACCAGGACTTACAACTATGAGAGCACCACCGGTTCTACTCCAGGTAGCTAACATCTCAGTCTTTCGTCATTGCTCCACACTCGGTGTCCTAATTATTTGTGAACTGTCACGTCTACTTTATGGCATCTGGTAAAATCACTATCATGAGGAAGTAAAATGCTACCAAAATGATGTTGATAATCATCTAAGCAAAATATCTTTCTCCATGTGAAGTTTGCCTCAGTCCTGGGACCCCAACCGTAAAAAGCTTTCAGGCAGCATTATTGACTAGTTTCTTATCTAGAAACATAAACTTTTTGAAATTTTCAGGATACTCCAAGGTCAAAACATCAAAAGCTACGAAGGATCTGTCACACAATGTGGGAGAATTAGACTCTCTTCTGGACGACCTGCAGAAGGACCAAGAGAGGCAGCTATACAAAAGTAAGGAAAAAATAATGCTTAAGTCTTCTGAATCACATACTTTTAGAATTGTCTGGGAAACAAAAAAATGTTTTATTGTCCATACCACTGTGATGATCAATTAAACGTTTTAAATTTTCTTTGCTGGCGTCAAACCAACAATAACTAACGTGTTTATGTATTTTAGTGTATTTTTGACCAAGCAAAGCAAAGATTTCCAAATCTACTTGGACGAATTGGAATTCGTTTGTTTACTTGTTTAAAGCCAACTTTTGAAACATTGATCTTTATGATATTTCATTGGCAAGTAGTTCGTGGAAACATAATTTTAAATCGAAAATGAGTCACGAAGAAAAATTCGTAATTGAGTATGTGTAACTCCAGGTGGCTATACATCAGATACGGCGGAAAGCACATCGTTTGACTACCGAAAAGGCACGCCGATAAAAGCGCCATCTAGTGGCTACTCGACGCTGAAACGAGAAGAGCATGTCGAGAAGTCGTCGTGGAGCTCCTCTCCCCCTCCGCCTCCCCCTGTCGCACGCGCTTCCGAGGTCAGGCAGGAGGTCTACAGGGAAGAGAAGACAGGTAACAACATATAAATAAGACAGATAGTAACTAGGCTCTGGTTGGAGGATCGATGAACTTTGTTTCTATCAGTACGTTCCTAGATCTTACGCGGCTTACCATATTATGGAGACCAATCCAAGAAAATTTGCTGTTCCATGAAATGATTAATTTGAATCTTAACAAAAGGAATAGTTCACTTTATTAGGGTTGGTCCCGTAGTAAAAGTTGTTCATAATGATGAGTGCGAGGATCTTGTTTCGGTTTAGTTTCATCATCAACAACAACTGATGCGTATAGGTCTTCTATTTTACGCATCTTTTCTAATCCGGAGTGATTGGTTTGGATTGGCAAGTTCATCACCAATGGTGTTCATTTTCCAAAATCAGCATACTTTAACATATTCGCAATGGTGGGCTTTTAATTGACTCTTATCTCGATCGTCGATCACGTATGTATGCATTCACGGCTATTGGCATTAGTTCATCCAGAATTGTAAATTGGGAGGGGGTTGACTCCGCTGAGGGCAGGCAAAGTAAACAAAAGCACTCAACATTTTATTTTACTTAACGTGTAACATGCCTTCTCGTATAATTTTTCGCGAATACCTCTATTACTTCGTAAAGTTGTAGTCTTCCAGAGATATTTTCTTATTTTCACGGACAAACTCAAATGCTGGGGGCTAGAACCACTTAGCCCCTTTCTCCCTGGAACTGCTACTAGCTATTGGTATTTTCGCCAGAATCCTGACGTATGTCAGGTTTCCTCAGAAAGTTTTCCGTCATTGAAAAGTCTGTGATATAAATTTTTAGTGGGAGTTCATGTTACAGTGTCTTTATTGATATTTCCAGAATCCCGCGTGATACCAGCTCAGGTGTCACCAGCAATGCCGATAGCTGTTCCACAGCCTGTCTGCCATCACTGTCACCATGTTTCCAACACTGGAACTGTGAGTACCCTATCTTCACTAGTAACTAGACCCAGAGATTTTGTTCTAAAATTTGTTGCGTGGTTTAGAAGAAGCGTTAAACAGGCACAAGTGAGATGTGAGTTAACGATATGTTCTTGCCACTTTCCTTGCAGCTGTCCCGTACGAGCACGCCTATGAACAAGGTGACGACCACTGTGAAAACTTACACGTACGAGGTACCCGCCGACCAGGACCCCACCACCGTGCCTCTCCCCCCACATGCTGACGCTGAGCGCACGTACCTCTCTACGGAAGAGAATTTGCGCACGTGAGTACTGCACTAACTTGTCTCTTCGGTTCCAGTTTCCAGTTTTCCATCTCATCTGACGTTAAGCGAAGATGCGGTCTTCGGTAGAGCACGTTTGCCTAGTAGATCCCGACTCAACCTCGACTTTGCAGACCACCACATTATATCTATAAGGCAATACCCATTTGTGCAGCGCATTTCACTGTTTAGCAGTGTGTACAATGAAAGTCGAATCAGCAGGTTTTGTTAAACTACGAAACAATGTCGCTTTTTCGAGCTTCTGGCCGTCCGATAGAAGAATAAGAGAATGAGGAAATTATATTATGTAGATCTGAAGCATACTCTTCTTTTTTTTATAGCTGACACGTTAAGTGTTTGTCCTCAACTCACCTGATGTTAAGTGACGGTGAGGTCGAAGATGGTAAAGCACACCTAGCCTGGAATGGAACTGGCTCTCAAGTGCGGCTGCCGGAACACACCGTTAGATGTTTGGCGGCAGATTTTCAACTTTAGGGTGGTAGCTAACCACCCGAGTACTAGAAAGTACCATACCACCATGCTATGGTTTCCTCACGATGTTTTCCTTCACCGACAGCTCATGCTCATTGTTGGGATTTGAACCCACGCCCTTCGGTATGCGAACCGACCTTTCCTTAGCTGATGTTTAGTTTGATAATGTTCGCAGAAGCAACACCCTGTCCCGGTCAGTGGGCCGCACGCCGTCCCCGAGCCGGCTGACGGTGTCGCCCCCTCCAGGCGGCTGCCAGTACTGCACGCACTGCAACACTCACATCCGCGAGTACAACACGCATATTGTTAACTCCACTGACGGTAAGTCACAAGCTATAGCGGAGATTTTGTCAGAGAAAAATCATCGCAATATATTATTATATACATATATTTTTATACTAGCAACCCGCCCCGGCTTCGCACGGGTGCAATGTAGATACAAATGTGGTGAACATGCATGTATTAAATTTATTTATAAGCCTTTTGATTATTGTTTTTTTTTATTTTTATTTATAAGCCTTTTGCCTTTGTCTATTGATTAAAAACCGCATTAAAATCCGTTGCGTAGCTTAAAAGATCTAAGCGTACAGACGGCGGAAAGCGACTTTGTTTTATACTAAGTAGAGATATTGTATAGATACGTAGGTTTTGGTAAAAGCTATTCTTACTCCGTCACTTCAAAACTTTATAGCGGTCTGATTGAGGCTTTAAAAGGCTGGAAAGCAGCATGTCCACGCCAGTCCATACCCAAAGATCCGAATTCTCAAAGGCAGTGGGACGAGCCGCTGTATAAGTTAGAATGTCAATACTTAGTTGATTCAACAACGTCTTCTACGGAGCGTGTCGCCTTCTTGCAGTCTCTCGTTGGGAGTCAGGGCTTTGGTTATGCACTTCCTTCAAAAAACGTATATAAATAATAACACTTATCGAGTGGCCATATCGCTAAGAATAGGAGCTCTATGCTAGGTCCCTCATCGCTGTTCGTGCGGTGAAACAGTTGATCGCCTCGGTCACCACACGCTTTCATGTTGTAAGAGTGCCGGGCGTATATCGCGGCACGCCAGCTTAAACGACGTCATCCGTCGGGCTTTTGTCAGGCCGGTCTCATCAGTTTTAGAATCGAACTGACTGATGCGGGACGACTACAAGAGACCTGACGGGATGACCCTTATCCCATTTAATATGGGACGGCCTCTGGTGTGGGTCGCCACATGTGTCGACACCTTGGCGCCATTTTATTTTTCTGTGACTTCGGGACAAGCTGGTGCTGCCGCATCGAAATCTCAAACGGCACAAATATAGTTATTTAGATAGAATGTATCTGTTTGTGCCATTTGGGGTTGAAACTTTAGGCCCGTGGGGGCCGGCCGCTCACGATCTATATCGGGACCTGGCCAAACGCTTAGAGTAGGCTTCTTGTAACCAGAATGCTGGCATCTAGTTTGGCCAAAAGCTTAGCATTGCCATCCAGCATGGCAATGTTGCCAGTATTCTAACCACATATCCCTCCTCTGACGGACTTTTAGATTAAGTTACTTTTATAAATAGTATTATTTTTTTTTGTTTTTCTATGTAGAGATTGAGTGAAATAAGTCGACGCATAGTCAAGTAAGTCAAAGTCGAAACCGGTCATCCCTTAATATAAGCTTCGACGGAGTCTTAGAAGCAACACGAAAAGTGTCATGTTTCCCCAGATGATATTGCCACACATAACTTGGGTTCTATATCTTTCTGACTCAATCCGAGTAAATATTGAGAAGTTGATTTTGTTACAGTGACTGACCGCACTAACGAGCGTATAGTGTATCCGAAGCCGGCCAACGAATTGAAGCCGATTGCCTTGGAGCCCCAGAACGGGCACGGACCCCACGTGAGTTATACCTAATAACAAAGAATGAGCCATCGCGGAACGCTTGGTACATGAGATACGAAACTATTTTGTGTAGGGGATATTATCGCCAAGAAGGCAAGAGAGTCCTTGATTTACGAGCGTGTGGCGACGCGTCGCCATCAGCCGATCTGACCCTCATTACAAAACACGTTGTATATGAGATCGTGTTTTTTTTTTAGATATATAAGTACATATGTTTGTGTTTTAGTGCTATGTAAAGTTATATTCTGTTCTATTCTTGAGACTCACGGTTTCCTAGTTTTTGTGTTCCTTAGCGACGATAGGTTAGCGCCAGGGCCGAATTTGGAGGTCAGGAGGCCCTGGGGCAACGAAGGAGCGGAGGCCCCTAATTAAATTATTAATAAATCTAAATAAATAAATTTAAAATCCGAATAAAAATTCAAAATCAAAATCGTTTATTACGAGTATGGGTTATATTATACAGTTGTTATAACAATGTTAAACACTCTTCTATATTCTACCATCTGGTATGCAAATTAGTAGTCAACAATTATAAACTATGAAGGTCCTAATAAATACACAATATATTGATAATTATATCTATATTTATTTTTATTTACTTATTTTCCGTCAAGTCTTTCAAACAATTATTGCTAACAAATAAAATTATTTCAACAAAGAATTAGTTACAATTGTGGGGGCCCCTCTCTTGCGGAGGCCCCAGGGCAATAGGCCTGCCCTGCCCCAAATCCGGCCCTGGTTAGCGCGGTCGGTTGACGAGTCGAAGGGCGAGGGTTCAAACCTCATCAATGAGCATGAGGTGCCCGGTGAAGGAAAACATCGTGAAGAAACCATAGCGTGATGGTAGGGTATTTTCTAGTCTAGCTACCTTATGAATCTAGAAAATACCTACCTTGCAAGTTGAAAATCTACCGCTAAGCACCTAACGGTGTGTTCCGGGAGCCACTTGAGTTAAAAGCCAGTTCCATTCCAGATTAAGTGTGCTTTACCATCATCGACCACACTTAAGTAAGATGTGGGCAAGCACCTAACCTGTCAACAGTAAAAACCTTATATATCATAATCTAATCCTTTTGGCCACACCACAAACCATTTCGGTTTCAATAAAAAATAGTAAGTTTTTGTTGTATTGTATTTATATAAATCTAGAATTAACGGTACATTTCACGCCCACAGGGTCCAACCACATACAAATATTCTGAGACGACTTACTCTTCGTCTAACTCGCACGAGTACCCTAGGGGTACTCCGGGACCACGGGGGCTAGCTCCCTCCCCCGCACCATTCCCGCGCTCTACCACCCCTTCGCCTGGCAACCAGCAGCCCCCGAAGAAGCTAGACGATCTGTTGGCTGACTTTCCTGAAGCTGTGAGTATGGGATCTTGCGTTTTATTGTACAAATACAAATCGGTCAAAAAAATTAACGATTTTTTAGTGTCCATCGGCGAGGTCTCGAAGCGTAGGGTAAACTTATTGGCTTATAACCCTTCCTGCTTTACCCGACATGTAAAAAGTAGGTACGTTGATCAGCTTGGAGGTCTACGTACTTTTAAAACGACTGCCAAAAAAGAGTAATGTTTTCAATGTTCATGTAATATGTATGGGAGTTTTTTATTCTACCATAACTTTTAATTGCCTAAACAGATTTGGAGGTACGGGTGTTCGTTACAATCCTTACATCATGAGCGAAATAAGCTATAAATTCTTTAAAAAAAGATATGTGTTATTGGACATTCGTTTTTTAATTTTCTTTTTAAGCTTGTTACAATACAACCGCTGTTTTTATTTTCACAATTTCAGTGTTCTCATAGTAAATCTGTGTATAGTTTTAAATAAACTTAATTTCATAGTTTTTTGTGCGCGATTACGATAAACATAATTATGTGTTCAAATCGCGGATGTATAAAAATTACACGTCTATTCGCCAAGATATTTGCGTCTTTACCTGTTATGGTACACTGGCAAAGCTAGTATTTCACACGACGCTGAACATTTTTATACCTACGCACTGCTAATATGACTAAAATATTAACCGTAAAAATAATAATAAACTAAACCTCAACTGTATCAAACTTTAAACGGTACACCGAAGTCAATGATTTTTGTTTTACTTATGCGGGATTACTTACGTTTAATTATATCGGTAGCTCCAACTATAGTTTCGGCCACATCCGGTGGCCATCATCATGGAGACAAAGCTGAGTACAACGCACGCGCGGCCTTATCTTGCTTCGCACTGCGGGCCGTCGCGCGCTTCGTACGTAAAGATAGCGGTTGATGCGCGGGCACAATTTAAATTAGTAAATCTTTAGTAAATTACGTTTATTCGGGGATCGGTGTCACAGGACTGGTTGAGCTCCTTGTTAACTAACGTAACTATTTCTCCTATTGTATCTCCCTTGTTAATAAAGTTTTATCGCCTTTTGAATGCAGCGGTTCCCGACCCAACCGGACGGCATCACTAGACGCAAGGTGGAAGTGACGCACGAGAGTCAGTCGGCCGCGTCTCGCGACCTGTCCCCTAAGCCAGCCCCCACGGGACCCATGGTGGGCTCCAAGAACATCGCGGGCCCCGCCGTCTACTACCCGCCCGGACACACGCCCTTCGCCAAGAAGGACACGCCTGTAGGAGGAGGTGGAGGGTACGAAGCTAGCTCGGTGAGTATCCAACTCTTGACATAAAATGTCTTTGGTAAAGTTATATCCTTTGATTTCTTTTACAACGTAGATCATTTAATGAGCTGCAATGTCAAAAAGCGATGATGATTTACTAGTACGTTATTATTAATTTGATTTATTGACATATTTTTTCTTGACTTAATGATTTGCATGGTGGTAGGGTACTTTTTAGTACTCGGCTAGCTACCACACTTAAGTTGAAAGTCTGTTGATAAGCACCTAACGGTGTGTTTCTGCAGCCTTACTTGATTGACAGCCATTCCAGGCTGTGTGTGTTTACTATCCACAACCATCTAAAGCACCCTCTCTTTTATTTGCAGGCGATGGCGGCGGGCGGCGGGCGGTACGCGTCCGGTCGTGGCATGTATGAATACGAATCCGGTTCCCGCTCTAAGGAAAAGCACTCCGAGACCAAGACCGCCGTGCCCATCTGTCTACCACTGTGTTGCGCCATGCCCTGCGTCATCATGTAAACTTAGATCCGCCTCAAGAATCGTACAGCCGGCCAGATGTCTCGCGAAATTACAAGCTCACCATCGAACACATTCACACACATTGAAATAATCAGGGGTTGTCCACTGGGCGTATGTTTCCTCCAAGGCACGCTTATCAGCCGGAACGGTTTCGTTTTTACTTCCAGTCACTACCAATTGCTCCGCCTGTGTTCTGTTGTATCGTTTTGTTCTGCGATTGTCGATTCTTGGTCACTAGAATCGTTTTGCGGCAGATATGATCAGCTTGTTAAAACGTCTTCCTGTTGCTTGATAGTGGCGGTAACTTAGTTCTCTGGCGAATTAATACTTCATAATTATGGAATCTCTGCGTAGAATCTAGTTTCTTTCATAGCGCTGATTTCGTTGGTGTCTTTTCCACTATAAATCGTGACAAAAAGGAAGTACTTATTTTGCGTTATTAAAAATGCATACTCAGTAACTTTATAACGAGGTACCTTGAACATTTTTAAATATGCGAGCGAGACATCTGAACGCACGAATTAAGCTTGATGCAAAAGTTAAATGCAATTTACGCATAATAAACCTACGAAATTGGTTCAAAACATGTAGTTATTCACAATCTTGCTAGTTTACACTCTGTATCTGTAAAGTAAGTTAAGAAAACCGAGGATGGAATCCAATGTTCAGTTGTAAGGAAGGGTTCACACGGAGCGTTTTTTCGACGCGTTTCAGTCAATAATGTAAACGTAGCGTAAAGATCGCGAGCACATCTGAATGTTTTGTACAGCACGAGTGCATGCAATAATAAACTTAGTTTAGTTAATATAAGAGCGATATTACTAGCAAGTTTTAATTGGCATTTTTTTTGGAATATATATTTATCTGACAAGCTAAGACGAGCCTCAATGAAATTTGGATTCTATAACGTATAAGTTACAGTAGAATTTCTAATTAAACTTTCTATTACACGTCTTTTTCATGAACTAGAAAATAGTCAAACGACATTATACACGTCGATGAAGACTTCACGCACAAAATAGTCATACAGATTGTTCTAATGTTCTTATGAGAAATTCTGCTGTACTGCATATGTTATTAGGGATTATATCCCAATGGCAATCACCTGCGTCCGATAAATTAGTGTATTTTAATAACATCGAATCTCTTTTTGTGTCGTCTTGTTGTTTATTGAATAAGGGTATAATTATTGTACGAGCTACACTAACAAAGTGCCATTAATGATATTTTAAGTTAAGCGGTTTTACGTCGCCTATAAGTGACTGTGGAGCTATTGAATTATAGTACTTTATTTGTGTATAAATTGTAATTTTTTATCTGATATTAATAAATTTAATAACAGTACTTGGGTGTTTTATTTTACGGCGCATCCTATTGTCTTTATATTTTTAAGCAAATATAATATTATTGCCACATCTTATACCTTTAAACGAGTAATTCTAGTATATATATAATCTAAATCTTCTTCTTCTAAAATTCTAAATCTTTGGGGGCGATAAATCTCGGTTTAATTTTTAGAAAACGTCGTGTTATCCGTGTTTTCAGCCGGGCAAAGCTCGGTCATCCATGTCATTAATAGAGTTGACGAATCAAATGAATTATTTAAGTACTTTTGGGGCTTGCGTTGACCACCAATCTTAAGTCTTCGCTTAACATCAAGCGAAGATTCAAGAAACCGATTCAGAAGCTGCTTGAAGGCACTCAGATTGCAACTATTAAGAACACACATTCCGGCAGCAATTCCACTGTTTAGCGGTTCGTATGATGAGAAGAAAGATCTACAGACAGTCCTATAAATAAATTAGTCAAGAAAGCAAACAAACAACAGTTGAGTACTTACAGCTAAATAAACTGAAACTTTCGTATCTGGAGATCGTTGAGCTAGACATCACCGCAGTTCCAGATATTCTGCCTCCAAGCAGTAGTGTTGCTTGCTGCAGCTGGCGTAATAACAGTTGTCGAGACTAACCATCGAAAGTCTCAATGTCATGAGCGCCAGAGCAGCGATGCCGTAAACTTTATTTTGTTACTCAACATTCTGTGTAGCGCTGCAATGATCATGGACATGTATATTATCTTATACCATCAGAAAACACAGCGTATCGTTCATCTCATTACTTTTACATACAAAAAAATTATTAGAGGGCTGTTACAGCTACTTAACCATCAAATGTCTCAGAGTTTTGAGTGCTGAAGCAGCGAACCCCTGGACTTTGTTTTGTTACATGTTTTGGGTCATGGGCATGCACTAACTCTGACCATCAAGAGAGTGTCTAGTTCGCAATCTAATAAAACAATAGTTGTCAAATAAAACATAGCAATCGTAATAAAAACACATATATTTCGCTTTTTATATTTTACCAAAAGTTTTTGGATCTAGTCCAACAAGGCAGTCTGCGGGTACCACATACGATATACTTTACAAGCTCTATGCCCGGATATACCCGCGCTTACACGTAAGGCCTTTTGGTTCCGTGCCTTTCTCAGTGGATCTGTCTCTATTTATACGGGGCTGTGCGGATCGGTTGTACTGAGCCGAGAGGAGCTGAGGGACGAAACATTGTGTAACCATAGGACACTAAACTCGTGAACAAAAAAATCAGCTACCACGTGGAAATAATAATTCGTACAAAAAGACACGCATGGAATACCAAAGTTTCACGATTTCAGGCTTGTTCAAATAGAAAACGTTGAGGATATTTATCGCTTAGTATAGCCGTTCCGCGTAGCCCTATACCTATAGAAGAAAATAATCGATATAAGCAACTTAAGCTAAATTTGCGATTTTAATATTTCTTAGTGTTGTTTGGCTAATCTATAAGAACTTCAAACAAAATGTTTGAATATGAACACATTAACTTAGGGCAAAAAAAAGTTAACTATGACTATTATATATTTTCAAACTTTATTGTAATCAAATGAGAATGTTTTTCAACTGTATGTTACATTGAAAACTTTTAAAAACTAAATAAGGAACAGCAATTTTAAATATAACCTCGTCAAAAACGAGCAAAAACTTCATTTAAGTATTCACTTAACATAAAATATGAGTGAAATGCACAATTTAAATTTTAACAATACATTTTTAGAAAACATCGTACTCAAAAGACAATCTGTCAAAAAAATATGAAATTTAATTTCCAAAACGAAAAGAATATATAAACTAAACTAAAAAATAGTAACTTTGATTTATTAACACTCATTAATTTAATGCAATGCCATTTTATCAAACTTAGGACATTTCCTATACCCACTTTTACCTACTATTTGAGCTGCTTAGCCAGGGACATCGTAAGCTCTTATGGGGAAATAAAATAGAAAAACTTGAATCGAAGAACGTTCGACAGATCCACTTCGAGGCTTTATAGCTTTGATTTAAAGTCGATTATCATAATTACGATTTTAAACCACAGCTGTCGCGTCTGACGGTCGCCGTTTTTTTCCCAAACACATACGTCCAAAATCACTCAACAATTACAACAAATACAAAAAATGTCGGCCGTCAAACCCAATACTTTATAATGAACGTTGTGCATCGCTCCATGATAATTTTTATTTGATAACAACAGCTTTAGATTTAGATTTTTATATTATAAACTTTAATTGTACAGACATCGTGATGAAGATTTGTAAACTGAATGGGAATAAATATTAGACATTTCATACAGCTCCATCTAGTCCCAAACAAAGCAAACTTCGTACTGGGAACCAGATAACTTATACGATACTTCTTAAGTAAATACATATTTATATTACGTTTTTCCTGAGCGGAAATCGATCTAACGCCTCTAGAAACCAAACCAAATGGTAGTTGGTTTTGTGGTTAATTTACTAACATAATCCTTTTATATCTGCTACCGAGGACCTTACAGTATGTTCTGGCAGCCTCACTTGAAAGCCAGCTAGCCTGAAATTGCCGTACATACAGGGCATACCAAAATATTTATTTATACTTCTAGAAAAGTTTAAAAAAAAAACGCATTTAATTTGTCTATGCATTTATGAAACAGCTACTCATTTTGTCGATGTTGAATGACATTTAATTTTTTTTCCAAGTATTCAGCTGTACTTACAGTCAAAGTTTTTCCAAGTTTAGTACAATAACCCACTTATGCTTTAGTATACCCCACGCTTATAACCCTGTATAACAAAATACTACACAGAAATTTGACATGTGTTTTTAAATACACTATATAAAAATATCTAAGTGTATATATATATATACATATATATAGCACAGGACCTTTTTTTGTTAAAAAAAAAGAACTGTTGCACTATCCAAGAATAATCAACTAAACAAAACAATTATTTTGGTAATTAGTTAAAAAAAACACATCGAGGTCCCATATATAATTCAGTTTACAAATCAACACCGTTTAAACTTATATATGTGAGTATGAGAATTGAATATACAACTAAACTAGCTTTGGCCCGCGGGTTCACACTTAATCGCACACACGCGCGAGTGGGATAAGCATTTTGTTAAAGCTGATTTATACATTGTGTATATAGGTACGTAGAAGCTTGTATAAGCCAATGTGTGGAGTATAAATATTCTTCATTCTGTTGTTGTAAACTAATGACGTATTGAAATTGGTCGGATTGTCTCATTCATTCATTCGTTCAAATCATTCTTTTAGTTTCCAACACATCTACTCATCGTTAATTCGATGGAAAGAATGAACGGAAATTACCTAACCTCTCTGATACATGTCGAAAAGAATGAATGTAAACAACATTCTTTCGTCAACTAATCTGTGGTTTTAATTAGAAAAGAGACCGATTACATTATTCTAACAACAGAACGAACATCAATAGCGACGAAACGCGACTACAGAGGCGCCTAAAGTGTGTATTTTTATACCTTTTAAAACTGTTCATTCTCTGACCGAGTAGTTAGATAACCTTAGATCGAGTAATTCAATTACCAGTGCAGTTTCGGCGCATTAAAGCATCAAACATATGTATATTATTACGTAAATTACAATATAATGACAGATTGTATATCTTAATGCAATACTCAATACTCATAATCACCTATAAATATAGCACTTTGATATTTTTTTGGGAAATTGATTATCGGCAACTAAACTTTGTAACATAACTCACAAGATACACAAAAAAAAAACGAGTGGACATATAAGATTAATATAGATTTATTGTAACTGAGCTTTTTTATCGAAATTCAACTTAAAACATTACAATTTTATAATTTAATTTTGAGAGTTTCGACAATAAAAAATAAAATCAATTTCCCATATAATTTTTTAAAATCTTGATATAGTCGCATGTCGTATGGTATATCAGCAAAATCATTACGTGATATTTATTATTCACACATGATATACTGTTATAATATGTATAATACACAATTGGAACTCCTATTATTATTAATTACCTAATTTTTAATCTTTTCCTTTAATAAAAATCACAATGGGTAACAAGACAACACAGTATGCAACAGTCAAAGAGTGATTCGTCGTCTTACTTGGAAAATTTTCAATAAAACATCTGGTGGATCGCAGTGAGAATGTTGAATTAGATTAGAGGTGGACATGCCCCGTTCCAAGAGGTTTTTTATCGATATTTTAGCTGTAAATATTGAGTTGTTGGCTGGAATAAAGTTCATTTTTAACCCCCGACGCAAAAACGGGATATTATAAGTATGATGTGAGGGAGTGTGAGTGAGTGAGTGTGTGTGTGTGTGTGTGTGCGTGTGTGTGCTATCGTAGCTCCCGAACGGATGGACAGATTTTGTTTGAAAGGTGAATTAGTCGGAAGTGTTCTTAGGTATGTTTGATTTAGTGTCGGGTTTTTTTTTTAATTTTTGAATAATTTACTTGTAACACGTGATATCTGTGATCGGAATGAACGATTTTATTTTATATTTCATTGACGCCAAATTGAATCTTATTATGAAGATGATGGGTTTGTGCGAAAATGTGCATATTTTTAACATTAAATAAATAAATAAATAAATAAATATTGTAGGACACATTACACACAGCGCCATCTGACCCCAAACTAAGCAGAGCTTGTGTGATGGAAGTCAGATAACTGATAGGATACATAAATACTTTTTTTTTTTTTTTTGTAAATACATACTTATAATACATACAGAACACCCAGACAGAACAAATATTTGTTTATACCAAACAAACATTTGTCCTTGGCGGGAATCGAACCCACGCCCTACAGCTCAGGCAGACATACTCCCAATGAGCCAACAGGGCTGTATTAATGAGTATTAATATATTATTAATATATTAATATAATATATTAATAATATATTAATACTCATTAATATAATATATTAATAATATATTACTATATTCAATGAGTATTTTTAACAACAATTGGGTTTTGTTTGAATTGACCCTAGTTAAGCGTGCGTAAACTGAACAAAATCTTCCAATCTGGAATTCCTGGGTTCGTTTCCCACGGCACAGTTTCAGGTCTTTTCAAAGTTATATGCGCGCATTGCTAATGATTTCAAACGGTCAAAAACATCGTAAGGAAAACCTATATATCTGTACGTTTTCTCGAAGATGTGTGAATTCTGCAAACCCGCACTTGGCCAGCGTGGTGTACTATGACCTTACTCTTCTCACAAAGCAGATACCCGCGCCCTCTGTGGGACAGGGAAACAGTGAAACAGGGTTCAATATGAACTCGGCTAATTTATTTTTAAATTTTATGAATGCCCGGTACTTCGTACCCAGTACGGTAGCGCTCGGCCTTCGACATTGCATGTATATAAACCTTTAGTATAATGAATATAAAAAAAAGAGTAAGCTAAATCGGTTCAGCGGTTCTCAAACTATGCGCTTAACGAACTTGAAGTTTTTTTTTTAATGGCTGACTGGCTAGGTGTTTAACCACAGCTCACCTGATGTTAAGTGACGTTGTGGTCGACGATGGTAAAGCACACCTAGCCTGGAATGGAACTGGCTCTCAAGTGAGGCTGCCGGAATACACCGTTAGATGCTTGGCGGCAGATTTTCAACTTGAGGGTGGTAGCTAGCCAGCCGAGTACTAGAAAGTACCCTACCACCACGCTATCGTTTCCTCACGATGTTTTCCTTCACCGACAGCTCAAGCTCATTGTTGGGGTTTGAACCCACGCCCTTCGGCATGCGAACCTATCGCGCTAACCACTGAGCCATCATCGCTACAAAATATTATAATATTATATATGATTAATATATAATATTATCTTACAATCTTTTTCTTTTATAGTAGGCCGAGCAATTATGACCATTATTAGCCCATCATTAAGAGACACAATTAAAATTTGAGAATTTAAAAGATAGCGATAGAATGATTGCTAAAGATGAAAACTTCGAGGTTATTTGAAATAGACGTTTTTTTGTGAATGAATATATTTTACAATTTCAATCAATTCAGTCAAAAAAAAATTGAATTGAAAAACAATCAATTAGATAAAAAAGATTGCCGTGATGGTGCCGGCGTAAGAATAGTACCTCACACTCTCTACCCGTGGTTGCCGTAAGAGTCGGCTAAGGGATGTAATCCGGAAGATGGGCAGCAGCGTGTTCCTTGAACAATCACACCTAACTGCGCTCGCCAACCCGCTTGCCAAGCACGCTTGGCAAGCGGCTATTTGGCTTGAGTATTGGCTAAAACCCCCCCAGGAGGAGGCCATGTCCAGCAGTGGACGTCCTATGGCTGATGATGATGATGATGAGATAAAAAAAAAAGAACATCAGAATTCCGAAAGAAAAAAGCACTATATTGTAGTATGTAAGTATTTACGCGATTTAGATAAGTATTTGAGCGCGTAGATGAAAATTAAAAACAAAATAATTGTTTTTTTTTTTTAAATATATATTATATTTTTAATAGGATGGAAGGCCTATTTATATTTTATGGCCAGATATTTAGGATGGAAATTGTCTTGTCAATATTGTCAGTGATGAATAAAAATACCCTCGAAAAGTTATTTAGTTAAAAATAAACCATTTCCGAATAAAACAGTAAGCTAAAGTAAAAAAAAAAGATTTTTATAGAAATTTCATATTGTCGTAATGACATCATCCGAACGATAACTAAATATCAAAAATATACGAGAATTTTACAAAATTGAAAATAAAACAAAAAAATAGGTTTGTTTGTGCAGAAAAGTTTGATTGTGAGTCAATTTCATTGACAACACAATCTACAGAAAAAAAATAAGTAAAAACTCTTGAAACGTGAACGTATGAAGGTCTTCTATAAAAATGCTGCTAAAGTTAACAAAAATTCTTTCATGACACTAAGCTCGGTTAGAGGTCTTCATCCAACGGTGGACTAAATGCTAATGATGATGATGATTCAAGTCATACACATAACAATATTAATAGTGATTTAACTTTAAGCAGCGTTTTTAACAAACCACCGAGAAACAGATATTTGGAATACCGCAGTAGAACTAATATCACATCGAAGCGACATGATCCACCTCTCACAAAACAAATTGTTAACCACCTAAAAAAAATACAAAATAAATACATGACTAAACAATGGACACGTGACTATTAAATACTAAATAAAATTTGTTTAACTAAAAAAAAAAAGTAATCGAAAAAGCGTCCGGTGCCGTACGGTCTTATTGAGCTCCTAGGACCAACAATCGTATAGTATTCAACACTAATCACGTCTCTTGCTTTAACCATTCGTTTCCTAACTACATTAGCTAACTTATAAACTGTATGTACATATTCGAGCAACTATACTCTATATACAATGGGATACGCTTACAACTAAAGTAAGGACACTTGAAACAACACGGTGACAACGGACTTTTGGCACTACACAGAACAGTCTGACTCACACCCGCTCCCGCCCGCACTAACCGCTATATCAATAGTTGATAGCCACTATATCAATCGTCAATGCCCACTATATCAATAGTCGATGACTAATATATCAATGATTGGTGACCACTATATCAATAGTCAATTACCACTATATCAATAGTCAATGAACTCTATATCAATAGTTGATGAACACTATATCCATAGACAATAACCGCTATATCAATAGTCTATAATCTCTATATCAATAGTCAATGGCCTCTCTATATCAATAGTCAATGGCCACTATATCAATAGGCAATTACAGCTATACAAATAGCTGGTGATCACTATTTGAATAGCAGTAAAGTCCCAGACAGGAATCGGTACAATATCACAGGGTCACGTCAGTCGATCACCACATATGGTAAAGCTATGAGTTCTCCGAGACGAGCACACTCATGCCACTCCGTGAAGTTAGTTGGACGGAGAGGTCTTCCTAATTCACCTCGCTCGGTTTCAGCCTCCGCACGATTCATGGCCTCTTCCAGGGTCTCGATAGCCTGATATTCATCATCTGGAAGTGTCACAACTGGGGTAGAATGTATCTGATCGTAATCATATGGTATACTATCCGTTGCGTCTTTGACCATATTAAACAAAGATTGGCCATCAAATTCCTCTTTCGTTCTCTCAACCGTTCTGTGGTCTTGGTGCTTAGTCTCAAATGAGTCTTCCACCTCCATCTTGACGATGGACTCGTTCTTTTTGAACTGGGTTTCTTCTTCAGGAGACAATATCGGAGCCTTTAGCCTTTCACTCGGCTCCAAGTTGGGCACCCCGATCATTTCGGCTTCGACTTTGTCTACTTTTTCTTTTAAAAGGTCCTCACTATCAACACTAGTGGCATCGCTGTCTGCAGTTTCCTCTTTGATTGGCTCGTCTACGGGGTAAGGTCGCAGCGGGGGTGGTGACGGAGGGGGAGGGAGCTCGGGGGGGTCAGGCGCGAATTCCGTCCATGGCAGATGCGTACAGAGAGGCACTTTAGACATGTTTTTGGCGCAATAATCATCCGCGTAATCGGAATATTTGTATAGGGGAACGACACTAGTGAAAAGCCCTGGTTTGTCCGGGTCCGTTGCTTTCCTGACAGCGTACTGGTGCGGATGAGTAGGTGCTCTTGTTCCGTTGATCCCGGGGAGGTAAGAATGGTGGAGTGCTAGGATGTGAAGCGGATGGACTTCTGTTCTTCTAGCAGCGGGACAGTCTTCCTGGGCTGTTTCCTCTCCACAGGTACACTCGTGGTATTCCCTCTCGTCTTCTAGCGGGGGCAGCGGGGAGGGGGGAGGCGCCGGGGTAGGCGGCCGCGGGGACGTGCCGCCGTTCCGTAGTGGAGAGTCCACCTTAATTGGAACCGCTGGAAGTTAAACATTTAATTGTTAATTTCATCCATATTTGTGACAAATGTGCTGTTTCAATGTATTAAGGTATTGTAACCATATAAAGCAATCAAGGTCCCTCTTAAGTTTTTTGTTAAACTACTGATATTATTCAAGCGTCCATTAATTATGAGGTTTTTTTTAAGGGGTCGAGACGATTTACATCCAATCTAACGTGGGGAATCAATTGCTATGATAGCTCAGTGGTTAGTGCGATCGGTTTTCACGCCGAAGAGCGTGGGTTCAAACCCTAACGATGAGCTCAAGCTGCCGGTGAAGTAAAACATCGTGAGAAAACATGGTGGTAGGGTATTCTCTAGTACTTGACTGGCTAGCAACCTGCCGCCAAGCAACTAACAGTATGTTCCGGCAGCTTCGCTTGAGAGCCATTACCATTCCAGGCTAGGTGTGCTTTACCATCTTCGACCACACCGTCACTTAACATCACGTGAGCTGTGGTAAAAAAAATAGCCTGTCAACCATAAAAAAAATAACATCTGTGAAAATTTCAACGGTCTAACTATCACGGTTCACGAGATACAGACTGGTGACAGACGGACAGACAGCAGTCCCGTCCAATAGTCCAATAGGGTCCCGTTTTACCCTATGGGTACGGAACCCTAAAAAAGGGGTAATTTTTTTCTTTTTTGTAAATTCATACTTATAATACATACAGAACACCCAGACAGAACAAACATTTGTTTATACCATAAAATGTTTGTCCTTGGCGGGAATCGAACCCACGCACTACAGCTCAGACAGACATACTCCCAATGAGCCAACAGGGCTGTCGAATTCGGAATAGGGAATATGTAGTAGAGTTTTATACGGACCGTCCGGTTCTATGAGCATGACGTCAGGAGAGTGCGGAGAGGCGGGGGACGCGGGCCGCGCGCCGCGTGACTGGATCTGTTCCAGCAACTCTTTTGTCGTCTTCACCTGGAATTAATAAGCAAATTTTGTATTCCATCGCATTAGGTTTCCATCATGTAAGACAGTAGACAAAAGCACGCCTGGCCACTGAAAAAAAAAAAGTTAAAGTGGAACCTGGGAAAATTATTAGGTAGACTAATCAAATCAAAATCAAAAAGTCATTTATTCAGTTTAGGCTCTGGTAAGGCCATTATGAACGTTTTTGAATCTACCACCAGCTCGTAATTACACTTCAACTGAGAAGACTCCTGCAAGAAACTCAGCAAGGCATTTTTTTTTTGTGGATCTTTCTTTTCATATTAGTTTACAGTTATAGATATTAAGACATTATGCTTACTACAATTGTCACTTAGCCAGGGGGATGCAAATGCAGAGAGAAGCTACTACAACCATATATTCCTGTCTTCCACGTAACGAGCCACCTTATAGTAGGCTTTGCCAATAATAAGTATTGAATATATGATACATCTTATACTGGTAGAATTCATCAAGTATGATAATAATAAGAAAGTAAAAACACCACAGCGTTACAAGGAACAGTAACACTAAGCTAAAACGAATCCTTTGTAATCAACATTGTTGATTACAAAGGATTCGTTTTCTATAGAAAAGTTGTTTTTTTTTTTATGTCGCAATTTAGAATTGGTCCCACAGTAAAAGTTGTCTGGACACAGATAACACAATACTAGTATAGATACAATGATACATATAACGCTACTACTGTAAATCGGGCTATTCTATTGTATCGCACAGAGGTCCGAATGACGCTGTCCTTGTTTTGGCTTATTTGCCTTAAGTTGGCCATTTAGTAACGTAGTAGTGAAGCTTCAAATGACGCTTGTTTTTTATATGTTTCTATATCTGTACTATATAACTAACCTTTTTGTCACCGACTTTGGGCATCTTATTAACGAGTGCCGTATAAGGGTCCAGCGCGTCCTTCCGGCAGCCATTCCGCCTTCGTTCGGCCGTGCCGTTCCGGTCGCGCCAGGGCGCGGGTGCCGGCGCCGGCGGAGGCACAGCCGCCGGGGGCGGAGGCGCTGGTATTGTAATGCCACCCGGCGACTCCGTGCCGGATCCGGCGCGCCCGTGACCCCTGACGACAATAAATTTAACTATCACAATCCAACCTGTTATAAAGGCTATGTCTGTATGTATGTCTGTCTTACTTTAATTTAACAAGGAGATACTTAATATCATGAGGATTAACATTAACATTAACTACAATTCTGTACTTCCATGTACATGTCTACATGTGCGAAGCAGTGGTTAACATCTAAAAACAATAGATATTATTTCACAACTTCATATTCTAATAAAATACTTATTTAATGTCATATTAGAAGATGAATGGGTATTAAATAACTGAATACAATACTTTTTTTTTGTGTTACATGCATATAATATGCATATAATGTTACATGCAGCTAATAATTACATTTGTGAACTGACGAAACATATTTTTTAAACTGTATTGATAATTTTGTAAGTATAATGACTACATAGTTTAAGTATATGTTTAAATATGTTAATAAATGATTCTATTCTATTTATAAATGCTTCTACTGGGAACCTACGCCTTCGTGAAGCAAAGCTACCATATGAGCTATCAGAGTGGTATGAAATTCTCAACATGAGTATTTGTTTTATATTGGTTAGAAAAGATATCAAGTTAGGGGGGCATTCAAGTATCACATACACACTAAAGGGGGTGGGATAGGGTTATGGGTCATTGCTTTGCATATCATTTATCAGGGCGAGCGAAGCAAGCCCTAATACTATCCCACAACCTGAGCATTTGTGTGGTACACTACTGAAAAAATATCACGCTTATAGATTTTTGCTTTAACATAGTAATTTAACTTCATATCTAGATGTGTTATATGTCAAAAAAAATATAATTTTATAACCATTAAGAAAGATAAACATTAACAATTTTGTATTCATTGGATAGAATGTTATTGTACTACTAACGCCATCTGTTAGAAAAACAAAGAGAACAACAGAACTAAACTCAATAGTCAAATACATCGTAGTTAATCTACTTAATACTAAATGACATCACTAGAATCAGGTTGTTAAATAACAACTGTCACAAAAATTATTACCCGTTAGAAAAACTACGGGAGCCCACACAAAGCTCAGCTATTAGCTACTAAACGTTAACACGTTAACAATAACTATAAAAATAGTCGGAAAAATCGTATGTAGAAACAAAACTATAAAAACAAAGTCACACGGGGATGCGGGATCCGAATGGAGATAACGTCAGCAAAGTCATATAAATTATAACAACATACTTAATAATTTTATATAGGTAATTTATTTTAACACTACTTATTGTAAGACTGCAAGTAATTTTAATAATTATCAATAAATAATGTTTATTGTTTATTTTCCTTGTCATTGGCACACTCTCTACCAGCGATCAGAGCGAGGCTCTGGCTAAGTCTATTTATTAAATAACAAATAAAACCATGTTAAAAAAAACTATACAGGGTTATAAGCTTTACAGAATTTCTGTACTGTAAAGGTTGGCTTACAAACATTACTTGTACTATTATTGTTTACTCAGTTGCTATAGAAAGTATGACCTGTTTCTTTGGCGTTGCCAATAAAATATTTGCATGTTTTTATCCATACTAACCTTCTTTTTTTAGGTTTTTTATCTCTTTTCGCTTTCTTCTCATCGTACAAAGGTTCCGGTGATAGTGGCCTCTTTACAGCTGAAACAAAAACACTATGTTTAAACAACATGAAGGTTCAATTTCCTACGATATTATTATACTCTGTGGTAAAAGATGTGGTTTTCCACACGCGAGTTTTGGCGGGAACGCGGTAGGTAACTCGTGTCGTCCGATTGTATTTTTTTCCAAAACTAGTGTTTTTTCGAGTGTTTCTGTATAAAAATAATGGTGTTTTATTCATAAAGTGCCGAATTACAAGCGCGAGTGTGGGAAAATGATATAATGTGGTTAAATATATGTGGTTTTGCGTGGTGGTAGGGTACTTTCTAGTACTCGGCTGGCTAGCTACCACACTTAAGTTGAAAATCTACCGCCAAGCATCTAACGATGTGTTCCGGCAGCCTCGCTTGAGAGCCAGTTTCATTCCCGGCTAGGAGTGTTTACCATCTGCGACCACACCGTCACTTAACATCAAGTGAGCTGTGGTAATATATAATCTAAAACTCGGAAAAGGCTCCAACGATTTTCCTGAAATTTAATATACAGGGGGTTTCGAGGGTGATAAATCGATCTAGCCAAGATTCATTTTTAGAAAACGTTGTTTTATCCATGTTTTCAGCAGAGCAAAGCTCGGTCATCCAGGTACTAGCAGACCCGGCCACGCGTTGCTGTGGTCAAATTGAACACACGCGTGTAAAGTGAAATAAATTGTTGCGCATATGAAACGTTTGGACTTTTAAAGTAGCGCCATCTATTGGATACTTACTCAATCCAGTTAATAAATTACCTTACACCGCCATCTATTAGAATTTTATGGAACTCACAGAACCTCTTTGTCGTATAATAAACAAATAATTTGCAATAAAAGAATATTGCGATTATAAATTGAGATAAAAACTATCCTATCTCTCAAGTTGGATCAAACTAAACACAGTGACAAACAATGTGACACAACATCATTTTTATATATAAAGATATAAGCGACCTACATTCTACGCAGAATATCAATGTATTAAGTCAATACATACGTGGAGTGAGAGGTTTGTGCGCGTTGTTGAGCGGCGCGGGCGCAGGCGGGTCGTCGTCCACCAGGATCACGTCTTGGGAGTCCGACTCGTACCCACCCCACGCTGGTACAAAACAGCAAATATTACACACACTGTTGAAAATACGAATGTCATAGTGCAAGAAAAGAGATCCAGAGAACACCTAACTAAATCCTCGACCAAGTTTGAACCAAGAACTGGGCGCTAACATCGTGGTTTAACAGGCAAGAGGCTTTTTTTCTATATGTAAAGGTAATGAGACGAATGGGACGCTCTCCTGATGGTGACAGATAACATATGTCCATGCCCATTAAAGCGATACACAGAACTTTCAGTAACAATTCAGTATTGACAAAGCCTAGTATAAGGTGGCTCATTACGTGGAAGACAGGAATATATGGTTGTAGTAGCTTCTCTCTGCACTTGCATTCCCCTGGCTAAGTGACAATTGTAATAAACATAATGTATTAATATCTATAACTGTAAGCTGTAACCTAATATGAAAAGAAAGATCCACAAAAAAAATGCCTTGCTGAGTTTCTTGCCGGAGTCTTCTCAGTTGAAGTGTAATTACGAGTAAAAAGATATCGTACCCGTATTGTTACTTACTTTTGACTTGAAATAAGGCATTTTTTTTTTTACCTAATCGCTTCCAGAGATTTAAATGATAGCGAAAACCACGTTTTTTTAAAAGAACTCACGAGAAATATGACCATTGCAGCGATACAAAAAACTTTAAAGAGCAAAAAGTTTAAAAATTCAGGGCATCGCTGTTTTAGCGCTCATTATTTTGTGACATTTGATGGTTAGTCTCAACAGCCGTCTAATTTCGCTAGTTGCAGTACCCTTAGTACACAGTAAAACATACAGGGTGTTATGGGAGCAGAATTGTCACCGTCTATTTCAGGCCTTCCTTGAACAAACCCTTCTTATAATGAGAAGAAGCATGCGCTAAAGTGGGACAGATTATAAAATCAAGGTTGATGCAGTTCCACGACGCTTTGGCAAACTTCTAGAAGTTAGTCTCTTAATAGAATGGCTTACCCGGTCTGGACGGCGGGCGCGGACTCGGCACAGCCGGACTCAGTCCTTGCTGAAAATTTAACGCTAACGTCAAATACTTACTAAAAAAATGCGCTGTTCCCCTTTAATCGATTGCAATGAAAAGAATATAAAAGCTAGGCGTTCCCGCCAAGGTAAGACGGTACTTCTCACCAGAACAGTTGCTTGACAAACGCGACCAAAACGTCACTTGTACATGGCAACGTTCCCCATATGCGTTCTAAACACTTCGAATCCACGTTCTTTACTCGCACAGCGAAGAACTCTTTGCCCGAGTCTATGTTTCCCGAAAAGTACAATAGGGTGTCATCAAATCAAGAGTAAACATGTGAGCGAGTTCCATCCTAGACCACATCGGTGCCTTTTCCTTCACCGGCAACTCAAGCCCATTGTTGGGAGGTGAACTCACCCCCATTGGCGTATAATCCGAGCGCGCTAACCATTGATCTATCATCGCTAGGAAAACCGAACAAACATTCCCACAGAAACAGGCTGATATTTTTAAACATGTGCTCCGTCCTCGGTCACACTGCCGCTTTCCGTAGATTTACTTCGTATAACATAAAAATTAAAAAAAAACTTCTGAAAACGATTGTGCTTACCCGTTGTAAGGCAGGCGAGGTCAGCGGTGTACCACCCAAGCGGCGCACCGAGCGCTCCGCAGACGAACGGTTCGACCCTGTGGGAACAAATATACATAAAATTAAAGGCCAATCACAACCACTGCAATGCCAGATATTCTGCCGCCAAGCAGTAGTGTGTAAACATTACTGTGTTCCGGTTTGAAGGGTAATGTTGCTAGCAAAACGACCAGGCTGTTGAGACTAACCAACGAAAGTATCAAACTAATGAACGCTCAAGTGAGGCTGCCGGTGCGTTCCGGCAGCCTTACTTGAGAGCCAATTCAAATCCAGTATTTACCATCTTCGACCACATCATCATCACATCCACTGCTAGACATAGGCCTCCTGGGGGGGTTTTGCCAATACTCGCCACGCTTGGCAGGCGGGTTGGCGAGCGCAGTTAAGTGTGATTGTTCAAGGAAGACGCTGCTGCCCATCTTCCGGATTACATCCCTTAGCCGACTCTTATGGCAACCACGGGCAGAGAGGGTAGGGTACTATTCTTACGCCGGCACCACCACGGCAAGCACACACCACTTCGACCACACTATCACTTAAAATCAGGTGAGCCGTGGTCAAACAAAATAAACAAAAAACTCGCAAAATTCTATAGCTTCTGTTTTGTAGATATCGTCGATAGTGCGTGAATAGGTCGATCACGACGATTGGGCAATGCACCCTTGACCTAGTTAGGGAGCGCACCGGCAAGTTAGGTTGCATTGATTACAGACTACTATTGCAGGTTTCATATAACCTGATTAACTGACCGTACATCTAGTTCATGTGAATACTTGAACATACATATGTATGTATATGTCGCAGACAACTTGTATGATTCCTTTTTTTTTATAGCTGACAGGCTTGGTGTTTGACCACAACTCACCTGATGTTAAGTGATGGTGTGGTCGAAGATGGTAAAGCACACCTTGCTTGGAATGGAACTGGCTCTCAAGTGAAGCTGGCGGAACACACCGTTAGATGCTTGGCGGCAGATTTTCAACTTGAGGGTAGTAGCTAGCCAGCCGAGTACTAGAAAGTACTCTACCAACACGAAATTCCGCTTTTTACCAACGGCGTCGTCCGTTTAAAAACACTCGCAAGTATGAAATATGCCGAAGGCAAATTGTCAACTTGTTCAACCTTATGATTTCAACATTGATTGTTATTGTACAATGACTATCATAAAACACAAATCAGACTTTATTCTAGCAATTAGGTACCTATCAAGACTTAAAATAAGAATAAATTAATACGTGCTTTGGTCCTTCTTAAGAATTTAAAATATTAAAGTACTTAACAAAAACAATATTTGAATTTATGACATTACATACAAAACAATAGTTAAAACTTTTATAAACAATAAGTAGGAATACTTCAACTAGTAGTAATCTAGTCTCTTATAATTTTTTCTTTCTTTCTTTCTTAAGTGTCTGGCAATGGACGACGTGATTTCTAATATTATTGCGAATAAAATATTTATCTAAAAACTGAGCTTTATACTATAACTAGCTGTGCCCCGCGCTAGATGCCTACGTCATAGTAGCTTTATGCATGCAAAGTCTCAGCCCGATCGGTTTAAAATTGACAAAGTTTCATACAAACTTTCATCCCCTATTTTATCCCCTTAGGGGTAGAATTAATCAAAATCCTTTCTTAGCGGATGCCTACGTCATAACATCTACCTGCATGCCAAATTTCAGCCCGAAACGTCCAGTGGTTTGGGCTGTGCGTTGATAGATCACTATCTCAGTCAGTCAGTCAACTCAAAGGTGACGAGTTATATATATTTAGACGAAGTTGAGGTGTAATTTTATACACCTTTACTACCTGGCATCGCACTCTGCCCATTCTGCCAGTTTCAATGTCTCTGTATTTTGTGTGCAGTCTTCAGTTTTCGTCTTTTTTTATCTCTATAGGTAAAGTCGTCTTGGTCAAGTCCAATCTGCGCCAGTCAAATCCAGTAACACCTCAGTAAAGTAGTGTCGACTTTACTATAAACTTCGATGGAGTTTTGGAAGCAACACTAAAAGTCATGTTCCACCACACCATATCACTTTCCCACACTCGCGCTTATAATTCGACACTTTATGAATAAAACATCACTATTTTTATACATAAATACTCGAAAAACCAACAGTTTTGGAAAAAAATACATTGGGGCGACACGACTCTTTCAGAGTTCTCGCCTAAACTCCTATCTGTTACCTGCCAAACCCACCACTACCCAAGTTTTACAGTCGGATATCGTTCTTACCTGGATTGGGGCCATACATGACAAAACTTTCAGCCTTTATAAAATAACGAAGTCTCATTATTAATCCCCTTATTCCGATTGTATTGCGATTCCCGCTAGGCGCTCACAAAAGAAGCTACGCGACCGCATATCGTATACCCGCGCAGGAAGGTTCACAGTCGCGTAGCTTTCTCATGAGTAGCTATTGCATACAATTGATTCAAGTATTGGGACCTATCTATATAATCTGAGTAGTTACCAGTGTGTCCGGGGGATGCGACGGTAGGTATGACGAGGTCGCGCCATCGTTTCACCAGCACTTTGGCGCGGCGCGCCAACGTCGGGTCTGCGGTCTTGCGTCTGAGTTCATTTACATGCTTTCCCAGTCGGGTGGTCTGCAACCGATTGTTATACAATTTTAGACAAACTTCAAGAAATATTTCAAGTATAGATGGAAAGCAGATATGGTGGAAAATCTGCAAGAGCTGGAAGTAACGATGATAGTTCATTGGTTAACGCGGTTGGTTCACACGCCGAAGGTTGTAGGTTCAAACCACAACAATGAGCTTTTAGTGAAGGAAAACATCGTGAGGAAACCATAGCATGGTGGAAACGTACTTTTTAGTACTCGGCTGGCTAGCTACCAACCTCAAGTTGAAAATCTGCCGACAAACACCTGATATGTTCCGGCAGCTTCACTTGATAGCCGGTTCCATTCCAGGCTACGTGTACTTTACCATCTTCGACCACATCGTCACTTAACATCAGGTGAGTTGTGGTCAAACATCTAGCTTGTAAACCATAAAAAGATTTCCTTCATCTATAGCCAATCTTGAATGTAAAAGCAGGTCATGTTTTCCATTATTATGCATTGTTTTAGAAACTGAACCAACATGTCAAATTTAACTTCATTTCGCACATAGAAAAGCCTGTTTTAAAAAATATTTTTTAATAAATACTTATTGTTGCATGAATGAAATCAGACATATATGGCTAACCAACTGAGAATAGAGCAGTAAGTGTGAAATTAGACATATTTCTATTTCGCTATATTGGGTTATCTGTTTGAATCTAGATAGAATATAAAGACTATTGCAATAATGTAGCTGTAGCAGCTGAATGTCATAGACAACATGCATACATGGATTAAGCCAATTCGTTTGGATACAAGCAACAAAGTCGTATGCTGATACTTTGCCAACATTATCCATGTAAGTCAAGCAGTGATATAACGCAAATTTATTCGACTCCAAGCCTCATTAAATATTGCCGCATCCATTTTCTTCTTTGCTACCAAGCAACCAATCTTTTTATTCCGGTGGTTATTTGATCGATGATAGCTCTGTAGTTAGCGCGGTCGGTTCGCACGCCGAAGGGCGTGGGTTCAAACCTAACAAGAACTTGAGCTGCCGATGAAGGAAAACATCGTGAGGAAACCATAGCGTGGTGGTAGGGTACTTTCTAGTACTAGGCTGGCTAACTACCACCCTCAAGTTGAAACTCTGCCGCCAAGCATTAACGGTGTGTTCCGGCAGCCTCACTTGAGAGCCAGTTCCATTGAAGGCTAGGTGTGCTATACCATCTTCGACCACACCGTCACTTAACATTAGGTGAGTTGTGGTCAAACACCTAGCCTGTCGATCATTAAAAAAAACAGCTCATCTGATCTTAAGAGATAATGTGGTCGAAGATTGGAAACACATCTAGCCTGGCATGTAACTAGCTCTCAAGAGAGGCTACCTGAACACACTGTTATGTGTTAGATGGCAGATTTTCAAATTGAGGGTAGTAGCTAGCCAATCGAGTACTAGAAAGTATACTACCACCATGCTATGGTTTCCTCACATTTTCCTTTACTGACAGCTCAAGCTTATTGTTGAGATTTGATCCCACGCCCCTAAGCGTCAGAACCGACCGCGCTAACCACTGAGCTATCATTGCTACAAGAGCAAATTACACAGTTGAAACATTATTAGGTACATTTTTTCTATGGTTTCCTCACGTTTTCCTTTACTGGCAGCTCAAACTCATTGTAGAGATTTAGTCTCACACACTTCAGTGTCTGAACCGACCGCGCTAACCACTGAGCTATAGCAAAGTGATAGCAAATAACAAAACTGAAAATTTTCAGGTATATACAAAGATTAATAAAAAATTATGGGCCAGGAATACGCAAGAAGCAGCGTGAGAAAGAGCGAATTTTTTGTGTTTTTTTTTCAATACATATTTAACTTAAACAAAATACAATAGTCAAATGGTCTCTTACCTCCAACAGCTCTTTTGTGATATTGAACTTCTCCAAAATGGAAATAATTTCGTTAACGGTATGCATGTCGACAACCTGTAACAGAACAACAAAAATATTATAAGAAACAACATTTTTAGTGACAACTTACAATGTAAATACTTTTCTTTTGATAATTTTTTACCATTCCTTTAAGTCAATTTTTCTAAATTTTTTTTTTTTAAACAATCTTTACACATATTTTGCTAGTGTAGTATGTGAACTCATTTGAATTATTTACTATCCTAGGTATATATAACCACAGTTATAATACAATAGGAAATCGCAAATAATTTTTAATAAATTAAAATAGATAAGAATATAAATCACAAATATCACAATTCAGGGTTCTTGCTTACAATGAAAATAACTTTTAACTTATCAACTGATACTTGTAGAAATATACAATCATAAAACTGAAATTTAAATCGAGCTACCTAACCGTGAAAGGCCAAAAACCACTACATTTCCACGCATTTCACAATTTCGCGACAAAGAGAAGGAAAATTGTAAAACGATAAAAATAATATCAATCAACCATTGTAATGCACTGGAAGTGTGGAATTGAAAAATGAATGAATCGAAATTTCATTCATTGAAATAAATTTCTGACATTGTTTGGTCAGATGCTAATTACTCAAGTAATACAAATAAAGCAAAGCTACAGCATTTTTTTTTGGGTTTGCACTATTTAGTTTTGTATTGTGCTGGGTCAGTTCAAAACTATAGGGTTGTCAGGCTAATTTTCTAGCAATTCTGCCCAAAATTAAAAATCATAATAGACAAACAATACATATAAACTAATCATTAGATCTACGTAGATTATATATATATATTGACTGCCCTGCTAGCTCATTTGGTAATGTTCTGCTTCAACAGCTGAAGGATGTGGGTTTGATTCCAACACAGGACTAACATAGATGTTTGTTGTTCTGTATGTATTATAAGTATGTACCTACTTACAATAAAAAAAGTATTTAAGTATTCAGTCACCTGTCTGGTTTCCATTGTACAAGCTTTGCTAAGTTTGGGGCTAGATGGCGCTGTGTGAAATGTCCTCAAATATTTATTTATTTATACAATGTCATTTCATGTATTGCCATCTAGCCCCAAACTAAGCAAAGCTTGTGCTATGGAGACAAGATAATAGGTTTTTTTTTTAGACGAGCATACTTTACCACAGGCTGCATCTTCACTTAACATCAGGTGAGTTGGCGGTCAAATGCAAGCCTATCTTCAGTAAAAAAAAAAGTAGCCCAAAAGTGTGTAACCCCATAGCATGACTTTTTACAGTTCAAAGTTACAATTTTGAACAGTTACTATATTATTATAGGTTTTTTATGCAACATCCATTGCTTAAGTGCAAAGTAATTAATCAGTATGGATCCTACATGTCAGTTCTGCCAAATTAAGTAACAGTACCTCGATGACTGAGCTTTGCTTGGCTGAAAACACAGATAAAACGACGTTTTCTAAAAATGAAACCTAGCTAGATCGATTTATCTCCCTCGAAACCCCCTGCATAGTAAATTTCATGAAAATCATTGGAGCCGTTTCCGAGATTCAGAATATATATATATATATATATATATATATACAAGAATTGCTCGTTTAAAGATATAGATATTCGTTTTTGCACTAAAACTAGAATAACAAGACCTCAGTTTTAACAAGACCAAAATTTTTCAGCATTTTAGAAGCAGAGAATTATACAAGTAAATGTTTCTCTACGTGTTACATTGTCTCAAATTGAAAATATTATCTTAATAAAATTTGTTTATAACTTAGAGAAAAATAATTTGATATTGGTACTACATCTGTATCTGAGAAACCTCTAAACAAAGAACCAGAACATTTAGATAGAAATATTAAATATTAAAGTCAAACAAACCCAAGAATTCATAGGTTCACCCGTATTAACCAGGATAATAAATAGCCTAAGTGTTAATCCAATAAGTGTGTACTTAAGTTACATGCAAATTTCATTCAAATCAGTTCAGCCATTAGAGTGTGAAGAAGTAACAAGCATACTGATAAGCCTCTATATTTAAACTATTAGGGTTAAAAATACCGTTTTACTTGTTGACAGGCCCTTGAGGTAACAACCACAAATTATTTAAATGTCCTATACTATTCATTATTTAAAAGAACCACAGAAGAGACATTTGTTAACATCACAGCGAAAATAAACAATTCCAAGGATTCAACAGTAATTGGATTCATGTAACATGAAACATATACATTAACAAAGGCTAGAAGTTTGTGATCTTCATGTTACAATAATTTATATAGAAGAAACAATAACAAATGAAATTTGATAATGAAAATTGAAACTAAATAGTTCAGATGGATAAACTACTACAGCCTGTCAACCACTTAAGACAAACTACTAATCTGACATTGCACTCTGGTGAAGAGAAACAGGCATTATGAGACATAAAGAAACGAAAAAATGATGCAAAGATCTGTAGATGTAAGGCTAATCACATCTTCAGTTAATTACAAACCTTAATATCTCTATTGTAAAGATGATTTAAACAGTATTACTAATGACTTAATTATTTGATGACTAGACAAATAGAAGAGCTGAATTCACAAAGAAAGAGAAGTGTTAATAGGTACTAGCACACCATTAGCAGTAGCCTTATTGCTGATATTTGATAATGATAGCATTTGATCTCATTCACATGCATGGGGAAACTAAATTGGTGCCAACAGGATGGTACAATGGAAGTCATACTTTGACTTATACATATAGGAAACAGTTTGGCTGTCCTACCATTTCACACAGTTTATTGCAACCTTCTCGAATAAGGTTCTATTATAAATTAAACTCCTTACTTTAAGACAACACTTTTCTTTTCTCAATTAGCTAACAAACATTTATTTAAAGATCTGAGAAAATATGATAGCTACGTCGATGATGGTTAACTTAACATTTGTCTGTTACAGCACAGTGCTACTAAAAGTCAAGCGCTTCATTGTTTTTTCACTTTATTTAATAACTGATCGGTTTCAAAACAGGAATTGCAGTGTGCTAAGCATTCCAAGATATAAGTAATATGTTTTACTATCTTTGATAGCTAATGTAGATATCACTTGCTTCACATCTCAAATATTTCAACATAGAAAGATTTTGGGGTTATGTTACTTTACAAAAAAAAACATTTCTTTCTTAATAAACAAATTGAACAGAATTCGCGGAACGTTTAACAACAACAAAATTAAGGAAATGTAATAAAGTGAAATGTTATCAAACATTGAAATTAATCATAGTGATAAGAGGCAGGAAGATAAGGAAGTGGTATAAAATGGTTCAAATCCTTGCTTTTGAGATTAAATATAACTTAGAACTAGACTAGAAACCAGGTTAATTTTAGCCGCATCCGTCAGTAGTCCAATGCTATATATGATACAATGGAATGAAAGACCTAATCTTAATAGTTTAGTCAAAGACTACTGTCACTGTACTAGCATCACGATGTTTTTGAAGAAATTAAGCCTAGAACCTAGTAAGACTACAGGTCTGTACTTACTTATTAACAAGTTTTGTACAGCAAAAGTAATCAATTGAATCGTCATCTTGATAGCTTATGATGTTTCATTATAGTCGAAGCAAACACTAGTAGTGTATGTAGTGACCAATTAACATTTAGACCAGCTATACCTAGGCACCTAAGTGATAACTGCTAAAGAAGCTTCCCAATACCATTGTAGAAGTATAATAGAAGTAAATTAATATCTCGCATTTGGTATTGCACTTCAGTATGAAATGTTGTACCGTTATGGTCATAACAATTTGTAAGAGAGCAAATGAATGGAATTCAATGTATTAAATTATTTTTAGTAAAATAATTCAGAGCATATAACAGTATTCTCAAATAGTACTTTTCTTTCTTCTCTTATAAGATAAAATTCTGCCAACAAGTACACACTATTCACCTGCTGATGGTTGATTGGGTTTGGTAATCCCAGAAAATAATAAAAACAAAAAAATTACTTATAAGTACAATTCTTACCTCTTTTGTAGCTCTGGAGATAACAGTCAAAGTTAACTGCATAGTCAAGCCTAAAGACCCAGTAGGAAAGAGGAGGAAACATTATAGTGGTACAGAGCAGACAGAACCCCACATGGCTTTAGCCACACCACTGTAACTTCATCTAGTACTCACATAAGGTCATTCGGTACAAATAACGCTTTTCCAACAAATTATCGCACGTAAGCTGCGAAATATACGGGAAAGGTCGCGCGTGGCACAATTCCATACTTTCACATTGCAAAATTTTTGGCACTAGGGACGACGCGTGAGGGACGGGGAGCGAGCTAACGACGTCAGTGCCCCGCCGAGCTCGCGACGCTCACCAACCACACACTTGAGACTTCCGTCTCGTGACCCGCACTCTACTCCCACTTTCATGGTACGACTGATAACCACATTCTTCGATAACGCTTCGCGCACCAACGGCTGCTCCGGATCCAACCTCCCAAGTAGCCAAATCGCAACATTGAATCGGGTGTCATGGGCTCGTGGACCGTTTTCATATCTCGACCGATTTATCCAATATACGAGTGTAAAAACTCGAAAACTTACATTGTAATTGTTATCCAACGCATTCAGAAGTCGATTACTTAGTTCATGAGCGTTATTACTCATTTATAAACGAAAATATTGAACTAAATACGACGAACGTGTCTTCGGCTGCGTCGTAATGGCGGACCGACGACTACGTATGCCCGTGCCAGGGCATTTTAGCCGAATAATTCAGCTGATATCTACTGAGGCGACGCACTCTCGTGTTTTTCCGTTTCTTTTGACGGGTCAACTTTATTTTGCGTTTTTTACTCACTAGATGGCAGTACTGAATATATTATTCTTATGCTTATTTTTTGATTAATAATTAAAATATTAATTTATGAAAGCGGTATATTAAAATCTTAAGTATTTATTAACAAATATGTGTGATATTAATCTCACATTGAGTATTTTAGTTTGAATTTCAATTTATTACAGTGGTAATAATATTTACTATATTTTTTTACACTGGTAGGTCCAAATACTGATTTTTTATAAATTATCCATAGATGGCGTTTCGAGCACATTTAAAAATATGAGAAGGGAATATTTTTTCTTTCTTTCTATATATAGTGATTACTAGCCGAAAAAATATTTCTTCTAATTAGTAGTTTTTCTTGATACCTCCTATGCATTTATTTACCTTTAAAATATAATCAATAAGCGAATCATCAAAAGTAAAATAATACAATCTTGTATCAAATATAGTCTACTTGATATAGTTTTAGCAAATATAAGATCTAATAATAATAATCATCCAAAGTTCCAGAATTTAGTTATTATTTAGTTATAATTTATCGGCAACTGAATAAAGACCCATACCTTGTTGCCCAATGCTTAAATAAACACATTGGATTTCTCCATTTATTTCAAATAGTTTCAGTCTTAACCAAGTCATACAAACTTAGTCACGGTCTAGTAGTCTAGTGTATGCACTGGCAAGTGGCATTTTCTTCTATACATCATGTTTCAGCACATTATTTCATTTCCACACACTTGCGGTAATTTGAAATACCACTTTTTTTTTTTTTTTTTAGTACAAAGATATGATTTATCTGCTTTCCCGCCAACTCTTTTTTGATTGAAGAAGATCTTTTTCTTTTTGTTACAATTTATCGGCAACTAGATATAAATTATATTGCCCAATCTTCTATATACATTGCGAATAAATTGTTGCCCGCTATTTAAGTTCCCCATAAAATGTCGTACCTACTTATATATTTTTACTATACTATTATCAACCGTATTGACGGCACCACACAATCGTCCAAGAGTCGAACTGTTCGTCCAACCTTCCACGTGTGGAGAGGTAACTCGTGCGTGTTTGACGATGTTGGATCGTGTTGGCGCACGATCGCTCCGATGGCGGTAAATCGTACACAGATCAAAGGAGTTACCCAACTCACACAAACAGACACTCCATAGTGAATGAGGTTGGAACGTGCGTATTGATGTGTGTGGAGGGTCTGTTTTGATCGATCGTGAGTTAGAACAGACTCGAGTCATGTTCGAGTGTTGGACTGTTGGACGATTGTGTGGTGCCACCATATTTTATGAATTCGTATTCAATTATAAAGATTGAGACAAATTTTTTTTAATTTAAATTATAACATTTAAAAATAAGGTAGTTTAACATTTATTTGATGACATTTTTGTTTGATTTCATTGAATAATAAGCACCAGGTAAAGAAATATATTTTCTCTTTTCTTTATTTTAGATCAGGTAGGGTATGCTACGATTGGTGCAAAGAAAACGATAAATGCAGTGCTAAACTCTGTGTCAAAGTGTAATATAGCTATTAAAGCTAATGTCTCAATACTTATACCGCCATTTTCTGGGTGAAGAAGAAAAACCACTTAAACCAGTAATTGAATTCATCTCTCAGCTCTCAGCAATGTAATTAATTGGTAACCACTAAATAATTTATTAATAAATCTTAACGCAACTAATATTATGCCAATTATTAAATTGATTTTAATTTACGTAACATATAAAAGTTTTGAGTAAAAAATAATAATGAAAAAACTGATTTTTTTCCACGTTATCGTTAAACCATGTATCGGGGACTCTTTTTGTACTGGAGGAACAGCTCTATGAATGGCAGCACAAGTGAAATATTAAGCCTGGGTATTCATGGCCAAGAATAAATTAAAAAAATATATATTACAGCTCCGGTTGTCACTGTCATTGTCACAATAAATAGCTTGTCTGTGATTTTAGTTTCATTACGTTTTCGACATTTCGTTCGTTTCGTTTCGATTTGATCGAGTCGTGAACCGCGTTCTATTTACCTATCATGGCAAAGAAATAAAATATTTGCATACACCGAGTCGAAAAAAAATTTGCAATCTTAATCGTTAGTTGTGCTCGGTCGGTCGGCATTGTCGTTATGATGTATTGGTACCGTACGATGGAGAAGTGATAGTGTGTGGTGTTAGATGGGGTAATAAATAGTGGAATTGTGAGAGTGACGATGGATCGTCGGTGCTCCCAGTCAGTGAGGACACTAAACTTCGATGACTCGGACTCGGACCCGCCTAAGACAGGGCAGAAGAAGGACCTGTCGGCATCCGTAGCTCCTCCGTCGTTGAACCAAAGTGCTGAAGGTCGGTATCGCCCGTAATATTTTGATCGGTATTTGTATAGGACGGGCTTTCGTAGTGTTTTCAAGGTTTAACAGCCGTTTCATTGCGAAGGCGTGAGCGGTGAGGCCCTGCTCTGTGGCGGAGGCCTAATTAAGTGCCAATTTTTTTTATTCATTTACGAAACATGCTCTATTTTTTTTTTATAAATTTCAAATAACTGACCTACCTTCCTAAAAGTGGCTTCGTACTTTAAAATTTAATTATCTTATAAATGTTAATTTCTTATGTTATGGTTTTGTAATTTACTAATTAGGAGCAAATTACCATGGTTGACATGGTTTGTTATTGTTACAGTAATTATGGAAAGAAAGTTTACTAAAATAATGTATTGTTTCTCTTTGAAAAATCTCACATTACTGTGTGTGTATCTCACATAACTGAGTTTCATTATCTTTTTATATGGTATCAAACACTTTTGTCATTATATGGAGTAGGTATGACTTTCACTTGCTTATTTAAATTTTAATGTAGAGTAAACAAAACACTACTGAGCCTCTTAATAATCAATAGGATATTTAAGAAATCAGATATATACATATATGGCAATGCCAATAAGACAAATACATTGGAGCAAGATATTTTTTACTTTTTTACAAGCTTTTTTAGTTATGTGAGTCGCCTCAAGTGACCCACTTTGATTATTTAGTGTGTATGTGGGGAAGTGAATGTGTGCATGAGGGAGTGTGTGTTTTGTGTAGGTAATTTTTTATTTATTTTAGTTGTAAAAAACATTGTAGAATACATGATGGGACTGCCAGGTGGATATCACAAAAAGCCCTTAAATAAATTGGTATAAAAAAAAACTTCATCAGAGCACCAATGCCAATAAAACTAATGTGTCATAATTAGGTATGTAAATTTAAGTACCTGGATGACAGAGCTGTGCTCTTTTTTTTTTTCGTTTTCTAGAAATGAAACCTAGCTAGATCAATTTATCACCCCTTGCATACTAAATTTCAAGAAAATCGTTGGAGCCGTTTCCGTGATTCAGATTATATATTATATAAAAAAAAGACATTTCACAACCCTAGACTATGTCAAGCTTGTGCTATGAGAAATATATAACTGCTAGAATATGTATGTATATGTATACTTGTTTTGGGAATAACTTTATGTATTTAAAAACCCAGACATGTAACAAATATTCATGATAGAAATGTTTGTCTTGGGTGGGAATCAAATCCACAACATACCAAAAAGCAGAGCTACTATCAAATTGTCTTATGGGTAACGATCCCCTTATTCGTTCACTGCTAAACCTCCATGCTCCACTCTGCTAAATCGAAATTATTCTAAACATATATCTATTGTTAAGCTATATATTAAAGATAAAAAAAAACAATAAAAGCTAAAGCAATTAAAGCTGTATATTTAAGATTATGATTTTGGACCAGATCAGGGTGTTGATAGGCCATGCAATGAAAATAAAATGTATGCTCCTAATTAAGAATATAGATAATAGGTATCTTAATTAGGAAAATAGGTGATAGCTACAATAACATTTTATTGTCATAAAATAATTTTTAACGTTATTGTCATTGCCTACTTAGTATCTTATGACTTTTATAGTCATGAGGCTAGTATCTTATGACTTTTATAGTCATAAGTCCTAGTATTTTATGACTTAGGTACAGTCCTAAGTCTGAGTGTCTTTTGACTTTTATAGTCATAAGTCTTAGTACCTTTTGACTTACAGTCGTAAGTCTTAGTAATCTTATCACTTTCATAGTCATGTTTTACTATCTTATCACTTTTATAGTCATATGTCTTGGTATCTAATAACTTTTAAAGTCATAAAATACTAAGTAGTACTTATAATAGTGACAGCCCTGTTGGCTCATTGGGAGTATGCCTGCCTGAGCTGTAGGGCGTGGGTTCGATTCCCGCCAAGGACAAATGTTGGTTTGGTATAAACAAATGTTTGTTCTATGTCTGGGTGTTCTGTATGTATTATAAGTATATATTTACAAAAAAAAAAGTATTTATTTATTCTATCAGTTATCTGACTTCCATCACACAAGCTCTGCTTAGTTTGGGGTCAGATGGCGCTGTGTGTAATGTGTCCTACAATATTTATTTATTTAATAAATACTGCATTAAATTTAATATCCCACTGCTGGGTAAATCCTCATGGTGTATCCCCAAAGGGTGATTGGGTGGTATTCTACCATACCAATCCACTGCACATTGACTACTGTTTTTATATTTTTCTTCACCTGAAAGCCAGTGATATATTACTTTTTATACATGCTTGGATTTAGGGTACCTCAAAATTAACCTTTAAAATGCATCTCTTCAATCTTAATGTCATAGTGAATCATCTATTTATGACTACCATATCACTATAATAAATACCATGTCATATTGTAGTTTCATTGTTTTCATTTATATTTACAATGCTATACCTGCCATTGGCTAAAAATAAATTTTTTGGTTAAAATTTTATTTCTTAGACTTGCCTTTCGTTAACGTTGCTTGCTGTTGACTAACTTGACCCAGATTTCTAGGCCTTGCTGACTGTGTGAAAATACACCTCCCATGTTTGTAAATTAATGTAAAATATAGTTTGTGGTATGTGTTTATTAGCTGATAATTAAATTGAGTCACTAAATGGAGGACTTTTGACCAGCAGTGGTTTAATAAGGGCTAAAGATGGTTTCTTATATTCTATGATGATTCTTACTATAATATTATAAATGTGAAAGTTTGGATGTTTGTAACCCAACTAAGCAAAAAATGGCTCAACAGATTTGGATGAAATTTGGCACACATATAGTTTATTACTTGGACCACACCATCACTTAAAATCAGGTGAGTTGTGGTCAAACACCTAGCTGCAAACATCATGCAAAGGTTGTCTGGACGAAATCGCTCTAGGCGATAAGGCTGCCGTTGCATATATTTATTAATCTATATTGTTTTTATTTGGTTATTGTCTTTATCTCTTTTTTAAGTTCTTTATGTTATTATATAAAGGTAGGTACATAATGTTTGGTGTATAATAAAGTTGTATTCTATTCTATTCAAGCTTGTCAACAATGAAAAAATAAAAGTATTGATGATACTTCAGAATATGTATAAAAATGCAAAGTATAACAGTCTATATGGATAAGGTACGCTGAACTGAAAAGATTGACAAAACAGGGATGGGGCTTAAACATATATTTATATCTCGCAATAGTGTAGATGACATAATTATGACGATCGCAATGAACTGAGTCCTATAACAGAGTTCATTTTTTTAGGTGTGCAAAAGCCAGTTAATGTACCAAAAGGTAGTTATACCTATTCTTCAATTTGTATAGTATCATAACAAAGATTGGAACAGTAACAATGGCATGGAATTTCTGTAATGGGTTTTTCAAAGTACTGTATTTAGGGTTGGCAGCTTAAAGGTTGACTATTTTACAGAATTTGTTATGGAAATTTTAGTAACAACCAAAGAATGAAATAAATATACAGGTGCTAAGGTTTCAAAGCGCACAGTAACAATATCAATAGAAATCTCACTAAATAATACAAGGCGTCATTTTATGTGTCTGTTTGTGCCCTTAGGTCTTTTATGTGTAGGGTTTTTATATAATTTTCAAGATAATTTAGAGAAGCTTTGTGTTTATGTCTGTGTGAAGACAGGTCAGGTCGCTAGTTTACTGAAATTAAATGAACTATGTTATTATGTGATATCATAGTTGTTTACTGAAGCAAATAATAAGTACCTAATGTGCAGTTTAGTTTAGAATAGAAAGTAAAACACACACTTATTGTGAAACATACTTACATCGTTTAATGTATGCAAGTGTCCTGTATTCTTGAATAGAATAGAAAAACAATACTATAAAGTTTAAATAGGTAGGTACCTACCTACATTGTTTAAAATGGTTTAACATGGAACATTCTATTCAATAAAGTATTCTTCGCAGTAAAATTGTAGTAGGTGTACCTAATAGGTAATGTAATTATGGACTAAAACTTGATACACGAGAAATGTGTAATTTAAAGTTCACCACACCGCCAAACTGGGTGATTCATGTCAGGGGAAATCAAGTCTTATGGAAATATTATGGAGCTGTAATATGGGCGGCTTACCTTATGTAGAGTGGCCTCATTTTGTCAAAATTCTCTTGGTAGCTTTGTTGGGAGAATGTTCAACGTTTTGACTCTACGTTTCTTATCCGTACGGCCAAGGAATGGAACAAGCTAATGGCTTCCTTGTTTCCTGAGATATGTATATAATCTAGATCTTTTCAAGGCCAGATTGAATAGGTATCTTCTAAGTCTGCGTGCTTCATCTTCAACCACATTATCGTTTACCATCAGGGGAGTTGGTGGTCTAACGCGGACTTATCCATATTAAAGAAAAAAACCTCACAATACAGCAGGCCGCTCAGCCTGATTGAACTTTTAGTTGAGAGATGTGCCTATTATTATAAGAGTAATCAGTATTAGAAACCGTTGCGTAGTTAAAGTTAAAAGATTTAAGCGTACAGACGGCGGGAAACGACTTTGTTTTATACTATGTAGAGATTGTTTTGTACTATGTAGAGATGCTAATTGTTTTTTTTTTGTTATTGGCACACCTCATTTTCTACCTCCAACGTTTACATTAGGATTGGGGAGTAATACCTTTGCTTAATTTTGCTGACAAGGGGGACTGAAGGGGTAATCATTACTAAAATTCTGCTTTTGTAATACTTGAATGGCCCCTCGTCATTGATTTTAATAGGATACCAAATGTACCACTTTGAAACGTTTCATCATCGGTACGATGCATCCATGTTTATTTGGTATTCATTTGCCGCGTCAATAGCTATTATGGTCTTTAGTTAAATTGCCGTTTTATCTGCACGCACGCTTTTAACACCTAATTGTCGATCTATCTCGAAAACACATCAATAAACGTCCAGTGCTCGCCACATACTTGGCCGATCCAAACTTAGTCAAGCTTTTTTTTTTTTTTTTTTGTTTGTTGACCACAACTCCCCTGATGTTAAGTGACGGTGTGATCGAAGATGATAAAGCACATCTAGCCTGGAATAGAACTGGCTCTCAAGTGAGGTTGCCGGAACACACCGTTAGATGCTTGGCGGCAGATTTTCAACTTGAGAGTGGTAGCCAGCCGAGTACTAGAAAGTACCCTACCACCACAAGCTTATAAGCTTGTAATATGGGAACCAGATAACTAATCTAGTAGGTATAAGTATATTTAAAAAAAATCTAGTTGTCAGGTACCGTACTATAGTAAGCTTTTATAGTAAGGCGATCACGAAAAATCCACGCAATTGCGATCCTTATTGCGTGGGCATACGCTATGCGGTCGTATAACTTTTTCATTAGTATCCAGTTTGAATGGCTGTAAGAGCGTAAGCCCCAGAGCGGCCACACATTCTGGCGTGACCTTTTACTAACAGCGGGTCGTTAGATTCCAAGAGACTTGACATTCAACACACATATTGTTCCAAGAAATATAAAATTTGCATTGAATTACCAAGTGAAAGTGAGCTTTTACTTGCGAACGTTAAATTTAGTTTCGCCACCTAAGTTTTTTTATGTAAAAGTAAAGATATACCTAAACGAAGAAAAAATTGGCATAAACGAGACGCTCTCCTGATGGTAGAAATAACGCATGTCCATGGCCATTACAACACAGAATGTAGCAAAAAAAGTCCACGATATCGCTGCTTTGGCGCTCATTACTTCTCTATGAATTATTTATCAATATAATCTTTCGTCCGACGCTGATATCTCCTGGGAAATACCTACTAAGCAACTTTTCTTGCTACATTTTTTTACTCTCTTACGCCGTAATAGAAAAAGCTTTTCAAGGCATTCCGAAATGGGAAATTGATCTACATTATGAACGGATTTCTAAAAAGAGGTTCTGTATTTGGTTTTTTTCGTTGAAAAAAAATGCAGGGCTATAAGCTTAGTGTACTAAGCTAATGAGGGTCATTTCAATCATCATAATGAACAATAATTACAAAGGGCACCTTTGAAATCGTAAAAAAAAAAAACAGCTATACTTCATGAAAACCCTTTACTAAATGTATGGAGCAATTCCTTTATTACACGCGATTTTAGAATTAATAAAACCAGTTCGTTACTAAGACGTAAAACGAGTTACTAAATCACTATCACCAACATTGATAACTTAAATTCTAGATTCCACCTCAGTACCAGATATTCTGCCACCAATTCTGTATACATTGTTCCGGTTTGAAGAGTACTGCAACTAGCGAAATTACAGGCCTTTACAGACTTGATAGGCGATATTTCTTACCATCAGCGTCTTATTACATTTACCTATATTAAAAAAAAAATACCTAAAAAGATCTACCATGTCTGATGAAGGACTATTAATTGGTAGATGTGAAAGAAATATAGGGTTCTATTACTATTCTTTGACTTTGAGCGTGTTATCGTCAGGTCTCTTTATAGCGATGATAGCTCAGTGGTTAGCGTGGTCGGTTCGCATGCCGAAGGGCGTGGGTTCAAGCTGTCGGTGAAGGAAAACATCGTGAGGAAACCACAGCGTGGTGGTAGAGTACTTTCTAGTACTCGGCTGGCTAGCTACCACCCTCAAGTTGAAAATCTGCCGCCAAGCATCTAACGGTGTGTTCCGGCAGCCTCACTTGAGAGCCAGTTCCATTCCAGGCTAGGTGTGCTTTACCATCTTCGACCACACCGTCACTTAACATCAGGTGAGTTGTGGTCAAACACCAAGCCTGTCAGTTATAAAAAAAAAACTTCTTACAATAGTGACATAATGGCCTATCAAAATGCTCAACACGCCCTGTTGACATCATGTGGCGTGTTGCGAAAACGTGCCATTGTTTAGGTCTAGACCGGTCTAGAACATAACCTAGTGTAACATCTATAGGCTACTTAGGTTTATCAGAGCAAACGGTCACGCCCCGCGGACACATTGTCTTGAGAAATTTAGCCTGTAGGCGTTGAAATTTGTATTTCAAATTAGTTTTAAAAGCAGTTCCGAGTAGATTTTTTTTATGGTTGACATGGTAGATGTTTGACTACAGCTCATTTGAAGTTAAGTGACGGTGTGGTCGAAGATGTTAAGTACCTAGCCTGGGTTGGAACTAGCTCTTAAGTGAGGCTATCGAAACACGGTGCTTGGCGATAAATTTTTGACTTGAGGGGTGGGAACTAGAAAGTGCCCTACCACCATGGTATGGTTTCTCAATGATGTTTTCCATTCTCATTGTTGGAGTTTGAACTCACACTCTTCGACGTGTGAATCGGGCGCTCTAATCACTCAGCTGGTGTCGCTAAAGACTAAAGACTAAATATTAAGATCGTAAAAATGTTTTATACTATACAGTATGTTAAGTTACCGCTGTATGTGAGCCAATCTGCGTTAGCTTGCGTTATGACTTGTACATAAATTAGACATA
This sequence comes from Biston stratarius, assembly GCA_950106695.1. Taxonomy (NCBI): domain Eukaryota; kingdom Metazoa; phylum Arthropoda; class Insecta; order Lepidoptera; family Geometridae; genus Biston; species Biston stratarius. Next base: position 8,590,657 of record OX467108.1, read on the forward strand.
AATTATTACACGACTACTCAAAAAAGGAGTGTTTTCATGTCTTTTAAATTCTCGAACATATTTAGATGTATGGGGTATCGTTAGAATCCCTACATCACCGTAGTGACACTGGCTATAGAAATACATACCTACATATATTTAAAAAAAGCACACGGTATCGCCATTTTCAAATGTGAATTAGTTTGATTTTTTTTTAGTTCGTTCTAGGGTTCCGTACCTCAAAAGGAAAAAAACGGAACCCATTATGGGTTCAGACAGACGAACATCAACAAAGTGATCATATATCATGATCACTTTGTTGTTTGTCTGTCTGTTTGTCATCTATCTCGGGAACGCGTGGAGGTAATTGAGTTGAAATTAAAAGTACCTATATACATACGTAGATCTGTCCCTTGCAGCTATGAAAAAACAAATTTCTCGGTTACCGTAAAAAAAGTTACAGCCGTTTATATCACAAGAAAGCGCATATTTCAACACTGACAAGGGAATCAAAATCTATCTAGGGTACTTCTCGTTGACCTAGAACTATGAAATTTGGCAAGAAGCATTGTCTTATATAGGGGAGGCCTATGTCCAGCAGTGGACGTCATACGGCTGATGATGATGATGATTGTCTTATATTACACATAAAAGGAAAAAATCCGAAAACTACGTTTTAAATTTAATCACAAAACAATAGTCTTTATGCAAGGAACGATAAGATTTATCATACCTACTAATTTGTACGGAACCTTGGTGGACGAGTCTGACTCGCACTTGTCCGTGTTATTCGAATTTTGTTTGATGAATTTTTGGATGGTTTCTGATAACAAATAAAATATAGAATGATATATATGGTGAGTTTTATATTCCCTGTTCAGTAGCCCCCATTGACCCTATTTCCAAACCCCCGGGTAAAACCGGTCACGCAACTCGGTCACCCATCAAATAGATATAAAAGCCCACCGTACCGATGTCAAATAAATCTGACTGTCTGTTCTGCCACATTTTTATTCCTTCCGGGGAATATTGATACAGGGTGTTTCGCGGATAACTGCTAATTCAAATGAGGTCACTGTACATTATGAATTTATTAAGAATCGGACTTTGGTTGTTGGTACAGTAATTTGGAATCTAAATATTCAAGACTTATTTAGTTGTCCGAATATGGTTAGTATACAGCGTACACAAATACAAAGTAGCGTATCTTAAAATGGGTATTTAATTTAATAGTTATAACAACTTAAAAAAAAACGGCCAATCGCGAGTCAGACTCGCGCACCGAGGGTCCGTACAAACCTGTAGGTATATAAGTAAAAGTTATGGTATTTATGCTTTTCGCAATTTTTCCTTTATCTGTGCTATAAGAAGTTGCTTCGCAAAAAAATTCAAGATTCTGAATTCACGGGAAGTACCCTGTAGGTTTTGATTCGCTTGCGAGTGTTGAAAATGTACCTACAGCATAAACGGCTGTATCTTTTGATTGCGTTGGCTTAGAAGTCTGACTTTTTCACAGCTCCAAGGGACAGTAGACCTGAGTATTTGATATGAATTTCAGTTTGATACCTCCACGCGTTCCTGAGAAAAAGGGTCTTGACAGACAGACGGACAACAAAGTGATCCTATAAGGGTTCCGTTTTTTCCTTTTGAGGTACGGAACCCTAAAAACTATCTTAAAATTAAAACTATTTACAATATTTGCAAATTTTTACTAAAAATTTATTACTAATAAGGCTTGCGTTTGACCGTCAACTCGCCTGGTGTTAAGCGACGATGCGTTCTGGTGCCTTCAAGTCGCGAGTGAATCGGTTTCTTCTAGACGAGCGTGCTCCACCGTAGACAGGCGAGTTGGCGATCAAACGCAAGCCTATTTGTAATTAAATAATATACCTATATCAAATTTTTCGTCTAAGAAGCCAGTCATTGTGTTAGGTATATAACATTTCGTCATTCATAACAATCTTAAATTCTTTTAAAAGTTAAATTAAAGTGAAGATGATCCATGTTCATTATTTATTGATATTCATTAGGCACTAGGTGGTAGATCTCATTAGCAAGAGGTCCTCTCGGTGTGTACAACCACAGTATCAAAAATTCCGCCGCCGAGTAGTAGTGTGCATAATTTTCGTGGCTATTAAGACTACATCGTACGTATCAAAGTAAAGCCAAAGCAGCGATGCCATGGACTTTATTTTGTTACTCAAGGTTCTTTGTATCGCAATGGTCATGGACAGGCGTTATCTCTTACCACCAGAAGAGCGTATCATTTGTCTTATGACGTTTACATAAATATTCAATTTATGTGTCAGACTTGAGTTCCTTTGTAAAACTTGTCCTGATGTTATTAATATCCGATTTATCTGAAAATCACTCTGTATTTGAGGACAAAATACGTATTAGGGACGGGCTTTTGTGATAGCTTATCGGGCATTTCAGATGGAGATAGATATTATATTTACACATAAGATATACCTGTGTTACCTATATCTATTTCTAGATATATATTAGTGGTTATAAATAAGTTAGTGAGAGTTTGAGGGAAAAACATGACATTTTAAATTTATATCTACACTAGCTGTGCACGGCGATTTCACTCGCCATCGGCTTCTAATGGTCGTATGTGATGTTAAATAGCCTATAATAACCTATATAAGGTATAACCTATATAAGCCTATATAAGGTATAACCTTCCACAAAAACGGAGCTCTAATATTTTAACCGACTTCAAAAAAGAATTCTTAAATCGTAGGAATCTTTTTTTATGTATTTTCCCCGATTATTCGAAGACGCCTGGATCGAGAAATTATTTTTTGTTTTGTTTGAATACTTCCCAGGTAGTCCCATTGGCACTAAGTCAGAATCTTATAATGAAATCCCAGAAAAAACCTAGGGTAACCCTCAAATTTTATAGGGACGCATAATATGTTTTATGTACTAGCCTGAAAAAACTTATAAAACGACGTTTTCTAAAAATGAAACCTTGTTAGATCGATTTATCGCCCCCGAAACCCCTGCATACTAAATTTCACGGAAACGGCTCCAACGATTTTCATGAAATTTAGTATGAAGGGAGTTTCGGGGGCGATAAATCGATCTAGCTAGGTTTCAATTTTAGAAAACGTCGTTTTATCCGTGTTTTCCCATACCCCTTCCACAAAGTCTAAAAAAAAGTCAGAAGTATCAAAGTCTTTTGGGAATGTCCTATGTCCAGCAGTGGTCTATGCTTAGGTTGTTGATGATGATGATGTTTACTTAAATTACACATAAAATGCCTAGCTGCTAAAATAATATACTTACCTAGAATAGATAAATATTCTCTCGAATTAAAAAACACAATAATATTGCTGTCCTTTCTATGATAACTTAACATTTAGTAGCGCTTGATAGGGCTTACAATTTTAATGAGTTTAGTAAAATTATATTAACTTGGCTAAATACATATGTAGGTACAATTATGATAGTTTAGAACATATAATTTCTAAGCTAGATGTATCATAAAATCATGGACGCACAAGTACTTACGCTCTCCTACATGCATACGCACACATATACACACATAATATACCACATACATATAGTTTAATTTTTATGTAGTAGTATAAAAATTGTTTAGTTTTAAGTCTGCCTCTGGCGTTTTGTGCTTTAATAGACATCGGGAGAAGCCATTGGTTTCCGAAATACAGTGTACACTAGTTCGGAGCCAATGGGTTCATTTTAATGTGTCCTAAATTGATGGCAAATAAATTTATTTTGATTTTTGATTTTTTTTTGACAATTGTGAACTTTTACCACTTAATTACAAGCATGCAAGTCAATTATCTTTTTTTTTTTTTTTTTTTTTTTTTTTATTATAGATAGGCTTACGTTTGACCGCCATCTCACCTGATGTTAAGTGATGATGCGGTCTAAGATGGAGCACGCTTGCCTAGAAGATACCGATTCACTCTCGACTTGAAGACACCCAGATTATATCCATCGGGGAACACCCACTCGGGCAGTGCATTCCACTGTCTAGCAGTCCGCACAATGAACGTCGAATCAAATCGTTTAGTTCGAGTTTTTGGAACATCTACCATGAAACGATGTCGCTTTTTTGAGCTTCTGGCTGTCCGATGGAAAAATGGACATGGGGGAATCAGACCATGTAGTTCTGAAGCACACTCTCCGAAATGAATCCGATAAAAAATCGACAAACTAGCAACTTTGCGACGATGTTCTAGGCTCTGTAATTTAACCTGAACAATGGAGTCGTCGCAGATGAGCCTCTTGGCACGCTTCTCAATAGACTCCAACGCCTCTAGGTGGTATTTAGCGGATCCATCCCAAAGGTGCGAGCAGTACTCTATGCACGAACGAACTTGTGCTTGGTACAGTGAGAGCAATTGTTCTGATGTGAAGTACCGTCGCACCTTTGAGAGGATACCGAGCTTTTTTGCAGCCAATTGTGCTTTGGACTCAATAAAAGAGCCAAAGTTAAGAGTTGGAGTCAAAGTAACGCCCAAGAGCTCAAGAGTGTCACTTATCGGCAGGGACACATCTCGGAAAGTGGGAGTCAGTTCAAACGGCCTCTTCAAGCAGTCAGTTCAAGCAGTCTGTGTTCCGGCAGCCTATCGATATCATCATCGACCATACCGTCACTTAACATCACGTGAGCTGTGGTCATACACCTACCCTGTCAACAGAAAATAACGAATAAAATTGTATATAACTATCGGCTAGGTACTTTTAAATATAGAACTATCTTGGAAAATATACACAGCATGACGATGACTTCAAGCGTTTCAAGTAAACAATCCAATCGATATCTTATCGACATTTCGACATTGTAGCACATCCCTAACGCGTGTATACAAGTCGAATGCACTTTTATCATATCGATAAGAACAGTTCACTGTGGGGTACAACTGTTAAAACTGAGTGTACTCGTATACTGCCCGTATATTGTATAAGGTTTATAAACAGGCAATTTTTGTATGGTTAGAAAGCAAGGTTTTTAAAAAAAAATATATTTAAAAGTAATAAAACGAACGTGATGCTCTCTTGATGGTAAGAGATAACGCATATCCATGACCATTGCAGCGATACAGAACTTTGAGCAGCAAAACAAAGTCCAGAGCATCGCTGCTTTGGCGCTCATTACTTTGTGACTTTGAATGGTGTAGTATCAACAGCCCTGTAATTTCACTAGCTGCCCTTAAAATCCCTTTAAATCGGAAAACAGTAATGTTTACACACTACTGCTTGGCGGCAGAATATCTGGTACTACAGTGGCACCTACCTAGAAGACCTTCTGTTAAGGAGATCTACCACTATAGGTACCACCAAGTAGGTTTTTAACCACAACTCACCTGATGCTAAATGACGGTGTGGTCGAAGATGGTAAAGCATACACAAAAAAAATATTTTGTGGTTTAAACAAATGTTTGTTCTGTGTGTTCTGTATGTATTATAAGTAGGTACATCATTATGTATTTGAAAAAAAGGATTTATCTATTCTATCAGTTATTTGACTTCCATAGTACAAGCTATGCTTAGTTTGCGGCGCTGTACGCTTAGATCTTTTAAACTACGCAACGGATGTTAATGCGGCTTCCATCAACAGACAGACTCATTCAAGAGGAAGGTTTATATGTATTATACATGCATATGCACCACATTAGTATCTACATTGCACCCGTGCGAACCCGGGGCGAGTCGCTAGTCTCTACCTAGTATAAAACAAAGTCGCTTCCCGCCGTCTGCACGCTTAGATCTTTTAAACTACGCAACGGATTTTAATGTGGTTTCCATCAATAGACAGAGTGATTCAAGAGGAAGGCTTATTATACATGCATATATAGTTGCCGTGGTGGTGCCGGCGTAAGAATAGTACCCCACCCTCTCTACCCGTGGTTGCCGTAAGAGTCGGCTAAGGGATATAATCCGGAAGATGGGCAGCAGCGTCTTCCTTGAACAATCACACCTAACTGCGCTCGCCAACCCGCTTGCCAAGCGTGGCGAGTATTGGCCAAACCCCCCTAGGAGGAGGCCTATGTCCTGCAGTGGACGTCTTATGGCTGATGATGATGATGATGATGGCATGCATATTCACCACATTAGTATCTACATTGCACCCGTGCGAAGCCGGGGCGGGTCGCTATTTATTATTATATAATTCACTTATACAAGGCTCCAACAATCTCTTTCTTCTATAAAGGCTAAATTTCCCAACGTCAATAAAACCATACAGATGTTATGCGTAAACGGAAAAGTAACAAGGCTGTCGTCGATGGAGCGAGATAAGGCTGCAGATGAAAGATATTTCCGTGAGACAAGTGACCGAATAATCACTGAAAACGACATCGGACCAAGGACTCGAGAGGTATTGGGCGTTACGTTTCCTAAATACCTGTTTGCGATTTTATTCCAGTTTTTATTTGAGTACCTTTATATTCCGGATTTTTTTATAACATACTAGCTGTTGATTCGTCCGTGTGGAATGTAACAAAAGGTTTGTTCACTAAAGTATCCTCTATGTCAATCCAGGCCGTCTATATGTGTGCCTTTCATCCAAATCCGTTCATTAGTTGCATTTGGAATAGAATAGAATACAACTTTAATTAACACTAACAATCGAAACTTAAAAAAGAAATAACGAAAAAAAAAAACAAGACAACATCAAGATTAATTTGTGGTAGTACAAAAGCGGCCTTATCGCCTAGAGCGATGCCTTCCAGACTAAATAGAGTGATTTTATCTTTCACTTCTGTCGGCAGTCCCCATGAGTCGGCTTAGATCATTATGATGATGATGATATAAAAAAAAAAAACAATTTGATTCAAAAAGATAGATATTGTATGTGAGATATAGAGTAAGGAATAGGTTCGCGTTTGACCACATCTTACCTGATGTTAATCAACGATGTGTTCTAGGATGGAACACGCTGGCCTAGATGGAACCTGTTTACTCTTGATATGAAGACACTCATACTGTACTTTTCGGGAAACACAGACTCCGGCAAAGAGTTCCACATTCTCGCTGTACGAATAAAGAATCTGAATTGTGGATAGAGTCTAGTTTTTCTACTGCTTTGATGAAACTGTGGCTTTCTTGCCTAGTTTGATTTGGGCGCCCTTCAATGCCCTTCATATTTATGAAATAGGAAAGTTCATAAGGTATATTATGTCACCCAATATTGCCAATAGCAAAAAAATATTTGTGTAAAATCATAGGCTGCTTTAGACATACTGTAAAAATAAATAAATATCGTAGGATATTTCACACAGCGCCATCGAGCCCCAAACTAACCAAAGCTTGTACTATGGGAACCAGATAACTGATAGAATACATATATACTTTTATTTTGTAAATACTTATAGAACACCCAGTCAGAACAGTTTTTTATATCTATATCTTTAAACGAGCAATTCTTGTAGGTATACCTATATATATATTCTGAATCTCGGAAACGGCTTCAACGATTTTCATGAAATTTTGTATCCAGGGGGTTTCGGGGGCGAAAAATCGAACTAGCTAGGATTCATTTTCAGAAAACGTCGTTTTATCCATGTTTTCAGCCGAGCAATGCTCGGTCAACCAGGTACTAAAAGATAATAAGACGAACAAGACTCTCTCCTGACGGTAAGAGATAACACATGTCTTATTGTCTATGACCATTGCAGCGATACACATAACGTTGAGCAACAAAACAAAGTCCAGGGCAGTGATGGGAAAACTACGGCCCGCGGACCATCTCCGGCCCGCGAAGCGTTGAAATCTGGCCGCGACCATCAAACAAAAATCAAGTGTAATTTTCGTCTTGTTAGAAATTTTAATCTCATTGGCAGTGCGCGGCTCGCATAAAACAATCACGTATTAAATCACGAAAATGAAGCTATCAACAGGGCGCGCGCGGTCCGTCGTCGTTACAGTAAATAAAATAGCCAAAAATGCAACAACTTGGCCCGCCATATATTTCGTTAGTAAATATTGGCACGCGAAGGTAAAAGTTTCGCCATCCCTGGTCCAGGGCATCGCTGCTTTAGTGATCATTACTTTGAGACTTTCGATGGTTAGCCTCAACAGCCCTGTAATTTCGCTGGCTTTAGTAGCATGCACATAAGTCAGTCAGTAGTAAGCTAACAGGGCAGTTGTTGTTCGAGATATATCCGAAACAATGTACCTAATTCATCAGAGATGTAGATCAGCCAGTGCATAGAGATGCTGTAAACAGTCAAAATGGTATTGCAATATATTTTTTATTAAAATTTGTGCATTTTTAAATCAGTGTATTTTTTGTTAATCTTGGTGATATAATAAATAATAAATAAATATTGTAGGACACATTACACACAGCGCCATCTGACCCCAAACTAAGCAGAGCTTGTGTGATGGAAGTCAGATAACTGATAGCATACATAAATACTTTTTTTTTTGTAAATACATACTTATAATACATACAGAACACCCAGACACAGAACAAACATTTGTTTATACCAAACAAACATTTGTCCTTGGCGGGAATCGAACCCACGCCCTACAGCTCAGGCAGACATACTCCTAATGAGCCAACAGGGCTGTGATATTTCTGAGGGGTCCGTGGTTTCAGATTAATATTACAATAAGATTTATTTTTACAAACGCGAGTGAATCGCTTAATTTTACGCAAACTTGCTGCCACGTGTTCTACGCACGGCATGATGGTGGTCAAATGCAAGCCTTTTTTATAATTAAAAAAAGTGTTGTGGGTTGGCTATGTCCTCTAATATTTAGACTACTATGCTCTATTTATACTACGTCACACATACAAAGGTACACAGTATGTACAGTAATTTACTATACGTACGTACCCATTGTTGCGGCAGCGTGCCTTTCTGTTTAGAAAGGTCGCTCGCATATTTGAGATTATGGCCGGCCGTGAGACGTTATGGTACAATTGGCCTACTTTAGGGGTTTATCAAGACTTTGAGACCTAAAATTACGCGATGACACAGTCTGGCTTAGCGTTTCTCAAACTTTTTTGGCGACGAAGCCCTTCCTGAAATTTGCAAAAGTTTTTTTTATGGTTTGACCACAGCTCACTTGATATGATGAAAATTGTAAACACACCTAGCTTGGAATGGAACTGGCTCTCAAGTGAGGCTGCCGGAACACACAGTTAGATGCTTGGCAGCAGATTTTCAAGTTGAGGGTGGTAGCTAGCCAGTCGAATACTAGAAAGTACTCGACCACCACGCTATGGTTTCTTTCACCGGCAGCTCAAGCTTATTGATGGGGTTTGAACCCACGCCCTTCGGCGTATAAACCGACTGCGCTAACCACTGGGCTAAAAAAAGAGCTAAGGCTAAGCTAAAGTAATCAAAAACTGTTTTATGTGCATTGTTATTGTCGTTGAGTCAGTGTTGAACTGTTGACTTATGCCCTTGGCTGAAATATCTCTCTCATGTAATATCCACTACTGCTCTTTTACACTTTTAGTTATTTTTTTAATAGGAATATTAATGTAAATCTATACTATAATTATAATAATAATATAATAAAGAGACAAGATTTGTATTTTTGTATGTTTGTATTGACACAACATGCATATGCACCACATTAGTATCTACATTGTACCCGTGCGAAGCCGGGGCGGTCGCTAGTCCCATTCACAGAGGCTTTGCGGACCCCTAGGGTTCCACTTTGAGTATGGCAGGTCTAGCTAAGGTGTCAGATTTTGTAGCGATGATAATTGAGTAGGTAGCGCGGTCGGATCGCCGAGATTCAAGATATTTATTGCAGAGTGTAGGTGGGAAAAGGTCTTATAACAATAATACAGTGCCATACAAACTACAGAAAGGCGTGGGTTGAAATCCCGGCAATGAGCTTGAGCTGCCGGTGAAGGAAAACATCATCAGGAGACCATAAAAAGCTGGTATTGTATGTGGTAGACCAGCTACATCGGCGGAAAATCTGCCTCACATTTTAGGTTAGTTGTATTTAGCTTCTTCGACTAACTCGTTAGTCAATACCAGGGGAGCTATGGACAAACACCATACCCTGTCAACCATAAAAAGTTCAAAGTTTTTATTCGAACATAACACTTACAATTTGGTAATTTCCCCCTTCATTTTCGAAATTTGTAATTTTAATTTGAAAATTTACTTTCATGACACAGTCAATGTCATGTCAGAGGTATTTGGGGGGCACATTAACTCTGACACTGAGGCTGGCCAGTCACCCTATACGAACTTACCAAGTCATGTCGTTTCTTAAAAGTCGTAGTTGTCTAGACTCTTTAGCAGGAGGTCGTCTAGGTTGATACCACCGCAGTACAGGATATTCTGCCCCCAAGCAGTAGTGTGTAAACATTACTGTGTTCCGGTTTAAAGGGTACCGAAATTACAGGGCTGTTGATACTAACCATCGAAATTCTCAAAGTAATTAGCACCATAGCAGCGATGCCCTGGACTTTGTTTTGTTACTCAAAGTTCTGTGTATCGCTGCAATGGTCATGGACAGGCGTTATCGCTTACCATCAGGAGAGGGTCTCGTTCGTCTTATTAATTTAAATATTTTTTTGACTAGTAAATAAAGCAGCTTAAAGTTTACTGGTGATTACCCATATAATTCGGACAACTTGACCGTAAATTATGGCTTCAATCCAATCCAGCTGACGGATTGAGACGCAATCAAAGCGACCGCCGACACGTGGGCCGCGACCTACATTTCGAGGACTAACGACATCTATATCTGATTGAAAGCCAATATTGGCTCTAGATTTCTTAACTTTACTATCCACTCGACTTTTACTTCCTATAAAACCGAACCGGGTTCTATTCATCATTTTTTGTTGAACGTATTTTGTTACTCGATCATGATACTGTTGAATGCTAAGACGTCAAAACTATGGATGTGATTTCCGAACATTTACGTGCCAGTATGTCTGGTGAATTTATGAATTGTGTTGAATTAAACAAAATTGTATTACCTATATACGTAAATAGGTTTTTATTTCTTTTTTAAATTCTAAATTGTTTTACATTAAATATACAAAAAACATTAATCTATACATAGTATAAATCAAAGTCGCTTACCGCCGTCTGTACTCTTATATCTTTTAAACTACGCAATGGACTTTAATGCATCAGGAAGTAGAGTGATTCAAGAGGAAGGTTTGTAGGTATGTATAATACTTGCATATGCACCACATTAGTATCTGCATTGCGCCCGCGCGAAGCAGGGGCAAGTACGTAGTGTGCACGTATAAATTTCGCTTAAGGCAAAAGTTTTGAAGCTGAATAAAAGGGGAGAGCGGTCAAGTACCTACTAATAATAAAAATAGAATTAAAAACCCTTACATATTTAAAAAAAAAAAAATTTCTTTCTCAACATAATTTTATAGGTAAATACAAGTCAGTGTTAAAAATGTCAAAACATTAGTTAAATAAAGAAAAAATACGTCACAAAAAAAAAACAAAGACCTCAAAGACTATTTTATTATTAATTTTGATTAGATATATAATTGAATTACATAAGTCTAAGATAGTTAGAATAATTAAATTGATATTGCCCAATCGGCTATAGGTACCTACATAAATAGAGAAATAAACATAAAGTATGTACTGAAAAAAAGTAAGTAGGTACTGAAAAAATTGCTACTTCGTATTTTTTAAGTATGGGTTTTCACCGCTAAAATTGTTTTGAAAGCATTAATGTTGTTTTTACAGCTCGTGCTATTGTTGTGGAGTTGCTGACCTAGTTTGTTTCATTGGAAATGTCAACATTGTTCGTTTAAACTTGTGATTTTTTTCCTGGAATTATAATTGAATATTTTTACACGAAGAAAATGATAATAAATATCAGAAAACTTGATTACTGGGCAGGGCTTGACTAGTTTTCGCGACGGGTGGGCTTAGGCTAGGTGGTCTTGTTTTTATACCGATGCTTACGTAAGCATACGAAAGGGGTGAGAGCTTCGCTTATATTCGCTGACCTGCGTCGAAAATTGACAAGCTAGGTGTTTGACCACAGCTCACCTGATGTCGAAGATGGTAAAGCACACTTAGTCTGGAATGAAAATGGCGGTCAAGTAAGGCTGCCGGAACACCGTTAAGTGCTTAGCGGTAGATTTTCAACTTGAGGGTGGTAGCTAGCCAGCTTAGTACTAGAAAATACACTACCACCATGCTATAGTTTCCTTCACGGACAGCTCAAGCTCATTGTTGAACCCACAATCAAGTTTTGAACCCACGAAATTTGGCGTGTGAACCGATTGCGCTAACCACTGAGCTATCATCGCTACAAAATAGTGTTATAATACTAACTAATAATCATAGTGTTAAATTATGACTAGAGATACAAAAACCCTGTAAGGATTTTGCAATAGGTATATCATATGGCGATGTGATACGCAGTTAAAATGGAAAATTAGAATTTTGCTTTAAGAATTTCACAATAGAAAAAAATCTTAGACAAACCTCTAAAATAATACTGAAGCACGTTTTCTGTGTAAATTGTATAGCAAGACATTAAAGTCTTAATAAAATCTCTTTAATTTAAGTTGAGAAGAGTAATGTAGAGAAGCGACGATGTGATCGAAGGCGAGTACTTTCGTCTTGAAGATGTTCAAGAAATAAAAACCCTTAACTACAAGGAGTAAGGTATACGATTACTATCTTTGAGCTGTACGGTCTTCGCTTTAGCTTTTCAAGTCTACAATTTGTACTTTTTAATATAATTATGTATATATGTACATGTGATTGTATTTCTGCATACATTTGATGCAGACTTGAAAAGTAAGAGTTAAGAGCCCATCAGGGCCCAGTTTTGTTTTAAAACTAAAATCCGAGATAAAGTTACATAATATAGGTACGTATAAAGCGCCGCTGTAGCGAAGGAATACTCATTCTCGGCCAAGCGCTCGAAGAGTCAACACGTCCTGAAGATGCCTCGTGTAGAGGCGACACACGTGCCGGCAAGTGATTACTGCAGTGAGAAGAGGATATAAAGATTGTTTAGATTTTAAGTTTATGTCGGATTTTAGTTATTAAGAAATAATTCGAATAGATTTTTAAAAATTGTTGTCATGTTACCTATATACATTTTAATTTAAATCCTCATCAATGTTGTAATAAAATCCACTTTTAAGCGGAAATACACTAAATATTATACCTTGGACACTCAAACGGAATTTCCGCGAAGTAACGACTGAATCAATCAACTTTGTACTTTTTGATATACCTATATATCAAAAAGTACAAAGTATATATACATATATGAGATTGTATTTCTGCATACACATCTGATGCAGACTTGAAAAGTAAGAGTTAAAAGTCAGGGCCCAGTTTTGTTTCTTCAGCATTTCCTCTGTGTAATTTGTCACAAAATCTGTATAGTCCTCGGTTCGTTATATTTAAATTCCTGACGTGATTCAATTTTCAGGCGTTTCCTCTAGCTTGGCACGTGAATTTAAAAATTTATCACACTTACGTCATTTTAGGAATGGCGTTAGAGTCACACGAGAAACAAAACAGGAGTTTTAGCTCAGACCGAATATACATAAGCTGATTGGTCTGTGGAATTTAGAAAAAATAGACACTTTAGAAAAAATAGATTTTTTTTCAATACGGATAGGCGCTGCTACTCGCCTGATGGTAAGCGATGATGTGGTCGAAGATAAAGCACGCAGACTTAGACGATACCTGTTCACTCTGAACTTTAAAAGATCTAGATTATATCTCTCAGAAAACAAGGAAGCCGGCAGCTTGTACCATTCCTTAAACGTACGGATGAGAAACGTAGAGTAATAACTTTTGGTACGTAGCTGTTTGATTGTACTGAGCATTAATATACGCTCATGATAAACAATTCGAGAAATAAAGAATATCTGTTTATACCTATTTGGAGTTTTAGTAATGTGAAATTTCTGAGATGAATGAACAATTGCTCATGACTCAGATCCAATGGTACTCAGTACTTTGAGTAACAAAATAATATATCATTTTATATTATTTAGATGCCTTACTTGATAGTTTTTTTTTATTTTATATTATCGTTTTACTTTTCTTGATTTTTTTTAAACCACCCTTTAAGGACACTTGAGTTATTGAGACGAATTTAACGTTAATTGTCGTAACTCGTAATCTATTCGGCCGTTTGGATGATACGAGGTAATAAAGAAATTTGCATACATACATACAAGATACGCGCGAAAAACATAACCCTTCCTTGGCAGTCGGGCAAAATAAGTGAACAATCATTTCTTTGACATCCAAGCCAATATAAGTCTAGGTACCTAAGTTTTGTAAGATTCACTTGCGATTGAGTCCTGTAATTTTAGTTCAAGTGGTAAATATTGAGTTCTAAATTTATGACCTATGAATCACGAAGAAAAGTAGAATAAAAAAAGAAATTAGAGTCATTGCGCGATTATCTCCGATCTATTGGCAACGTTTTCAATGTCGTGTTGATGGCGTTGCGTAACCACTACGAAATGTTTTGGTCGGTCGGAATAAGCAGTAATCTAACTCTGTTTATATCAACGTGCGTTCTACTTTATGTTGTGTAGCAGATACTGGCACGTGATACTTAAATCCGGTTATGTACTTACTCATTCGGTGGTAGATCACCTTAGCAGGAAGTCGTGTAGGTAATATCGCAGTATCACATATTCTGCTGCCGTGCCGTGCCGTGGTGGTGCCGGCGTAAGAATAGTACCCCACCCTCTCTACCCGTGGTTGCCGTAAGAGTCGGCTAAGGGATGTAATCCGGAAGATGGGCAGCAACGTCTTCCTTGAACAATCACACCTAATTGCGCTCGCCAACCCGCCTGCCAAGCGTGGCGAGTATTGGCAAAACCCCCTCAGGAGGAGGCCTATGTCCAGCAGTGGACGACCTATGGCTGATGATTTGATGTGAAAGTAATTACGAAACGCTTTTCTGATGGTTGGAGATAACGCTCATCCATGACCATTGCAGTGATACAAAGAACTTTGAGTAACAAAACAAAGTCCAGGGTATCGTTGTTTTGGCGCTCATTACTTTGACATTTTCGATGGTTTTTCCCAACAGCCCTGTAATTTTGCTAGTTGCAGTACCCGAAGCACAGTAATGTTTACCCACTACTGATTGGCGGCTGTATATCTGGTACTGCGGTGATACCTACCTAGACGACCTTCTCCTAAGGAGATATACCACCAAGTAAAAGCTTGTAAAAATAAAATTATGTAATGTATGTAGCTTGTAAAAATAACAGAAATAAAACAATACGGGCAACAGGTTGCCGAAGTAAGTCTTTTACGAAGATCTACAAGGGATTTGTATTTTTTGTTTACTTTTATGCTTGAACGATTATTTACATAATATTTGTATTATGTCAATTGATTCAAGGTGGTTAGGTCACACACATTACGAGTCAGTTTTCCGATAAAATACATTTAATTGTATGTGAAAGCGACATTATATCACATTTCACGTTAAATCTCTCCACGCTAAACTCGCCGTGTTTTATTTAATATTATGTTAATGACACTAGTTCTGTGTGATCGTAAATCTTCAGTTTTATTAACTTCGTTACAGACCAGCTGTCTGCGAGATTTTTATGTTGATTCTATGCAAAAAATACATGTTTTTGTCACTATCAAATATACGTCACTGTAACGCTCTAATAATAGTTTGTTTAGAGACACCTGACGAGATTTCGGACTCGAATTGATTTACATTAATTACTACTAATGTTTATAAGTTAACTAAATGTAATAAATAATTAATTTATTGGTAACTAGCTGTGCCCCGCGGTGTTACCCGCTGTTTCCACGTGAACACTAGATTTTACGGAACAATTTTTTTTAATTTTTTTTTATTTTATGTTTGACAGGCTAGATGCTTGACCACAACTCGCCTGATGTTAAGTGACGGTGTGGTCGAAGATGGTAAATCACACCTAGCCTGGAATGGAACTGGCTCTCAAGTGAGGCTGCCGAACACGCCGTTAGATGCTTGGCGGCAGATTTTCAACTTGAGGGTGGTAGCTAGCCAGCCGAGTACTAGAAAGTACCCTACCACCACGCTATGGTTTCCTCACGATGTTTTCCTTCACCGGCAGTTTAAGCTCATTGTTGGGGTTTGAACCCACGCCCTTCGGCATGCGAACCGACCGCGCTAACCACTGAGCTATCATCGCTACAAAATGGTGTACATGTTATAGGATAACAATTATAATTGTATTATATTAATCTGTGTAGTCGTTTCTAACTACTAGGTGAGAGTTTTGTTTCGAAAAAGTTCATCTCATTACTTTAACACAAATAGAAAAATCTTGTATACAAATCCGAACTAAACGGTTCGATTCTAGCTTCATCGTGCGAACCGCTAAGCAATGCAATTTGCTGCCCGAGTGGGTGTCCCCTGATATATACAACCTGGGTGCCTTCAAGTCGCGAGTGAATCGGTTTCTTCTAGACGACCGGGCTCCATCGTAGCTTAACATGAAGCGAAATGGCGGGCAAAGCATGGCTAATTGTAATTAAAAAAAAGTTTAATCTGCTAGTAAGTACCTAATTATGTTTTTTTTTGTCATTTTATTATATTGACAATATTTTTATATTGATATGTTTTTATATTATCATACCTACTTTAATTTGGCATTTTGTTTTTAGGGTTCCGTACCCAAAGGGTAAAAAAGGGATTACTAAGACTTCGCTGTCTGTCTGTCCGTCCGTCTATCTGTCACTCAAGAACCGCTATAGCTAGACAATTGAAATTTTCACAAATTATGTATTTCTGTTGCCGCTATAACAACAAAACAAAATAAAATAAATATTTAAGGGGGGCTCCCATACAACAAACGAGATTTTTTTGCCTTTTTCATAGATAATGGTACGGAACCCTTCGTGCGTAACAGATTAGCCACATATATTTTAATATGCGCGAGGACTTGGCCGGTTTTTTTATTAATTGACATGCAATCATTGTGTTCGAACTCTTTTAATAATATATTTGAATTGATATTACGGAATTGACTTGTAACATTGGCGTTATGAATAAAATATTTGTATTTTTGTATTTGCTAATTTTAAAAAATCCATTTAATAAATTCTCAATGTATTCTGTAATCTTATAAAGATTACATGGACGAGTACTTTTAAGTTGTCACATTACAAAAAAAAAACATCTTTTACTAGCCTAACTCAAAATCAGCCCCGTTTTTATGAACTGTCCGACTACTAGGCGCGGGCTTGTTCTTATTATGCGAAGGGTTATAGTCCACTACGTTGGCTAAGTGCGGGTTGGCAGATTTCACAAATCTTCGAGTTTTTTTAATAAACTCTTGGATATGCAGGTTTCCTCACGATGTTTTCCTTCACCGTTTAAAGTCATCAGGCTGAAGTGCTGCCGTGTAGTTGTCGACACATCTTTCTATTTGCTAAGGAGGACAAAATCATTACGCGTGTTTGCAACATAGAGTATTCAAGATACGATCCTTGTCTGTAGTCTTCGACCAGTGTGTGTTACCGGTGATGACTTATGGCGCTGAAACGTGGTCTCTGACTATGTGCCTTCTTGATAAGCACAAAGTCGCACAATGAGCTATGGAGAGGGCTATGCTCGGAGTTTCTCTACGAGATCGAATCAGAAATGAAGAGATCTGTAGACGAACCAAAGTTACCGACATAGCACAACGGATTAGCGAGTTGAAGTAGCAGTGGGCAGGACACATAGCACGCAGAACTGATGGCCGATGGGGCTGCAAAGTTTTGGAATGGAGACCCCGGACCGGCAAGCGCAGCGTAAGACGTCCACCCACAAGGTGGACAGACGACCTCATAAAGACCGCAGGAACACGCTGGATGCGAGCCGCTTCCAACCGGTCTTTATGGAAGTCAATGGGGGAGGCCTATGTCCAGCAATGGACGTTCTACGGCTGAAATGATGATGATGATGATGGTCCTTGTCTGAATCACTAAAAAGTAATGGTAACGACACCTTTTCAGCGTTATCTTAAAAAAAAAAAAACACATAATCGCTTATTATCAGTCGTGTTGGCAGTCAAACGCGGACTTATACGCATTGAAAAAGGTAAAGCTTAGCTGTGGAAGCAGTAACGTTGAGCTACTGCTAGTTTTTATATGACAGTCGTAAACAATAGGAATTATTTAGAGTTACGTTTATAGCCCGACTTGATTAGGTTAGGGTCGGGCGCCGGCCTGGGATTGGTGTACAGCCAAGACTGTTGTTTGTACTATATATTATTATAGTAACCGGCGACTAATGAAGAGTAATGGTGAATGCCGAGACTCTAGGCGTTACTAATCAATGTCGCGTACTATCAAAATCGTTTTCTTAGATCAAAACGTTGTATAGGTAATCTATTTAATAGTATGTAACCAGTTGGATAAACAGCCAACGAAGCCAGGTTTTAGATATGAAGGTATCAAAATTAAAAAAAAAATACAAATAGATAACCATTCTAGGCTAGGCGTGACTTACCATCTTCGACCACACCGTCACTTAACATCAGGTGAGATGTGGTTAAACAACAAGCCTGTCAAAGATTTAAACATTTAAAAAAAAACGATTTTCACGAAAAGCCGAAGATCGGCTGAGTGGCGTGTCTTGAAAGAAAGCCTCTGTTTAGCAGTGGACTTCGATAGGCTGACGATGATGATGATTACATTCAATGCTTACAACTGGATATTTTTTTTATAGACATTGTAAATTTAGTTTGACCCTGGCTACTCTTCATCATCACTACATATTATAAAAGAAAGTCGTCCGCCGCGTCTGTCTGTTTGTTTGCGATCAACTTAAAAACTACTGAACGGATTATCATGCGAGTTTCACCAATAGATAGAACGATTCATGAGGAAAGTTTAAGTATATTTGTCAAGGTTTTGTGTAAATTGGTCGAAGTATGATGATAATTGTTGGTAGTGTCGGTAAAAGTCAAGCCACCTGGGAGCATTCATCGAAAACGCTGCTTAATCCTTTTGAGATATAACGAAACAATGCATGGTGGGATATTCCTCTTTTATAGATCTACAAAAAGGTTCGCGGTGCCATATATCTACCTTTTAAGGATAGCTTACTATACCCATTCTATCTTCTATAAAAAAATGTCACATTCAATCATTTTTGCACAACATTAGTGTCTACAGTCCGGATCCGGGGCGGGTCGCTAGTAAAATATAATGAATAGGTGAGTCTACTTCTCGAATAACATAATCACGTTTGACATTGAAAATGACTTTATTTATTCGTCGCAGACTTCATTTTATTTTTTCGATTTGTCAGCTCATAAAAAGATATAATAAAAGTAAAGATTTGTTATGCAGAAGCGAGCCATTCGTGCCATATGTGGGGTTCAGGACGACGTCTTGCGTGGAGCTGTTTAGGGAGCTACAGATCCTATATACTGTGTGAGTTCATTTACCAGGTAGCCCTGTATACCCATACAAACATAGATAAATTTCAGGGCGTTCATAGTACGTTGGATCTTTGCAGTAATAAAAAGAAAGACCAACTAGTAACGCCGTCGCATCGGCTCGTTAAGTCGGAGGTCGGTATACATTCTGGGGCCCGCGGTCTACAACCGCGTACCCGCTTCCATTCGGGATGCACCGCGTGTTTCAAAGCAAGCTGAGATCTTGGCTTCAAGAGACCATTTTTATGACTTTGACGATTATTAAAAAATAAGAGATTATCGAATTACTAGTAAGTAATTATATTTTTTTATTGACATTTAATCATATTGGCATACCTATTTTATATTTGACTAGCTGTGCCCCGCGGTTTCACCCGCGCTAGATGCCTACGTCATAGTAGCTTTATGCATGCAAAGTCTCAGCCCGATCGGTTTAAAATTGACAAAGTTTCATACAAACTTTCATCCCCTATTTTATCCCCTTGGGGGTAGAATTAATCAAAATCCTTTCTTAGCGGATGCCTACGTCATAACATCTACCTGCATGCCAAATTTCAGCCCGATCCGTCCAGTGGTTTGGGCTGTGCGTTGATAGATCACTATGTCAGTCAGTCAGTCAGTCAGTCAGTCAGTCACCTTTGAGTTATATATATTTAGATTTTGCTATTTTTAATTTTATTTTTAAACGAGAATGAAAAACGACCTGTAGGTTTGGTGTTATCAATAAATAAGTAATTTATTGTGACATTCAAAGTTAAACTTTAAACATAAAGCCATTAAAAAAATCTTAGGTATACTTTCATCACAACTGATGTATAGTTACATAATATACAAAATACATTTCAACGCGAAATACTAGAAGCGGTAAACGTACTTACAACGATATCTATGCAGTTCTATAACGATTATTATCGATAAAAAAGCAACTATAGACAGAAAACTATTGTGGCGTTTTTTCCTGTTTTAGTCCGATTTTGATGATTCTTTTTTGTTACAAAATATCGATAATTTCGTATTATTAGTCTCCTTCCTTAGTGACAGTGGATTAATTGACTAGCAAATTCTATAGTATCACAATGCGATTGCAATTGACAGCTAACGGAATCCGATCCCACGGTACAATTACATGCGGCGTTTCTTTAGTTTATCCCACAGTTCTCCCGGGGATTTTTTTTTCCGATTTTGTGTTGTGTATTTGTAGTCGTAAAATGATAACAAATCGACAGACAGACAGTTGCTTTCGCGTTATATTCTGCAGATATAAGTTTACAGCGTATTTTACAAGTGTGCATTTTTAAGCTAAAAGAAATGGAAATAATAATTGTTCAAACATCGACATTGCCATCGACACCGCTCATCTCAAATCCACGATATCAAAGTTTAAAAAAATAAACATCTGGCGGCGGGCCAAGCTTGGCGGCTTCACCCACGTGCCGTTATTTTGATATTGCTTTGCAAATAGTACATATTGGAATGCAAGTACGGTCGGTAACGGAAAATAACCATTTAATTGATGATTCAGTTAGTGTTGCTATAGTTGTAGCTAGATTTTATACAACAACCTAAAAAGTTAACAAAAAACTATTACTCGACTACGGACAAACATACAGTCGAAGTGAGAACCTCTCCCTCTTTTGATGTCGGTTAAAAATGTAACCTAAGTCACTCGGGGCAAAATAACGAATCGATTGACACTTCATTCATGAAAATCGGATGAGAAGGTTCGGCGCTACGGTGAAACACACACATACAAACAAACATACATAGACTGTTTAAACAAACTCTTCCTTTTGGCTTTGTCGTAGTCGGGTAAAAATAATTATTGACGTGTAACTTTTCTTTCATAATAATAATATTTACAAGTCTTCAGGTCGTTATTAGGTTAAATTACTATTTGTTAATTAAAATTATTCCCGAGTCCTGAGTCAGCCCTGTTTTCAAAGCTGGCCCAGTGCTGGGCGCGGGCTCTTCTCATTGTAAGAAGGGTAAGGCCATAGTCCACCACGCTGGTCAAGTGCAGGTTGGCAGAATTAACAAATCTTCGAGAACTTTTTTGTTAAGCACTATCAGACAGGTTTCCTCACGATGTTTTCAATTAAAGTTATTCACATCATCATCAGCCATAGAACGTCCACTTCTGGACATAGGCCTCCTCGCCACGCTTGGCAGGCGGGTTGGCGAGCGCAGTTAAGTGTGATTGTTCAAGGAAGACGCTGCTGCTCATCTTCCGGATTACATCCCTTAGCCGACTCTTTCGGCAACCACGGGTAGAGAGGGTGGGGTACAATTCTTACGCCGGCACCACCACGGCAAGTTATTATCAAGTCTTAATATTTTATTGTCTTTGACTGAGTTAGCCTGTCAAATAAAAAAATACTAAAGCTATTACTGTTTATAGAAATTACGTTTAAATTCGACATATAAAAGCAACAATGTTACATTTTGTTTGTTTACTTGTTAGTTAGCGAGATTACAGGGCTGTTGAGACTAACCATCGAAAGTAATGGGCGCTAAAGCAGCGATACCCTGGACTTTTGTTTTACTACCTAAAGTTTTGTGTATCGCTGCAATGGTCATGGACAGGATTTATCTCTTACCATCAGGAGAGCGTCTCGTACGTCTCATTACTTTTACATAAAAAATAAAAATACATTACTTTCTTCTCTGACTGTACAGATTTTGTCATAAGTGTAGAGGAGCGTGGGGTAAAGCGTGCTAGAATAATGTTTCCTGCGCCGGGGAATGCGAGGATTCAAGACGCTGCGTTATAATCATCTTATTTGCGCAATTCCTTATTCCTAAAATAACTGGACGATTAAGGTTTAACGTGTCGCATTCATCGGAATACTTGGGGCCTTACTTGTAAACATTGCTAAAAGTTAATCATTACTTAGCAACGCTTAACATTTCTAGCTAAAGTGATATGTGTTGTGAACGAGGCGTTAAAGCATTGATTAATTTTAACATAATTTTTAAGTAAAGCACCTTAGCAACTATTTTATCAATATACTAAGTCCAATTTTGAAGGTTTGAAGATGACAGATATACATTTGAGAAAATGTTGCTGTCCTTGTTTCACATCACACACACACACATCATCAGCCTTAAGACGTCCACAGCTGGACATGGGCCTACTCCTGGGGAGGGGTTTTGCCAATACTCGCCACGCTTAGCAGGCGGGTTGGCGAGCGCAGTCAGGTATGATTGTTCAAGGAAGACGCTGCTGCCCATCTTCTGTATTACATCTCTTAGCCGACTCTTACGGCAACCACGGGCATAGAAGGTGGGATACAAATCTTACGCCGGCACCACCACGGCAGTGAATGTCCTTGTTTAATAGAGTGCAATTAAAGAAATAGCAAACTTTTTGTTAATTATCATTAATTTACATCGCCAAACTCTTGTTAAGTTTAGGTGAGGAGTATTTTGATGGTTGACAGGCTAGGTGTTTGACTACAGCTATTTTGATGTTAAGTGACGGTGTGGTCGAAGATTGTTGACACACCTAGTCTAGAGCGAAACAAGCTATCAAGTGAGGTTGACGGAATAAATCGTTAGGTGCTTGGCGGCAGATTTTCAAATTGAGTAGCAGATTTTTGATTACCTTAGCACCATGTTACAGTTTCCTCGTGATGTTTTCCTTTACCGGCAGCTTTTGAACCTACACCCTTCGACGTATGAACCGACCGTGGTAATCACTGTTACTGGCTAGCTACTACCTTTAAGTTGAAAATCTGTTGCCAAGCATCTAACAGTGTTCCAACAGCCTCATTTGAGAGCCAGTTATATTCTAGTCTAGCTGTGTTTACTTCGACCACACCGTGTTAACATCAGGTGAGCTGTTGTCAAACACCTAGCCTATCAACCATAAAAAAGGTATCACCGCTACACGAAGCTAAATTCGACCACTTAATGCAAAATGTTTCTAGTTTCTACATATTAAATATTTTCTTTGCTCATTTACATTTTAATTTAAATATTGTAGGCGCAACAAGGGAGTGTTACACGCGTGTTTATATTAATAAATTATTTCGTGACATATCGTTACGTCACTACACGCTAATACTGTTATTTTTAGCTGTCTACGCGAAAAAAGATGGACTATGTTTATTACCCGACTGCCAAGGAAGGGTTATGTTTTTCGCGAAGGTTTCGAAGTTTCGAAGGTTTATGTCTTGTATGAATGTATGTAAATTTCTTCATTATTTCGTATTTTCCAACCGGCTAATGGTATCGTTAGATTCGTCTCAATAACCCAATTGTCCTTAGTCAAGGTGAGACTAAGGGTGGTTTAAAAAAATTAAATTAACAAAAATAACCAAACCTATCAAGTAGGGTATCTAAATAAAGGTAATTATAAGAGAGATCATATTATATTTTCTAAAACTATTAAAGTATTTGCATCTGGTATTCATTATCTCATGTTGCTGAGCTGATGATGGAAAATATAACTCTTTAATATTAGGGGTTAGTAGATAATTCTTTAAATATTTTAGGCTCATATAGACCGCTACTTATGTTCCTTTGAATTATTCAGGTGAGCTGATGATGGAAGGTAAAACTCCTTGTTATTTTAAAGGATATCCTTCAGATTGGTCCCAATAAAAAAATCATAATCGATTCAGTAGTTTGATCTTTAAATCTAAAATCTAGCCGTGTTTGGGCTTAGGGTCATGGAGTCGGTTCTTTAAATTATAATAAAAAGTAAAATTATCACGTCAATTGTGATTAAATCGCGATTTCAAATAACAGTGATATATAATACCTCAATAATCGATTCAAGTGTTCTTATTTGACTCAATTTATTATCAAATCGTCTGTCACATTATACAACGCTTAATGCCACATTTATTCGACAAATACTTTCGACTTGCGCAAATGACATGACGTGTTGTTTACATTATAGCATTACGTTAAAGATAATAAAAGTCAGGATATGCTATATCAACGTTCGTGGCCCAGTCGTATACTGAGCGCCATATCATGTCAAAATGTTTATGTGCATACATACATCATCAGCCATAGGACGTCCACTGCTGGACATAGGCCTCCTCCTGGGGGGGGTTTTGCCAATACTCGTCACGCTTGGCAGGCGGGTTGGCGAGCGCAGTTAGGTGTGATTTTTCAAGGAAGACGCTGCTGCCCATCTTCCGGATTACATCCCTTAGCCGACTCCTTAGCAACCACGGGTAGAGAGGGTAGGGTACTATTCTTACGCCGGCATCACTATCTGCTAAATTCACGCCAATTATTTTTATATTTATAAGACGACTGCGTGCCGTAGAAGATAACTTCCGACTTATTTCTTTATGGAGCAAAATATGTATATTATTTGTACACAGTATTGAAACGGTAACATTAAAAATATTCCATACGCCCTGTCCTTACGAACTAATTATGCTTATAAGTCAATTCATTAAGTATACGTATATATAAATTTTATAAACTTGTCGCTTTTTGGCACACACTTTGTCGGGTTGACTTTTTAGCACCATCACTTTAAAATTGCGATGGAGGCCAGACATCTACAGACTTTAGAGATGGATGTTTAATTCAGATGCTATAGTTGATATTCTGTGCGTAAAAATGACAGCTGCTTCTGCGAGGTACTCCTAATTTAATGGTTACGTGCAAATTATGTCCTAATCAGGAGATGGTAAGAGATGTCCATGACCATGGCAGCACAGAACCAAAGTCAAGAGCATCGCTACTTTGAGATTTGAATGAGTTTATGATAATTATGAAATAAGAATAAGAAGAATAGTATACCATAATAATGATAATAGTATATAGAATAGTACCCCACCCTTTCTACTCGTGGTTGCCGTAAGAGTCGGCTAAGGGATGTAATCCGGAAGATGGGCAGCAGTGTCTTCCTTGAACAATCACACTTAACTGCGCTCGCCAACCCGCCTGCCAAGCGTGGCGAGTATTGGCAAACCCCCCCCCCCGAGGGAGGAGGCCTATGTCCAGCAGCGGACGACCTATGGCTGCTGCTGCTGCTGATGATGATGATGATGATTATAATTATGTATTATGATCGCAGCAAGTAGAAAGACGTAGTTTCTAGTAGGCATGTATGTCTTGTCATAATTCGTAAACATTGTGTTATATGAAATATATTTGATTGCTGCAGAG
The DNA here is from genome assembly GCA_950106695.1 of Biston stratarius. Classification (NCBI taxonomy): domain Eukaryota; kingdom Metazoa; phylum Arthropoda; class Insecta; order Lepidoptera; family Geometridae; genus Biston; species Biston stratarius. The sequence goes on from OX467108.1 coordinate 8,616,155, forward strand.
CCCTCGGTGCGCGTGTTCGACATGAACTTGACTGGATTCTAAGTTGGTACCTATTGATTTAAAGGTCTCCAAAGATGCTGGTTTCGTACTTTCCGATTTCCATTCCGTGTCGGAATATGTTTAGCAATCGGTAGTTAGCGGAACTTGTTTTTAATAACATGTTATATGTTTACGGTGACATAACGTAACGATGTTTTTTTTTTTTTTATACGGCTTACGTTTGGCCGCCATTTTATCAGATAAGTGATGATGCGGTGTAAGGTGGAGTACGCTTACCCAGAAGTAGTTAGCCAGTCGAGTACTAGAAATTACTCTACCACCACGCTATGGTTTCCTCGCAATGTTTTCCATCACCGCCAGCTCACAGCTCATTGTTGGGGTTTGAACCCATGGGGTTAGTATTCTATTGTCCTGACTTTGGGGCAACTCACAAGAGGTTAGTTCTCATTTTAGCCCAGTTGCGTTTATTAGACCACGACGTAATTCACTGGTGAGATGTGGTCATGCAAATAATAATTAATAATATATTTAATAATAACAATGGATGGGGTGTTTTTTATGTTTTATCAGTTTGGCACTGACAGCGTGAGTGACAGCTACAAAGCCTACAAAAAAAAAAAGATTGGCATTTTTTAGTTATTTGGCTGATTTAGCCCAATTGTTGTTATTGTTTAGCTCTTCTGTTTTGTTTTATTTCATTCACATTTGTTGTTGGTAATTTTGTTTTCATTGTTTTTACATGTATGTATTTGTTCGACCTACAAGGGCTCACCGGAAGACCAGCGCTGGTCATACCACTTAGTATGGCCAGCATTATGCTGAGCCCCTAATTTGTATGTAACTGTTAGTCTTTGTTTGTTTGTTTTATGTTGTTCGGTTTGTGTTATGTACAAAATAAAATTATTTTCTTTCCTTCCTTCCTTCTTTCTTTCTTTCTTTCTTTCTTTCTTTCAAATAGCGGGAATTTATCATTGTTACCAAACATAATATTAAATAAACGTTGTCATCTTGTCAACAGATGCGGGAAAAACATCGAGATCCAATCTTATGCGTATGCGCAGGTCGGCGCTCGGGAAGTCTGCGCCAACACTCTCCGTCCACGTTGTAAGTATCATGAGAAAGTACCTGGATGACCGACCTTTGCTCGGTTTTTCATTGCCTGAAAACACGGATAAAAAGACGTTTTCTAAAAACGAAACCTAGCTAGATCGATTTATCGCCCTCGAAACCCCCTGCATACTAAATTTCATGAAAATCCTTGGAGCCGTTTCCGAGAGGTATTAGATATAAGATTAATTGCCAACAATGGCTTCCAATGCCTCGACATAGCCTATGAAGTACCTGTGTGAACCTGGTTTTGGTCAATACAAACAACTACGAGTACTAACGATTTCCAATACAAATCAACTGTCATAATTGTTTTTTTTTTTTTTTCAAATCCGTGGATGGCTATTTTTGTTTGACCGATATATGTATATCTCCTTTGGTCAAACTACAAACAAAAATTCTATAACTACAATCAACTACATACCAAGCTCTTCAAGAATGCGTAAAAAAACGATCTTTTGCAAGTAGGGTGCCAGGTTCACACAGATCTATGAAGTGGTAGTTTAGTTGGAAGAAGACCTCATACTTTATGCCGCATCTGTACATTGCTTATATGTATTTGGATCAGTGTAAGCCCATGTGTGGACCAGTCGTTACTGCCGTCAAAGACTCGGGATCTTTTTTTTTTTTTTATAACAGTAATGTGGCGGACGTTCTCCTAATGTTAAGAGACAACGCCTGTCCATGATCATTGCAGCGATACACAGAACTTTGAGTAGTAAAACAAAGTCCAGGGCATCGCCGCTCATTACTTTGAGACTTTCGATGGTTAGTCTCAACAGCCCTGTAAAATTTCGCTAGCTGCAGTACCCTTCAAACTGGAACTCAGTAATGTTTTCACACTACTGCTTGGCAGCAGAATATCTGATACTGTGGTGGTATCTACCTAGACAACCTCCTTGTAAGGAGATCTACTACCAAATACATTCTAATTCAAACTTTTGCAGTAGTAGAGAAGTTCAATGTTTTGTGATCAAGTCGCCAAAAAAAATGCACTCGTACGAAGCCAGGCGAATCGCTAGTACTAAAATAAATGATTTGTATACTCACTCCATTGATATTAAAATTACACGTGACATATCTTAACTGTCGCGGTGGACGGTGGAACGGCCTGGCTAGCTTCCAGGAGCTGTGATTTAGTAAACAAATAGGTAGTGGGTGTGACGGAACATTAGGCGGTGGTGGCGTCGTGGGAAGAGCTGACACATGTAGGGTTAGTGATGGTTTATTGTCGGTTTAAAAAAAAATATGATTTACATACTAGGCGTTTGACCACAGCTCACCTGATGTTAAGTGACGATGTGGTCGAAGTAATATCGATAAGAAGCTTACAATATGTAGGCATCGCTGCTTTGGCGCTCACTACTTTGAGACAAACGATGGATGGTCTTAATATCATTGTAATTTCAGCTGCTGTACCTTTCAAGCGTATTGTGGCGATGAAAGCTCAGTGGTTGCGCGGTCGCTTCACACGCCGAAGTGCGTGGATTCGAAACCTAACAATGAGCTTGAGTTGCCGGTACAGGAAAACATCGTGAGGAAACCATGGCTTGGTGTTAGAGTACTTTCTAGTAATCGAATGGGTAGCTATCACCCAAGTTAAAAATCTGTTGCCATATACCTAACGGTGTGTTCCGGCAGCCTGACTTGAGAGCTAGTTCCATTCTAGGCTAGGTGTGTTGGTTAACTTAACATCAGTCAAAACACCTTTTTTATGGAAAAGTAATGAGACGAACGATACGAACTCCTGATGGTAAGAGATAACGCCTGTCCATGACCATTGCAGCACAGAACTTTTTGTAGCAAAACAAAGCCCAGGACTTCGTTACTTTGAGACTCGATGGTTGGTTTCAACAGCCCTGTAATTTCGCCTTTCAAACCGAAACAGTAATGTTTACACACTACTGCATGGTGGCAGAATATCTGGTACTGCGGTAGTACCTACCTAGACGACGTTCTGCTAAATCTACCACCAAATATACACAGCTAGACTGACAACAATAAAAAAGAAGACGCTTCATAATGATACTAGCGGCCCGCTCCGGCTTCGCACGGTTATAAACCTTAAAAATAACAGTATTCCTCCACTATTCAATGGACGTTATTATACATATAAACCTTCCTCTTCAATCACTCTATCTATTAAAAAAAACCACATCAAAATCCGTTGCGTAGTTTTAAAGATTTAAGCATACATAGGGATATAGGGACAGAGAAAGCGACTTTGTTTTATACTATGTAGTGATGAAGAGATAACGTCTGTTCATGACGATTGTAGCAGCTGGAAACTTTGAATGAGTTTACACGAGTGATTATACTAAAATCATATTGTAAGGGAATGGAAACGTGATCAACTCCGCCCGCGCGTTGTTTTCACAGACTTCGCCTGGAGGCGTTATCGGTACTTTCTCCCAACTCGTAAGATTTCACTGGAGATGGAAGGAAACGTGAGCCGAACTCGGAAGTTTATAGGGCAAGTTAATAATGATGTTTTGCAAAACAAAAAGTGCCGTAGAGTAACTTTGATTAAGTTACATTTGTTTATTAAATGTGGGATAATTGCTCTTTTGGAACTCTGATAGTATAAGTGATCTGTTTCCTTTAAACTGTAATTTGGACGTTTTTAAGGCTAGAGTTAATAGATTTCTTCTAGATCGGCGTGCTCCATCCTCGGCCACACCGTCGCTTTCCATCAGGCGAGTTGGTGGCCAAAAGTAGATCTATTTAATATTTAAAAAAAAAAAGTTCTTCACGATATATATCCTAACTAACATTATAAATGCGAATGTGAGTTTGTTTGTTTGTTTGTTTGTTACGCCTTTACGCGTAAAGTACTCAACGGATCTGGGTGAAATTTTGCATGTAGGTACGTTAGGCCCTGGAATAAGACTTAGGATACTTTCATCATCCATAAACCCGCGGGGCGTAGCTAGTTTTTATATAATTTGAATATATTAGCTATATACTTGGTGGTAGATCTCCTTAACAAAAGATCGTCTAGGTAGGTACCACCGCAGTACCAGATATTATGCCGCCAAGCAGTAGTGTGAAAACATTACTGTGATCCGGTGTGAAGGGTAGGTACTGCAGCTAGCGAAATTACAGGGCTGTTAAGACTAATCATCCAAAGTCTCGTAAGTAATAAGCGTTAAAGCAGCGATGCCCTGCACTTTGTTTTTAACCGACTTCAAAAAAGGACGAGGTTCTATGTGCGACTGTTATTTATTTATTTTTGTCACAGAAAGAGCCATGTGCCGTGTCCCGGAGGCCGTCGCGGTTGCCCCCACCGCCCCCGCACCATAGGCTTTCACTTGTGGTAAGTCATACAACTTCTTTTTTTTGTTTTTGACATGGCACTTTGAGCATTTCGCCAGTGTCAGTCAAGGTTTTGATATTTTCAAGTATTTATAATAACAGTAATAAATATCCTACAATATTTCACACAGCCCCAAACTAAGCAAACCTATGTACTATATGAACCAAATAACTGATAGTATATTTATAGACATACTTACGTATGCAAACACTAAAAAAAAACTAACAGCTATCTGATTCCCATAGTACAAGCTTTGGAGCCAGATGGCGCTGTGTGAAGTGTTGTCCAATAATATTTATTTGTTCTAGACGTAGTTGTTGAAATATGCAATCAATCCATATCACTTTTTAGAAATACTTATATAAACTACTAGCTGTGCCCCGCGGTTTCACTCGCGCTAGATGCCTACATCATAGTAGCTTTATGCAAGCAAAGTCTCAACCCGATCGGTTTAAAATTGACAAAGTTTCATACAAACTTTCATCCCCTATTTTATCCCCTTGGGGGTAGAATTAATTAAAATCCTTTCTTAGCGGATGCCTACGTCATAACATCTACCTGCATGCCAAATTTCAGCCCGATCCGTCCCAGTCAGTCACCTTTGAGTTATATATATTTAGATATACCATAACTAGCGACCTGTCCCGGCTTTGCACGCGTAGCAAGGGTATAGTAAAAATCTTGATCTATCCTTAAAAAGTAAGATATAATATATGCCACCGTGGACTTTTTTGTAGATCTATAAAATAGGAATATCTCACCATACATTGTTTTGTTATATATATCTCAAAGGGATTAGGCAGCGTTTTCGATGAAAGCACCCAGGTGGCTTGACTTTTTCCGACACTTCCAACAATTATCATCATATTATCATATTTACCTAAACCATCTTCATGAATCATTGCATGATAATCCGTTCACTACTTTTTAAGTTTATCGCGAACAGACGGACAGACAGACGCGGCGGACGAGTTTGTTTTATAATATGTGGTGATATAATAGTGCTTTATTATGACCTTGTCTTAGCCGCAAAGTAACGTAAGATACTCTTTCATGTAAGATGCATTTAGAGCGTTGGGCAATTTAACACGATTTGCGGTTTACGTTTCGTTTTGTTTTGATGTTTATGTATGTTATCTAATACAGACACATGTATGTCTATAAATGAGTTTAAATTTAAACTATCATTAAAATATAAAATATGACAGATAAACGTTGTTGCTGGTGTTATTAATTTTTTTGGGATTTTGTTGATTTTCTGTTTTGGTTTTTATGTAACGGTAAATGTTTGTTCTGTGCCCGAGTGTTCTGTAAGTATTTACAAAAAAAAAAGTATAGCAGGGCTAAGATGGCGCTGTGTGTAATGTCCTACGATTTTTTTTACTTATTTAAATATCGTAAACGGTTAGGCAGGGTCGGATTCAGTTGAGTATCACATGCAAATGATACATTGCGACCCCTTTTACAAATTTTATTTACATATTTTTCTTGCTCAATGCCTAGTACTTTATACCCGGTGTTTTTAGAGCTCTGAACCTCATTCGAAGTATCACGATGATTATAAAAAAGTTTTAGCCAAAACGGTTCAGCCGTTTTCAAGTTATGCGCTTACTAACGAGCATCATTTGTTTTTTTTTTTGATAAATAAATGAATATTGTAGGATTACACACAGCGCCATCTAACCCCAAACAAAGCAAAGATTACTATGGAAGTCAGATAACTGACAGAATACTTAAATATATTTTTTTCTGTGAATACATACTTATAATACATACAGAACACACATTGTACCACTAAATGTTGTTTTTCCTGGGTGGGAATCGAACCCACGCCCTAAAGTTCTTTAAGCAGATATACTACCAATAAGCCAGCAGGGCTGTATAGATTAATAAGTGTTGTTTATAGAAAACAGTAACACAGAAAAGAAAGAAGAGAAAAAATATATCTAAATATCTATCAGTATTTACGCGATTAGCGTGCTCCATCGTGGTAATCAAATTCAAGCCAATTTAATATTTAAAAAAAAAATGATCTATTTTAATGCTATCGTGGAGCGAATCATAATAATATGTTCTTTATTGTTTTTTTATCTTAACTGATTTTATATTTAGATAACAGTCTTTAGACTTTGACTTTGCATGTTTTGTTAGTGATTATCTCGATTCTACTAAAATTAAGGCTGTTATTATACTGTTAGATATACGTGCAAAAAATTAATTTAACTTTAAATTTAACATGCTGATCTGTATTGAGTCGGTACAAAAATTAAGTCTGATAAATGCGGACAAAGTTCTGTAGTGGAGACCACGGACCGGCAAGCGCAGCGTAGGACGTCCACCCACAAGGTGGATAGACAATCTAATAAAGACCGCAGGAGCGCGCTGGATGCGAGCCGCTTCCAACCGGTTTTTATGGAAGTCAATGGGGGAGGCCTATGTCCAGCAGTGAACGTCCTACGGCTGAAATGATGATGATGAAATGCGGACAAAACTTTCCATTCACAAAACGATAAATGAGCCACCACCTTTAAGTTGAAAATCTGCCGCCAAGCACATTGTCATATAAAAAGAAATTGAATTATGAAAATTATCAGCCGCCAAGCACCTGTGTTCCTCAACTTCCCCAGCAGCCTCACTTGAGAGCCAGTTCCATTCCATGCTAGGTGTATTTACCATCTTCGACCACGACGTCACTTAACATCAAGTGAGCTGTGGTCAAAAACTTAGCCTGTCAACCATTAAAAAAAAACTGACAGTGAAATTAATAAATGAAATGTACATGGTTAAAATTGGTCATTGGTTAATGAAATATTCTATACTTTTATAATAGGGTTTTTGAACTTTTAACAGTTAAAATAATTGTTGCACAGTTTCGAACGTGTAATCTTTTAAAATCTTATTAACAAAAAACAATTTTAACTTAAATCTCTACATAGTATAAAACAAAGTCGCTTCTGTCTGTACGCTTAGATCTTTTAAACTACGCATCGGATTTTAATGCGGTTTTCATTAATAGACAAAGTGAATTAAGTAAACCTTACAAGAATAGATCAACGAGGTCGAAATTTGTATGTATAACTAGCGACCCGCCCCGGCTTCGCACGGGTCCAATGTAGATACTAATGTGTTGCTTATGCGTGCATTATACATATAAACCTTCCTCTTGAATCACTTTGTCTATTGATGGAAACCGTATTAAAATCCGTTTAGTAGTTTTGAAGTTTATCGCGAACTAACAGACAGACGCGGCGGACGACTTTGTTTTATAAATGATAGTGATAGTGATGATAAATGCAAATGCACCACATTAGTGTCTACATTGCACTCGTGCGAAGCCGGGGCGGGTCGCTAGTGCCGCAATAAAATAGCATCAAATCACTTCACTCACACGTCGTGTTAGGTAAGCTATTAGATTCATTGCATTGAATTACGTAACTCGGACTAATCGTCGATTACGGCCAAGGTCATACCTTATCCTTCTTGTTAATAGTTGTTTGCCAGAGAAAGAGAAATTAATTATTTCTACACCTGCTATAAGATTATTTAAATTTAATTACAATAAAATAATTATTTTATTTATTTTATTTTACATGGAAAAAGAACAGCTGCCAATCAATAAAACAAATAGGAGATAAGAAGTGATAACACAAAAGCCAAAAGAGTTTTCTCTTGTGCTAACTAGTGCCCCGAGCCCGCACCGGCGCGGAGAGACATGTAAGAATGCCATATTACTATACACATATATACATTTAAAATTTTGACAAAATATTAAATTGTAAACTCCTAAATAAATTGTCAAAATGAGCCTAGTAAAAGTTTCTTTGATAATGTTTACTCTTTGATTTTTTTGCTATTATATCTTTTAACATTTCTATATCATAAGATCTACATTGATTCAATAAATATATATCGTAGGACATTTGACACAGCCCAAACTAAGCAAAGCTTGTACTATGGGAGCGAGATAATTGATAGAACACTTATATATACTTTTTTCCCGTAAATACTTACCTTTAATAACTAACAAACATTATAATCTAAATATATATAACTCAAAGGTGACTGACTGACTGACATAGTGATCTATCAACGCACAGCCCAAACCACTGGACGGATCGGGCTGAAATTTGGCATGCAGATAGATTTTATGGACTGACTGACATAGTGATCTATCAACGCACAGCCCAAACCACTGGACGGATCGGGCTGAAATTTGGCATGCAGGTAGATTTTATGACGTAGGCATCCGCTAAGAAAGCTCATCATCATCATCATCATTCATCACCACGCGGCTAAAACCGCGGGGCACAGCTAGTCGTTACATAAAGATTTATTCTGATAGCAATTATCGATTATTTTTTTCCAAATCTTCGCCTCACTATATCAGATATTATGTAATTTATAGCTGTAACCAACCGCCATTTTCAAGACCAGTATAATACCTAAAAGTATTTTCTTGCTCTGTATTTAATTTACTAACATTATGTTAGGTAGAAATGGTCGTCTGGCGCCAACCTGAAATTCAATATTACATTCGATACAAACCGCGTCTCAATTTACACTCAATCTAAAACAATTTTCCGCTGTATCAATATAATAACAGCCGCCAATTAAGCTTGTTTATTATGTCATCGTGACGCTTATCTTACATTCTGATAAACAGTATGGGAAATACGTATGTAATTACAATCGACTTAAATATGTATACGTATATAAAAATTGTATGTCACGGTGTTTGTGGTAGCACTCCTCCGAAACGGCTCAACAAATATTTTGAATTTTTAATATTATATTATAGGTTATGGAGTATAGGTATATAGGTCGTAAAGTATATTTCACACCGCTACGTGATAGGAGGAGGTGTGAATAATATACAATATACAACACTTTATTTATGTCATAATTAGCTGCGCCCCGCGGTGTTACCCGCTACTTTTTTTCTGGATAAAAGTAGCCTATGTGTTAAACCAGGGTGTCAGCTACCTACAAATTTCATAAAAATTGGTCCAGCCGCTTGAGCGTAAAGAAGTAACAAACGCACTCATAAAGTTTCACCTTTATAATATTAATTGGAAAAAAAAATCTTAATAATAGAAATATTATTGTCACAAATCGGCAGGGTATATAATTGCTAAACATCAGTTGATCTCGTACAACCCGGGGTTGTTCAAGAAAAACGTGAATGTTTCCTGGGCAAGCGTGTTCCATCTTCGGCGACTTTCCATCAGATAAGATCGAGCAAAACCCATGCCAAGTCCGTTGTAAAAAAAACTGTGGTCAAAAACCTAGCCTGACAATCATAAAATATATTTGACTAGGTTAGCCACTATTTCTATAGTTTTTTTATGGCTGACAGGCTAGGCGTTTGACCACAGCTCACCTGATGTTAAGTGACGGTGTGGTCGAAGATGGTAAAGCTCACAAAAGTAAAAAAAGTAACCAAGAGCCCTAAACAGCTTTTTCTTAAAACTTGTGGATTAACTGTAATCTTTTTGATTAAATAACATTTTATTGATAACACCTAAGATAAGAGTCACATAAATATCAAGCCATAAAAAAAATAGCATTTAAATGTCAAAATCTAAATCACATGTGAATAAAGTAGAATGTCAAAATAATAAAATTTAAATAAAAAATATATATTTTTATTTAATTACACAAAATAGGATACAGTCATATTTAGTAACAGAAGTAGAAATATGTTTCTTGCTGAACAACATCCCTGTGTAAAGATCATGGTTGACTAAAGCAGTACTGGTTGAAGACAATCGCACAAGTTACAATATTTTAAGGAAAACTGAACTAACTGCTATATGACTAGTTGTTGAGTAATATTTTAGTTTTAATTACATATGTGTGACTGAATATAGAGACTGAATCGCAAGTCCTACGCACTGTACGGGTTCCTATCCCTGCAACGCGGTGGACCCGGTGCCCTTCTTCACGGCGATGTCATTGAATGCTTGAGAAATTTTCGTAGTCATTGAATGGAACATTTTGCGTGGTGGTAGGGTACTTTCTAGTACTCGGCTGGCTAGCTACCACTTCTTCGCATACTGAGTGAAACAACGCGCTTTTTACCATAGGCATAAACCGCTCTTGTGCGTGAGTTATGTTACTGTGCGCTGACTGTATGTTGTGCTATATACTTAATGATTGGATGATTATGTTTGTATACGTAACGCGCCCTAAACGAGCCTGTTTATCGCGTCGTGGTTGTTGATGTGCTACATTTAAACCGCTACTCGCATTAAATGAATGTAGTAAAGCCTGTAATGGGTTTTCGAGCCTTTGATTCGTATAGTTGACATACTTAAGTTATTTATAATGAAACGTATATAGTTCATTTTCTGGGCTAGCTTAAAAGCTTGGCGGAAATTGGCTTGAAGGAATTAAATTAATTAAAGGGTGTTTATTACATTGCAGGGCGGTTTAGCCCATTAAATAAATAAAAGGCGTGGGTTCAAACCCCAACAATGAGCTCGAACGGTCGGTCCATAGCATGGTGGTAGGGTATTTTCTAGTACTCGGCTGGCTATCTACCGCAAGTTGAAAATCTGCCGCTAAGTACCTAACCGTGTGTTCCGGCAGTCTCACTTGAGAGCCAGTTCTATTCCAGGCTATGTGTGGTTTACCTTCTTCGACCAAACCTCATTTAACATCAGGTGAACTATAGTGAAACACATAGCTTGTAAACCATAAAAAAATGTGACAAATTATGTGTTTTTTTTTTAAATGGCTGACAGGCTAGGTGTTTGACCACAACTCACCTGATGTTAAGTGACGGTGTGGTCGAAGATGGTAAAGCACACCTAGCCTGGAATGGAACTGGCTCTCAAGTGAGGCTGCCGGAACACACCGTTAGATGCTTGGCGGCAGGTTTTCAACTTGAGGGTGGTAGCTAGCCAGCCGAGTACCTACTAGAAAGTACCCTACCACCACGCTATGGTTTCCTCTCGATGTTTTCCTTCACCGGCAGCTCAAGCTCATTGTTGGGGTTTGAACCCACGCCCTTCGGCATGCGAACCGACCGCGCTAGCCACTGAGCTATCATCGCTACGTTACGCTGTGTAGGAGCAATTTCGATCACGTTCATTTTACTGAATATTCATTTTATTTAAATAAGAAAAAAACTAAATGGAAACTTTTCCATTATCTTTCTCAATCCAAACTTGTTATAAAGTTTTCGATGGTTACACCGTATTAGATATATTTTATGACTCTGAATGTCCGTATTTGCAATAAGATAACGTTCCAAAGCAGATGAAGCTATTTATGTAAACGCAATAAGATAAATCTTCCGAAAACCGTTACGGCACAAATGTCGCAGGGGTATCTATTTCGCCGAGCTAGCTCTCCCCTACGCTCCCAGCAGTTATCTCCCATGTCTAGACAACGACCTATTTGACCCGCCTTCCCCTATTTCAATGGCTTTCTGGGAAACTCTAGATTTCTTCGCAGAATTCGGATAACAAGCTCTAAAAACATCAACCAAGATCGATTTGATCCGTTCATTTTTCGTTCTACTTTGAGCTTAACAAGAGGGTACATAGTGAGAGACCACGTTTCAACTTCACAGTGTACAGGAGCCTTTAAAAAACCAATCTAAAAGTTATGGTAGAACAAATATTTTTTACAAGAAACAGATATACGTACTAAATACACAACGTCACGTACCATCAAAAAAAAAAGTTATGAGACGAAACGATACGCTTTCCTGATGGTACGAGATAACGCCTGTCCATTACCATTGTAGCGATACACGGAGCCCACTTCGCAGTTTGCATGGCATCGCTAGCTATGGACATCGGGAAAGCCCGGTTTTTACTGTAGGGAAATATGTGGATGACCTATTTTGCGGGTCTCGATAGATATTTCTAAAGTGGTGGCCGGCCCGCAACACGCCTCGTCGCTGGCAGGTGCAGGTCGACGACGCGTCACCTATTTGGCATCAGTAGGTATGATCGCGGATTCGTACGATTAAAATTCGCGCGAACGTGTGATGATTGCGTATTCGCTTTGTATTAGGACGACGCCTTAGAGACTACACAAAAATATTTGAATAAAGTTCGTCACAGTCCAATGAACAGGTACATAAAGAATCCCTTAACTCCATGACGTACATCAAATGAGACAATAGAATGAAACAGTTTCTTAAACGAAGATGGACAGGATCTAATTTCTGACCCATTCCACGCGTCTATTTCAAGTTCAGGCAAGTACAATAGACGCAAATCTGTACAATAGCACATTACTGTCTCACCAAATTAATGGCAAAATTGGACAAATGGTAGAACTAAACCTCTTCTGTGACCATACCCCGTACTTTGAACGTCTTATTGCGATTTCCGCTAGGCGTTATCGAAAAATCCAAGCGACCGCATATCGTATATCTGCGCAGCAAGGTTCCCAATCGTGTAGCTTTCTCGTGGGCACCTTTTTTATGTTTGATGTTAAGTGACGATGTGGTAAAAATAGTAAAGCACACCTAGCCTGGAATGAAACTAGCCCTCAAGTGAGGCTGCAGGAACACACATTAGGTGATTGGCGGCATATTTTTAACTTGAGGGCCAGTCGTGTGCTAGAAAGTACCCTTCCACTATGCTATGGTTTTCTTACGATGTTTTCCTTCGGAAATTCAAGCTCATTATTGGGGTTTGAACCCAAGCCCTGCTAACCCCTGAGCAATCATCGCTTCACCTAACCGAAATTAGTAGTTAGTAGTAATAAACCTCTTAGTTTTGTTGAGAAAATACAATAGTGGCGCCAATACACTAACATCAGTTAAGTTTGTATTCCACAGTTGCCAAGCCATTAAACTCGTAAAGCGATAGTCACGACCCACTTAGTTACAAAATGACAATGGGATGATAAATAAAACCGTGTTAGAAAACTGTCCATAAAAACCTGATTAAATGATTCCCATGAAAAACAATAAGAAACAGCTGAGATAAGGCCGTGGCGTGCGTATAGGTGGCACGAGGCGCGGCAATCATAAAACACATGTTTCATTTTTACTTTAAACTCAAAAAACAGTCCGACACGCTCCTTTACCAGAACTGTGCTATATAAAGTAGGATTAATAAGTTTTCTATAGTTAACCTATATCAACTTGGTTTGTTTGGTGGTCGTCTAGGAAGGTACCACCGCAGTACCAGATATTCTGCCGCAAAGCACTAGAGTGTATGTATTACTGTGTTTCGGTTTGAAGGGTACTGCAGCTAGCAAAATTACAGGGCTGTTGAGACTAACCATCGAGTCTCAAAGTAATGAGTGCCAAAGCAGCGATGTCCTGGACTTTTTTTCGTTACTCAAAGTTCTGTGTATTGCTGCAATGCCTTAACTTTTAGATTGGTTTTTAAGGGCCCCTGTACACTATGGCGCTGAAACGTGGTCTCTCACTATGTGCCCTCTTGGTAAGCTCAAAGTAGCACAACGAGCTATGGAGAGGGCTATGCTCGGAGTTTCCCTACGAGATCGAATTAGAAATGAGGAGATCCGTAGATGAACAAAAGTTACCGACATAGCCTAGCGAATTAGCAAGTTGAATTGGTAGTGGGCAGGACACATAGCCCGCAGAACTTATGGCCGATGGGGCTGCAAAGTTTTGGTTGGAGACCACGGACCAGCAAGCGCTGCGTCGGACGTCGACGTGGACATACGACCTAATAAAGACCGCAGGAATGCGGTCCAAACCGGTCCAGCGATGGACGTCCTACGGCTGAGATGATGATGATAACAAATTTTAGACGAAAATTTCAATTATCAATTTCGCTTTAACCTTATTGTATAGTACAACCTTAAGGCCACAGTGTAAGTAGTAGGGACAGTTATACTATAACTTGTAGTTATGTAGCGCAGGCTGGGTAGTTCTACTGTTATTTATTCTGTGGTATGACTCACCCTGTATAATGTCAAAGATCTACGCCAAGGTGAATCGCGACGGCAAAAAGTGTAGCTGATTTTCCTAACACGGTTCGATAGATCGAGTTTTGATATGATAGAAAAACACCGGGTAAGTTTTTTTTTGTTCTTAAAAGGATTGCATTAGATCACTTATTATGCAGGTATGGGCAAAGGATTTATAAATATTTAGATTAAATTGAAACACTTCTTTTAGACATTCCATCGATAGGACCGACCTGTATGATCAACTAACAGGTTTTTTTCTCGTTATTAAGCTTTTTGCTTGACTACAGCTCACCTGGTGCTAAGTCACACTCGAAGATGCTAAAACACTCCTAGCCTGGAATGGAACTGGCTCTCAAGTGAGGTTGTCGGAACACACTGTTAGGTGTTTGGCGGCAGATTTTCAACTTCAGTGTAGTAGCTAGCCAGCCGAGTACTAGAAAATTCTTTACCACCACGCTATGGTTTCCTCAAGATGTTTTCTTTCACCGGAAGCTCAAGCTTATTTCCGGGATTGGAACTCCCGCCTTTTGGCGTGTAAACCGACCGCGCTAACCACTGAGCAAGACAACCTGGCTTCGATTGTCATCGAAGATTAATCTTTCGTTAAATTCTTGTTTACTGAGCACAGTAGATGAAATATTACTTGAAGATGCTTGTAAAGTTTTGGCTTCAATTCCCGGCTGGGAAGCTTGAATGGAATTTATTAAATTTTTGAGCCTGGGCTTAATGTTCCACAACATTACCGAAACGAAGTCCTAGAGGCGAGCTATAAATATGTTATATAGATATATTATCATCATCATCATCGGTCAATCGAAGTCCACTGCTTACTGCTGCTGGACATAGGCCCCTCCCAAGACACGCCACTCAGCCCGATCTTCGGATTTTCGCTTCCATCCACCGCTAGCTGTCCTACGTATATCATCACTCCATCGAGTCTCAGGGTGTCCTACGCTTCGTTTGCCAATTCGCGGTCTCCACTCCAGAACACGTCTACCCCAGCGGTTATCGGTTCTGCGACAGATATTTCCAGCCCATTGCCACTTCAGCTTGCTAATACGCTGAGCTATGTCTGTGACTTTTGTTCTCTGGCGAATTACTTCATTAGATATATAGGAAATCTTTATTGAGCGCACCAGAAATTAAAAAAAAAACTACCTATGTGCTTGTGCCACAAGTAGCGATCTCTTCCAAGCAGCCAGGAATGCAAAACAGATAATAGACAAAGAACAGACGCCGGAAGGTGTAACACTTTTTAATGACAATTTAAATGAATATACATAATGTATATGATATTTATTCATGTATGTATAAATATACGTATACAAGTTACAATAAAATAAAAATACTAAAGAGTTAAAGTAAATATACATCACTACATATTATAAAACAAAGTCGTCCGGCGCGTCTGTCTGTCTGTTCGCAATAAACTTAAAAACTACTGCACGGATTATCATGCTATATAATTTGTCAAGGTTTTGTGTAAATTGGTGGAAATATGATGATATTGTTGAAAGTGTCGGAAAAAGTCAAGCCACCTGGGGGCTTTTATCGTAAATGCTGCCTTATCCCTTTGAGATGACAACAATGCTGAAAACAATGCATGGTGAAATATTCCTCTTTTATAGATCTACAAAAAAGTCCCTGGTGGCATATATCTACCTTTTAAGGATACCTTACTATACCCATTCTTACTACCCGTGCGAAGCCGGAGCGGGTCGTTAGTAATCCATAAAACAATGACACAAAAAAAAACATAAATAATTACAGAGTTATTTCCGTAAGATAAATAAATTATTCACGAGAATGTTTGTCGTAAAAATGGCTTACAAAAACAATACAACTTTGAATTTAAAAAAATAAGCGTGGACATATTTATAACATAAACCCTTCAAAACAAAGTCTGGAACATTAGCATATCAAATTTACGTATTAAAAATTATAATTATGACATTAAAACATACAAGCATTGTATTCAAATTATTCAAAAGCTACAGTATCCCGGTAGGTTTTGTAGTTTATTCTGCAAGTTAATTGAACGCGCAGTGCTTTTTTTTTTATAAAAACCAAAGTTAAAGATAATACCAAAACTTGATATAAAAAGAAACGCATGACTCGCTTGTTATTTGATTTTTGTTTATAATATTGAATTATTTGTTTACTAGCGACCCGCCCCGGCTTCGTAGATCGGCTTTTTTGTAGATCTATAAAAAAGGAATATTCCACCATGCATTGTTTTGTTATATCTCAAAGGGATTAGGCAGGCATTCGTTTGGCCACGATCTCACCTGATGAAAAGCGACGTGGCCAAAGATGGGAGCACGCTCTTTAAATTATTCCAGTTTGGATAAAAAGCTTTGGCTTTTATGTTATAATTTTGTATAACTTATTTGTTAGCATCTGTTCATTTTCCGTATAAAATAAGTTGAATGTGTATTTTTTGTCGATTACCGCAGATAAATTACAATATATCGAAATTCAATGGAGTCCTTGAAATAACATTCGATATATTATTATTATTTAAAGGAATACGTTACGTTACGTTCGGCTTACTTTGACCGCCATCTCATCTGATGTTAAGTGATGATGCGGTCTAATCTGGAGGACGCTTGCCTTGAAGATACTGATTCACTCTCGACTTGAATACACCCAGATTATATCCATCGGGGAATACCCACTCAGGAACCGCATTCAACTGTCTAGCAGTCCGCACAATGAACATGGAATCAAATAATTTCGTTCGAGTTTTTGGAACGTCGACCATGAAACGATGTCGCTTTTTTGAGCTTTTGCCTGTCCGATAGAAAAATGGAATGGAATCGATAATGCTAATAGGAAAGACCATAATGAACGGGATCTACATAAGCTGCCCACGTGGCATATATCGACAGCTAATGTCAATTCTGTACATTTTTTACTTTTGTATTATCGTTATTGCTAACCGAATGTTACCTTTCTCTACCCTTGGATTTGAATCAGCAAAAAACGCGGCATAATCAAGAAACCATAGCGTGGTGGTAGCTAGCATCCTATGCTTTCTAATTGGTCTGCTGAATAGATAGACCTAGAATAGACCAAGCTTAAGGGTAGATTTTTAATTGAAAATTCGAGTTGAGATTTTTTGCTAAACACCAAATGATGTACGAGTATTTTGGTAGGTTTATTTTATGCCTAATTTTCTTTAGGTCTAAAAGACTTTGTGTTCATAGATCTAGCCTGTCTAACATAAAATAACGATTATTATATATTCCTATTTTCGATCTTTCGCAACCCAACGAATGGTTCTTTCTTGATTCTTGGTGAAGCCACAGAATAAATACTACATAGCTAATAAAAGTGTAGGTATTGTATGCCATAGCACAGTCGTGGTGCGGAAGCACGTTTTTATATACCAATGTCTCAACTAGGAGAAAAAAAAATTGGGAAGTGATTGCAATAGTACCTACCAGCGATTTATAATTATTTTTAGTTCCTGTATTTTTTTTTGTTCGTTTCGTACGTACTTAGCTTCGGCTAAATTACTAGTTCCTAATGTCACAGTTAATAACTTTACAATCATACCAAGCAGTAAAAATTACAATTCATAAAATTGTATAGAGGAAATCATCGTTAAATATATTCATGTCAGAGTTATTAAAATATCAAAAATATATAAACAAAATCGTAACAATGAAGCGAATAAAGTGATTTTGTGGTAAGCCATGATGGTTTTATGTAAAAAGTCTAGATTGCAGTGGTGTTTAAAAAAAAAAAAAAAATTCTAAGACAAACGAGACGCTCTCCTGATGGTAAGAACTGCCTCTCAAGTGAAGCTGTCGGAATATACCGTCAGGTGCTTGGCGACATGCACAAAAATTTATAAATGATTCACGATTGTAATGTATAGCGTGATAAATACTTATATAATTATTATAATGTTTGTGATTTTCAGGTGGGGTCTGGTCGGTGCAGTTCTCCGGGCACGGGGCCCTTGTCCCCCGCGGAGGGCCCCCGGTGGCCCCACGCGCACCACGCACATCCCCTACACCACGCGCTTCTATCATCCAGCGTGAAGCGAGGGAAGGAACTGTTAGTAAGCTGTGATTCATGCTCATTGCGAATAGAACTGACTAAATTGACATTTTCGGCGCGAAAACTTGATAAAGCTAGGCAGCGGTCGGCAACGTTTTGGCAGGCGGGGGCCACAAGGTAGCAAAATAAAATAAAGGCGGGCCTCACTTGTGATATTAACCCTAGAATTACGGCCATTTTAACCATATCATAGAATTTTATTGTCATTCTCTTTACCTCCAGTTCCGTACAAGGCAGGGCAGACAGCAGGGTAAGACAGGGTGTGGCAGGGTATTAGTTCTATAAAGTATTTTATAACGTAAATGTATTGTTTACATGTCTAACCGCATTAGAACTAAGGATATGTAAGTATTGCAGTAATGAATCGTGCTTGCATTAACTCACCTATATTACCATCAACAATATTCTCACATTCGATTATTCACTTTACTGTGCGTTGTTTGAGTTCATTTTCCTGGTGCTTTTGAATTTGTACCGTCATCTGGTAATCTAGATTCTGTAAAGGTTTGTAGGTAGGTAACGTATAAAATATGTACAGTATGGATGATATTATAAAATAGACTTTATTACGGTGAATTACAGATTTGATTTCAATAAATATTTCGCGGCTTGTACCTTTCTCTTAAAAATTTACTTCGTGAAATGTTTTGATGAAACTTAAAAGTTATTAGACGTTGCTTAACATCTGGGCTGGACCCAAAGAAAGAGAGATACGGTAATAGATAAGAATTAGTTCATGTGTCTAATGTTTAATGAATTTTGGTTCTGGACAGCTAATTTCTACGCGATTTCAGGGTAGGTTTTATACTAAAAGTTTTTCACATAGTTGAGTATTATAATGATCTTTTCGGCTTATTACAGCCGTTCCGCGTAACCCAGTATAAAGATATCGTCACAGATACGAAATATCCGTTTTATAAATACGCCCTTTTTATTAACAAATATGGTTGACTGCCCTGTTAGCTCATTCGGTAGAGTATCTGCCTCAAGAGCAATGAAGGTGGGTTCGATTCCCACCATGACAAACATTTATGTGATAGATGTAATTATTAAACTTTTGCGACTTGAACACAACCCGCACTCTCCAGAAACGTCGAGGTAAATAAAACTATTTTCATAGTATTTTGTGCGCGATCAAGACCCGGTGATAAACATAATTATTTATTTGACAATAAATGTTTGTCCTGGTGTTCTGTAAGTATTAAAAAAAAGTATATAAGTATTCTATCTGGTTCCTATAATACAAGCTTTGGTTAGTTTGGGGCTAGATGGCGCTATGTGAAATAAATAAATAAATATTGTAGGACACATTACACACAGCGCCATCTAACCCCAAACTAAGCAGAGCTTGTGTGATGGTAGTCAGATAACTGATAGGATACATAAATACTTTTTTTGTAAATACATACTTATAATACATACAGAACACCCAGACACAGAACAAACATTTGTTTATACCAAACAAACATTTGTCCTTGGCGGGAATCGAACCCATGCCCTACAGCTCAGGCAGACATACTCCCAATGAGCCAACAGGGCTGTCATGATATTTATTTATGGCGTTTGCCCGCCATTTCACCTGATGTTAACCAACAATTTGTTCGCCACGGTCGAATCTAGAAGTGTGTGGGGTCCATACTGGCCGTATTCTCTTGTAGGCACTACGTAAGCGGCTTATCTTGATTTAAAGCTAAGGCTCTAGGTTAGGTCTTACTTTCAAGATAATCTAGCTGCTATGTACGTAATCCAAGATAGCAAACATGGTATGAAACACATTGACTTCACTCTTCCCACGCATCTATTATTTTGTGTATGCGGCTAAGGTGACCATTTAAATTTAAGTAAAATATGGGACATTTTCATAATTGTAACGACTGTTAATAGTATTAGCTTTTGTTATTAATATAGCTTATAGATATCTGTAACTGAAGTTTTGAGATGTCTACTATTTATTTATTAAAGAGAATACTTGTTCCAGTCGCATACTAAAATTTACATGATTCAAATTGTTAATGTGGTACTTCCAGCCAACGATTTTCGTTCGAAACGACTAGATTATTCCAATATGTCACTTTTCCATATAATTTCTTATACACTGAGAGAAGACATTGTATTTTATAGATTTGTACCCGATTGTCAAGGAAGGGATGTTTTTCACGCGTATCTTGTATGTATGTATGTATGTATGTATGCAAATTTCTTTATTACCTCGTATCTTCCAAACGGCCGAATGGATTACGACAATTAAGGTATTTGTCTCAATAACCCAAAAGTCCTTAGTGGGTGGTTTAAAAAAAAAACAAGACGGTCAATTTTTGACTTTAATTTTTAAAAAAAACCTATAAAGTAGGGTATCTACATAAAGGCAATTAAAAGAGGATTACAAATATATATATATATATATATATAAGTTATATGTTTATATTTAATTAGGAATAATAAATTTGTTAAAAAAAAATCCTTTAATTATATCTATTTTAATCGTAGTCAAGTTATAGATTTTTTTAATCTCTTCAGTTTGTAATATTTGCATTCATCGTAACTGTAAACGGGACAACTCGCTTTCCTCGGGGACACCGGGACGGAGTACTGGAAAAAGGGGCAGTCCCGTTTAAAACGGGACGTATGGTCACTTTATGTGTGCCTTCGATGCCTCACAACGATTCCTTGTATCTTGAATGGCATTGGACGAATACAAAAATGCAAGTAGCCAAAACGTTTAATCAGATTTAAGATATCATTGAATCGCGACGTGAAAAAGTGTTTTAATTTACTTCTGTAGTGGGAGGCAATTCAGAAAACTGATGATAATAAAATTAGGGATACAGTTAGGTGTTGGAGCTACATAATTATATATCATCTATATCATAGTTCTTTATTGATAATATCAGTTACAACTCAATTAAATAATCACTACATATTATAAAACGTTGTCCGCCGCGTCTGTCTGTTTATCAGTCTGTTCGCGATAAACTTGAAAAACTACTGAACGGATTATGATGCGAGTTTCGTAAATACATAGAGTATATAATTTGTCAAGATTTTGTGTAAATTGGTTGAAATATGATGATAATTGTTGGAAGTGTCGCTAAAAGTAAGCCACTTGGGAGCTTTCATCGAAAACGCTGCCTAATCCCTTTGAGATATAACAAAACAATACATGGCGGGATATTCTTCTTTTATAGATCTACAAAAAAGTCCGCGATGGCATATATCTACTATTTAAGGATAGCTCACTATACCAATTCGCTTCCCGCAGTCTGTACTGTAGATAAATCAAGTGAGTTTCACCAAAAGACAGAGTGATTCAAGAGGAAGGTTTATGTAAGTATATAATACTTGCATATGCACCATATTTATGTCTACATTGCAACCGTGCAAAAATAGGACGCAAGTTAAAAAAATAAATTAAAAAAATGACGATTAGAAAAATGAATACATTCAATATTAAAAATTATACGATCCTCAATTTCATCATGTCATCGAACCCATAGAATGCCTTCTCGATGAGGCAAGTCTTTAATTTCCGTTTATACGATTGACTAGGGGAGTATCCAAAATGTTATTACACCACTCGTTGGCTAAAGGCCCGGCCAATTAGCAAGTTGAAGTGACAGAGGGCACATAACACGCAGAACTGATGGCTTATGGGGCTGCAAAGTTCTGAAGTGGAGACCACGGACCGGCAAGCGCAGTGTAGGACGTCCACCCACAAGGTAGACAGACGACCTAATAAAGACCGCAGGAACGCGCTGGATGCGAGCCGCTTCTAACTGGTCTTTATGGAAGTCAGTGGCGGAGGCCTATTTCAAGCAGTGGCCGCCCTACGGCTGAGATGATGAGGCTAAAGGATCTAAAGAAAATAAAAATAAAAAATAAGATAAAGAGCTAAAACACTTCTGTAGCGAAACAGTTCAATGGTTTTCGCGGTAGGATCACAAGACGGATGGCGTTGGTTCCAATCCAAAGCTCATTGTTGGGGTTTGAACCCACGCTCTTCGGCGAGTGAACCGACCGCGTTAACCACCGAGCTATCATCGCTAAAAAGTTACTAATAGCCGAAAAATGGTTTGCAAATTTTTAAACGGACAACTTACATATTAACATAGCAAGTTAAATAAAAGCTTATAGGAAAAAAAGTATTAGTGTTTCCGTAAACATCCTTGAGCTGTCGATACCTCGCACGTCACAGCCTCCAAGGATATTAGACAGTAATTGACAGCTTGACTGATATACCAATATTTATTCGCAATACGTGCCCTTTGAAACGCGTCCGGGGAATATCACGGGCTGAATTTTTGTGGATATTATTTATGTGTAGGTTGAAAGGTAGACGTATTCATATTCGTACACGCCACTGACAGGATTTTGTCGTTTAACCTTTTGTTTTGTTGAATAGACAACATAAATAATGTAACTCTTTTGTAGCGATGATAGCTCAGTGGTTAGCGCGGTCGGTTCACACGCCGAAGGGCGTGGGTTCAAACCCCAACAATGAGCTTGAGCTACCGGTGAAGGAAAACATTGTGAGGAAACTATAGCATGGTGCTACAGTACTTGTCGGTTGTACAACCGGTCTTTATGGAAGTCAATGGGGGAGGCATATGTCTAGCAGTGGACGTCCTACGGCTGAGATGATGATGAATCTCAGGATTCTACCACCAGAATCTAGCCTTAAACATACGAATTAGTAGTAGTATGTGATTAATTATTAACTTTTTTTTAAACATTTATCTAATAAATCATTTGTTTAGCCGTTTAGAAGGCGCCTATAAAGCGACATACTATATTAAGAAAAATCGTTACCTAATCGCGAACTTTGAGTTTTTTTTAATAACAATAATGAAATTTAAAAATAAATGTTAGGGTTCATCAAAAATTTACGTTACCCCGGAGATACAATTTTTAATGGTATACACTAAAAAACATAATCTCGTTTACACATATTCAATATTTAAGTTTATTCATCTAAATAATCTGAGTTTGCTTTTGGCTCCACTAATGTTAAAAGACCTGAAGAGTTAAAATATGAAATAATAACTTGCTATGTTTGTATTGTCAACAGCGATGGTCGCAGGTGGTCGGTCGCTTCTCTACCTTCTTCCGGCTATGGGACCACACCTGGCAGCTCTAGTTTATCAGTAAGTATCACGTTTGTTACGTTCCCATGTTAAAGTAAGTGGAGTGACAACCCTGACTCCACATTTAAAGTACGATTGGGCGCCTGTCCTCACAGTGAGGCACATGACATTTGGTTGCCACTCGCTGCTCGGCTCGCAATTATATCTAGCACCGATTTGTTGAAACTAAACAATAACACATCCGGTGGCCTTCTTCAAGGAGTTCGTTGCACTCTGCTTTGACTCCTTGAAGAAGAACACTTGATTAACCGAAACTATTTTTAAAGTCGGAGTATTGGGCAATATATATAGTTTATTGAATACTTGTTATGTTGAATACACACACATAAATATGTAGTTAATTATATTTATGTAGATGTGTTGCAACCCTGTGTTACCGCAGTTAAACCGTTTTAGAGTTAGCGGTGCCTAACCGTATATAAGAACCCTCGTACCACATAATAAGTTGCAATTTCGCGTGCTGCTGACGATCGTAGGAATAGGTAAATTTTTACATTAACTCGACATTATTCCAGAGTGATTCTTATTGAGTAGTACACGTTAGTACTATTATTTATTCTGTGACCAATGTTAGTCTACGCAACTATGTAACACGTTGTGCTGTGAGACCGCCTTGCGGAACTTTGGCTATATTCAAAACCGTATACGATAAAAAATAGTTGTTGAAGCTCTTTTTTTAACCGACTTTGTAGTTTTTTTTGTAGCGATGGTAGCTCAGTGGTTAGCGCGGTCGGTTCACACTCCGAAGGGCGTAGGTTTAAACCCCAACAATGAGCTTGAGCTGCCGGTGAAGGAAACCATAGCGTGGTGGTAAGGCATTTTCAAGTACTCGACTGGCTAGCTACCGCCCTCAAGTTGTAAATCTGCCTCCAAGCACCTAACGGTGTGTTCCAGCAGCCACACTTGAGCGCCAGTTCCATTATAGGTTAGGTGTGTTTACCATTTTCAAGTTCAAGTTCAAGTCATTTATTCGCGATAAATTGTTTACATAAGGTCTTCGACCAAACTATCACTTAATATCAGGTAAGCTGTAGTCAAAAACTTAGCCAGACAAAATAATGATGAATGAATCGATTTCCTTAATATTTTTTTTAATAGAAAATGTTTGGTAATTGTTTTTTTTTAAATATCTTTGTTACTAAAAAAATTAAGTCCTGTGATATTTTTCATGTACGCTATTATAAACCACGGAAGACAAAATTTGTGGTAAGCGCTTACTTGCCGTTATATTGAGTGACCTCGTTCAATGTCAACCAGAATTTTGAACTTCAACAGTTCAAAATACCACACGGCGGTGTATTGCACTCGTTACCTTGCGACCCTTGAGTCATATCAAATCTGTTATCAAAATCGCTTATCAAATCTCTTTATCCTTAGTAATTTCATCGGAAACATTAATATTCAATGTGTAACAGAGGTAGGTAATATTTGCACACCATATTTTTTAAAATTATAAACAATCTTTACATTAATGTTATAAAGGCGAAAGTTTTAGTGTGTAAGTGTGTTTGTATGTTACTTTTTCACGCTCAAACGGCTGGACCAATTTTGATGAAATATATGGTAGTAGTATGGTAATTTGGTATGGAGGCAGCTGACACTCTAGATTAACACATATATCCCGAAAAAATCTAGTGTTCAAAATTTACAACTTAAATTAAGTTATTACTATTTTTTTATCTAAAAGTAATGAGACTCTAGTTGAGTAATGCACTTGTTCCAAGTACAATGATTCACTATGCATTTCAGTGTAAATTTACTTGTTTACTTTTCTGAGTAGGTTATTAAGTGTATAGGATGTATGCATACTCATGGACGTGACCTACTCGTCGTGCTAGTTAGAATATAATTTCTGCACATGTCCACAAAGTGATGATTTCGCATGTACTATTATATTATATTCTGGCGCTATTACTGTGTACCAGTTTGAAGGGTACTGCAGCTAGCGAAATTACATGCCTGTTGAGACTAACCATCGAAAGTCTCAAAGTAATGAGCGCCAAACGATGCCTTGGACTTTGTTTTTTTACACTAAGTTGGGTACACTAAGTACATCAGGAGAGAGTCTCATTACTTTAAAAAAAAGTCTCATCTATATCAAAATCGGTTCAGCCTTTTGGTACCTATAATACAAGCATCACATGTTAAACCTATAATACACCTCTGTTTGCATCAGGAGGTAAAATATTTTTAATACGTGCGGGCCATTGATGTATAAAAAACCTTTAATATATCAATGCGTCCGGGGGATGTATCTTTCTATCCGACTTCTTCTTGTTCTTCTTAGTCGGCATCTTCATTGCTGAAGGTCGTGTCTAGTCTTAAATGTACTCAGTGTAGCATGTTCCTCCATGTGTTTCTGTTCTCGGCGGTCTTAATAGCTTTAGTAATTAGCCAGTGATCGTGTTTATCAGGTCTGACCAACCGGTCGGTGAGCGACCGCGCGGTCTTTTTCCATCGACCTGACCAATTACCATCAGCTTTTCCAGGCTATCAAGGTTCCTGCGAGTGTCGTGTCCAAAATATCCGAGTATTCGCTGAAAGCAAATCGTGGACAGCCTTGTGGATATTATTTATTTTTCTTGTAGAATAGACATGTTCGTTGGTTTGATGTGCGGTCCATGGAACTCGCAACATACGGCTCCAGCACCACAATTTAAAAGCATACATTTTCGCTCTTTCTTTCTGCTTTCTTGTCCAAGATTCTAACCGACAACGATTCATTTTAAAAAAACTTTGTAAAAAAAATTATTACCTTTTTTGCACATGAAATAGATCTACGTTTGGTCACCAACTCGCCTGGTGAAGGACGGTTTGGCCGAGGATGGAGTTCGTCGATGTAGTAGTATTCACTTTAGCCCTAAAAAGTTCAGAAAGGATTTATGTAGTATATTGCCCAATTTGGTTTTTGTTTGGTGGCTATGTCCGATTTTTGTTTTTTATTGATGTTACCTGTCAAAAATATCCTATGTAAAAAGGCTTACTACAAAATATCAGATTATCTAGACGATAAAAAAGCTTGGGACGAGTTTTGCTCCAACTCGAAAACTAACAATCTAACAAGGTAAAGGTTTCTTGTTCGCTTCTTTACTTTACCTCAAAAAGATTGAAGTGAACGAAAGATCAAAGTGATCACTTTATTTCCTAGTTTTAAGTATGTTTATAATTTGTGACGTGTGACGTGTCCAAGAGTCCTGTAAGGTCTAAAGGAAATAAAGCACTTTGAGTTTTGAGTTTTTTGAGTTTTGTTATTGTGCAAGCCAGAAATGAAAGGAGTCGGTAGTGGGTACTTTTGAAATATATTCGATGTAACATTGTAACCTCATATTAATTACAATGATTCTGATAGTGCATGACCGTACGAAGTTTTGTTTTCGAGATATTTGCGAACCATGATTTGAGTATAATTTTATCAACATAATATATCTGAATGATATATAAACATGACTAGGTTGGCACAGTATGACGCTAGTTCTGATTATAAAACTAAAGCTAATAGAAAAGTATTTTTTATTAGCCTAGCAGACAGCTTTAATGTTGTTTGAAGCGATGATAGCTCAGTGGTTAGCGCAGTCGATTCGCATGCCGTAGGACGTGGGTTCAAACCCCAACAATGAGCTTGAGCTGCCGGTGAAGGAAACCATAGCATGGTGGTAGGGTACTTTCTAGTACTCAGCTGGCTAGCTACCACTCTCAAGTTGAAAATCTGACGCCAAGCATGACTGCCCAAAAAAAAATGTAATGTTTTCAGGTTTTATGTATGTATGTATGTTTCTTTATTTTGTAGGAAAATAACTTTTTATTTAATCTTCATACGTATAGCAAATGTTTCAAGTAAACTATAGAAAAAGAGACTCACTCACTCTTTCTTTCCTGTCGAACGAACCAAGTTAATAAAACAAGTTTAATTTCGATCTAAAACAAATTTAAAAAGTGAAACACCAGAAGTCGATGTAGGTAATTATTTCTTTATAGATCTTATCAATAATAATCAGTCATCAGCACTAATTGTTTTGGATTTATTTTGTTGGCGTCGTCTAGGTATGTCTTGAGTCATTGATCTCAGTTTCAAAATCCCGTTGTACACGTACTGAGACAGCAAATTTAAATTTACGGATAGTTTTTTATAGCGATGATAGCTCAGTGGTTTAGCGCGGTCGATTCGCATGCCGAAGGGCGTGGGTTCAAACCCCAACAATGAGCTTGAGCTGTCGCTGAAGGAAAACATCGTGAGGAAACCATAGCGTGGTGGTAGAGTACTTTGTAGTACTCGGCTGGCTAGCTACCACCCTTAAGTTGAAAATCTGCCGCCAAGCATCTAACAGTGTGTTCCGGCAGCCTCACTTGAGAGCCAGTACCATTCCAAGCTAGGTGTGCTTTACCATCTTCGACCACACCGTCACTCAACATCAGGTGAGTTGTGGTCAAACACCAAGCTTGTCAGCTATAAAAAAAAAAAAGTAATCTTATTGCATTTGCCTACCATTTCCCACGGCTGGGTCCATGCGTCCATAGAACTGTCAACGAAAAATAATTTTGTTTATATTACAATACGCAAACTATTGCCATTTCACATCTATTCATTTCATTTCATTCCTTCTCTCTTTTATTATCTTTAGTCTATGTATGTATATCAATAGATCTACCACCACGCTGGCCAACTGCGGGTTAGCAGGCTTCACATATCTTAGAGAACTTTTTTAAAATATAATACCTAGGTATAATATTATTATATGAACTCTTGGACATCATGTAGTTTTCCTCACAATTAATAAATTACTAGTAAGTAATTATATTTTTTTATTGACATTTTATTATGCCTACTGTTATTTCATTAAGTGTTATGATTTTGTCATTTTTAATGTTTTATATATTAATGGAAAAATAACCTGCAACTTTGGTGTTATCTATAAAATATTGTAACCGTTAAACTATACGATAATGCACTTCTGCCTCCGTTTTTCAGTCACTAAGTTCGTATCAAGATTGTAAATCTGATAAAAAAAAGGGAAAGTTTGTGTAACTTAGACGTAACGTAGCGATGATAGCTCAGTGGTTAGCGCGGTTCGCATGCCGAAGGCCGTGGGTTCAAACCCCAACAATGAGCTTGAGCTGCCACTTAACGAAAAACATCGTGAGGAAACCATAGCGTGGTGGTAGGGTACTTTCTTGTACTCGGCTGGCTAGCTACCACCCACCCTTAAGTTGAAAATCTGCCAAGCATTTAACGGTATATTCCGGCAGCCTCACTTGAGAGCCAGTTCCATTCCAGGCTAGGTGTACTTTATCTTCTTCGACCACACCGTCATTTATCATCAGGTGAGCTGTGGTCAAACACCTAGCCTGTCAGCCATAAAAAAAGTCGCAAAGTTCGTACTAAGATTGTAAATGTAACAGAAAAGAATTAAAAAATTTGTGTAACTTAGAGAAAACGTTCTAAGTTGTGAACTTAGGCCATCCTCAGAACAATACGTTTAACAATATGATAATGTAGGACTTCCTCCCCCGTGTTGCAGTCGCAATGCTCGTCCCAGGAGCGCCTGCTGGCGGTGCAGGTGGAGCCGCCGCGCCCGTGCCCGCACTGCTACCAGCACCAGAACTCGCTCAAGTAAGTCATCCTACTGTTGCTTTGTGACTTAGAAAAGCGAGTCACAAGAACGAGTCAGTTCAAGACCGGGTTGTGTTGAAGGTTAATATACGTGACATGCGTAGACGCTTGTATCTGAACGGTTACAGTTAAAAATGAGTCAAGACTTTTTAAATTACTTTTATATCCTTATTTTTTTAAATTAGAAATAGGCTTACGTTTGACCGCCATCTCATCTGATGTTAAGTGACGATGCGTTCTAAGATGGATCACGCTTGCCAAGAAGATACCGATTCACTCTCCACTTGAAGACACCCAGATAATATCCAACGGGGAACACCCACTCAGGCAGCGAATTCCACTGTCTAGCAGTCAGCACTGCGCAGCACAGTCACAGAACGTGGAATCAATTCGTTTCGTTCGAGTATTTGGAACATCGACTATGGAACGATGTCGCTTTTTTGAGCTTTTGGCTGTCCTATAGAAAAATGGGCATGGGGGAATAAGACCATGTAGTTCTGACCACTCTCCGAAATGAATCCGATAAAAATGGATAAACTAGCAACTTTGCGACGATATCTTAGGGCCTAGAACATCGAGAACATAAAGCCTAGAATCTATGTTTGTTAAGCGAAGTTTCAGTCTACGATGGAGAATGCTTACTCAAAATAACCGATTCATTTGCGACTTGGGAACACCCAGTTGAGCACCAAATTCCAATGCTTAGCAGTTAGTATGATGAAAGCGGAATCGATCCGTTGGTTGTTTTGTTCTGGCATTAGCAGTCCTGGCATTAGCTTTGTAGCGATGATGGCTCAGTGGTTAGCGCGGTAGGTTCGCATGCCGAAGGGCGTGGGTTCAAACTCCAACAATGAGCTTGAGCTGCCGGTGAAGGAAAACATCGTGAGGAAACCATAGCGTGGTGGTAGGACCACCCTCAAGTTGAAAATCTGCCGCCAAGCATCTAACGGTGTGTTCCGGTAGCCTCACTTGAGAGCCAGTACCATTCCAGACTAGGTGTGCTTTACCATCTTCGACCACATCGTCCCTTAACATCAGGTGAGCTGTGGTTAAACACCTACCTTGTCAGCCATTAAAAAAAAAAAGTACTCTATGTTATTGATCGTCCAAGCTTTAAGATACTATTTTACTTAACTGGTCGCATGCTGTTCTTACTTGCAGCAGTTCACAAGGCAGTGGTATGAATAACTGGGCGTCGCTGTCGGACAGCGGTGGAAGCGGCAACGCGGCCACGTCGCAGAGCCCCGCGCGGCGCGTGCGTAGTCGCAGTCTCAGGTGAATATGCACAGTAATTTTTTGATTGGAGTAAGCAGGCCCTTGTTTATTGTTTTATCTCTGTCAACGTACATACTCTTTTTCTCTATAACATATTGGAAACCGCGAACAAAAAATATTGCTCCATACATTTCATTAAAGGCCAACATATTTTTCCTGATTAGCTTTTTTCGCAGTTAAATTAAAAAAATAATTAATTTAATTTATTGAGATAAAAACGACCATTCTAATCAATTATATCTATCTCACAATTCAAAAAGGTTCTACAAAAATATCAAAATAATTATACAAGTGTCAATATAAGGTAAATTTAAATCTAAACGTCAAAATAATAAAATTATACAAATGGCAAGAGCAAATTTTCAAATAAAAACATACCTTTTTTGCAGTTCAAGTGGTTCTTAATAATGAGTACAATAACCCCCGTTCGGGTTAGTAGGTACATCCAAAGCTTATAACCCTGTACTTTATCTAAGCTCTAACTTATTGCAAACTAGCTGCGCCCCGCGGTTTTACCCGCGTGGTGATAGATAAAGATGATGAAAAGTATCCTATGTTTTATTCCAGGGCCTAAAGTATCTACATGCAAAATTTCATCCAGATCCTTTCAGCCGTTCTGGTGTGATTGAGTAACAAACATCCATCCATCCAAACTTTCACAAATATAATATTAGTGGGATAAGTTTGTAGATATGAGGTTGCAAATTACAGGCGAGGTTCAAGTTTGAATAGTTCACATATAGTCTGTAGTACGTTTTCGTTCTTCTCCAGTTCGCCAGCGCGTTCGGGCGCGGGCTCTAGTGGTGGCTCGGGATCCCGCGATGACGCCGTCTCTGCCATGTCTTCGCTCTTCGCAGCCAGGTTCCCCGCCGCGCAGCGGGCTATGGACGACAAGTAAGTGCATTGTTATTTTGCGCGGGCACATCTCTGTCGGAGGTTCATTTACTGTCGAATGCCTCACTGTATATCTGCGTTTTCCAGGATAAAAATAGCCTATGTATATTAATCCAAAATATTAGCTATCTGTCTTCCAAAATGGAATGCACTGTTTCTAGCGCCGGCATTCAGAACGGATACCGGAGGTTTTTTTTTATTGTTATACGCCTTAATGTCCAACTGAGTTTTCTAGAATAAAAAAAATACCTTGTGTTAATTCAAAATATTAATCTACACTCCAAATTTGAGTTCGATGTTTCTAGCGCCGGCACTTAAAACGGCTGCCGGAGGTTTTTTTATTGTATGTTTCTAGTGCCGGCACTTAGAGCGGCTGCCGGAGGTTCTTTTTTTAAACGATTTTTTTAGGATTTCCTAGTAAGTTTCCTCAGTCTTTATTTTATGCCCACGAAATGATGAGGTATCTGAGAGGCTTTCAATGTGTCTTTCTTTCAGACTGCGAGCGTTGATCGACGAGGTGACGGAACTGGATAAGAAGCCAGATCGGCCGCCCATCGAGAGATTTGTACAGCGTCAGGTATATTCGTCTACTAAGAAATTATTCTGTCTGACTGTATTTATTTACTATGTTAACTGACATGATTTTGACACATTTTTGTTTTATTTATATCTGATTACTTACGATTAGGTTGGAGATTCTGA
The DNA here is from genome assembly GCA_950106695.1 of Biston stratarius. NCBI lineage: Eukaryota > Metazoa > Arthropoda > Insecta > Lepidoptera > Geometridae > Biston > Biston stratarius. The sequence goes on from OX467108.1 coordinate 8,648,181, forward strand.
CTATAGTTTCGGTTACGACCTTTTTCAAGGAGTTAAAGAGTACGACGCCATCCTACATCGTATTGCGGTCCGCAGCGCACCTCCCATGTGTAGAGTGTCATGTTTAGCTTGTTGCAATTTTATCAAACTTCAAAAAAGTAAGATCCTAAATTAAATTTTCAATGTATACGATTTTTCTGATATTTGTGAACTGATTGACATGTTTTTTGAAAGACTTTTTTAGTAGCGGCAATACTTATGAGCTCGAGTTGTTGACATGCTAATGTAACCGCGTCAGCGACATGCTGCCATCAGTTTTTACTTCTGTCGGACTGCCTATTTCATTGAAGCTTCCCCATACAGACGCGTCACGTATCATAAATAGTGACGTCACGGCCTGTAATACGACCTACAAAAAACCCTGACTTGGTTTGATGAAAGTGCCACTGTTTATGATAGTGGACGAGGAAATACGCAACCTTTTCTATATAAGTGGTCATGTTTGCGTCCACGAATTTAGGCCGATCCTGTGTGGGGAAAGCTTAACCTTGGTTGAGTAGCTCCAATACTTTAAGCATAACATTTAATCATTGTATTAAACCAGATTTCATTATTTTTAAGGCTATGTTGGTAAATCCTTGATTTTTAATCGGTTTCTTGTTGGATAGGTGTTGGAGATGGCTCGCGACTGCCTCCACAAGTCTGAGTCGAAGCAGGTCACCAGCAGCTATTTCTACGACATGTCAGATAGCTTGGATCGGTTACTTGCTGAGGTAATTTAAATTATTGATTTATGTTTTCTTCTGTTATAACCAGTATTTAATGAAAAATCTTGTGAAATAAGAATGTGAAATAAGTCACTCAAAAATTATTTACTATTTATTAACCTATATCACATCACATCATCAGCCATAGGACGCTCACTGCTGGACATAGGGCTACTGCCTTTTGGGGGTTTGCCAATACTCGCCACGCTTGGCAGGCGGGTTGGCGGGCGCAGTTAGGTGTGATTGTTCAAGAAAGACGCTGCTGCCCATATTCCGGATTACATCCCTTAGCCGACTCTTACGGCAACCACGGGTAGAGAGGGTGGGGTACTATTCTTACGCCGGCGCCACCATGTCATTATTAACCTATTAACCTATATGCTGTCGCTTAATACATAAATGGGATAGATAGATAGATAGAAACTCTTTATTGTGCACACCAAAAATAGAAAAAGAGTATAGAAAACAAAATAATCTTATGAGTTAGTGCCACAAGTGGCGGCCTTATCGCTAAGAGCGATTTCGAAGCAAAGCTTGTACTGTGGAAGTCAAATAGCCGATAGAATACTTAAATACTTTTTTTTTCTTAATACATACAGAACATCCAGACACAATAAACATCTATGATTTTATAATACCACAAAATGTATGTTCTGAGTGGGAATCGAACCCACGCTCTACGCCTCTTTAAGCAGACATACTGCCAATCAGCCAACAGAGTAGTCGATTCGACACCAGGCGTTATTTTTATCATCAAGATAGTGCTGGTTTTGCTCATTACTTCTCATGATAATAAATATATTATAATTGTTTATTACAGACGCGAGAAAAGTCCGCAGATGCCGGTGCGCAGGTGGCGCCACTGGTGACGCGGCTAATCCTCGCTATGGCGCGACCGGCGCGTCTGCTGGAATGCCTGGAATTCGACCCTGAGCGATTCTACCGGCTGTTGGAAGCTGCAGAAGGACACGCCAGGAATTTACAGGTATTTACAGATTAGGGCAGAGAAGATAATCAGAATCTCGAAAACGGCTCCAACGATTTTCATGAAATTTAGTATGGGGTATCGGGGGCGATAAATCGATCTAGCTAGGTTTAATTTTTAGAATTTCAGCCGAGCAAAGCTTGGTCATCCATGTACTTACTATTTTATGCGTTGACAACATTAGACACTACACACAGCAAACGCTACTCTTACAGTTACGCTTTTAACGATAAGGCCGCCATTTATGGTACTAGCTCATGGGTTTCTTGTATGCGTTATATTTTTCATTTTTCTGATTTAAAGAGTTCAATGAGTTTCTATCTAACTAAAAATTAAACAAAAGGCATTAATCTGAATGCCCTGTTAGTTCGTTTGGTAGAATATCTGCTTCAAGAGCTGTAGGGCAGGGGTCAGCAACCTTTTGACAGACAGGAGCCACAAGGTGGCAAAATAAAGTAAAGGAAAAAAAATGTTAGGTAAATTGTAAAACATTTTTACAACCACCAAATAAATTTGTTAATAAAATGCAATAAAGTTATGCCGAATGGATTCATCCCTAGATTACAGTTAATCGCTTTATCTCTTTTGGGATCCTTTGTAACTTTTTAAGTCGTCATGATAATTTAACTACTGATAGATTTTTGTAATGTAAAAGTAATGAGACTAAGGGAACGCTCTCCTGATGGTAAGAGGTAACGCATGTCCATGACCAGCGATACGCAGAACTTTGACTAGCACAACGATGTTCAGGGCATCGCTGCTTTGGCGCTCATTACTTTGAGACTTTCCATAATTAGATTCGACTGTCCTGTAATTTCGCTAGCTGCAGTACCCTTCAAACTGGAACACGGTAATGTTTACACACCACTGCTTGGTGGCAGAATATATGGTTATTTCCGTTTCTGATGATAGCAGGTCTTTTTAAAAGCGGAGAATGAAAACAACAGCCTAGTCACAGCGCTGGTTGCAGACGCGCGCTTAGCTATAAGTACTTATAACTAACATTGCCATGGAGTGTTGGTTTCAAATTACTCAATTCAAATTTGAGTTAAGTATACTCATGAAAGTCAAAAGATTTTCAAAATGTTTAGTTAAACCGATCTTTATTTCCAGGGAATAACAACTGACATACCGCAGTACATAATTCACAAGTTGGGACTCTCGCGAGACCCGCTGGCAGAAATGAACGTGCCACCCGCGCCACCGCCCCCGCCCCCGCAAAACGCGTCCCCTTCCAAGTAAGACAACAAACAATTGCTTCTACAATATTTTAATTTCGTGTCAAATTATTGATATTGGTGTGGATATAGAATTGAATATAACTTTGTTGTATAATTATCTAAGTTTAATCATGTGTAATTGTATATGTATAATAAGTAAGTAGGTGTATGCGGCAGTAACAAACGCGGCCTAAAGCAATTTCTTCCAGTTTCTTCCAGTTATAATCTGAATCTCAGAAACGGCTCCAACGATTTTCATGAAATTTAGTATCCAGGGGGCTTTGGGGGCGATGAATCGGTTCATTCTAGATGCTTTCATTTTTAGAACACGTCGTTTTATCCGTGTTTTCAGGCAATGAAAAATTGCTACAATATCATTAGAATACGAAGGTATATTTCGCCACCTTCTATAAGGTTATAATAGCTCAGGTGGGAAATCGAGCGGTCCCGAATCCAGAAGACCCCGGTTCGAGTCCAGATGATTATCTTATTTCTCTTTTTTTTTTCTTCAAGTTCTTTAAAAAAACCGAGCAAAGCTTCGTCATCCAGATACTAAATACTTATACGCACACAACATACCATATTTTCTTATATTAAGCTAGCGTTTGACCTCCATCTCGTCTGATGTTAAGCGAAGATGCGGTCTACGATGGAGTACGTTTGCCTAGAATAAACCGATTCATTTGCCCCTTGCAGGCATCCAGGGTACACCCATTCGGACAGCAAACTATTGCTTAGCGGTTCACACGATGAAAGTGCGATAGTTTCACGATATGAACCGCTTAGGTCGAGTTTTAGAAACATCTACCATCAAGCGATGTGGCTTTTTGCTCCTGGCTGTCCGATAGTAAAATAGTCATGCAGTTCTGAAGCGCAGTCTCCAAAGTGTATCCGGTAGAAAACCGACAGACAAGCCCAAACACTATCCCACAACCTGAGCGTTTTTGTGGTACACTTTACTGAAAAACTGTCACTTCTATAGATTTGTGCTTTAACATAGTAATTTAACTTCATATCTAGATATGCTATCTGTCAAAAATTATAACCATAAAAAAAAAATGAACATTAACAATTTTGTATTCATTGGATAGAATGTTATTGTGCTACTAACGCCATCTGTTAGAAAACCTAAGAGTTAACATCGCTGCAACAGAACTAAACTCAATACTCAAATACATCGTAGTTAATCTATTTAATACTAGATGACACCACTAGAATTAGGTTGTAAAATAACAACTGTCTTAAAAATTATTACCCGTTAGAAAAACTGCACGTGCTCTCACAAAGCTCAGGTTTTTGCTAGTATATACATATATAGGTCCGTAATAGTTCTATAAAATAAGAGATGTAATCGCAGGGTTCTAAAGGTAAAGAATTGTTTTATATTTTTCTCTCTTCAGAATTCGCGGTCGCCAATCGCCGCCCGGAGCGCCCGGGAACAAGGACGGGGCTCCGCCCTCGGAAAGCGATTACCAAGTCATCAAACTGATCTCAAACGGAGCTTACGGAGCCGTCTACTTAGTCAAACACAAACAAACAAGACAGAGGTGAGACTGCTCTTTTCCTGAACACCACATTTTGTTTAAAGTTTTAAACAAACTTAGTCAAGAAAATTATAAGCTATATTCAATTGAAACCATAGCGTGGTTTTCAAAGTATTTTCTAATACTCGACTGGCTACTGGCTAGCTACCAAGTTGAAAATCCGTCGCCAATCACCGAACGGTGTGTATCGGCAGCCTCACTTGAGAGCCAGTTCCATTCCAGGTTAGGTGTGCTTTACCATCTTTGGCCACACCGTCACTTTACATCAGGTGAGCTGTGGTCAAACACCTAGCCTGTCAAACATAAAAAAAAAAACACCACGCTATGGTTTCCTCATGATTAACCATCATACGCAATAGATTTCAATAAAGAGGACTCATTATGACCCTTATTTTTAACCGACTTCAAAAAGGAGGAGGTTCTCAACTTAATTGTTTTTTTTATGTTGTATTAAAGTAATGTTTTCCCCGTGATCAGGTATGCAATGAAGAAAATAAGCAAGAACAATTTAATATTAAGAAATCAAGTGGAACAAGCATTCGCAGAGAGAGACATCCTCAGTTTTGCGGATAATCCTTTTGTGGTGAGTTTTATTATTGACACCCCAGTTAACTTATATGGTAGTATTATCTGTTTTAAAAGCTGTTGGACGTGGGTTCGATATCCACCCAGAACAAATATATATGGTGATAAATAAATATTTGTTCTGTGTCTGGGTGTTCTGTATCCTATATCTATACTAATCTCTATACTAATATTATAAAGAGAAAAGTTTTGTATTTTTGTATGTATGTTAACCCACTTCAAAAAAGGAGGAGGTACTCAATTCAACTGGTTTTTTTTACCTCAGAACTTTCGTCTGTTGAACCGATTTTGATGATTCTTTTTTTATTTGAAATCCAGTGCTTCCCGTGTGGTCCCATTTTAATTTGGTCCAGTTCTGACAATGGCATCCATGAGGAAACCATAGGAAGTCGGTTTTTTTTTGGTAAATTTTTACTTGTAATGAATAAACTCAAAAACTAATGGACCGATTTAAAAAAAAAAACACTAATAGAATGCTATATTATCACTGAGTAACAAAGGCTATATTGTTAATCGAGTTAAATTAGGGATCCCTACGAAAAGTATAATACATGCATATGCACTATATTAGTATGTATGTACATTGCACCCGTGCAAAGCCAAGCGGGTCGCTAGTGTATTATAAATACGTTTTTACAAACAAAAAAAAGTATTTATGTAGAATTATATCCAGCAGTGGACTTTGATAGGCTGATGATGATGAATGTAACTTGGTTTTGGTACGAACGGGACACTCTCGTGATGGTAAGAAATAACGAATGTCCATGACCATTGCAGCGATACACAACTTTAGAGTATCAAAACAAAGTCCGGAACATCGCTGCTTTGGCGCTCATTACCTTAATCAGTATCATGTTTTCCATTCTTGGTTGCTTGGTAGAGATCGATTTCCGCCACTTGTGGCGGTAGCTCATAAGATAATTTTGTCTATTTTTGGTCTAATTTAAGACTTTGGATGGTTAGTTTCAACAACCCTGTTTATATTGTAGTAGTGATGATAGCTCAGTGGTTAGCGCGGTCGGTTCGCATGCCGAAGGGCGTGGGTTCAAACCCCAACAATGAGCTTGAGCTGCCGGTGAAGGAAAACATCGTGAGGAAACCATAGCATGGCGGTAGGGTACTTTCTAGTACTCGGCTGGCTAGCTGCTCAAGTTGTAAATCTGCCGCCAAGCATATAACAGTGTGTTCCGGCAGCCTCACTTGAGAGCCAGTTCCATTCCAGGCTAGGTGTGCTTTACCAATCTTCGAACACACCGTCACTTGAGATCCGATGAGCTGTGGTTAAACACATAGCCTGTCAGCAATAAAAAATAAAAAAAATATTATTGGTTCTCGTACCAATTTTTATGCATCTCCCCCAGGTAACGATGTACTGTTCATTCGAGACAAAGCGCCATCTGTGCCTGATCCTGGAGTTCGTGGAAGGTGGCGACTGCGCGACGTTGCTGCGCGCGGGCCCGCTGCCGCACGACATGGCGCGACATTACTTCGCCGAGGCGGTGCTCGCCGTCGAGTATCTCCATTCTTACGGCATCGTGCATAGGGACCTTAAGCCTGATAAGTAAGGAACATTTTTACTATGGAAACTCATGTGGTTTTGACACATTTTTGTGGAATTACTCACGTTGTATCCTACATAATTAAAACGTGAGCAATCCCACGATTGTAAAACAAAAACCCCCGTTGTATTTTTATCAACCGTATTATTTCTTTTCAGCCTACTCATTACAGCGACTGGCCACATCAAGCTTACCGATTTTGGACTCAGCAAAATGGGATTAATGTCGCGTGAGTACCTCTGACAAATTATCTTGAAGTTGGTACTAAAATCCAAGTTATTCTATAGGCCAGACGCTGTATATGTATATGATCTTGGACACCCTTCGATACAGAAACCTCTTTTGTTATACTATTATATTATTGACCTTATTAAAAGTTATGAAAGTTACCGATATAACCTAACGGATTAACAAGTTGAAGTAGTAATGGGCAGGGCACATGGCACGCAGAACTGATGGACGATGGGACAGCAAAATTCTTGACCGGCAAGCGTAGCGTAGGACAAGGTGGACAGACGACCTAATGAAAACGAAGGAACGCACTGGATGCGAGCCGCTTCCAATTGGTTCTTATAGAAATTATTGGGTTTATGTCCAGCAGTGGGACTGGGCTGGCCATATTGGCATTTCGGGAGATCGTTGGGCCAAAATCACGACAAAGTGGTTCCCTGAATATGGCAAACGACCTCCTGGACGGCCCAGACTGAGATGGAGGGACGAACTTGATTCCTGCTTGAAAGACTGGACTCAGATTGCAAGAGATAGGGAAATATAGAAGGAGGGAAGGGAGGCCTCTGCCCTGCAGTGGGACAGGCTGATAGTAATAAAATTATGTCCAGCACTTCGTTGAACAGCTAAAATGATTATATTGTATGACAAATTTGTAAATATCTTCGACTTATACTATTACATTGGGAAAAATAATAATAGTTGTTAATTGTATTAAAAGAATGTCTATCCGTTGTGATATGTGGAAAACAAGGTAAAATAGATATATAATAAAAAAAATTGGCTAACATGTGATGTTATTTTTTGTTTAGTGGCAACAAATCTATACGAAGAGTATGCGGATCGTGAAGCGAGACAGTTCTCTGACAAACAAGTCTGTGGGACGCCCGAATATATCGCGCCCGAGGTCATTCTTAGGCAGGTGTGTATAAATACTCTTTTTAAATGTGTTTTTCTTTGTGCATGACATGACACTTAGTGCATTTTGTCAGTGTCAAGTATTTCGTTATATTCAACTTTTTCTTTAAAAAAAAAAAACAAAGATAAATAAATCTGAGCTGCAATCGATAGTCACACATAAGTCAGGGTCAAGTCCAGTCGTGGTCTAGTAAAAAAGCGGTGACTTTACTAGAGTAAAAATACATGTAAAAAGACATGTGTCGCCAATTAATACAAACACCGCTATTTTTATACATAATAGGTATATGTATTTGAAAAAATGAGTGTTTAGGAAATAATATAAATACGGCGATATGGTTTTTCCCGCCAAAACTAATTTCTATCCTTTTCAAACATTTATGTGACGAACATAAACATTTAATACGTGTCTGGGTGTTCTAAATGTGCATACATATCTGTAAAAAAATATAACAGAGTATTGTAATATAAATATTCTGCCGCCAAGCACTAGTGTGTAAACATTAATGTGTTCCGGTTTGAAGGGTACTGCAGCTAGCGAAATTACAGGGCTATTGAGACTAAGCATCTAGTTTCAAAGTAATGAGCGCAAAGTAAGTAGGCAGCCCCTGCCCTGGACTTTGTTTTACTACTCAAAGTTCCGTGTATCGCTGCAATGGTCATGGACGGGCGTTATCTCTTAACATCAAGAGAGCGTCTCGTTCGTCTCATTACTGTTACATAAAAATAAAATAAAATTGTAAAAGAAAAGTAAAGGGATGGCCGAACTTGACCCTGACTTACTTTACGTGACTGTGACTCTATTTATCATGAAATCTTTAACAATACTGACAAAATATACAAAATGTTATGCCAAAAAAAAGAGAAAAAAAAAAGATGTTGTGATTCCCAGGGTTACGGTAAACCAGTGGACTGGTGGTCGATGGGGATCATTCTCTACGAGTTCCTCGTCGGTTGTGTGCCGTTTTTTGGCGACACGCCTGAAGAACTGTTTGCGCATACCGTCAACGGTAAGAATTACATTCCATTTATCGGTAAAAAACAAAATACCGCTATCTTAAAACTTTTGCTTTTCAGTTGTTCCCACATAAATAATTGAACGCATTTCCCAATTTATGTATTCAATACATATACCATCATAATTACTTTATACCATAACTTTTATTATCATAATGTTTTTACCTTTCGCAGATATAATAATGTTGATGCTATTACTCTCTTATTTGTATATACATATATTTTCTTTATATATAATATTCGTTTTATATAGTAGTATTAATTTTATCTAATCTAAGTAATAGAATACATTATTTATTATTTATTGTTTTTATTGATAAACCCCGTTTTTTTCTTCCTTTAATCCTTCCTAAGGTTAGCTGGAAGCGATCGCTTGAGCGATAAAGTCGCCAATTAAGTTTATTTTTTCTTTTGTATGTAATCTTTGGTATGGACAGTAAAGATTTAATCAATTAATTATAATACAATCAATTTTAAAGACATCTTCCTTTTTTTTCCTTAAAAATGTTTTCTTTTTTTATTACAGTATTTTAGACAAAGACAGCATAATTTTTTAATAAGCGTAGATCTCAACCTAAATATGTCTTATTATGACGCTGTAGGATATACTTAGGTGATCTTTTTTTTTGCTAGATGACATAGAATGGCCTTCAGAGGAAGATTTCCCAATAGCGGTGGAAGCTCGAGCGATAATCACTGAATTGTTGTCGAGGAATCCCAGAGACAGACTCGGGACTGGCGGCACGCATCAAGTTAAAGTACGTATTCGTAAATTTATAATCAATCCTCAATCTTTGGCTTTTCGCTTCCACCGTCAGCTGTTTAATATACGTAGGTACATACTTACAAAAAAAAAAAGCTAATGAGATAACTGGTTTTCCATAGTACACACAAAAAGATAGTCATAGGGACTACCAACGGAAGTGAACACTTAAAACACGTCACACTAGCATGTCGGTGACGCGAACCCATAAGTTACGCCTCTACCAAAAAAATCGCTCAACGCGGCTAAAGAAAAATTAAGTCGAAAATACATAAATTCGTTTATAATTTTTGGTTTACTAAATTTTATATAGTTTTTTTAACCAACAATTTAAAAAAAAGTATTGTGTTTATGCCTCGAGCATTCATGCTCACCACCGAAGGCTCCTTCTTGCGGCGGCGTCGTGTGTCGGGTCGCTCTCTTCCCTCAGATATGGTTGAGGAGGGCGATGGGGGCACATGCGTCATACTCGTGATCGGGTGCTGCTTGCGGGTCGCCGGTCTGCTCGCGGTATACACACAAACTAGTACTTTAACCCTAGATTAAGATGACTTGAGTAACTTGCCCCTTCCTACATTGTTAAAAAAATTAAAATTGTGTAATTTAAAGTTGACAAAGGTCACGGACACCAGTGTCTGTGGAGCGTAAATTTAAATTTAAAAAAAACCCAAACCCCTGACGGTAAGCGATGATGTATGTGTTTGAAGGTGCAACACGCAGCCTTAGATGAAACCTTGAAAAGGCTTAGTAGATAAATTGGTTGTAAAACCAAATAAATTTCTTTTAATCGCAAGAGAGCCAATATGAAGTTTTTGCCCCGGGTCAGTTTTACATCCGGGGCTGCTTTAATGTCATGGTTCTTCCGCTTTAATGCAATATAATGTGTACAGGAACACATCTACTTCTACGGGTTAGATTGGAACAACTTACTGAGGCGCAAGGCGGAGTTTATACCACAGTTGGAAAACGATGAGGACACCAGCTATTTCGATAGTGAGTGTTATTCAGTTATTTTCGACAAATAATCGAGAACTCTTGAGATTAATCAAGTGTGACTGCTTTTCTGTTTAATTCTTATCTAAACTATTGAAGCGAATTGTATGCTAAGCAGCGATGCCCTGGACTTTGTTTTGCTACTCAAAGTTCCGTGTATCGCTACAATGGTCATAGACAGGCGTTATCTTTTACCATCAGGAGAGCGTCGCGTTCGCCTCAATACTTTTACAGATTTTTTTTTTAATGTCAGTATTAAAACCGGGTAAAATAAGAAAATTAAAAATCGATTAATAGAATATTTTTTTCGTTGGAATTTTGCAAGTAACGTTTTATAGAAAACTACTTTCCTATCAGCTCTGATAAATCATTTGGAATGCAGTAGATGGCATTGTTTTTTTGAAAATATTTTTGTTACAAATTACTAAGAACGCCATCTATTTGCTGTTTGCTACGAATATTTAGAGATATGGTTTTGGTTTAAACAAAAAAAGTTTTGCGTTTGACCGCCATCTCGCCTGATGTGGTGATGCGGTAAGATGGACCACGCTTGCTTAGGAGACTTAACACGATCTTGGATTTCCGTTTCGAGTTCAAATGGTATCGTTATAATGCGGATTTTTACTGTATTTGCGCTAATGGTATATTATTGTAAATAATGATTGCGTTCCGGTAGGCCGTTGCGATCGGTACAACCACAGCGAAGTGGACACGGACGAGGCGGCAGAAGCGGCGCCGGAGCCGGCGGACGAGGGCGGCGTGTTTGCCGCCTTCTCGAGCACCAGCCCGCAGTGGCGCCGCCACACGCAGCACTCGTGCCACGACCACGACTCGAGGGTATGTCTGTGCGAGGCGGCATTACACCTGTCACATAGGGGCGGCATTAACGCGTAGAGGTGGTACTTTATCGGCAGACTAGGGTGGCATTGACATGTAGAGGCGGCATAAGAACTCGGAGACGGGGCGACATTAACTTAAGATGGCATAATAATTACCAAATGGTGGCTTAATAGCTATCGGACGGGGGAGTCATTAACTCAAACGTTGTATAGTAATTGGCAAATGGGGGTGGCGTTCACTCATAAAAGCAGAATTACTATTGATTCATATAGGCGGTACTACAATTGGCGAACTTGGGAAGCATTATCTCAGAGTTGGCATTATAACTGACAGATGGGGTGGCATTGACTCAGATAAGCGGCATTACAATTGGCGAACTTGGGCAGCATTTACTCAGAGGTGGCATTATAACTGACAGATGGGGTGGCATTGACTCATTGAGTCGGCATTACAGTTGCCGAACGGGAGTGGTATGTCGCTTTTTATAAATGAAGTCAGATTTTTTGTGTATTTATTAGTTTTCTGTACAGTACCTGCAAAGACTTTTAAGACTTTCTAAGAATAAAAAAAAAAAATACTTTAATATTTCGTTGGCAAATAGAAATATCCGTTCTATGTTTGGGTATTGTCGTGGTATTCACGGTACAAAAAATTCCAAAGAACGGAGTATGTGGAATTATTATATCTGGTTAATTTTCGATCCAACCATCATTATGCTACTGCCGTTATAGAAAATTAAGCAAAATGTCATTTTTCAGAGTACGGACAGCTGGCCTGGTACTCCGGACAGCAACGGACCCCCTACCACCCCGACAGCACCCCTGCATCATCACCCTAAATGCCCGGTGAGTTCAAGTTTAGATTTTACGTAACATTACCGAAAACGAAATCAATGACATTAGCATTCCGATAGAACTTCTTGTATCATTCACACTTATCGTTGAGGTTTGAACCCACGCTCTTTAGCGTTTGACTCTACCGCGCTAAGGGAACGTTGATACTACGTGACCCATTTTTTTACAATAATTTTTTTTAAAATTATTATTAAACTCCACAGACCCTGGGGTCCGTGACCTTTGTTAACTTGGAATTACTATATTTTTTATTGCTTTTCCAGTATGGGAAGAGGAAAATTAGTGAAATGAATCTCTTAATCTAGTTTTATTCACATTTACTACTACTACTGACTACGTGACGAAAACCTAAGCATGTGCCTAAATATTTTACAAGCTAGTTGTTTGACCACTGCTTACCTGATGTTAAGTGTCGGTATGGTCGGTGATTGTATTTTATTTTATCTGTCTGTTTGTATTGTGTTAAGTAAATATACTTTCTTTTTTTTAGGGTTCCGTACCCATAGGGTAAAACGGGACCCTGTTACTAAGACTCCGCTGTCCGTCTGTCTGTCTGTCCGTCTGTCACTAGGCTGTATCTCATGAACCGTGATAGATAGACAGTTATTTTCACAGATGATGTATTTCTGTTGCCGCTATGACAACAAATACTAAAAAACAGAATAAAACAAATATTTATGGGGGGCTCCCATACAACAGACATGATTTTTTTTATACCGTTTTTATAGATAATGGTACGGAACCCTTAGTGCGCGACTCCGACTCGCACTTGGCCGGTTTTTTATTGTCAACGTGCGTGTAACAGTGTATTCTGTTTTCCGTGTAGATAATGGGTGGCAGCGCGTCGACGGCGGAGTCGTCGCAGACGGACAGCGACGACGTGTCGCCGATGGCGCGCCGCCGGCTGCGGCCCGCGGCGCACCACCCGCCTAGCCAGCTCGCACACCACCCGCCGCCTGCACCCAAACTGTAAGATACCCATTTTTTCTTTAGATAAAAATAATAATTATTAAAAACGAACAGGAGTACTCGAAGAGATTGTTGTTGCGTAACATGGCAGAATTCGATTTAAATTAAAAACGAACAGGAAGAAGAGATTGTTGTTGCGTAACATGGCAGAATTCGGTTTAAATTAAAAACGAACGGGAAGAAGAGATTGTTGTTTCGTAACATGGCAGAATGCGATTTAAATTAAAAACGAACAGATTTTTCTAGATACTACACAAAACCTTGACAAATTATATACCTAAACCTTCCTCATGAATCACTCTATCTATTGATGAAACTCGCATCATAATCCATTCAGTAGTTTTTAAGTTAATCGTGAACAAACAGAGAGACAGACGCGGCGGAGGACTTTGTTTTATAATATGTAGTGATCATTAAAAAAAGATTTAAAACAATTACACGTCAATGAATAAAAAAACAAAATGTCAATGAAGTATGTCAATATGAAAACATCACTACATATTATAAAACAAAGTCGTCCGCCACGTCTGTTTGTTCGCGATAAACTTAAAAACTACTAAACGGATTATCATGCGAGTGTCACCAATAGATAGAGTGATTCATGAGGAAGGCTTAAGTATATAATTTGTTAAGGTTTTGTGTAAATTGGTTGACATATGATGATAAATGTTGGTAGTGTCGGAAAAAGTCAAGCCACCTGGGAGCTTTCATTGAAAACGCTGCCTGATCCCTTTGAGATATAACAAAACAATGCATGGTGGGATATTCCTCTTTTATAGATGTACAAAAAAGTACGCAGTTGCATTTAACTACCTTTTAAGAATAGCTTACTATACCCATTACTACGCGTGCGAGTAACTAGAGTCAATATAAAAAAATATTGCCCATTTATAAAATGTCAAAAAAAAAAATTGGCGCGCCTTAAGACGTGATGGACAGAACAGTGACACCATAGAATGCTAAAAAAAATTCGTCTCATAATAATAGTTCTCGTTTCCAGTTCGGACCTCCCGCGCAAAGAGGAGCGAAGCTTCGATCGACCGGATAAGGCGGAGAAATCCAAGCTCACTTCAATAGTCGCCAAATCCATGCGCCGCTCTGCCAGCACCTCGGGGCTGTCACTCATCATACATCCTGGTATGTCCATCATCATCATCATCAGCCTGTCATGCTCCACTGCTAGATATACTTCCGATCTTTAGCTTTTCGCTTCTTTACCTTTTACTGTGCTACATACCTATATTGTCAATCTAGTAGTGATGATATCAATAGCAGTAGCAATATAATCTATCTATCTAATCTTTCTTGTACCTTTAAACGAGCAATTCTTGTATATATGTATATATATAATCTGAATCTCGGAAACGGCTCCAACGATTTTCATAAAATTTAGTATACAGAGGGTTTCGGGGGCGAAAAATCGATTTAACTATGTTTCATTATTAGAAAACGAAAAAAAAAACATCCAGGTCATCCAGGTTTTTATGGTATTAATAGAGTAATAATATTGTACTTTATAGCGGACGACAGCACACTGAGCGCTGGCGCGGGGTCGCCGTGCGCCGGCAACACTTCGTCGACCAACTCGTCGCGCGACTCGTCGCCGTGTCGCGACCCGCCCTCGCCGTTCGCGCTGCCGAACCATTCGTATGTACCAACTGTGTTGTTAGACAGATAGAAACTCTTTACTGTGCATAAATAAAACAAAAGAATCTTATGAGCTAGTGGCACTAGTGGCGGCCTTATCGTTAAAAGCGATCTCTTCCAGACAGCCAAGAATTGAAATTGAAAACACTAGTGATTAATAAATAACAGACGGGGGATGTTGTAACACTGTCACACTAATTATTATAAAGGCGAAAGTTTTTGGGTGTGTAAGTGTGTTTGTATGTTTGTTACTTCTTCACGCTCAAACGGCTGGACCAATTTTGATCAAATTTTTGAGAGATATAATCTAGATCTTTTCTCAGCCTGAGTTAATATCTTCTAAGTCTTTGTGCTTCATCACATCATCGCTTAACATCAGGCGAGTTGGTGGACAAACGCGGACTTATCCGTATTTAAAAAAAAATCGGTATGGAAGTGACTGACACCCTGTAAATAGTACCCTGTACATAGGCTACTACTATTCCGACAAAATGTAGTGTTCGCATGAGAGCAGCGGGTAACACCGCGGGGCGCAACTAGTAATTATAATTAATATATTAATAGGTGTGAATAATATAGAGTTGTAACTATAATTTGTTTCAGGTTGATTCAAACGTCCAAACCGCCCATCGTGGTGCGCCGCGGCCCCGGAGGGTTCGGTTTCACGATACACACTGTGCGCGTCTACTACGGGGACACTGACTACTACACTATGCACCATTTGGTCTCGGTGAGTTACCTTGAAATCACTAATTTAACATACATTTGTTTTTCTAATTTTTAGGGTTCCGTACCTCAAAAGGAAAAAAAAACGGAACCCTTATAGGATTACTTTGTTGTCCGTCTGTTCGTTTGTCAACACCTTCTGTCTCGGTCGGAGTTACCGAGTTGAAATTAAACCATATACGCAGACCTGTAGTTACTTGCAGCTGTAAAAAAAACTTCTCAGTTATCGTAAAACAAAGTTACAGCCGTATATGTTGCAAAAAAAAAAACTCGCATATTTTGACACTCACAAAAGAATCAAAACCTATAGGATTTGACCGGTTGACCTAGAACTGTGAAATTTGGCAAGTTGGCATTATAGTACACAATGAAAAAAAAAACCGAAAACTGTACATTTTCAATTTAATCACAAAAATAGGTTCAAAGCCACAAACGTGTTAATAGAATCTTAAAAGGTCGGCAACGTATTTGTAGTGCATCTGGTATTGCACTTATACATAGGCGACGGTGACTGCTTACCATCAGGCAACCCGGCATCTAGATTGACAACTTTGGCATAAAAAAAAACTTCAACACTCGATTCCCGAACTATTTATCATACCTACTAGTTTGTACGGGACCCTCAGTGAGCGAGTCTGACTCGCATATGTCCGTGTTTTTGTTTTGATATGTCACACTTCGTCATTCAGCCCCTAACTAAGTAAAGCTTGTACTATAGGAACCAGATAACTGATGGGATATCTACATGTGAACGATTTTTTTTTACGGCTTACAGGCTAGTTTGACCCAACTCACCTGTTAAGTGACGGTGTGGTCGAAGATGGTAAAAAGATAAAGATAAGGCAAAGATGGTGTGGTCTTTTTTTTAATAAATACATACAGAACACCCAGACACAGAATAAACATTTGTATATACTACAAAATGTTTGTCAAATAAATAAACATATTATAGATAACAATCACATCACATCATCAGCCATAGGTCGTCCACTGCTGGACATAGGCCTCCTCCTGGGGGGGTTTTTGCCAATACTCGCCACGCTTGGCAGGCGGGTTGGTGAGCGCAGTTAGGTGTGATTGTTCAAGGAAGACGCTGCTGCCCATCTTCCAGATAACATCCCTTAGCCGACTCTTACGGCAACCACGGGTAGAGATGGTGGGGTACTATTCTTACGCAGGCACCACCACATACAATAGATAACAATGTATAGTGCTTGCTGTGGTTTACACCTGAAGCCCATTAGGAATTGTCAACGATATTTGAAAATGTTTTTTTTAGTTCTGGTTGTGGTGTTTTTTTGACAAAAAATTTACTATTATTTTTCAGGCCGTGAGCGAGCAAGGCGCCGCTTGGGCGGCGGGGCTTAGGGCGGGCGATCTCATCACTCAACTCAACGGAGAGTCTGTACAAGGCTTGTTACATACACAGGTAACATTGTCTTTATTGCTGTTTAAAAAACTTGCTCCTATCTAAAAACTATCCTTTTTTAGGAATAAACGGAACCCTTATAGGATCACTTTGTTGTCCGTCTGTCTGTCAAGATCTTTTTTCTCAGACACTCGTGTAGGTATCAAGCTGAAATTCATATCAAATACTCAGGTCTACTGTCCCTTGGAGCTGTGAAAAAATCAAACGTCTAACCCAACATAATCAAAAGATACAGCTGCAAAAATAGGCTATGTCCATTATATTATTACCGCCATCTCACCTGGTGTTAAAGGATGATGCGGTCTAAGATAGAGCACGTTTCCCTAGAAGATAACGATTCACTCTCGACTTGAAGACACTCAGGTTATATCCAACGGGGAACACCCACTCAGGCAGCGCATTCACAATGAACGTAGAAACAATTTGTTTGAGGTTTGCATGTAGTATATTACTACAGAATGTTGTTTTCAGGTGCTAAGGTTGCTGCTAGCAGCTCCACACGCCACGCTGCGCGCTACACCCTTGGACCAAACTACTATTCAGGTAATGTTGAATTTATACAAATCCCACTAACATTATAAATGTGAAAGTTTGGATGGGTGGATGGATGTTTGTTACTCAATCACACCAGAACGGCTGAACGGATCTGGATGAAATTTTGTATGTAGGCCCTGGAATAAAACATAGGATACTTTTCATCATCATCATCATCCATCACCACGCGGGTAAAAGCGCGGGGCGCAGCTAGTACAAAAATATTTATTGGTCAAAAAAATGTCTACAATAAAGATTAAATAATTTTTTTTTTTAATTGTTATCAAGTTTTTTTAATTGTTGGTGGTACCTACCTATACTACCTAAAGAGGCTAAGAAGATCTCCTACCAAGTAAAACCTATAGTGTTTTTTTTTTCTTTCTTCTTGGCATCGCACTCTGTGCATTCTACCAGTTTCAATGTTTCTGTATTTTGTGTGAAGTCTTCAGTTTTCAGCTCCTTTATCTTTATAGTCTTAGTCCAGTCTTGGTCAAGTCCAGTCCGTGCCAGTCAAATCTAGTCATGCTTTAGTAAAGTAGTGGCGACTTTACTATAATCTTCGATGGAGTTTTGGAAGTAACACGAAAAGTCATGTTTCACCGCATTAAATTCTTTTCCCACACTCGTGCTTGTAATATTCACTTTATGAATAAAACACCACTATTTTTAGACTCGAAAAAACACTAGTTTTGGTCACAAATACAATGGGGCGACACGACTTTTTCCGTGTTCCCGCCAAATCTCTGTTAGTGTGTTAGTTTGTGTGTGTTTACGTGCATGCGTGCCTTAAACAAACCGCAAATATTGCTATTTGCAGGCGGGCGGCAGAAAACGCGTCGGATGCGGACGGCGCGCGTCGGCGCCGCCCCGCCCGCGGCCACGACGCCGCTGCTCGCTTTTCCGACGGATATCCACCAAGCGCGCCTCGCAGGAAATGCACCAGGTATTTTTATTATTTATTTTGCGTACATGTATAGTTGTGAATTTTGATAAATGTGTTAATGAGTCTTTATAGTTACTTAGAAAGGGACCATTCAAATATTACGTACGAATTTTAGTAATGATTAACCACTCGCTCCCCCTTGTCAGCAAAAGTAAGCAAAGCTCTTATTTCCCTCTCCTATGCTTAAGTAAACATTGGTTTAATTAGCAGCCATGTCGCTAAAAGTGAGGTTTGCCAACAAGGACAATAAACAATCAGCATAATTTATATGGCTTTGCTGACGTTATTACCATTTAAATCGCCCCATCCCCAACGTCATCAAAAATAAGCAAAGCAAAGACCCTTTGGTGCTTACGTAATACTTGAACGGCCCAAAATGAATAAATAAATTAAATTAAATTAAATTTTCAGCAACCCGTATTCAGCAGCTTCTAAATTTTCTGTTTTCTCCTGCAACTTCAACGTCTTCTTCAAAACTCACATACATAAAACATTATACTCCTTTTTTTTGTGAGTCGTGCTAAAATATATACCATCTATGGTATTGGTATACCAAGGGTAACGTGGTTTATGTTTGCTCGTGTACAGACTTTAGACCGACTTGGGCGCGAATGCGGCGGGGTCCCGTGTGCTCAGATCACGACGCTGGAATGCGCTGCGCCGCCCGCTCCGCCGCCCGCCATCGCCGACAACCCCAATCAGCACCCTATATACCAGCGGTCAGTATTGTGTATACCAGAGCTTCCCAAACTTATT
Source organism: Biston stratarius (assembly GCA_950106695.1). NCBI lineage: Eukaryota > Metazoa > Arthropoda > Insecta > Lepidoptera > Geometridae > Biston > Biston stratarius. Next base: position 8,667,437 of record OX467108.1, read on the forward strand.
TGTACTGTGACGCCCTTGAGAATTTGCCATTTTTTACGACACCTTTCAGCCCAATAAGGCCAAAAATACTATCCTAATAACAGGTTATCAGAAAAACTCTGTTTGGACATTTATCTATCTATCTATATCTTTAAACGAGCAAATCTTGTATATATATATATATATATTCCGAATCTCGGAAACGGCTCGAACGATTTTCATGAAATTTTGTATCCAGGGGGTTTCGGGGGCGAAAAATCGATCTAGCTAGGTTTAATTTTCAGAAAACGTCGTTTTATCCATGTTTTCAGCCGAGCAATGCTCGGTCAACCAGGTACTAATTTTTATATTAGAAAATAAGAACAAAACCAAAACATACCTAAGCATATAAATTAAATGAGTTATCTATTTTACTGTTGGCTGGCTGCTAATGAGAAGGATGTGCTTGCTTTCCTGAGCATAGCGCTCACTAGATTCGGTCGCATCGACACACGACGCCCCTGGGGCAATGCTGCGGCGCACCGGGGCGTCGCGACGCACAGTTTGGGAAGCCCTGGAGTATACATTTAATAGAATTTAATCATTTTTTTAGCTTGAGGTCTTCTAGGTAGCTACGACCACAGTACCAGACAATAACTGTGTTCTGGTTTGAAGGGTACTGCAGCTAGCGAAATTACAGGGCTGTTGGGAATAACAATCGAAATTGTTAAAGTAATGAGCGCCAAAGCAGCGATGGCCTAGACTTTGTTTTGTTGTTCAAAGTTCTGTGTATCGCTGTAATGGCCATGGATATTCATGATATCTTACCATCAGGAAAACGTCTAGTTTGACTCATTACTTTTAAATATGGTTCTCCAAAATTTAAATGTTTTTATGGCAGGCCATCTTCCCTCCACGGCTTAAAGCACAAGCTGGTAGCGGGCGGCGCGGAAGTCCGTCGCGCCTCGTTACAGCACATGCCGCTCTCGCCTCTCGCTCGCACACCCTCGCCGTCGCCACAGCCTCAGCCTGCCTCACCTACCAGGTAAGCTCCTTGACAGGCGGTGACATATAGATATAACTAAGAATTTCAAATTACATACATTTTAAGAAATGGTTTAGAAGAACAATAAAAAGGTTGTAAAAACTTTTTGAATCTTTAAATATACAGATCGATAGAGAGTTAAATTCTGAACAAAACTGTATTTTTGAGTCATTTTCGTCAAAAGTGACTTATTAACTTTCTTCTCTGAAATATCTATTTAATGAAACTGAAGTGACAACTGGAAATATAGTTTCTTCAAAGTATGGGTATAATCAAATACATAGGGAATAAGTGTCAGAATATTAGAATAATCTGTTTTTGTTACTTGGTTTCAGCGACAATATACCTTCTTAAATACATTTATTTCACTTGAAATGCTGAACATTAATTAACTTCACATGTATACCACTATTCTCTTCATTGTCTCCTTTAACTGTAACCTCTGTCCTGTCTTGTCATTGATATAAAATGTACTAGAGATGTCACTGAAATAGAAGAAACGACAATTATTTTTGGAAATATTGCTACTTATTCAATCACATATAAAACAGAAAACAATCTTAATTATTAATATTAATGCCCACAAGTACAAATAACTTCATTGCTTCGTATAAATTTACAATAATATTGGTAAATGAGTCTGTAGCTGGCAACTTTATTCTTGGCCTTGGATACTAGTCCTTCAGCTGCTCTACAGCTATAGCTTTCGTTGTGCGTGATCGTGTGTCACAGACACGATCACGCACAACGAAATGAGAAGTGACGAGTGTATGAGAGTGTGTTTGTGTGGGTTTATGTGTGTATTTTTCTTCTTCAAAATATTTATAGCCTGTGTCACTCGGGATGATATAAGGATTGTAATGGTACCCCATCTAAATCGCTTCAGGAATTTAAAAGTAATAGTGGAATAAAGGAACTCGCATACATACATAAATATATATGAACCATAAAAACATTATATTATATATAAACTTTTTGGCGGTCGTGTAATATAAAATGCAATGGTCTAAACGTGCGGTGTCATCTCTAGTACTTTGTATGGTGCATATTTGTGTCCTGTATATGCTAAAATAAATGCGCAGTGTTATGCAATCTTTCGAATTTTTCATCTGTGTATGTCCTTCTATGTTAATTAATAATTTGTAAATGTTGCCTCATATAATATTGCATTTCAACTGTCACGAGAGGTGAGTGTGAAAGATGGTGGATTATTTTTCCATCCGATATAATGAACGCAACGTCTGACAGCTGAAATAAAATGGAAAAACTTATTTGAAATAATTTATAGTTATAGCAAAGTACTTGCAAGGCGCGTGTAGGGATGTCGACATCGCATCTACGAAAAGAGCTTAATTATATTATCTATGTTCATCACGTAAATGTTTGTCCTCACCGGGAATCGAAATCAAGATGTATATAGCTCAGGAGGAGGAAGGATTTCCAAATAACGTCTAAGGCAGTCAAAATAAAAAAACATGCCAAATTAAGAAAATAAAAATAAAAACACGAACGTTAACGTGTTTTTTTTTTCCTTTAAAAAATTTATAGCCTTAAAAATTTAATTCTCTCGTGATGATGTGACCCTGACAGCATTATACTCTTTTTTTGGGCAGTCGTCTATCAATGATAATGATTACACAATATGTATACGTAGCTTGTGTCTCAATATAATTTAAAAAAAAATCCTTAAATATTCAAATCACTACAGTAAACAACACTAGACAGCTCTGTTGGCTCATTGGGAGTATGTCTGCCTGAGCTGTAGGGTGTGGGTTCGATTCCCGCCAAGGACAAATGTTTGTTTGGTATAAACAAATGTTTGTTCTGTGTCTGGGTGTTCTGTATGTATTATAAGTATGTATTTACAAAAAAAAAAAGTATTTATGTACGCTATCAGTTATCTGACTTCCATCACACAAGCTCTGCTTAGTTTGGGGTTAGATGGCGCTGTGTGTAATGTGTCCTACAATATTTATTTATTTATTTATAAATAACTGCGGTTGCATAAAATTAAAATTATTTCATTGAAGTGTTTCCAATAGGTTTTAATTTTTAATTAAGATTTTCTTTTTTTCAATTTCTCATAAAAAAATAATGTGCGTCCGCTTTCACCTCGTCACTTGTGCCAATCGATGGTAGTTGTCCGCATTAACTGACATGTGTCGATGTCCACTTGTAAGTAACCACTGTCGCGTGGAGGCGCGCAGTCCGTCGCCGCTGGCGTCTCGGGAGTGCTCGCGGCGCGCCTGGCCGAGGCGAGACCCCGCCTCGCCGCTGCTACGGAGAGCTCTGTCGCCTGACAGGTAACTTGACATGGATTGATTGACAGTTTGCATTGACGCTCATTAGGACGTTATGAGAGAAGAGTTTTGGCGGAAACGCGGTAAGAATCGTATCGCCCCATTGATATATAAAAAAAACATATATAAAAAAACATTTTTTTTTTCATATGTTCAGACAACGGTACTGATTACCCTATAAGTATATATACGTATATATAACCCTATATATACGTATGGATTTCAAACCTGTCTTATATAAACAGGCTGGACATATTCGTATGTGAAAATTCAGGCGTATGTTTGTTGTTTATTACGAATGTTTGTGTTAAAAAAATGTGACGTTTTAATCATAAAATATCGATTCCGTGCATGAGTGTGAAGAATCGATATAGTGTAGTAAAAAAATGCCTTGACGTGTTGCTTCCAAAACTTTGTCAAAGCTTCTAGTAAAGTTGTCATTGCCTTTCTGGGTCAGGGAAAACAAATCTTTGGATGTGATTGTGATTTAAATCATGTTTTGATTGACTTTAGATTTTATGGCAGACATGGTCGTAAGTCTTTAGTTGGGCCTAAGGGCAAAATACATACATAAACAACTTAGGATGATAGGCTATAGAATCGCCACTTAATGTGGCGATTACGACCAACACTCAGTGGGACGCAAGGATAGATTGAAAAAACACCTCAATGCCTCGGTAGGATAAATTGAAAAATATTCAGTGCGAAGGTAGGATAGATTGAAAAACACTCAGTGCGTTAGGATAGATAGATTGAAAAACACTCAGTGCGCTAGGATAGGTTGTAAAAAATTCAGTGCAACTGTAGGATAGATTGAAAAACGCTCAGTGCACTAGGATAGATTGTAAAACATTCAGTGCAACTGTAGGATAGATTGAAATACGCTCAGTGCACTAGGATAGATTGTAAAACATTCAGTGCAACTGTAGGATAGGTTGAAAAACGCTCAGTGCACTAGGATAGATTGTAAACACTTGGTGCCACGATAGGATATAATTGACATTTACTAAGATGCTAGGATTGATTGATACTTATTAAGAGGCTAGAAGCGATTGACATATTCGATCATCATTTGGTATGACGATTGATTGACAAATTTGATCGGAACTTATTAGAGTGTAGAATTAATTAATCGATTTAATAGATACTCAGTGTAGTGCTAGGATTGATTGACTCTAATTTTCTGGTCGGAATTCAATTAGTTTTTTCTTCAATGAATCGTTAACTAGTTGGCATTTTTTCAGACTGACAGTCGACGTCAAAAGGTTTTACAACGAACTTTTTTTCATTACAGATGCTACTGATTTTTTATCTGCTTTCATTTTCATGTCTCTTTGCTTTATTTGTGCATTTTGTTTTGTTTCATGTTCATTCATTTTGTTACATCACTAACCAGCAGAGTGATTACGCTTTATGACAAAGTTCGATCGCAGTGAAAAATAAACAGATTTTTCATTTTCTTTCTTGTCACCCTGGTAAATTAGGTCCATATTTATATGAAGATTAAAAAAGTATCGTGGAGGCCTTTCTCCACCTATGTCATTTCGATTGAACTTGACAGCTTATGGTATCATACCTCAGAACCATGTCTTATGTTTGAGTTGTATTATAGCTGTTTTTTTTTAATAAGTACTGCTCTGTTGTTAGATGATTGAAATGCAGATTTAAAAAAAAACTTATTCAGCATTTCCACTGGGGCGGAGTTTAGCAAAACGGAGAAGAAACATGAAACAGTTATAATAAAATCAATCAAACCAATTGGCCGGTGATGTAGTGTTTTATTACCAATATGATGATTGGCACGGCACATTCTCGTTTCGCTCGTTTTTACTTCAATGGAAACGCACTCAAGTAGGCTTACGTTTGACTGCCATTTACGCTGATTGTTTACTGTAGTATACGAATAATTTTTGATTATTCTCACAGACTCCACCCGCGGTCGGCCGAGTCCAAATGTTCTATATCGCCATTATGCTGCGGAGGGGTTGCCGGCGTCGCTGTTACTAGCGGCACCGCCCGCCCCCGCGTCGTATGGCGTGCCCCGGCCCCCGCACCTCCCACCCCACCCCCGCAGGAGAAAGCAGACGAGCCTCTCTTGCCGAGGATAGCCGAGGAAAAAGATTCCCCTACGCATCATCCACGGAATATGCCACATAGGTAATCGATACGAGTTTTAAATACATACACACACACATAAAGTATTCTATATAGCGTTTTACTTACTTAAAGCTTAAAAACCAATGCTTGAAATGCTGTTTAACTTTTAGACGACGATAATTGTCACGAGCGGCAATGAGACAGTATAACTTAAGCTTACATTCAGTTTATAAGTAACTAGCGACTCGCCCCGGCTTAATACGGGTGCAATGTATTGAAATGTGTTCCATGTATTATACATATAAATCTTCCTCTTGAATCACTCTGTCTATTGATAGAAACCGCATTAAAATCCGTTGCGTAATTTAAAAGATCTAAGCGGCGGGAAACAATTTTGTTTTATACTATGTAGAGAAGCCTATATACCTTTTAGTCGATAGGTTAGCCTTGCAAGACGCTTTCGGGTGCCTCATTAACTCTGACACTAGGACTGGCCTGTAACTTAGTTCTTACTAATTATTTATTCTAGTTTGCTTTCACATAATATAAAAAAGCCATTGATGCCAATTTTTAATTTTTTTGGGTTGTCATGTAAAAAATCCAAGTCAGAATCTATCTAGACTTCAATGCAGTTTATGTTACTTTTAATAAGTATAGTGTTAGTTTCTTTTTTAAATCTGTTTTTATATTTCAGAACGCCGTCAAAACAACAAACCCCGAGCATATTCACGTCCTCCCCCAAGACGAGCCTGGACAAATCTTCGTTCAATACGACAGCGACTTCTTTCGCCTCGCTCTCTCTCTCCGACGAGAGCTTCGTCGATACCTCCGCTGACGTTTCCATGCTCGACACTTCAAGGGAAATGTATTTGGGTAAGTGAATATGTTTATTTTATTTACCAAGATATACAAAACAATAGTCTTAAAAACAAAAATCTAAATATATCTAACTCAAAGGTGACTGACTGACATAGTGATCTATCAACGCACAGCCCAAACCACTGGACGGATCGGGCTGAAATTTGGCATGCAGGTAGATTTTATGACGTAGGCATCCGCTAAGAAAATATTTTGATTAATTCTACCCCCAAGGGGATAAAATAGGGGATGGAAATTTGTATGAAACTTTGTCAATTTTAAACCGATCGGGCTGAGACTTTGCATGCATAAAGCTACTATGACGTAGGCATCTAGCGCGGGTGAAACCGCGGGGCATAGCTAGTATAGTTATAAGTTACTTCTTACTACAGTTTACTGTGTCCCAAAATAATGTACAAGAAAAAAGTAAATACATCGTGAAAGTTTAAACATCAGCAATACAGGGGATTCAGCACTCTATTGTCGTTCTAAATAATTAAAAAATAGGTGGTTAATATTTGACTTGATTATCCTGAGCAAACATTAAAATACGGACACTCAAATCACGCGCACTGAAAATGACATGGTAGTCGCGCGCGGTCCCAGATTAGATAACAGTTAATACGCAGTCTACGTATGGTAGTTTTGTCTTGCGTTAGCTCGGTGCGTAAGGCTGCGCGCTGTCCATAAATTCTGAAGTCTTGGGAAAAACTTTAACCAAGGTTTTCTTAATCTTTTTTTGCATTTGTTTCGATTTTATTTCTTTATACGTTTCATATGACCACTAACTAACATGTCTTTGAATATTGCTAATGATCAAACTGTCAGCCCGTACATGTTTATAAAAAGTAATTTTTAATCTTGTGTGACTTTTTTTATAAATCTCAGATATAAAGGTTTCCTCAAGATGTTTTTCTTCTCTGTTTTTGAAGTTATCTGCAATATACAAAAAGCTTAGGAAAGTCGGAGATGCGTGCCGTGAGATTCGAACCCGTCCTGGGTCCTTCCATATTGTAAGCCGGTCTTCCAACTGGGCTGCTGAAATTTTATATGATAACTTTTTGCTGTGAATTTTTGGTTTATTCAACAGATGACAGCAGAACTAGTCTCGACACAAGCCTGCCATTGTTCGAGGACAAAATAAAATCGACCAAACAAGAGCAGCCAATAGAGACTCAGCCCAAAGCGCGCAAAAAATCAGACTCGAGTCTTAAAGAAGAAGAAATAAAGAAGAAAAAGGATATAAAAGAAGACGACAAGAAGAAAAAGCCAGAGTTGAAAAAACAGGACTCTATAAAGAAGCAAGAAACGAAGAAGGGAGTTGAAGATATCAAAGTTGCTGAAGTTAAAGTTGAAGAGAAACCAAAGGTTTGTTAGCTAACGTTAGTTTTGGTTATATCCAGTGACCTTTTTTGTTATTTTACAGCAACTTAAGGTTTTAATAAAAAATAACTTAATTTTTTGGTCTGAACGATTTTAGAGTTAATGTTAAAAACTAAAATTCATTCCTGATTCTCCCAGATGGAAAAAGTAATGGAGCGTACCGGCTCCATTAAGAAATCAGACAAGCAACTAGACAAAGAAGCCAAGAAGCAAGAAAAAGCTGACAAGAAAGAAAAAGAAGCCAAGAGAGAGTCCTTCAAGAAGTTAGAGGGACTGAAGAGGCAGGACTCTGTTGATGCAAATAAAGTAAGCATTCACCAATAGCCTCGCAGATTCAGCACAATATTATTGGAATTTTCGGAATGTGTATCAATAACTGTATATTTTATCTTATGCCTTTAAACGAGCAATTCTTGTATATATATATATTCTGAATTTCGGAAACGGCTCCAACGATTTTCATGAAATTTAGTATGCAGGGGTACATAATCGGATAAATCGATCTAGCTGGGTTTCATTTTAAGAAAACGTCGTTTTAATCTTATTTTCAGCCGAGCAAAGCTCGGTCAACCAGGTACTATTTTTAACGCATATAAGTCTGCGTTTGATCATCAACTCGCCTAATGGTAAGAGATAATGTGGTCGAATATAAAGCACTCAGAATTAAAGAATTCACTATGATTTTAAAAAGATCCAGATTATATCCCTCAGAAAACAAATAAGCTATATTCAAAATGTGGATGTGACTCACCATCGAAAGCTTAAAAGTAATGAGCGCTAAAGCGCCGATACCCTGGACTTTGTTTTATTACTTAAAGCTCTGGGTGCCGCTGCAATGGTCATGGATATGTGTTATTTTTTAACCGACTTCAAAAAACGGAGGAGGTACACAATTCGAATGGTTTTGTTTTTTATGTTTGTTACCTCAGAACTTTCGACTGGGTGAACCGATTATGATGATTATTTTTTTTATTTGAAAGCTGGTGCTTCCCGTGTAGTTCCATTTCAATTTGGTCCAGATGGCATCCATGAGAAAACCATATGAAGTCGGTTTTTTTTGTTAAAATTTTACTTGTTACCATCAGAAGAGCGTCTCGTTCATCTCATTACTTAAAAAAAATACAAAACCCCTAAAAACTGGTCAAACTAAAACAGCAGTTACGTATTCTAGTCACCGGAATCTGAGACGGCCAGCATAGCAGAAAAGTCTAGAAGTGCCAGCAGCAGTATGGTCAGCAAGCTGCTCGGCGTGATGGGCCGCAAGCGGGACGAAGACGATCGTCCGCCGCGCAGGCACGACAAACAGAAGAAGAAAGTAAGCTATCCATTCACCACTATTAATTTTACTATCAAGACCATCTATCACACATCACATCATCAGCCATAGGTCGTCCACTGCTGGACATAGGCCTCCTTCTGGGGGGTTTTGCCAATACTCGCCACGCTTGGCAGGCGGGTTGGCGAGCGCAGTTAGGTGTGATTGTTCAAGGAAGACGCTGCTGCCCATCTTCCGGATTACATCCCTTAGCCGACTCTTACGGCAACCACGGGTAGAGAGGGTGGGGTACTATTCTGACGGCACAGACCATCTATATCTCTTACAAATTTCATACATATACTTATAGGGTTATAAGTATGCAATGTGTGTAATGAGATTCTACATCGTATTAAATTCGGGACCCTATTTTGAATTGTACGCATTTGTATAGGAGTAAGAACGATATTCGAACGAAGTTTTAAAAGTATTATTTTTGATATATTCGCATCATGCGCTACCATACGAAAACCCAGCTTTGTTCAATGGTAAAAAAATGCTTTCTTAATTTTTTTTCTTTTAACTTGTGTTTTTTGACTGCATTTATTGCATCTGCATTGTGGTGTTTTATTCATAAAATTATGAATCACAAGCGTGGTAAAGTGTTTCTACTTACTTACTTTGGTACTCGAAAAAAGTTTTGGAAAGTAATAGCCTCATTACATGTTTTGTTTCCTTATTTTTATCATCTGGTAACGCACTACACATATTCTTCACTATAAGGGTGTCCACAAAAAAAAAATATATCGGATATAAATGTCGGATCCCAGCATTGATGTTTATTAATATATCACTTGAACACATCGTTATTTTTTTAATAAACAGCAGTCTGACAGCTAACTACATAACATTTAGCCATGTATTTGTTCACACCTTCTTGCGAAAAACCCCTAGTGGATGTAAATCTACGCGAAATTGAACAAAGGTTACAGATACAAATTATTGTATTCAAGTTGTTAATGTATCTCCAATGTGCACAGAGCAACCATCCGCCCCCGCAACCACCACCGAAACCAGAACCGCCAGTCGAGAAGACCACTGAAAGAGAAGAAGACAAGAAAGCCAAGAAGGGACGCGGAAGAGCATCAAGTTCATCTTCTGGTGAAAAGTGAAATACAACTTAATGAAGTAAAGCCAACCACTTACAATTTTTTTGTCTAAATTTTTAGGTGAACATACATAATGTATTGTATGATTTCACTAAACCATTATTGAGTGTACTAAGAACATAAAATATATGTAACTGTCACTTGACTAAATCAATAGTGAATATTGAACGATGGAAGTGAGCAGCTTCACTAAATCAATCAATGAACTTGAATGATGTATAAAACATTCACTAAATTAGTAATTAGTGAACAATTAAACGATGTAAATGAACACTAAACATTGGTATGAGTTTTAGACGAAGATAGAGAAATGGATAGATCTTTGATTGTAAAAAATAAAGAATGTAAAATCAATGTTTCAGAAATCTAAGTAGTGGAAACAGTAGAAGGTAAGATTTGAGTCATAAATGTATAGCTAGGAAGTGTGAAAGAGAGGCTTAAAGAAAGAGAGAGATGGCATGAGCTTATCGCTTGAAAAGCTTTTAAATTAAGGTTGAGTTATGCTATGGAAGTATAAATAACCATATGTTATTGTGAAGGAAGTTTCATACTAATCAGTTCTTGACTAGGTATTCCTAAAGGCAAACGTACACTTGTCTGAATTTGTTTCATCTCTAACGTATACATGGCATACTACCTTGAAAGTGACATTCTATTATATAGCTTTGTATATTAGTATGGATTTTGTTAAGTGTGTGTCCACCTTTAAACATCACTAAATTTTTATTAAATAATGAATTATCGGATCAGTCTTGACCACGAGTGGTATTTACAACTAACACTTAAATTACAACCAAAGACTATAAAAGAAGTAAAATAAGGCTTGTTAATAAACTCAAAAAATGCGTTTGACAGTAGGTAGAACACAGAACAAAGGCTATAACTTATTTTTTTTTATTATTTAAAAACTAGACAGATCAATGTCTAACATGCCATAAATAGTTGCAGTTTTTTTTTTTTTTTTTTTTAATGTGAACACGGATTTCAAGTTTATGATGTTTAACTACAGCTCACTTGATGTTAAGTAACGTTGTGGTCGAAGATGGTTAATATACTTGGAATGGAACTGGTTCTCAAGTGAGGCTGCCGGAAAACGCCTTTAGGTGTTTGGCAAATTTGGTTTATGGCAGCTAGTCAACTGATTACTTGAAAGTCCTTTACAGATGAAGGCTAGCTATTCTAGCACCTGGTAGTCAAAACCATTGCTGTTTCAGTCAGTGTTCAGTCGGTTTAGAACGAGAACATAGAATTTCAGTTCGAACAAATAAAATAAAAACACCATAGCATAACTCATTATTCTATCTACCATGTATGAGAAGGATAGAATACGTATCAAACATGAGACGAAAACGAATACGATATATTTTTATCTCGTCATAAAAGATTGTGAATAAGATATAAATGTTTTCAATCTGAATATGTTAAATGAATTTTCTAAAATATAGTTAAAATCGACCATTACAGTGCAAATTACTAACACTATTTAAATATTTTGCGAGTCTGCTTGTTCCCTTATTTATTTAGTTCTTCTTTCTTCACATATACTGTTTTCTTGGATACACTATCACTCAAAATATATCTTCCAAAATCAGGGCTATAAGCTTCGGGTGAAATAACCTGAAAAGGGGTTATTGTACTCATAATATTGAACAAATTTTTACCGTTACCGTTACCGTAAGTCGAATTTAATAAAATATAATGACGTCTTACTTGGGATTCCCCGAATTCATAGCAATATTGTTTGTTCATTGTTGAATTGTCGATCAATACTTATTTGGCTATGAACTATGAATAAGTCGAATTTTTATTTAACTTTGACTTTTCAAGACGAAAAGTATACCTAAAAATAGAAACTTTCTAAGTCGACATTTTAGCAATTAAATCTTGCTACGTCGGAAACTCAGTAATTTCGAATTTTTTGCATTTCCCTTCACATTCGAGTTATCGAGATTCACTTACTTTATATAAAGGTAGAACGAAGCTAAATGTAGATAGCCGTCACCATGAATAACGTGAAATAGAGAAACAATAATCATGACGATAGAGTGCATTTTTCTATAGAACAGCTTATCGATTTTGCTATTTCGGGGTAGGTCTCATAATGAAAGTTTTGTTCATAATTATGATTACAATGACCGTTCGGATGAGCTAATTTGTTACTTATATTGGTTGGTTGACAGACAATTTTAATAAATTTTTCATTTTTGTTTTACTTATGCGGTATTACTCACGTTTAATTATATCGGATGTTTCAACTATAGTTTCGGCCACATCCGGTGGCCTTCTTCATGGAGACAAAGCTGAATACAAAGCGCGCGCGGCACTGCAGGCCGCTGCACGCCTCTTACGTGAACTATAATCTGAGTATTTGATATATATTTTTTTATGTAAAAGTAATGGCACGGACGAGACGCTCCCCTGATTGTAAAAGATAACGCCTATCCATGACCATTGCAGCGATACATAAAAATTTGAGTGACAAAATAAGGTAGTAACAAACTTGGGCTTCGCTGCTTTGGCGCTCATTACTTTGAGACATTAGATGGTTAGTCTCAACAGTCCTGTAATTTCGCTAGCTGCAGTACTCTTCAAACTGTAACACATTAATGTTTACACACTACTGCTTGGTGGCAGAATATTTGGTACTGCGATGGTACCTACATAGACGACCTCCTGGTAAGGAGATCTACCATCGAGTAAAATTAAACGTGAGTAATCCCGCATAAGTTAAACAAAGATGTTTCAAACTCAAGTAAATTTTTATAGTAAAACATTTTATTTTATAAGAGGATATGACGTCCCAATAAAACACAAACAGCAAATGAACATGAGAAGAAAAAACTGAGGCAGATAGTAAATTTAGGTAGGATCGTATAGTTAAAAAACTTGATCGGAAGGATAAAAGAGAAGTTCCGTTTTGTGTCCGTGAGATGTGCGAAGGCCTTTAGACTGCCCTAGCTTTAGTGAAAAGAATGTAAGATTGATTTCATTAATCGCTTTCCAGTATTAATTATATTGAGGCGTCGAAAATAACTGCTTTAGTATTTTGTTAATGTTTAAAAAAAGAAATTGTTGTACATTTTTTTTTTGTTGGACTTGTCTAGTTATACAGGATGCACCAGTCACGTAACAAACCTTTCGGTTCAAATTTTTAAGCAGAAAATACTAATTATCTTTTAAGAGTTATTACGTTTTTAGAATAAATACTTATTCCTGACAAAAAAAAAACCTTGGACTTAATCCAAGAAGTGTTCAAAAAGTCTGTATGGAACTTATTGAGTAAAGAAATTATAATAACCCCCCTTTTTTACTTTGCCACAATAGGGTAAAAGTAGCGATGCCCTAGATTTTGTTTTGTTATTCTAAGTTCTGGGCAGCATTGCAATTATCATGGCCAGTCGTTATCTCTTTAATCGACAGAGCGTTTCTTTTGTCTCATCACGTCTGGCTTAGTCTGAAAGGTTTGGTGTAGCTTGTATATTTGTCAAGTCAATATATTTTGTAACTAAATCTCATTTTTAGTTTAGTATTTTAGTTAATAGAAATAGTTTTGTACACGTTTGATTTAGTCGATAGTGACGGTATTTTTGTGATATATTAAAAAAAAAAATGTTTCTCGTGCTTTTCTTTGAATCCAATATTTGTAACTTACTTGGTTTTTTCTATGCATTTTTCTATAATTTGTAAAAAGCTCGAAATTTCGTTACACAATCTCTGGTTATTTCTTATCAGATAGGTAAAATTGCCTATAGATTGTGAAACGAAAATGTCATGACTTATTTGTTAATTTGTTTTTCTATTTTAGCTTCCTTCTTAACACGTTTACTTTAGTTTTGTTTTTTAATTATGTTTTAACACAAATCGATTGAGGTTAGCCATATCAGATATGAAATTACGAATTTATGTTATATTATTTTTAATAACAACATTATAAAGTCATATAACATTCCATTTTGTCATCCGTGCCATAACGAAAAGTCGCATGAGACATATTTTCTACGTCGATTTGATAACCAAAATGTAATATTCTATTATCACACGACTTTACTGTTTTCAGTCGCCGTTCAATTGTAAGGTATGCAAAATATATGAGAATAGTTTAATAGAAAAAAAAAAAAATACAAAAGATTCAAGAAGATAAGATTCTACAAATATTTGATAACTTATAACAAAAAAGTTATCAAACATAACTGAAGGAGTTCGATAAAGATAAAACATTTCAAATTCCACAAACACGTCAAATTCCTTTTAACGCTGTTCTGTTTAAGAAATAAAACTCAAAGAATAAATATCACAGTACTTCAATCAATGTAGTACATCAATCTTACGGCGACAATGGTTTTTAAGCTTCGTTATAATCGCGTCTTCCTACAATCGATATTGGTTTTTGTTAATGTTATTTTTCTTAAAGTTACCTGTAAATATCGCAGCCGCGGTAGGCTAAATTATTCGCAGCCAAATTGTAGGCTACATATTGGATTTCCAGTTCTTAAGGCCAAAAAGCTAAAGCGTTGTGATTTCGTTGTGCGAAATAATTATGGGTTTATCTAGCTATCAGTCCTACATTACACATTATTTTTCGTCCCTATTTTTTTGGTTAAAAATTCAAAAACATTCCATGCATTCATTTTTTTTCTTCAGTAACATAAATACTGATTTGTTTTTGAAAATAGTTTTACATGGTGTAAAATTGTATTGTAATTAATCAATAGGTCACTTAACTTTTCTTGTATGTTTGTAAGAATGAACAAAGTGATCTATAACATGCTGCGAGGCATGTTTCACTATTTTCTGTTAAATATTATCTAGTGGATAAGATTTATCTGAAAATTGTGAAACATGCCCTATATTTATATTATTTCACGATTTGGATTTGTGTTACTTATAAATTTTAAGTATTGTAGTTTAAGGGCAAAACCTTAACAATACTCATTGATTAATTAATTATTAATTATTTTAGTATAAATTAATTATATTTTGTGCATGGTAATACAGGGTAAAACAGTTTAAAGAATTACCCTTAATTTCAATTAATTGGAAAACAATGAATTGTTTGCGAACTTTCAGAATTATGATAGATAACAATTTAAAAAAAAAGTCGCTCAAATATAAAATGGGTGACAGATTACTTGGTCCTACAATTTCGTTAGGCATAAGATACACACATAGAAATACTTCAATGTAAATATGTGACGAGCGAAAATTGTAGGACCAAACAGGCTTCATCCATTCTATGCAACATATTTGTACTACTTTTTGTAATTTGTGTAAAAAGCGCATTGTTTTGGGACCATGACTTTGTATAGTTATTTTGCTAATTTGTATGAAATTTATGCAAAACATTAAATAAATAATAAACACTGAATGCAAAACAATGTTTTTTTCTATAATCTAAAATTCAGTAATGTATTTATTTACTAAGCATAATAAATGGTCTTAAAAATTTGGTAAAGTATATCTACCATGTATCAATTGCGATTTGTTCAAATAAATAGAAAAAAAATATGTAATGAAACAAAATGTCGATGTATTTGTGTAGCCCGCCATAAGTGTACCGCGTTTTAAAACTAATTAAAATTTAAAACCTAGCGTTTAAATTAAATGTGATTTATAAAATTAAATAAAACGTCTATAGTGAGCGAGGATTTTATTTGTTCTCTAGAATAATTACTTGTACGAATTGATATCGATAAAATAAAGTCATGAATTAACTGTTCGGACATCGTGTTTTATTATTAAACTAGGATCTTCCCTATTGCATGAAATAGCTTCTTTACTATCCTCGGCTAAATCACCGCAACAGACAGACTGTTTTCGCTATCAGAAAGAAAGAAAGAAATAATGAAAGAAAGAAACATTTGACACACAACACTACAACAACACACTATTTATAAATAATGACAAAAACTTAGTTGTCGCTGTAGTGTCCAGTGCGACAAAAAAGGTTAGTTCTCAGCATTTGTGACACCGATTTCTCTGCAGCGCTGGTTTTCAGAACTAACCTTTAGGGACGCGCAAGACTGAATAAAATAAATAAATACATGTGCGAATATATAATAGAATAGAGAAATTATAAATATTCATAATGAAGAAATTGCGTAAAAAGAAAAGTATATCTAAGTACATACATTAAGAAATATAGTTTGTAGTAAATGTTTATTCGGTGGTAGATTTCCTTAGCAGGAGGTCGTCTAGGTAGGTACCACCGCAGTACCAGATGTTCTGCCGCCGAGCAGTAGTGTGTAAACATTACTGTGTTCCGGTTTGAAGGGTACTGCAGCTAGCGAAATTACAGGGCTATTGAGACTAACCTTCTAGTATCAAAGTAATGAGCTCCAAGGTAGCGATGCCCTGGACTTTGTTTTACTACTCAAAGTTCTGTGTATCGCTGCAATGGTCATGGATAGGCGTTATCTCTTAACATCAGGAGAGCGTCTCGTTCGTCTCATAACTGTTACATAAAAATAAAAATATGTAAAACAAGACGGGTAAAATTATATCATGCATAACTCTATCTCGTCCACTGGAGCTACTGTGCCAGCGGCTCAGAGCCTCGCTTCGATACTTCAAGGAGCTGGGTTTGCTCGGGTAGATGCTATAATAGTAATTATACTATAGTAATAGTAATTATAGTAGGGGGAAATGCACAATACACTCCAAGCGGGACGTCAGTGCAGGATTTACCGCCCTCATTTTGAATTAGAACAATATTTTATTAGAGTTTTGGTTGTGAATGAGTAATTAATCAATGCTACACGTGGCAATCAAGCTTACAGGTTGTCTGTTGGTAAGCAGTCACCGTCGCCTATGTATATGTGCAATACCAGGGGCACTACAAATACGTCAACCTTTTAAGATTTTATTAACACGCCTTTTGAAGAACCCAATGTTGTAACTCGGTAATTACGGAGGAAGGAAGATCATTCAACAATTTGCAAGTGAACGGCAAAGAGGAATATGTGAATCAAACAGTGTTCGATTTCCATAAACTATTGTAAGCTTTCAGTTCAGACGATGGTGGCTAGTGCGGTGATGGAATCGTGACGCCGGCATAAGATCGAATAATTGTTTAGAACACTCCCCGTTGTATATGCGATAGAATACGCACAGAGATCTGACGTCTTTATGCAAACTAAGAGGCTCTAGGGCATCGGTGATCCCAGAGTCATCGACAATTCTGACAGCTCTACGCTGTAATGCTCCGTTCCAAAGGTGTGAACAGTACTCTATGTAAGGTCGGACTTACGCTTTACACAGCAGAAATCTTACAGATTCCTAATTTTATCTACATCGTTAGTTTTCTGGGACCATATCTATTTGCTTGATTATGTAGTAAATTATAGATATTTTAATAATAATTGACAGGCTATGTGTGGTCGAAAATGGTAAAGCACACCTAGCCCATAAAGAGTTGTGCATTAATTCTAGCCTGAAATAGAACTGACTTTCGAGTGAGGTTGCCGGAACACCGTTAGGTGCTTGGCGGCAGATTTTCAACTTGAGGATGTAAGCTAGCCAGCCGAGATATTGGTAGGAGGCACTGATATATTAAAAAACCCTTTTTTAATATATCAAGGGTAGGAGGTATTTGGTGCTAGACGACCGCCCAATACATCTTACCCGGTGTAATACAGCTTGGCCTTTGCCTTCGCATATGTATCTACATTTCGCTACTGGACATCTCACGGCTTTTAAACGAAACAAGAAGCGCGCCAATGTCACATCGGTCGGTAATCAACCGCGTATTTACTACGGTGCGCTTTAGACAGCAGGTGTCAAGGCTCGGGTTAACATTGGAATCGGTGTGCACGACCCTCGAGTGTTTTCTCCTTTCGCTTTGCTTGGCGGCAGAATATCTGGTACTGCGGTGGTACCTATTTACACGACCTCCTGCTAAGGACATCTAGCACCAAGTAAATTAATATATAGGATTTATATCCTAGGCTATATATTTATCATTTTATCCCCAAAAAACACATGTGAAACTGCGAGCTTAATTCTAACGTATTCATTTAGATAGGGAAATAAAGTGCCCAAACATTTTTTAAATTTTATTAGGTGTCCATTTGATGTAACAACTGAAATTAACACACGCTATTATAAACCCGTAGCAAAGCTAAAAACTGAGTAATTATCAGCCATGGAGAATCAACTATGTCTATTAAACCAATACTGAAGGGCGTGGAATCCAAAAACAACTGTTTATTTCTTTTTTGTGCGCAGATAAATAAATTGGGAACTGAAAATTTTGAGTTGTCACCCAGATATTAGAAAGAAATTTTTGGATTTGAAGAAGGCCCTTACAATGTTAAGATATTATAATTACGGATTATGTATCCAGACATTTACCACTCCTAACATACATTAGATATTCAGTACAGTCCTAAAATACAGACATTGATCCAGTGACTTTAGTACACCGAGTCTTAAAAAGCCTAATTTCGGATGGGATTTGATTGCTTTTATGACAACTTATTTTTTATATTAATAACTAGAAATAGTATTTTTCGAAGCATTTCTTCATGATTTTACTAAATTTCTAGTTATCTACTTAAGTTGTTTCTGTTAAGTTTTAGTTATATTCTCGAATCTACAAGTTAATGTAAAAAATCTACGCGTGGCTGCCCAATACTTAGGTGCCTAAAATTCGACGGATATTTGAGGCGAAACATTGCAACTCGGCGTACTAAAGCACGGTTAAAAAGCTTAAAAAATTACATTGAATCTCTCAACCAATTCTAACAATGGAAGGATGTGAGATGGACTCGATAGGAACTAAAAACATATGCGTTTTAAAAATACACTACACAAATATTTAGCTATTAGTAGACAGTAGAATTTTACATTTTTTTTTGTATTTCCATTTGCAATTTTAAATCAACCATTGAAAATTTATACAATTGTACATAAATGTTTCAGATTGATAGCATAGTCAATGTTATATTTAGGTCCTATAAACACTTACTACGGTGTCTGGCTAAACATTATAAGAAAAGGATGAGTCAGTATGAAATTCTACGGGAGTAAAAACCAATGTCTACCATGCTTGTCACATAATATCTGACCAAGTCTAAAGACTCTTAGAAATGATAACTGGCAAAGGTCGGCGTAGTAAGAAGGCGCTTGGCTTGCCCCGCCTCAAATTATTATTTCGGAAAACTATGCTAATTTGCATTTCATCTAAAAAAGAATAAAAGTAACAGTTTGTTGCTACTTTTTAGTCTCGCGTAAATAAGCGAAATTATTTTAAAGCATTTTTATGATAATTTCGCTTTATAGAGGAGTCGTTGCAAATCCCCGTTACCATCATTAATTCATTACATAAAAATCTTCATAAGCCAAGGTCTCATTCATTAGATACAAAATCATTTTCTAATATACCCTGTCTCTACGGTTAAAATCATCATAGTTTTAACAATATAGTAAATTAAATAACAAACTTAACAACGGAAAAACATAGTTTATATTCAGTTATGCCTTGTCAAGTAAGTATCAAGTAAGTATATGTAGAAAGTTAGAATTCTATTCCTCCGAAACATTTTGCTCGAACATGTTTTAAAATGTTTTCTACTGGAGTGAGGGACCAGTGTTCGGGTTTCGGGTCTTCGGCCTCCTGAGATTGGGTCTCAAAGAGATCCCTCGAGTTTTGCCGATTCTTTATAGGTTCTTTTCGTGAACTTAAAATTATATTTTTTTGTTTATTTTGCTTTTCTGCGAAGGGAGTCTTCCACATAGGCTCACTTGTTTTTTTCACCATTTGAGGAGGTGAAAAGTAAGAAAAGAGAGGGGAAGATTGCTTAGGTTTTTTCTCCTTAGGTCCGGGTAAAAACGAAAATGTATAGTCGTTGTCAAAAACTTCTTCGCGTACGTATGAAGTTACGTGGCGGCGAGCGACCGGAGCCTCCACTCGCGGCTCAGCTAGCTTCGTCTGAGATTTATTCACAAACATAATAAAATCGTAGTACCTCTCTATGTTCTCCGTACATTTATAGCAGATGGTGTCCATCGCGTCGCTTTCCTCGATAACTATTTTTACACACACGAGTATCTTATCAATCATGTGCGTTCTTCTACAGTAACTCCCGAACAGAGAAACGTTAAATTCGCACTCCGATACACAGATTCGACAGAATTTACGTGATAAATCCATTTTTTCTTCTATCATCGATGATACGAAATGTTTTCTAAGTGCCAGATTTCCCGCCAAAATTGGAAAGTTTTAAAAGCGCATTGCGTTCAAAATTCTACCATTTTACAACAGTGCAAAAATAATTTTGCCAATAAACACTGCATTGGACTTGGACGGCTCGATTTGTGTTGTGTATACTCAGCCCTTGATATTTTACTGTTAGTTTTAGTCATTTGCGATGCCAATATTTTTTTATAAAGTAACAAGTACAAAAATATTAACAAAAAATAAAAAAAAACATTGCTTCTGTTTTTGAACGTACCTCTAAGAAGTGTAAGGCGAGTGTTTTGACGTCAGGGATGGAAAAAAATCATATCACTTTTTTATTTTTGGTATCGCACTTTGTGCATTCTGCCAGTGTCAAGTATCATTTTCAATAGTCTCAAATTAAAATCGAGTAAAATAAATCTTAGTCATAGTAATATAAAGGACTTCATGGCCAAGTCTATTCGATAGCCATAGTAAAATAACGGTGACTTACTAGAACCTTCTACGAAGATTTGGAAACTATTGGAACTATTGCTTATCTTGTGTATAATTAAATCGGCACTTTATGATTAAAAAGCACTATTTTAATATACAAACACTGATAAAAGCATAAGTTTGGGAAAATAATACGACGCAGCGACATGATTTTTTTACGTTCCCGCCATATTTTTACGATTTTATTGGTAACTATTGCTTATTAAAGGAACATTTTCTTAGGGCGTAAAGGGTCGACGCGGTGGATTTATTAGCGTGCCCTTGCCTAGGGATGCCAAATTGCCAATTGTACTATTTATATCGTAAGTTGTCCCAATACAATAAAGGTAAAGATAAAACTGAAAAAAAAACTAATTATATTTTAGTCCATCCGTGGTATGAATTAACTTCAAAAGTAATATTTACTAAGGTTTATAAGCAACAAAAACATTTTTGTTTTTAATTGTGATTCTGTCATAGAAATTATCGTCTTATTAAAACTTGAACGTCCATAGATTTAACATTATCAATATTTAGCTATTAAAAACTACACAATTAACGATTTCAAACTTGAAAAAAACCTAGATTAGTAATTCACAAATTGAATAAAGTTATCTAAGTTTTTCAATTATTTGCTAACGATGTAGTCTGCATTTTATGAGTAACGTTCAATTTTTCTTTTCACGAAATGAAAAACACAAATTTAAATAATATCGATTAAGTTATTTTCCAACCATTCTCAATAGATACTACTATCACAAACCTCCACATTTCTATTCGATACACGTGTTCGTATTTATTTAATTCATAAATAAATTAATATATGTTGGTTAGGTACAATCGTTTTTATAAAGCGAAGCTTATTTTCTTTGTTTTAAACATTGGTTTAAACTTTTCCTACTTCATTTTTGCCTTTTACCTTTTAATTGTAAATTGTGTCCATCTTTGAATCGCTTCGTTAAATTCTCAATTATGTTCTTTCTATCTCTATTGATGCGTTCCACGGCATGCACGAAGGATCATATCTTTACCCACAATTTACATTAAAAGTATTTAATCGTGTTGAACTAAACATTATCCTCTTCTTTCTTGCCCCAGAATTTATCGAACCTCGTTCGGGCTCTGTCTAAGACTTCCGAAGCAGTCAATCCTCCTGTAGGAGGTTCATTCACAACTGTAGTGTCTACTATTCCAGGTGCAATTTGAGTTGCTTCAATCGACTTTTTGATTACTTCCTTCTCTTTTATAGGTTCTGAAGTTGGAGTTTCAGGAGTCAACTCATTGCTGTTGACTCCGTTAACTCCGTTGATTCCATTGACTCCGTTGACTCCATTGACTCCGTTGACTGCATTAAGTTTGTTCATGTCTAGAGCTTTAGTCTCGTCGATGGGAGTGAGGCTGATAGGTGTAGTGGGAGTCTTGTCCGTACGCTTGCTCAGGCTAGTCGGAGACTCACTTTTTTTAAGCGAACGTATCGGCGACATTTGCTGATGGTGTATCGGAGCGATTTCTGGAATAATATTTGTTATATTAAGATCGATGGCTAGGAGTCAGTCATGTTTTGGGAGTTGCAAGCAAGCTGCAAAATTTTCAACTCTATTTTTATTATTATTTCTAAATTACTTTCAAAAACAATTTTACACGTTGATGTTTTCGCTTTATGATTTTTGTTTGAAACTCCCAAAATATATTTTTCACCAATAAAAGCACATTTAAGTTTAACGTTGTTCCATAAAAGTTGTAACAGCTACATTAGAAAAGTCGTCTATAGAAATGAAAGAAGATTTTGCAAGGCGCAGAAATACTGACATTGTTCAATACTTACATTAAACTTAAGACAGTGTAGAGAAACTTACTTTGGTAGCTATTTTGATGATAAATATTTTTCTACATATTTTTTTACAAAATAGTGCCCGAGGTGAGAAAGGGTCTATATACATACTTCCTTTCAGTCACTTGAACATGCTACCCTTTTTTATAAAAAATTGTCAACATTGAAAACATTTGGATCATGCTTATTTTTCCATAAACGATTTATTTCGAAAGGAATCATGCAAACTATTTTGAATCTTATGGTTATGGAAAGTCGTAATGATTATGAATAGCTAACATTAGGTTACTTTTAGCTTACCTACTGTTAGTTCTAGGGTTATTAGCTTCCTAAAAATTCAACCTTGAAAAGATGCTTTCGAGTTACCTGCATTGTTTTTCTAAAGTAGGAGATATAGAGAAGCAAACACCGAAATAGCATCTTTTCGAAGATAGAAGGACAGGCAGCATGCAAAAGTGAACGATAATGAGATGGGGAAACCAACAGATAATCAAGTCAAGTGCCAAACAGTGACAGTGTACGCAAACATCGATACAGACACACACAGACAAGTGTATACATACGTGTATGACGTCTCAGCGGAGTACGGTCAAAATAAATAAAAGCATTTCAATTATTGGTATAACACAATTTAATCATGAACTATTTATATATAGTTAAATATAAAACAGGTTATATATTTTTTCTGGTGTCGATCGTGTGTCGTGCTAATGTGGCAGTGACCCCTGCTCGTGGGTCTCAGGGGTCACTGTCGCATGGCTGTCTGTCACACTGGTGGAGGTGTGTATGGGCGATGGTCTAGGCGGTGGCAGTGTTCGTCGTACCTGCGGGTACCGGCTTCACGGCGGCGCCCTCTTCCGCCACGGACCCACCCTTAAACTCTGAGCTAGGGCGCTTAATGCTCTCATCTGAAAATGAGCGATCGTATGGTCGGATGACGTGAGAAGTTACGTTCTATGTCCACGGTGTGACAGTTAACCTTTTAAATATTAGGCGCTAGGAACCTCTAACATTCATCCAAGAGTTTTTAGAAATATGTTATTACTAAAATTTATCTAAACTACCTGTAGACATAGATCGATTTGAAAAATAAATTTTGATGATCACAAACACGAGATGTGGAATGTATGTGTATGGCTGGAATGGATGTTCCTACAACTAACATTAAATTTTTACTTAAATATTAAATATAAACATGAGTTTAGTGTTGTGTCAGTGTTGCACAAGCTCTACTATTGTATTACTTGTGGGTGACCAGACTCAAAAAATAAAGATGAGATGTAATAATCTACTGTGTTCAATGTAGATGTGATTTATGAGTGTGATGGTATCATTTGGCTTGGAAATACGGCTATCTCTTATATCTTACCTACCTGATACAATATTAAGTTACAGGAATTACTAAAAGAGTAGAGAGTATCTTATTCATATGTATAATATTGCCAGCCTAAACTTGGCAATTTCAAATATCGTAAATTACACTAAGCGTCGAGTAAGAAACTGTGCACTGAACAAGATTAATTTATTAAAGAAAAAGATACTCCTTTATACATATTTCTTAAAGAACCTGGGACCGATTGTACGATTTGACGTTGAAATTTCATCCGCTCCAAAATGGGTTTCCAATGCCTACAGAAAAAAGCTCAAATTTTTTAAAAAGATATAATAAGTTTTCTTTCACTTTTCACTAACATCACAGACTTATTTGTTTTTCATTCTCGCTTAATTACCTACCCCATATTTAAAGTTAAACAGCACGAATAAAAAAAAAGTAGGAACCTACATATTTCTTACTGTGAAATTAAATGATGGAAAATGTTATTAATTACCACACCTATTTCACTAGTGACATAAGCCGCAAATAGATATATAAATGCAATTCAAATTAGACCCAATTTAGACTCATTTCAACTTAACACTCGGCATTGTGTTGATAGAACACGTCAGCCGCGAAGGAAATCGTACAACCAGCCACCCCGGCCTAGCTACATACACCCAGCTTGCTTAAACTTCTGCACTCACCGCTTTTCACGTTCTGCGTGACAGTGAAAGTCTTGCCAGTATCCAGTGGCACGGTCCAGTTAACTGGATCGGGCGAGCGCATGTTCAGTTGCTCGGGCGATTTCACGCGAGTCGGTTCAGGTGGTGACTTTACCACTGGAGAGTCGTCGAAGAAGTGGTCTTTAGCCACAGAAGCACTTCGGTGCGAAGGAATTTCGTCGTCTGGAATGTTTGTGGAAGATTCGTTTAGGTAATTGACTTAGAGTAACAATTAAGACGGCTGTTTGAAATAACAGATCAAACATATTTCAGTATTTTAGTTATTAGTTTGGCATTGTACCAATCCAGTGACTCGTCTAGGTATTTTTTAACATGTGGCCAGTGATTGAGGTTATGTACGACATGCATATTCAGTGTTGCCATAAAGAAATATTTTTTCTACCAAGAGCTTCAAACGCAATATTTGTCAAATACCTGTTGTTTTATCGAAATTATATTTGGCAACATTATACACCGTGAAAGTTTGAACATCAGCAATATTGATACAGGGGGATCAGTAATCGATTTTCGTTAAAAAAATTAAAAAATTGGTGCTTAACATTTACCCTGATTTTATATATTATTATGAGCAAACTCAAAAATACGGACACTCATCACGCGCACCGAAATGACATGGTAGTCACGCGCGGTCCCAGATTAGATAACAGTTTGCGTAGTCTACGTATGGTAGTCATGTCTTGCGCTAGCTGGGTAAGGGTGCGCGCTGTCCATACATTCTGGAGTCTTGGGAAAACCAAGGTTTTCTTAGTATTTTTTTGTATTTGTTTCCATTTTATTTCTTTATACGTTTCATATGACCACTAACTAACATGTCTTTAAATATTGGTAATGTTCAAACAGTCAGCCCGTATTACAATAGATATTTTTCTAGTAAAAAAAAAGGTGTTAATATTGGACATAGTTTTACATTATTATAATATAAATCACATTTTGATTCTAATCTGTAAAAGTGATTTTATCTAGGTATTTGTTTTCAAGTACGAAAAAATTTAAATCGTATATTTTACATATTTGAACTTCATTAAAATCGTAAGTAGACAAAGCACAACTTTAGAAGAAGAAAAAAACAACTAAAACATCACAGTAGGTATACATTCTTGTACAAGAATACAGTTTACAACATCGATAAGATAATTCTAAACTAGACACTCACAATCAAACCAAGTATATTGCATTTCTACCTTGATCTAAAATAGTAACTCAACAATTCAATCACACTACATGCATCCTATCTATCGCTAATTGGTAAATACTTACTATGACACTAAATCTGGAAACTTATCTTAAATGTCTTTGTGCTCGGACACCTAACTTCACGTGGACTAATTAGTGTATATATTTTTTATGCCCAGGCATGTTTTTAAAACATCTGTTTTTACAATAAATATATCTTTGGTCAAGTTAAAATACTGTACATTAATATAATGTCGTGCTCGAAAGTTGCTTCCATGCCACGTTGAGCGATATCATTATTCCCGTTTGCCCCCACCTACTTATAACATTATTATTTAACAATATCCAAGTTCTGTTTTATGTAGGTATCGTTTTTTACGTTAAAATAAAATCCTGTTTCCCTAATTTTGAGTACCCCCAACTTTATTCCCAGTGGCCCCACTTTGCAGAACACTATCAACTACGGTGGTCTAGTGCAGGTGTACACAGACGGACAATCACACCACGTAACGAGTGTAAGCCATTCCCGACGGTGCCAATGCTTTGTGACCAATCGTTGCGTAGACGCACTGGAGGGGGAATCAAAACGGAGAACAAACAAAAAGCCACGACACGTAAAGCTAAGAAACAAAAATGTCAGCTGTTCGTTAAAAAAAAAACTTTAAATTTTGATAGAAACGAAAAAGTAAGCAATTTTAGCCAAGCTGTCTCTTTTGGTAGATATCTCTTTGACATTTGCAAATTTTAACATTCCATCGAAGAATATCATTGCGTTCATATAGCAATTTTGGCATAATACCAAATGAGACAGCTAATCCTCATTTCAAGAAGCCGAATAGGCTAAAAATAATACCGCACAAAGTCAATTTTCAAAAAAGTTCGTTCTCTCAAGCGTCTCAGGCTAAAAGCGCGCCAATTTTTATAAAATGCACAGAGCGTCGACGCAACTGTCACCTTTTTACGCACCCAATTTTATTCCGACTTTTGACACGCTCCGACTGCGGCGACCTCGCGCTGGCGTCTCAACAGTCCCATTTGTCAAGGTCCCAGTTGCCCCAGTTGTGCCAGTCGCCCCACTTGTCCCAGATGCCCCAACCCCACTTTTGGCTGGAGCTGATGGTGATCGACCGCCCCTTGACGTAGACCTAACTCTATGACTAGTTCCTCTACTCAACGGCAAACCTACAAGAAATTGTTTCTACTGAACTTTGTGCCTGGTGAGAATTGGCTCTTTAAACAATTAAAAGAACGATCAACATACTAAAACGTTAAATTTTGTTATAAAAAAAAAGGATTTAATTCGTAGCAAACGATAATAAAATTAACCTAAGCCAAATATAACAAAAAAGTTAAACGTCAGAGCCATATTCTCATAGACAGCCAAGGTAGAGGGGCAAGCACCAGGCAGGATACACGACAGTTAATAGTAATTATTCTTCTAAACATCAACATTTAGCAGATAAGAATAGACAAGTATAAGTTCTAAAACATCAATCTAAATCTAGGATCGGTTCAGCCTATATTTCTAAGTTATGTCCTTCCTTGTTATAAGTCTTTATAACTATCTTGATTCTAATCATTATATAGCGTTTGTGATCTAGGTTAGTTAGCTCTGTTCTAAAATCACATTTTTTCCTAAGGACACGAAATAAAGCCCTGGTATTTCTTTTTATCTTTTTTTTATTTATTTTTTTACTTTTGGTAAAGAAAGAAGTTGGGTAGTTATGCTGAAAATCGTAACTTTCGCAATTATTACTCACATTAATAAAAATCAAAGACAAATTTGGACCTATATTTAGGTCTATAACTTTTTAATGCACTGAATAGTCAGTACTTTACAAGTCTATCGCATGTTAGTGTCTCTAATTTAAGTTTTACGATATAAACATATTTTTATTGTCTTTTGCTGGTTATGTGTGAATTATCTGTGTTTCAAATTAGTTATGGGCTATGTTTCATTTAGTATAATTTTTTACTGGCTAAATACTCTCAAGGTATGAAGCCAATATGTTAGTAACTAGCGCCATCTATCGAGCCCATTCGAACTACTTTTATAAAATGTTCTCCAAGAAAAGCTTTATTGGAGACAAGAAGCAGTATTTGATTGAATACTAACCAGTAGGCTTGACAGGGCGCGGCACCGCCTCATGCCCGTTAGGCATGAGTTTGGCGTGTGCGGGCGCGGGGTCCGCGGAGCGCGGCCGCCGTCGCGGCGACTTGAAGGCCGCGTTGTCGCTGGTCTTAGCTCCTGAAACGCACCAGATAATAGACAAACGATAGGCAGGACAAATGGACGTGTGATGGATCTTCCTAAGAAGAAAGAAAAAAAGCGATAGTAGGTTATTTTTGGTCAAAATTTTTCGTTTCGAGACTTTGTGGGATGGGCGACGAGAAGTACAAACCAGTGTTCTAGAAGTGTTAACCTGACAGCTGTAAATATTGTTTTATTTCGAAGAAATCCCCTACGTAAATAACTTGTTCTGTTACCGTCTTGCACGACTCCTTCATCGAAGCTTTGCCCTTGCAGCTTCTTCCTCTGCTTCTGTGGCGAGGTCTTGTGCGGGGAACGTTCAAGAGCCTTCTGTTCCTGCAGCTTGGCGTGGATCGACTGGTGTGGCGCAGACCTGAACGAACGGAACTTCTTCGGGGAAGTACCCTTCGAGTCCTTGCCGTCCTTTTCGTCACGAGACATGGCCCTGCGGAGAAGGGGGGATAGACACATATAACTTGCAAAGTTATTGTTTGCATGATTGGTAAAATGTGTGCGAGTGTATGCGCTTACAAGGTCATTGGTAACTAAGTAGTTGCCAACCTCTTAAAACAAACTCTTTACACTATGGCCATAGATACGAAAAAAAGACACAGAAAAGAGTGGAAGAAAATGAGACAGAAATAAACTGTAAATTTTTGCTTACACACAAACTACACGTATAATCTTAACTAGATGCATGTATGTATGTGTGTGATAATGATCATAAATTTAAATGTATGAAAAAAGTAGTTTCCGTTTCCTGCCACCAGGGTCGCTGTCCCTCATTCCATACATTTTTTCTCCCGTGGGAAAGACAGTGGTTATGTGGGACTCTCCGTCTAAGTGGCGGCCTACCCACTAAAAAGCCCTGGGGTGTTTCTGTATATGCCGGGGCTACGGGGATGCTTTTGCACTCGTCCGCGGCCAGGCTAATTATACTCTAACCTAACATAAACTTCTATGGAGTCGTAATGTTCTATGATTCAAATAAGTGATTATTGACAGATAGCGTTAAGTTTTTGTGGGAAAAAATGATGTCACAGCTAAACAAAATATGTGTTTTCGAGTGTTTATTTAAAAATAGCGGTACTTTAATCATAAAGTGTCGAATTATATTGACGAGTAGAGGAAAGCAGTCAACTGAGACATTTGAAAATTAGGAATTTCACCAATCTATTTCTGTCGCGCCGCACGCAGAACCCGCGTACATACTGAGCGAAAGGGACAACTGCACCTCGGGCTCATTATCCCGAAATAAAATGAGCAAAATCGAGGTTTCGTATTCCTCTGTTTCCTCCTCCAAATTTAGACCGATTTTAGTATTTCTTTTAACAAGTAAATAAGAAGGATGTGTTCTTTGCCTGTGCGTTTTATTTTTTTAAGATTATGTCTATGAGATTGGGAATTTGGATGTTGAAACACAGCGTTGAAACTAGGTAAATTTTAAGATTTTTGAAGATTCCTAGCTCTTATAAAAAAAACATATATCAAAAAATCAAAACAGAGGGGCATGAAACTAGCAAGTATCTACTTCCTATCTAAAAATTATTGTTCTAGTATTAAAATCCTGGAAGGAAAATGGGGAAAACGTTTGTATGAAGAAAATGACGATTTGTTTCCTCTTAAGTAGAAATTTTTAGTAGAGTGAGAGTGACTTTATTAAGGTATAGACTAGACTTGAGTATGACTTACTTTATATGATATTGACTGTGGTTATGACTTATTTTAAGCTCAGTGGTTAGCGCTGTTGGTTCACAAAAGTTTGAGCTACCGGTGAAGGAAAACATTGTGAGAAAACCATAGCATGGTGGTAGGGTACTTTCTAGTACTCGGCTGGCTAGCTACCACCATCAAGATGAAAATTTGTCGCCAAGAACCTAACGGTGTGTTCGACAGCCTCACTTGAAAGCTCCATTCCAGACTAGGTGTGCTTTACCATCTTGGACCATACCGTCACTTGACATCGGGTGAGCTGTGATCAAACACCTAGTTTGTGAACCATAAAAAAATTCACTTGAAAATATATAACTACTTGACATGAATACTAGAAATGAATACTTGAGACTTGGGCAGAACACAAAAAATGCGATGCCAAAATTAAACAAAAAAAACTCTATGTGTGGCTTTTGCGTACTACTGAGCATATTTATTACAATTTTTGTAGAGCCGTTCGAGCCATGCCTTGCACAAGCCTTACAGCCTCTAAACACTGATTTCTACTTAAAAACATTATTTAAAGTAACCTGCCTCATTTCCACGCGTGACATTTCACGTCTGCGAGAAATTGACAGATTTGAGGCATTTGTTAACTTTAAACAAAGTTTTTAAGTAAGGCTTTTGAGTTGCTATTAATGATAAATGATTTGGCACTGATGGCACTTGGCATAAATAAATAATGTATTTACTAGTACAATAGCTTTAAAATGAACTACTTTTTTAATTATTCCAGTTTACCGTAAAATAATTAAAAAAACATCAAAAATCGGTTTATGATTCACTGGGTAAGGTAGAAATCTTCCCTAGTAACTAAACGTTTGAATAAATAATAATTAAAGTTATTGGGCGTTTAGATAGATGACAAATAGGTATATCATTTCGAGCCTAATATCTTTTATGTAGGCCTTATAATCATTATAGCAAGAAAAATATGCAAAAAGACTTTACTGAAAAGTCATTACCATATAAAAAAACATAGTAAAGCATTCCACACAGCACCATCTAGGCCCAAAATAAGCGAAGCTAACTAAATATACTATATATACTTTTTTTAAATATATTCTTGGATTTCTTGGCCATAGATAAAAGTGTACTTATTTAAATTTATTTTGGGCCATGGATACTTCTTTGTGTACACTAATATTGTGTTGCCATCACAAATTTGTACACCTTTTCGGACATAACATGAAGTTAATTTATTTAGTTACGGATATCATACATATCTTTTACCTGTGTTATTGCAAATAAATATATATCTTTATCTTTATGGGAATAAGATAATTGATAGAATATTTATATTCTTTTTTTTAAATACATACAGTTTTTTTAAATAAGTACGTACGTACTTAAAAGTGGGAATAGAGCCCGCGCGCTACAGCTGAAGCAGATACACTGCCAAATGCTAAATGCTAAAATGGGTAGACAACAAATACCAGGGCGACAGAATTATATATACTGAATCGCCTTCCCAAATATGTCTGTCGTATAGTCAAACATTACAATTTAGTACTTCTTCAGGTAATAGAGGAGATAACTGTATGGTAATGTAAAGGTACGATGAAATCCATGATTCAAGGAATTAGTGCATTAAAAACATGGATCCTCAAAGCCTTCCCCACACTGACGCGGCCTGCGGTAACGGCGGCTGGTGCGAATTTATAAACCGTACTTTTGTTGAACATGAGCAGCATTAGCAGCCCACGAATTAAAAAAGTAGTACAGATATAATGTTGCGTAGAAAATGGTCATAAATTCTTTGATCCTACAATTTTTACTTATAACGCTACACGCACACAATGTACGTCAATGTCTTACGTCAAACAAAAGCATCAAGGTTGACATAGTTTTTGTATGTCAATTGAACAACAAGGAGTTTTTATCCATGTTCTACGCAAGGTTACTTTTTTAATCTGTGCAGCGGACCTTTTAGCCTCGATGCCGTAGTCCGTGTTTACGAAATTGAGTACAGACAACAAATGTAGTGCTATCTCTTTTTGTTTCAGTGAAATGAAAAGAGACGGCACCACCGGTCTGTCTCCACAGTTAGGGGAAGGATTAAGGACTAACATAAGGGCGGTCAGTGCATCACTTACTTGTGATTGGTGGAAGCGAGTGATAATGCTGACAGCGAAGAACGCCGGGATACCTGGTACCAGAGCTCGATTTGCTTATTGTAAAGCTGCGTGATGTGTTCTGGAGCTAGCTCAGTGCCCCAGCCGCGGTACTGTCAAATTAATGGCAACTTTGAATATGGAAGCATGATCGAAGCGTTGGCGGGTACGTCACTATTCTATTCCTGGTGTGGGTCTACTGACCTATGTTTTTATCGGAATCTGTTCAATATAACAAGGCGGTCGACACTTCGAAAACGAGATTTGGGGGCTATGAACGCACCTTGTACCAACATTCAAACAAAAACATACTATCCGATCAAAATTTTACGTATTACATTTACGGTGTACCTATATAGCATGAAGTCGTAATATAATTTTAATTTTCTTTGAAATAATAAATAATTTTTGTCGTACTGTTGGTGAAATGTTCATAATTGCAAAAACGTCTAGTTAGGAAGTGCCGACTCTTAAACCGTAGTGTTTATATTCTTTGGATGTAACAAGATGGCAGCGAAGTATTTTTTTTAGTTACGTTTTTTGATAAAACAAATTTTCGTCAACAAAATTCCAAGATAATCTGAGGCTTAACGTGGATTATACTTTTGCGTTACAGATCTTTTATGCTTTTTACAAAAACTTATCATTATTGAAAATGAATATAAATCGTCCTAAGTCCTTCTTAAACTAAGTTCTGAAGCAAACTCAGAACAAAGAAATACAAAGTTAAATTAAGTTAGTTAACTCATACAACTTTATTTCTTTGAGCATAACTTTAACACTAAAAGTATTCTACAAAGTTACCTGCTCTTAGTATTTTATTACTTTTGCTTATCAACCGTGTACAGCTAAAATAACATAAAATTTACATTTGCTACCATTCTCAGAACGAATGCCATTAAAACTGTTTACTTGTTCAACTAGTTTTAAATCGTTTGCGAGTTTAATTACCCACTGAAAATACTTTGTGAACTGTAAACATTACCAAATATTCAATAATAAGGTATTCAGTATTTCCATAAAATAAGTTATAATATGCCACGGTTTTTCATGCAATAAATTTAATTAAATACTTTTTGTTCACGTCTTTCATAAATGTTAATTATAAGTAAGATATTATAATAAAACAATTTTATTTTAGAAAAAAATGATTTATAAGTGATAGGTGTCTTACAAGAATTAAGATAATGGAGCTATTATTAAAATATAACCGTCAATTGAAATTTCTTTGTTCTGGGTTTAGCTTACAATCATTATTAGTTTATTAACAAATTATTTATTAATAAATTATTAATCAATACATTATTTATTGATAAATTATTAATCAATACATTATTTATTAATAAATTATTTATCAATACATTAAGTATTAATAAATTACACTATGTTAGTAAGGAATACACATGCCTAAACACGCCTAGGTTAATTTTTATCGTCAATAATGCTATGCAACCATTGAGATGGCGCCACATAGAATCGAATCAATTGCCCATCTTTGTTGCAGTTAAAGTTTATCAGTGCTATCGTACGGTCTGCCGATATTTTCGGCAGATTTGCTCGATATCGATAGCATCGCGCTGCGTCGTGGGCTGGAGGAGGGACTTTGTTTCACTCACAGCCGTGACACTCCGCCAGATGTTGGTGTTAGTCACTATGCATGTGTATCCGAGTCGAGAAGACGCGCGTATTTGACGCGGTGCAGACCTTGTATTCTCCGGCTTGCTTCCTGAGGTCCAGCACCTCCCGGTACCAGGACTCTCCCTGCGGGATGCCCAGCGGCTGCAGCCCCGCGGCCCGCAGCGTGGCGGCAGTGTCTTCCCCCGCGCCTGCCCCCGCTTCCTTCCCATCAACCAGCATCCTCTCGCTCGCCTCCTCATTTGACTTCCCTTTACCCCTGCATTTCGTAAACGTCCCTTTAGACGCCTCGTACACGTATTGAGAGAACGGTCTAAATTTCTTTTTGTACTCGCTTTTGTAACGTTTCCTATTATCTTTGTTACGATCCTCCCCGTTGGATATGAGGGCCGATAGCGCGTTACGGAACGTCGATTTTCTGGAAAATTCCATTTTATGTCTTAGAACTGGTCGTTCTCTCGTGTTCTGCGATGATGATGCGGCAACAGAAACGGCTCGCGCCGAGCCGGTTAGTAGAACAGACATGCTTCAAATAATTGTTAAGCTCGCAATGGTGAGGGATGTTCGACGGAGAAGACTAGGGACCGACAGAGGTGAGACAGGGGGCGCACCCCGTGACGCTAGAACTCAGTGTTGAAAGTGTGGTGATACATCGACATACAGATCTAATCAAAACAGTATCATGAACGATCACATCGACAAAAGTGCAGGACATATTGAAATATCAAAAACTATTGTAGCTGTCATTCCGTACTAAATGTTAGTTTTGGACTAAACTACTCGGCCTAGACACCGCCACCGTGAGGACAGTTGAGATGTTAAAGCAAATATCAAAAACGAAATTTAGACTTTGTTCTGCTTTTAAAGTATATTGAGGAAAGAATTAGGGGCAGAACAGAACCTTGAAGGAACCTTTCACCAAAAAACAGATAATCATTTAAATCGATTACACATTCTGATAGTCTAAGCATTGAAATGTGTTAACATTTAAAACGTAAAAAAGTTGAAATTTGAATCTGTTAGGTAACATTTAAATCGATTATTGTTCTACAGATGGAATGAGCTATTTAGAAATGCAGCAATGAATACAGAAAATAAATTATCTTACGAAATATAGTGTTACTAAAATTTCCAATGTGGAGACAAATAAACTCATAATATAAATCATTCAACAATATTTAAGTAAATGAGCTAGTATAATTTACAACATTTCAAGTAGATTGCTAAAATATATATCGTACTAAAAGTGTAGTGAGAAATTTCGATGCTATTAGCTCTAAGAATTTTATGTGGATTATTCTATGAATAAAATATCTTGTTTCGACTTTGAACAGAGTTTCTAGTGTTGATTTAGTTTTCGCAAAGCTTTTATTGGATTTTGTTATATAAGCTGTATTTTTGGGATTATGCTGTTTAACGTTCTTAAGTGCCTTACCAGGGCCTAAACTGAATAAATGACTTTTAGTTTTTTTTTTTGATCGCCTACAATCTTTTAAATTTCAAAGTATCAATACTATCGTATAAAAATTACATCTGCATTCAAAAGTGATTTCAAAATGCTCATATGAATTAGTAAAAGTTTCCTTCAAGAAAAGTTAATACACAAAGCTAAACACACAGAAATATCGAAAGCTGTTAGCGGTATAATATAAAACAGAAATCTTCACCTGAAAGAGTTTAGGGGTTAGTTTTACATTTTATTAGAAAAGCATACATTATTCAGTTGTTACATTGTTAAAATCACCTAGAATGTTAAAAATTCGCTTTTACGTGGATTATATCATAATTATTGTATTTGATGTTTGCCCGGTTTTTACGGATTTACTCAACCAAAATTATAAGATTTAAGAAAAGTGTAGGTGAGTGTAGTGTTCCTGAAATTTAACACGATGATGACAATTTCGCCCCAGGTTAAGTAGAAAATGATATTTTCAATGATCTCGTCGGCAAAGAAGCAGCTGCGTTAGCTTAAGCAGAAGCTTTTGTGGTTGAAATTGCTAATTGTGAGCCAATAATTTGGTGGGATTTAGGTAAATTGCTTTTTATTATAGATTGTTTCTTTACTCTATAGACAATAGTGTAATCTATTGATATGAATAAAGTAGAAAATGATAATTCTAATCATGCTCATAGGAATATAATAAGACGAGATAGACAAAACAATCTATAAGTTTAAAGTACAAGAATTAAATATTAAGCTTTTCATGGAAAGAGTGACAAAGCTGAAGCTAAATTTGTTTCAGAATGTTTTCACATAATTTTTATATACAATATATATTCAAAATGAAATAGGGAGTAAAAAAATTCTGAAAGATGTAAATGATAAATTTAATACAGTTTTTAAACCTATATAAGTGCGCATACTTCATGGTTTGGTAACAAAATTGAATGGCTTGGTTACAAAAAAAATATCAAAAAACATCGTTTAAAATGATATTCTGATGCTATAGTTATTTAAGTATTTAATTAAATCAAAAGTTAACCTGTAAATGGTAGTTCGTTGGTAAAAGTCAAGTGAATGTATCAAATAGGTTTAGAAACAAATCATGAGGTATACAATTAATGGTATATTTCTACGTTTGTTATCTTACCTTTGCACGCCGGGTTTTTGTCCGTTCCATAAGTAGTCTTCTATGTAGCGTTTGTGACCATCGTCATGGTCTCCATCAACGTGGTTCATCAGCGGTTCCGCCTCTACAGCCCCTGGAAATGTTAGGTTCTTCCTTACTGGGAGAAACGTTGCAAAGTTTACAGCGTTGGCAGATATTTGTTGAAATTTATATTATTTTGGTAAACTCTTTTATAAAAAGAGTGGCATATTAGAAAGCAGCTTGCCTCAGAGCTAGCTGCCGCTTGTATAGCTATTGATTCTTGCAACATTTAGAATATTGTTGAGGCGTTGCCAACCTTTGAAGACGTTAAGGCCCTTATTAAAACACTTGACGAATTTAATTGTAACAATATCGTTAAAGTCACGTTAAAGCTTTGATCCAGAACTGTCAAAAACAGAGTAGAGTGGAATAAATTGAAGAAGGATTTTATCTCTACTGGTGGTCCTTATACGGAATTAGAAGAAAAAAGTAGGAGAAACTAATATACATAGATCTAAGTTTTAAATTACGAGTAGAATGAAATAAATTAGTGAAGGCCTTTATCGCTACTGACGGTCCTTATACATAATTAGAAGAAGAATAGTAGAAGAAAGTAACAGACAACATAGTTCTAAGTTTTAAGTTACTTACAAATTAATAATATTTTAAGGGGAAAACTAGCACTAGCAAGAAATATAAAAAAAAAAATTAAAACGCTTTATGAAATCACCATAATGTGGACAGTGAAAATATTATTTTTAGTATGTTCGTCGAAGTCCTTGTAGTTGCAGAAATACATCTATTTTTTTGTATTAGAGGGTGTTTCTCACAGCACCAGTTGCTGTTCCAAGCTGTTGAAACGTAATCATCCAAGGTCTCAAAGAAATGAGCGCCAAAGCAGCGATGCCCTGGACTTTGTTTTGCCACTCAAAGTTCTGTATATCGATGCAATGGTAATGGACAGGCGTTACCTCTTACCATCGAGAGAGCTTCTCGTTCGTCTCATTACTTTTACAATAGAAAAAATATTGCTTCAAACTAAGCCAAATTTGTATTATGTATGTGAATCAGATAACTGTTTTTTTTTAATACATACAGAATACCCAGACACAGAACAAATATCTACAAACATCTACTTATGTTCATCACATAAATGTAAGTCTTAAGTGAGAATCGAACGCCCACCACCACCACGATCGCCACACCCTTCAGCTTTTAAAAAACAGAACTATATAGGTACTGCTAAAAGAGCTATTTATAAGAAGCTATTAAATCTGATTTTTAAAGACTTAGCTGTAAAAAGTATGAATCTTTTATACAAGTTCTTTTATATGCAAAATGCTATCTTTATGTTATTATTCTAGAATTGAAATGAATAAAAAAATCCTTCTCAATTATTCTTTTAAATTTGATTTCCAATGACTTTCACAGCACTAGTGTTCAGGGTATTCTGAATGAAACACGAAGTTTGCAATGAAATCGTTTCGCCGAGACTATTCAAATCGTTGTCAACGATTGTAATCGTTATTGGTACCCTGACACACTTTCAATTACAAAACACGAGATAATATTATGCTCAACATTAAATACGTGTGAAATTGTCTTATAACTTGAACACTGGATATAGATCTTATAATGTGACCATTTAAATTTATGCTCAAAACGGGACACTTTCAAAATTATAGTTATTTTCTCTTTCGTTATCAATATGGTTTTATAAATCTGCAACTGAGGTTTTTCAGATGTCTACAATTTACTCATTAAAGAGAATAAATACTTGTTCTTCGAGTGTGTTTGTTTCAGCCAGATACTAAATATCAAAATGCTAAATTTTGCATCATTCAGATTGTTAGCGTGGAAGTTCGAGTTTCTTACGAAATGTTTAGATATATCCAATCTGTCTCTTTTTGCTAAAAAAATCTTATAAGGTTAGAGAAGAGCTTGATTGTCTTTTATATATTTTGATATCAGTATCTACCTTTCTGTAACTGAAAACGGGACAATTTGACGTCCCAAAGTTTTCTTTGGGGACATCGGGACAGAGCAGTGAAAAAAGGGACAGTCCCGTTCAAAACAGGACGCATGGCCACGTTAGGTATGTACATATATGTATGTAGGTACCTATTTCTCAGACAGTTTGAGTTGACCTAGCTCTTTGACATTCACCTCTGTTCAGACCGTTCTATTTTGGAGCTTGTAGCGGAGTAAATTGGATATTACGTTCTAAGATAAACCTAGATCTGTATTGTGTTTTTTATGCCTCTTTCAACGGTTGTACTCTACATTAGGTTTAGAATGTTCACTCTCAAAATGTGAGATCATGTATGCTGGATTTTTTTATCACGATTTTCTCTATCTTATCGTTATCGTTATTAGTATCTATACCTTTAAACGAGCAATTCTTGTATATATACTTGTATATTCTTAATCTCGGGAACGGCTCTAACGATTTTCATGAAATTTAGTATGCAGGAGGTTCTTTCATTTTTAGAAAACGTCGTTTTATCCGTTTTTTAGGCAATGAAAAACCGAGCAAAGCTCTGTCTACCAGGTACTTTGGTATAAAACAAAGTCGCTTCCCGCCGTCTGTAAGCTTAGATCTTTTAAACTACACAACGGGTTTTGATACGGTTTTCATCAATAGACAGAGTGGTTCAAGAGAAGTTTATATGTATAATACATGCATATGCACCACATTAGTATTTACATTGTATCATTATTGACGACAAAGACGTAAAATAAAATTACTGAATTACTAAATGATAAAAGTTTGTAATTTTGACATTTTAAATACTATTAATAACATATACCTACTCATGTCGTTTATAATTTTTTTTTTAATGCTGTTCATGTTATAATTATGGAGTTTGACTTGTAACTGAAAAATATTTATTATTGGAAATAGTATAAAACAAAGTCAAAAAAATCTTTATTAGTAACTATCTTTATCAAGAAAAAAATATATATATTTTTTTATATCATACGACACGTTACACAGAGCGCCATCTGACCCCAAACAAAGCAGAGCTTGTGTGATGGAAGTCAGATAACTAATAAAAAACATAAATACTTTTTTGTTGTAAATACATACTTATAATACATACAGAACATCCAGACACAGAACAAACATTTGTTTATACCATAAAATGTTTGTCCTTGGCGGGAATCGAACCCACGCCCTACAGCTCAGGCAGACATACTACCAATGAGCCAACAGGGCTGTAATAAGTAAGTAAGTAAATTTGTTTTCTAATATTTTTCAAGTAAATCTTGAAAATACAGATAACTTGCAGAACTACCCACGAGAATTCATTTACAATGCAAATATTACGTTATGAGTAAAAACTATTATTAAAAAAATTCTACAACTTTTTAAAGCGAAAACATTATTTCCTAAAACTAGAACATCTGACCCTCATAACGGCTAATTGTCGGAAAAACGGGCTAGGCATAAGAAAAATGATACGAAGGGTTGCGCCTAAAAACTAAGGATCGATTCACCAAAAGCGGGTAGATAAACTTTTTGTTCATACGAGAATGAAATGGGTCTTTGGTAATAGCAATATCAGTTTTTGCTCGACGAACGCCTATTTATATGTTATTCATGAGTTTTTTTGTATATTTCTATCTATTGAAAATATGATGGATGGATCGTCTGAAAAGTCTATAAATGTGTGTTTGTTTTAATTTGTGGTAGATTTCCTTCGCAGGAGGTCGTCTAGGTACCACCGCAGTACCAGATATTCTACCGCCAATTAGTAGTGTTTAAACATTTATTAATCCGGAAGATGGGCAGCAGCTTCTTCCTTGAACAATCACACCTAACTGCGCTCGCCAACCCGCCTACCAAGCGTGGCGAGTATTGGCAAACCCCCCCAAACAACAAATTGGTAATTATTTTATAAATTAAAATATGAAACACAAAATTTGTGAGACAATTGTTTTACCTGCAAAAAATGTTTTATTATTTAATTAAGATTTAACTGTTAACTGATTCAGTGGATTGTAATCTTGCTCGTAAGAATCAAAATAAAACAAAATTTAAAGTTTGCTCAACGCAATAGATATTTTAAAAAAAAAAACATGAAAAATGCAAAACGGCAATAAAATGTGAAATCTCCTTTAAAACTTTATCGCATTCGCGAATAAAAGCCGAAATGACTGCAGAATAAATGACATTTAAGTGCAATTTTATAAATCGGCATATACATACATACTTCTGGGGAAATTCATTGAGAATTCATGATATGGGAAGTTGCCGTGCTTTTATAGAGTCCCATAATGGTTGCAGGCTTTAAAGTGATGGCAGCCCTGTTAGCTTTTTTTGGTAGTGTATCTCATCGATTCCCGCTCAGGACAAACATTCGTGTGACGAGCATATGAATGTTTGTTCTGTTTAGAATATCTTCGCGATAAATAGGCGACGCAAGTGCCGACCGAGCAGTCAGGGTTAGCACATACAAAAAAGATCGATCGAAGGCTTGTTCGTAGATGCGATGTCAACATCCCTGCACGCGCCTCGCGATAAATCTGTGTGAATCAACGCTTGTAGGGAAGATGTTCTTCTTACTCGGGGCCGCTAGCTACAAGTACATGGGTGGTCCATGGGTACTACTCTACTTCTCCCACTTCTCTTATTTCTAGTATGGAGAAGAAGTTATTCACAATGATGAGTTTAATGACTCCCTTTCAACCGAGTACAGCCTAAGCTTAAAACCCTGGATGTGTTTTCTCTTGACGGCACACCCCAATCTCAACAATAAATTTTGTAGAATCATGTAAAACTTTCTAATCATTATATTTTACAGATATTTACAATATAATACTTTTAATATTTTTATTGTTTATCAATATTTGTAATACGATAATAATAATAATATAACTCTTTATTGTTCACACCAATTATAATTACAAACAATTTTAACAATATAAACTTAACACTAGTGGAACAATTGGTGGCCTTATCGCTAAGCTAAGTATGGAGAGCGTTTTAGTAAGTTAAGGACGGGGTGTGTTGACAAAATGTGACAAAAATATATATGAGTATAAAACATTTTGAACATAATATATAAAAGAAATACATAGGTACATACCTATCTATATTATAAAATATCAATATTATTACCTTATATAATATATACTTATAGACTTACATATATACATTTATACTATACATAAACAAAGAGATAGCGAATTGCAACATTATTTTAGAAAGTGCAGCTTAAATCTACTCTTGAAAATCTCTAGTGTTTGAGTCCTCTGTATACAGATATACATATATATAATTATACTCTACCGTATTAGATACAAGTTTTTTTTTTACATTGGACTAGGCATGCGTTTGGTCACGATAGCACCTGATGGAAAGCGACAATTTGGCCGAAGATAAAACACGCTTGCTTGGAAATACCGATTCACGTTTTACGTTAGTTAATTCATTTTGAATCATAAACGTGAATGATCTAGTTTAGTAGGTCCGGTCGGCCGTTTAGAAGGTAATTATATAGGCTGTCGATGTATCAATGAATTCGAAACACTGGGTGTGTTTCTGGGCCAAATGGTGTCATCACGGGATCGGTGAACCCTCGTTTCGGAGTAATATGGGATTGGCTGGGTATAACGACACTATTTCATATTTTACCCAAGGCCTACAACAATTTTTATAGTATAGTACCTGGATGACCGAGCTTTGCTCG
Organism: Biston stratarius; assembly: GCA_950106695.1. NCBI lineage: Eukaryota > Metazoa > Arthropoda > Insecta > Lepidoptera > Geometridae > Biston > Biston stratarius. Next base: position 8,709,218 of record OX467108.1, read on the forward strand.
GCTGAAAACACGGGTAGAACGACGTATTCTAAAAATGAAACCTAGCTAGATCGATTTATAGCCCCCGAAACCCCCTGCATACTAAATTTCATGAAATATAAAAAGTCGGAAGTGAAGTCGGTTTTTTTTGTAAATTTTTTACTTTTTACCTTTTGAGGTACGGAGCCCTAAAAATTAAAAAGAAATCACACCAGCCACCAACTTTACTGAGAATAAGTTCTTGAATTAGACATTGGCTTATATCTTTCTAGCTGCGCCCCGCGGTTTTACCCGCGTGGTGATGGATGATGATGATGATGAAAAGTATCCTATGTTTTATTCCAGGGCCTAAACTATCTACCTGCAAAAATTCATCCAGATCCGTTCAGCCGTTCTGACGTGATTGAGTAACAAACATCCATCCTGGGATTACCACTTACCTTCAGCAACCGCTGCCTTCTTCAGCGCTCCCATAGAGATACTCTTCCTCGGCACGGGCTCGTTGTCCTTGGGCCAAGCGAACTGGTTGCGGTACTCCGTGCTGGCCATGGCTTCTGGCTCCTTCACCGCCATCACTTCGCCCATGGCTGTTGCTGTGGCCTAAAAGTACTGGATTTGTGAACATTGACATTGTAGACGGTATGATCATACGATGAATCAATCAGACGGTATGAATGGTCATAATCGAGCTTTACACAGTCCAATTACTATAGTTTAGTTACTAAGATGCAACTTTCTGCTCTCCTATCTACTCTCTAACGTTTCTCTAGCTTAACTTTTCTTCTAAATCTACATTTTTGAAGTCTTTCAAAAACTCTTCAACAGTGAAACTGCTTGTCCCAACTTTTTTGTTCGACATTGAACTTGGCTGCACTACGTTTTTTTATATCTTTATATATAAAAATTTCGTGTCACGTTGTATGTCCGCGATGAACTCCTCAACTACTGAACCGATTTTAATGCTCATTACTTTGAGACTAGATGGTTAGTCTCAATAGCCCAGTAATTTCGCTAGCTACATTAACCTTCAAACCGGAACACAGTAATGTTTACACACTACTGCTTAGCGGCAGAAAATCTGGTACTGCGGTGGTACCTACCTAGACGACCGTCTGCTAAGGAAATCTACCACCAAGTAAAACATACAGAGCTCATTATCTTTATAAGTATGGAAGACTGCTAGTGAGTTTTTAAACAGTATTTTAGCTAGGGTTTATTACTTTGGGTTCGACGGTGTCGGTCCAGCGAGGCTGGCGAGGGCCTTCCGACTTGCTGCGTCTCCCTGCGCGCTCGGGGTCATTTCTTTGCGCACTCTGGAAAAAAAAAGACTTATTATCACACGAATATTAAGCTGGCTTCCGTCGGTGCGTGATACTGTAGATTATCACGCACGGCCGACGACCACGGTCAGCCACGCACCGCACACGAGGATCTTCCAACGGTGCGTGTCTTGAGATTCAAAGCCATTTTGTCATTCCAAAATGCATAGTGAAAGGGAACGTATCGCTGCAGCTGCGGCACTTGTGGTATTTTGACACGCTCGTCTGTGTTTATGCGGACGACGTCATACCACCTCGTACCGTACCTTTGAAGTTACCAACTCGCCGCGGATCGGACGGACGTACGTATCTGCGTTACCACGGACGGTACTCTTTCCATGGTGCGTCGGTGCGGGCTGGTCTGCGTCCGTCCGTATCACGCACCTTTTTTTTTTAGGAATGACTCATGCTGTTACCCAGTTGGCCTCTACAGCGTCACCGGACTGTGGCGAGCGCAGATGGCGCAGAGCCTAATGGTTAAGGACGACTAGCACAATGGCACCTCTGAGTGGTACGGACCTCGGCTTGAGCAGTAGCACCGTCCGAAGCCAGCTTTATAAAGGCGGAAGTTTGTGAGTGTGTTTGTATGTTTGTTACTTCTTCACGCTGAAACGGCTAGACCAATTTTGATGATATTTGATATAGAGGAGACTCTGGATTAACACATAGGTTACTATTTATCTTAAAAAATATAATGTTCACGTCGGAACAGCTGCTAACATCGCGAGGCGTAGCTAGTAATGTGATTTACAATACTTTCATACTTTAAACTATGAAATGCTATACGTTTTGTTAATTAAATAAAATGTTTTTACAATGGACTACCCACTTAACGTATAAGAAATTATTCATCATCATCATCTCAGTCATAGGACGTCCACTGCTGGACAAAGGCCTCTCCCATTGACTTCCATAAAGACCGGATGGAAGTGGCTCGCATTCAGCGCGTTCCTGCGGTCTTTATGAAGTCGTTTGTCCACCTTGTGGGTGGACGTCCTACGCTGCGCTTGCCGGTCCGTGGTCTCCACTCTAGAACTTTGCAGCCCAAAGCAGCAAAAATAGAAAAAGTACAACAAAAGAATCTTATATGAGCAAGTGCCACAAGAGGCGGCTTTATTGCTAAGAGCGATCTCTTCCAGGCAACCAAGAATGGAAAACACGATACATCTCAAGAATAGACGAGAGATGTTGTATCACTATAAAGTTACAAGAAATTAAGTTAAAAATTTAAACTAATAAAAATAATACATATTGTATGTAAAAATGATAGCGTTTTGGGAGTGAGTAATCAGTAAGAACTGAAGAAACAGCGATAGCGATGATAGCTCAGCGCGGTCGGTTTGCATGCAGAAGGGCGTGGGTTCAAACCCCAACAACGAGCTTGACATGCCGGTGAAGGAAAACATCGTGAAGAAACCATTGCATGGGTACTTTCAAGTACTCGGCTGGCTAGCTACCACTCTCAAGTTGAAAATCTGCTGCAAAGCATATAACGGTGTGTACTGGCAGCCTCACTTGAGAGCCAGTTCCATTCCAGGCTAGGTATGCTTTACCATCTTCGACCACACCGCTACTTAAGATCAGGTGAGCTATGGTCAAGCACCTAGCCTGGCAACCATCCGGCTTTAGTAGTCAGGTTTTACGTGCGACACTAACCCTAGCTCTGTCGAAGGCGGTGTTGTGGTGTGGTCTGATGTCGTCAGCCGGAGCCGGGTCAAACAGCTCGTTCGTCTTGTACGCCATGCCGGGGTACTTCTTGCGACGAGGCATCGCTGGCTCCATGGGACCTGCACAGCCGGTGAACAAAGAATGTAAACTCAAGCAGTCGATGTCATTGAATCGGCAGCAAACACGGAACGTTGGTATTGCGGTTTTAGGAACACTGGGTACGAAGTACAAAAAGTAAGTTTGAGTAAGATTGCTTGCACAGGCTTGCGCGTAGTATCTCATCATCATCATCATCATCTCAGCCGTAGGACGTCCACTGCTGAACATAGGCCATTGAATTACATAAACACCGGTTGGAAGCGGTTCGCATCCAGCGCGTTCCTGCGGTCTTTATTAGGTCGTCTGTCCACCTTGTGTCCTACGCTGCGCTTGCCGGTCCGTGGTCTCCAGATCTTTGCAGCCCCATCGGCCATCATTAAAATTTTAATAGCATTTTTTTATTCTGTTTTTTAGTATTTGTTGTTATAGCATCAACAGAAATACATCATCTGTGAAAATTTCAACTGTCTAACTATCACGATTCATGAGATACAACCTGGTAGACGGACAGACGGACAGCCGAGTCTTAGTAATAGGGTCCCGTTTTACCCCTTGGGTACGGAACCCTAAAAAAAAAGCATATAAGTATTTCATCAGTTATCTACATATTCCCATCTTATTATCTATATATTCCCATTACAAGCTTTGCTAAGTTTGGGGCTAGATGGCGCTGTGTAAAATGTCCTACGATATTTATTATTTTGAGTACCAGATTTGACTTGTAATGTGGTATCACTACATAGTATTAAACAAAGTCGCTTTCTCTGTCCCTATGTATGCTTAAATCTTTAAAACTACGCAACGGATTTTGATGCGGTTTTTTTTAAATAGATAGAGTGATTGAAGAGGAAGGTTTATATGTATAATACCATCCATTAAATAGTGGAGAAATACTGTTTATACCCATACGAAGCCGAAACGGGCCGCTAGTTATGAATAAATTATATTTTTTTAGTATAACTGACCCTTGGCGAGCGGCAGCACGGAGGGCGGCGTGGGTGCTGGCGCGGGCTGCTTCACCACGCCCTGCTGCTGGTCCTTGTACTCGTGCCATTTGTATGTGCTGCGGTATTCAGAATGCAGCTGAAACAATACAGAACAACGTCAACTCGCCAAATAGTAGAAAATTTTTTTTTCTTTATTTTTCCTAGAGGGTTAAGTCAAACATCACTGTGCCACCTTCATTAGTCTCTTACAAAAATATTAATAATTTTTCTTACATCCTACGCTTAATGTAACTCTAGTGGCTAATGTTCTGTCATGTTCAGCGTGTAAGCGCGGTGCTTACATATTCGGCGAATATAATTAAACTAGTTGCACCCCGCGGTTTTACCCGCGTGGTGATGGATGATGATGAAAAGTATCCTATGTTTTATTCCAGGGCCTAAAGTATCTATATGCAAAATTTCATCCAGATCTGTTCAGCCGTTCTGGTGTGATTGAGTAACAAACAAACATCCATCCATCCATCCATCCAAACTTTATAATATGAGTGGGATTGTTGAAGTTTATTAGTTACAAAATAGCGTGACTTACTGCTGTCACTAGTTGATGTCATCGTTTTTATTTACCTGATGAATGTTGTAAACACCTGTGAAGGGTGCACACATCAGAACAAAATGTAGATGTAAAAAGAGTTGTCATACTATACTCGTAAGTATTATTTAATGTGTGTACTGTTGGTGTTTCTAAAAAAACGGAGCTTTGTGAGGGCTCGCGTAGTTTTTCTAACGTGTAATAATTTTTAAGACAGATGTTATTTTACAACCTGATTCTAGTGGTGTCATCTAGTATTAAGTAGTTAACTACGATGTATTTAAGTACTGAGTTTAGTTCTGTTGCAGCGATCTTCCTATAAGGGATTCACCAGTAGGTACACTGCTGCATCCCTACGTCTCTCAAGTTGAGATTGATTTCTAATAAGAAATTCTATCTCTCAGGTTCGGTCCATACACTCCGCCACGATATGATATGCGTCTTCCACCACCCCGCATTTTGTGCAGTTTTGCGTGTCGGACTTATGTACTTATTAGATGTAGGAATCTATTGAGCGGAATGTGACCGGACTGAAGCCTCATGGCCGTTACTAGATCCGCCGGCTTTGTATCGGGTATGGATTATTTAATTCTTTGTAGGTGCATTCGTGAATCATTATCGTCGCAAAGTTGCTAGTTTATCGGTTTTCTATCGGAGAGCCAGAAGCCCAAAAAGCGACATCGTTTCATTGTCGACGTTTTGATTCCACGTTCATTGTGCGGACTGCTAGACAGTGGAATGCGCTGCCTGAGCGGGTGTTCCCCGTTGGATATAATCTGAGCGTCTTCAAGTCAAGAGTGAATCGATATCTTTTAGGCAAGCGTTCTCCGTCTTAGACCGCATCATCACGTGAGATGGCGGTCAAACGTAAGCCTATTTATTTAAAAATTATTGTCTACATCATCTTAAATCTCAAAATCATTTATTTAGCTTATTGCAGTTTAAAACCATCTTTACAGGATTTCCATAATACGATGATGTAAGTCAACATACATTTTGAATAATCAGTCACTTTTTATGTATGAAGTACCTGAATGACCGAGCTTTGCTCGGATGAAAACACGGTTAAAACGAAACCTAGCTAGATCGATGTATCGCCCCCGAAACCCCCTGCATACTAAATTTAATGAAAATCGTTGGAGCCGTTTCCGAGATTTAGAATATATATAATTATATATATATATATATAATTAAGATTTAGAATATATATAATTATATATATATATATATATATATATATAGTACAGAAAATCTGAGAATTTCAAAGATTTGTAATGTGGTATATTAAGGTGATATACCTAGTAAAACATGTTTTTGTGCGCTTACAGTGCAAACGCTGGCTAAACCTTACGTGATAGATCAAAATAATGTACTACGTTAGTATCTACATTGCACCGTGTGAAGCCGGGGCGGGTCGCTAGTATCAAATAAATTATTAATTATTTTCATCTTTCGAAAACTTTTTTTTTGTGTTTATGTTTAAATAGTGATGTTTTAATCAAACGAGCCCTCGTAAACGTTGCTTAACGTTAATGCTTAAAATGTGATATTTTATGTGTTTACCATCTTCGACCACACCGACACGTAATATCATTTGGGGTGTGGTCAAACAACTAGCCTGTTAATAGTAAAAAATATAGTCATGAGGACTGCCGACAGAAGTGAACGCTACACGTCTAATTAGTATGTCGGTGACGCAAACCCATAAGTTTTGCTCCTATCAAAATAACGCGGCTAAATAAAGGTTTCATTTTAAATAATTACCTACATTAAAATCATAGCAGATTTCTGAGTTAAAATTCATACAAAAAATAATTTAGTTTTTTACATGCTTATTAATCTAAGTAGATATAGTTGGTAAAATTTATTAAACTCAACCTTAAAATCTTTCTATTCTCGGCGACTGAATGATTCCCACACCACACCTAATGAAACTTTATGTATCGGGTAATCAAATAAAGTACCTATTCCCACCGATTGAAAGTAAGAATCTATTTGTAGATGCTCTATATAAAACTATCTCGGCTTGCTGCAGGGATGCACTCAGGAGTAAAAAATCAGGGGCAGCTCGCAAAAAATATTTGTTCTTTGGTGTTCGGAGAAACACAGTAACATGTTTTAGATTCTTAGTTGCCTGGAAGAGATCGTTCTTAGCGATTAGGCCGCCGCTTGTGGCACTAGCTCAAAAGATTCCTTTGTTATCTGTATTTTTTTTCTATTTCTGGTATACACAATAAATAGTTTCTATCTATCTAATCGCAGTATTGTTTTTTAAATTACTTTAAAATGATTATTTTTCAGATAATTTATTGAAATCTTGTTTCGAAAACGATGATCTCCGAAACATTACCAAAATAATCAGAGCGAGCGAAGCGAGCCCTAACACTATTCCACAACCTAAGCATTTTTGTGGTATACTTTACTGAAAAACTATCACGCCTATAGATTTGTGCTTTAACATAGTAATTTAACATAATATCTAGATGTGTTCTCTGTCAAAGAAAATATAATTATATAACGCTTAACAAAATGAACATTAACAATTTTCTATTCATTGGGTCTAATGTTATTGTACTACTAACGCCATCTGTTAGAAAACAAAAGAGTTAACATCGCTGTAACAGAACTAAACTCAATACTCAAATACATCGTAGTTAATCTGCTTAATACTAGATGACACCACTAGAATCAGGGTGTAAAATAACGGCGTATCAGTCTTCCCAACTTGGGGGTTTTATAATAATTAAAAAAAAACTGTCTTTAAAATTATTACCCGTTAGAAAAACTACGCGAGGGCATACGCAATAAAACGTACTGGGAACGTCTCGAGTACACCATAGACCCCCCCATTCACCTCCTACTTACGTGCCTTAGTGGCTAGATAGCGGCCGGATATCGTAGACGGGGGTAGTTTTCCGTTCGATGGCTCTCAATATCGATATTGGTCGTACATTGAACGGCAGTTCGTTGAGCTTTTGAGATGCTCTATGCAGTATAGTATACGTCTCGATTTTATTATGTAACAGTAATAGGACGAATGTAATGTTCTACTGATGGAATAACGCCTGTCCATGCGACATGTTACAGCGATATGTTTCTATGGAAACTGACGTAGTTTTGACACAACCTTAAAGAAGGCCACCGGATATAGCTGAAATCACAATCGAAGTATACGCCATGATTAAACGTGAAAAATGCCGCAAAAGTAAAACGAAATTATTACAACGGTACCCAGAATTTTGAGTAATCAAACACAGTCCAAGGCATTGCTGCTTTGGTGCTCATTACTTTGTGATATTCGATGGTTAGTGAGCTATGGTTTCACTAATGTTTTCCTTCAGCTCATTGTCGTCAACATTGGCTGTTCCTCACACCTTCTAACCTGTGAACTGATCGTGCTAACCACTGAGCTCTCATCGTAATAATCAAGATTTATGAACTTATTCAGTAACCATTTAAAAACAAGAAGTAAAAACCAGAACAAACATTTATGTTCGTCTCGTAAATGTAAGTTTTTTCATAGCATATAGGCTTGCGTTTGACCGCCATCTTGATAGAGAATCAATCCCACACCCTTCAGCTCATAAAGCAGTCTATGCTAAGTAAATGAACTAAGTCATCCTAGCAAATAATCAAACAGGATAGTCAAATCTAAAACCTTATTAACAAAAATACAACTAGCAAAAAGCTGAGCTTTGTAAGGGCTCGCGTTGTTTTTCTAATGGGTAATAATTTTTAAGACAGTTTTTAAAAATTATTATAAAACCCCCAAGTTGGGAACACTGATTACGCCTGATCCTAGTGGTGTCATATAGTATTAAGTAGATTAACTACGATGTATTTGAGTTTAGTTCTATTGCAGCGATGTTAACTCTTTGGTGTCCACAGATGGCGTTAGTAGTACAATAACATTCTGTCCAATGAATACAAAATTGTTATTGTTCATTTGTTTTTAATGGTTATAAAATTACGTTTTTTTTGACAGATAACACATCTAGATATGAAGTTAAATTACTATGTTAAAGCACAAATCTATAGGCGTGATAGTTTTTCAGTAAAGTGTACCACAAAAATGTTCAGGTTGTGGAATAGTGATTAGTAATTTAAGGAAGTGACATGTAATTACGACAGTTAAGTACATAGTTTGCTAAAATCTACCTTCTTTTAGTCGGGTAAAAAACACGTATTTGAACAAAGGAACTCCTAAATTCCAAAGACCAAAACCATTTCTTCCGCTCCAAAAGGTCGGTAATCACGCGTGAATTGATAAAACATTGTTGATGCTTTCTCTGGAAGAAATTGATTTTTTGCTTTCCCTGTGGATTCGTAGAGTTTTTCAAGCCAGGAAACTAATCATCTAGAAAGTTCTGACCTTTAGCCAGTCAGGGTTAATATTGTAAATATTTTAGTAGCAGTCGTTATTAGTTTCAAGTGAGTTTGACGTAGATCACACACACAAAAAGTTTATATTCTTTACTTTACTTTCGCTTCTCTCTCTTTTAGAAGTAGATATATGTATGTGTTTTAATTATGTGTATTATCGGGGGTGCCGTGGTGGTGCCGACGTAAGAATTGTACCCCACCTTCTCTACCCGTGGTTGCCGTAAGAGTTGGCTAAGGGATGTAATCCGGAAGATGGGCAGCAGCGTCTTCCTTGAACAATCACACCTAACTGCGCTCGCCAACCCGCCTACCAAGCGTGGCGAGTATTGGTAAAACCCCCCCAGGAGGAGGCCTATGTCTTGCAGTGGACGTCCTATGGCTGATGATGTGATGATTATTGGGACTTAATTTCACGCAAAATACTATGCAATAGTTTTCTTTATTTACCTCAACGTTATATCCATGTTGCAATAGCCGAAGTCACGTGTTAGTTAACACGTGACTTCGGCTATTGCAACATGGTCGAAAACTCAAGACAAATAAACGAAACGATTTCTTAGTGTTTTAATAATTATACGTACGTAATTCTATGTTTAAATCGACTTTACATAACTTCATATAACAAAACAGTTGAAAACAATAGTAATAGAATAGATATTGAAATCGAATAATCGATAATCTAAACAGATGAGCACGCGGCATCAATCGTGTCGCCTCATAAATATTGCAAGCACGATATATCGGACAGTAGGGTGACTACGGCTCGATGAAGGCGGCTGTCTGATTCATAAGCATAACAAAAATAATCGAGTTATCGAAAGCGAATGATCAATAATCCAAACATCAAAACACGTGGTATATCTTAACTATAAAGCAATTCAGATACGTTTTCAAAATTGCAAGTTTGGTACCTACTTGGTGTTGTTAAAAATATGTTTGGTATAATTATAAGTTTGGTATATAGTGCCTTCAATGCTAGTCGAATGGTAGAAATAACGATCAAACACTAATGCAAAGTAAGGCATAGATAGATAGGTATATTTCTCAGAGTTAAATCAATGCAGATGAAAACTGCCTACGTGACTTTTAGAAAAAACGAAAATCCAGAGATTTTGAATTGACTGATAAGGATTTATCAACGGTGGAACACGCTGAGAAGTGATAAGCATAATGAGGTTGGGTTTGATGCTCTAAAAATACTGATCAGTTTTAGTGACTTTTATCTCAAATGAAATATGATTTAAAAAGTAAGTTTTCGAGGATCACAAGAGAGGACGATTCAGGAAGTGAACAAGTTAGGAAGTGGCGGCTTTGGAAATTGACAAATTAGGATGAAGACAAGTTAGGAAGTGAACAACTTTGGTAACGGACAAGGAAGAAAGTGTCTTAAGTCAATCAGAGGGACAATTAAGTATGTACCTTAATGTTTATTTATTCAGTTTTATTTATAGAGAGATAGAGGCTTTTATCTCGATAAAACTTTAAGACAAAACGATCTACTGTAATTTTGAAACACTTCCGCAAGAACGATAGTATATTTCTAAATTTTTGGGGTAGTCCAGCTAAGACTTGAACTATGGTCACTATACGATAGACAGCACAATAGACCGCGGCACGGTGTCTGCGGCCTGGTTTGCGATAAATTGCCGGCTGCAGCTCATAATCCACGCACTCTTATGTTGGTTTCTAGAAGACAGATTTTCGTCAATGTTGTTTACTTGACGTGTATTTTGTATCTTGTTGCAGTGTAGCTTAGCTTCAACTGCCGTGTTCGTATTTACACACTTTTTTGACGCTGTACAGATTTCTAAAGCGTATTAATGTTACGCTTGGCTATACTATATGTTGTAGTAACATTATACATATATAAGAAAGATATGTTCACTTTAAATTCTCCTAATCTGGTGAATATTAAGAAAAAAATTGTCTTTTACTTTTCATTTAACTTAAAAAAACGAGTAGTAGGTAAAGAGATTGTAAGGTATTTAATAGTTTAATCTAATAATGGCGTGCTAGGGACTTTTGTGCCCAGTACAGTTAGGGACGGGCTTATTGGCGGAGCAAATTATAATTTGTTTTTCTCCTGTCTTACGCATGCGATATCACTTAAATTGCACGTGTCCTTATGAAGCCATTCGATTTTAAAACCTGCGACATTATTTCTGCTATCCTTTCATTTAGATAAACACGTGTACAGAAAAAATATCAAGAATTGCCCTTAGAAAACAACAAAACTTATCATCAAGTGAGATGTGGTCAAGCACTAAACAATTCTTCATAAAAACTTGTCCACCGAATAATACCGTCAAATATATGTATATACTCGTATACGGTCTGAGGCATTTTTATTACTTACCTTTTATATGCCAACTAAAGGTTATTTATTAGTATAAAAGTTGTGTCTAAAAGTTTTTCTTCAATCTAATGACTTGGATATCTAGCCGCTGGACATTTGCCAACATTTTACCATAAAGCAATGGCCGCGCGAGTTGCAAGGAGTAAAACTCTAGCGTCTACATTTACAGTACTACAGTCAGTACAGTAGTACAGTCTACAGTAAATTAATTTTCACTGCCTTATTAACTCATCTGGTAGAATATCTACTTCAAGAACTACGTGGGCTTGACTCCCATCCAAACGAACACTTATGTGACGATAAATGTTTGTTCTGTATGTATGTATAATAATATAATTGTTTTTTTTTGTCATAACAAATTAATTTGTAAAACTCAGCGTTCGTAATTAGCTTAAGTAACAATTTATCCTTATTTCCAATTTATAATATAATTAAAATATAATAGAATTATAATTTCTTGCCAAGTACAAACATATTTCTTTTGACTTAATCATTAATAATAATAATAATATTTTTTATTGACATAACAAAATAAAGTACAGATTTAGTTCCATAGGCTCCCGAACTAGTCAAAGACTGTGTGTCAGGAGCCAGTGGCTTCTCCTAAAACAAGATACATAATTATGTCTAACAAAACAATATTGAGCAGCGAGTTAACTAATTTTGAATTTATTTTGAATTTATATAATGTTGCCAAAGTGTTGCCAAAGATAAATACTAAAGTAGAAAAAAAAATATAAATCTAATATATAAATCTAAAAGAAATCTGCCTGCAGTTCATAGAATGTACGTGCGCGTGTGTTGTGAAATTGTAATAATAATAGAGTCAGAAATACAATGATAACATGTCATAATCGTCAGAATAGAAATTAATAATATGTCATAATTATAAGAATCAAATTTTATGTCAAAAATATAATAGTATGTCAGAAATACAATAATAATCTATATACATTTTTGTTTTTCTACTTATGCGGGATTACTCACATGTTCACACCAAATAGTAAACTATAGTCAAGAGTTTCCGGTAAAATTAAACGTATGAGTAATCTCGCATAAGTAAAACAAAAACATTTCAAAACCACGCCAGTTTTCGTAGTAAAGTCTATATCTATTTGTAGTTTTAGTTCTAAGTTTAATTATTTCTTAATGAGCAGAATAAAAATATTCGTGACGTGAGATTAAACGTTCATAAACATAAAAGAAAATGATTTATTTATCAATCTGTGGAAGACACGTAAATATATACAGAATTCTGCAATCGAGGTGTCAATATTAGCGTGGTGTTGGGATTATCTCGCTCTGTTAGTCTTGATTACGTAATCAGTAATCAGACGGGGCTTGTGGCGCTGAAAGCTGTGAGTTTACAGTTGCTGAGCAAGAGTTTAGGACTAGACATTTGAATAATACAACCAGAGTAGATCGTCCACTCAAACATCTGCCCGGTTGGGAGTTCAACATCAGGCTCTTAGATCAGACGTAATATAACTGAGCGAAGGACTTTGTCAATATTATAATAATTGTTTAAAGATAAAATTGTGACACCTAGATTCAGGTTATCTAAAGCAAATAAGTCTTTTCTCGGGAATTGCGTTAGATTCTATAATAAAATCCCACTTGAGGTAACTAAAATGTCCTATAATAAATTCAAAGATTTTATAAAGCAGGCAGGCCTTCTCAGACCTACAGACCTTCTCTCTGCACTTGCATCCCCCTGGCTAAGTGACAATTGTTTAAGTAAGCATAATGTATTAATATCTATAACTGTACCTACCTAATATGAAACGAAAGATCCACAAAAAAAAATGCCTTGCTGATTTTCTTGCTGAGTCTTCTCAGTTGTAGTGTAATTACGAGCCGGTGGTAGATTCAAAAATGTAACTTAACATTCATAAGTGCCTTACCAGGGACAAACTGAATAATTGACTTTTTGATTTTGATTTTTAAATATTACCTTTGTCGTTTTTCTTATTAGAAATTTATAGAAATAGTTTCGTGGGTATTAAAAAGATTAAGACAGAAACCAACTGTTGCAACACACCATTAGTACTTAACATCATATTTTCGCGCTATGCTTTAGGAGTAGCTAGCTAGCTTGATTTCCTAATGATGTTTTCTTTCGCTGTCCGAACGCGGTAATCACTCAGCTATCATCACTATCAAATCATGCCCATATTGTACATTTTGTTAAGAAGTAGGTATGTGTTTTTTTTTGTATGTAAAAGTAATGAAACGAACGAGACGCTCTCCTGATGGTGAAATATAAAGCCTGTATATGACTATTGCAGCGATACACAGAAATTTGAGTAGCTAAACAAAGTCCTTACTTTGAGACTTTGATGGTTAAGTCTCAACAGCCCTGTAAATTCGCTAGCTGCAGGATCCTCCAAACCAGAACACAGTAATGTTTGCACAATACTGCTTGGCGGTAGAATATCTGGTACTGCGGTGGTTTCTACCTAGACGACCTCTTGCTAAAGACATGCAGATGTAGCGATGATGGCTCAGTGGTTAGCGCGGTAGGTTCGCATGCCAAAGGGCGTGGATTCAAACCCCAACAGTAAGCTTGAGCTGCCCAGTGAAGGAAACCATAGCGTGGTGGTAGGGTACTTTCTAGTACTCGGCTGGCTAGCTACCACCCTCAAGTTGAAAATCTGCCGCCAAGCATCTAACGGTGTGTTCCGGCAGCCTCACTTGAGAGCCAGTTCCATTCCAGGCTAGGTGTGCTTTACCATCTTCGACCACACCGTCACTTAACATCAGGTGAGCTATGGTCAAACATATAGCCTGTCAGGCATTAAAAAAAAACTACCACCAAATAAAATTAGCCCTGTAATTCAATAAGTCCTGTAATTCAGTAATATTTATCACTACTGCTTGGCGACAGAATATCCGAATTTGGTAATGATACCTAAGATTACCTGCAATAAAAAACTATTTTACTAAATAAAAAATATCTCAGTTCAAAATTATCACGAAATTAAATTAAACTCTTTCATCCTCTAAAAATAGATTTAAAAAGCACAAACAGCATCCATAGTGACACCTACATTTCTAGAGTACCCTCAGCTCTCTAAAGCTCTCGCTAGACGGGGGGAAACGCTTCTCCCTGGGGGGAAAAGGGGGGATAGATGGAACAAGCTAGCGTAACTTGACTGACCTATTTCTAAATACTGTAAAATTATGAGCACTTACCCTACTACGCATAAGGAGGGATAAGAATTTAGCAGCCTGTGTATATTATGTATTTTTAATAGAAATAGTGGTTTTGTAGCGAGTGCTTCGTTACTCATTTATAAATCTGAGTATGTAAATTAAATAGAAAGTTATAAGTTTAATTTGTACTATTAGGACGTGATACTGTTTGTAGTTTATACTCGTAGTTCTTACGATCACACGGGGGAGCCAATGCGCAGTATCAATGTAAAGATTTAGCGATGATAGCTCAGTGGTTAGCGCGGTCGGCTCGCATGCCTAAGGGCGTGGGTTCAAACCCCAACAATGAACTTGAGCTGTCGGTGAAGGAAAACATCGTGAGGAAACCATAGCGTGGTGGTAGAGTATTTTCTAGTACTCGGCTAGCTACCACCCTAAAGTTGAAAATCTGCCGCCAAGCATCTAACGGTGTGTTCCGGCAGCCTCACTTGTAAGCCAGTTCCATTCCAGGCTAGGTGTGCTTTACCATCTTCGACCACACCGTCACTTAACATCAGGTGAATTGTGGTCAAACACATAGCCTGTCAGCCATAAAATAAAAAAAAAACTTTTGCAGGTGTTTTTGCGGTTTTCCCCAAATATTTCATGTGAATCTTAGTAAACATTCGATTCGAATAATTATTTGAATTTACAAATGTTTACAACTCACTTGTTACGTGCAAGTAGGTTGAAGGTATAAAAGTCATGAGAAAACTTAAACAATAGAGTGATTGAGATGGTTATATTAACTTACAGCATTCGCAGAGATGTTACAAGAAATCTAAGTATCAATATTTCGACCGCTGTTAGCTCATTTGGTAAAGTTCTACTTCTAGAGCTGAAGGGCGTGGGTTCGATTCCCACCGGACAAACATTTATGTGATGATGAATGTTTGTTCTGTGTCTGGGTGTTCTAGGTATGTATATGTATAATAAGGATAATTATGTATTTACAAAAAAAACTATTTAAGTATTCTGTCAGCTGATTGGTTCCCATAATACATGCTTTGCTTAGTTTGGGGCTAGATGGCGCTGTGTGTCCAAAAATATGTACACCGTGAAAGTTTGAACATCAGCAATATTGATATAAGGGATCCAGTACTCTAATGTCGTTCCAAATAGTAATAAAAAAATAGGTGGTTAGTATTTGACCTAATTATCCTGAGCAAACACTATAATACTGACTCTCAAATCACACGCACCGAAAATGACATGTTAGTCACGCGCGGTTCCAGATTAGATAACAGTTACTGCGTAGTCTACGAATGGTAGTTATGTCTTGCGCTAGCTTGGAGCGTAAGACTGCGCGCTGTCCATACATTCTAGAGTCTTAGGAAAACTTTTACCAAGTTTTTCTTTGTATTTGTTTCAATTTTATTTCTTTATACGTTTCATATGACCACTAACTAACATGCCTTTGAATATTGCTAATGTTTAAACTGTCAGGCCGTATATATTTTTATCTTAAGGAGTTTGTTGTGTGCGTCTTTAAATAATACATTTTTTTTTATATTGTTTTGTTTTTCATAAACTGTTTCCCACTGCTGGGCGCGAGCCTGTTATTGTAAGGGGCATAGACAAGGTCATAATCCACCACCACGCTGGCCAAGTGCAGGTTGACTACACAAATCTTCGAGGAAATTTTTTTTAGAACTCTCGGATATTTAGGTTACCTAACGATATTTTCTTTTACTTTTTAAAATCATCAGCAATACGCAAATAACTTACTATACTCATTAAGGATAGCTTACTATACTCATTCTTACTACCCGTGCAAAGCCTGGAACGCTAGTAAACTATAAATCTCAGATCTAATCAAATTTGCAACCCCGAGCTACAGAACCCAAATGCTTGAGCGCACTATCACTCCGTAGTGAAATTTCAATATAATAACAATGACACATTTTAAATTATCATAATAATATAATTTAATGATCAGCATAATGAGCAGGGTAATCATGATTGGAATAATATTATATAGTTTAATAATATTATTCTAGTGTTATAATACAATAACACTTTCGATTCGTATATGGGGGTAATTCGGCGCGTAATTTATTAGGGTCCCGTGCCCGAAAGGTGTCCAACAAGGTGTTGTTACTAAGCTGTCATAAGTGAGTCGTCAACATCACGTAATCTTTCTGTCATTATTACTTTTAAAAGACATATATTTTAATCATAATAGCTGATGGAATTTTTTATTGAATTTGTGTACTAGAGGCAAATTTCGTAACTAATCATATAAACTAACTGTCTAACTTCCAACTAGGCTAGGACTTCTACGTAATTTCAAAGACGAACCAGCGTAACTTTTTCAAGTGCTATCAATTATGAGTCTACATTAACATTGGTGACAGCCCTGTTGGCTTATTGGTAGTAAATCTGCTTTAAGAGCTGTAAGGCGTGGGTTCGATTACCACCCAGGACAAACATTTTGTAGTATAAATAAATGCTTGTTCCGTGTCTGGGTTTCTGTATTGTATTTACAAAATAAGTATTTTATCATTTATCTGATTCCCATCATACAAGTTTTGCTTAGTTTGAGTCAGATGGCGCTGTGTGTAATTTACCCTACGATTTTTATTTTTGGGTAAGCACGGTAACATACTATTGTATTACGGAATCCTCCACGCGCCAGTCCTAACTCGTTCTTGCCCGTTTTTTCTGTCTGTGCAAACCCACCGTCTTTCTTCATTAGTCACCGGCTTGGAAACAAAATTAGTTTCACGGATTGCGTCAATAAGCTAAAAGCATTTAGTGTTTGCTTAATTTAACTATTGCTCGCTGGTTGTTTACATTGATAACTCATAATACAAATGGGCTACGTATAACAACTATTATTAAGTATTATGATTTAAGCCGTTTCGATGATCAACCTTTGAAAATGTTATTGAATTTTTTTTTGTTTTTATTTTTTTAATATTTACGTTTTTAGGGTTCCGTACCTCAAAAGGAAAAAAACCAAACCCTTATCGTCGCTAAATTACGTTCAGTCAATAATTAAAACAATTCTAGGTCAAAAAGTCGAACTCAAATTGTCAAGTTCTTCAAAGTCAAATTGTCATTTGTTTACTCACCTTGGATCGGAAAGTAAACCGCTAGTAAAAGTGGCCTCGAAAGCGGCGGACCAATGCTGCGTTTCACCATGTTTCGCTATACTTCGGACCGAGTTATATTTCACAAAATATTTCACTTTGGTCCGTTTAATGTCTTCCTTAAAACCGAAGCCCGAGCCGCAAGCCGTGCTGGTGTGGACCAAACTCTCATGTGATTTTTTTTATGTTAACTAGTGACCCACCCCGTCTTCAATGTAGACACCAATGTGTATGCATGTATTATACATATGAACCTTCCTCTTGAATCACTCTGTCTATTGTTGGAAACCACATTAAAATCCGTTGCGTGGTTTAAAAGATCTAAGGGTACGGACGGCGGGAAGCGACTTTGTTTTACTTTTACTATGTAGAGAAGCAATGAGACCAATGCTCTACTGATCCTGTTCATGATCGTAGCAGTGGTCAAGGGTACTTTGCATAACAAATCAAAGCTCAATTATTTGAGATATTAGGATAGGTGACCGTGAGTGGCATTTACAACAAAATGCTATTGTAGATAGGATGACATACTAAAGGTATCACAGCTTTAACACATCTTTATCGCTTTCATGACATTCGATGGTTAGTCTCAATAGCTGAATTATTTTACTGATAAGTATACATATTGTACGTCAAACACAATAATAATTTTACTACCTTTTCGTTACCGGGGCACATAAAAGTACATTAATGTGCTTGAACTGTGGGTGAAGGAAAATATTGTGAGGAAACCACAGCATGGTGGTAGGGTACTTTCTAGTACTCGACTGGCTAGCTATCACCCTCAAGTTGAAGATATAGCAAGCATCTAAAGGTGTGTTCCGGCAGCCTCATTTAAGAGCCAGTTCAATTCCAGGCTAAGTGAGTTTACCATCTTCGACCACACCGTCACTTAACATGGTGAGCTGTGGTTAAACACATAGTCTTTCATATATAAAAAAAATAAAAAAATAAAATAAATGTACGTTATCCTAGGTTCATTTTCAGCTAGAAAACTCACTATAAACAGTGGAAAAACTTAAATATGTAAAAAGGTGGGGTGGTTAACTTCCCCTCAGTCACAGAATATATTATATCTCCTATCTTAGTCACATGACTTAATCGATACAGGGTAAGTACTCTACAATTCGTAACTTAACACTAAATAATTTAAGACCCAGACTTGAATGACAAAGTAACCACTTAAATTCGAAACAGCCGTCGCTTTTAGATAGAAATTCTTCACGTCTCGTTCTGATAAAAAGGTCTCCAACTGCTTGTTTTTTTTTATCGGAAATTGTTTGCCTTTTCCATGCCCTGCTTAATGTTAAGCAGGATGCAGTCTAAGATGAAGCACGCTTATCAATATAATTAATATATAAATGTTTACTCTGGATTTGAAGACACAAAAATTGCACTTCGCGGGAAAAATAGACGCCGGACGAGTTCCACTTCCTCACTGTACGTATGAATAAAGTGGAATTTAAGAGTTTAGTCCGTACGTGGGGAATGTCCAGCATGAGCTTCGCCGTCCGGCAATAGAACGAGGCAGGTGGAACCAAATTATGCAATTCGAAGGCACACTTTCCGAAATCTTTAGGTCTTTATTTTAGGTAGGTAGGTACCTCCACAGTACCAGATATTCTGCCGCCAAGCAGTAGTGTGCAAACATTACTGTATTCCGGTTTGAAGGGTACTACAGCTAGCGAAATTACAGGGCTATTGAGACTAACCATCTAGTCTCAAAGTAATGAGCGCCAAGGCAGCGATGCTCTGGACTTTGTTTTACTACTCAAAGTTCTGTGTATCGCTGCAATGGTCATGGACAGGCGTTATCTCTTAACATCAGGAGAGCGTCTCGTTCGTCTCATTACTGTTACATAAAATAAAATAAAACCGATAGAAGACATATAAAGTCAATGTATTCTTGTGTCGATTAAATAATGTTGATGGTCTAAAAATCATAGGACGTCCACTGCTAGACATAGGCCTCCTCCGGGGGGGGGGGTTTTGCCAATACTCGCCCCGCTTAGCAGGCGGGTTGGAGAGCGCAGTTAGGTATGATTGTTCAAGGAAGACGCTGCTGCCCATCTTCTGGATTTTTACGGCAACCACGTGTAGAGAGGGTGGGGTATAATTCTTACGCCGGCACCACCACAGCAACAAAATGGTTTGTTTACTGAATTTCAGTTGGTTTTACCTAAATTTTCCTTATCGTATGGCAAGATAGCATGAGAACACTCGAATATCGAGCGATGATGTCATTTCAATCGTTTGCGTGACAGCTTCAGCTTATTCCCTGAATCGTGTGGACTGATCGACCAATTCAAGGCAAGACGCGAATAAATAGTCCAACTACACCATTTTCAATAGTTATTTGTCAGGCATTATATTTATGAATTGAACAAAATTGGATTAAGTTTTTTTTAAAGGTTGACAGGCTAGTTGTTTTTTAGGTGGTGTGATGTGGTCGAAGATGGTAAACACACATTTAGTTTGGAATGGAATTGGCTTTCAGAGGTTTGAGGTTTTTTGAGGCTGCCGGAACATACTATTAAGGGCATGTCTTTATGTTTTAAACTAGTTATGCTCCGCGGTGTCACCCGCTGTTCCCACTACACTTTTTTCGGGATAAAAAGTAGCCTGTGTTAATCCAGGGTATCAGCTACCTCCATACCAAATTACATCAAAATTGGTCCAGCCGTTTGAGCGTGAAGAAGTAACAAACATACAAACACACTTACAAACTTTCGCCTTTATAATATTAGTGTGATAAGTAGGTTTTTAGGGTTCCGTACCCAAAGGGTAAAAACGGGACCCTATTACTAAGACTTCGCTGCCTGTCTGTCCGTCCGTCTGTCTGTCACCAGGCTGTATCTCAAGAACCGCGATAGGTAGACAGTTGAAATTTTCAAAAATTATGTATTTCTGTTGCCGCTATAACAAATACTAAAACAGAATAAAATAGATATTTAAGGGGGGCTCCCATACAACAAACGCGATTTTTTTGACCTTTTTCATGTATAATGGTACGGAACCCTTCGTGCGCGAGTCCGACTCACACTTGGACGGTTTTTCCTAACGCACAAGAGTGCAATAGCTGATTGCACACCTTTCCTCTACCGATTTTATATAAAATCTGCTACCTACACTGTTTGTACAGTCCAGTTAGGTATTAACAAATCTTTAAGCCAGACAGAGATCGTGCCTATTGTGATAAAGATAAGCGAAAACACAATACCCTGACACCACATAATGCCGTTTTAACAAAGTAGAAACACAGTTTCTAACCGCGTCTCCATCCACTTCTCAAGTCTGGGTTACGTGGTAAAGTTAGTGTTTTCGCCAATGTTCTTGCCAATCTGACCTTGACGCGTTCTTACTTTGCTAGATTGACCTGCAACTCGCTGAGGTCAATCTAACTCCACCACAGAGTATTAATATTGTTATGTATTTATGTCTATAATTAGTTTTATAATATTTACAATAAATTATTGAGCATGAATATTTTTTTTTAATTTATTACAAATTGTTTTGCATTTGACCGCCATCTCGCCTGATGTTAAGCGAAGATGCGGTCTACGGTGGAACCTAGAAGAAACCGATTCATTCGCGACTTGAACGCACCCAGATTGTATCCATCAGTGAACAATCATTCGGGCAGCAAATTGTCGTACAATGAAGGTTGATTTATTCAGGTCATCTTCATTATTTATATGTAGTGTTAATTGGTTACATGGTAATTAATAACGATATAATTTTACTAGATAAAAGTAGGTATATTATTATTTTTAATTGATTTTCTAAATAACAAAGCTATCATAAGAATTTATTTGAAAGATTTTCCTTTTTTTCTAAAATTTACTTATAAATGTACTGAAAATTTAATATAATAAAAAATTATAATAAAATACTTTGCCTTTGCCTGTGTAATAGAACTGGCTCTTAAGTGTGGGTGTCGGGACACACCGATAGATGCTTGTACTAGACTTGTACTAGAAAGTACCCTACCACCATGCTATGGTTTCCTCACGATGTTTTCCTGCACCGGCAGCTCTAGCTCATTGTTGGGGTTTGAAACCACGCCCTTCGGCGTGTGAACCGGCCTCGGTAACCACTGAGCTATCATCGCTACAAATGTAGTTATGTTAAATCAATTTTCGAGCGTTAGTTTCGCAAAAATTTTAATATAGTTTGACTGGTTTAAATATATTTTTTGTCGTTTTGTTCTCTTATTATAATACTGGGGTTGTTTAGGTAAAGAAGAAAATTTTGTATGGGAATTGCCAGTTCCTATTACTTTCAATAGATGGCGTTAGTAGCGGAGTTGTCGTTTGAGAGCTGCGTCATGAATAACAGTTATTCATTCCGTGCGGTTGTGTGAAATCTTTTACATTTAAAATAGTTTTTTTTTGTTTCAAATCAACTTGATGTTAACCGGGACATCGAATGTAAATAAATATGAGTGTAATTGGATGGATGCTGTGATATATTTTATTTATATTAGGTATACATTTATGTGTGGTCTATGAGAGATCGCTTTTAGCGATAGGTCTTCCAGTTGTTGCACTATTGTTGTGATGTTTTTGATTTATTGAGCCGGATTTCTGGTGTGAACATTACAGTGTTATTTTATGCTAAAATTTATCTTTACCTACTCATAATATAATCAATTAATCTATGCTTAAAGTGTGACTCATTTCCATGTTGTTGAGAAGTTGACAAATCATTTTAAACATCGATTTGCTTTAACCAATGTCTGTATTTTACTTATTTTACGGAAACCGCATGGCATGGTTCCATAAACAAGTACCTATAATATGTAACTATACCCTTCAAACTCTCAAAATCCCTTCCGCCGTACGGTTGCCTCGAAGAGATCGGTTTGAGCGATAAGGTTGCCAGTTGTTACACCTATTAAATAAGTTGATTTTTTCTTCTGTATGTAATCTTTGGTGGCAATACAGTGTTAATCAACCAATCATTCATCATCCTGAATTTCACTAAAATCTGTTGAGTCGTTACAGCGTAAAAAATCAACAATCGCATACACATATAAAAAGTATTTCTACTCGTGAAAACTGGACAGGGTTATCCATATATTTCTAGTGTCCGTTTTCGCGAAGAGAAAGATAATAATTTGTCTTCGTCATGCTAAGAACTTCAATATGAAATTACCAAGGTCGCATTGCTGTAACACATGCTATAAAATAATTCATACCATAAACAAAACTGTAGACGCTATGTTTTTTTAATAACATGTCAAAGGTCAACGCGCAAATAACACAAGCAAACAACACGCAATGTTTTAAAAAACATAACTTTTCAAATGATTTTTTATGTAAAAGTAATGAAACGAACGAGACGCTTTCCTGATGGCAAGAGATAACACCTGTCCATGACCATTGCAGCTACATAAATTTGATTAGCAAAGTAAAGTCCAGGGCATCGCTGCTTTGGCGCTCATTATTTTGAGATTTTCGATCTTTAAATGGTTTTCTTTTGATGATTATGCATGTCAAAAATGTAATCACTACGTCATTTTCATGAAAACTATCCGCCATTAGGTGTTTAACACGAATAAACATTGACAATATAAACGTAACTACACGTAATATTTACTTACATTTGAAGCCCAATGTACGTTCCGCGTCCCCGCCAAAACACTTTGTTCCATTATAACACTAAACGGAAAAAGAAAAAAAAAATCACACCATTTCACAACACTGGCATGTAATAAACACCATAAAAATAAAAACTATCGAAAATAGAACTCTGAGAAGGAAAAAAATCGGATCGTTTCGTTCTCTAGACAGAAGCGCGGCGCGTTTGAATTTAGAAAATTGTTTGCGCAAAAAATGTAATTGGCCACGTCCGCACTTGCGTCGTCGGCTCCCCTGACTCACTATACAATGCTTCGTTTTGCTATGACGTGACACTATGCAAAATTCTCATGCATTTTTCTCAACTTTATCTATGAAAAACATCACCAATCCACCAGCTGATAGATAGTCAAGAAAAATCTTACGCTCGATCAGGTTAGTAGGACGTGTGAGACACGAATATCCCCTACCTCGCTCTGCCTAGAGGGGCTTAGATAAGTGGCGCGATAATTTGCATCTGATAGCCGAAGATAATAATTTCCTTTGCAATCTATTGTTAAAACGGAACGTTACGGTGAGAGCATTTCGAAATGCAATTATAAAAATCAGCACACGTCTTGTTTTAACAAGCACGAGCGATTTCTATTGCTTGTAACAGAAAAAGCATAAGTAAATAACTTAGGAAAAATTTACTACATTACTTTTTGAACGAAGTACTTAGTTTATAACAAAACGAAAATGTAGGTAGGAACGTTTTCCAGTTTAAAATTCAAAATTAGAACAGCGGATACCTATCAACCGCGCAATTATGAAATTCAACTCGTAAATTGGGATAATGTCCGCTGGGGCATGAGCCGTATGAATCACCTCATTGCGTTCGAATTAGGAACATTTTGCACATAAAAACTGTATACTTCTCACGGCACTTGCAAAAAATGGTATTGCAAAACACGTGGTCGAATTTGCGTGGACCGACACGCAATATTCGAATTGGCGTTCGAAATACGCGGTAATTTTGAATTTGACAGCTGACTTTTTCTTTTATTTATTTTTTGTGTTAAATTATTTTGATTCGCGGTAATTTTGATATTGACAGCTCACTTTTTAATTTTGTTTCTTTTTAATGGCTAATGCAATGTTTTGTAAAGTGGTATCGTGTCGCGGGGCGATGGCCGACTAGAGTAAGAAATGGAGCGAGTGGGAGTGGTGGCCGGCAGACGGCAGGTGGTGGGATCGATAGTCTGGGCGCACGCACTGACCGTCGCGTGTCGAGGGAAACTATATTCGGAATAAGGGCGGTTTTTATTATCTGCTGACGAAATTATTTATGGAATCATTTTATTGTTTTTGGATATAATATTGGTTTATTGTAACTGAGGTATCAATTTGAAGGAATTTTGTACTACGTAACCGACAGAAAATAAAACCAAGGTGTGGTACGTGAATAAATGCATAATTTTAAACACTAAGAACTCCTTCGGATTTTCCTGTTTCAAGTCCTCACTCAACTCTGTTATCATCAGTTTTCAGAAATATCTGTCACTTTGGTAGCTAATTATTGACGTATTCGTTCAAATGTGTGGAAAATGAGTTAGCGCCCCTGGCGGGAATAAATGGAAACTGTTTTTATTTCAAACATTTGACTTTTACCTACAATGTAATTTTGTAAATTAATATGATAGAGCCACTGAATATCGTATTTAACAACTTAGGTTTAAGCTTCTGAGAAAAATAGAAAATGAAAAAAAATATATATATTACGTACCTTAATTATTACGCATTCCAATTGGTTTAGAAATAATTTCAAACAAATAAATCACTTGTGAAACTTTTCAACTCTGAACAGTTAAAATACTGTTGCAACATTGAATGTCTTTTGTTTTATTGCACAAGCGCAGTGCTGCAAATGCAAATTTTGTCTTGCTTTAGAAACATACCTCTAGCACGTAAGGCAACCAATTTTGTGTGTATTCTTTAAAAATATGTAACGAATTAAATTGAGACAGTACGCCCCAATAATTGCGTGTAAATAAAAACTTTTTTAATAAATTTTACATACTTTTTTATTAACTTTCAGTTATTTCTGAGATAGGTTGTCATTTTTTTGTCGAATAATCGATAAGAAAAATATGCCAATGTTTAAATCAAAATCAAAATCAAAAGTCATTTATTCAGTTTAGGCCCTGGTAAGGCACTTATGAACGTTAAGTTACATGTTTGAATCTACCACCGGCTCGTAATTACACTTCAACTGAGAAGACTCCGGCAAGAAACTCAGCAAGCAACTCTTTACTAAATATATATTGAAAAACAGCCGTTTTTCTTAAAAAAAATCTATTGTACATACACAGTTATAAGCTCGGGGTATATATACTTAGCTGAAAGGGGGTCATTGTACTTATATTTGAAAAGCTTTGACTATGACGCAGAAAAAATAGCTGCATCATATACATATTTGGTCAAAGGTCATTATATATTTTTTTAATGTAATATCTGTTTTTTTTTTTGCGTTTTTTTAGAGTTGTGCCCGTAATTAAGGTCCTTCATAATGATTGATTGTGTGATTGATTGATTGACTCTTCATAATGATGAGTACAATAGCCCCCTTTCAGGGCTTTTTTTTCTATTGTTGGATATTTGATATTATTAAGCACGGGGTAGTTTGTGTGCTAGATGTACTAGTGTGTATATTAAATTGGGAGAATTATGTGGTATGTATAACTAATAACTTTATCACTGATAGACTAGACTAAAAAATATATACCTACTTTTTTATTTAAAAAACCTACCTACTAAAAAATTACCTACTTAATTTATATAGTCTTTGAAAAAATAGCTTCGAAAATATTCGCGCAACTAACTTGGAATAAATTCTTCTGCAGCTACTTATATAGATCATCCGACATCAATTTGTAATAATTCTAGAGCAAGTTTTCAAAATCACGTTTGCTTTTCCTATAGCGTTAATTTTGACTAAGAATAAACTAGTATCCGGAATGAAGTAATTTGCCAGTGAACATATAACACCTTTATAGCTCAGCGCATTATCAAGTTAAAATGGCAATGAACTGGTCACTTATCTCGCAGAACCGTCACTGCTAGTATATAAGTATAGATGTGGTTTAGAGTGGGGACCACGCACCGGCAAATGTAGTCTAGTACGCCCCTTATACTCGATGGAGCGGCGCTTCACGTAAGACAACTTTTAGTCGCTGAAGAGGAAAGCTGAATATTATCTTTCATGCATGGTGTTTGGTGTGCCATGAAAGATACCTCAATTGGTAACGGCGAGAAAACCTAAATATTCTGTATTAGACAGCCAGCCGTAACGGCTAGGTTATATAGGACTGTACCTAGTAAAACTCTCTCGACGGCCTGCTTCTGTGGCCAATGGAAGGCACTAGAATCTTCATAAGATCGTTCCGATACTGGGGTACCGGTAGCAATCTGCAACTTTCAGCAACACTTCCAGAGAATGCCAAATGCTCTTCTTACCTCCACAAAGACGCGGGTAACGCCGTATCTTTTACTTCCCTGGTTCAATTGCCAGGCTTACATTGGATTGGTCGGCCATGTCAGCCAAACTCACCCGGATAGGTGGTCAAAACTCTTTACGAAGTGGTTGAAAAAATCGGAGGTCGTGTTCCAACGTCATAATTGGTTTTGGCGCAGGAAAGGAATGAGTAGAAGAAATTGGGGGATAGGAAATCTTTACCCAAAAGTAGGATGATGCAAGTTCAATTAAAAAAAAAAACTTGAGTTATGATTTGTATGTCATAAAAGGCAAAGATAGATGATACTTTGCGCCGGAAGATGGGCAATATCTACAGACAAGCTGTCGAATGGAATCCGTAGGGCGAGCCCATGTATGCCTATTTAGCCAAAATATTAAAAAAAAAAAAAAAATGCCATTTTTTTGTTCTTGAAAAGTTGTCCGAATGCTCAGGTTTATTCGGTTTATGTAGATCGGTTTATCCACTAAGGCCATCTTGTTTTGCCTTGATTCTTGACGGAGGGCTCCGGGTTCTCTAAAGAAATACACCGAGGTCCTTCGCACTGTGAAGTGTGAAGCAGAAATGTTTCACCCAGGACAGGAGTATGCTATCCGGAGAATACATCGGTTTACGACAAAATGGTTCACACATCGTTTATTATTCTCTCCAAGTTTTAGAGATGGATGGTTGGAGGAACAATTCTAGCCATTTTGAACATGATGATAAAACCCACTTCGATTCGATTATCCGGCTAAAAATAATCCTGTCTCATCTCTAAGCGTCCTGAATAGAACCTTCAAACTTCAAGGTGGTTTTTCGGACAAGGTCGTTGCCCTCGTAGAGTGCCAATAGAAAGGTCGCAGTATGTCGAATGAAAGTGTAACGACCAATCAGCGTACACGATCCTAAATACTTTTATCTATTCTGTGACAGAATGCCACGCCGGTATTGGACGATAACACAAAGCGCTGTAACGTGAAGATATGGGGTCGTGATGTCAAATCTTATTGAATTCACGATTCTATAATAAAATGGGAAGCAGTACAACGTGACAACGTGATCCGAGCACTGACTTTGTTCAGCTCAACTGTAGAGCAGTGTGTACACCTTGTTCAGTACTCCACAAAAAATATTAATATATTTAGTAAATAAATTAAAATATTGGTTACGTGACATTCCACGACCAATTAAGACTGAATATTCTGTGTCAATTCTATTAACTCGCACTTGGCCACCTTGGTGGTCTTCCTCTTCTCGCAGTGAGAAGATGTCCACACTCCAGAAGTAGAACAGTTTATATATAAACGATAAAAAGTTTTAAAAAACTAATTGCCGTTGTATTTCTGTTGCCGCTATAACAACAAATACTAAAAAATAGAATAAAATAAATATTTAAGGGGGCTCCCTTACAGCAGACATGATTTTTTGCCGCTTTATAGATAATGGTATAATAATAATGGCTTCGTACGTGAGTCCGACACGCACTTGGCCGGTTTTTGGTTTCGCTGCAGTCAGGTGAAAACACGGTATTTTTTTTTAAATTACAAATGTAGTATTGCTTTTGAACAACCCGTGTAATATTAAGCGAATATACGGTCTATTGCGACGTAAAGACACCCAGATTATACCGGGGAACACAGATTCGGGTAGAATTACGTTAGCAGCTATTAGACTATAAATACTTGGATATAAGTACTAAATTCGATCTAAATCTAGGATTAGTATTACATGGGAAGCCTAACAAACTTCGATCAATAAGATATCTCTAGAATAGGTACGTATACTTTAAGAGCCTGATTGGCGCCTGATATTATTGACTACCCACGTTTTTTGGGATAATAAATGGGCTCGTGTTACAGGGTACAAGTTTTTTTTTTTAAAGAACTAACGACCCGCCCCCTCTTCGCACGTGGGCGCTCCATGTTAGCGATTTAATATCAAATTTCTGATTTTTCTCGTAGATTTTCTTCTTTGTCGTGAGTTTAAAAAAAAATGAAAAATTAATGAGATGATCGAGTCGCTCTCTTGATGGTAAGATATAACGCCTGTCCATGACCATTGCAACGACACACTTTGTAAAACGAAGTCCAGGGCATCGATGCTTTGGCGCTCAAAGCTTTGGGATTTTTTATGGTTAGTCTGAACAGCCCTGTAATTTCGCTAGCTGCATTATAAACCGGAACACTGTAATGTTTACACACTACTGCTTGGTGGCTTTCTGATACTGCGGTGGTACCTACATACTTCGAATCCCTGCTAACGAGAGGATCTACCACCAAATAAACCAAGAAACTTATTAATCGTACAAATCACATCTTTGACGGATAAGTGCCATATTTTTGCTTCGCAAAACACTACTCTGTGTCTTGCTAAATAAATTAAAAAATGGGGTACCAAAACACGTTTACATTATCTTCAAGGCGTTTAACCTTTTTAGGGTTCAGTACCTCACAAGAATAAACGGTACCCTTATAGGATCACTTTGTTGTCTATCTGTCTGCCTGTCAAGACCTCCTATCTTAAGAACGTGTGAAGGTATTGAGTTGAAATTAAAAAGATATACGAATCTGCAGTTCCTTGGAACTGCAGATTTGCGTATATCTATTACTATGCGTTGCGTTGCTTTGTTTGCATTGTTTTTATTTTTTATATTATTAAAAAATATTTAATTTCATATGAACGTTTTCAGGCTAGAGTCCGTCACGGTCTTGGCTTCGCTCTATGGGCATCAGGCGAACTTGAGAATAATATAATATTTCCATAATATATCAATTATTTTTAATAATTGATATATTATGGAAACAATCAAACTACTAAGTTATCGTACAAAAAATTACAGCCGTTTATATCGCAAAAACCGCATATTTCGACATTCACAAGGGAATCAAACCTCTACTTCCCGTTGACCTAGAATTATGAAATTTGGCAAGAAGCAGCATTGTCTTATAGTACACATAAAAAAAAGAAAACTGTACATTTTTTATTTAGTCACAAAAAAATTGGATCTTTATGTAAGAAAATTTTAAAAACGAGTTAACCGTATCATGTTGGGTATCATAAGAAAGAATTTCATGTGTACAAGTTAAAACAGTTTTTAATTATTTTTACGATCAGTTTATGACGAAAAATGTAAAAAAAAAACCCTTTTTATTAATGACTAGCTTCGCCCTAAGGTTTTAACAACTATGTTCCGCGTTTCGTGCGATTTTCGGTATAAAAAAAAAGCTATACTAATTCAGGGTCTAAGCTATCCTGATACCAAATTACATCCAAGTCCTTAAGTTGTTTTTGTTTTTTTTTTAATGACAAAATACAGAAACTCTTATTTTGAAGTAGTGTAAAAATAATCTTTATTTTTAAGCTACATGTAATATATTAGAAGAAATTTATATGGGAACTGAATGTCAGAAAAACCTCGAAGGAAACTTCAACACTCCATTCCCGTACTATTTATCCTACCTAGTAGTTTGTACGGAACCCCTCGGTAGGCGAGTCTGACTCGCGTTTGTTCGTGTTGTTTCCTAAGAAAATCACGGGACGCTTATGTTTAATTCGGCGGAGCTATATACGTCGCAAGGGTAACATTTAACATTTCGGGTCGAAGCTTATTCTGGGGAAGGTCAAGGTTAAAAAAAGTCTTGAATAGTATACTCTATAATAGTGTACATAGGTTTGATTATTTACAAAAGGTAAATGGTGCAAATGATTGATGTTTAGTTTATCAACAAGGTGGTATATCAAAACCCGCTAACTTCATGCATGTGTTTGTGTTAATAAGTGTTTTGTACCGTTCATTTTAAAACATCGTGAGGAAACCATAGCATGGTGGTACGGTACGCTACTATAGCACGCAGATTGTACGATAATTTTCATCATGGTGCAAATTTTGAGAATTACACTGACAGCTAATAGGCCAATAACAAGTATGATTGTTTTTTTGCTGTCACCGCCATCTATTTATTGGCTCTGCCGCTTTCTGTCTCAATTATTTTATTGGTTGCTAGTGATGTATCTGCCAATCAGCGATCTATATCGTTGTTCGATATCGATATTTTGGTAATGTGCTGATTTGGTGATGTTTACACGATTTTTTTGTTTTGTTTTATGGCTGATAGGCTAGGTGTTTGACCACAACTCACCTGATGTTAAGTGACGGTGTGGTCGAAAATGGTAAAGCACACCTATCCTGGAATGGAACTGGCTCTCAAGTGAGGCTGCCTGAACACACCGTTAGATGCTTGGCGGCAGATTTTCAAATTGAGAGTGGTAGCTAGCCAGCTGAGAGAGTACCTTACCACCACGCTATGGTTTCCTCACGATGTTTTCCTACACCGGTAGCTCAAGCTCATTGTTGGGGTTTGAACCCACGCCCTTCGGCATGCGAACCGACCGCGCTAACCACTGAGCTATCATCGCTAAACTATAAAGCATTTACAATATATTATTGTTGCGTTTCATATGATTTTTTAAATGTGTTCTAGTAATTATTCTGATAGGTACGATAATTTTGATCCATATACGATAATTTTACGCCATTGGATGAAAATTGAAATTTTCAAGTTGAAAATCTGCCGCCAAGTTTTTAACAGTGTATTCCGACAGCCTTATTTGGATCCAGTTCCATTCCAGGCTAATTTATTTTTCATCTTCAACCACACTGTCACTTATCAGGTGAACTGTGAACAAATAGCCTGCCACCTTAAAAATAATGTAATTCGGGGCAGACGACTATTAATTAATGACATAATTATTAGATTCGTAGTCATTGTTTGTGCTAGCCAGAAAAGAAAATACTTATCACTATTTTTCCAAGGACTGTAAGATAATACTTCTGAAAGGCTCTATTAGCGGCAACCAACTTTACGTAGAGCCGGGCAAATGGTGGAACTAATTTTATTCCAAGGAAGATTTCGGCTGTTGCTTAGAAAATACGATGGTAGAGACTTTACTCGAGTGTCTTGATAAGTTGGTCACATTGCTTGAGGGCTTGTCTACCTTCTACTTCACCATTATAGAGTTAAGTTACATGTTTTGTATGATATTGTCAGAGAAAACAGATTATATAACATTTCTGACAGCCCTGTTGACTCATTGGTAGCATATCTGCCTTAAGAACTGTAGGTCGTGGGTTCGATTCCCACCCAGGACAAACATTTTGTGGTTCTGTGCCTGGATGTATATGCACTATAAGTATGTTTTTTTTTTGTAGCGATGACAGCTCAGTGGTTAGTGCGGTCGGTTCGCATGCCGAAGGGCGTGGGTTCAAACCCCAACAATGAAGGAAGCCGGTGAAGGAAAACATCGTGAGGAAACTATAGCAAAGTGGTAGAGTACTTTCTAGTACTCGGCTAGCTAGCTACTACCCTCAAGTTGAAAATCTGCCGCCAAGCATCTAACGGTGTGTTCTGGCAGCCTCACTTGAAAGCCAGTTCCATTCCAGGCTAGGTATGCTTTACCATCTTTGACCACACCGTTACTTATTAGAAGTTGAGCTGTGGTCAAACAACTAGCTTGTTGTTTGACCACAGCTAAGAAAATAAAGAAAAACATAGATATATTTTAATATATTTTTTAAATTCTGTTTATCTTTGCTTTATTATATATTCATCTATGTATCTTTATTTTATTTCATTATGTCTCGTGCGTCCCAAAAGGTTAGTTCCGAAAACCAGCGCTGCTGAGAAATCGGCGCCACTGATGCTGAGAACTAACCTTTTTTGTCGCATTGGACACTAAAGCGACCACTTTTATTATTGTTGTTATTAATTATGTCGTTTTATCTAGTGTGTTGTTGATATAGTTTTGTGTGTAGTGAATTAATTCGTCGCATCCAGATTAATTCCATAAGTCCAGACATTCAGATACTATTTAATCGACGTGTCTCGACTGCGTACTAAAACATATTTATCACCCGTACTGAAAAGCTGTGGAATTATCCACCTGCCGCGTTACTACCGAGTACATACAAACTCATCTTCAAACGAAGAGTGTACAGCTTCTGTACTCTAAGCTTCATATGTCGACATCTGTTATTCTCACGATAAAGACACTTTCTCAAATTTTTTTATAAGACCCTTTATACCAACCTATTTCCTGAGTGACTTACAACTATCGTTATAAGCAGGTCAGACTAGGGGGCAGGTATATAATAAAGGGCAAATGTTCCACCCACCTTTGGCCTTGTCTACGCTTTGGTCAGGCATGGTCGAACGCTATTGACTTAGAGACCGTTTAGCTATTATGTAAGCACAAAAGATTGGGTCTTTGTTTTTCTTATTATAGATGACATGGGAGGCGGGAGGTTCTGAATGGTTATAACGTCAGCAACCTACTTTTCTAATTTTTCTTAAAATATTTTGTACGTTCTCTAAACTTCTCTTTTGTTCTTTGAAGCGATGGTTCAGTGGTTAGCGAGGTTGGTTAGCGATACACGTTGAACGTCGTTGGTTCAAGCCCCAATGAGCTTGAGCTGGTGGTGAAGGAAAACATTGTGAGAAAACATGTGAGTTAGTTTCATTCCAGGCTAGATGTGTTTATCATCTTTGACCACACCGTCGCTTAACATTATTAGCTGTGGTCAAACACCAAGCCCGTCAACCATGAAAAAATATTTTTTTTTTGTTAAAATACTAAGACTTACGAAAACATAAAGTTTAGGGGGTGAGAGCATTGCTTACTTTTGCTGAACAAAATTGTTAGTTTAAAAAATTCAGCTATATTTAATATTTGAACGTTTTTATATAAAAAAACAATATTTAGGTTTTTATTTTTGATATTCCTGTGTGATTTCCAGGTGTCCAGGTGTAAGGCTTACCTTATCGACGGGCATGGAAGGGCATGCACGGCACAGGTTCCAGAATGAACCGATCATCTGGCGACAGCCTCCGGGCCGGCTCGAGAGGGGTTCAGATCACGCCCCGACGATGCAAGGCTGGCGCATTCGCTGCTGGAAAAAAAGGAGAGAAATATCAATAATGGAGTGTATTGCACAACATTTAAAAAAAAACCGGCCAAGTGCGAGTCGGACTCGCGCACGAAGGGTTCCGTACCATTATCTATGAAAAAGGCAAAAAAATTGCGTTTGTTGTATGGGTGCCCCCCTTAAATATTTATTTTATTTTGTTTTTAGTAATTGTTGTTATAGCGACAACAGAAATACATAATTTGTGAAAATGTCAACTGTCTAGCTATCGCGGTTCTTGAGATACAGCCTGGTGACCGACAGACGGACGGCCAGGCAGACAGCGAAGTCTTAGTAATAGGGTCCCGTTTTTACCCTTTGGGTACGGAAACCTAAAAATATGACTTTTGATTGTTCGCTATATAATGTTTACGTATATCTATATCTTTAAACGAGCAATTCTTGTATATATATATATATTCTGAATCTTGGAAACGGTTCCAACGATTTTCATGAAATTTTGTATCCAGGGGGCTTCGGGGGCGAAAAATCGATCTAGCTAGGTTTCATTTTTAAGAAAACGTCGTTTTATCCATGTTTTCAGCCGAGCAATGCGCGGTCAACCAGGTACTAGTTTTTAACATATAATTTCACGATACCTACTATTTAAATTTTACGATATTTAAAAGTATATAGATCAATTAATGAGACGAACGAGACGTTCTTCTGATGATAAGCGTTGTTTTGCAATTATATCTGGTTGTTAAATATAAATTTAAACTATTTTTTTACTGCAATAATTATATTATTCATTACTACAAAATTATGGCCTAAACTTTTTGTGACAACTGGGAATGGTTATATAAGTAGGTTTTTTTTAATGTAAAACTAATGAGACGAACGAAACGCTCTCCTTATGGTAAGATATAGCGCCTGTCCATGACCATTGCAGCGATACACAAAACCTTGAGTAGCAAAACAAAGTCCAGGCCATCGCCGCTTTGGCGCTCATTACTTTGAGACTTTCGATGGTTCGTGGTGGTGCCGGTGTAAGAATAGTACCCCACCCTCTCTACCCGTAGTTGCCGTAAGAGTCGGCTACGGGATGAAATCCGGAAAATGGGCAGCAGCGTCTTCCTTGAACAATCATACCTAACTGCGCTCGCTAACCCGCCTGCCAAGCGTGGCGAGTATTGGCAAAACCCTTCCCCAAGAGGAGGCCTATGTCCAGCAGTGGACATCCTATGGCTGATGATGTGTGTGTGTGTTCGATGGTTAGTCTCAACAGCCCTGTAATTTCGCTAGCTGCATCGTTCAAACCGGAACACAGTAATGTTTACACACTACTGCTTAGCGATAGAACATCTGGTGCTACGGCAGTACCTACGACCTGCTAAAAAGATTTTTAAGTTTACAAGTACAAGTTAAGTGTATTAAAAAGAAAGATTGTGCTCGAATAGCAATAATGGCATTAGCATATATAACAACCTTCATTTCCATTACATCTTTTCAATGTAACAAGACCCTTAAATATTTCAAGTCTGATTTTTAAGTAATTGGCTCGGCGAAATTCGAAGCACTTTGATGGGCGATACGTACGATGGCTTTATGGTGGAATTCTTTGAAACGCCTGGCTGGTTGCCAGCGTGATGCAATCTCCGATTTTTACTACCCTGTCTAGTTTGGGATGTGATGTGTTATGCAGACGACGATATAAATAGGTATAAATCGTGCTTTGTTTAGCTTGAACTTTTTGGCGTTGATTTTTTATTGAACTGTTATATAAAACTAGCTGCCCGCATCTGGCGTACTTTGTATCGCCTAACAGTCAACAGATATACCGACAACAGTGCCACCTACAGAGTCCAATTGTGTTTACAAACCATCTATATAGGAACCCATTGAAATATCACATCATCAGCCATAGGACGTTCACTGCTGGACATAGGCTTCCTCCCGGGGGGGTTTTACCAATACTCGCCACGCTTGGTAGGCGGGTTGGCGAGCGCAGTTAGGTGTGATTGTTCAAGGAAGACGCTGCTGCCCATCTTCCGGATTACATCCCTTAGCCGACTCTTACGGCAACCACGGGTAGAGAGGGTGGGGTACTATTCTTACGCCGGCACCACCACGGCTAAAAATATACGAACGGGTTGAAATATACCTACATACAAAATTTCATCCAAATAGGTCCAGTCGTTTTGGAGGAGTTTATTGACAAACACCCGTACAGAAGATTTATATATATATATAGATGAATCCATGTTTCCCTTGGTCACGCCATAACTTGAAAACAACTTTACCGATTTCATTTAACTTTTTTTTTAAGTTTTCTAATACTTTGGAAAATTACAGATTTTTTTGATAAATTCTTCACTTAATCATTAAATGTTTCCAACACACTCAAAAATAAAGGTTTCTACCAATCAGCGAAATTCCTCACAAACTGAGAAAACACGTGCCAAGTCTCCAAAAGTAAGTAAAACAACACAAGCGTTCCGAGCATTTCGTCTGAAGCGCGACTGCAATAGTTTCGTGGAAATGTGCCAACATTTACATCGATTTGAGCATATTGGCGTAAAATCGCGTCCAAAAAGTCAAGATAGGTAAATAATTCCATAGCTTCCAAACTAAGCCTGCATACGGATTAAAATAGCTTTTATATAAGAAAATATATAATTGCCGTGGTGGTGCCGGCGTAAGAATAGTACCCCACCCTCTACCCGTGGTTGCCGTAAGAGTCGGCTAAGGGGTGTAATCCGGAAGATGGGCAGCAGCGTCTTCCTTGAACAATCACACCTAACTGCGCTCGCCAACCCGCCTGCCAAGCGTGGCGAGTATTGGCAAACACCTCCAGGAGGAGGCGTATGTCCAGCAGTGGACGTCCTATGGCTGATGACGTGACGTGACGTGATATGTAAGAAAATAAAAATCTCAGACAAAATTCTTGTTTGTGAAGGGATATGTGAATAAACAGTTAACCTGTTTTGTAGCGATGATAGCTCAGTGGTTAGTGCGGTCGGTTCGCATGCCGAAGGGCGTGGGTTCAAACCCTAACAATGACCTTGAGCTGCCGATGAAGGAAAGCATCGTGAGTAAACCATAGCGTGGTGGTAGGGTACTTTTTAGTACTCGGCTGGCCAGCTACCACCCTCAAGTTGAAAATCTACCGCCAAACATCTAACAGTGTGTTCCGGCAGCCTCACTTGAGAGCCAGTATTATTTCAGGCTAGGTGTGCTTTACCTTTTTCGACCACATCGTCACTAAACATCAGGTGAGCTATGGTCAAACACATAGCCTGTCAAAAAAAAATACCTCTGCCGCCAAGCAGTAGTGTGTAAACATTACTGCGTTCCGGTTTGAAGGGTACTGCTAGCTAAAATATACTGTTGAGACTAACCATCAAAAGTTTCAAATTAATGAGCGCCAAAGCAGCGATGCCCTGGACTTTGTTTTGCTACACAAAGTTCTGTGTATCGCTGCAATGTACAAGGACAGGTGTTATGTCTTACCATCAGGAGAACGTCTCGTTCGCCCCATTACTCATCATCATCATCGTCTCAGCCGTAGGACGTCCACTGCTGGACATAGGCCACCCCCATTGACTTCCATAAAGACCGGTTGGAAGCGGCTCGCATCCAATGCGTTCCTGCGGTCTTTATGAGGTCGTCTGTCCACCTTGTGGGTGGATGTCCTACGCTTCTTGCCGGTCCGTGGTCTCCACTGCAGAACTCTGCAGCCCCATCGGCCGTCAGTTCTGCGTGCTATGTGCCCTGCCCACTGCCACTTCAACTTGCTAAACCGCTGGGCTATGTCGGCTACCTTAGTTCGTCTACGGATCTTCTCATTTCTGATTCGATCTCGTAGGGAAACTCCCAGCATAGCCCTCTCCATAGCTCGTTGTGCGACTTTGAGCTTACTATTACATTTAAAAAAACCTTTTCAACATAAGGTTTATACTAAGTGCAAATATTAAGGAAACTAACGACAATTTAACGACGTACCGAAATCGTAAATCATAAGAAAGGATGACGCGACTAAACTGGCACAGATAGGTATCGTACTTATAAAATTCACATAAACGTTTATGTGTTTGTTTCCTATTATATACCTACTTCTACATATACAAAACGTACTACAAAGAAAGTAGATAACTTAAGTCTTTATAGCCAGAAAACCTACTTAACATTATAAATGTGAAAGTTTGTTTGCATATTTAATGTTTGTTACTCAATCACGCAAAAACAGATAAACGGATTTGGATGAAATTTTAATATTATACTTGGTGGTAGATCTCCTTAGGTACCACCGCCGTACCAGATATTACAGATACCACCCGTCAAGCAGTAATGTGTAAATGGAAACATTACTGTGTTCCGGTATGAAAGGTACTGTAGTTAGCGAAATTACAGGGCTGTTGAGGCTAACCATCAAAAGTCTCAAAGTAATGAGCGCCAAAGCAGCGATGTCCTAGACGTTGTTTTGCTACTCAAAGTTCTGTGTGTCGCTGCAATGATCATGGTCAGGCGTTTTCTCTTACCATCAGGAGAGCGTCTCGTTCGCCACATTACTTTTACATACAATAATAATAATAACCACCCATACATAGTGGATTTCCATGGGTACGTATACCAAACATTTTGGAAGAAAGAAAAAAAGTTTTATTTTGTAACACAAACGAAACATACAAAAACAGAAAAACAGTTACAAAATAGAGGCTCACCTCAGCATAATGCTGGCCATACTAAGTGGTATAACCAGCGCTGGTCTTCCGGTGAGCCCTAGTAAGTCCAACAAATACACATAAACACATTGTGAACAAATTACCAACGACAAAAAACAAGACAAATGAGGCACAGAGGCAATAATTGGGCTAATCCAGCCAGATAGTAAATGCCAAATGGTTTTTTTTTTTTTTCAAATTGTTTGTGGCTGTCAACGCCACAACTGTCAAATATAACGCCCATTGTGTTAAATGGTTATTATTAAATTAAGATTCAATCCAATTTTGACTCTACGTTTCTCATCCGTACGGCCAAGGAATGGAACAACCTGCTTCCTTGTTTCCTGAGAGATATAATCTAGATCTTTTCAAGGATAGATAGAATAGGAATCTTCTAAGTCTGCGTGCTTCATCTTTGACCACATCATCGCTTGCCATCAGGCGAGTTGAAGGTTAAATGCAGACTTATAAAGAATATATATGAATTACTGGCAAGATAGCAAGTGAA
The DNA here is from genome assembly GCA_950106695.1 of Biston stratarius. NCBI lineage: Eukaryota > Metazoa > Arthropoda > Insecta > Lepidoptera > Geometridae > Biston > Biston stratarius. The sequence goes on from OX467108.1 coordinate 8,748,057, forward strand.
AGTGAATCCGCTGAACATAGCTAGCACGCGATTTACCAACATTTGTTTTTACATCGTCGGGTAAATATATCGCTGTTGGCATTTGTCTGTCAGACAGTAGATGTTTTAACATCTTTCAATCTCCGTTAGTCAGAAGTTTTTGTGTGATGATCAAATCGTGTCCAATCGTCGACACGATTCAGTGAACACGAATTTTGGGATATTTTTGGAGGATACACACGTTATACTATACAGGGTTATAAGCTTAAAATGGATTAAGCCGAAAGGAGGTAGTTGTACAAATCATTATCAACACCTATTGAACATAATTATGTCTTAATTGCACACAAAAAACTTAAGCCGCAATCTTTCATCTTATAATGAGCGTTTAAGATATTTTAATGTAACCCCCCCTTGACATCTGACATCTTTGTTTTGCTGCTTAAGGTTTTGTGTATCGCTGTCATAATGGTCATGTATATCCGTTATCTCTTACCGTCAACGTTCGTCTAAATACTTTTACATAAAAAAAATATCTTATTCAAAGTACCACGACATTACAAAAGAATTAGTTAAATCGGTTTAGCCGCTCTCAAAATATGCGTTTATATAGATACCTACAAATGATTTTTTTAATTTATAAGTATATATAGATAGATTGACACTTTTTAACCTACTGTTAAAATGCAAAAAATAATAATAATATTAATTTGTCCATTTATCCATTTTTGTTTTTAGTTTGTCCATATGAATTTAAAATAGGTTTGCGTTTGACCACATCCTGGTGAGCACGCCTGGAAAAAATCCAGCTTGTTTTGTAAGCTGTTATATATTTGCTTGAATCCGCAAAAAATATTACAATAATAAAGTGTTGTCGATTGTCAAAAGTTAAAAAATATAAGCTATTTATGGTTGTTTAATTAGGAACAAGCTATAGGCTAATTAATATACAAGAATTTACACCCAACAGTTACACCGGCGTATTTAGCGATAAAAAGTAGCTTATATGTTATTTCAGAATACGAGATATCGTCTAAATTTCTTCTAGATCCGTTGAGCCGTTATTCAGTGAAGAAGTTACATATACCACACCCATAATATGTAATGAGGATATATTATATTCTCGCACACACCCTTACGTATTTACATGACAGAAATTCAATTTATAATGCGTTATCCTACATGAACTTATCTGAAATGAAATTACAGAGCTATTGAGACTAACGATTGAATATATTAAAGTGTCTTGAATCTCGAATGAGCAGAACTTTCCTGGGTAGTTACCACCCTCAAGTTGAAAATCTGCCGCCAAGCATCTAACGGTGTGTTCCGGCATCCTCACTTGAGAGCCAGTTTCATTCCAGGCTAGGTGTGATTTGCCATCTTCGACCACACCGTCACTTAACATCAGGTGAGCTATGGTCAAACAACTAGCCTGTCAGCTATAAAAAATAAAAAAACTTTGAGAATAAATAAAAAAGGTATCGCAGGACTTTATACACAGCGACATCTAACGCCAAACCAAGCAACTGTACTATGGGAACCAGACTGGTAGAATAGTCATATACTTTTCTTTTGGAAATACATACTTATGATACATATAGAACACCCAGACATAGAAGAAACATTTATCGTCACATAAATGTTTGTCCTGGTGGGAATCGAACACACGCCCTACAGCTCTTGAAACAGATATACTGCCAACTGAGCTACCAAGGCAATCAAGTTATAATCTTCAAATGGCTACTCTCTATAACATTACTTTAAACACAACGAAATCGATTTAGCCTTTTGGATCAGGTGGTGTAATACGACAGACAGACATACAGACACACACTCTGTTTGTGTCGTTTTATAAATGTGCGGCTTACGTATTAATCCCGAACTATGTTTTTTTTTGTGTAAAAATACTAAGACGAATGAGACGCTCTCCTGATGATAAAACATAACGCATGTCCATGACCATTGTAGCGATACACGTAACTTTGAATAGCAGAACAAAATTCAGGGCATCGCTTCTTCGGCGCTCACAACTTTGAGGCTTTCGATGGTTAGTCTCAACAGCCCTGTAATTTCGCTACTTGCAGTACCCTTCAAATCGGAACACAGTAATGTTAATGGCGGAATATCTGGTACTGTTGTGGTACCTACTTAGACGACCTCCTGCTAAGGAACCAATAAGTAATAAACTTTTGCTTGTATAAGAGTATTGTGGTATGGCAGTATGTATATATGTACATATATTTTAAATAAATTCCCCTTTTTTCTGTGTTTTTTTTAAAACTGCCAACCGTAATATCTTTGCCATCTGTTCTGTTCATCCAAAGTCTGGAAGATATCGAAAGCCGCCGTTGTACTATCGCAAATTAATCTTGATGTTGTTTTTAAAGATATGTATGTTATAATAAGTTTATTGTTGGTGTACATAAAGTTATATTCTATTTATTCTATGATTGTATCAAGAAGGCTAACAACCAATGCCGTATCAGGTTTCAAAATGCAGCTTAACCTTTGCGAGACAAAGCCTAATTGGTTCATTAACCTAAATGAATCCATACAAATCCTTGTAAATTCAAAACACGTGTATAACTTTTACATTGATACTTATTACAATTATGTATTTATAAATTAAAAAAAAAAAAAAAAAAAATGACATTTATGTAATTATTAGCTGCGCCCCGCGGTTTTACCCGCGTGGTGATGGATGATGATGACGATGAAAAGTATCCTATGTGTTATTCCAGGGCCTAAAGTAAAATACAAAATTACATCTACATGCAAAATTTCATCCAGATCCGTTGAGCCGTTTCGGCGTGATTGAGTAACAAACATTCATCCATCCAAACTCTTACATTTATGATATTAGTGGGATTTTTGTATTGAATTTAAGTTTTTTATAGTTGATAAGTTGTTTTTAAATGTCGGTGTGGTCGACGTTTAAAAACACTCCTAGTCTTGAATAGAAACTGGCTTTAAAGTGAGGCTGCCGTAAAATATCTTGGCGACAGATAACTTCATATAAGAAACTTGAGCGATGTAAGTAACTAGCCAGCTAGAAAGTAGGTACCCATCACAATGTTAGTTCTCCCATGAAGTTTTCCTTCACTATCAGCTAAAGTTCATTGTTGGGATTTGAACCAAAGCCTTTTCCAGCAATTTTAAGTCTACTCTTGAATTCACTTATTCACCAATGGGGTTGCTACATTATAAATGTTGTTGAAACCCAGAAAAATCTTTCTAAAGGCTCATTTTTGTTGAAACTGCGAAAAGGCCTTCGCTGGTGGGACATTAAATTCATTTCGCAAATATGACAGAAAAATAGAACATTAAATGAAATGATTTCTCTATGTTGTAGAAGTTGTTTTATTATGTATGTGATGCCAGTCTAAAAAATGTATAGTAGTCCAATTAGGAAAAGACGCTTGACGATCACATGCCTCGTCGACTTTTTTATGTAAAAGTGACGATAAAAGATAGCGCCTGTCAATGACCATTGCAGCGATATCCAGGACTTTGAGTTACAAAACGGAGTCCTTTTATTTTCAAAGAGTTTTTAGTGCTATATCCAAATCTACGAAGATGCTCCTATATCTAGTAAAATCGCTACTGTTTTGCTAGAACTTGATCGTGACTTAAATCATTTGATAGTAAGAGTGATGAAATCTTATTTTACTTGTATTGACTATAGAAATCTCCAAAATATTTAAATACTAATTTACACTGCCAGAATGCACAAGTGTAAAGTCAAAAATTAAGTAATACGGTAGCGGGACAACATTGGACCCAGAGACAAGTATCGTTCGTTCTTTGAAGAGCTAGCAGTGCAGTTGCGATCCAATTTTAACATGCTCATGGTACGAAAATAAAGTGGCACAGTTAAGGTAGCTAAACTGAACTGCACCGCAATTGGATGGAAACGTAAAACCTCATGGTACGCCTGCAGGACATCGTTGCTTTGACCCTGAGACTACCATTGAGGTAATTAATATCTCTGTATCTTTCTTAATAGATTTAGTATCCTTCAAAGTGGAACAGTAATGTATACAGGCTGTTTATTGTTGACAAAATATCTGAAACTGCAGCGGTATCTATTTAGATGACGTCCTGCTGCTAGATCTACCACCTAGAGAAAAACATTGCCACCTACCCATTGTTTTCAGTATCACAAATTACATTCAAAACTAAAATCCAGACAAGGAAATCAAAAATGTTATGTGTGCTAACATAGAGACAATATGGTGGAATACTGCCGCACCACCCTACCAGGGCAGGCCTATTCACAGAAATTTCACGGGTTGTTAAATGCGCCGAGGAGGCCCTAAGCCGCAGAGCTTGAAGTGCTTGTTCTGTTTAGAATGGCTTTCTTCACCCACTCGTGTCATTTATACATTTTCATTAACAGTATTCTAAGTGGTACTGTAAGTTTATGATAATTATAATGGAACTCATTAAATATGATTTTAATACAGAACTCTACCCTAATTGTAGGGATGTAATGTAGCAATGATAGCACAGTTATTAGCGCGGGCGGTTCATACGCCGTAAGGCGTGGGTTCAAACCCCATAATGAGCTTGAGCTTTTGGTGAAAGAAAATATCGCGAGGAAACCGTAGCATGGAAGCGAGGTTCACTCTGATGCTCGACTTGGTAGCTACCATACTCAACGTGAAAATCCGGTTCCAAGTATTTAACAGTGTTTTCCGGCAGCCTCATTTGAGAGCCAGTTCCATTTCATGCCAGGTGTGTTCACCATTCTTGACCACACCGTCACACCGTCAGGTGAGCTACGGACAAACACCTAGCATATGCAAAAACATTTACTCTTATTTTAAGTGCGCGTACATACGATTTATTTATTGATAATAAAATTATTAAAAATTACTTATTGATGTCCAAAGACACTCAGCGAGCTAAGGTAAGAGCTATGCTTGGCATTTCTCTAAGGGATCGTATCCGGAACGAAGTAATTTGCCAGAGAATTAAAGTCACAGACATAACTTAGTTATTACCAAGCTAAAGTGGTATTCCGCTGGATATTTTTGTCGCACTATAGGTTTAGGATCACATTATAGGTAACCAATGCAGTAGGCGTATTCTTAAAGTAGAATTCCCGATCGGAAAACGATTGACGAATGACGATGACAACTGGCGGTAATTGGAAACGAAAAGAAGTCAAAGATTAGAAGACGAGTCTTGGACGAGTCATATGTCTATCAGTGGAGCAGTTCTATAAGCTGATGATGATGGAGTAACGAAGATTTTAGTTTAGAAGGTTTTTGGTCAGGAGCAAAGAACACATTTTACACTATCAACTCTGAGATGAATTTATGAACATTCAAAGATAAACGATGAACCACAAAAAGAGGTTGCAAAACATCCGCGAATGGCTATGCATTGTCAATACAAACTTTTTTATTCACAAGTACAGGTTTGATTATCAATTCGCCTGTTGGTAAGTCACGATTCTACGTGTTTGGAGATGAAATGACTTAGAGTATACCTATTCACACAGAAGATATTCAATAATGAAACTAATGTAAAGACTTACTGATGGTAAGAGATGACGTCTGTCCATGACCACTGCAGAGATACACAGAACTTTAAGTGACAAAACAAAATCAAGGGCGGCGCCGCTTTAACGCTCATTACTATGGACTATCAGCTTTATAATTTTGCTTCAAATTCTGACACAGTTGTAGAAAACCTGGTACTGCGTCAGAACCAAGACGAGCTTCTGCTAAGAAAATCTACTACCAAGTAAAGCCGAAGCTACCATATCCAGTAGAAAAGCTTGTAAACATTCATCAGAAGAATAAGATTGATATTCCTGATAAATAATGAATAAACCACAACCCACACCAGCTGTCCGATTAAAAACTTAACGATCTATAAAAGAGCGTCCCACAGATTTAATCAGACGATATCCATGCGACCTAACGACCAAACGTGACAGTTCTGCCGGCTCTAATTACATACCATGATGCCATCCAGTGGGATAAGCGACAATGACGTCACCATCTGACGTCACCAAGACATCTCCGCATCCTTCGGCATAGAATGCCGAATCGATTGGTGCTGAGTAACACATAATCACACAAAGCCGCCAATCTATATGCATCAGGAGAGGAACCAGTGACGGACACGCGCTGGCGTGATTTGAACGTGCGATAAATAATTGAAAAGTGACAATGAACATTCACCATGTTGTGGCAAGGAACAGATACTTGAAGCCTAGCATTCCCGTCGATAGATTGGTGAGTTATGTTTCATATTATCAACACTAGTTTTTTCTTCATTAAAAAACAATTGAAGAATAATTACATTGTTCGAAATTCAACTTTGACGTTTAATTGGCCGGGCGTAATCAGCTGATGGCTGAATATTGGCCATAATTAAAAACAAAAATCGAGCCAAGGAGCTCCAGTTTTGTCTAGCACACAAAAGAATACCGCGAAAGCGCAATAAAAAGCCACAATGACACATAAAACTGATTAAAATGGAGCCTTGAAGTGAAAAAAAAGGTGACAGATGCTTTAACACTTACGAAATTGGTATCCCAGCACACAACAGCACACTTTTCTAACGTATTACCGAACGATTGTCTTTTTTGTTTCGAAATTGGAATGTTGCAATTTGAATTTTGAATAAGGAATTGTGTTTTTTGGTAACGCGAGCGCGATTCGGTGTGTTTTTCGCGCTGGACGCCGCGTGCAAGGAGACTGCCGCAAACTCGGTGAAAAATCAATAACTACCCCCCCGAGTTGGCCGCATGCGGAACACAGCACAAAACGTAACAACTGCTCACCCGGTTCCGTATTATGTAACGCAGAGGAAACGAGACGGACGTACATCCGTTCGCTCTACCCCTAACAACCCTCAAGGCGGCCAATCGACAGCCACTCTGCTAATCCAAGATGGCGGATGACGTTTGACGTTTACGCGCCAAATGTGACAGGTCTGCGTGCTAATTCCATCTCAGATTGTCAGGTTTATTGATTTAAATGTCTTCATTTTGGACATAAAATGGAGAAATAATGATTTCCGTTTACGAATACAATCGGTTACATCGCAATCTAAATTCAATAACCTCGAAAAACTGTTGAGTTTGCTTTAAAAACCTGCGTGCTTGCGTGGGTAGATTTTGTCTTCTTTTTTCGAATTTTGGTATTTCAAATTGACAGTTTTTTCTAAATTTAAAAAGTAAATATCGTTGAGGTGAATGGCCTTCAAAGTTTATTAGGGTTTCTTGTATTTAGCTTTAGTTTGCGATTGGTTGTCGCAGTGCAGAGGTTTCCATGGTACTGCAGTTTGTTCTAGGTCAGCAAAAGTTGGAAAGTAAAATCAAAGAAGTTGAAAAGTTATAAATTCAGAGCTTTGAAGGGATCAGGCAGTTCAGTTTAAGATTTAAGCTAGTACTATACGCTAGACTGGTAACTTATTTGTACCTTAGAAATCTATACATATTGTTAAATTCATTATTGGCGCCTAAGAAAACAACCTAAAAAATTTAAAACTTATGTATATACGAGGGACTTAGAAATTTTAGACCCCGTTTTAGTGTTAATTACAAATAGGATTGCGTTTGAACGACATCTCGCCGCGAAGATGCGTTCTACGATGGAGCACGCTTGCTCCACTGTTTTACACGCGACTTGAAGGCATCCTAATTGTATCTATCGGGGAACACACATTTAGATACAGGATTATAATAAGCTTCTATAAAGTTGAAAGAGGGTCATCGTATTTATCAATATGAACAACTTTTGGAGCTCAACTCTGAAATCACGAAAAAATAAACAGTTTCGTAGAAAAAAAACGATTGTCTTAAAATAATTATTGAAGCGATATGTTATTTTTTCGCGAATTCAGAGTTGTTTTTATAGTAAAAGCTGCTGTTTTTGTTTTGCTTTTCGCGGGAACGCTGAAAAAATAATGTCTCCCCCAGTGGCGTAGCGTGCCTTAGAGGAGCCCTGTATCAAAATTAGTTGGGGGCCCCTAATGAAGGGCAGTGAAGAACTTGCGTTAGAGGGGCCCTGTATCAAGATTTTTCGGGGGCTCTTCTACCAGATTTTCATTTCATAGCTCCACGGGGGTCTTGTTTATTATTTTTTCACAACATTACGAAATTACGAAGACATTAACGAATCCGTTGTTGCCGCGGCCTGAAGGCTTACACATATTGGGGCCCCAGTATTCCGGGGGCCCCGTATCATTGATAAGGCTGATACGGCGGTAGCTACGTCTCGCCATTTTGTTTTTTTTTTTACCAAAACTCGTTTTTTGAGTGTTTATAGGTATATGTATAAAAATTGTGTTGTTTTCTTTGTAAAATGCCAAATTATAAGCGCAAGTGTAAAAAAATTATAGAATGTCGTGAACCATGACTTTCCGTGTTGCTTCTTAAACTCCATCGAAGCTTATAGTAAAGTCGTCACTACTTTACTAAGGCATGACTGGACTTTGTGTGTCTTTGACTGTGACTATCACTCATTTGACTGCCCTGTTGGTTCAATAGTGGTATATCTGCTAAAAGAGCTCCTATAGCTCTTTTTTGTACACAGTATAAGCAATGATAATTTTCTATTCTATTAACCCTATAACTATACCTAAGCTTAGGTAATAGATTATTGAACCTTATACGTGACAATGAACTCTAACTAGGTAATTAGATAACCTGAATACGTATTTAGGCTGGTTTTGTCGCAATGCCTAGACTAAGGTCGGACCTGGGTATTAAGCTGTCTGGCATAAATATTGCTAACGGTTTTCGATACTAACGGATCGATTTTTAAATCATTCTAAGATTTTTACGTGTCATAGGTACATGTTAGTTCTTTTTCGTTTTTGGCGTCGCAATTTGTGAATTTGCCAGTGTCAAGTTAAATAAATAATAAATAAATATCGTAGTAAACACAGCGTAATCTGACTTCAAACGTATTATGCGAACCAGTTTCTTGATATAATACTTAAGTACTTTTGTTTTGTAAATACATACTTATAGTACATACAGAACACCCAGACACAGAACAAACATATGTTTATACCACAAAATGTTTATTCTGGGTGGGAATCGAACGCACGCCCTACAGCTCTCGAAGCAGATACACTACCAAATGAGCTATCGGGAGTCCAAGTCAGACATTGACCGTTCATTGTATAAATTCAACCATTCCACTGTAAACATGACAAATGTAAGCTTTTCTTGGTCGATAAAAAAAAAAAAACATTTTTACTTGGCACAATACACCCGAGCATAATAAGCGTGAAATATAGAAAAAAAAAAATGCTTCAGTAAATAAAATTGCACTAATACATGTTCTGTGTATTCAGTCTGGGGGCCCGTGGCATTTCGCCCGTTCTGCCACCCAGTTTGCCCATTGTTATGCTACTACAATGTAAGTACATAGAATAAAAATACCGGCCAAGTGCGAGTCAGACTCGCGCTTGAAGGGTTCCGTACCATTATCTATAAAAACGGCAAAAAAGATCATGTCTGTTGTATCCCATACACTTAATACACCCACCACTTAAATATTTTTTTATTCTGTTTTAGTATTTGTTGTTATAGCGGCAACAGAAATCAATACATCATCTGTAAAAATTTCAACTGTCTGTCACGTTTCATGAGATACAGCCTGGTGACAGACGGACAGACAGACAGACAGAAGGACGGACAGCGGAGTCTTAGTAATAGGGTCCCGTTTTACCTTTTGGGTACGGAACCCTAAAAATGAACCTACACAAATTTACTGTAGGTACAGGACCACGCTTTTAAACAAAAAAAGAGTTTCTCGAGTCGGTCCAAGAGTCTTCGAGTAATCGGGGAACTTACATTAAAAAAAAGATTCCGATGAATTGAGAACCTCCTCCTTTTTTGAAGTCGGTTAACAAGGCGACATCGTTGCGTTGCCGCTCATTACTTTGATACATTTGAAGATTAGTAAGAATTGCTGTTATTTGCTAGCTGAAGTACCTACTCTTGAAACCGGAACACAGTAAATATTATATTTGCTGCTTGGCCGCAGAATATTTTTTCTTCATGTATTATCTACTTAAACTTCTTATTTTCCTAGCTTCTAATTTTGTTACTGTTAGTTTTCCTTCTAAAATCAATTATCTCTACAATTTTACACATGCCGAAAGATTAAGCTTTGTTTTTAACTTCGTTCTCTATAAGTATGAAACGATTATCTTAAACAAAACGAGGGCAATCAATCACTGAAGTTCAATCACATTAGTTCATTGTACTTTGAGATGCTGCAGACCTTTTTGCTACTAGTAGCGCCATCTCTGATTTTCAAGAAGCAACATCAGCAAAGGGAGAATGCTGATTGTTGAGGGAAATTTGCTAAACTTAGTGGAAAACAATTTATCGCTTATAGAATAGATGGCGTTATTTTCACTGAAGTAAGATAGTTATGGAGATTGGTGAAGACGCGGAAAAATCGTGTCAAGCTTTTTATTATCCAAAAAATTGTTGTATTTTGTTCTTTATTTTTGGCATCTTACTTGTGCTAAGTGTCTAGAAATTCTATATTTTCGAGAAATTTATTTTAAGATAAATTGAGTCAAGTGAGTCTAGGACTCTAGGTTACAGTCAAAGTCCTACAAAGTAAGACAAGGTCAAGTCCGGGCATGTCGTACTATGAATCAGCTTTGCTATGACAAGTTTTGACATAAGTTTGGAAGCAACACGACATTAAATCATTTTGCCATATTTACGTACCTATGTAATATGGCACTTTATTATATTTTTTAGGTACCTACACAAGACAAAACATATAACACAAGATAAAACACAAATTTTGAAAATTATGTCTTATCTACAATTTTTCTGATTTGCCGCCAAAACTTTGAAAAATTTTATATTTACATAAAACACTTCTTTTGCGGTTATTATAGTGCCGTTCATTCATTTCGGTATAGAAAACTTGACGAGTGTTTTCGCAAATCGTCATACTTGACCTTTAATGTCATGCGTGATCAAATACCTATCTAGCCTGTCAACCAAAAAGTAATAGGCATACACGTATATTAATATATTAATGTCTCAAAGATAAACAATGATGATAATAGCATTACGATTGTTTGCGAAGCAGGAAAGTCTTTGTTCCGTTGATTAATGTTTTTCCGTGGCCTTCACCTTGACCTTGGAAAAGGGGTTGCCAACGAAGAAAACATACGGGAATATTGTATATTTTCATTATTTCCTTAACATACTATCTCTATTATTTTTATACGATTGACCTTAAAATAAAGTATTTAGAGCGTACCTGGTTTTTTATACTACATCTTTTACAATTTTAATTATTACATCCTAAAAAGCTGCAAAATTTTGATTGGCGAACAATTTTTAAGTCGCAAATACCTTTACATTTGTAATTTTGTATAATGTTTTTTTTCTTTTTAACCTTTAGCTTTTCTTTATTTTTGGCATGGTACATTGGTGTATTCTGCCAGTTTTATGCAATTCAATCACCGTTTTAATATTTTCAATTGTTGATTGCAAAGTCGAGTGAAATAAAGTGAAGATGTTTTCACTTGTTTTACATTTACATAGTTCGAGACAATTTAAGTAATTTCTTTATTTCTGGGCGGGATAGGTTTGTTGCATGTCGAACGACCGCTGGGCAAGGTCACCACAGATCGGACCCCACAATTTAAGACCAAGGTCAAACGAGACGAAGGTGGTGTGACATACTAAATCGTCCAATTTATTTATTTATTTATTTTTGTTTTATTTATGCGGGATTACTCACGTATAATTTTATCGGAAACTCCGACTATAGTTTCGGCCACATCCGGTGGCCTTCATCATGGAGACAAAGCTGAGACAACGCGCGCGCGGCCTCGTCTTGCTTCGCACTGCGGGCCGCCGCGCGCCTCGCACGTGAAGATAGCGGTTGATGCACGGGCGCGGGGGTGGGGGCGGGTAGTGTACCGGAATGCGACGGTGCGCTCTGGAACTCTTCCACTCCACCACTCCACTCTTCTTCCACTTTTTGGCTTTGTCTCCATGATGAAGGCCACCGGATGTGGCCGAAACTATAGTCGGAGTTTCCGATAAAATTATACGTGAGTAATCCCGCATAAATAAAACAAAAATGTGTCAAGACCACGTCAGTTTCCATAATAAAATTTATTTATTTATTTCTTATAGGCTGCGTTTGACCGCCAACTTGTCTGATGTTAAGCGAAGATGCGGTCTACGGTAGAGCACGCTCGCCTAGAAGAAACTGATTCATTCTCAACTTGAAGGCACCCAGATTGTAACCATCAGGGAAGGCATCTCGACAGTCCTGACAGTTAATAGACCACCAAAGCTGAAGACCGGACAGTCTGGAAGGAGGGAAGAGAGGCTTTAGCCCAGCAGTTGGACATTAGAGGCTAAAATAATAATAACTTTGTAAAAATAAAGATTTGCTACTTATTTGGTACTTCAACATGTACATTTTTCAAAAAGTTTTGGCATACCATAAAAAGTTATGAGGGTAAACCAAATGCTGTATTTGTATTTTCCCTCAAATTATAGTAATCACATCACATCACATCACATGATCAGCCATGGTCGTCCACTGCAGGACATAGGCTTCCTCCTGGGGGGGTTTTGCCAGTACTCGCCACGCTTGGCAGGCGGGTTGGCGAGCGCAGTTAGGTGTGATTGTTCAAGGAAGGCGCTGCTGCCCATCTTCCGGATTACATCCCTTAGCTGACTCTTACGGCAACCACGGGTAGAGAGGGTGGGGTACTATTCTTATGCCGGCACCACCACGGCATTTTTATAGTACTATTTTGCTACTATTTAATGCCTACTCTCTCTCAGTCTCTCTTTGATACCTACATTAAATTATTTAGTATCTTGATAAACAGTGAAGCTATACCTCAAAGAAATTGCGAAGCAGAAGCAATTTAGGTTTGTTACCACTGCCAGAAATGAAGACTGAGTGCATTTGCAATCTGCAACCTAGACATTTATGTAATTAGTATAAGATGCTCATTGGCTGAAAATATCTATTAATAATTTTGTTAATTAATATATCGCATGAGTGAGACGGAATGTTCTTGTGATATTAATAAAGATCTATGAACCTATTGCTAGAAGTTGAAATACATCGCTTTAGTATACCGCTGCGTATAGAAATGCGTGTTTTTGTTACATACCTACCTCGTAACACACACTAAATACACTTTTATTGCGCACGAGTATGAATCATTGTTATACCTACGTCAGGTGTACTTTTAGTTTAGGAGACAAGGGAGAAATATATAAGATCAGTATCTTAGCTTGGAGTATACTATGCCAAAAAGACCTCACAGTTGGGAACAACTTTTTCTATGGGCACAACTCTAAAATTGCATAACAGAATTTGCTGGTACTTAATTGATTGAGGATAAGGATGGATTGGTCAAGGATGGTGGTGGGTTGGTCTAAGGAACAACTGATTTCAGGGTTGTGTCCATAGAAAAAGTTGTTTGCAAACTGTGAATACGATAAGGTCTTTTCGGCAAAGCATACCCATATGCCGAAAAGACCTCATCCGGCTTGGTAGGGTTAACGAAATACGACTTAATTTTATTATATTATAGATATGCAGTGATTATTATAAATGAGTACAAGCAAATATGGCAGGATTCCCCTGTCATATTACCTGTCAGATTTTTTGATTATGTCACCGTCAAATTTTTTTTGGTCAGGCTTTGTGTTTTTCCACAGCTCATCTGATGTTAAGTGACGGTGTGGTCGAAGATAGTAAACACACCTAGCCTGGAATGGAACTGGCTCTCAAGTGAAGCTACCGGAACACACCGTTAGGTGCTTAGCGGGAGATTTTCTACTTGAACCTAAAGTACCCTACTACCATGCCATGGTTTCCTGACGATGTTTTTCTTGTTGAAATAATTGCAATTTCTAGATTATAAACAGTCCCACCGTTGAGTGTGGGCGTCTTCTCATTGTAAGAAGAATAAGGGCATAACACACTGGCCAACTTACTATCATTTATGAGGGTTCCATACCCAAAGGGTAAAAACGGGACCCTATTACTAAGACTTCGCTGTCTGTCTGTCCATCCGTCAGTATCTCAAGAACCGTGATAGCTAGGTAGTTGAAATTTTCACAAATTATGAATTTCTGTTGCCGCTATAACAGCAAAAACTAAAAACAAAATAAAATAAAAATTTAAGGGGGTCTCCCATACAACAAACGCGATTTTTTTACCTTTTTCATAGAATGCTACGGAACCCTTCGTGCGAGAGTCCAACTCGCACATGGCCGTTTTTTTTTATATGAAAACATTGCGAAGTAAGTTCGTGAGTCCGAAAAAAATCATTAACTCAAAAAAACACTATTAGTACAAGATATAATGTTGCGTAGAAAATGAGTAAGATTCTTAGGTCCTACAATTTCACTTGGCTGCAGGAACTTCACGCATACAAATACGCATACACCTTGACGTATTTCTGTGACTTAGAGCGTTGACGTACTTATGTCGCATATAGATATCGTATGACAAATGGATATTGTATGACAAAGGAGTTGTCGATTCATTTTCTACGTAATATGATATCTGTACTCAAGGGTGGATCTATATAAAGGCTTTTTGTGAATATAAAGGGCTCCCAGCCCCCATTAAAAAGAAACTTGTTGATTATTTCTCTAATTATTATTAGTACCTGGAGGACCGAGCTTTGCTCGGCTGAAAACACGGACTAAAAATTTACCTAGCTAGATCGATTTATCGCCCCCGAAACCATACTAAATACTAGCATACTAAATTTCATGAAAATCGTTGGAGCCGTTTCCGAGATTCAGAATATATATATAGTATAAGTATATATATACAAGAATTGCTCGTTTAAAGATAGAGATTAATCTTAATGTTTTTAACGTTGCCACTACCTGTGTAACGGAGCCCTCTTACTCTAGGATGTTTTTGTAGCGATGATAGCTCAGTGGTTAGCGCGGTCGGTTCGCATGCCGAAGGGCGTGGGTTCAAACTTCAACAATGAGCTTGAGCTGCCGGTGAAGGAAAACATCGTGAGGAAACCATAGCGTGGTGGTAGAGTAGTTTCTAGTACTCGGCTGGCTAGCTACCACCCTCAAGTTGAAAATCTGCCGCCAAGCATCTAACGGTGTGTTTCGGCAGCCTTACTTGAGAGCCAGTTCCATTCCAGGCTAAGTGTGCTTTACCATCTTCGACCACACCGTCGCTTAACATCAGGTGAGCTGTGGTCAAACACCTAGACTGTCATCGATATAAAAAAAGGGTGTCGTATATAGAAAACAAATATAGGAAATTTTTGACAAAATGGCAATTCATTGATTTTTAAGTAGTATTGGCCCAGGGTCCCACAAACTCTTGGTCCGTCCTTGTCTGTACTACATATTTCAAATCTGTGGCTAGACTCAGAAAACACTAAGAGATAAATTAGCTGCCATATAATTGATTGATTCAGGCGTTACTTTGTGGAAGTTCATTTTGAGTCGGAATCAGACCTTTTTTTATAAAGTGGTCCACTGCTGGGCGTGGGTCTCTTCTCGTTGTGAGAGGTAAGGCCATAGCCCACCACACTACTCAAGTGCAAGTTAGCAGATTTCACACATCTTCGAAAACTTTGTTTTTTTGGGGTTCCGTATTCTCAAAAGATAAAAAAAGGAACCCTTTTTATTCTTATTCCGGATGAGAGCGATAAGTCCTGCACTGACGTCCTGCTTTGTGCATTTCCCCCTACCTGCGTCTCCCGAGCCAACCCAGCTCCTTGAAGTATCGGAGCGAGGTATCCACCCTTATAAGATCACTCTATTGTGTGTTTGTCCGTCTATCTGTCCGTGTATCACCACCAATTTTCTCAGGAATGGGTGGACTTAGCAAGTTGTAATTTATACCGGATAATGAGGTCTATAGTCCCTATTAAGTAAATAAAAATCAAGGTCCCGAGTTAACACGATATAAAGATATAGCTTAATTTAGATTTTCGCGAAAACTTGCATAATTTTCAACTTTTTTTATTTTTCTGAGTTTTCCCTTTACTTTTGCTGTAAGACCTTGCTTTTAATCAAAATTGAAAAAAAAAAGGTCAACCGGAAGTACCCTGTAGGTTTTGGGTCAAAAACCTATATGGTAGTTCCCGTTTACCTAGAATCTCGAAATTTGGCAAGACGGAAATAAGGTTGTTCGGAAGAAGGTTGGTAAATAAAAATGTTGTGAACCGGTAGAGGACAAAGAAGCGCGCCAAAGAAGCCTCAAGTAAGATCTCACTCTAGCATCTTTTCTCCCATACAATGGTAGCATCCCAGCTCGAGGGAGTATTTTCAGTAATATCGGGAGTGCTGTTCACGTACACGCCGACGTGTCTGCCAGAAGGTAGACTTCGTATGTGCGCGTGGCAAAGATGAAGAACTACAGATGATAATTTCAATGAAACGTTAAATTATACACCCCGAGCTATAACCGACACTTTAGCATGAAGTGAATAATACGTAGTTAGAAAATGCAAAAAAATAATAAAAATATGTAAAAGTTATTAGATGAACAATACCTCTCCAGATGGTAAGAGATAACGCCCATGGTCTTTGCAAAAATACACAGAACTTTGAGTATCTAAACAAATTTCAAAGCATCGCTGCTTTTGGTGCTCATTAATTACACGCTATTGCTTGACGGCAGAATGTCTGGTACAGCGGTGGTACCTACCTAGACGACTTCCTGCTAAGGAGACCTACCACCAAGTGAAATAGTAGTACCTAGTAGTAAATATATATCTGAATTATGTTTAATAACGTAAGAATTATCAAAATTGGTGGGCCGTTTAGTCTCTAGAGCGCTAAAAAGGAGCACGCAAACATACAAACATACATACATATATAGGATAATAAACACATTACCCTCCTTCGCGTCACGTAGTCAGGTAAAAAGAATACAAGACTAGGCCGTGTGTGCGATAAACTCGGTTTGGCTACTTGAAAAAGGTCACTAGATTTAGCAAAAACTATAGTTGGAGTATTCGACCTAATCAAACGTAGCAATGATAGCTTAGTGGTTAGC
Source organism: Biston stratarius (assembly GCA_950106695.1). Classification (NCBI taxonomy): domain Eukaryota; kingdom Metazoa; phylum Arthropoda; class Insecta; order Lepidoptera; family Geometridae; genus Biston; species Biston stratarius. The sequence goes on from OX467108.1 coordinate 8,765,081, forward strand.
GCGGTCGATTCATACGCCGAAGAGCGTGGGTTCAAACCCCAACAATGAGCTTGAGTTGCCGGTGAAGGAAATCATCGTGGGAAACCATAGCAGGTTGTAGGGTATTTTCTAGTACTCGGCGGGCTAGCTACCACCCTCAAGTTAATAATCGGCCGTCTAACACCTAACGGTGTGTTCTGACAGCCTCACTTGAGAGTCAATTCCATTCCAGGCTAGGTGTAATTACCACCTTCAACCACACCGTCACTTAACATCAGGTAGATAAGCTGTCCCATAAAAAAAACGTAAGTTTTATTATAGGTAAAACAATAATCAAACGAGAGTTTTTTCCAATTAAGTCCGATCTCCATTAAGCCTTCTTTATACCACTGCTGGCTATATGCCTCTCTCTTGTTATACCATCTGCCTCGGTCCTGTGCCAATCTGGTCCAGGTTTGACCCGCGACGGTGAAAATATCGTCGACCCATCTTGCGGCTGGACGACCAACGCTCCGCTTACCTTGCCTAGGCCACCACTCTGTTGCAACCTTTCTCCACCTGTCATCACTTTGCCTAGCATTATGTCCTGCCCAGCGACACCTGAGGTTCATACTACGATACCAACGTCTCAAACTATCGTTCTTCGCCGGATATTAAGTCCCATATAACTACACAAACCATACCATATATTAAATAAATAAATATTGTAGGACACATTACACACAGCGCCATCTGATCCCAAACTAAGTAGAGCTTGTGTGATGGAAGTCAGATAACTGATAGGATACATACGAGTAAATACTTTTTTTTTGTTGCAAATACATACTTATAATATATACAGAACACCCAGACACAGAACAAACATTTGTTTATACCAAACAAACATTTGTCCTTGGCGAGAATCGAACCCACGCCCTACAGCTCAGGCAGACATACCCCGAATGAGCCAACAGGGCTGTCAAATATATTATATTGTTACCACAAACAAGTAGCATCTACATGTTTGTCACTCCCTATGCATCGTAATATACTTGTTTACTAAAAAGAAATAATAAAGTACCTAATTATTACAGCTAATTTTCCTTTAAAACAGCTGACATTCTCTCACGCATTTCTCCATGATGCCGGCACACATTCCTCGCATTTCCACACTCACGAGAAAAAAAAACTTTTCATAGCTTAGAAATACTTTTTTCTTCTTAGAAAATTAGTCAGGCATTAAAACAAATCGGTTTTGCGAAGAAAAATAACTGCTCTGTGCAAGCCAAGAATCAGAAGTATTTCTAGAGCAAAATGTTTTTTTTTTGTTTTTAAGAATTTCAGCGTTGTGCTAATAGTGAAAGATGTTTAAAATGATGAGTGAAATGACCCACTTTCCGATAAGTAGGTATCACATCATCAGCCGTAGGACGTCCACTGCTAGACATAGGCCTCCTCCTTGATTGCCAATACTCGCCACGCTTGGCAGGCGGGTTGGCGAGCGCAGTTAGGTGTGATTGTTGAAGGAAGACGCTGCTGCCTATCTTTCGGATGACATCCCTTAGCCGACTTTTACGGCAACCACGGGTAGAGATGGTGGGGTACTATTCTTACGCCGGCACCACCACGGATAAGTAGGTATAGCCCAAGATTATAGCCCTGTATTAAGTTGGCTAAACATTTTGAACACAATTCTTAGTAAATAAATTACATTTTTATTGTAGAATCAGTTCATAGACGAGTACATAAATAAATTAGAAAATTATAATCAGTTACCCTCGGATTCTAAGGATTCGTATGGGGTCTTATACACGTGTAAAAATCGTGTAAAAATTAATAAAAATTCATTCTTAAATCAAGTTAGAGTAAAAACAAATCCAAAATAAATATAATTTCCAGATTACGCTATGTACATTCAGATTAGGTTTTATTGCGATATAGTAAAAGCCATGAAGCTACTTCTGTTAGCTTTCATAATCTTTGGCAGTTTCCCTCGTCCGCACTGGCTCTGCGCATGTGTGCGTTACCCGCCGATTCTAACCTAAATTCGAATTTCGAGCTTCGGTTTACGCGGACGCGCGCTAGCCCGACAAACAATTTAAAAATAAAACATATTTTTTCTTTCGCCCGCTCCCGTCGTTCCATTCAATGTGAAAGTTTTTAATTATTATGTGAAAAAAAATGGGGTTTTGATGGTATATTCGCGGTGCATGATGGAATAATGGTTAAAAATAGTGCGTTCGGGAGACCCAGTGTAGACAAGCTCGACGTATTTCGGTGACAAATCTGTGACCTCGAGTAGAGAGATCTTTATGGCCTATTTTTTAATAGCACATTTTTAGTGATGTTTTTTGTGATGAAACGAAAGAAGTGATCATATTTTTGGATTTATTGCTGAAGATCGGCAGGTAACTGTGATATTATTATTTTTTTAAATTTTAGGGTTCCGTAAAAATATTTAATCCCAGTTGTTTTTTTCTTTTTAAAGAAATATTGCGTAAAAAGGAACTTTATTAAATGTAATAATGTGATTATGAAACATTGGCCCACTTTCGAAAATACACAAATTTAATTCTCAAGATCAGCGAAATGCTAAAAATATATGAGTAATAATGTATTTTTACTCGAAAATCCGTGTAAAACAGACACGTTACCCCGGCACAGAAGCGAAATAGAGGAACCAGTTTGTTTACATATTCTCGAGTGGAAAACTGCAGTTTGCGTAGTCGGGAATTCATCAATATGCTGTGTTGAAACATTTCATTCATCTCGTTTTACCTTACGGAGAGTAATTTGGCAAAATATTGTAGAAACACGTGTACTCAGAAATAGCTTTGCGGTTTCATAGAAAATTCGATAAATCTTTGAGTAGATATCCAAGTATCCAACTAATTATTTAAAACAAATATAAAATGTATTTACTTCTGCATTGTAATATTAAAATCTAGTTAGATACATATGATTCCTATCTATATACTTATTAAATAAATCTGACCATTTCGGTTCCTAAAAAAGATCAGAACTTGACGGATTGATATTTTTGATAATTCCTTCATTACGAAGGAATTTTTACCCAAAAGTCTATCGAAAAACAAACTAAAAGTTATTATAGAATTAAAACCATGGTAATGATTATAAATGTAATTACTTGGTGGTAGATCTCCTTACTTAGGTGGTTGGTTTAGATTTGGTGGTTTTAAATGTCCCTTAAATGTAAATAATATTTCATAATTGTATTTCATATTGACATATATTGTAATGTATCAAATTTTTTATGAATTAGATAAAAAAAACAATGAGATTTTGACGTTTTTGCCGATTCCTTGTAATTGATAGATTTTTTTTCTCTACCCATATGATAGAGTATCTATTTACATGTGAAATATTTGTTCAGTCTATAATACACAAAAAAGAGTACACTGTCAGAATTTGCAAGATGTTCGTACCGTAAATGATAGAAAAATATATGGAAAGCGAGACAGCGCCTCAGGCGGAAATAAATGGAAACTACTTTTTTCATATCGTTTACGTACTGACGTCGTTCTTACAATTTATTTTTTTCCAGTTGACAGGCTAGGTGTTTGAGCACAGCTCACTTGATGTTAAGTGACTGTGTGGTCGAAGATAGTAAATACATCTAGCCTAGAATGGAATGGATGCTAGCCTTTATATTGTAAGCTTAGCTTGAGGCTAAATGGAATTGTGTAAAATATCGTAATAATGTATTTTTTTAACAAATAATGATACGGAACACCAAATTATCTTTACCTTTATTTAATCAAAGATATAGAGTTATTTATAGTTTTATGCAAAAATGGTCACTAGTCTTGGCACAGTTTGGGTGTTGTTCGCCAAAACACTGAATATTTATGGTTGCCCTTAAAAGAGGGGTGAGTAGGGTGTCCTATTTCCTTAATCTATTTTTGATGGATTTCTCGTTTCATTCATTTTCTGTAAAATACTTTACGTACTATATAGGTATTTACGTTGGAAATGTCTGGCTACTTTTATTTACTAGGTTGTAGATGCCCTTAGCAGAATATCGCCTAGGTAGGTAAGTACCACCGCAGCACCAGATATTTCGCTGCAAAGCAGTAGTTTTTTTTTAAATAGTTGACAAGCAACGCCTTTGACCACAGCTCACCTGATGTGAAGTGACGGTGTAGTCGATGATGGTAAACAGACCTAGCCTTGATTGGAGTAGTGTGTAACCATTACTGTGTTGCGGTTTGAAGGGTAGAGTCGTGTCGCCCCATTGTATTTTTTCCAAAACTATTGTTATTTCGAGTGTTTATGAAAGTGGTGTTTTATTCATAAAGTGCTGAATTACAAGCGCGAATGTGGGAAAATGATATAATGTGATAAACATGACTTTTCGTGTTGCTTTTAAAACTCCATCGAAGCTTATAGTAAAGTCGCCACTACTTTACTAAAGCATGACTGTTTTTTTTAATGTTTGACAGGCTAGGTGTTTGACTACAGCTCACCTGATGTTAAATGACCGTGTGTTCGAAGATGGTAAAGCACACCTAGCCTGGAATGGTACTGGTTCTCAAGTAAAGCTGCCGGAACACACCGTTAGATGCTTGGCGGCGGATTTTCAGCTTGAGGTGGTAGCTAGCCAGTCAAGTACTAGAAAGTACCCTACCGCCACGCATTCTACTGGCACTGACTGAGCTTAACCAAGACTGGACTTTGACTATAAAGATTAAGAAGCTGAAAACTGAAGACTGCACACAAAATACAGAAACATTGAAACTGGCGGAATGCACAGAGTGCGATGCCAAGAAGAAGAAGGAAAAGTTGAAGTATAGAGTGGTAAAACTTGTAAATTAATTAATTCATTAAAATACGATGAATAGTTTAGGTAATATGATGTGCCATATAAATAAACAAGCACACGCAAATAATAACACTCGTAAAAATATTTAGAGCTCTGGAAAACCCATGAGGAAAAAATAACGATAAATAAAAGCTTGTTCAACTGATAGTTACAGATATAATCGGTTCCAATTTTTATGAAGATGAATCATTTAGGTACTTGAGATACCTTTCTCGTAGTTAAGTGTTCAAGCCACTTGAACATAACTGATTTAGCATCAAAGCTTGATTAAAAAATAAAGTAGTATTTTAATCATTATTATCTGCTTTTAACTTGGCGGTAAATCTCTTTAGCAGGCGGTCGTTTAGGTAGGTACCACCGCAGTACCAGATATTCTACCGCGAAGCAGTAGTGTGTAAACATTACTGTGTTCCGGTTTCTGCAGATAGCGATTTTTTTAAATGGTTTTCAAGCTAGATGTTTGAAGCTCACCTGATGTTAAGTGACGTTGTGGTCGAAGATGGTAAACATACTGAAATGGAATTGGCTCTCAAGTGAGGCCGGAGACAAACCATTAGGTGCTTGGTTCATTTTTAACTTAAGGGTGGTAGCTAGCCAGCCGTGTACTAAAAATACCCTACCACTACGCTATGGTTTCCTCACGATGTTTCGACAGCTCTAGTTCATTGTTGGGTTTTGAACCCACGCCCTTCGGTGTGCGAAACAATCAAACTAACTACTGAGCTATCATCGCTACATAAATTATAGGGCTGTTGTCATTTCATTTCATTTTTTACCAGGAAATACCACCACAGTACCAGATACATTGTCGCCAAGCAGTAGTGTGTAAACATCACTATGTTATTTGAAGGGTACTGCAGCTAGCAAAATTATAGTATAATTAAGACTAACCATGGAAAGTTTCAAAGCAATGAGCGCTAAAGCAGCGATGCCCTGTGCTTTGTTTTACTACCCACATCTATGTATCAATGCAATGGTCATGGACAGGCGTTATCTCTTACCATCGGGTGAGGGTCTCGCTCGTCTCAATACATGTACATAAAAAACATTTTTTAACTTTTCTTAGGCCGTTTTCGCGTACCTATATATCTCTCTCAAGGCACGTCGCGTCTTCGTTTCGTTATACAGTCACTGCTGTCTTGTGTATATCTTCACTTCACCGAGTCTTAGGGCGTTCTACAAACAAAAGAGTTGTATGATTTAACGATGATAGCTCACTGGTTATCAGTTCACACGAAGGGCGTGGGTTCAAACTCCGACAATGAGTTTGACCTGTCAGTGAAGGAAAACATCGTGAGGAAACCACAGCATGGTGGTAGAGTACTTTCTAGTATTCGACTGGCTAGCTACCACCTTTAAAAATATGCCGCGTTTTCGTTTTCGTTTTCGTCTACACCATCATTTAACATCAGGAGAGCTGTGGACAAACACTTAGCTTGTCATTAAATAGTTTTATTTTACACTAACGACCCGCCCCGACTTCGCACGGGTAGTAAGAATGGGTATAGTAGGTATGCTATCCTTAAAAGGATATACTTTTCTGTAGATCTATAAAAGCAAAGTATCCCACCAAGCATTGTATTGTTGTATCTCGAAGGGATTAGGCAGCGTTTTCGATGAAAGCTCCCAGGTGGCTTGACTTTTTCCGACACTTCCAACAATTATCATCATATTTCAATCAATTTATACAAAACTTTGACAAATTATATACCCAAACCTTCCCGATGAATCACTCTATCTATTGGTGAAACTCGCATGATAATCCGTTCAGTAGTTTTTAAGTTTATTGCTAAAAGACAGATAGACGCGGCGGACGACTGTTTTATAATATGTAGTGATGAACCTAATAATTACAGGACTGCCAAACAAACTCTAGCAAAACGTCATACATGCTGGATATTCCCCACGCACCTACGCACAAAGCGTTCTCATTCCATATTTATAACGAGTTAAATAAATACTTGTAATAAACTCCAATTCTATGTAATGTATAAAGTGGATATTTATTTACTGCTTGATAAACAAACAGGCATCCGTAAGCTTCCTGCATAGCATTATAGCTATAAATCTATTATTGAAATATAGTAACCATCGATCACGCATTATACTCTGGTTGCATTCTAGCGTAGCTAGTGTACAAATGCATGGCATGAACGTAATCACACACAAAAAACACACACACACACAAACACACACACACAAACACACACACACAGAGAGACACGTCTTCACACTCTCTCTCAACATCTACAACGCATGATGCTTATGTTATATTTTATAGACTTTTAATATTCTTAGCCCATCAGAGAAAAATCTTTGTTAACATGTGTATGGTTTTCTGCGATAAAAGCCATAGCTTAGTGCAGGGAGCACTGTAAATTTTTGTACTTATGCGTTATGGTTACATCATCAGCCATAGGACGTCCACTGCTGGACATAGGCCTCCTCCTGGGGGGGTTTTGCCTATACTCGCCATGGTCAATGAAGTTTATTATAATTAGTTTATTAAACGATATGGGAACGAGAAATAAGACAAATGGTAGACATGATCTCGTAAAGATAAGACGCCTGGTTAATTAGTTAATGTTTTCCCATATTATTATAATATCCTTAAATGTGAAGCGGAGCGCTCTCTTTCTCCAGGATGTCGTATATTAAAAACAAATTGAGGACAATAATGTCAAACTATTGACTAAATCATTTAGTAGTTCTTTCCGTAAATTGTGATTTAACAAAGGACTTACAACGTGATGAGCAAATAAAGGAATTTGCGGCGCAAGAATAATAAGAGCTTTATAATTAACGTATCAAAACTACATTTATAACCAGTTGATTACTTTTGCGATAATATCTCTCAGTTCCTGTTTGTGTCTAAGTCATACTAAATGAATAAACTATTTGATTGCCCTCTTTTTACACACATAGTTTAGTACACATTTTCAAAAACAGGTTGATTATTTAGGCAGTATTTTCATATATTTACCCTTAAGTAGTAGGTACTAGCCCAGGGCCACACAAACTCCTGGTCTGTCCCTGCCCGTAATCATCATCATCATCATCATCATCATAATCATCATCATCATCAGCTTATCGAAGTCCACTGCTGGACATAGGCCTCTCCCAAGACACGCCACTCAGCCCGATCTCGATTTTCGCTTCCATCCACCGCCAGCTGTCCTACGTATATCGTTACTCCATCGAGTCTCAGGGCGTCCTCCGCTACGTTTGGTAATTCGTCGTCTCCACTCTAAAACACGTCTACCCCAGCGGTTATCGGTTCTGCGACAGATATGTCCAGCCCATTGCCACTTCAGCTTGCTAATACGCTGAGCTATGTCTGTGACTTTAGTTCTCTGGCGAATTACTTCGCTCCGGATACGATCCCTCAAGGAAATGCCGAGCATAGCTCATTCAGCTCGCTGAGCGACTTTGAACTTACGGAGCATTCCCGCTGTGAGTGTCCTCGTTTCAGCTCCTTAGGTCAAAACAGGTACAACGCCCGTGACCATTGCAGCGATATCCAATTCCAGGTCACCGCTGTAACTCGTTATCAATAAAATGGTGTATTGTGTTGCATTGTATTGTATTGTACTGATTTGACGCTGATTACTTTGAAACATTTGTTGGTGTCATTAACCCTGTTACATTGACCTTCTCGCACTTTGTAGCGATGATGGCTCAGTGGTTAGCGCGGTAGGTTCGCATGCCGAAGGGCGTGAGTTCAAACCCCAACAATGAGCTTGAGCTGCCGGTGAATGAAAACATCGTGAGGAAACCATAGCGTGGTGGTAGGCTACTTTCTAGTACTCGGCTGGCTAGCTACCACCCTCAAATTGAAAATCTGCCGCCAAGCATCTAACGGCGTGTTCCGGCAGCCTCACTTGAGAGCCAGTTCCATTCCAGGCTAGGTGTGCTCTACCATCTTCGACCACACCGTCACTTAACATAAGGTGAGCTGTGGTCAAACACATAGCCTGTCATCCATTAAAAAAAAAACTTTAGATGGTATATAAAATGTGAAAAATTGTATTGTAATAATAAAGTGAGAATGTTTTTTGGGAACCCACCTGTTTAAATTTTTAATGTGTGCGAACAGAACATGTTTTTTCCAATTTTATCCTAGCAGTAAACTCATGGATAACACCTTGCCTATAAATCTATATTGAGCTGCTGAAACCACAAAATCGTTACTATACTCGACTGCATTCCGCAACAACTCTATAAATATGTTATTGATAGTGCTTCTGACCCCGTTTAGTTGCGGCTATTTCAGACATGGAAGTACACGTATGGGCTTAAATGAGCTTTGCCGGTGAAGTGGTTAAGCGGTCGTTACGAGATAGGAATGGAATTCGATTTCCAATAGGATTATTCCAGTGGCTCACATTTATGAGTGTGTCAGTTCGAATGATTAAGAATGATTCTTCAGAGTTTTATTACAAGTGTTTGAAATTACGTCACAGGCTTTTTGAAGAGGACATAATCAAAGTATTAGCGACTAGGCTTGACTGTCGGTATATGAATCATTTTCTGCCCGAGTGGGTGTTCCCCTATAGATTCAGTCTGGCTTTAAGTCATGAGTCAATCAGTTTCTTCTAGGCGAGCGTAGACCATCGTAGATCGCATCTTCGCTTAACATTTTTTATTCCCACGAGAGTGCCTCGTTGATCTCAGCAATCCCTAACGCAAAAATGCTAATTTCACATCCACAGGACCTAATTGAACGAGCAATTTTAGTTATTGCCTTTATTGCTATGACTCTAAGCTATTGTTTCATTAATGAAAGTACTTTTACTATCTTTCTTCGTTGGCCAATTTGTAAAAGTTTTCACAAGGCTTTCTGTTAGATTAATTGAAAAGCCACACGTTGACGGAATGACACACTATTACGTTCCGTATATACATAATATATAATAACGCAATATAACAACGCAATATATGACGGATCGAGATCAAGTAGTTGTGGGGGATGGAGGAAGGGTGAGATCCCAACCGCTAAAGACTGTCATTGGTGTCGCGCAGGGATCTTCGCTCTCCAATATAATGTTCACTCTCCTCCTCAACGACCTGCCGGAAAATGTTCAGGGTGGACATATCCTTATGTATGCAGATGATGTCGCCGCTGTAGTCACTGCGCCTACAGTGGGCCAACTCGAGCAGAAACTTAACAGGACAGCAATCGATCTCAATGCTTGGTTTAAGATTAATGGTCTGATTCTGAATATCAGTAAGACACAATATATTCATTTTAATCTCGCAGGCCGTAATTATAAACCACTGAAGGTGGAAATTAACGGCACTGTAATGAATCAAGTGCAGTCAACCACATTTCTGGGTTTCGAGCTGGACAGGGGACTAGTCTGGGAGGACCACATCGATAAGTTGTGTGGAAAGATAGGCCGCGCATGTTTTGCGCTGTGGCGTGTGTCTGCGCTGTTGCTGCATTACATGGTCCGGCAATGCTACTTTGCCTCAGTCCACTCATTGCTTCAATACGGCGTCGAGCTTTGGGGGCGTGCTGCCGATTGGGAGCGCGTCTTCAGAATGCAAAAAAGAGCCGTACGAGCAGTTGTAAGAGTGTCGCAGGAGACGTCTGCTCTGCCGTGTTTCCGGTCCATGGGAATACTGACGGTCCCGGGACTCGTGTGCTTCCATGCGGCAATGTACGCCAGGGACCACCCCGAAGAGTACTCGTGGCTCGGGGACACACGCGCAGGCGAAGCGCCGCGCCGCGCGCACCGAATGCGTGCCGTGCCGCACAGACTCACCAAGACATCTAAATTAGTGCATGTGGCGGCGCCGGCCATATACAACAGGCTACCGCACAAGATTCGAAGCGCTCCCTCTAGACAATCATATAAACGAAAACTAAAGACTTGGCTTGTCGAGCAGGCATTCTATAAGTTCGATGACATTATGACTTTAAAAGTAGTATAGTTTTTTAAGATTATTATTTTAATATTAATTAATTTTGATAATTATTATTTAGTAGTATTATTTTTGACGTGTAACTTTGTTATCAATAAAATATGAATATGAATATGAATATAATATATACCTAATAACATAATATATTCGCCTGTTATACACCTAGGCTGGAATGTAACTGGTTCATACGTGCGGCTGCTGGAAGTTATGCTTGGCAGTAGATTTCCAGCTTGAAAATTGTTGCTATCCAGCTAAGTACTAGAAATAATTGGCAGTAGTGCACTTGAACTGGGACAGCCACAATGACAATATATAATAACTAAATTTTAATACATGAAATATTATATTGATTGATTGTTAAACAAGCACCAGTAAACTAAGTTACAAGTTGTCTAATTTGGTGTTCTTTTGCTAACTTTTGATTGCGTTTAATTTATCAAGTACCAATGTTTTTTGTGTAAAACACATTATTATTAGACACCTACTTTCTTATGTTACTTATTTTTTATTATTAAATTTAAGTTTTATACAATAGAAAAAATAAATAAATAAGTATTAATTAAGAGATCAACATTTAAACAGAGTAATTGAACCGATTGACATTTTTATTAATTGAGCTCATGACGTTACTTAATAAGTAATACTATTTTATTCTGTTTTTGCACACCCAATTAGGGGTTAAGTAAGGTCTAAGTGTCTTTTTAATTTATGTACATTTTGTCATCTTGTACTTAGCAAATAAATGTACATAAATAAATATTATTAAAAAACCTAAGTCACAGGGTGCCACCAACAGCGGGGCAGGGCTCAAGCTGCCGGCGGTTAGGGCTGCACTTCCATTTGGATCTGACCCTTGACCCAGCCGTCTAGCGAGCCTCTTAAGATGTTGGTCGAGTCTCTTCGCTATAAGACCGTTCACCGTGACGACTATCGGGACATTGATCGAATCAACATTATTATTATTAATACCAAAGTAATTGGTAACTAGCTTTTGCCCACGGATTCCCTTGAATATAGTTTTTTTTATTCCTCGAGAACAGTACAATGTATCTAACATTTAATTCAGAAGAAATGTCCTTTTCTGTACCCTTACCCTTTCTGTACACTATGCCGTGGTGGTGCCGGCGCAAAAAAAGTACCCCACCCTCTCTACCCGTGGTTGCCGTAAGAGTCGGCTAAGGGATGTAATCCGGAAGATGGGCAGCAGCGTCTTCCTTGAACAATCACACCTAACTGCGCTCGCCAACCCGCCTGCCAAGCGTGGCGAGTATTGGCAAAACCCCCCCAGGAGGAGGCCTATGTCCAGCAGTGGACGTCTTATGGCTGATGATGTGATGTGTGATGTGATATACATGCATTATCAATAATAATTTCACGATGATCGGTTTAGTAGTTGAGGCGTAAAAACGTATCAAACAAACATACAAGCTAACATACACATTTATAGAATTACCAAACAAACGGCAGATTCCATACGTCATATATACTTTAAGGCCTTTCATTCCAACGTTCAGAGTTCGCCTGTCACTGCAGTCAATCATAAGTCTTATGGATTGTTATATAGTCTCATTTAGTGGAGCTATAATATCATGGTTATGCAAGTTCGTGCGCGTCATACTTCACATGCATAGGTTTCTCTCACAGCATTGAAAAAGTAAAATTATAAACCCAATACGTTTTACGTTTTTGCAGTGATGATAGCTCAGTGGTTAGCGCGGTCGGTTCGTATGCCGAAGGGCGTGGGTTCAAACCCCAACAATGAGCTTGAGCTGCCGGTGAAGGAAAACATCATGAGGAAACCATAGCGTGGTGGTAGGGTACTTTCTAGTACTCGGCTGGCTAGCTACCACCCTCAAATTAAAAAACCTTCCGCCAAGCATCTAACGGTGTGTTCCGGCAGCCTTGAGAGCCAGTTCTATTCCAGACTAGGTGTGCATTACCATCTTCGATCACACCGTCATCAGGTGAGCTGTGGTCAAACACCTAGCCTGTCAATAATAAAAAGTAAAAAGAAGGAAGACAAAGTTTTTAAACAAAAAGGGCTGTGACACAAAGTTAGTAGGTGTCGAGAAAAAACATTTTCTAGTGTAATTTTTGATTTAAATTACTATTGAGTCGATATGTCTAAATCATGTTTGTGTTTTTTTTTTAATTTTTATGTTGTTCTTCACTTGTATGTATAACTTCTTATGATTTCAACATTGCTTGTTATTGTAGAATTATAAAACACAGGTCAGACTTTATACTAGCAATTAGGTACCTATCAATTTCAATAAGAGTACATTAAAACGTGCTTAGGTCCTTCTTAAGTATTTAAAATATTAAAGTACTTAACAAAAACAACATTTGAACTGATGATTCAAATGATTTGATTACATACAATATTTAAAAACTTTTATAAACAATAAGCATGAATGCCGTGGTGGTGCCGGCGTAAGAATAGTACCCCACCCTCTCTACCCGTGGTTGCCGTAAGAGTCGGCTAAGGGATGTAATACGGAAGATAGGCAGCAGCGTTTTCCTAACCTAATCTAACTGCGCTCGTCAACCCGCCAGCCAAGCGTGGCGAGTATTGGCAAAACCCCTCCCCAGGAGGAGGCCTATGTCTAGCAGTGGACGACCTATGGTTGATGATGTGAAGCATGAATACTTCAATTAGCCACGGCATTTTGTAAACAGCGTTTGAATTGTGCATCGAATGTTCAGGTATTTTATATAGTGACAAGGCAATTTACAATTTGCCTTCGGCATATTTCAAAATTGCGAGTGTTTTGAAACGGACTACGCCGTTTGTAAAAAGCGAAATCATACAAATTGCCTGAACGAAGTCAGTGTTAGAACACGTCACCTAGTATGTAGTACCTACGTTTATATTACTGGTTTGTAAGATGATTTTATTCAAATACATTTTTAAGTCACTTATGAAAACGTGACCCATTTACTCATATTCGATGCGATCTAAGTATACTGTAACGCACTATCAACTGAGTTACGATCTAAGTAACACGATAGCTTAATAACATACTCAAGTCAGTTCTCTATAACTTGATTACCCTGTGTAACGCGAAAGTGGTTTCTAGACGACATACGTGGTGTTTATAGTGATATATGAGAGATTGGAAAAGCTTGTCGCATAAAGAATAGTTTTAGGAATCCAATATTAGAATTATTTTTGCTATGTAGATATCGTCGAGAGTCGTCGTGGGGTGGCTCATTACGTGGAAGACAGGAATATATGGTTGTAGTAGCTTCTCTCTGCACTTGCATCCCCCTGGCTAAGTGACAATTGTAGTAAGCATAATGTATGTATTAATATTTATAACTGTAAACTGTAACCTAATATGAAAAGAAAGATCCACAAAAAATGCCTTGCTGAGTTTCTTGCCGGAGTCTTCTCAGTTGAAGTGTAATTACGAGCCGGTGGTAACTTAACGTTCATGAGTGCCTTACCAGGGCCTAAACTGAATAAATGACTTTTTGATTTTGATTTGAGTCTTGTGGGTCGATACCACTGCAGCACCAGATATTCTAACAACAAGCAGTAGTGTGTAAACTTGTTGAAACAGTGTAAACAGCTGGAAAAATTACAAGGCTCTGGTAATTTAACAAATGTCCTTTAGCAATAGGGAAACTGAGAATGTATTAAAGATTGTCACCTAACTAGTGCTAATTCAATAAATCACACACACACATAAATACAACACACATAAACATACACATACATACACTATAATAATACAAAGAAAAACTAAGAAAAGCTTGATTAAAATTTTTCCCAAGACTCCAGAATTTATGGACAGCGCGCAGCCTTACGCACCGAGCTAGCGCAAGACATAACTACCATACGTAGACTGCGCAGTAACTGTTATTTAAACTGGGACCGCGCGCCATTACCCACTACCATGCCATTTTCAGTGCGCGTGATTTGAGTGTCCATATTTTTGTGTTTGCCCAGGATAATTAGGTCAAATATTAACCAGCTATTTTTTATTATTTGGAACGGCAATCGAGTACTGAACCCCCTGTATCAATAATGCTGACATCCAAACTTTCACGATGTATATGTTATAAAAAAAACTTTAAGAAAATACGCTTAAATTTTATACCTGTGAGAATTCAATGTATTAACGATGGCTACCTATATTATTAAGTAGTAGGTAGTAGAATATTTGTTATTGTATTTTAAAGTCTATATCTATAATATACATATATGTACGTATATTGTAAATTTACTGTAAAACTAGGGTATTTCCCACAGCCAGCCATACTCAGCGATGATAGCTCAGTGGTTAGCGCGGTCGGTTCGCATGCCGAAGGGCGTGGGTTGATAAGACCCTATTCTATCCAGGTTAGGTGTGTTTTACCATCTTCGACCACACCGTCACTAAACATCAGGTGGGCTGTGGTCAAACACCTAGCTTGTCAACCATAAAAAAAAAGTCAAAGGTCATACCACTTTGTATAAGCATTAGGCTGAGGTGAGCCCCTATTCTGTGACTGTCTTTTATTCGTCTCTGTTTGTTTTTGTGTTACAAAATATATATAATTATATATATATATATATTTATGGCTGACTGTCTATGTGTTTGACCACAACTCACCTGATGTTAAGTGACGGTGTGGTCGAAGATGGTAAAGCACACCTAGCCTGTAATGGAACTAGCTCTCAAGTGAGGCTGCCGGAACACACAGTTAGATGCTAGGCGGCAGATTTTCAACTTGAGGGTAGCTAGCCAGCCGAGTACTAGAAAGTACCCTACCACCATGCTATGGTTTCCTCACGATGTTTTCCTTCACCGGCAGCTCAAGCTCATTGTTGGGGTTTGAAACCACGCCCTTCGGCATGCGAACCGACCGCGCTAACCACTGAGTTATCATCGCTACAAAAATTTCTTGCTTTCTTTCTATATGTTGTGTGTTTATTATATGTGTTTATATCTATCTAAGAATTCGTTTTCACATATCTACTCACTTAGTATTCAGTCTAGACTTGTAGTAACGTCTAGAAAGAACGATCTAGATTCAACAAGCGTGACACGAAAACCAAACAGTCGCTTCCAGTATTATTGCTGGATATGAGATCCCAAAGGCATTATCATTTATATTGAAATGTCGCCTGTCACCAACAGAATTGAGAACGATTGTAGGCTGTGTTTTCAAAACAAAAACTACATGATCTGCGTCTTTTGTTATTTTATGGTGATTAGCTGTTTTTTTTTATTATAGTTATGCTTACGTTTGACCGCCATCTCGATGTTAAGTGAATGGAGCACGCTTGCCTAGAAGATACCGATTCACTCTCGACTTGAAGACACCCAGATTATATCCATCGGGGAACACCCACTCGGGCAGCGCATTCCACTGTCTAGCAGTCCACACAATGAACGAGGAAACAAATCGTTTCGTTCGAGTTTTTGGAACATCTATCATGAAACGATGTCGCTTTTTTGAGCTTCTGGCTGTCCTATAGAAAAATGGACATGGGGGAATCAGACCATGTAGTTCTGAAGCACACTCTCCAAAATGAATCCGATAAAAAATCGACAAACTAGCAACTTTGCTACGATGTTCTAGGCTTTGTAATTTAACTTGAACAATGGAGTCGTCGCAGATGAGCCTCTTGGCACGCTTCTCAATAGACTCCAACGCCTTTAGGATTTCACCAGCGACTTCAAAAATATGTTTGTTCTATGCACAAAATTTACGAAAAGTTAATAATTCTGTATTCGTCGTAAAGGAATATTTGTAAAGGCCTGATGAAATGATTCTTGAGAATTAAATTATAAATATTTTAAATCGAATCAGAAGCCATAATCAAAGTGTTTGCGACTCTATCCTAATGAACTATTGAAATACCTAATTAACTTACAAATAAATTCTGTAGTGACTTTTTAAATACACAATCCGTTCAGCCGTTTTTGCGTGATCGAGTAACTAACATCCAAACATACATATTTATTATACTATCTGTGGAATTTAACAAAAAGTTTGTTCAGTTTGTAGTATAAAAAGTATTCTATATATTAATCCAGACAATAAACAATACGTTTGCCAAATTTCATCCCAATCCGTTCACCTGTTTTTGCGTGATTGAGTAACAAACATTCAAACATCAAATAAACTTTCTTACTTATAATATTTGTATGGGTGAACAGGGCTACCTGGTAAACGACTCACTATTACGAGCAGTCGGGCAAAACAGACGAAATCAATATATATAACATGCGTCGGAAAACTTATAAGGGCATGTACATTTTATCTTATCGTTCAACAAGCCATAATCCAGAGCTTAATGTGATAGCGGCGATCAATACTCTATGTAATAAGGTCGCGCTTTTGTCCTAGACGATCCTACGCGGTAGCAGATAATATAGGGCTATAAGCTTGGAGTGAACTACGCCCAAAGGGGCTTATTGTACACTTCATTACGAACTACTTTCTTACGACTCTTTTTTCTCCCTTTTTTCATCCTTGTGTTTTACTTGTTAACCAGTTTGCAGGCTAGGTGTGCTTTACCATCTTCGACCACACCGTCACTTAACATCAAGTGAGCTTTTTCTTCTTTACGCGTTTTCCATAATTGGTTGCCTGGATAATATTGCTTTTAGCGATAAGGCCGCCATTTGTGGCCTTATCGCTCATAAGGTTCCTTTGTTTCTGGTGAGCACGTTAAAAAGTTTCTATCTATGTATCTATTTACTTACGTCATATTTATTTGTCACCATCAAGTACTGGACTTGATGTTGACTTTCTTAGTATGAATTTGACTGACTTATCATTATCATCATCATTATCATCATCATTTCAGTCGTAGAACGTCCACTGCTGGACATAGGCCTCCCCCAAATGACTTCCAAAAAGACCGGTTGGAAGCGGCTCGCATCCAATGTGTTCCTGCGGTCATTATGAGGTCATCTGTCCACCTTGTGGGTGTGGCCTTCTTGATAAGGTCAAAGTTGCACAACGAGCTATGGAGAGGGCTATGCTCGGAGTTTCCCTACGAGATCGAATCAGAAATAACGAGATCCGTAGACGAACCAAAGTTACCGACATAGCACAACGGATTAGCAAGTTGAAGTGGCAGTGGGCAGGGCACATAGCACGCAGAACTGATGGCTGATGGGGCTGCAAAGTTCTGGAATGGAGACCACGGATCGGCAAGCGCAGCGTAGGACGTCCACCCACAAGGTTGACAGACGACCTCATTGAGTGATTAAGACCGTTTAATATAAATGGACTTAAAAATGTCCACCGAAATGAGTATTTTGCAATTGATTTAATAAGAGCACTTTCAAGAAGTTCCAGTTATAGTTAGATGTCTAAATTTATATATTTTTAAAATTAAAATAAGTTACGGTTAAATAAATACCATCGCAGTAGCAGATATTCTGCCGCAAAGCATAAGTGACTTAACAGTAAACATGACTGTGTTCCGGTTTCAACACTAACCATCGAAAGTCTTAAAGTAATGAGCGACAAAGCAGCGATGCCGTGGACTTTATTTTGCTACTCAAAGTCCTCTGTATTGCTGCAGTGGTTATGGATATGCGATATATTTTACCATCAAGAGAGCGTATTGTTCGTATCATTACTTCTATAAAAAAAGGTAAGGCATTAATGACATCAATTGCCGATAAATTAACAATAAATAATTACGCCTCGTTTACGTCAAAGAAGGCATTACTCCTTCAAATCCACGAGTTATTTACGCAGACCGAATAAAAATGGTGATTTCATTGACCTACGTCAATTCTCATACGGCTTGTATCTCCCAAAACAGATCTGACAAATTATCAACATACATTTTTTATTGTTTACTTCCATATTGTTTGCTACATTTGTTTTTAATGTGAAATAATGAGTTATATGAAAAGTATCATATATTAATCATGGTAATAAACTGTTTTATTTCATCCTGAAATCACACTAATATTATAATAGCGAAAGTTTGTGAGTGCGTAAGTGTGTTTATATGTTTGTTACTTCTTCACGCTCAAACAGACCTATATTTATTATAATATTTATAATATAATGTAGCTCACACCCTGGATTAATACCACTTATGCTACTTTTTATCCAGAAAAAATGCAGTGTGACGCAGCTAGTAAATAATAAAACAAACATTAAAAAAAATACACTATTTATTATTCGTTTATTTAGACTAATACGGCAATCACCAATTACAATAGTTTTAAAATAGAATTTATAATTAAATGTACAGGTTATTAAAAAAAATAACAACAACATATCAATTGCGCAAATTAAAATTAAAAAAACAATTAATACTATTTCTTATTTATTTATTTAGACTAATCGTCAATTTCAATAGTCTTTAAAATAGATATCATAATTAACTGTACAGGTTAATAAAAAAATAACATAACAACAACAACAACAAACAAGAACAACAACATATCGATTGCGCAAATAAAAAAATATACTATTTCTTATTTGTCTTTAGACTAATACGGCAATCGCCAATAACAATAGTCTTAAAATAGATATAATAATTAACTGTACAGGTTAATAAAACATTGAATAACACAACAACAACAAACAACAACTACAACAAACAAACAACAAAACACAACAACATATCAATTGCGCAAATTAAAATCCTGTCGATGGATTTTCGAATTGTTTTACAATGGTAATCAAGGAGTTAAAATTCGAACGGACATGAATTGATCTTATGTACAGAATGCAAACAAACACGTTAAATAGTAAAACTAACAACCGCGACGTTAACACAAAACAGAGAAAATTAATGGATGACGCTCGCATACCGAAACTTCGATAACATTTTTTGGAAATAAAAACGTCAGAAGGAAACTCTAATTGCATTTTGCTGTGGAATGTTGAAATCGACGAGAATTACACGGTGTTGGGGCCGGCCGATGTTAGATTTACTGGAGACAGGTTCGTGATGATTGAGACCACTTTTTAGCGGGTAGCCCGGTCACCTATACAAACATGCGTTTTGTAGCGATGATAGCTTAGTGGTTAGCGCGGTTGGTTCGCATGCCGAAGGGCGTGGGTTCAAACCCCAACAATGAGCTTGAGCTGCCGGTGAAGAAAAATTGATGATTGAAAGTGATTTTTTGCCGTTTTTATAAATAATGGTACGGAACCCTTCGTGCGCGAGTCCGACTCGCACTTGGCCAGTTTTTATTTTCTTCAATATATACTTATGATACATACAGAACACCTAGATGCAGAACAAATATTTATCGTCACATAAATGTTTGCCCTAAGTGGGAATCGCACCCACGCCCTACAGATCTTGAAGCAGATATATACAAAAAAATTACCTAACAGGGCTGTCAAACGATTTTCAAACGTCGTTCTTTTTTTATTTATGGTTGACATAGGTTTTTGACCATAACTCACCTGATACTAAGTGATTAGGATGGTATGGTGTGGCTGGCAGAACACACCGTTAGGTGCTTGGTGGGAGATTTTCAACTTGAAGGTGGTAGCTAGCTAGCCGAGTACTAGAAAATACCCTACCACCATGCTATGGTTTCCTCACGATGTTTTCCTTCATCGGCATCTTAAGCTCATTATTGTGACTTAAGCCCACACGCTTCGGCGTGTGAACCGACCGCGCTAACCACTGAGCTATCATCATTATAAAACTTTCAATGACTGAACATATATTTTCGAATCAAAGTTCAGAACACTCTCAATAAAGACGCCTTTTAAACAAATTGAAACTGATTAGGCGCTACGATGCCCCAGATACTCAAATTAAACTCACATATCTACTTGTGTCGAGGGTAAAAACAAATATATCAAAATTTCAATAAAATAACAGATAGAGGTATTTAATTTAAAAGGAATCGTATCATCAACAACATGGTAAATAAGCTCGTTCTTTTTTAATGACAGTTTGATTTGATAAAAGAAGACCTACCAGGTGGTTGGTTCTACAGAGAATCAATTAGTGGCTTCATGAGATGGCTGTCTTATGGCTTTGCTTCATTCCTGCGGTCCTATCTCCATTCTATTACAGAAATATTCCAATGAAATCTTTCAAATTATAACAAGGGCTAACCAGCAGGTGTCAACCTTGGAATAACGATCGAAAGTTTTTTTTTTGTATGGCTGACAGGCTAGGTGTTTGACCACAACTCACCTGATGTTAAGTGATGGTGTGATGTTAAGATGGTAAAGCACACCTAGCCTGGATTAGAACTAGCTCTCAAGTGAGGCTGCCGGAATACACCGTTAGATGCTTGGCGGCAGATTTTCAACTTGAGGTAGCGAGCCAGCCGAGTACTAGAAAGTACACCAACACCACGCTATGGTTTCCTCACGATGTTTTCTTCACCGGTAGCTCAAGCTCATTGTTGGGGTTTGAAGCCACGCCCTTCGGCATGCGAACCGACCGCGCTAGCCACTGAGCTATCATCGCTACAAAAAATTATGAGCGCTAAAGCAGCGATGCCCTAGACTTTGTTTTGTTACTCAAAGTTCTGTATATCGTGCAATGGTCATGGTCATGGGTCATGTCATATGCATTAGGAGATCAGCTCGTTAGTCTCAATACTTTTAAATTAAATAAATCGTGTTTTTTTGCCAACTGAATGGCGAAGTTCCATGTTGTCGATTTCAACATTTGACAGTAAAATTGACAAAGTAACAAGACATAACCTTCCCTCCCCCACGCGTCCCCGGCAGGTCATAAACGCAGTTATAGTAGAATAACCGTGGAACAACAGTCAAATAACGACCTATAAATCTTGCTTCGAAACATATCTCTACAATTTGTCTGTATAAACATTTATAATTAAAAGTACAACAAAAAACCTATTACACCTGCCAACAGAAGTAAGAACCTAAAACACGTTCCATTGGCATGTTGGTGACGCGAACCCACGAGTTTTGTCTTAACAAAAAACCGGCCAAGTGCGAGTCGGACTCGCACACCGAGGGCTCCGTACAAACCTGTAGGTATATAAGTTTTTACTTATATTTTTATGCTTTTCGCAATTTTTCCTTTATTTGTGCTATAAGACGTTGCTGCGTACCAAATTTCAAGATTCTGAGTTCACGGGAAGTACGCTGTAGGTTTTGATTCCCTTGCGAGTGTCGAAAATTTGCAGCATAAACGGCTGTATCTTTTGATTGCGTTGGCTTAGAAGTTTTTTCACAGCTCCAAGGGACAGTAGATTTGAGTATTTGATATGAATTTCAGCTCGATACCTCCTCTTGATACCACGGGTTCCTGAGAAAAAGGCTCTTGACAGACAGACGGACGGACAACAAAGTGATCCTATAAGGGTTCCGCTCAACCCGGCTAAAAAAGTTTTCATTTCAAAAATTCATGTAGCAGGTAAAACCACAAAAATCACCTAGTGAATAAGAGATCTTGACTCGTTATCGACGTAATGCAATCATTAACTAAAGATCGCATCATAAATTGTTAAGTAATCATAAATTGTTGATGAGACATCAAACGAAGTGGAGTGAATGGAAATAATTTTGGAATATCATATTTAATGATATTTTTCCCTTTTATTTATGACATTGTGTATTGGGGTATTTGTGTAAGAGAGTTGCGTTAATGATTTGACCATC
This sequence comes from Biston stratarius, assembly GCA_950106695.1. NCBI lineage: Eukaryota > Metazoa > Arthropoda > Insecta > Lepidoptera > Geometridae > Biston > Biston stratarius. Next base: position 8,787,393 of record OX467108.1, read on the forward strand.
ATAAATGGTTTCATGGTCAATTTTAAAGGCAGTTAAAAGTGAAAACATTAAAAAAAAACACTTCCCCATGAGTGTGTATACTGTTATTAAGGTACATAATAAGTGTATTACCGCTTTAAAGTCATTTTAGTTACAATAGTGATAAGGATTTAAATTTAAATTTATATACTTGACGACAACATTTAAAAATCTATCCGAAATATTACTTAATTATATCTAAAACTATTTAATTAATATATTTACATAATAAAACTACAAATTATATCCTAACATACATATGTTTTAATACTACAGAGAAACAGAAACTATTATAGTTTATCTGAAACTATTATCCGACATAAACTATAAATCTAAATAAATTAAAACAACCAATTAAAATAACCAAGTCTTTATATCCTGTTCTCGCTCCAGTAACCAGTTAGCCCAGTCGAGTTAGAATTTCAAATTGCATTAATTACCATCCCGACAATTATTTCTTCAGCCAGTGGGAGTCTAAATTCAAAATGGCGACCAACCTCGACCCCGAGTTCAGCCGACATCTTGGTTTTAAGGGAGTAAACGTTATTCGTTAATATTTTGGCCATTTTTGAATTGTCGAGAAAAATCGTAATGACTAAAGTTAATCGTTATTCGATTGTCTACATTTAGTTCTTTGATTATAGTTCGGTCCGACTGATATTTTGCGATTTAAGCGGGGAAAGACGGGGAGGAATGTAATTATTGGAAAAAAAAACATTTAATATTGATTTTAGGGCGTAAATGTAAAGAAACGAAGAACAAGGATATCAACCATTTTGATCTCTATGATTTTTTCTTTAGAACTAATTTTTAAAGTCTTAAGTTGCCGACACGTGTTTCGCCTCTACACAAGGCATCCTAAGAACGTGTTGACTCTTCAAGCGCTTGGCCGAGAATATCAGCATTTTTCATGGCTTCACCATTATATCACACACTCGTTCACGTAACTTTTTAAGAATAAAACACCCATATTTTCTACATAAATACTCGAAAACATATGTTTTGGAAAATAATAAATATAGCGACATTATTTTTCTGCCTTTTTCTCCAAAAACGTCAAGATACATTATTAATTAACTTATTTATTCAATAAAGGTCTTTAAAATACATTTTTCAGCGATGCTGTATCACTCCATGACTCCACAGGACATCGTCTAAACATAATCTAAAAGAAATCCGACGCGACGTGTAAACATTCCGAGAGTGTCTGTAGGGCTGTCCCGAACTGCTTATCTACTTAATAACTGTATTTCACGGCTCATCTGAGTTGTCCGGGATAAAAATTGGATTTTGTAGATTTAGATATTTTTGATTGATTCAGGCGTTACTTTGCGGAAGTTCATTTTGGGTGTTCAAGGTATATTTATTTAGTTTATTTTCGCTTAAAAGTCGTTTCAGTTATAACAGTGATGAGGATTTAATAAATCTAATAATATTCTTAATAAATGTTTTTTAATTTTTATTTTGGTCCAGTAATAATAAGCAAACCCAAATTCATAATTAATAAAAATAACATCAATAAATACATTGCAAATTTTTGTTTAACTTTTGCGGAATTACTCACGTTTAATTATATCGGAAAATCCGACTATGGTTTTGGCCGAAACCGGTGGCCTTCTTCATGGAGACAAAGCTAAGTACAACGCGCGCGCGGCCTTGTCTTGCTTCGCACAGCGGGCCGCTGCGCGCCTCACACGTGAAGTGACGGTTGATCTGTGAGCGCGGTGGCATTATAAATTTGCTAACCTAAACATTGCACACATCATTGCTGAGATTTCTAGCTTCATACATCAAACTGGCGGCATCAATGCTATTTAAAATTAAATCTTTAGAGAATCATCTTATTAAGTCTGTTTTTGAAGTTGAATAAATTGAGATGAAAACAATCAAGTTATCATAAACAAGTTGATGCACGTTATGAGGCCGGACGTATACAACCGGTTGCCAGAGACACTGGCAACCTGTTGTATACGTCAAACTGAAACACTGGCTTAACGAACAAACGTTTTATGACATTAAAGAATTGATTAAGATATGTCAAGAGACTCACAGTGATATTATAATATAGTAGCGATGATGGTTCAGTGGTTAGCGCAGTAGGTTCGCATGCCGTAGGTCGTGGGTTCAAACCCCAACAATGAGCTTGAGCTGTCGGTGAAGGAAAACATCGTGAGGAAACCATAGCGTGGTGGTAGGGTACTTTCTAGGTAGCTGGCTAGCTACCACCCTCAAGTTGAAACTACCGCCAAGCATCTAACGGTGTGTTTCGGCATCCTCACTTGAGAGCCAGTTCCATTCCAGGCTAGGTGTGCTTTACCATCTACGACCACACCATCACTTAACATCAGGTGAGCTGTGGTCAAAAACCTAGCCTGTCAGCCATAAAAAAAAGATGCGAAAGTTTTTAAGTGTGTTTGTTACTTTTTCACGCTCAAATGTCTGGACAAATTGTGATGGAATTTGGTATGGAGGTAGCTGATACCCTGGATTAACACAGGCTAGTTTTTATCCCGAAAAAAATATGGCAGGTAACACCGCGGAGTGCGGCTAGTATTTTTATAAAATTATTATTATAAACATTACAAGTTAAATGAACATTTGTAATAAAAATTGGGTGAATAATTGAGAGTAGTGGCAACCCTGGTGGACACGCGTAATGCAGAGTTCAATAAACAGAAGCCCCGGCGGGCATCTGAGAGTATTTCGTGATCTAGTCACGCTGAGACTACATACGAACATACATACACACTTTATTACATACATTATTCACTTATGGCAAACAAGTAAGACTATAATGGAATCATGAAATTATATTAAAGTTATATAGATAGATAGTAACTATTATGAACAACTGCTTTTGTAGCGACGATAGCTCAGTGGTTAGCGAGGACAGTTCACACGCCGAAGGGCGTGGGTTCCATTTTAGGTTAGGTGTGTTTACCATCTTGGACCACAGTGTCACTTAACATCAAGTTAGTAAGCTGTGGTCAAACACCTAGCCTGTCAAATATAATAAAAAAAACTGAAATCTGAAATTCAATAATTTAACACAAACAGGAAACTTAAGAGCTAGTGCCACAAATGGCGGGCTTATCGCTAATGGTTAGTCTCAACATCCCTGTAATTTCGCTAGCATAGTTAAAAGATAAAGTATAAACATTCTAGCCATTATTTTTGTATTACACGACTGCCCAAAAAGGAGGTAACGTTTTCAGGGTTAATTTATTTGAGTTCCTTTATTCCATCATAACTTCAAATTGCCTGACCAGATTTGGATTTATGACGTATCGTTGGAATTCTTATATAATTACAAGTGACAAAATTTAGAAATTAAAAAAGGAGGGTATTCTTGTTTTTTAAGTTTCTTAATAAATCAAGATTATATTCTTATTTCTATTTATATTATACTAGCTCGCCCCGCGGTTTTACCCGCGTGGTGATGGATGATGGTGATGATGAAAAGTATCCTATGTTTTATTCCAGGGCCTAAAGTATCTACATGCAAAGTTTCATCCAGATCCGTTCAGCCGCTCTGGCGTGATTGAGTAACAAACATCCATCCATCCATCATTCCATCCATCCAAACTTTCACATTTATAATATTAGTGGGACAATAAAAATCTATGTGTGTATTTTGCCTATGGATTCCAAAATGACGTTACTGACTTTGATGAAACTTTCAGGCAATCTTTAGATTAGCCTCGCGGGTGATCCTGTAAGGTTAGCGATCAGATTAACACAGTTTTTGTTTTTTTAGATTCTAGTTACTTTTAAGTTTTGGGTTTTTAAGTTTATTTCGGATAAATGTTTAGATTTGTTACAAATTAAATACTGTATTTACTAGTTATTTTAATTTATCATATAATTTACATTGAGTCTTCGTTTTCCCAAATGTTTTCCATTTTAAAGAGTTTGGAATAAAAAATTGTTTTCTCTTTTTTCACAGATCAGAATGGCAACAACGGCGACAGAGGCGGGTGCTACGACACCAGGGGCGGACTCAGTAGGGGGAGAGAACCCCCCGCCCCGCGTGAAGCAGGCTCGCCCCCGCGGCAAACCTCAACCCGAAAAGCCTAAGCGGTCCCTGTTGTGCTTAGGGTTGAAGAACCCTCTCAGAAAGCTATGCTATGACATCGTTGAGTGGAAGTATCCTTTTACAATTGCAGTATCAATATCATCAAATAGAAATAATAACGTACTCAAAACACAAAATTTTATTGCAATATATTTGTACAGTTGTTTGTTGGACTAACTTATTATATTATGTAGATGATATGTATAGTAATAGCGGACAGATGTTGTCCTGTCCATATGTAGCGTCACCTACCGTGTCCAATTGCGAATCTACATCATCCAGGAATCCACTCACACATATGTATATATATAAAAATTTCGTGTCACGTTGTTTGTCCGCGATGAACTCATTTTCGATTTTAACCAAACCTAGCACATTGTATGCAGTTTGATCCAACTTGAGAGATAGGATAGTTTATATCTCAATTTATAATCGTAATTTTTCTTATTGTAAATTATTTGTTTATTATACGACAGAGAGATATAATTGTCTGTGAGTTCCATAAAATTCTAATAGATGGCGGTGTAAGGTAATTTATTAACTGGATTGAGTGAGTATCCAATAGATGGCGCTACGTTAAAAGTCCAAACGCTTCATATGCGCTACAATAAAATTCTAATAGATGGCGGTGTGAGGTAATTTATTAACTGGATTGAGTAATTATCCTATAGATGGCGCTACGTTACAAGTACAAACGTTTCATATGCGCTAAAATTTATTTCACGTTACATGCGTGTGTTGGCCACAGGAACGTCTGTCCGGATCTGCTAGTATTATATATAATTCTTGTGTACGTGTGTTTGTATCTGAACTTCTCCTAAGATTTGATGTGTCTTTATATGGTTAAGATTCAGAAATAAGAACCCGGTAAATGGGGCTATAGTCGTACACCGCGTACAAAGTGTCTTGCTAAGCTAGTATAGATAGATAGGTTATGCTTAAATTGAGCGCTCAGTTAATCAAACTCTCTTACATCTCTTGCACTTGTTGTCGCTTCGTCTCTTTTACCCGTACCGTTGGTAAAAATACACAAAGACCTTATATTTCATCAGGGTATATCATACACACTTAGTATTTTCAACTTTGCTCTCGTAGACAATGGTACTGTCGACGTCACTGCGTTCGTCGTAGCTCGTAGCACTACTATGGTCGTAGGTATATTCCTATTATATAGTGTATTCCGCGTAGGCGTTCTACGATACTAAGCCAATAGAAGATTCTTTTTTGCATGATTACGGTGTACGGAGTACTAGTGGTACGGCCTCATTTAATGATAAAACTTATTAATAAAAATATATATATTAACATAATAAAAATAATTGTAGACGTGTTCTGGAGTGGAGACCGCGAATTGGCAAAGGTAGCGTAGGACGCCCTGAGAATCGATGGAGTGACGATATACGTAGGACAGCTGGCGGTGGATGGAAGCGAAAAGCCGAAGATCGGGCTGAGTGGCGTGTCCTGGGAGAGGCCTAGTAGACTTCGATAGGCTCAAGATGATGATGAATAAAAATAATAACTTATATTTAAATTTCAAATTTTGTTATTTTTATTGATTGATTCAGGCGTTAGTTTGCGGAAGTTTATTCTGAGTGTTCAAGGTATATATTTTTTATTTCCGCTTAAAAGTAGTTATAGTTCATTCTCGGCCAAGCGCTCGAAGAGTCAACACGTCCTGTGGATGCTTCGTTTAGAGGCGACACACGTGTCGGCAACTGCAGCGAGAAGCGGATATTTTAATTAGTTATATTTAATTAATTAGTTGTTATTGTTATTAGTAATTGGTTAGGTTTATTTCGGATTTTTAGTTTTAGCTATTAAAGAATATTTTGAATAGATATTTAAAAATGTTAAACCCTCATTACTGTTGTAACCAAAGTGGCTTTTAAGCGAAAATACACTAAAAATATATATGTACATTGAATATTAAAATTTTGTGACAGCCCTGATATTTAAGTAGTAAAAAATAGGCAGTTATGGGAACTGAAATAGAAATGAATACTTAAAACACGTCACATTAGCATATCGAAGACGATAATTAAGATTTGCCAATACACAAAAAATCCTTCAACGCGGCTAAATAAGTCACCGCTGCAAAAAGTCACAATACAGAGACTTGAGTCCCTAGCCCATACCCTGAGTTTGTTCAATACTTTCCCAAATTGTTTCACATGCTTGCTGTTAAAAATAACCCAGTTGATTAACTGAACAAGATATCCTTAGCATCTTTCAGACCGTTCGAGTATATGATATTGACAACGATTTTTGCCAACTGTATAGCTCTAGCGATATCAACACCGTACCCAAGTGGAGATACCAACCACACCAATCAAATTTTGGTGAGTAAATTTAACTTTGACTTTGATTTAACACTGTGATATTTATTTACATTGAATTTATGTAGCGACGATAGCTCAGTGGTTAGCGCGGTCGGTTCGCATGCCGAAGGGCGTGGGTTCAAACCCCAACAATGAGCTTGAGCTGCCGGTGAAGGAAAAACATCCTGAGGAAACCATAGTGTGGTGGTCGGGTACGTTCTAGTACTCGGCTGGCTAGCTACCACCCTCAAGTTGAAAATCTGCCGCCAAGCATCTAACGGTGTGTTCCGGTAGCCTCATTTGAGAGCCAGTTCCATTCCAGGCTAGGTGTGCTTTACCATCTTCGACCACACCGTCATTTAACATCAGGTGAGAAGTGGTCGAAACCTTAGCCTGTCAGCCATAATAATTAAAAAAAAAACATTGCTGTCCGCAGAATACATACAAATAATACATATATGATATTGTGTCGGTATAGATCTGGAAGATCTACCACCTAGTACCATTCTTATTTAATATTATAACTTTTGTATCAATTTTTGCATAATTGGTTAAAATATGGCAATTAAACCACATACCTATAACATTGTTTGAAATAAATGTATAAATTTGAATTCAAGTAAACGGTTTTTTAAATGTAAATTTAATGAGACGAACCAGATGCTCTACTGATGGTAAGAGATAATAACAGTCCTGACCATTGCATCGATAAACAGAACTTTGAGCAGTAAAACAAAGTCCAAGGCATCGCTACTTTGGCGCTCATTACTTTAAGACTTTCGATAGTTAGTCTCAACAGCCCTGTAATTTCGCTAGCTGCAGTACCCTTTAAACCGGAACACAGTAATGTTTACACACTATTGCTTGGCGGCAAAATATCTGTACTGCGGTTGTACTTACCTAATACGAATACCAACAAGAAAATAATAATTGATTTAAATTCACATATTTTTATTCTTATTCCAGGAATCAGTAGAATGGATATTCATGGGTATTTTTACAGCTGAATGTGTGATGAAAATTATTGCCTATGGGTTTTACTTCCACCCTGGAGCGTACCTGAGGAACGCTTTCAACAGCCTCGACTTCACCATCGTCGCTGTTGGGTATGTATTTATTGTTCACCGTAAATTTTGCCACATACTCACGCAACTTGCAGCAGTGTCTGTAGTTTTATTGATGGCTTTACAGTTTGCCACCGTCCGAACCGTACCTTTTTTATCGTCCATCACCACAATCCATGGTAGTGTGCGTAGGTTTAGCCGTATTTTAGCCGCTACTGTAGGCCAAGCCTGCCTGGAGAAAGCTTCATTTTTAGGGTTCCGTACCTCAAAAGGAAAAAACGGAACCCTTACAGGATCAATTTGCTGTCTGTCTGTCTGTCTGTCCAGACCCTTTTTCTCAAGAACGCGTGGAGGTATCAAGCAGTCCAGGGCATCACTGCTTTGGCGCTTTTTTGAAACTTTCGATGGTTAGTCTCAACAGCCCTGTAATTTCGCTAGATGCAGTACTCTTTAAGCCGGAACACAGTAATGTTTACACACTACTGCTTGGCGGCAGAATATCTGGTACTGCGGTGGTACCTACCTAGAAGACCTCCTGCTAAGGATATCTACCACCAAATATAAAACTCTCGGCTGCAACTGGGCATTTATGGACTCCGATATGAGTGCTTGGATTACGCACATTGCTTTTTTGCTGTAACTGCAAAAATCAGCTGTTATCTACTTTATCATCGAGCCTAACATGTTTAAAAAATTACATTTGCTGTAGTAATGTACTATTTTGTTTCAGTTTAATTACTATGATCCTTCCAAACGTGACCAATGACCTAATAGATGTCAAAGCGCTAAGAGCGTTCAGGGTCCTTCGCCCCCTACGACTCGTATCCGGAGTTCCAAGTAAGTTCTTATGGTTTTGATTCTAATATATAGTTAAGATAGTTACTGGACAGCCAGGAGTTCTAAATAACGACACTGCTTCATAATTGATATCGAGAAAACTCGAAATAAACTATTTGATTCTAACTTCATCGTATGAACCATTAAACAATGGAATTTGCTGTTCGAATGGGTTTTCTCCGATAGATATATCTAGTTGCCTTCAAGTCGCGAGTAAATCGTATTCTTCTAGCTAAGCATGCTCGTTGACTGCATCTTCGCTTAACATAAGGCGAGATAGGGGTCAAAAGCAACCTTATTTGTAAAAATAAATATTTTTTACTTGGAATAGATTTGCGTGCCTCCCTCGGCCTGATCCCAAACATTAGTGCGCTTTAAGATGGATCAAGCTTACTCAGAAGAAACCTATTCACTCTGGATTTGAAGACGTCCATATTGTAATTTTTTAAGGTCGACAGGCTTGGTGTTTAACCACAGCTCACCTAATATTAAGTGACGGTGTGATCGAAGATAGTAAACACACTTAGCCTAGAATGAAACTGGCTCTTAAGTGAAGTTGCCGGAACTTTTTTACTTTTTATAGTACTTAAAACACATAAATAATATAAAAAACCTAAAAATTAGGGTACCGTCGAGAGCGGGGCAGGACTTAAGCTGCTGATGGTTCGGACTGCAGAGTGAGGAATCTCGCAATGCGCGCTGTGTCAAGGAACACTGCCTCTTGGATCTGACCCTTGACCTAACCATCCAGCAAATCTCTAAGATGTTGGTCGAGTATCTTTGCTTTAAGACCGTTTATCGTGACGACTATCGGGACAATGATCGTCGAATCAACATTCCACATGGCAGTTATCTCGTGACCCAAGTCAAGGTGCTCGCTAAGCTTGTCCTTTTTGGCCTTCACGAGTTTCTCGTCATGTGGGATTGACCAGCGTTGTGTTCGGGCATTATTAATATTTTCAAACATAAACACATTCGAAAAAACACAAGTAGTTTGGAAAAAAAATACAACGAATACAACTCCTAATGTTTGTTCCAGGTCTCCAAATTGTGTTGAATTCAATATTGAAAGCGATGGTGCCGCTGTTCCACATAGCCTTTCTGGTGTTGTTCGTGATCATTATCTACGCAATCATCGGCCTCGAGCTGTTCGCTGGAGTCCTGCACACGACGTGCTACACAGAAAATGGCACTAGTAAGAATGCTCTCTTTCTTCAATCGGTTACGGTAAAACGTGGATCTTGCTAAAAGAAATCTGTGACCGGTACCTCAAATGCCTGTTATTTGAGATGTGGATTCTACGGAAGATGTTCAAAATTCCCTGGAACAGTTTCACATCAAATGCCGAGGTTCTAGAAATGGCTTACCGCAAAAGAGAGCTGATGTAAATAGTCATGAGATGGAAAGTCGCCTTCTTTAAGCACTTACAAAGAAGATCCCTGTATGACTTTCCAAGGTTGATCCTCGAAAGTGGAATCCCGGGGAAGCGAAGCCCAGGACGTCCAAGACGGAAGTGGCTAGACGGCATCAAGGAGAGGACTGGACTGAGCTATCAACATCTAATATTCGCAGCATGGGATCACAAGAAATTTTGCCTACTGACCTCCAAACTTCAATATGAAGATGGCACTTGATGATGATGATGATGCAAATATTATAGTTTTTGCTACTGAGAGTGTCATAAGCGTTTTTCTTTTAATGCAAAAGGGGTTTAATGTATGTTTTTTTTTACAGAACGCATGGAAGATCCACAGCCTTGTAGTGTAGATGACACCGGATATACTTGCGAGGAAGGCGTGTGTATGGACGGCTGGACAGGGCCAAACTTTGGAATTACCAATTTTGACAATATTGGCTACTCCATGTTAACTGTGTTCCAATGCATCACACTTGAAGGCTGGACTGAAATTATGTATTTTGTGAGTATCTCAATTGTATTGGATACGATTTTATCTTTTTACACGGGGCTACTGACGTCCCAGCTTCATATCGACAACTGGATTTGGCTGTAACAATGATCTCATAATCCGATATTATACTGCTAATATTTGCTGCTGCTCATTTTTCAGGTGGCTGATGTGAAAGGCAACACATGGGTGTGGATCTATTTCGTGTCATTGGTCATATTTGGGAATTTCTTCGTCATGAACCTCATTCTGGGTGTTTTGTCTGGGTAAGTTGCCCTTATACTTATTTAAAGGTATTCATCGTGATTCATGCTTGTCACTGCAAATTTCTGTCTATTTTCTTATTCTAGAATTTTGATATATTTTGTTGGGATTTTAGTGAGTTCTCTAAAGAAAGAGAGAAGGCAAAAAATCGGGGAGACTTCCAAAAATCTCGAGAGCGTCAACAGATAGAAGATGATTTGAAAGGTTATCTGGACTGGATTACAGTGGCAGAAGAATTGGATCTGGAGAATGATCAAGGGCAGAAAGATAATGATCAGGACTCACAGGGTAAGCCAACTTATAATGTTAAATTTTACTTAGTTAAGTAAGATTTCTAGGCCGATCCAAGCACTTCTGATGAGTTAGCAAAATTAAGTAGGTAATGTGTATTTAATCTTGACACAGAAATTAGCTATAACCGAAATAAATAATGTGTTTAGTTCATAGCCTGTGTCCTAAATTCTTTATTCTCCACCCAACTTCAATTTAAGTAATCTAAATGTAAATTCAAGTGATTTATATTTATTGTTTTACAAAATATGTCTTAACCTTAAACGGCAAAAATATAGTTATTTAGATAGAATGTACTTGTTTGTGCCATTTGGGGTTGGTCACTCATGATCTATATCGGGACCTGGCTGCTACTGAAGAACTATATATTAAATTAAAGTTGTATGTATGTTATCAGGTAACATGAATGACAAACGTAGTAATGAAGGATCTCAGAGCAACGTCAATTTCAGCGGAGATCACACGCAAGCGTCTTCGTGCAAATTGTATTGCAGGAGGTTTGACAAGGTACGGCCATTGGTCCATTTCTTTTTATAATATTCTGCATAATTTGCGTATACAATTATGGTGTTATATTCACACCATAATTGTATTATGAAAAATATTTTAAGCATTTGGTGATGAAAATCTCGCCTTTTCCAGGTAAATCGACGAATGCGTCGGGCATGCAGAAAAGCAGTAAAGACACAATCATTCTACTGGGCCATCATTGTTCTAGTATTTTTAAACACGTTAGTGTTAGCTACTGAACATTATGGGTGAGCAAAAACAATATTTATTTATTTCGATACACATAACAGAATATTATTTTTTACATCAGCATTATGTAAATGACAAAAAGGATTCGATCTAAATTCTATTCCTTGAGAAATGTGTATACAACATGAACATTATAATTAAAAAGCAGCATTAAATATTAATCAGAAGCATTAAACAGAAGCATATAAATAGTGCAAAGAGAGTGACACAAATCATATACATATGAATAATATCGAATGGCATATAAAGAAACAGAAACTGAATGTACGAGCCATCAAGCTAATCACTTGGTATTTTGCAAAATGTCAAGATATCCCGTTTAAATTTTGTTAGTTTAAAGTTAAATATATCTATTGAGCTATGATGTGATGAGGAGCCACTAAGATACCCTATTGACGACACTTTCTAACTAGTGGTTATATAAAGAGGTAAAGAAAGAAAATATCTATACTTAAGAAATAATTATTCGATGCGAATGACACTAACACACTATTTCAAATTTGAATTGCTATAAACTATTACCTGTTACGATGTATGCATATATTGCTGTTTTAAAAAAAGTCCCTCTTTTTTCAACACTTTTAGTTAACAATCAAAATACGGGTAATGCGGACAAGTTCAAAATAAAAGCAATGCTAATTCGTCCAATTGCATGTAATTGCATATATAGTTCCGCAGAATTGTTGGTAGATATTGTATTTCAAAAATAATTAACTTGTACTAATAATACTTTTCAGACAAGAAGTATGGCTTGACAAGTTTCAGCAGTACGCTAACTATTTGTTCGTTGTGCTGTTTACTATGGAAATGTTAGTCAAAATGTACGCTTTAGGAATACAAGTAAGTATTCAGTTGTTCATAATGCTTGGTAGTATCGTTATAACTCTGACGTCGAACAAAAATCAAACATACAAAATGTAATTCAGAAACAAAATGCGTCTGTTTTGTAAAATTAAATGATATCGTGTAAGAGTTTAGAAATAAGGACTGTGTGCAAGTTTCGAGCATTCACGATCACCATCGAAGGCTCTTGCGGCGGCGTCGTGTGTAGGGTCGCTCTCTTCCCTCTCTTCTCCTCTCAGATTAAGGAGAGCGATGGCTGGCTCATGTATCATACTCGTGATCGGGTGCTGCTTGCGGGTCGCTGCTCTGCTTGCGGAATATACACAAACTAGTAACAGATTACCTTATCTCTCCCTGTATTGTATATAGTCTAAATTTATTTAAAGTACAAAAATAATGTGTTAAGTTGACAATAATCACGGACCGTGGTGAATGTGGAGTTGAAATAAAAAACATCTTTTTAATAGAGTGTTCTAGGTATATATTTAGTTTATTTCCGCTTAACAGTCGTTCCAGCTACAACAGAAAAGAGGATTTAAATTAAAAAACTTGACGTAAATATGAAACACTTGAAAATATTTACTAAAAAACTTAATGATAATTAAAAAACCTATTCGGAACTTTACTAATAATCTAAAACTAAATTTCACATTAACTTATAAGCTTAAACAAAACACTAATTAAAATAAAAACAAAATCCACAAGTATTTATATCCTCTTCGCTGCAATAACTACTTGCCGACACGTGTTTCGCCTCTACACGAGGCATCCTCAGGACGTGTTGACTGTCCGAGCGCTTGGCCCAGACTGAGCGATTGACTTTTAATGATTGTCTTTTTAATATACCTAGGTAAATTTTCACAAATATTCTCATTTTAGGGTTACTTTGTCTCCTTGTTCAACCGTTTCGACTGCTTCGTGATGGTTTGTTCGATAGTGGAGCTCATACTCACCGAATTCAACGCGATGCCACAGCTCGGCATATCTGTGCTCAGATGCGTCAGGTTACTCAGAGTTTTCAAGGTTACCAAGTGAGTATGGCTGAGAAGACGCAAATTATAGTACGTTTAATATTAAACAATTACGGTATTATGTGCTGTGAAGGAATTTCAAGATATGGTCAAGTCTTTTTTTTATGAAAAAAGTAATGTCATAAATGAAATGAAAAATAACGTCCAATGTCCAATGTCCATGCCCATTGTAGGGGTACCTACGATTTTGGGTTACAAAAAATACCAGGACATCGCTGCTTTGGTGTTCCTTTGAATGATTTGATGTCTCAATAGACCTATAATTTAGATAGTTTCAGTTTCGGCTAGATGATATTATTAAATAAGCAATTTTAAATAATATAATTACAATTTATTTAATTTAAGATTAGTTATATCAGAAATTTCAAATATAACTAAAATTCAAACTCAAAGTATATCTGGAAGTTCTTTATTTATATTTTCATTTACGTTGTTTATATTGATGATATAGCATATTGTGTCATATGTATGTAAATCGTTTTCATTTCAGATATTGGAAGTCTCTTTCTAACTTGGTCACTTCTCTACTAAACTCCATCCAGTCCATCGCGTCCTTGCTGCTTCTGTTGTTTCTTTTCATCATGATATTTGCGCTTCTCGGGATGCAGGTCTTCGGAGGGAAGTTTGATTATTCACCAGAATTAGAAAAAGAAAAGCACAACTTTGACTCCTTCTGGCAAGCGGTGCTAACGATGTTCCAAGTAAGATAACTTTTGAATTCTTTATTTAAAGAATGGAGAGTGCATATTTCTTGTTTATTTTCATGTCTAAAAATACCTAGCCAGGCGAATAGCGTGGTCGGTTCACGCGCCGATAGGCGTGGGTTCAAACCCCAACATCGAATTTGAGCTGCCGGTGAAGGAAAACATCGTGACCAAACCATAGCATGATGGTATTTCCTAGTACTTGGCTAGTTAGCTACCACCCTGAAAAATATAAAATCTACCGCCAAGCATCTAACTGTGTATTTCAGCAGGAGCCAGTTCCATTTCAGGCTAGGTGTGCGCTACCATCTTCGACTACACCGTCACTTAAGATCAGGGGAGCTGTAGCCAAACACCTAGCTTGTCAATCATTAAAATATATTCTTTTTTTAATGGTTGACAAGTTTTTCTTTGGTGACAGTTAAATTGATAAATAACAGTTGCGCTTGTGTAGAAGTAAGGTAATAGAAATAAACAGCGCTTTTAAATCTATTTTATTTATTACTTTGTGTCGGTTTAGTGAGTAGAAAACTGTTAAAAAAATATATATTTCAGATTCTGACAGGAGAGGACTGGAATGTGGTGATGTACCACGGTATCAACGCATACGGTGGTGCCGGGTCATATGGGATGCTGGCTTCTGTATATTTCATAATCATATTCATTTGCGGCAACTGTATCCTTTTACAAAATAGAACTAATAAGCGAGCGATTACAGGGCCAAAAGCCAAAAGTGGTGGAATCATCGTTTTTTACGTTGCTTGACGTATCTATTGTTGTACAAACTGAAGTTTTTATGATTTCTTTAGTAACAAGTCAGATATTTTACTAAACGTGTTCTTGGCTATTGCTGTGGATAATTTAGGAGATGCAGAAGAATTGGATGAAATACAGAAGGAAGAAGTGAGTTTAAAATCTATACCATTCGCTTACATATAAACCTAATGGCCCTCTCCGACCGCGGGAGCACTATACAAACAAAATCAAATAACTGATTATCCAACCGCTAAGAAACTTCAACGGATCCTGAAAATGTTATCAAAACCAGTCGCACTGCTTTGGATTTCATACATATACATATACGCTCGATTACAAAAGTATTCAGAATAAAAACCCTGCTACTTTGAACTGAAGTGATGACAATTAAAATAACTAATAACTGTTGTTATTTTAAAAATGCAGGAAGCTGCGGAGAATGCCGAAGCTGGCAAACCTGTGCTAGATGAGAAAGGAGAGACAACAGACGATGAATACGTTAACGAAGAAGAAGGTTATACTAGTGAAGGGTAAGATATCTTAATGAACTTAAAATTATTATTATCTCCGTTAAACAAGTAAATTATATTGTTATCAAAAACTAATAAGACTAGACAAGTAAAATTGTGACCTATTAATATTGATGTCGTTGTTTCAACTAGCAAGCCTTACGAAAAGTATAAGAGAGTGCCCAGGTGAGTAAATTACATATGACTTTGTATATAGTCTTGGACGAATAAAACGGCAGCTGCAAGTTACCGTGAAAATCTGCGTAGTTTGCTTACTTATATTCAAAAATTGGAACTGAAATCATATAAACTAAAAAAAACACGTAAAATTGGTACATGGGACCCAGCGCAACCTGAATCTTAATGTAAACATTAAGATTCAGGTTGCATTTCTTGCAAACATTGTTACATGGAAAAGTATTCATATAGTTGGCGCTAAATCAAAAGCAGCTTCGTATACTTTGGCATGCTCGCTTACCAATTTTATCAGCTGTTAAATTTTGTATTCTGTAGACCTGCTGATTTTTTCACAATTCAGTGTCGGCTATATATGTATAAATTGTTCATAATGATGAATACAAAGAAAGTCCCATCGTTCCGCATAAATTCTTGTTAACATCCATTGTATATTGGTTAACATTAAAGTGGTTATGTATAGTTACCAAATTTTATTTTGAATTTTACAGTATTTAAAGTAAATAAGTAAGTAAAAGTAAATACATATAAATAAGTAAAAAAGTAAGTAAATATAATTTAAAAAATATCGCAGATATAATATTAGTATCAATTAAAAATAATAATAATTAAAGTTAATAATACTAAATTTCAGATCAGAAAATGAATTTGAAGAAACAGGTTCTGAGGAAGAAATAGAAGAGCTGGAACCAGAAGAAAGGGACAATGTCAATGACATTCTCGTCGTCAATAACGATAAAAAACAAAACGGTGAGAAAAAATATAAATAACAACATCAGAAAGAAAATAAATTAATGAATTGAACTAGTATTCAAGTTACTTTTTCTTGAGATGAGATTCGGTTTATTTTGACAGGAGACGTGAAAAAAGAAGAACCTCCACCTAAGAAACAGGTGGCCATATCTGCCCGCCCACGACGACTGTCTGAAGTGGAGATCAAAGATCAAGAAAAACCTATTCCTGAGGGCAGCAGCTTTTTCATATTTTCAAAAGATAACTGGTATAAAAAAATCTATACTGTTCTTTATAAAACTTTGCTTGTAAAATTAAAGTCAAACATACCCTCTGAATTGTTCGTCTGCTAATCTGTAGGCTTCTTCTTATTCTGATAAAGGAAAATCCATATTCCATTACGGTGGTCAAGTTTGGATTGAGCAGATTTTACACACATAGCTTCGAGAACATTAAAATCTCTCAGATTACTCTTTCGTACATATGTATTTGTTATTTCTGTTTTACTATGACATATGTACGTATTGAATCTGATCTAATTAATTGTTAATGCCATAATTTATTTACATAAAGGCATATTTATATTTTCGGCTATTTACTTTTGAGCCATGTTTGAGTCGCACAAAAGCGGTATTTTTTGTTTCTCTAATAGTTTAGATTAAGTTGCGTTCCTAAAACTATTTCATAGAATAATATGCCTGATTACGAGTATTATAACTGTAGTGATGGGGGAAAAATATACCAAAACATTTTCGGGTAATTATTACTATGCTCATGCATGATTAAGATAGTAATGAATTGAATTTTATGCGAAACAATAGAGAACCCTTTTAGACATAGGTTTCCTCACGTTGCAAGTTTTGGCAGCTTAGTCGGGATGCCGTCTGGTTTCCAACTTGGTAGTCTTGGTTACGAATATGGTATGGTTTTTTCTTTTTTCTAAATTATGTGCCCCTAACTTCATATGGTGAAGGAACATCATTTAATGAATAAACGCTTACTCCACAGGTTTCGAGTGACCTGTTACAAGATACAGAATAACTCTTGGTTTAAGAACCTGATCCTCGTATGCATTCTTGCTTCCTCAGTGATGTTGGCTTTGGAGGATCCAGTAGGGTCAGAAGAAAAAAAGACTGATGTAAGTATATTTCGTAATCATTGCCATAAATTTAACATTACCTAGTAATGTTAACTAAGGATTCGTATCCGGAGCGAAGTAATTCGCCAGAGAACTAAAGTCACAGACATAGCTCAGCGTATTAGCAAGCTGAAGTGGAAATGGGCTGGACATTATCTGTCGCAGAACCGATAACCGCTGGGATAGACGTGTTCTAGAGTGGACACCGCGAATTGGCAAATGTAGCGTAGCACGCCCTGAAACTTGGTGGAGTAACGATTTACGTAGGGTAGCTGGCGGTGGGTGGAAGCGAAAATCCAAAGATAGGGCTGAGCGGCGTGTCTTGAGAGAGTCCTATGTCCAGCACTGGACTTCGATAGGCTGATGATAGTAGTAGTATAGGTGATACCATGTTTAGATGATTTTTTGATTTTATTAGACTACCCTATTAGCGCATTCGGTAGAAGATCTTCAAGAGTTGTGGTGTGGGTTTGACTTCCACCAGGACAAAATTGTGACAATCAATGTATGTATCGTGTATTTTTGTGTATAAAAAAAAATATTCTATCAATTACCTGGTTTCCATTGTACAAGATTTACTTAGATTGGGGCTAGATGGCGCTGTGTGAAAAAATAAATTGCAAATTTGTGTGGTGGTTGGGTATTTTCTACTCGGCTGACTACTACCAATCAAGTTAAAAATAATCTACGGCTAAGCACCGTGTCCGTTGGTGTACTTGAGAGCCAGTTCCATACCAGGCTAGGTGAGCTTTACCTTCTTCGATGACACCGTCACTTACCATCAGGTATGCTGTGGGCAGACACGTTTGTTTCATCGTGAAATTTTTACCACCACCAACTTTTGTCCAAAAATATACTGTCCCCGAAAGATTAGGAAAAAAATCTACATTAACGCGAGACAAGCTGGGAACAAAAGCTAGTAATAGAAGTAAAACTAAAAACGATTCATTAAAATATAAAATCTTTTACAGATTTTGAGAAAGATCGACTATTTCTTCACGGCGGTCTTCACAACGGAGCTTGTGCTCAAACTGATCACGTACGGTTTTATATTCCACAAAGATTCATTCTGCAGAAATGCATTTAATCTTCTGGATTTATTAGTTGTCCTGGTATCGCTGGTTTCTTTGACAGGGTAAGTAAACTCCCATACATTTATGAACCCTGGAAACATAGTTCTCTTTTTGGGTAGTAAATAAAAGAACGCAACGGTCACGAAATTTTTCATTTAATTTTGATTGCTGCATTACGTAGCTGCTGCTCATATATTACAGATAATATTTTCAGTCAAACGTTGTGTTTTATTATTATATGTTTTGTTATCAATTTCATAATGAACAATTCATTTTTATACGAGTAAAAGAAGCGTTACGTGAAATTTAAGTAGGGAGAATTTAACTTTAAAAAAAATTGTTTGTTTCTGATACAGGAGCAGCCAAGTGTCTTTTATAAAGATTCTAAGAGTGTTTCGAGTATTAAGACCTTTGAGGGCAATTAATAGAGCAAAAGGATTGAAGGTCAGTACCGCTCACTGTTTTTATTCTGACCGTACTTATTAAATGTATAATCTCCAGGAGTATTTTTTAGTATTAAAAACTAAGTCTGCTTACGTCAGAATTATAGTAAAAAATCAGTTGAAAATTAAGTTTTTGTACTAATGAATAAAAATTTTAAAATTATGCGAAAAATAAGTTTATTTTAGATTTTAAACAGCAACTGTTTAGATCAAAATATTTTTTCTTTTAAATTAATAATATTATAATTCGATAGACCTCTTAGTTTGTACCTAATGTTAATTTTCATATAACTAGTTATATAAATAAAAATGAAATGTAGTTCGTTGGCATTGAGAACGATACAACCGATTTAGCGATTTTTTTAAATGTTTGTAATGCTAATTATTATGGGGAACGTTCTGATAAACTTTTTGGGCATTATCGAACCGGCTACCATCGTTAAAAGTGCGTGGAATTCTCGGACCGTGATTGATTAGCCTTTTTCATTCGCGTATCTTCTGTAGAATGGCTTACCACCTTCGGTTTTTCCACCAAATTTTGATCTACCTCGCTTCAACAAAACTCGTTCGTTAGCTCGCTACAAAGGGTGAATAGGGTCCTTAAATGTAGGCAACGATAATGCCCCGAATATTGTAGGAGTCTATAGGCGGCGGTGACCACTTACCATCAGGTGGTCCGTCGCTTGTTTGCCACTTTATCACATTCAAAAAAAAAACTTTGAATTAGGTTTATATATGTTGTTGCGAGGTCGAAGGCTGTCCCACCGGATCTAAAGACTTTAGAAATGGAATATCAAAAATAAACTTACATACTATCTTACTAAGTTAGCACCTTATAAAAAATAAACTGCTTATAACAATAAACATTCCTAAATAAGTCTCATTCGCCAAATAAGCGAGTTAGCTAATTGGAAAAAAAGGTGCGCTAAAATGTTAATTTAGTTTATAGTAATACATGATACTACATGATATTTATAATACCACAAAACATTAACGCAAGTAGAGTCTAGTTTCCGTCTTGCTGGCAGGAGCAAGCGACGATATCAAGAAATGTCGTTAAGTATCAAAAATAGATACATCCATTTTATAATTAAATAATATTATATTATTTAATTATAAAATGGATTTATAATTAAATAATATAATGTTTTTATGTCAATAAATAAATAAATTATTCTAGCGACTTGCTCCGGCTCCGCAATGATGCTATTAATTTTGGCGACTTGATTATAATACATTGAATTTTTTTACGCATACAAAAGTTTTGTAGCAATGATAGTCCAGTGGTTAGCGCGGTCGATTCAAACGCCGAAAGGCGTGGGTTCTAATAACAACAACAAGCTTGAGCTGCCAGTGAAGAAAAATATAACGTGCTGGTAGGGTACTCTCTAGTACTCGGCTGGCTAGCTACCACTCTCAAGTTGAAAATCTGCCACCAAGCAGATTTTACTTAACATTAAGCGAGCTGTGGTCAAATACCTAGCATGTTAAGTATAAAAAAAAAGTTTAATTAGGATTTATATAACAAACCTTTCATAGAAATACAACTAAACTATTTAGAGATAAAAATAATGGATTAAAATATATACATATTATAACTAAAATATATGCTCGAATAAGACTTTTGTAGTAAAAGTGTTTTGTCAATTTCTAGCACGTAGTACAATGCGTGATCGTAGCTATAAAGACGATCGGAAATATTTTGCTGGTGACAAATCTCCTGCAATTCATGTTTGCCGTCATGGGGGTGCAAATGTTCAAGGTATGGGATAAAAAAATGTCTAAAAATAGATAAAATTTTCCGACCGACACCTTTGGGTATCTCTTATAAATTTTAGAGTAAGTATGCACTAGAAATCTCTGCACTGTTCAAGATCATCTGATTTCGTTTCTATCTGTGTGAGGCTTAAAGCATTTAAAAAAAAAAACAATTCGTGCATTTTTAGTTACTAACCGTTTTTTTGCTTTATTGTTCGTGGGTCCAAAAAATTCTAACTAGGAGGTCGCACGCTTATTTTTCTTCATTGAAAAGCCCAAAGGTGTTGTGTGTACACGATTTTTTGGACTCAAAAAGAGCTTAGTTTGTTTTTATTTGCACAGTATGCCCTACCTGGACATTTCACTCCGTACTAGGAGTGAGGTACTTGGTCTAATTACTGTGTTGTTTTGTTTTTCTACCATCCCACAGTCAGATCAGGACACTGGCAATTTTTAAGTGAATAATATGTATTTTTTTTGTCTCAAATAAAACCAAGGACTAACGTAATGTAAGTAGGCCTTGTTTTTTTCTTTGACTGACTTTTTTAACATATATTTTTTTTGCTTTTTTGCACCTTATATACATCGTCCGACATGTCAAACGATTACTCTTGGGATGAAATGGGTAAAAATAAAAACGTGAATGGGTAATGTTTTTTTGCTTGAAATGTGTGCTTATAGTATGTCGTGAAGTGTGTGTTTGCTTCAATCAAGTCGATTGGAAATATTTTCGTGATAAATCATATGCTTCAATTTATGTTCGCTGTTGTGGGCATTCAGTTGTTCAAGGTAGTTTTGTTATTATTCACTGAAATCATTTAATGACTGGAACATATAATCAACATACAGTGTAACCTGGTTAAGTGGGCCCTGGGTATGTGAGAAACTTCTGCTTCTTATAATAAGAATGAGGTCGTCACTTTTGCATTGAAATACCTCTGTTACTGGGGATTTTGAAACCTTTTTGATTGATTTTTTTGGTGTTTATCTCTATAATTGGTATTTTGTTGCTCAAATAAGCTGTATAAGTAAGACAATTTATCAGGTTTGGACACGTTACGACTCGTTTGTTTACAAACATTCTAATTTCTTTCGTACGTGCTTTATGGAATCTCTATAAATAAAATAACTGTCATGTTAAACCTGCCTCTTTGTGAAACTGGGTAAATGAAGCGACCTGCAGTTTTCGCCGGGCGGATGGATCTATATTGTCCAATTATTCAACACTGGACAAAGATGCATATTGAGCATTCCTGATCCAAGCCAAAATTAGATTAAGACAAAATTATTTTTGTTTCATTTGTTTTTTTTTTTAATTATTTATTTTAATGTAATTCTATGGACATGTTCTGCAATAAATAAATACTTAAATATAATAATAATAATAAAAGTGATACAAATTCTAGGTCCCTTGAGATCTCAGTTATACAGGTTTCACTGTATAACGCACTACGATCTTAACCAGAACTATCTATCCTTACTTCATTTACTATTTTTAATATATTCTTATTTGACTGTTCGTAAGCTTATTTGGTAGTCGTTTTTCGAGAGCTTAAGGGTGTGGGTTCGATCCTCGCTCACGATAACATTTATTTCACTATTTGTTCTTTGTCTGGGTGTTCTGCATGTATTATAAGTATGTATTTGCATAAAATATACATATAAATATTTTATCAGCTATTTGCTTATTTTAAGGCTAAATGGCGCTATGGGAAATAACGTCAATATTTTATATTTATACTAGCGACCCGCCCAGGCTATGCACGCATGCAATGTAGATACCAATGTGGTGCATATGCATGTATTATACATATAAACCTTCCTCTTGAATCACTCTGTCTATAGATGGAAACCGCATTAAAATCTGTTGCGTAGTTAAAAGATCTAATCGTATAGACGGCGGGAAGCGACTTTGTTTTACACTATGTAGAGATGTACTCATTTTTTATATTATATTTAGTTTACTCACATGCTTAAGCTCAAGCTGGGTACTCATGAGCTAATTGTAACAGTAACCGTAACAGCTGCTTTGTTACGTAACATCAAAATGAAGTCATACAGACATTTGATCAGCTTATATTGTAGTTCTATGTAGTAAAAAAAACAGTCTTTAATATTTGCTATTGGTTTAATCTGTTGAAGCCATTATATCTAATTACTAATACAGTAATAATGTAATTAAATTGGATGAAGTTTTGGCAGCCTAGTCGGGAGTCCGTCTGAATTCTAGTCTGGATTCGAACCCAGGACGGGTTAAAAAACCGGCAAAATGCGAGTCGGACTCGCGCACCGAGAGTTCCATACAAACCTATAGGTATATAAGTAAAAGTTATGGTATTTTATATTTTTTCTTATGGTAATTTATGCTTTTCGCATTTCTCCGTTATCTGTGCTATAAGACGTTGCTTCGTATCATATTTCAAGGTTCTGAGTTCACGGGAAGTACCATGTTGGTTTCGATTCCCTTGCGAGTGCCGAAAATTTGCACCACAAACGGCTGTATCTTTTGATTGCGTTGGTTTAGAAGTTTGATTTTTTTCACAGCTCCAAGGGACACTAGACTTGAGTATTTGATATGAATTTCAGCTTTATACCTCCACGCGTTTTTGAGGAAAAGGGTCTTGACAGACAGACGGACAATAAAGTGATCCTATTAGGGTACCTTTTTTCCTTTTAAGGTACGGAACCCTAAAAAAAGCTCTCGAAGATGTGTGAAGTCTGCCAACCCGCATTTGGCCAGCGTGGTGGAATATGACCACTCTGAAAAAGAAACGCGCAGTGGGCCAGTTTATAAACAACAGGACAGACTCGGAATATTATAAGTAATTGTTTTTAGTTAAATTAAGTTATTATCCTTGTTGTAAACCAACAAATTTTGTAAGCGGAAAATATTTCCGATTACATTTATAAACATTGTATAAAATATAACTCCAGAATTCCATAATATAAACTTTAGCAAAGTAACGTCTGCAAATTTTAATTTTTTGGTAACAATAAGCAACCGTTACGGTAACAAGTCGCTTAACATCCGTAGTCGGCGTTAGATACTACCAAGTTTATTGTGTTTTATTAAATGTACTTTTTGTTCTAACTACATCTGTGTGGTTCTAATAATTCTGCTTATGTTTAGCTTTAGAAACCGAGGTCAGGTGATTATAATGCTATTTTATTACTATTTTAAATTTGTCTTTAATTACTTAATTATATATTTTTTAATGTTTGATCCACTGGTAATGGGTATGTATTTAATTGTGTAATTATATACATTTTAATATAGTCAAATTTGATATCAAATTTTTATTAGTACAACCTGTTTGCTGGTTGTATTTCCAGAGAAGCACAACATAGGTGATTTTTAATCTAAAGTAAATACTAGTAAGGTGTCATAGTGTGCGGTGAGGTGTGGTCAAACGGAACCTACCTATAATTTAAAAGGCTTGCAAGCTCTACTTTGCTCGCATTGTCTATGGTATTTTTACATTACATCTCCCTCCTTGAAAGCGTTTTTTTTTAAATTTTAAATATCTTTTAATTTTGGCCTTAAGCAATATCTTTTATTTATTCAGTAGCTTAATATAATCCAAAACATTAAACGAGTATAAGGAAAATTGATGTTATTTAAATCGGTGATACGAAGTGGTACGTTTATAATTTTTTTATGGTTTCAGGGTAAATTTTTCAGATGTACAGATGTTACAAAAACAACCAAAGATGAATGTCAGTAAGTGTGTTTGTATTTATTCACAGCAATGTTACTACGTCCACGCCGTTACGTGATGACAACGATATTACAAATAATACTACAATTGAAACAACTATAGCTACACAAATCAAAAAATTATCTGTAAGTAATCCTGATGATAAGTGACGCATGTCCATGACCATTGCAGCGATACACAGAACTTTGAGTAGCAAAACAAAGTCCACGGCATCGCTGCTTTGGCGCTCATTACTTTGAGACTTTGGATGGTAAGTCTCAACAGGTTTTATTGCTTTAAGTAATTTTTTTGTTACATTGAGTTTTTTCAATTGTAAAAGTAATCCTGATGATAAGTGACGCATGTCCATGACCATTGCAGCGATACACAGAACTTTGAGTAGCAAAATAAAGTCCAGGGCGCCGCTGCTTTGGCGCTCATTACTTTGAGACTTTGGATGGTTAGTTTCAATAGCTTTGTAATTTCGCTGCAGTTCCCTTTAAAGCGGATTTACTACTGCTTGGCGGCAGAATACACTACGACGATACCTAGACAACTTTCTGCTAAGGATATCTACCACCAAGTAAAAGTGATATGTGATTATGTGAGAATTAGGAGCAGGTATACAAAAAGATTTCGATAAGCTTCTAACAAAGCTGAACGTGTTATTTCATCACATATTTTGTTTAAGTGTATTTAATTGACTGAAGGGCGACCTCCACTCGGCCGCAACCTGCTTCAAGAGCTGAGCCGTGGTTCGATTTCCACCCAAGATTGATTTGTGTGACGACCGTAGATATTTGTTCTGTATATATAAACAAAAAAAAGTATACTTTTATTTATCATCTACGTAAAGTTTTCTTTATATGGGGCTAGATGGAGCTGAGAAAAAAATACAGCATTCGTGGGGACTTTAGCATGCCGGTGACGCGAACCCACAAGTTTTGTCCTAACCAAAAACCACTAAGCGTTTTCACTTCAAAAAATGTAACTAGAAATATTTGGATCTATGTGTTGTTTGTGTCATGCAATATTTTTCATTTAATTTATAGAGGGACCTATCTGATATTCAAGAAAGGAGATGAAGCAAAAATAAAGGATAGAGTTTGGGTCAAAAACAAATTTAACTTTGATGACGTATTGAGTGGAATGCTGACCCTCTTCACGGTTTCCACTTTTGAAGGATGGCCGGGGTGAGACAATTATCATGTCATTTACGACAACTTTTGTCTACAAGATTAACATGTTTGGATGGATGGATGGATGGATGGACGGATATTTGTTACTCAATCACGCCAGAACGGCTGAACGGATCTGGATGAAATTTTGCATGTAGATACTTCAGGCCCTGGAATAAAATATAGGACTTTTCATCATCATCATCATCCATCACCACGCGGGTAAAACCACGGGGCGTAGCTAGTATTATAAATGTGAAAATTCGTGTGCATAGATGTTTGTTAATCTTTCACGCAAAAACGACTGAACGGATTCGGATGACATTTGCCACACATATAGTTTATGGCCTGGATTAACATATAAGATACTTTTATACTGCAAATTCAACGCAAGCGGTAATATAGAAAAAAAAAAAAAAAAAAAAGTGAATATTTTTATGTTAGAACGTTTGATACCAAATCACGCAAAAACGGTTATACAGATTTGGTTGAAATTTGGCACACATATAGTTTACTACCAAGATATCGGCTACCATTTAAATTTCATCGAAATTGGTTCAGTAATTTGAGCGTGAAGAAATAACAAACATACAAAACACTCACTAACTTTTGCCTTTATAATATTAGTGTGATTAATTTTGGGTGGCGGCATATTGTTTCGCCATCGATATAGGTAGATGTTTTGATATTTTCTTGCCCATAAAGACACTGTAAAGTCTGTGTGAAGTAAAGCGGTACTGAACTAATCTTGATGTTTCGTAAATTTTTCAGATTGTTATCTACTTCTATGGATTCGAATGAAGAGGACCACGGACCCATCGAAAACTCGAGGCCTCTGGTTGCATTTTTCTATATAAGCTATATCATCGTCATTGCTTTCTTCATGGTAAGCTTGTTCTATAATACTTCAGTGATTCAAATTTCCACACTGAGATTGAGCTAAGCAGTAGTGTGTAAATATTACGCAGTACTGTGTTCCGGTTTGAAGGGTATACTGGAGCTAGCGAAATTACCGGGCTGTTGAGACTAACCGTCTAGTTTCAAAGTAATGAGCGCCAAGGCAGCGATGCCCTGGACTTTGTTTTACTACTCAAAGTTCTGTGTATCGCTGCAATGGTCATGGACAGACGTTATCTCTTAACATCAGGAGAGCGTCTCGTTTGTCTCATTACTGTTACATAACAATAAAATAAAATGAGCTACAGGTGAAGAAATATAATATGTGGAAACCATGGCACGGTGGTGGGTTACTTTCTTGTACTAGGCTGATCGGATACCACCCTCAATTTAAAAACCTGCCGTCAGCACTCAATGGTGTACTTTAGCTTCTTCCCTCGAGAGCCAGTTCCATTT
Source organism: Biston stratarius (assembly GCA_950106695.1). Classification (NCBI taxonomy): domain Eukaryota; kingdom Metazoa; phylum Arthropoda; class Insecta; order Lepidoptera; family Geometridae; genus Biston; species Biston stratarius. The sequence continues at coordinate 8,814,337 of OX467108.1, forward strand.
TAGGCTAGATATGATTACAATATTCGACCACATCGTGAATACATACTCAGTTCTAATAGGGGTTTGCCACTTTCTACGACCTAGGCACTACATAAGCAAGAGTGGTTTTTGTTGATTTACTTTCAAATGACTTTATATGATTTTGAATTTCATATGATTCTTTTTTTTTTAACGCTGATAGTCTAGGTGTTTGACCACAACTCACCTGATGTTAAGTGACGTTGTAGTCGAAGATGGCAAAGCACACCTAGCCTGGAATAGAACTGGCTCTCAAGTGAGGCTGCCGAAAAACACCGTTAGATGCTTGGCGGCAGATTTTCAACTTGAGGGTGGTAGCTAGCCAGCCGAGTACTAGAAAGTACCCTAGCACCACGCAAAAAAAGAAAAATTATTCATAGCTAAAATGCTTAAAAACATCGAAATATTTGCAAATATGTTCTGGCAATTGCATGAAATGCGATGCCAAAAACAAACAACATCTAACAACTTAACGGTTTTATAGCGAAGAGTCTCGACCGACATCTCGCTAGACGGTTGGGTCAAGAGTCAGATCCAAAAGGCAGTGATCCTTGACACGGCGCGCATTGTTAGGAGGCTCCTCACTCTGCAGCCCTAACCACCGGCAGCTTGAGCCCTACCCCGCTGCCGGCGGCACCCTAGTTTATTTTTTTTGTATACTTTACTCCATTATAACAATAATAATTCATTTACAAAAGTTTCTGTTTCACAAAATTTGTTATAAATTAATGTCAATGTTTATTATTTTCCAGGTGAACATATTCGTAGGTTTTGTCATAGTAACATTCCAGAAGGAGGGCGAAGCAGAGTTCAAGGACTGCGAACTCGATAAAAACCAGAGAAATTGTATTGAATTCGCGCTGAAAGCCAAGCCAGTTAGGAGGTTAGTAAATCTATTGTTTGGGTCCTCGCGAATCACTACGAAATCGATTTAAAGATTTTAAGATATTAACGTTACCGTCACAGTACATTTACGAAAACATTATGTTTGTCCGGAAAAAATTAAATTCATTTGAAATTAATAGTAGCCGCCATGACTTAAATACAAGAAATAAAGATAAAATTGTGACACCTAGATTCAGGTTATCTAAAGCTGATAAGTCTTTTCTCGAGAATTGCGTTAGATTCTATAATAAAATCCCACTTGAGGTAACTAAAATGTCCTATAATTAATTCAAAGATTTTATAAAGCAGAGGTTAATTGACAAAGCCTACTATAAGGTGGCTCATTACGTGGAAGACAGGAATATATGGTTGTTGTAGCTTCTCTCTGCACTTGCATCCCCCTGGCTAAATGACAATTGTAGTAAGCATAAAGTATGTATTAATATTTATAACTGTAAATTGTAACCTAATATGAAAAGAAAGATCCACAAAAAATGCCTTGCTGAGTTTCTTGCCGGAGTCTTCTCAGTTGAAGTGTAATTACGAGTCGGTGGTAGATTCAAATAATTATGTAACTTAACGTTCATAAGTGCCTTACCAGGGCCTAAACTGAATAAATGACTTTTAATTTTGATTTTGATTTTTGAACTTCTTCTTTTTACCCGACTACCGAGGAAAGGCTATGTTATTCGCGCGTATCTTGTATGTATGTATGTTTTCTTTATTACCTCGTATCTTCCAAACGGCGGAATGGATTACGACAATTAAGGTATCGTTAGATTCGTCTCAATACCACCAAAAAAGTGTTGGTCGTTTCGCTACTTTTAAATAAAAAAATATTAGGTAGGACTGCCGACAGAAGGGAAACACGTCACATTAGCATGTCGGTGACGCGAACCCATAAGTTTTTTTAAGTGCCCAACGCGGCTAAAGATGTTCACTACAAAGATATTTTTTTCACTTCTCCTGACACAATTTTTTTTCTTCCAGATACATTCCAAAGCACCGCATCCAGTATAAGACGTGGTGGTTTGTGACGTCAGAGCGTTTTGAGTTTGTCATATTTTTCTTCATAGTTCTGAATACGATTGCTCTCATGATGAAGTATCATCAGTCTGGTGAAACTTACTTGAAGGTGAGCGTTAAATGGAGTATTACAGCAGGACCGTGGAGCGAAGACATGTTTCCACGATTTCAGAGTTGTGTCTTAACAACTTTTAACAACAACTTTTACTATAAAAGTTGTTCATAATGAGTACAATATCACCCTTTCCAGATTAAAAACCCTAAGCTTATAACCTATATACAGTTAGCCAGGTGATGAATTGAGCAAGAAGTTAGAGTTCGACATGTGCGGCAGCGTGGTTAGGAGACCGTCTGGCTTCCAATCTTAAGGTCCGGGGTTCGAATCCCACGGCACGCACCTCTGTATTTTCTAACTTACCTGCGTACTGCCGCTCATTTCAAACGGTGAAGGAAAACACCGCGAGCGACACCTACATAAAAAAAAATATAGTAATAAGACGAACGATTCGTTCTCCTGATGGTAAGAGATAACGCATGACCATTGCAGCGATACACAGAACTTTGAGTAACAAAACAAAGTCCGAGGCATCGCTGCTTTGCCGCTCATTGCTTTGAGACTTTCGTTGGTTAGTCTCAACAGCCTACAGTAATTGTTTACATACAACTGCTTGGCGGCAGATTGTCTGGTACTGCGGTGGTACACACCTAGATGATCTCCTGCTAAGGTAATCTACCACCAAATGTTGTTACATGTCTGAGAGTAAAAGAAAAACAGTTTTGGAACGTATGTGAACTCTGCTTATTCGTACTTGGCCAGCGTGGTGGACTATGACTTTACACTTCTCACAATGAGAAGAGACCCGATTCGGAATGATGATTCCAATAACCCGCTTTCAAGATTAAATATCCCAAACTTATAACCTACATTTTACCAGATCATTAATTGACCGTCTTTTTTTTTCAGGGCCTCGACTATATCAACATGATTTTGACAACTGTGTTTATGCTTGAGTTTGTTTTTAAGCTGGCAGCATTTAGGTTTAAGGTCAGTGTTGCCAAGTTTTGATACGAATTAAGACAATCAATCTTAAGAAATGTCGGTGGACATTAAACAGCGCTGACTAACTTTAAACTAAGCAAAACTTTTAACGACTTGACCGTCCTGTCAGCATATCGACTAACTTTGTCAACAAAAACTGTGATTATGGTTTAACTCTATAGCTAAAAACTCTCGGAAAAAAAAACACATATTCAAACTATATATTAAAATTACTCTTGAATTTTAATTTCAAGCCTTAAAAACTGTAAAGAAAGCTCTTTTTACAATAAAGACGCAATATTTTTTGTTATTCTAAATTTACAGTGTCAAAATATATAATATGAATGCTACTAAAGACAAGGCTTATTTTTAGAATAGGCAAATAAAACTTTTTGTCTTGCATACATTATGTTACCATCTATAAACAAAATATCTATATTGTATATTATGTATTCTATCAAATAAATTAATCAAAATCAAAATCAAAAAGTCATTTATTCAGTTTAGGCCCTGGTAAGGCACTTATGAACGTTAAGTTACAAGTTTGAATCTACCACCGGCTCGTAATTACACTTCAACTGAGAAGACTCCGGCAAAAAACTCAGCAAGGCATTTTTTTTGTGGATCTTTCTTTTCATATTAGGTAGCTACAGTTATAGATATTAATACATTATGCTTACTACAATTGTCACTTAGCCAGGGGGATGCAAGTGCAGAGAGAAGCTACTACGACCATATATTCCTGTCTTCCACGTAATGAGCCAGCCACCTTATAGAAAAGATCAAAACAATCAAATCAATCGATCTTATTTAAATTGGAAGCAATTTTAAAGACGTATCCACGTCAAAACAATTGCATTTACTTAGAAACTATTCTGGTTACAGAATTACTTCGGTGACGCGTGGAATACGACCGATTTCATTTTGGTTGTGGGAAGCATCATTGACATTGTGTTCACTCAAGTGAACGAAACTGTTCCAAAGGATACCGTAAGTCAATACAAATTGTCTATTTTCCAAAACGTTGTACATGAAACCTTTATAAGGAATAGAATTATGCTATATAAGCTTACAATGATACTAGTGGACCCTGCACTAAGAGAAACCTGTATGGCAGCAGCTAAATAAATGCGCTTACTAAATTGAGAAGTGGAACAAAGTAATACGGTGCGGCATGTAAAAGAATTTACAAACTAAAAAATCAAGATTTAGTAAAAAAAAACATTCTAATGTTTTTTTTTTTGATTTATTAACATACTACTTTTTTAATGCCATATGTGGTAATCAAGCTGACGGGTTGCCTGATGGTAAGCAATCACCGTCGCTTATACCTGCAATACCAGGAGCATTACAAATACGTTGCCGACCTTTTAAGATTCTATTTACACACCTTTTGAAGAGCCCAATGTTGTAACTGCTGTTTTTTTTTATGACTGACAGGCTAGGTGTTTGACCACACAACTCACCTGATGTTAAGTGACGGTGTGGTCGAAGATGGTAAAGCACACCTAGCCTGGAATGGAAATGGCTCTCGAGTGAGGCTGCCAGAACACACCGTTAGATGCTTGGCGGCAGATTTTCAACTTGAGGGTGGTAGCCAGCCAGCCGAGTACTAGAAAGTACCCTACCGCCACGCTATGGTTTCCTCACGATATTTTTCCTTCACCGACAGCTCAAGCTCATTGTTGGGGTTTGAACCCACGCCCTTCGGCATGCGAACCAACCGCGTTAACCACTGAGCTATCATCGCTATAAACTACTTCTACTACTTTACTTTCTACTTTTATACTTCTTTATTACTTACTTAGTGGTAGATCTCCTCAGCAGGAGGACGTCTGGGTAGGTACCACCGCAGTACCAGATATTCTGCCGCCAAGCAGGTAGTGGCAAGCCAAGGTGTTGTCTCTTACCATCAGGAGAGCGTCTCGTTTGTCTCATTACTTTTACATTTAAAAAAATACATTGAATTCTTTGCTTGCACAAAAGTTAAATTATAAAAATAAAATTTCTTGTCATAAAATGCAATCACCGTGCGGATGGCGGGCCATCGCGTTGCTGGGACAAGTGAAGGTTGAACCGATTTTGATGCGGTTTTTTTTTATAGTATTAAAGAAGTAGTTAAGTCTTAATTATGTTTATTACAGGGACTTGATCGCACACAAATTGTATCACGGCTATTGTAACATGGCCGAATCATCGAGATAAATAAATAAAACTAATTGATGGTAGGTAGGTATATTGTAAGCGATACGAAATCAAAAGCTACACGATTTAAAAAAAAAATGAAACAATTTGTCTCTAATATGCGCTTTTGTTCTTTTTTCCAGTCCGGAATTTCTCAAGGCAAAGTGGTAAGTAAAATTTTTCTAACGTTCAACTATTGTAAAAATTGTCTAAGAAAGTATTTTACGATGACAAATAACTCATGAGGCCATAACTAAAATCATTGCTTAAAGATTTTTTTAGTTGTAAATAAATACAAAAATATACTTCTAAGAAAAAGAAAATTGTGCAAATTATAGATAACATACATCCATATTACATAGAAACCAATTTTAAATGAATTAATCTAAAAGGCTATAGTCAATGGGAATAGTTCCCAAAACGCTGGCCTCATTGCCGCGTTGTAAAGCCATACGCAAACGTTGGGCTAAATAGAGTGTTTTGGTCAAGTGTGGCGTAGATGAGATGAAAACTCTTTGAAAATTTTCTTTGCTCACGGTTCCAAAATGACCCCAAAAGGCTCAAAGATGTACCTATTGTTCTGGGTACAATTTTTGCGCCTTCCTTGTCTTCTACAAATTCTGCAGCCACTACAGTCTTGATCTGAGTTCTGGAAAGACCACGTGTTTCGCCTCTGCACATCCTCAGGACGTGTCGAGTCTTCGAGCGCTTAACCGAGAATATTACTGACCTATTTACGAGTAATTATTGTACATAAAAAAAAATGAAAAAAAAAAAAATTAGGACACATTACACACAGCGCCATCTGTCCCCAAACTAAGCAGAGCTTGTGTGATGGAAGTCAGATAACTGATAGGATACATAAATACTTTTTTTTTGTTGTAAATACATACTTATAATACATACAGAAAGGAGAGAGAGTTACATATTGGAGAGTTACAGAAAACTGGACTTTAAAAATAGGAAATACAATACTTCTTCTACTTATTTATCTTCTAGGGTGCATCTTTAAAATACATCACGTTCTTCCGTCTGTTCCGAGCCATGCGACTGATCAAGCTGCTGTCTCGAGGGGAAAGAATCAGGACTCTTCTTTGGACGTTCATAAAGTCTTTCCAAGCGTTGCCTTATGTCGCGCTGCTGATTGTGTTGCTTTTCTTCATATACGCTGTTGTTGGAATGCAGGTTGGTACATGCTAATTTTACTTGAGAGTAGATCTCCTTAGCAGGATGTCGTTTTGGTAGGTACCAGCGTAGTATTAGATATTCTGCCGACAAGAATTACTGTGTTCTGGTTCGAAAGGTGCTGCAGCTAGCGAAATTACAGGGCTGTTGCGACTAACCGAAAAGTCGAAAGTCTCAAAGTAAGAAGCGTTAAAGCAGCGATGCTCATAATGTGGCCAAACGTGAACCTATTTAGTGTTTAAAAAACATGTTGGCGTTGTGCGCCTTGCATGCTACCTGGCGGCATAACTGCTTGCTCTTTGCTCACTCCAATATTATCTACATAAATATCACTAACTTAGTTGCTCTAGCTTCATCTAGTAGCAAAGCAAAAATTTATTCAATCTTTCAACTTCTATGCCAAAGATGTTAGTTCTTGTAAAGTTCTGAAACCGATAGTACTCGCCAAATCAAAATCAAAATCAAAAAGTTATTTACTCAGTTTAGGCTTTGGCAAGGCACTTATGAACGTTAAGTTACATTTTTGAATCTACCACCGGCTCGTAATTACACTTCAACTGAGAAGACTCCGGCAAGAACCTCAGCAAGGCATTTTTTTTTGTGGATCTTTATTTTCATATTAGGTTACAGTTTATACAGTTTACAGTTATAGGTATTAATACATTATGTTTACTACAATTGTCACTTAACCAGGGGGATGCAAGTGCAGAGAGAAGCTACTACAATCATATATTCTTGTCTTCCACGTAATGAGCCACCTTATAGTAGTAGGCTTTGTCAATAACCCGGCGGGTTGTGTCGCTGTACCAATAATGACATTAAATATTTCGACACATTTGCTTTGTTTTATTTAAAAAAAACATTACCTCAGAAAGTATTTTTTTTTGCATTTTGCAGTTATTTGGCAAAGTCTACCCTGATGGTGACGTAATAAGCTCAAACAATAATTTCCAAACGTTTCCAAGTGCACTCATGGTATTGTTCAGATCGGCTACAGGTGAGTTTGAAGCTAAAGTTTGTACTTAATATCATAATATGATCCTTTAGAAATGCCCTCTTAATATATGATCCCCCTTCTACCACATCCCGATCCTTATAACTCTGAATACCAACAGGTATGTTGGTGACAGTGGGTTGCACATATCTGTCGCAGAACCAATAACCGCTGTGACAGATGTGTTCAAGAGTGGAGACTGGGAACCCACTTTATGGTAAATTTCCTTAGCAGGTGGCCGTCTGGGTAGATACCACTGCTGTGCAGTGCCAGATATTCTGTCGCCAAGCAGTAGTGTATAAACATTACTGTGTTCCAGTTTGGACGGTACGGCAACTAGAAAAATTGCAGGGCTATTGAGACTATTCATCGAATGTCTTAAAGAAATGAGCATTAAAGCAGCGATGCCCAGAACTTTGTTTTGCTACTCAAAATTCAGTGTATCGCGGCATTGGTCTTGGGCAGACGTTATTTCTTTCGTTAGAAGAGCATCTAGTTTGTCTAATTATACTTACATTTAAAAAAAATCTAAAATTTTTGCGTAGAATATCCTATGATCCAATGAAGTAACTATATACATAGGACAGCTGGCGGTGGATGAAAGCAAAAAGACGAAAGTCACGTTGAGTGGCGTATCTTGGGAGAAGCCTATGTTCTGCAGAGGCTACAATAGACTGATGGTTATAAAGTGGTGGTCAGAACATCTAATCTCATATACCATAGTTGTATCGATGGTATTAATATCTTTACCAGGTGAAGCGTGGCAAGACATAATGATGGAATTATCCAAGAATGACGCTGAAAGACCAGATAATCCCATAAAATGTGCCAAAATCGAAAAGGGCGTCTTGATCGAAGGTGATGATGACTGCGGAAGCTGGTCGGCGTTCCCTTATTTTATATCTTTCTCGCTGCTGTGCACTTTTCTGGTAAGAATAAAATTGAAAGTAACGTAAAATAACGAAAGAAAGTAAAATGAAAATTGACTCTCAATTGGGGCTGGACACACCTCACATACACGTGAGGAAACTATAGCACAGAAGTTGTGCTATAGTTTGTTCGTCACGTGAGGAAACTATAGCACATAAGTTGTGCTATAGTTTCCTCACGATGTTTTCGTGCAAATTTGTTGACGGGATTTGGATCCACGCCTATCGATGTATGACTATCTCTCTAAACACTGAATTAAAGTCACTGCAATACTTTAATCTACACATTATTAAATTTTTTTAGTTAACAAACAAGCTTGCATCTCCTGTGCGAAATTGCAGTCTACGATGGAGCACGCTTGCATAGAAGAAGCCAATTTCCTCACGCCTTGAAGGCACCCAAATCTCATATTGTATTTATTATGGTTTCAGATCATCAATTTGTTTGTGGCTGTGATCATGGATAACTTTGACTATCTAACGAGGGATTGGTCAATTCTAGGACCTCACCATTTGGATGAATTTATCAGGTACTAACTGCGCCCGCGTTTTTCAAGTTAATCCAGAGAAGAGCTATGAATTATAATTTCAAATTACATTCAGATGTGTCAAACAACGTGAGAAGTAACACACATACATACAAACTTTCGCATTTATAATTTAGTGTGATTGTTTTAAATGAAGGAATGGGCTAACATTTGACCTCAACTCTCTTGAGCTCTAAAGATATACAATAACATTCGATATATTCGATAGAGCTAATAGATAAGTCCATAAATGTACGAGATTGACATAAGTTTCCAACGTGACATTGACAGTTTATGTCAATCCGGTACGTTTTTGGACTTTCTATTAGCGTTATCGCTAAACGAATGTTACTTTGTCTAGGCTTTCTGGTTTAAGATGGAACACGCTTGCCCATTGTCTTGATGATACTCAAATTGTGCCTAGTTTAAAACATAAAATGCTATATTATGTCAAAATAGAGGGTATTTCTTTGTTTTTACCACAGAGTAATTTCCAAATTAGACACCCGGGAACGCGAAAAAATGGAATCACTGTAATGTTCTTTAAAACTCGTGTAACTTTTTAGTTTTTAAATTGTTTGATAAAAATGTGCTAAATTATATGAACGAGTGCGAGCAAGTTATTGCGTTTTAATTTTTAAAACTGCGTCAAAGCCTTTTTTTAATTAGCAATAGGCTTGCGTTTGTCCGCCATCTCGCCTGATATAAAACAAAGATTCAGTCTACGATGGAGCCCGCTCGCCTAGAAGAAACCGATTCACTAGCGACTTGAAGACACCCAGATTGTATTATCGGGGAACACCCACTCAGGGAAGAAATTCCATTGTTTGGCGGTTACAATAAAGTCACCACTACTATTAGGGCGTGGGCTGGACTTGGGTGTTGGGTGTCGCACACAAACTGCTATGAAATTAGTTTTGTTCATTTACTTCAATGTTTCAGCCATGTTGCAATAGCCGTGGTCACGAGTTAAACAACTCGTCGAGGTAAATAAACAAACCTAATTTCATAGTATTTTGTACGCGATTAAGACCTGGACATAAAAATAATTATGTGTTCAAGTCGCAGAATGCAAAAAATTTTACGTCATAAATAAATGACATAAGAACACAAAACTATACTACTTTTATGTAAATACAGAACATATATATAAAGCAAACACAATAATACTTCTAAGTTATATCGATCTATTTTGACTAAAGAATATTGTAATTTTAACCGCTTAAATAATGAAATATTTCAGACTTTGGAGCGAATACGACCCCGATGCAAAAGGCCGGATCAAACACTTGGATGTGGTCAACTTGCTGCGTAAAATCAGTCCTCCTTTAGGTGCGTAAATATTAATATTGTGACTAAATAAAATTTGTAGATTAAATCAGTTTTTTTACAAATAGAAAGTTCCCAAAACTGTATACATAATATCATCAGTATGCAGAATAAAAAAGCAAAATAAAGCAGAAATATCATCATCTATTTCAGGTTTCGGAAAACTTTGTCCCCATCGGACGGCGTGCAAAAAACTCGTGTCTATGAATATGCCTCTAAACTCAGATGGCACCGTCAACTTCAATGCCACACTCTTTGCTGTTGTCAGAACACAACTGCAAATTAAAACTACAGGTATGACTGGACGGTAATCATTTTCTTTGAAGGGGGAGTCTAGTCTAGTCTAGTCTTCATCGTTAGACAAGCTTGTAGCCAACAGCAAAATGAAAATAAAATTATTATTTTCACTGACGGACAAACATTTTGCTGTAACCTACTACATTTTACTTGGTGGTAAATCTCCTAAGTAAGAGTTAGTCTATGTAGGCCGGGGCGGAGCATGACTTTGTGGGGCCTCTGGCTACTACTTAGGGGCTTGCTTAAATAATCAACCAATTGCCAGTTCCTCAAAAACCTGTTTTCGATAATGTTTACTAGGTACACAAACAACAACTGTAAGATATTATCGCAAAACAAATCAACAGTAAGAGCGCTCTGCTCCATAAATAGATAACGTTAAAAAATCTTCAAGATATAATAAATTAGGGAAAACATCAACAAGTTTCTTTTCATAAAATAGCATAAAAATTACACGGCATTAGCTTACTATAGCGTGACTGGAACTCAAACGCAGACTGTATAGTCTAAAAAAATATGAAAAATATGTCTCATTTTGGTGCTATACTAGAAATAGTTTGCCATTTCATATTTTTTATTTTTTCCCTAAGGTGTGATTGACGACTGCAACACTGAACTCCGAGCTGTTATCAAGAAAATCTGGAAACGGACGTCTCCCAAACTTCTGGATCAAGTTGTGCCACCTCCAGGCGATCCAAATGAAATCACCGTCGGCAAATTCTACGCAACTTTCCTAATTCAAGATTACTTTAGAAGGTATGCTCGCTGCTATATATAATAGCTGCTCATGCTATGATGATGTCATCTACATACACATTTTAGTTAGATTATTATTATTATATGTACCAATATTAGTATTGTATGTACGAGTATTACTTTTCTATGATCAAATTTTTATACCTTAATGTAATTATTATAACTTTTATTAATGATCATGCATGCATTATTATAGTATGTATTACATAAAAAGGTGATTTGATAATATACACGATTTAGTCCTTACATCCCTGATACCTATTTATATTACCGGGAGGAAATATACTCCTATTATATCTCACGTAAATTATTTTTTAGATATTTTGTCAATTAACATATAAAATGTTGTCAATTATAGACAATATAATTGATAATATTTTGTATTTTAGTATAATGTAGTGAATATACTTAGGGTTTTATTTAAAATTCATAACATTACCATTAACACGTTCTTTCTATTTTTTAGGAACCATGCGTAAGTCATTCAAACATTAAGCAGAATTTCGAAGATATGCTGTATTTTTGCTTGCTCTTTCTTGGCAATAATACAATTTTTATTTGGAAGCCAAGATTGTCGCTTGAAAATTTTTCCCCTGAGCATTCTTTGATGTGAATATGCTCTTTTGATTGATTTTAGATTCATACAATCCTCTTTCCTGAGGAGCATGATTTAAAATGTAAATATTTACTGATGATTGTATGACTCTCTCAATTTTTGTTTTCAGCTTCCACGCATTTAAGGTTTTCTTTACTATCAAGCATCTGTGCTCAAAATTTTTAAGCATGTATTTTTCGAGAATCAATTTTCGAATATTCCAAAGCATGTTTCCACCGCGTATAACCTTCATTGATGTTTTACAATCACTTGCTTTGAACGCACAGTTTTTTCAGTCTTTCTTTTTTCTTTTTGCGTGTTTTACCATTTCAATATTTTTTCCTTTGTGTTTGTAAGTTTATGCATGAGCGACAGATGCAAAGTTTCACGAATTAGCTTTAAGGTTAACAATATCTGAAACGGCAAATGATTGTAAGGTTCTACCGGAAAGACATGTGTTGGAACGATTTTATAGTGTCATAGCGAAGAATTTATGCACTTTGTGTTTTTTGACGACACCCCGTTTTTATTTATGTGTATTACAACAGAATCACAAAGCAACATACCATAATACAACACACAAACACTGACATTGTACGAAATTTTAACAAAATACTGACAGTTTTATATTTGATACTGGGTACGATCCAATATCGCTAACGCACGCATTTTTCAAAAAAAATACATTTCCAAAAGTCTATTTTTTTTTTTATTTTACATGTACATTTGTGATCCTCCTTAGCAAAGACTAGGCTCTAACTTGTTTCTACAACAAAAACAACCAGGTTCAGAAAGCGTAAGGAACAGGCAGCGGCTGCTTCTATCCGGAACAATCAGATGACTCTGCAGGCTGGTCTGCGAACTTTACATGAAGCTGGACCAGAACTCAAGAGAGCCATATCAGGAAACCTAGACGAATTGGTTGGAGAAATTGTTGAGCCTATGCATAGGGTAGGTATTAATAAAAGTAAGGGTAATTATATAAACTAAATATACTTCAATTGTACATGGACTTAACGGAAGCATAAGCATTTCTAGGAAGACGACCGTAGTTAATGTTACTTTCAATGACTAATTCAAAAATAAAATTTGGAAAAGTGCCGAAAGAGGGGGAAAGGATTATGTCATATAATGCAATACATTAGTTGTCACAAATAATGATATTGGTAGGTGTCGGTATTGATGTTCAAAGCCGATCCGAAAAAAAACAATACGCACTTCTGCTTGGCAGTAAAATATTTATTGTTGGTACCCGTACCTTAACTAATTTACCTGAAAATCCTTATTTTTAGAAGACTATCTAAAAATTTAAGTAAATCTTTTGGATCAAGTCCGAAAAATCGTTCCCAGATTCAAAACTTTGTTTAATTTGCAAATTTTTTATTTTCTATTTAACTACTTGCTACTTTTTTTTATAGCTGACAGGCTATGTGTTTGACCACAGCTCATCTAATGTTAAGTGATGGTGTGGTCGAAGATGGTAAACATACTTAGCCTGGAATGGAACTGGCTCTCAAGTGAGGCTGCAGAACACAGCGTTAGATGCTTGGCGGCAGTCGAGTACTAGAAAGTACCCTACCCTACCACCACTCAAATACTTTATGTTATTATCACACTAATATTATAAATGCGAAAGTTCGTCTGTCATCTGTCTCAATCTTTTTTCTGCTGAAACGGCTGAACGGAACTAAATAAAATTTTAGTGCAGTTCTTATTCGAAAAACGTGACTAAAATCACGAGGCGGATCTAGTTTTTTCATAATGATAACATTTTCATTTTTCAGAGAAATCATAGTTTGTTTGGTTCTGTGTGGACGAGTATCAAGCAAAAGAGCAAAGGCGGCTTTGGACGTGACATTAATATCAAGACCAGTTTGACGAGTCCGACTTCTATGAAGACTAACGGTAGTAAAACATTTTTGTCAATTACTCTAGTACCTATAACATCCATACGAGACAATTAAAGACATATTTTTGAAGACATTGGAACAAAATGAGAATAGTATGTATATGAGCCTAACTTAAAGAAGTTACTTGAAAAGCTAAGCAAAAACAACAACATTGCTCGGCTTAAGAAGCTAAGCAACGTTTTAAAATGACAATGCATACTGTACCTACATCTACATAATATTCTACTGTAAAAACTCTATTTAGCTATTGTCTTTCTGTTTGTAGGTGACAAAGGTGCCAGTCAGTCCTTAAGCGTAATGATGAGGCGAGAACTGGGCATGGACGGAAAAATACCAGAAGAAGAAATGTGAGTTGAAGAATTTACTAAAAACAATTGTTTCCCGGAAAAGATTATGTTTTTTATATTTGACATGCTGTTTATTTGAACTAAATGCGCTAATCAGACAATCGTACCAAAGAGACAAGTCAGACATTTTCCATCAAAACGAAGGTCTTTATTTCGCGCAAAAAATTTGCCTTTCATTTTAGGCACGTGACTTGAAATTAGATGTCGTTTGAACTGTTTATAGGCCTTGTATCATCATTATCATCATCTAAGCCGTAGGATTTTTTCCCATTGACTTCTATAAGACCGGATGGAAGCAGCTCGTATCCAGCGCGTTCCTGCGGTCTTTATTAGGTTGTCTGTCCACCTTGTGGGTGGTCGTCCTACGCTGCGCTTGCCGGTCCGTGGTCTCCACTCCAGAACTTTGCAGTCCCATCGGCCATCAGCTCTGCGAGCTATGTGCCCTGCTCATTGCCACTTCAACTTGCTAATTATTTTTCTTAGTAGGTCTTGTATACTTTAAACTATCTCCATTTATTTTATAAAAGCTATATATTCCAGACAACCAGCTATGGATAACAGGTTATTGCCTAAGAACAGACGAAAGATGCTGTAACACCATAAAGTAATATTTTTTTTAACTAATAAATATATTACATATTATATGTATTCTATGACTATGAATAAGTTTCATTGTGAAAATTAGACCCTTTATAGTTCTTTTTTATATTTGTTAGGCTAGTTGGTTGACCACAGCTCAGTTAATGCTAAGTGACGGTGTGGAGATGGTAAACACACCAAGCCTGGAATAGAACTGATGAATTGAAAGATGCATTTAATGATACCACATTTTTCAAATTATAATAAATAGTTTAGAAGTTATGAGGGAATAGATGAACAAACAAACGGTGTATATAATTATGGGAGTCTATACACATACTTATATATGTATACACCGGTCAAATATTATAGCCCTTCATTCTGCTTCGCCGTAGTCGGGTTAAAAATAATAAAAACAATTTTAGTAACTAATAATGACAGCAGTACATCACTTACTATATTGTAACAAAATACTGACATTAATAAATTTCAACAAAGATTTTTTTTCAAATTATATGTAGGTACCAATCTTTCATGGTATACATGACAGATCATTAATCCGTAGTGTTATATTATACTTGTTACAGAAAAGAAGACGAAGGAAATCATAGCGATGAAGAAATAGCATTGCAGCCATTGCTGCATGGGAAGGACTCTGAAAGGATATTCAAAGCTATCGAGTAAGAAATTTCTTTAAGCTCTCCCTCGAAATCTTTTATAATAATGTTAATTTTCGTCTCCGTGACATTGACACGCTTTAGATGGTATATTTTGAAATTATGTGTCGTGATTTTTTTATCTTTCTGTATTAGGTATTAAATTTATTATCATGGCACATTAAAATTGGTTATGTACAAATTTTATACAGATGCAAATTGGCAATAACAACAAAAATCAATTTTCACGTTAAGAACCATGCAGGTTACATGCAAACATTTCCGTGGCTTTAAGATTTTAATTTGCGAGAAACCTAAGTACCTAATATATCCATGAAAAAAAAACTTCTCTTACCAGCATAGCTGTATGATAAGTAAGTCTCGCAAATTGATATGCTAGCCCTTCATGTTCGATTAGGATTAAAAATTCAATACGATAATTTTGTTCTGCTAAACAATAGCACAAGTAAACTTAAGAACCGGCACAATGTACGAACGTGCTATGGCCGAAAAACAAAAAAAACTATATCATCAACTTGTAATGCCATCTATGTATTTATTAAAAACTAATCATGACACTGAAACCACGTGTTAGATTCAACACAACGCTGACTTGAAATAAGAGCCATTTTTCAGTAAGCTTTGCTAGATGGCGCTTTTGAAACATCATTTATTTTAGTATTGACGTGTGCGGCATCAAAAATATAAGGTCAATAAGATCAATTTTGAATGTTTTAGTTAACAGATATAAACTTCTTTTTATTACGTCTGCTCTGGTTAATATGGTTAAATAAAAAGCACAACGATTTAAGAGATACCAATACACTCTGACCTTGAAAATCCGTAGAATATACCTCTCATGACATTAAAAAACTGACTAAAATCCATTTTTCATGGTAGTATAGTCTATTAGAAAACGATGGCAACATTTTTAATAAGATCTGACAACTACAATTACAAAATAAAATAAACTTAAACTAAATTACAATTAAAATCTTTTATCTAAAAATACTGACAAAAAATGGCTGTAAATCGTTTCAATTTGATATTTTTTAAGCTTTGTGAAAATTTAGACTATGGCGGTGTTCGCAACACTGTAGTTTTGGTAATTTGACCACCCCTTCCTGTGCTTGTACTGTAGAAACGTACTCGTAGTGACATTTACATTATGTTTTAGTACCGGAAAAAAATAATAGATGGCATTATGGGTAGTATAAACGATTACCTTGTTCGTGGAAGTAATATACCTATTCCAAAACTTGTGATTTTTTGCGAATTACATTTATATTACATTTATAAATAGTAGTATTTTAATCCTAAAGTTACTACAAATTATTCGCAGGAGTGTGAAATTGATGTAATGCTTAGCAATATGATATTTCGTAGTTTTGTCACTACGCTGCGGGCTGTCAAACTTTCTATTAAAGTTGTCATTACTTTATTAAAGCATGGGTTGGACTTGGCCGTGACTTACTTTATATGAGTTTGATTGTGTATACGACTTATTTTGCTTGTTTTTATTACGATAAACTTAAAAATACGAAATAATTGACACTGGAAGAATATTCAAACTACGATGCCAAAAACAAAACTAAAAAAGAAAACTTTTTTATTTGCTTTGCTCAAGCTCAATAAATAACAATCGTTAGTGAGATATAGCAGAATAATATATCACCATCTACGTTAAAAGAAAAATAAAGAAGAAGGTGGCTTCTTTTTCTTCGATTTTGCAGTCGTAGTTTGTGCATTTGCCAGTGTGTTTTTAGATTTTTCACAGTTGAATAAGAAGTCGAGTCCAGTCGTACCTTAGTAAAGTAGTGGCGACTTTATTATAAGCTTCGATGGAGTTTTGGAAGCAACACGAAAAGTCATGTAACATCACATTATATCACTTTCCAAACACTTCCGGCACTTTAAATATTTCATTTGAGATAAAATGATTTTGTTGTGTTGTCTGCATCTGTATAAAGTTTAGTGAGCAATATTGACGTTTACAGACAAACATCCAACGATTTAATGCAGAGTATGAGAATTAACTGTAAGTCGGGTTTTAGTGTGTTGTGATTGTGCTTGTCATACTTCTTATCTTTATTACGATTTTCCTGTTTATCTTTCTATATACATTTCTTACTAATACTATAGAATATCACTACATATTATAAAACAAAGTCGTCTGCCGCGCTTGTCTATCTGTCATTCGCGATAAACTACTGAACGGATTTTCATGCGACTTTCACCAATAAATAGAGTGATTCATGAGGAAGGCTTTGTGTAAATTGGTTGAAATATAATGATAATTGTTCGAAGTGTCGGAAAACGTCAAGCCACCTGGGAGCTTTCATCGAAAACGGCTGCTTAATCTTTGTGATATAACAAAACAAATGCATGGCAAGATTTACAAAAAAGTCCGCGATGGCATATTACCTTTTAAGGATAGCTTACTATACCCATTCCTACTGCCCGTGCGAAGCCGGGGCGGGTCGCTAGTATCCAATATCTATATCTTTAAACGAGCAATTCTTGTATATATATATATATTCTGAATCTCGGAAACGGCTCCAACGATTTTCATGAAATTTTGTATCCAGGGAGTTTCGGGGGCGAAAAATCCATCTAGCTAGGTTTTTTATTTTCTGAAAACGTCGTTTTATCCATGTTTTCAGCCGAGCAATGCTCGGTCAACCAGGTACTAATACTATTAAACGAGCAATATTTATATTTACATAATTACATATAAGTATATTATATATCTGGTAGGTGGCGCTGCAATTAGATATGACAACGTCTACAGGGCCTGCTTGTATAAATATGCATATATATATACCGGGTCCAATTGTGAACCTAAATCGTCCAGGGATTCTCTCAAACAAAAAAAAAAGCAATTACTAAATCACTCGTCATTCAATTATTTAAAATACATCATCATCGTCATTATCAACCCGTAATCAGCTACAGCTGAGCCACACTCATTCCGGTCCTGTGCCAATCGTGTCCAGTTTCGTCCCGTGTCTACCAAACGAGCTGGTGGACTCCAAATTGGAATAGATAGGTTTTATAAGATCTTAATATGTTACGAACACCTTTCAGATACGAGTATTGTATTGTATTGTATTGTATTGTATTTAATTTACATTCCATTGGAACATTAAGAACACTTGGACATGTCAGGTAACAAAAAAATATATAAAGATTTTACTTATACTTAATAGAAATTTTACATCATAAAAAAATTTCATTAATTTGTTAGTTGTAAATTTAAGGCCGAGTGGTCAGCCCTAGTGTCAGAGTTAATATGCCGCCTGAAGCCCTCAGTTGGTTCTGATATTGCTGGACGTTTGACCGCGACTTACAATTTAATGGGTCATCCAAACCACGATAGCGCTCAGAGGAAATGCCGCTAATATCCATCAGAAGACTGACCGGATTGTCCGGTGCCAACACTTAGTCAAATTCCGCTTCGAGCGCTACTCTAAAACTAGAGATGCATAATTATTGTTTTAAGTACATTTAATACGCTTTTCTCTTAAATTAGTGTCACGGCACCAGTTATAGATTGTCGATAAATTTTCACTATAACTTCCCCATATGTTAAATTACAATTTCATATCAAAACGTAAGTAATGTATTTTAACCGACTTCAAAAAAGAGTTTTGATGCGATGATAGTTTAATGGTTAGCGCGGTCGATTTGCACGCCGAAGGGCGTGGTTTCAAGCCCCAACAATAAGCTTGAGCTGCCGGTGAAGGAAAATATTGTGAGGAAACCATACCGAAATGGTAGGGTACTTTCTAGTAGGTACCCTACCACCTCACCATTCCACCATTTCTCTACCACCATCAAGTTGAAAATCTGTCACCAAGTACCTATCGGCCTCCTGCAGTCTCACTTGAGCTTTGACCAAACCATCACATTACATCATGTGAGCTGTGATCATACATAAAAAAAAGGAGAAGGTTCTCAAACCGGTTATTTTTTTGTTTGTTTCAGACCTCTTTCATTTATGTATAAACCTTTTTTTATTTGAAAGGATATACTTTCGGTCCTATAAAAATTCATGATAGATTTTTAAATCAAAATAAATAAAGCCTAACCGTGTTTGGGCTTAGACATGGAACTGTTTTTTTTTTAATTGTTAATTTATACAAGACGTGTTATAAATTTTACATCTATTTTTGGTTTATTAGGCTTTTTTAAATATCTACATAATTATGACAGTTTTAACTCCAATAACGGCGACACCATGTTAGACAGTCGCCTCAATTAACGCCAGCTAGAGAAATGTTCACTAACAAAGTGCATGGTTTTATTTATCTTATTTACGTTTGTATTCTTTGTGTTGTTACTGGAGCACGTACAATTATTTCTTGCAAAAATTAAAAGCTTTTCTTGATGCAAGGACCTTGCTAGTTGACAAAAATTTAGCATGAAAATTATATACTTTTTTGCTAAAAATTGAAATTAAAAAAATCTAGTACTTTGTTTAAATTATAGTAAGCAATTATCTTCTTGGTAAGCATGCTCCATCCTAGACCGCAATATTGATAAACATGAGACAGGATGTGGTCAAAGGCGAACTTAGAAACGTTTTGAGCATGTTGGTACTGCAGTCAACCATCAATCTAATAATGTGACATATTAGGTAACATTTAGCGAAGCAAAAACTTCGATTTTTGAGGTTTATCTTACCAAAAGTCCTATCGCATGCTGATTGGAGTGAATGACCTAATTACATCCTGACCCTTATAGGACAGCCAGGAGCTCTAAAAAGCGTCATCTTGCATTGTCAATTAGCCAAAAACTGGATCAAAACAGTTTGAAATGGGCTGGACAAATTGGTGTTTCTCGATAAATACAATCTGTATGCTTTCAAGTCGCGAGTGAATCGGTTTTTTTAGGTAAGCGTGTTCCATCTTAGACCGCATCTTCGTTTAACATCAAAAGAAATAGCGGTCAAACGCAAGGCTCCATTCCAGGCTAGGTGTGCTTTACCATCTTCGACCACACCGTCACTTAACATCAGGTGGGTTGTGGTCAAACACCAAGCCTGTCAGCCATTAGAAAAAAGGCTATCTAGTAATAAAAAACTAAACCTAATTCTGTCTTATGAAATAAATAATAGGTACTAATCTATCGCGAAAATCTGCGCATGTTTTTACAATAAAAAAATAAATATATAATAATATAAATAAAGTATCTAGGTAGGTACCACCGCAGTACCAGATATTCTGCCGCAAAGCAGTAGTGTGTACACATTACTGTGTTCCGGTTTGAAGGGTACTGCAGCTAGCGACATTACTGGGCTGTTGAGACTAACCATCTAGTCTCAAAGTAATGAGCGCCAAGGCAGCGATGCTCTGGACTTTGTTTTACTACTCAAAGTTCTCTGTAATGGTTCTCTGTTCGCTGCAATGGTCATGGACAGGCGTTATCTCTTAACATCAGGAGAGCGTCTCGTTCGTCTCATTACTGTTACAAAAAAAAAAATACCTTTACTTATATTTAAACTCCATTTTAATTTTAAATAGGCAATAAATACAATTATAATTAATTTAAAAAAAAATAGATTATACTGTAAACTGTTCCTAAAAGCAGGAAAGAGTACCCTTTTAAAAAAAAGGACATTAAAAGATTTGCGTTTAATCGCCATGTCACCTATTCCTCTAGCATATTATGACTACCGTAGGACATTTTATTATACAACGTCATCTAGCCTCAAGCTAAGCAAAGCTTGTACTATGGGAACAAGATGTACGTAAATACCTTTTTAATTATTTTTTAAAATTACCATTGATAGCCCTGTTGGCTCATTGGTAGTATATCTACTTTAAGAGATGGACATGGGTTCAATTCCCACGCAGGGCAACCATTTTGTGGTATAAAAAAATGTTTGTTCTATGTTATAAGTATGTATTTACAAAAAAGTATTCTATCAGTTATTTGACTTCCATAGTACGAGCTATGCTTTGTTTGGGGTCATATTGCGCTGTGAATAATGTTCTACGATATTTATATAAACGCTGTCCCACTATAAATGCTAGCCCCACTAATATCAAATAATGGTATAGTCTGCGATGGTACACGCTTGCTCAGTAGAAAGAGATTTAATCAACACTTGAAGACATCCATATCGAAACTGTCGGAAAACTTGGAATACCCAGGAATTCCACTGTTGTTTCCTAGTGTTGTATAATTTTGTTTCGTTACAGCTCGTGACAAACTGCCAAGACAGAACAACAACGTGCCTTATTGTGTAGAAAATCCTGCCGAAAGCCTCATAACTCGAGTATGTAATCTTATTTTTTTTTTTCTTTAGCCTGTCTGTGAATGATTTTCGTGCATAACTCTGTTTCTATGAAGTAGAGCTGTCTAAGTCTAAGTTGGGTACTTCATCTTCGATCACATCAGGCGAGTTGCTAGCTAAACGCGGATTTGTACGTTTTATACAAAGGTAGAGTCGTGTTTAGCGAAGCAAAATATTTTGATCAAACGAATAGAAATTTAAAGTTTTTAGATCACTACATATTATAAAACAAAGTCATCCGCCGCGTCTGTCTGTCTGTCTGTTCGCAATAAACTTAAAAACTACTGAACGGATTATCATGCGAAATTCACCAATAGATATAGTGATTCATAAGGAAAGTTTTGGTATATAATTTGTCCAGGTTTGGTGTTTGAAATATGATAATAATTGTTGGAAGTGTCGGAAAAAGTCAAGCTATCTGGGAGCTTTCATCGAAAACGCTGCCTAATCCCTTTGAGATACATATTTTGTTTTACGATGTCGTGGGTAACAGCTAGCTACTCAAAAAGTAAAATAGTAAACCTAATTCTGTCTTACAAAATCCTAAAAAATTCTAAGTGTTGTCTATTACTAAAACAGTGGAATCATCTAGAAAGTCTCGAATACATTTTTTAATGGCATCTCTTATTTAAATTTCTTTCTAGTCGATAACTTTAAATTAAGTCTACACTTAGTCTACACTTATACTTAGACTTACACTTAGTCTACACTTAGTTTTAGGGCTTAGTCTGGGTTAAGTATGGTTTAAGTGCCTTTTTAATTTATGTACCAACATTTTGACACCTGTACTGAGCAAATAAATATATTTTGATTTGATTTGAGTTTTCAACTATTTTTGATATTGAAAAGTTATATTTTATTACATTATTATTAGCAGAATACTCTTTGGTTGAAACTAATTTTAGTTAACTTTTTTATGACGAGAATATTGCCAAAACGGTTTAATCGTTTTGTAGCGACGATAGCTCAATGCGCGGTTGTTTGTCATGTCGTGGGTTCAAACTCCAACAATGAGCTTGATCTGCCGTTGAAGGAAAACATCGTGAGGAAACCATAGCATGGTGGTAGGGTACTTTATATTCACACACACACATCACATCAACAGCCATAGGACGTCCACTGCTGGTCATAGGCCTCCTCCTTCGGGGGTTTTGCCAATACTCGCCACGCTTGGCAGGCGGGTTGGCGAGCGCAGTTAGGTGCGATTGTTCAAGTAAGACGCTGCTGCCCATCTTCCGGATTACATCCCTTAGCCGACTCTTACGGCAACCACGAGTAGAGAGGGTGGGGTACTATTCTTACGCCGGCACAACCACGGCAAACTTAATACTCTAATATGTATTTAATAGCTAGCGGTGTGTTCTGGCAGCCTCATTTGAAAGCCGATTCTAATTCAGGTTAGGTGTGTTAACCATCTTTGACCACACCGTCACTTAACATCAGATGAGCTGTGGTCAAAAACTATCTATAACATGTGAAAAAAAAATGTGGTATGTCTGCAGGTGCTAACTCAGCAAGGTCTCGGCAAGTACTGCGATCGCGAGTTTGTGCAGAGCACGGCGCGTGAGATGCAAGATGCACTCGACCTCACGCAGGAAGAGATGGACACGTGAGATAAACTTTTTTTTCAAAAAATAATACGTTTAGCTTGTTATTGGGGCTGCAGTGCATCGAGACTGTTTTCATACCATAATATGAAAACGGGCCGCCTCAATGCTCAACCGTGTCTGGGACAACACTAATGGCATTATTTGTAATGTTGTGGCTGTAAAAATTGACTGTCCTATTTTAACACAAACAGCGCAACAATACGTTTATTAAAAAAAAAAAGTTCAGTTTGATAATGTTCCAATTTTTGTCCAGGAAAGTAAAAGTGACGAAAAAAAAGTCTTGTTAGAGTCCAGTCAAGCTCTAGTAAAAGTAAATAAGTAGTAATAATAAAGTCACCACTAATTTAGTGGTGACGACGTTACAATAAGCTTCGATGGAGTTTTAGAAGCAACACGAAAAGTCCCGTTTTACTGCATTATATTACTTCGTAATTCGGCACTTTATAAATAAAACACCACTATTTTTATACGTAGTCATGTTTTGGAAAATAATATAATATTATTTTCTTATATTAAGATCAATTACAGTATAATTATGAAAAATTAAGTGAAGAGGAAGGTTGACTCACACAGACACACAAAGTCGAGTCCGGTCATATTATAGTAAAGTGTAAATATGTTTGTATGTAACCTCTTATATGTTGCAGCGCTGCGAATCAAATTATTTTGCAAGAAAGAACAATGAGTTTGAGGGCCCGGAACAAGCCT
The DNA here is from genome assembly GCA_950106695.1 of Biston stratarius. NCBI lineage: Eukaryota > Metazoa > Arthropoda > Insecta > Lepidoptera > Geometridae > Biston > Biston stratarius. The sequence continues at coordinate 8,838,212 of OX467108.1, forward strand.
ACTGATGTGGTAAGGATAGCAATTTATGTCTAAGCATTCTATAAACACACAATAATTATATAATTGATTTGTAAAAGTAGCATACATTTTTTATATTGCTATACTTACACTTGCAAATTGTGAAATGATCGTCTTTCCTTCGCATTCCCGCGGAGTTACGAGACATTAGGTTCTTCAATGTGTTAATAGAATCTTAAAAGGTCTGCAACGTATTTGTATTACAGATATCCATAGGCAATGATGGTTGCTTATCATCAGGCAACCCGTCTGCTTCATTGCCACCTACAATTGCCATTAACACGCTTTATTTAAAGTACCTGGTTGACCGAGCATTGCTCGGCTGAAAACATGGATAAAACGACGTTTTCTGAAAATGAAACCTAGCTAGATCGATTTTTCGCCCCCGAAACCCCCTGGATACAAAATTTCATGAAAATCGTTGGAGCCTATTCCGAGATTCAGAATATATATATACAAGAATTGCTCGTTTAAAGATATAGATAATGAGTAATCAAAAAACGTTGTCCTTACTTAACTCTTAGATAACATTAATTAATTTGTTAGCGACTATTCGATCTTTATAATTTTGTTTCAGGAAAGCATATTTGCTCGACAGCATCATCCCTTCCACCAACCCCCCATGCAGCCCCCAATTCAACCCCTAATGCAGTCTCCTGTATCGGGGAGACAACTAAATAAATAACATATATATTAGAAAATTTGGGCTATCTCTTCAACCCAGACGGTTGATAACCGTTAGGGATTGTTTCACCCTTTTTTTATCCCCGGGTTTACTCCTGTTTAACCTATAAGGGTTTTTGTATCAGGTCTCGGGATGAGGCGATGTTTTTGACGATTTGTGTATACTTTTAAATTTATTGTTGTAGTATAAGTGATCTTGTTGCTTTGAAATGAAGATATGAAAATGTCTGAGATGTTAGTTTGAATATTTAATAGTTGGATATTCCAAATTTGGCTCTTGTGTTGTTTGAATTTGTTGAGAACTCCTGGAAAATCGGCTTAGTTTATGATAATGATTATAGGAAATATATTGAATGCCAATTTATTTAAGGTATTTTCCAAATTTATATTTCTTTTTATTCACGAAAACATGTTTTGCAAGCAAATTTAAAATTTGTAATTTTTTAAATACATTTTTTAGCTCCATTGTGGATGAACAAAATATGGGGTAGTTGGGGAAAAGTTGTCTTATTATGTACATATAAGAGTACATAAATTTACCGTACAACTAATAATCGCCGACTCGCGCGATACAAATTTGCTTGCAGCTACGTCAAAGAACCTTAAAAACTAATGCGTAGATGACGTTTTTAGGTTACTGGCCGAATTTTGTAAATATAGATTACTATTTACTATGCGTAAACTACATTTTTTAAAAGCTCTATATTCAATGTGGACTAGAAATAATAATCCCCAATTAGGGCACTTCATTAGGACAAACATTTCCGAAATGCCAGGAAAATAGTTTTTATAAGTATTTGAAAATTTTAAAGAGTTTTATGAAAGGATTGAAACATTTTTATATCTATACAATAGTATTTAAATTTTTAAAAGTATTACTGTGGCAATGTGCCTTATTTATTGAAATGTTAGGAATTATGTGCCAAAACGAAAGTTGCGCGACGTTGCCTTAGTAAAAATATTTAATTATATTCTGCTTTTGAAGTTTCTTCTATATGCAAATTTTATTCCCTGTATAATTATATTTAATCTAATTTCTGAAATATAAATTAGATGTTTCAGTAAATATTTTGTATTTGAGTATCTTCTAGTCAAGTAAAATTTTCTTGCTTATAATATTTTATTGTGAGTGTATTAAGAGATGAAAAATCTACCTTGTGGTGTATTTTGTATGGAATATTATTGTTATTGTGAATAAATTGTTATTCTATTTTAGCTTTTGTTTTATTTATAAATAGTTGTACTTCGTACTTAGTGAGGTAAGGCGAGTATTAATATTTTATGACATTTCATTCAGCGCCATTGGCTGCGCCACATACCTACTCATACATACAACTCTATACATAAATCTCACTCACCTATTCAATTTATATAATTATTTTTATTTACCCTCTTATTAACATTCTTTCCTACCCTCACTTTCCTCACAATACCTGCCACACAAGTCAGTCGTGAATTGGCGGTTAACACGTACGCAATACGCTTCCCTTACCTCGTCATCGATATCAAACAAAACTCTAAATTTCTAACCGCGAGTGTGATAAAACCTAAGAACATTGTGCCAATTGTGTGGTGAGCAATATTTAGTGTGAAACTAAAAACGCACTACTTGGGAAGGAACCGGGATGTTCCGACCAGCACCAGCTATCGAAGAAAACTACAACAGGTATTTCCCGACCTCTCCAGCCATCTAGCCTCAAACTAGACAAAGCCTGTACTATTGGAACCAGATAACTGATATTGTATAATTTATTTTTGTAAGTCATATATATGTATAGCACCCATACATACAACAAACATTTATGCTTGTCATAGAAATGTTGAAGTAGATACTACCAAACCACACTACCAAATGTACTAACAGGGCAGTCAAATATAGTATATGAGATGTATACACTTCATTCGACGTATAACTACTAACTATAACTACTTTGGGAAATTAAGGGGCTGTTGAGACACCATCTCAAAGTCTCAAAGTAATGATTTCTATTTCTGTGCTATAGCGTCTGACGCTCTCACATCCACTCCAAGCTAGATGAGTTTGCTATCTTCGATGACATCGTCCCAACAGAAGAGCCATGATCAAATACTAATGTTTTGTATAGAAACTAAATATTTGTAGCGATGATAGTTCAGTGGTAAGTGCGAGCGTTTCATACGGAGAAAGATGTGAGTTCAAAATGAGCTTGACCAACCGGTGAAGAACAAACTGTGGATTAAACCATAGAGTAGTGTGGTAAGATACTTTCTAGTACTCGGCTGGCTAGCTACTACCCTCAAGTTGAAAATCTGCCGCCAAGCACTTAACAGTGTGCTCCGCCTGCCCCACTAGCCGGTTTCATTCCAGGCTAGGCCAAATACTATGTACGACCACACCGTCTCTTAACATCATATAGCTGTGGTCAAATAACTAATCTGTCAGCCATAAAAAAAAATAGTTTGCCCTATAGATGCCAGAGCATCAAAAATGCTTGACCATTACAAACCGTTGACCGTTGGTGCTAGGTGACATTATATGTTTAAAGTAAGTAATAAAAGAAGATATCAATGTGCTTATTACTTGTTCATAATTGTTTTAGCTTTTATCTTCATTAGGATTATTTAATAATTTTCCGAAGTCTACAACATTGAGATCTTGTAGTTTATCCATAATCTCAGATTTTAACTCTTCAATAGATGATTGAATTTCATTTTCTTTTTCTATGTTTTCCCATTCGTCCGTATAAATAGTAGGTTGTTCGTCGTTGTCGTTGCCCCACAGTATGTCGAAATTTCTTCTTATATCAGAAAATGTGTGCATAACACCAAAAAGTTCCCCTCCTGATTTCTGATCAGTGAAATATTTAAACTGAGTAAAGTTCATACTTACATCTCTAAGCATTATAGGATAGACATGTTTGGTGACATCCGATAGATCTGTATCTTTGTGTAGATCGTGTCTTGATTCTTTATTTTCAACGGTATCTTTATTTATCTGTGCTTCAGCACGCTTCTCAGCGTTTCGACTCATTTCATTTAATTCTTCATGTAAATTTCTTATCAGGCTTTCTAAATCAGTTATTTGATTGTCTATATTGTTTGAAGCAGCTGCTACTGAATGATTAATTGTGGACTCTATAGTTAACCTTCTTGTGTTCTCTAAATTTTCTTCGGGTGATATAGATATTTGATTTTTGATCCGATCTATGAAAAAATCGATAGAAGAACTGCTGAAGATGTTTCCCAATCGATCGCAATTCTTAGGTGCTTCATCCATTATTCCAAGTATCTTTTCATTCTCTCTTTACATTCTTCTTTTTTAGCTTTCCTTCTTAGTTCTTCACAGAGGTCGATTTCTGGCGGAGGAGGTGGAAGGGGTGGTGGCGGGCAGCCTGGCCAAGGTAAGTCTGGATAAGCAGCAGTAGCAGCTTCTATAGCATCGCAACGATCTTGTGTCGTTTTTTCCTTTTCTACCACACATACTACAATGTCATCTGAATTTGCGCGAACCGGTGGATTTTTTACTTTTTCAATGCATATTCCAAAGCATACTGGAGGTGGGGGCGGGAGTTCAATAGGAGGCTTCGGACAAAATATAACACCAGCCTTTTCTTTTTCTTTCCTGCGTTGTATCTGACATGGGGTTGGCGGTTCCGGTTCGGGGATCGGTATAATAGTGCATACTTTTGTGTTTACGATATCACCTGGTTCTTTTTTTTGCTCTTTAACGTGGACGTGACATGGGTGTGTTTTTGATTCGGACGTGCACTCGTCTCTAGTCATATTTCTGAAATTTTTAGCTAGTTTGCAAAGCAGCGGCCATTTTACCCACAATTTTACATTTAATGATTTAAATAGATTAAGTGAGTAACATTTTTATATTGCCGAAAATATATCAGATTATCTAATAGTGATATTCTAAATATATCAAAGGCCAATCAATAAATTTTCTTTTTTAAACATTATAGACTTATTAAAAACGAAATACCACCATTACAGTTTTTTTTGTTCATGTCGTTTAACTTTTTTGTACGTCATAGAGTGTTTAGACCTCTTAGAAATCACAAGGTTTTTTGTCTAAAAATAAAATAATGTGTTAAAATAAGGTTCTACATAATTTACATTGAGTTTAATATACAATAGTTTTACAATGACCTCCGTTTGGCTTTGTACACTTCAAGCTTATAACCCTGTGGACATGTGGTGTAGGTACAACTAAAATAATTTCAGTTAATGTGCCGAAAATCCATCTGGCTTTTAATCTTTAACTGTATGATATGGAAAAAAGTTCCTCTCAGTAGCGAAAATTAGAAATAACCTATTTATCTATATCAATAGAAATATGTGGAATAGTCAGAACAAACATTTATCGCCACGTTTGTCCTGGGTGGGAATCAAACCCACGCCCTACATCACTTAAAGTACTACCAAATAAGCTAACAGGACAGTCAAAATCATCACCATTTGTAAAATCTTTGTACAGGCAGATATGTAGTATATGTAGGTCATCTAGATAGGTTCCACCGCAATACCAAATATTCTGCCGCCAAGCTGTAGTGTGTAAATATTACTGTCCCGGTCTGAAGGGTACTGCAGCTAGCGAAATAACAGGGCTGTTAAGACTATCGAAAGTCTCAAAGTAATGAGCGCCAAAGTAACAAAGCCCTGAACTGATTTTGCTACCAAAGTTCTGTGTATAACTGCAATGGTCATGGACATGCGTTATCCCTTACCACCAGGAGAGCGTCTCGTTACATTTACATTAAAAAAAAGTACTAATTTTCAGATCAGGCAGATTTATTTAGTCTCATCACAAGAGGGGTCTTCCTTCTTCCTGTCTTCTGGGTTCTTTATCCTCTCATAGCAAAGTGGATTCCCAATGCATTGCAATTTTTTGCTTCTCTCGTGCTTCGACTTCAAGCTGCATGGAGGCAACGGGTCGCAAGGATGTGGGGGAATTACTTTATTACAAGCCTTCGCGTACATGAAAGCTCCAGGCTTGCACGAGGCTGAAAAAAATATGTTAGTGAATGATTTTATTCTTTTATTGCTAGTTATAATTTAACTTATAGCGATGAGTGTACATAAAGGTATAACAAAAGGTATACATGCAAAAGAGCGTGGGTTAAAATCCCAATAATCAGCTTGACCTGTCGTTGAAGGAAAATATTGTGAGGAAACCATAGCGAGGTGGTAGGGTGTTTTTGTATAAAGCGCAAGCGCAAATTTTTATTGTATAAAGCGCAAGTAAGGTCGTGTATAGAGTACTGCTCGCACCTAAGGGACGGTTCTGCTAAGTATCAGCTTGAAACTCTGGAATCGATCGAGAGGCGTGCTAGGAAGCTAATAGGTGACGACTCTCTGGCTTCGTCTCAGTCAAAGCCTTGAGCACTGACGTAAAGTCGCTTGTTTGTCTTGTCTTTTATCGGATACATTTCGAAGAGTGTGCCTTAGAATTGCATAAATTATATTCCCTTTTTATTACCGGACGGCTAGGCAGACACAGCCAAAGCGTCATCCTTACATGGTGGATATTCCTCACGTACGGACTAAGCGCCAATTCGTCATAATACGTACAGCGAGGATGTGGAACTCTCTGACGGCGTCTGTTTTTCCCGCGAAGTACAACTTGGGTGTCTTCAAATCCAGAGCGAAGAGGTTTTTTCTAGGTAAGCGTGCTTCATCTTAGACTTCATCTTGTTTAACATCAAGCAGGGCGTAGTCAAACGCAAACCTATGTAGTATAAAAAACCGGATACTTTCTAGTACTCGACTAGCAATCCTCAAGTTGAAAACCTACTGCATCATGAAACGGCTAGTTCCAGCAGCCTCACTTGAAAATTCCATTCCAGGCTAGGAGCGTTTACCATATTTGACCATATTGTCACTTTACATCAGGTGAGCTGTGGTTAAACACCTAGCCTGTCAACCATTAAAAAAATCCGTGTTCCTGATTCGGTATCTCTCAGAGAAAGATGTAGTCAATTTAATAATCTCACTGATTTCTCCTGGCCATGCGGGATTCTTGAGTCTTTCATGGCAGATGTAAGGTTCAGGGCAGTCGTTTAGTTGAAAGAATGGATCGCACGGTTTTGGCGGATCGCAGGGATGAGGGGGTATCGTTTTGGCGCATTTCTTTACGTCTACTTTTTGTATACCTAGTGGCATGCTGAATCTGAAACAAGGCAATTTTCAACATTATTAGTAGTAACATCTCTTAGTACCATCTGTAATCTGGCAGGGATAAAAGAAAGCTATTAGCTATTACTATTACAATTGTTGAAATGATCTCAAGTTCACCAACAAGCTGATATAATCTTTATGACCTAATTCCAGTTTCGCAGTTCCTCTACCATACGTCCCGTCACAGTCAATAAAATCGTGATTTGAGCAATACATAAATCCCGTAACGTCAGGGTTTGGCTAACTAACACTTTTCGAAGAAGTGTGAAGTCTGCCAACCCGCACTTGGTAGACTGTGGATTTACCCTTCTCACAATGAGAAGAAGCCCATGCCCAGCAATGGGACAGTTTATAAAAACTGGGCTGATTCGGTGATTCGGAGTGGAAAGAAAGACGTCGATGGTGATTGTCTAGTACAATTACTGCATTAAATGAACATTTCATTAGGCCACATATATGGTAAATGACTGCTTTCAAACTTTACCTTATAAGGTGGGGGAAATTATGTTATAGGGATTTTTTTAGTGAGCTGAGTGGTTGCAATGATCTTTGTCTTTGCAGCAAGACTCCTTCTGAGAACAATCACAACATGGAGTCGGCTTGCTTTCAGTCTGGAGGTTCTGCAGTTCGACAACGAGTGGGGCGAGAGGTACAGCACATTTTCTCTTAGTACAAGTCTTGGCACAAGTTTTGGTTTTGTTTTGTTGATCTGACATGGCTGTTGTTGTTTTAATTATGATTTTACAACATTTTGTTCATCGTCATTTTTGCAGAAAAACTGCTGGACATTTGTTTTCGTGATGCGTGGGAAAATTTCATGGTCTTTGTGAGAAATGTCAGTGTCGGAATTAAAGAACGTACTGGCTGAATTGTACATATGTGGCCAGTATAACAGGTGGCCAGAAATAAGTAATATAATACTTAAATAGTTTATTATGTTTTACACAAATTTAATTTTGGGGTTATGTGTTACACAATGAATGGATAACTTACCTCCTCTTACTCACCTTTTTTATTTCACTAGTTATACCTTCGGATATGGGACATCATGATGTTTTTCTGCCCCGTTTAAGGCTAACGGCATATATCTTAGACAAAACATAATTGCGCGATGTGGATTAGAATTTGACCTCCGAACCTCTGGATTAGCAGTCAGATAAAAGCTTTACATTTAGGCTGCCGTAGCTTTTCAATCATAGGATACTTACGAGTAAAGTGCACCAACGCCTACTGTTTCAATTTACAAAATATGCAATAAATAATAGTTTTTTTCTTGTATACCTTTTGTGGCAGCTTCACTGCAACTTCCCTCTTACAGTTGTTATTGTTTAGAACAAACATGGATTTAATAAAAAGTCAAAAAAGAAGCAGTGGCAATATAATTTATATTATGTTTATTTTCAGATTGTTTCTTATTTATCATCATCGTCATCAAAAAACGAGCTTGCTGTCGATCTTCTAGACAGAGGAGAATCTGATTTTGGTTCAGTATCAGAAAATATTGAATATATTTTGTTCTTTAAAGCAGAAAATACACCATTTGCTGTATCAGGAGTGAATGCATGAGATGATTTATCATCTTTCTTAGGTTGGTCATAAGCAGAACTAGAGTCGTTAAATTTTCCGAAACTTCTAGGGAGATTTTCTAAACTCTTTGTTATTTTACTACTGAGAATATTTAAAGCTGAGTCAGCTGTTTTTAAGACCTTTTCAATTACTTCTACACCCGGGCCAGGTTGATTGTTTTCCTCGGTGGTGTCTTCTTTTTTCTTTCGGAAGAAACCAATATTTTTTATAGTTTCAGAGCTTTTATTTTCAAGGTCTTTTTCGCACATTTGTATATTGGTGTTTGCTACCTCTGCAGCCTTGATTTTTGCAAGAGCTTTAGCGCTTTCTGTGCCTATTAAGGCTACTGCATCTTGGGTTGTTTTGTATACTATCCCCATAAAATCTTCCATAGCTACCTTTATTGTAGACATGGCTTTACTATGAGTCTCGACAAAAGACTTTTCTGATGATGAATCATTCTCAAATATAATATTTGGGACAATATTTCCAAGGTCAACCTTGTTTTCTTCTTTATTTTTTATTTCATTCGACTCTATGTTTATATTAGAATCAGTCACTATAATAACTTCACCGGAGCTTTCATTAGGGATTTTAATTGCATTTAAATCAGTTACTAGAACTTCATCTGAGTTTTTGTTTGGGTCTGTATTCAAATCAGGATTTAAGACTTCGCCTTCATCTTTATCAAAATTACTTGAACTACTTTTTGGACTACATAATTTTTTCTGTTTAGGTTTGCAATTAGGTGGTTTTTCACATTTTGGTGGTCTATGCACTGGTATACCGCATGGAGGTTTCTGCTGTGGAGACCCCGATGGAGCTGATTTTCTTGCCTCATTAAGCTCTCTACAAGCTTGTTTGCATTTTTTCACATCTTCTGCTTGGTCACAGTCAGTAAGACATACTTTATCAGGATCCGGATCCATGTTTAAATATGAAGTTTGTGCGTCTGCTTTATTTATTAAACTACGTTCTCCGATGCGTTCTTTTATTCTATTTGAAGATTTCTGCGAATGATAAACTTCCAAGCTGGGATAGAAATCTGGAAAATCTTTTCTTGCCGATCTAAGAGCTTCTCTTACAAGAACTTCACAAGGCTCATTATTTTGTTTAGGAGTGAAAATGGGATGAATGACTTCTCTGGTGTATTTATATCTACTTGATCTGCTGTTCTCACCTGTTGTTGGGTGATCCTTAACTTCTTCAGTAACGAATTCTTTTACAATTGTTACAGACTTAGGATAATCGGGATCTTGTATTATTTGACAGTATTCAAAGACAGTATTTACCTTATTTTGGTTTTTATCATGAGTTTTCTTTGGAAGTGGTGATACGAATAAAACTGATGAGGCACTAGTTTGAGTAAATTGATCCCTGTCTTCATTTATATAATTAAAATCAGTTTCAAAATGTTCTGAGAGCATAATATATTGATAAAGACCAGTGAATTAATTACGATTATTTCATTGTGGCAAATATATTTATTATTTTAACATTTTGTGTATCTTATAAAGTTGACTAATTGTGTTTGGATGGTATTATTTAGAATTTAATTGAGAATTTTCAATATATTTTTCCGATTATGCCATTTTGTATTTTGATGGCAATTTGTCACGATGACAGACAGAAACAGAATAATAACTTTTTAGTATGTATTTACAAAAAAAGTATTTAAATATTCTATCAGTTATCTGACTTCCGTTAAGCTTTGTTTAGTTTAGGGTCAGATGGTGCTGTATGTCTTGCGATATAAAAACTCTTACTCGGATTTCATTAATAAATTTGATGGTATAAATGCGAATTTAAGTTTCTTTGCTACGCTTCCACGTCTTAATTACTCAACCGTTTATCATGAAATTTTGCATACACATTGTTAGTGGTACAGAAAAAAACCTTAAATAGGTACCTTTCATCAAAAAAAAGGTAGAGCTAGTATAGTAGTAGTAGTAGAGTAGTTAATTTGTATGTATTAGTGCCAAATGGAAAGATCATCCCATTTCCATTTGGCGCTAATACATACAAATTCCGCCTTTTCTAAGTTATGTGCGTGTTACCGATGCCTTTAAACGATGAAAGAAATCCTGAGGAAACGAACATGAAACATAAGGAAACAATTAATGATTTATATCGTGTAATTAGGAGAATAGGTCCACGCCCAGCAGTGGGATAGATAAAAAAACAGGGCTGATTCGAATTGAACAACCAGAATAAAATAAGTTACCTAATTATTTTTACGTTAATGCTTTTCTATGTCGACTGACAACCTGAATTGATTGACAAAATCCACATTAACGTGACCGAAGCCGCGGACGACAGCTTGTTTAATATAATTGAAATACACACTGTAATGGAGCTTAATTATTTTTTTATTGTCTACATTGATTATTTCTTAGGTGCTTTATTTTTGCCATGAGCACAAAGCCCTTCTTCTTGTTTTTCCGGACAAGCGTCAGGATCGTACGGTGCTGGCGGAGGTGGTTCTTGAATAGTACATGGATCTTCTTCGTCTGCACACATGGGGGGATTTGGTTTCTCTGCCTCTTTAAATGTTTTTGTTCGTGGACAGAAAGGTGGATCTTGTCCAGGATCCAAGCAATGATCATGTTTTTTAGGACACACTTTAGTGTAATCCCTCGGGCATTGCCTTGGCTGGTATCCCGAAGATGTATTCTGATCCTTATTGTCGCTTTTCTTCATTTTATTTGATCTGGTAGTAGACGAGGTAAGATTGACGAGATTGAGGATAAAACGATAGCGAAATTTACATTTTGTTAATCTAAAAAAATTTACTTACACAGTCGGTGGGTTTAAGACCATTTTTCTGTAATTTTCAGTATGTATTCCTTTGATTAGGGTACTTTCATATCTTCTCAAGCTCGAGATCTCGATTTTCGAAAGCCATTTTATTTTCTTTTATTACATTAACGCATTTTAATTCTATGACATTTTGACATTTGATGTTTCTTCTTTGCAAGATTATCAAAAAGTTATAATAAGGTTTATCAAAAAGTATTTACTTTCATAATCATGCTGTACCTTTTCCCATTAAGTAAAATAAATAGCTGTTTATATTTCTTACTGGATGTTGTACCATCTTCGACAGCATTTATAGCGATGATAGCCCAGTGGTTAATGCCGTCGGTTCAGCGGAGCTTCAGCTACACACACAAGTTGGAAATCTGTCACCAAGCACCGAACAGTGTGTTCCAGCTGATTGGCTAGGTGTTTGACCACAGTTAAGCGATGGTGTGGTTGAATTTGTAAACGCAATGTGCTATTGCAGACTGGCTTACAATAGAGTCAGCACACACTGTTAGTCTCTTACAGGCAGATTTTCACTGTAAGGATGGTAGCTAGCCAACCGAGTACTAGATAATACATTTCCACCATGGTTTCCTCACGAAATTTTCTTATAATAGCAACTCAAGCTCATTGTTCGAATTTGAACCGTTCGGAGTCCTATCCTAATCCCACTATATATATATACATATATATATATATATATATAATATATATAATATTATAAATGTGAAAGTTTGGATGGATGGATGGATGGATGGATGGATGGATATTTGTTACCTAATCACGCCAGAACGGCTGAAGGGATCTGGATGAAATTTTGCATGTAGATACTTTAGGCCCTGGAATAAAACATAAGATACATTTCATAAATTGTTTTTATTATGAAGTGCCCATGAAGGAATTCATCATAATGTTCCCCGATAATGTCTTCAAGTCGCTAGTAATTTTTTTTTAATTTATTTAATTATATTTTACAATTTTTCATAATAAAACACACACCATTAAACCTCGCCGAGGTTTGTCTCGGTGTCGGGTCCTCTTCAATAATCGTGGTAGAAGCGAGCGAGCGGCGAGCGCCCGCAAGCGGCCCGACTACCCACATCTGTAACCTGAGGCTATAGGTAGGTAGGCACCGAACAACGCAACCCGGGCGCTCGGTTTCCGGGGGTCGGAAATCGGTTTTAGTTAATTAAGTAAATTAAAAGTTATAATAATTTTCAATCACCATTGTCGTTTAACATCAGGAATTTTTCTGTGCTTCAACTACCATCCTATTTTCACGCTCTATGCCACCTACTTGCTCTAGTGTGTACTGTGTAGGGTATTGTACCTAAATCTTTGTTTTATGCCGAATCTCGACTAAGATATTTTTAAATTCTTCGCTAATTAATTCGAAGTTTCTTGTAAAGTTGCCACTACTTTGCTAGGGCATAAACTAGTCTTGACTGTGATTTATTTGTGTGACTCTGACTGTGACTAAGACTATTATAAAAGTACAAGATATTTTATTGAGTGGTGAGTAGAAAGAAGAACGAGTTTTAATATTTTTTGTTTTATCATACTTACATACATACTTTATTAAATTGTCTTTTTTTCATTGTTGTATGATCGGTGTTTTTAAAATATTTAATAATAATATTTGAAACGCTATTACGAAATTTGACTTTTATGTTATCAATACAGTATTTTTATTTGATTTTGTCATGACACTTGAAGATATGAAGATTTTGTAGCAATAATAGGTCAGTGGTTGGCAAGGTCGGTTCACACACTGAAAGGCGTGGGATCGAACCTCAAAAATGTGTTGCAATTGCGTTGCCGGCGAAAGACAACATCGAAAGTAGCATGGTGGAAGAGTACTTGCTAGTAGTCAGCTGGCTATCTACAACCAGTTAACAATCTGACAATAAGTAAGTACCTAATTGTAAGTTGACAATCTGTCGCCAAGCACATAACAATGTGTTTCGACAGCCTCACTTGAGAGCCAGTTCCATTCAAACCAGGTCTGTTTACCATATTCGACAACACCGTTACTTAACATCAGGTGAGTTGTGGTCAAACGCATGGGATGTCAACCAAAAAAAAACTCTTTACAAGTTTACACTGACAGAATGGAGAACGTAAAATGCCAAAACAAATAGAAAGAAATAAAGACTAGGTAGATACAATCATTCTTAATTTAAAGCTTACAGAAATGATATTATATATTTGTTTACTTATAAACAAATAAAATAAATACTTCGTTTTATAAATTCATATGCCTTTATTTCGTACTGGTGCGTTTTTCTTACAAATTAGGTATGTATAATTATTAAAAATTAAACGAAATTCATATTTATTTGATCTATTATTATTAAAATGACATACATTTTATCACTTAAATCGATATGCTTCCAAAAATTAAAAGCAAAATAATAAATAATTGAAATAGTAATGCGCGAAAAAATTAGTTACCTACTTACAGAAGTATGTAAAATAATATAATGTTTACAATGCTGTTATCCCCTTTTCTGGCAATAAACCAATAAATGCGTGGACATCAAATTAATTACTACATAATTAAATATTTAATCCATTAACTTTCCTCTTCCTATATTGTAAAAAAAAATATATTGTAATTCTAAGTTAACAAATGTCACGGACCTCTGTATCTGCGTAGTGTAATTCATAAATAAATTTTAAAAAAAATTTAAAGAAATTCCCGTTCCAAAAATTGTGACATGATCAAATAAAAATCAAATATTCGAAAAATAGACATTACATACTGTTTATAACAGTATTTTCAACAAAAAAGTAACTTTTTAATTTTGTTTCAAATGCTACATGATTCTCATCTCTTTGTAAGACATCAGTCGTAGTTAAATGACGTTACATTATATTGCACGTTTCATTTTTCATGTGCATATATATGTACTTCTTCTCTCACAAATATTATAAATGCATTCCTTGCCTAGCAGCGTACAGTCGTACAGTATAATGATACTGTACGACTGTAGGCTGCTAGGCAAGGAATCAAATCTCTCGCCGTTCCTGCGCGCTGCACCTACCCACAATAAACAATAACGCCTGTATCCTTTATATTAATCTAAGTAATTGAGTAGCGCAAGTTTCAAGATGAATGAAATTATTACTCTTTTGTTACTTACACATATTTCATTTCTCTCGGAACCCAACTACGGACGAAGTCGCGGGCGCAAGCTATAAAAATATGTAATTTGTGTTGCACAAAACTTAACTAGTATATTAATCTGAATAGCACTTTTAGATAAGACCATATTATCATGAAACAAAATAAATATCAAAGGGCATGTCATAAACCATCATTTAGTCCCAAACTAAGCAAAGCCAGGAACCAGATAACTGATAGAATACTTACAAAGTTTTTTACTTATACTGAATAAGCACATAAAAGTTTGTCCTTGGCATTGAACTCAGTTCAGGATAGTCAAATGAGCTAACACGGCAGTCATTGATTTATTCCTACCAGAAAAGGGTCGGATATTACGTCTTTGGTGACAAATTATTGCTTCTTTTACACATAAAAAGGTAGACTATATACTTTACTGGGATGTTAGTTAAAAGTCTTTGGCGTTTCTCTAAACTGTATGATTTTCAAACAAATCATATTCATTAGCGGATTTTAAAATCTATTGAGAACGATAATAAATTTATAGAGAAGTACTAAGGCCATATTTACATTTTTCATCTCAATTTTTACATTCTTAAACTGAGAAATAATAAAAACTAAAAACTGGACGGAAACGATAAGATACATTGTTTTAATAATAAAAAATACATTACAATAAAAAAGAACAGATTTGAACATATAATTATATTAAATTGCGTATATATTAATATGCGATTTGTTACGACTTTTGTCGTGTACATTTATAACTATAATTTGTATATAAAAAAGGTAAAAAACACAAATAATCTCAATAGTAATTTCAAAATAATCTAAACAATTAAGCGGCTGACTTGCACATATGTTTGTAAGCTTCAGTCAAAGAAGCATTTATACAACAATTACAAAAAATAAATTACAATAACTTATACAATAAACATAACGACAGAAAAAAAGTACTAATTGTTGTGCATCTTGGACAGCTCATGGAAAATATGAAGTTACAAAATGTTATAATCTAATTCCACAAAATGAGGTAAAATTAACGAGAAAACATCTTAACACCTAGAATGACATGAATTTATGTTAACAGACAATATTTACATTACACAAAGAATTTTGTCAATACTTTGGCTTTCTCATATTTTAACACAATTATATAAATTATATTATAGTATTAATGAGTATAAAACAATAGCAGAAAGAAACAATTGAGAAAGCAAAGTAGCTACTGACCTTAATAATAAAAGAAGTAATATTAACCGAATTGTACATAAAATTATAATAATCTATCTACACAATATGAGATTTTCTAAAGGAATGAACAAAAGTTTAACTAAAATTTTCACAAACGTATTAATTTTAATGTTAATAGTGTCCAATATCACTTTTTTTCGTTGATCGCCGATAGCTACTCGCACGGCGTTCGCTGGTATCTGAAAAGAAGCAAATCTATATTTAATATGAAATTTTCACTTAAATATAATAAATGTATAACTTTCATTACTTTTATAGTAATGAAACTATCTAGACGGTAAGAGATAACGCATGTCCATGACCATTGCAGCGATACACAGAACTTTGAGTAGCAAAACAAAATCCAGGACATCGCTGCTTCGACGCTCATTACTTTGAGACTTTCGATGGTCAGTCTCGGCAGCCCTGTAATGTCACTACCTGCAGTACCCTTCAAACCGAAGCACAGTGATGATTAAGCACTACTGCAGTGGTACCTACCTAGGCAACCTCCTGCTAATGAGATCTACCTCCAAGTGCTGGGGTATATATGATAGCAATAACGTGAATAAATATTGGAGGAAATTTATCATACAGTGCCATCTTGTCCAAACTTAGCAAAGCTGTTGTACTACAAAAACCAGATAAGTGAAAGAATATCTTTAAACAAGATGCACGCTTGAGGCGTACTAATGTGAAAAGAAGAAGTATTAATACTTTTACTATGAACACAAATCTGTAATAAAATAATAAGCTGTTTCATATAATAAGTTTGTTGACTTGAGTGTATGGAGATATAGCAAAAGTTGTTGATAATGATTAGTATAATGCCCCTTTTCAGCTTAGTACACTTGAAGCTTATAACTCTGTACAGTAGAAGAAGCGAGAAATATGTGTCAGAATCACAGCAACTGTAAAGATACTGATAGTATACGAGTAGTCTCTGCATACCCCCTACGGGATAAAGGCGTGATTATATGTATTTAACTATTTATGTATGATATGTTACACTAAAATAGATTTAAGTCAAGGGATCACGACTAGGAAAAATGTGAGCCCACAAGAAATGGAATTAAGAGAATTCCCAACCCATATTAACATTTTCTTACATAACATTCAGAATAATGCTCCAAGAAAATTTATAACATCAGAAACCAATTCAACATTCTTGACATTTCAATCACGGGACCCCATTATATAAAAATAACAGATGTATTAATATAAAAAAATCAGGAGCACAATACATTCTTTCGCACATTTGTCGACCTATACCGTATTGGTCCCTAAGGGGCTAAGGGCCCTGACAAAGGGCTGGGGCCTTCCCATGGGCCCAGGAATAAGTTACTAGGGGCATTAAATTTAAGTGATTCCTCAGCGAACACTTTAAAAGTTGTCTAATGAAAGGGATAGGGGCACTGAATTGTTTCTTTGGAGCTATAAATTTGGAAGGTACTGTTTCGGAGATCGATGGCACATATTTATTAACCTATTAATACCATAAATTTGTCTTGTGTAAAGACTGCTATCCACAAAAAGAAAGAGAAAAAAAAGACTAGAGTAACCAGTGCATATAATCCTTTGCGTAATTTTTGTTTCATTACTAACTTTTAACTAACCAAAAGCTCATAATCAAGATATTCTTAAATTTTTATTTAAACATTCAAGTTTCTATATTTTGTCAATCATATCAAATCTTATAGGAATCTGGTAGGATACTACAAGTTTTTACGTAAACAGTATTAACAAAAGCTCTATTTCAGTCGTTTCACTAAAGTTCAAAATCCCTTGTCTTCAAAATGTTATTTTTCATAGAGTGTTCCTATAGCTTTGATGTATCACCCGTGGGACGGGGAATTCACATCTAATTTGATGGTGGGATCAAAACAGAGCACTGTGAGAGTGATTCTTTATCCTCAAAGCAGTTTTTGATCAATTGTTGATGCCAAATTTGCTACTCGATAGAGCCTTATTGATTCGGATACCGTTTTTGCTCGAACTAAATTTGTGATATTTGTTGTAAAGGGGTTTTAGAATTACTATGATGTGGAAAAATAACATGGCATCTAGAACCTTTAGAAACATTGACTGGTTCTATAAATGACAAGGGGTAAAATGTTCTAAAATAATCTACGGTCTTCCAACTATTCTATTATAATCTTCATTCATTGTTAAGATGTTTTATGAGAGAAGAATAAACAGATTTTTCTTCTTCCATTTTTATTTCTTTGCTATCTATAAAAATTAAGCTACCAGTTGTTAAATTAGTAAAAAATATATAAATAGTTAATCTACCTGTTTGTGTCATAGAGTGAGGAACAAATACCTAAGTTACCGCTGCCTATAGACTTCTTCAAGTAGTTCAGTAAGACCATTGTCGGGACATCGCCTATACTCTTCCAGGTAAGGAGATTTGGGACAAATCTTTACATTAGCTATTTTGAAATTGTCTTGCTTTGAAGATTGACTTTAAAATATGGCAGAGTCATATTGATTATCAAATTTGAATATCCTTATCATCACACTAATATTATAAAGGCGAAAGTTTGTGGGTGTGTAAGTGTGTTTGTTACTTCTTTACGCTCAAATAGCTGGACCAGTTTTAATAAAATTTGATATATAGGTAGCTGACACCCTGGATTAATACACAAGTCACTTTTTATGTATAAAAATGTAGCGGACAACACCGCGGGACTT
Organism: Biston stratarius; assembly: GCA_950106695.1. Classification (NCBI taxonomy): domain Eukaryota; kingdom Metazoa; phylum Arthropoda; class Insecta; order Lepidoptera; family Geometridae; genus Biston; species Biston stratarius. The sequence goes on from OX467108.1 coordinate 8,856,501, forward strand.
AGTAATTTTATAAACGTGAAAGTTTGTATGTTTGTTGCTTTAATCACACAAAAACGGCTGAATAGATTTGGATGTAATTTGCCACACAGATAATTTATTACCTGGAATAACATATAGGATAATTTTTATCTCGGAAAAATGTTAGGTTCCTGTGGGATTATCAAAACACAAACTACAAGATGTATCCACTTGAAATTTGGTACAGATGTGTATTATGGTGCATTATTCCGGGATAAAAGGTATATATCCTTTATCTTAATCTAAGTAATAAAGCAACGCAAATTTCATAAGGTATTTTTTATTACTTACATAATTATGTTTCATTTCTCTCTGAGCCTAAAACTAAAGTAAACGAGGACGAAGTCGCAGGCGCAAGCTAGTCCTAGACAACTGATAATCTAGGATATAAACTATTTTTAAAATTAAACCCAGTCTCTTAAACTGTCACAGTGTGAAGAAATAACAAATATATAATATACGTGCACACTCACACATTTTCGGATTTAAAATGTTTAATTAATTACAGTATCAATAAATTTTATGCGCAAGTTAAAATTTATCTTTCTATCGATAACAAACAGCACAGGTGCGAACATAAGTCCCTGCGGCACACCTGTGCCCGACTGAGGTTCGGTGTGATAAACTGTTTCAGATTTATTCAGTACTGATGGCCATTTGTTTTTCAGTGGTTGTTTAACAGAGTAACGGTTAAAAGGTAATAAAATCTGGTAACACTTAATGTGTTTGTGGTCAAACGCTTTTTAACTTTCGTCGTACTCAGAGATTGTCTTAATTCTTTTAATGTTGACTCATTTAACAACTTGCTATCTGTAACACAGTTTTGGCAGTCTAGTTGAAAGACCGTCTGGCTTCCAATCTAGGGAATCTGGGTCCGAATCCTATAGCACGCATCTATGTCTTTTCTAAGTTATGTGCCGCTACAACTTCAAACGGTGAAGAAAAACATCATCAGAGAGCACTTAGAAAAAAGTTTCCGGAAACGTGTGAAGTCTGATAAACTTGCACTTGGCTAGTGTGGTTAACCATGGCTTTATCATCACAATAGTTTCCACAATTGGTAGAGACCTGCGTCCAGCAGTGGGACAGCTTATAAAAACAGGGTTGATCGGGAAGCGTTAATTTTCACACAAATCATCTTTGATCCGCTTAATATTATAAGGTTTTTAAACGGTTGTTTAGCACAGAAGATTTCATGAGAAACATGTCTAGATAGACAAGTAATTTATAAAAAGTGAAAAGGGTAAAAAGCCAAATAGAGGGTCGTGTATTTGACTCGTACAAATTTTAATGAATGATATGTCGTAAGATTGGACTTTATTGCGCTAACCTCACAGAGTATTTTGAAATTATAAAAAATTAAAATGACCATTTTTATATTTTTATGGATAAATCTAAAGCCTAATATATAAAATTTGACTCTAAAATGACCATAAGCAACGGTACGCTATTTTATATTACACTTATATTTTTTTCAGATATTAAAACATAAAAGCAGATTTATAGTCGAATTGATTTAATTTTATGAATAAGTTTTAAAATCTGTGATACAATACCCACCGCTTCTATTGATCTTCGTTATGTAATTATTTGCTTATAGATGAGAAGAACTAGGTAGACGAAGCGCTTAAGTCGTATTACCTTTGGAGTAAAAAATATCTGTTTCAAAGAAACAATTCTCAGCTTGTGCTACGCTCAAATAGTACAAAGAACGAGAAAGAAAGTGAATAGAAGTGAATTTAGTTTGTTAGTTTTTATATTCCTATTCACAATCTTTTGTGATGTTTATTTTATTCGAGATAATTATGTATAATTATCTCGAATAAAATAACAAAGAACTAGAACATTTCACACAGCGCTATTTAGCCCCAAGCTAAGCAAAGCTTATGCTATGGGAACCAGATAACGGACTGATTTAGTTTTTGTAAATACATACTTAAAATACCTACAGAACACCCAGACATTTATTTATCGTCACAACACAGAACAAACATTTATCGTCACATGAATGTTTGTCCTGAGTCAAAACGAGCTCCAAAATAAGCTAACAGGGCAGTCAAATATGCCGTAAAAGATAAATAACGGTTTCTTTCTGATAATTTGGTGAATGGAAATGATAACTTACCACTTGGTGAGCAGACCGGTGGCTGCAGAATGTGAGTAAGGAGCTCCGTAGGGCGAGTACTGAGAATAAGGTGCTGCATACGCATACTCGCTTGCTAACGTTGTTGTACCTGAAATGGAGTAATCAATTGCTTAGATTATTTAAATAAGATTTTTTTATGTACATCTACAACATTCAGCGGTCACTAAGCAAATCTTTCTGTGAGGTTTAGGCCTTTAGTTGTTACAACGTGTTTTAAAACCTAGGGTAAGCAAGCAAAACGAACGTAACATTTGATGTACTCATAATATCATTAAAATTCTTGCTTAGCAGAGTTAATACACTCCTGCTTTTATCCGATACAATAAAATTCAAAAATAAATCCTATTGAGATCCTAGTTTACGCAGACTATAGCATTTATTAAAAAAGCGCAACTAAGCGAATTGATGACAGTTGCAGTTATTCGTATGACTCCCTTTTTGCAGCGCTTCACTACTCCGGCTGTTAACTGCTCAAATAAGCTCTCTACTTATTAATCAGAAATTTATGGGATCTAAAATTATTAAGAAGTATCAATTGGAACAACTATTATTTTCAACTATCGAAAAAAACTTTTTAAAACTTTTCTGTAACGAATTAAATACTCCACCACATAGCGTACTATAATCTACACAAGTATAATGTCTACTCGTAGCGCCACGCCCGCAACAAATATGTTACCACCCTCGCGTAACGAGCTTTATACGCGTAACCACTCCCCCCTACCACCTACCAAAAGTGACAGTTTAATATTTATAACCGAAGCCTACCGACGTACTCACAACTCTCAGATCCACTTCTGTCGCATCGCAAACTCGTGACAAGGTTCGTTAACCGTTCCAGACAAAGCCATACGATTCCCCCCTCTAAAATTATTTGCATAGAACCCCGAATGAGCTATTAAAGATGTCTACCTCCCCACCCGCCGCCCTCCACTCGGGATAAGCAGATTGCGGTAGATTAAAGACCAAAAGCATAAAGAGAAGTGCGGTCCCCAGACGAGCGCCCTGTGGCACTCCATTTTGAAACCTCCCTTTAATATGCATAAGTGCTAAAACTCGGTGGTTCTCTATGATATTTTATGATGTTATAACACAGAGAGTCGGGCGGTCCGACGAGAAAATTAGATTTTCCTCGGAGTGGTTCGGAGTGGAGTACTCAACTTTGTCGAAAGCTTTATTCGAATTTTTTTTTCACCGTGATTCTTGAACTGTTTTTCTGTTTGGCCACTTTTGTTTTAGCTTTCTCTTATTGTTTTATTTTGGTGCGTGGATCTTTATTGTAGTCTGTAAGTGGCGAATTGGGGCGGGAATGATATTTTTTTACTTTTTCCTTTGAACATTTTCTAACATATTTTGGATAACTGTTTATTTCCTGTGTTTGTAATAAAGCGGTTTCCTTACGAAAATATTTGAAATAAAAACATCTTAATTATGTATAAAAGCGAATTTGTTTAAGAGCCTACTTCAAAAAATAACACCAGAAGCGGTCAGTAGACAAGTAATGTTAAAGTTTGGTATCTTTTAGCATCACAAGTAACGGGGTTTAAAATACCTAAATAGATGTGTTACTTGTTTATTCGGGTAAATGTTTGTATGATCCGCTTTCATGTAGAAATTAATATAGTAAGGTGATTTTTGTCATTGATATTGAGATGACGTGAGAGTTGAGTAGTGACATTGGATACTTTTTATCTTTTTAATTCTTCATATCTAGTTAGGTACTCAATACAAAGTTAGGCGAAACGCCACTAAAGCAAAAAAGCTTATCATTATAAATATCATAATACAATCTAGCACGAAAAATCATAAAAACCTTTTCCATACTATTTATTACGTGATGGGACAGCAGTTTTTTTTACTAGTTCAGGTATGATCCCATAGTAAGAGTTATTTGTTTAGATATTTATATGCAACTAGCTCCTCTCATTCTGCGTAATCTGCATACGAAATTCCTAATCAACATTCTTATCATTTTTCATTTTCTCTTCCTTTCCATCCTAAGGTTGCCTGGATGAGATCGCTTTAAGCGATAAAGATGCCATTTGTTACACATATTAATAAAGTTTATTTTTTCTTCTGTAATATTTGGTGTCGACAATAAATAATTAATTAGTCAAACAATCAGTGAAAACATAAAGGGTCAGTTTCTACTGTAAAATGTATTGTTTACCGTCATAATGAGCGTATGGAGGGTAAGGTGGTGCCGGTGGTTGGAGGACCACCAGTGCTGCTGCGTCAGGACTGGCGGCTGCCGACGGAGGCTCACCACCAGCGCCGCCATTCGACCCTGTCGAGTCGTTCGTACCTGGAGAAAGAGACAATAAAATTTTAGAATATGCTATCTATAAAAAGAGAAGATTAAAGAACGTAATGTTTATTTCGCAATTTCTTATCATAAAAAAATTAAGGCTATAAAATCTTCATATTTAAATTAAACAAAGTCTCATGTCTCTTGTACAAAACGCTCATACTTTTTACCTTTATCCTCAAAATTATCGTCGAAGGATTATCTAAAATAAATAAATGCTAGGTTATTTTCGTTGTATCTGAGTTTCTTCAGCTTTATCATTATTTTTTGGAAAATAAAAATGTAACGTATTATAATTTCGACGTCATATAGTTTCTAATTCTATTATTTTGCGAAGGCTGTGGAGACTCTCTGTATCTTCGCTGAATTATATCAAAGTTGTCTCAGTCTTTAGGCCAAAGAAACTAGTATTTCCTTTTGGTTTTCTTTTTTTTATCTTTATTACAATTTATTTATAGCATCGTACGTTAGTCACTCTGCACGCAGTAGTTCATCGAGTAGTTCACGTTTATGAGAAAATCTAGTGTAATAGTCTCATGAAGGAATTCAAACTAGTACAACTTTATATACTAGTAAGGTAGTATTGACTTTACTAGAAGGTTCCACGGAGGTTTCTAAAACCATACTCATTGTCTCACATAAAGATGACATATCATCCTTTGAAGGTTTTTTGCACGTAGCTACATCAGACATAACTATGACTAGACATGATTCAAATCGTCACGCTATTCTGATAAAATTTAAGAGTTCGTCAACCAGAAATAAACAGAAGGATAAAAAAGCAGGAAGACTAAGTAAAATTCAAATCTTCTTTTGCATTTGTTATGTCGAGGTCATAAAACGTAAATTTTAAACAATACATGTACTATATTTTTCTAACACAAGGATAATAAAATCCGAAGTAAAAGGTAAAAACGGTCCAGATTTACAACCGTTGCGGCGAGTCCAGCCACGTGTGACCAGACGAGACGTGGAAGCTAATAAATTATTCTAAAAAAGCTATTAGGAGCTTTACTAGCGGCTGTTATAGCTGTTTTAATCTTGATAAAAGTCTAGTGGTCAAAAACTCACGTCTGTAAAATGTTTTCAAACGAAGACTCGAGCAAGAGGACTTAAGTAATAATGAACGAAATGCTTGAGATAATAATTGTAACTTAACTGAGCGTTAAAAAAGTTACTCAGGGGTTAAATGATTAAGTTTTATGCTTCATGAAATCATATCGCTCACAAGCATTAAGACACACCCCAAGTCACCTAATAATGACTGTTTTTTATATATATTCTAAATAGGTTCGCGTTTGACCACATCAGCATGTTAAGTAACGATGTGGTTTAGTATGGAGCACGCTTACCAAGAAGAACTTGGTAAGCGTGCTTACTCAGGATTTAAAAGCATTCATCTTGTGTTTATGGGGAAATATAAACTCTTATATGGGGGCTTCCCCATGTGCTCTTTGGACACGGGGAATGTTCATGTATCTACGAGTTGCGTTTGTTTGCGTTTTTTGTAGCGGTGATAGCTCAGTGGTTGGCGCGGTCGTTTCATACGCTAAATGACGTATTCAAACCCTAACAATGAGCTTGAGCTGCCGGTGAAGGAAAACATCGTGAGGAAACTATGGCGTGGTGGTAGGATACGTTCTAGTACTCGACTGGCTAGCTATCACCATCAAATTGAAAATCTGTCTCCAAGCACCTAACGGTGTGTTCCAGCAACCTCACTTGAGAGTCAGTTCCATTCCAGACTAAGTGTGTTTACCATCTTTGACCACGCCGTCGCTTAACATCAGTGTTGGTCAAACACTTAGCCAGTCATTTGTCGTGTGTCTGTTTGAACTTGAAGTTCCAGTAAATAATCAACGAATCGCGCCGTAAATATAATGCTAAATTTGGTGCCTATTTTAGCAATTCAAAGACGTAGATCTCCTTAGCTACGATTTGCTCTATTCTTGGCTACACGATCACTTGCAATAATTCAAGTTGATTGGCGGTTAAAATTTAATGCAAACAATCTATTAAAATCACTTCCTGCAATCGTGACAATCTAACGGACTTCCCATCTTTGTCTTCTATAAACATTAGATGGTTAGTAAGCATTACGTTCTATTCTATGTTGATCATAGAATAGGAGGTAATGCCTACTAACCAAGGTACAACCATCAGGTTGTACCATCAAAGTCACGCCCTAAAAATTTGCGGTGTCTTAGAATTAACGGGTCTTCCGATTGTCTTGATGGGATACATTTTTGTGGTGTTATGGGAAGGGAATTTAGGACAGAACGTTATTGGTTGGTAGTCTTAAATAACACGACAGCACTGTAAGATAATATTTATAGGTTTTATATATTTCGTATTGAAAAAAGTGTCCAATTAAAGTAAGTAAGTTAGGAGCTATGGTAAGTTATTATCCTCATATCTGACTGTCTTCAGCTTAAATGATAATATAATTCTTGTGCAGGAAGTCGTCTTAGTAAGTACTACAGTGTTCAGTCGTCATGTAGTAGTGTGTAAATATTACTGAGTTACGACTGTTGAGATTAACCGTCGAAGGTCTCAAAGTAATGAGCGGCAAAGCAGCGATACCCTGGCCTTTGTTACTGGTACTTAAAGTTTTGTGTATCGCTGCAATGGTCATGGACAGGCGTTATCTCTTACCATCAGGAGAGTGTCTTGTTTAACAAAATTACAAGGCTATTGAGACCCACCATCAAATGATTCCGAGTAATTAACGCCAATACAGGGGCTTATTTTTGTTTAGAAGAAATCGCTTTTAGCGGTAAGGCCCCCAATTGTTACACAAGAATTATATTTATATTTTTCTATAGTATTAGATATAGTGCGAACAATAAAGAGTTTATCTCATATCAAATACCAATAAAAATCTTTTATTAATATGTTACACCAAAGTGACAGATCATTTTTACATTCATATTTAAAAATATCAAAATCATAACATATGTCAATATAATGAAAATGACAATTTACCTACTAATATGTCAAATATAAAATATGTAAAAAAAATATAATATCTATATATCTATTATTAGCTGCGCCCCGCTGTTTACCCGCGTGGTGATGGATGATGATGATGAAAAGTATTCTATGTTTTATTCCAGGGTCTAAAGTATCTACATGTAAAATTTCATCCAGATCCGTTCAGCCGTTCTGGCGTGATTGAGAACCAAACATTCATCCATCCATCCAAACTTCCACATTATCAAAATCAAAAAGTCATATATTCAGTTTAGGCCCTGGTAAGGCACTTATGAACGTTAAGTTACATGTTTGAATCTACCACCGGCTCGTAATTACACTTCAACTGAGAAGACTCCGGCAAGAAACTCAGCAAGGCATTTATTTGTGGATCTTTCTTTTCATATTAGGTTACAGTTTATACAGTTTATAAATATTAATACATTATGCTTACTACAATTGTCACTTAGCCAGGGGGATGCAAGTGCAGAGAGAAGCTACTACAACCATATATTCCTGTCTTCCACGTAATGAGCCACATTATAGTAGGCTTTGTCAATTAACCTCTGCTTTATAAAATCTTTGAATTTATTATAGGATTTATTTATAATATTAGTGGGATGGGATTGTTACTCAAAACTATGTGGTCAATTGGACAGGCATTCTCTTTTACCATCAGAACGTTTCGTTCAAATATACATAAACAATACAATGAAAGAAATTGCATGCGTTTTACATTGTAGAATGCATCTTCACTTCAGATCAAGGAACAATTTGGTATGTCAGTTAAAAATTTAACATTGCCATGTTCCATTGCATAGAAAATGAACAAGCTGCCGGCTTCCTTGTTTCCTGAGAGATATAACCTAGATCTTTTCAAGGCCAGAGTGAATATGTATCTTCTAAGTCTGCGTGCTTTATCTTCGACCACATCATCGCTTAACATCAGGCGAGTTGGTGGTCAAACGCGGAATTATCCGAATAAAAAAAAAAAAAGAAAAAAAAAATTCACTCTTTTTCTTTCGAAACTTATATTAGCGTGTTAGTAAGTTCAGATACTATCTTCAGATATATGCTTTTTCATCCTAACATAGATCAAAACCTTTCCTTCTTTCTTGGGCAGCCGAATAAAAACCTCTCAGCTGATGACTACGTTAGTATTTCTCTCAAACCTGTCCTGACCACATCTTCCTGTGAATACTCGTGGACCATACCTCTCAGTAACACTAGATGGAAACTTGACGCCCATCAAGCGACACCTGTACCATTGTCACTTCCTCGAAAACATTGTGGTCAGCATTGTAAGTAGAAAGTATAAAGTGAATGAATGAAATTATGAATGAGTTGGTTTTCTCTATTGTTTTTTCTTCATTCAAAAAGAAATGGGATCAGATTTTTTTCTATGGCTGTCATACTAGGTGTTTGATGTTAAGTGATGGTATTGTCGAAGATGGTAAACACACCTAGCCTGGAATGGTACTGGCTCTCAAGTGAGGCTGCCGGAACACACTTTTAGATGCTTGGCGGCAGACTTTCAAGTTGGTAGCTAGCCAGCCAAGCACTATTAAATACCCTACCACCACGCTATGGTTTCCCTCACGGCAGCACAAGCTCATTGTTGTAGTTTGAACCCACGCCCTTCGGCATGCGAATCGACCGCGCTAACCACTGAACTATCATCACTACTTCGCTACTATCGCTATTATATTGCAACGACTATTTTCTACGTCAAGTATTGGCTTATTTGTGTACAGCGAGAAAAAATATAAGGCAAATTTTTTTATGGTTGACAGGCTAGGTGTTTAACCACAGCTCACCTGATGTGACGGTGTGGTCGTAGATGGTAAAGCACACCTAGCCTCGAATGGAACTGGCTCTCAAGATTACATAGATTACAGAATTATAAGCTTTATTTTACAAATGCAATGGTGGCCAGTGGGCAGTAGCCCAGTCATTGATGGAAGTCATGAATGGATGTAGTCTGAATGAAATATTCCCATGCTCCGCGCGCTCTGACCGCAAGTCATCTTGCGGTGGCGGCCGACAATGATATTGATTTTCGTCGTTTTGCTATCATATGGGAATCATGGCTTTAAGTTTATAATGTTGGTGTACTCCTATGAGAACGATTGAATATTTTAGTATTTAAATATCTCATAGAATAGGGCTCAATGAACGACATAGAACTTTTTTTTTATGTTTGACTATCTAGTTTTGTAACCTCTGCTCACCTGATGTTAAGTTACGTTGTGGTCGAAGATGGTAAAGCACACTTAGCTTGGAATGGAACTGGCTCTCAAGTGAGGCTGCCGGAACGTACTGTTAGGTGCTTGGCGGCAGATTTTCAACTTGAGGGTGGTAGCTAGCCAGTCGAGTACCAGAAAGTACCCTAACACCACGCCATGGTTTCCTCACGATGTTTTCCTTCACCTGCAGCTCAAGCTCATTGTTGGGGTTTGAACCCACGCCCTACGGCATGCGAACTGACCACGCTAACCACTGAGCTATCAACGCTACAAATTCCAAATCGTTGCAATTTCCGGTGTTGTACATCGAATAGAGTACTTACCCGAATGTGGCGTATAGTGCGGATGGGCCGCGTGTTCGTAAGGTGCATCGAAGAGTTCTCCATAGTACCCCGTCGCGCCGCCGGCGGCGCCACCGAGTTCAGTTAACAGCTTGTACTCGTCTTTGAGACTCCATTTTGATGAGGACCAGATCTAGAAAGGAAAATTTTATTAATATGATAAATAGAGTTACTTACACTGGCATCCATGCTTTGTAAGTAAAAAAACCGGCCAAGTGCGAGTCGGACTCGCGCACGAAGGGTTCCGTACCATTATCTATAAAAAGGGCAAAAAAATCGCGTTTATTGTATGGGAGCCCCCCTTAAATATTTATTTTATTTTGTATTTAGTATTTGTTGTTTATAGCAGCAACAGAAATACATAATTGGTGAAAATTTCAACTGTCTAGCTATCGCGGTTACAGACAGACGGACGGACAGACAGACAGCGAAGTCTTGGTAATAGGGTCTCGTTTTTACCCTTTGGGTACGGAACCCTAAAAAGTAAATAAATCGGAACGTCATATTGTAGGATCGTAATTGATGACGTTAATAATGTGTTAGGATGTCCTACCAAACATTTTCATATACAATGTTATATTAAAGACTAAAGCAAAGTACCTATACGGGTTTTTAAAATAATAATGATAAGAGAAAATTAATCTTATAACCTCTTTGTATTTCTGTCTATCAATCTATAACACGTTGCGAAGAAAAAACTGAGCGAAAATAAAAGAAGCTTCAGCAGCCTAGTCGGGGAACCATCTGTCTTACAATCTAGAGTCCCGTATTCGAATCCCACGGCACATACTGTCTTTTTTTTAAGTTATGTGCATATTGCCGATGATTTCAAATAGTGAAGGAAAACATCGTGAGGAAACCTACATGTCAGAGGATTTTAAAAAAGTTCTCAAAGATATGTAAAGTCTGCCAACACACACTTGGCCAGCGTGGTGAACTAACCTTACTCTTCTCATAATGAGAAAAGTCTGGGCCCAGCAGTGGGACAGCTTTTGAAAAAATAGGGCTGATTTGGAAGGTATTAGTCCAACCGGAATTGTTTTTTTTTTTGGCTAAATCTTCATCATCATCATCGTTCTATCTATGAAGCCATTTGGATCACAACGATTAAAGTATCACTAATATCATTTATACAGAAACAATATGAACCAAAAACGAAGCTAAACCGCAACCAAGCTCAATCACGGCTCATCAGCGCGGCAATGGTGGACGGATGTGACGTCACGCCGCGCCATTCGTCACAAGATGGCGGCTATTTACGCGCCAATTCGCACTTTATTGCGAACGTCAGTAATCAGTTTTTTGCAAAAGGTTGTGGATATTGATACAAAAAGGTTATTACTGCATCAACCTTTTAACATCTCACTTGCGATATTCTACCACACTGGACGCTATTTTATACAGAATACATGTGTGCTCTTGTTCAGTGCTGTTTTTTTTTGTTAAAGTAATAAGACGAACGAGGCGCTCTCCTGATGGTAGGAGAAAACGTCTGTCCATGACCATTGCAGCGATACATAGAATTTTAAGTAGCTAAACAAAGTCCAGAGCATCGCTGTTTTGGCGTTCATTAGTTACTCATTTATTTTTAGTTTTTATATATTTTTTATATATTTAGTTCGTTCATTAGACTCGATAGTTATTCTCAACAGCCCTGTAATTTCGCTAGCTACAGTACCCTCCGACCGGAACACAGTAATGCTTACATGCCACTGCTTGGCGGTCGAATGTCTGGTACTGCGGTGGTAGGTACCTACATAGACGACCTCCTGCTAAGGAGGTCCAAGTAAAAATAACTGGATACACACTACATCTAGACATATGCGTGTTTCCACGCAATAATTTTCTTCATCGAAACGCCAGTAATATAAGCCAGCACATACATTCTAAAAAGGTTATGGGCCCAGGATGGAATCGATGACATTGCGATTGCGAGGCAAATCTCCTAAGTGGACACGGCGCATCATTACAAAACATCATCACTATCATAGTCAACTCTCCCAACACACGCCACTCAACCTTATCTTCGGCTTTTCGCTTCCAACTACTGCTAGCTGTCCTACAAAATAATTACGATTACACTCAGCCTAATTTCAGTTGCTTAGACGGTTATCGGGGCGTGGTGAAAATACAGACTGACAATAAATAAAGTGACGCATATACATACATGCCAGAGATTAGTACCATAGTTATTCATAAAAACTACTTACGTTTGAGTATATCTGATCGCCATTGTAATGACTTCTTTGTCTTTTTACGTCATCTTCTGAGTGGCTGTTGAAGTCTCTATTCTCATCTGTGGACAAAATAACATTTATTAGACATGCTACTTACTTACTTTCAACGAGGTTTTTGTCAACATCATAAATTTGTTCTTTATTTTATTTTATTTTTTATTGTAGGCTTGCGTTTGACCGCATTGTTTATGTCATTGGGTTTACTCTTTAGTAAAATAAGGTTTAATTAGCGTTTAGCGAGAGCAAATCTTTTAGCTTTATAATAATTTATTTTAATTCAAACTTTAAGCCACAAAGGAGTGGAATTTAGAAGTTATAATAAGGCCACAATTTTAGCAGTAAATTTAATAGCACAGTAAATCTTGCGCGTCTCGGTTGGTGAGTACAGGCGTGGCTGAAGAAATAGTGATGTGCTTGAAAATATCGATGACTAATATCGATAATCGACATTATGGAGCTATTTTTAAATTGAAATAAAACAACAATTTTGTATGTGTGAGTGATAATTTGAAAATTCTAATTTTATTAAGGAAATAAACATGGCTTTATTTTTATTATTAATATCGGTATTCAAACTTTCATCTCTTCTATATTTATGTTATAGTTTTGTATTCTCCTATATGCATATCCTCGTTATTGACACACTCCGTCTTTTTCTTCCTCTGATTCTTTCATAGGTAAGGTTGCCTGGAAGAGTTCGCTTTTAGCGATAAGGTCGCCAGTCGTACACCAGTTAACTAAGTTTATTTCTTCTGTATTGTATATTTTTTTAGTGTGTACAATAAAGAGTTAATCAATCAATCATCTCCAATTCCGCTTCCAACCGGTCTTAATTTAAGTCAATGGGGAAGCCTATGTCATCAGTGGACGTCCTAGAGCTGAGATAATGATTATGATGATGATAAATATCGATCGAATATCGATCATATTGATAGAAATAACACCCATGAAGCTCTAGATAAAAATACAAACTCATAAAAATCTGTTGGAACTAATGATTACAAATAAGTTTTTTATTTAGGTTGTCCTTTAATCAATTCAAAATTCAAAATTCAAAATTCAAAACCATTTATTCAAACTAGGCTGAGAATCAGCACTTTTCGAACGTCGAAATTACATAAGACAGTCCCCCAAAACGCCCACCCGTCACCACTTCCTAGTGCTTTAGCTGGGAAGAAGAAGTGGCGCAACAAACTCCCCAGCAGCACAATTGTGAATTAAATTAATAACAAAACTTAAATTCACAATAAATTGTGAATTTAAGTTTTAAAAAATCCATATTTATAGAAACTTTACTATTATCAGTTCTGATTTAAGATGCCACACGATGAATAATGGTATGAAATACATCAAATTTTAATCTTTAGGCAGATGAAATAGCAAGCTAAAGCAGCGTCAGCAAAAAAGTTATCGATAAATTTTTCCTACATCACTAGTTTTTATAACCAAAAAGAACATCGTTACCGGTGCAAGTACAGGCTAAGCTCCTGTAACATTACTTACAAGTTTTCTTCGAACAGAGTTAGTACAAGTGGGCCCATGTGGCTCGTTGGGAAAATATTTCAAATACGCATAGAATTTAGATGAAATTTCTTACTGCACTAACTAAAGCTAAAAAGCACTTTGGTTAAAGTGCTTAATTGTCTAAAAAGGAAATATTATTTCCTATTTAACGTGTTTATGTGTAGTCGAAATGGCTAGAGTTGAACTAATTTTCTTTTATATTTGATAGGCGAGGTGTTTGACCACAGCTTAAGTGATGTTTAGTGACAATGTGGCTGAAAATGGTACTAATTTGGCATGGAAACTGACTATAAAGTAAGGGTGCTAGAACAGACGGTGGCAGACTTTTAACTTGAGAGTGGTAGCTAGCCAGCCGAGTCCTAAAAAGTCTACCACAATGTTAAGGAAGTGAACCATTTTATGGTCCAAAGTATAATCACATGCTCCTGTGTGAAAACCCAAATGAAAGTAAAAGAAATTGAAGATATGTTTAATGATAATAGTAGATAAGTGTTATGATATAATTTCTGCTTATAGCTACGATCAGAAAAAGGTGTCATTGTATGTATGTATGTCTATGTATATAAGTTAAATTCTCATGCATTAAATACTGTGGGTATCCATTTACGGCGGTGACTACTTACCATTAAGTGGCCAGCTTAATATAAAGGCTAATCCAAAACCAGACAAATAACAGAAATGTGAGACTGTCCAGAATCTTTTGGTAGCCCAGCATCAGGACCGTACTATGGAAAGAGCGCTCAGTATGAACGCTTTGTCACAAAAACTGACCTTGGTCTTCGTGTCGTTTCCTCTTCAAGCCGGCTGTGGTCCCGTTGTGCAGTGCATCCACTTGCTCGATGCCCAGGATGCCGTTGATGCTGTAGCTGCCCGTGTTGGTGACGTGCTGCTCTGTCGTGGGGGAGAGGACAGCTGTCGTGCCAGGAGCGTTGCCGGCGTGCGTTATCACCTTGGGAATACAGTTCAAAATGAGACAGTTTTTTCAAAACGTTACCTAACATTAAGGGGGGGTCGTTGTATATGACCTCTATCGTAAAACAAGAAACAGATATTGGTTATTTAGGTACTTCTTCCTTGCTTAGACTCTCAGTACAAAAGTTACGTTAGAACGTAGAGTCAAAAACGTTTGGCACTTATCCAAGGAAAATTCGACAAGAAAAAATAGGATACAGTACAGTTCAGTACGTACTTAGTCTGAAATGAGACTAGTTAAATATTGACAGATTGGTAATGTTTGTAGCAAGGTTAAAGATTTTTAGGTTGCAGAATAGAATAATAGATTTTTATTGCCCTGACTATAAATTTTATTTGATCGGATTCAAAAGCTATAAAGCGTTGGGTCGATTCCCACGAGGCCAAACATTTATATGATGATAATTGTTTGTTCTATATCAGGATGTATGGTATCATACATATTAAGTATTGACAAAAAAAAATAAGTGTAAATCAGTTATTTGGTTCCCATAGCTTTGCTTAGTTTTGGGCTAGATGGGGGCTGTAAAAAGTTCTACGATATTAATTATTTGAAAAAATTAGATATTTAAAAATTGTCGTTAGATATATATTTAATTAAATCTTAGTCACTGTTGTAATTAATTCGACTTTTAAGCGGAAATACTTTAAAAATATATCTCTTGAATACTCAAGATAAACTTTTGCAAACTTTAACGCCTGAATCAATCAATCACTAAAAACATTTTCAAAAGCTGAAAGCAAGTGAAGTATACTTACAGAGACTACGCTCCCCTGCGCGGAGCTAATTTCCTGCTCTTGTTGCTGCTGTTGTTGCTGATTGTGCGCGTGTTTCGCTTTCTCTGCCGCCTTATTTCTCACGATCCTGGGGACAAAATATATACCTTAGTATCAAATTTATTTTACGGTAAAAGCACTTACGAAGATCGATATAAAAGTTCTTTTTTATTGTTGACAAGTTAGGGTCTGACTACAGCTCACCTAATGTTGACGGTGTGGTCGATGATAGTAAAGCTCACCTAACCTGGGATGGAACTGGCTCTCATGTGAGGCTACCGGAAAACACCGTTAGGTGTTTCGCGGTAGATTTTCAACTTGAAGCCAAGTACTAGAAACTCTACCACCATGTTATGGCTGTTAGTAGGTTACGATGTCTTTCCTTCATCGGCAGCTTAAGCGTGTTGGGATTAGAACCTTTGCTTTTCGGCGTATGAACCCACCGCGCTAATCACTGAACTATCATCCCTACAAAAACATCATAGATAACTAGATATAAAAGTTATACAAATAATGAGTGTAATTTCCAAGTTACGATTACACAAAGCACGCAATTAGGCGCAATGACATGAATAATCCATTACCGTAGTGTGGAGGGCCAAAAAATGCGGTTAGGCTCCTCTCTTAGCCACCGGTGCAACTAGTGCTGGGAAACGGGAGACTTGAAATAAGTATCTATCAAGACTCAAAAACATTAGTTATACATGGAGTGTAAGAGTATTCTTAGGACTAGGTTCACGATACACATAACTTTGAGTAACAAAACAAAGTCTAGGGCTTCGCTGATTTAGCGCTAATTGAGGCATTAGATAGTCTCAACAGCCTTGTAATTTCGCTAGCTGCGGTAAGTACCCTCCGAACTGGAACACAGTAATGTTAACACACTACTGCTTGTTGGCAGAATATCTGGTACTGCGGTGGTACCTCCCAGACGTCCTCCTGCTAAGGATACCTACCACAAAGTAACTGGATATCAGATTCTATGTTACAATTCGATTCTTCTAGATTAGCGTGTTAATCTTCTTCGTATCCTATTTTCTTTGTCTTACCTATTATTATGGTCGTAATAGATTACAGTAAAAATAATATTCACTTATTAGTATTACATCATCAGCCACAGCACGTCCACTGCTGGACATAGGCCTCCTCCTTGGGTTTGCCAATAATCGCCACGCTTGGCAGGCGGGTTGGCGAGCGCAGTTAGGTGTGATTGTTCAAGGAAGACGCTGCTGCCCATCTTCCGGATTACATCCCTTAGCCGACTCTTACGGCAACCACGGGTAGAGAAGGTGGGGTACTATTCTTACGCCGGTACCACCACGGGACTTATTAGTATCTTATAACACAATTCTAGAGACACTAGTTGTACGCACAGAACTTGGCTATATACTAGTCTAAAACTTAAAAGCTATGATGCACTTGAAGCGATATTTATTTCTATCTACAGGAGGTAATACTGCTTGTGATAATATAATTTTCCACCGGTCTTGTTTTATGTTCAGTCTTATTATTTTTCCCATCTCTATTGCGTTATAATTTCAATACCGCAATGAATCAGACGGCACGCGTCGCGACATCCTTCTGCAATATAGCGAACTGCGTTCGCGATTTGTTACGCTTCCGTCGGCTGTAAAAAACGTGGGTGTGCGACCGGTTTTATATTATAAAGTTTAGATTGGGTGTTTTGGGATGATATTCCAAAGTTTTGATCAACATTTTTTCTAAGTAAAATCTATGAATTTTTAATAGTACCTACGCTCGACTATAGAACCTACCTATCGTCAACGCCTGACCTGACCGTTCGTTCGTTAACTTATCTTGAACAGAACGTCTGGAAGAAGAAAACAGTTTTGTAGAAAAATTCATAAATCTAAAACCTCAAAATTCAAATGAATAAGATTATATTAATAACTAATCTTTTAGAAATCTAGATAAGTAAGTACATAGTTAGTTGGCGGCAGATTTTCAATGTGATAGCAAGCCAGCCCAGTACCTACTATTTTTTTTTATGGCTGACAGGCTCACAGCTCACCTGATGTTAAGTGACAGTGACGGTGTGATCGAAGATGGTAAAGCACACCTAGCCTGGAATGGAACTGGCTCTCAAGTGAGGTTGCCGGAACATACGTTAGATGCTTGGCGGCAGAGTTTCAACTTGAGGGTGGTAGCTAGCCAGCCGAGTACTAGAAAGTACCCTAGCACCACGCTATGGCTTCCTCACGATGTTTTCCTTCACCGGCAGCTCAAGCTCATTGTTGGGGTTTGATCCCACGCCCTTCGGCATGCGCACCTACCGCGCTAACCAATGAGCCATCATCGCTACGAAAGTACTCTACCACCACACTGTGGTTTCGTCCACGATGTTCACCTTCAGAGGCAGCTCAAACTCATTGTTGGGATTCGAAGCCACGCCCTTCGGCATGTGTACCGATCTGGTTAACCACGCTATCATCATGCAGATACATATAGGTTTACGCCATTAGCAAAAACTACCATATAAGTAAAATTTTTGAGTACAACAAATTGCAGACGAAACTAGCAAAAACTAATTTATAAAGGGCGATACTTCAACTCCATAATGACATTTACATAGAAATATAAATAAAATTACAAAAAGCCGGCGCACCGGCACGCTGTCTCTCGTAAATCACGAATATTTGCCAACAATAAAAGCACTTGCATTATGACGTGACCTGTCTCAAATTACAACCGACGTCAAATATATTGGTCAATGTACTTTATTTTTATTTTATGGTAGAATATCCGCTTCAAGAACTGTAGAGCCTGGGTTGGATTTTCACCAGAACAAACATTTATGTGACGATAAATGGCGATAAAAGTGCCGTGGTGGTGCCAGCGTAAGAATAGTACCCCACCCTCTCTACCCGTGGTTGCCGTAAGAGTCGGCTAAGGGATGTAATCCGGAAGATGGGCAGCAGCGTCTTCCTTGAGCAATCACACCTAACTGCGCTCGCCAACCCGCCTGCCAAGCGTGGCAACTATTGGCAAAACCCCCCCAGCAGGAGGTCTATGTATAGCAGTGGACTACCAATGGCTGATGATGTGATGTGTGTGTGTGTAATGGCGCTGTGCGAAATGTCCGACGATATTTATTCATTATTCTTTCAATGATTGACAGACTATGCCTTTGACCACAGCATAGCTGATGTTAAGTGACGTTGTGGTCGAAAATGATGAACACAACTAACCTGGAATGAAACTGGCTAACAAGTGCGGCTGTAGAAACACCGTTAGGTGCTGGTAGCTTTTTAACTTGAGGGTAGTTAGTCAGTCGAGTACTATAAAGTACTTTACGACCATGCTATGGTTTTCTCGCGATGTTTTTTTTTTACCGGTAACTCAAGCTCAGCGTTGGAATGTGAATCCACGCCCTTCAGCATGTAAGCCAACGCTAAACACTGAGCTATCATTGCTACTACATCTTGCTAAAACTTCAATTTATTTAAAAAGAAAAGTATGAAAACAAAAATTGTACATAATTATGTTTTGACTGGGACATAATCGCGTACAAAATACTATACATTTGTTTTGTTCTGTCAACGTTACAACGTCTTATATAAAATGGTCAAAACGTCGACGTAAATAAACATAGCTAATTTTATGCTATTTTATATATATTTTTTTTAATAGTATTTTGTGTTTTATTAAGTCCCGGTGATAAATATAATGGTTATCTAATTTATTTTATTTTGAGACACTTAAAACTAAAACTTTTCACTGGCAGAATGCACAAAGTACGGTGCCAAAAATATAAATTATAAAAATAAACAATTATATTTTACTACGCATTTTCATTCTTGAACTTTGCATTTCTACCAGATTCCCGCGTCTGTTCAAGTTTCAAACAGACTGTAAGAGATACCATTAAAACGTTAGGGTTAAAACATGACCACGACTGGTAACCCTTTCCGGAAACGGATATGATCATCGTGCTTTTTGCGGTTCTGCCATCGCTCGCCATTCAGATTTTTACGAGTAAAATTTAATTTAATAATGCCTATGTACTTAGGTTACGTATATAAGTAAGTATTTAGGAGAAATAGACAAGTTAACATAACGTCCGAATGTGATTATTTTTTTCTTAAATATTAAAAAAAAAACAAGCTGAAGAGTTTAAAAAAATTATAACCCGACTGCGAATAAAATTGCTATAATTAAAGGAAAAAAAAACTTATTTAGATACCCTATTTGATAGGTTTGGTTAATTTATTTTTTATTAATGTATTACTATTTCACACCAAAAATCCATATTGATTATTTTTTCAAACCACTAAGGACACTTAGGTTATAGAGACAAATCTAACGATACCTTAATTGTCATAATCCATTCGGCCGTTTAGAAAATACGAGGTTGTAAAGAAATTTACGTACATTATATACAAGATACGCGCGAAAAACATAACTTTTCCTTGGCAGTCTATAAAGGCGAAGAAAAGTATCATAAAATACGAAAAAGTGCGTCCAAAACTCCTAGTCATAAACAAATAATAACAATTACAGCACCATCATCAATCAACATCTTCGCGAAGACTCTATTACACACCCTAATCTGACCTTTTTGATGAGTTTGCGAGACAATTTTTGCATATGTCAACCCACGCGGCCCGGCCAATAATTCAGCGAGAGCGCGCCGCGATCCATCATGGCGGAATGAACTGTCACGAGGAGCGGGAAAATGGTAAAATCAAAATGGAGGATAGTTGGCTAATTTTATGTTTTTTGCTGGCTTGGGGAATAGTTTCAATAACTAGATAGTTCCAATGTTACCACATTATTATTAGTACCTGGATGACCGAGCTTTTCTCGGCCGAAACCACGGATAAAACGACGTTTACTAAAAATAAAACCAAGCTAGATCGATTTTTCGCCCCCGAAACCCGCTGCATACTAAATTTCATGAAAATCGTTGGAGCCCTTTCCGAGATTCAGATTTTATATATATTTATATATATACATATATACAAGAATAGCACGTTTAAAGGTATTAGATAGATGTACATAAGTAAATGCTTCTTATTTAATAAAACACTGGATTTAAATAAGAGTAGTATTAAAAAAACTGTTATAAAACATAGAAAAAATTCTCAAAAAACAAAATACCTACACGTTGACACCTAACACAAAAAAATCCAACATAAAACGCGCGCCAACATATTATTCAGCTTGCCAGCGAAAAAAATTCAAATGTCAAACTGGGGCTGCCAGAGTTATAGCTTCAATTACTGCGGCGCGACCCGATTAAATTGTCTTGGCGTTTTGCAAGTTGGCTTTTTGCGTTTTTATAAGGGAGTTTTATGATCATCACTTGCCTGTTTCTGATGAATACGAAGTTTGCAGTCAATTTGAATTTACTATATCACCGATAAGTTGTCTCAATAGACATGCTAAAAGAAAGATGATAGGTTAATTTTTTTTTCAAGATACTAAGCGGTGTAAATATTACTAGCTACATTACTTCCCAGTTTTCAAAGGCACTCATTGGTCTTATCTATATAAAACAAAAAAATACTTTATGTTAGTATTTATTTAAAGAATCCGCCAATACAGTGACCAATAGGTACACCGATATACTAAAAATGTAATTAGGAAATAACAAAATGTCATTGTTACAGCAATTTTACAGGCAAAGACGGCATGTATTATAATCATATACCTATTCAGTCAAAAGCAATAAAAGATAAACATTTTGTAAATATTCAGTCAAAATTTAAAAAATACATATACGAGTTGGTCGTTGTTACGTGGTCAAGGATAAACTAGATACATAAATATTAACAATACATTAATTTCATGTCACAGTCAATATTGTGGATAGCCCGCTTGAAACTACCAAAAGTGCTAATAAAAAGTTTCAAGGAATGTTCGTTAAGCAAACTATAATATTAAGCAGCTTATTAGTCTATTTAGAGGCATATTTTTACAGAGGTTGGTATAATATTTAGGATTCGTTAAGACTTTGGGCCTCGAAGTCCGAAAAACGGTTAGACTGATTTGGTTAATGTTTGCAATAAATAGTCCTACCGTAATAAGATTTTTTAGTAAAGAAAATTTGATACAATAACTTTATTCTGTCTATGAGGACTAATGTGGTGTTCACGTGTGAACAACGGGCAACTTGAGGGTGGTAGCTAGCCAGCCTAGTACTAGAAAGTACCCTACCACCACGCTATGGTTTCCTCACGATGTTTTCCTTCACCGGCAGCTCAAGCTCATTGTTGGGATTTAAACCCACGCCCTTCGGCATGCGAACCGACCACGCTAACCACTGAGCTATCATCGCTACAATAAAACTATATATAAAAATAGTGGTGTTTTATTCTTCTATAACATGTTCTGAAATAGCAATGCTATACGCAGAGTAATCTACATCTCAATACCTACCGCACCCCGGTCCATTTCAAATCGCCATGAGGGGCGCAAGTCCATTATTGAACAATAAACCAGGATTACTCTCGAGGGTTACTATAAATCGTATTACTTTGACTCTATTTGCTAATTTTTGGGTATTGCTACGTTTGGGTAAATGGAACTTGAAAACGCGTTAAAAATTGACACTTTTATTACAAGCAGACCCAAAAACAATCTTAATGGATATATTTTAAATGATCGGTTACTTTTTGTTTGGATAGTTGTATGGATATTTGTAGCTACTATTTTATGTCCATAATATTTTGAAAATGCATGATCATATAAAATAATTGAATAGTTGAAATTATTAAAGAAATTAATTTAATTTTGAAACAAACAAAGACAGGCAGTTTTAAAATAGGGGCTCGTCTCAGCATAATACTGGTCATAATAAGTGGTGTGACCAGTGCTGGGCTTCCGGTGAGCACTTGTTGGTAAAGCAAAATACACATAAACATATTATACGATATATTATTATATTGTATAGCACACGGCACTATCTATCTCTAAATGAAACAAAGATTTTACAATGTAACAAATAACTGACATAATATTTATAAGTTTTTTTTTTGTTGTAAATACGCAAATATGGAACAACGATGTGACATCACCGCACTAATCCCTAAACGAATTTAAAAACTGCAAACAATCAAACTTGACAAAAACCAAAATACTATATCCTAAAGCCATTTCCCTCTCAATACGATGCCAATACGACCCCTAAGTGCATCAGGCACGCGATCGACACGTGACCGACACGTGAGGATGGGGAAGAAAAGTGACCGACAAGGAGCCGACAGAGCTGGCACGAGGCCGGGAAGAGTCAGTGACAGAGAAGCGTGCAGCTAATGTTGATCGGAACTCGTCAGGTCAGTTGATGTGAAATGAAGATGTAGTTGACTGGAAGTTTAGTATAAGGAAAGGAAAGTTTTGTTGAAAGTTGTTCGACCATCATCTACTTTTGTAGATGAGGAACTCAACCAAATCTGGGTGGTTTCAAATCACGAGCGAAATGACTTTTAATACGGAACGAACTCTGAAATTGCGAAATTAATTAAGCAGTTTCACATGCCGATAGACTTATGTGCAAGGCCGCATAGAAGGCAGGAGACATCGTGGTCGGTCTCTGAATCGTTGAATTGACCTTATTAAATAATCTATACAAAAACAAAAAATCTGCCATTCTATTAATTCTATTCGTAGACCACACTAATATTACACTTAATATTGCGAAAAAGTAGGTGCATGATACCTATTTCAAATTGCAACTGTCACGGTCAGTCCAAACAATGTTTTTACCATCAGTCTGCTACGCAGTTCAAACGACCCGCTGGTAGAGTGACTTTAAAAATGCAATTTTTTTTATCACTGCCTAAACTAATTTCCCTTAAACACTCCAATTTAAGTGTTGCCAGCTCACAAATCCACACGGCTAATTGCGTGTTGCCAGATAAGATAAAACTCCCACATTATAGGGAGTTGTGGGTTATTAGTTTACCCGACGTGTGTCAATGTTTAACGATTCTAATCTGACACGCTACCGTTTATTAATTTAGGGTTAGATATTTTTTATCTGTTGCAATTATTGAGATTGTCGACGAGGTGATCGGCGTGGAAATATAATCAACTTATATCCAAATTGTCTGCTCTTTGTGTTCTTAGTGTACTTGTACACTTGTTGCACTGATAGCTCAGTGGTTAACCAAATCCGTTCATATGTCGAAGGACGTGTATTATCATATGGTATCATATCGTATTATTATATGGTATCATATCATACATATGTATCATATAGCGAATTTTTATTGTAAATATATATAACATTAAAGAAATGGAACAGTCAGACTTATAATAAACATCAAATATAATATCAACGTCACACAAATGTTTGTCTTGTGTGGGAATCGAATCCACGCCCCACAGCTCAAGAACCATACCTACTATCAATTGACAATAGCCTCACAATGTTTTCTTTCACTGGCAGCTTAAGCTTGTTGGGATTTAAGCCTGAGCTTTTCAGCGTGTGAACCGACCGCGCTAACCACTGAGCTATCATCGCTAAAAAATTAGCGTGTACGCAAAAAACCGCATTGATTTCATTATAAGTTTTCCCATATTTTACTATAACCTTTTTCCAAAGAACACTTCACAAAATAACAATAAAATGAATAACCTATCCTGTTTCTATGAAGCAAAACATTTCTACCATGATGTCGAACAATACGGATGAAATTCGGGAATTATTCTCGTCACGTATGGCAACATGGACCCTACTACATCAACTTACGGCACGTTTTTGTTTATTTGATTGAGATAAAAGGAAAGAGTTGTGGAGCTATAGAATAAGCGATAGAGTAAAAATTAATAAAAAATTTTAATATAATTTCCATTATAAAATCACGGAAACAACTATGTTGACGGTTTCTTTAAAATCAGCTTCAACTACAAATGAAAATTTCTCGTCGAAAATGTCTTACGACACAACATAAACGACATAGTTTGTAAAATTATAAAACTAGCTTAAAATCAAATGACGATCTTTTAAACCTTTGATCGTCTAACAAAAAAAAAGTGGGGATTGCCGGCAGAAGTGATAACTTTGATAGCAGCATGTCGGTGACGCATTCACATAAACATGTCGGTGAAGCGTAACCATATGTTGCCCATACCAAAAAAAAAACGCTCAAAGCACTTTACAATAAATCAATTTATTTCGCATAAATTTTAAGCACATTAAAATAAACCCAATGGCCCCGAACCGAATTCGGAAACCAATGGCTTCTCTCGATATCTTAATCAAGCACAAAATGCCAAAGGCAAACTTAAAAACTAAACAATTTTTTATTATACAATTACCTACATGAATATTGAATATACCTACCAATACCTATCTATATGTATATGTATATATCTATATGTGTGTATATGTGTGTGTGCGAGCGTGTGTTAAATGTGTGTATGAGTGGATGTGTAGTGTGTGCGTGTGGGTACTTGTGTATTCTTGATATTATGATACATCTAAGTCAGTAGCATATGTTCTAAACTATCATAGCCAAATGTATTTAGCCAAGTTAATATATCAATCAATCAATCAGAAAATCACTTAAGTGATTTTATTCTCAAATAATTAAAAAAAATCATCTCTAATTTCAGGTAACGTGCCCAAAATGATGGCTGCGTTAGATTGCGAGACAATTAGAATCAATAAATTATTTATTTTCCCCACTACCCGCGTACTCCACGGCTCGTCAATGGGTTGCGTGTCGAAACGAAAGCGCGTCGGAAGCTCGGGGGAGCAAAGATGGCGTCTTCGGAAGTAGACACGTGCTCCGAACGCACCGGACTTCCTACCTACCATACATTGAATTATTGCCGTCCTGACAATAAAGCTGAATAGTTGTTAAAGTCCTATAATGTATACAGGGTGCTTACAACGCTCATACCGAAGCTTGACTTATTGTTTTCTTGCTAACCGAAAGATGTTCCGACCAGTCATCAGATGGGTGACAGTGAGTGGCTATTATTTTTGAGTACTGCCGTGGAATGATACTTTAAATTGTCAAGCCTAGTTGATTTTTCGTCATATAGTCAGTCTTTTAGGTGGTACATCAACTCTGACACTAGGGATGGCCAGTATACGAAGTTATTTGTGTTACAATATTGATATATGACCAGGATAATGTATATATGTAGGTAGCAAAGAACAAAATTAGCTATTGAACAAAAACATAAAGATTATAGTTATTTTTGGAAAATAGATTCAGTCATATTAGGCATGTGATCGTGTACACCAAGCAGAGAAGATTACGTCACGCCGTGCGAAACGCTGTTGACATTTTTGTGAACCAATCAGATATGATTGTTTTACACGGTGTGACATCATTCAATGGCCATGCCAGTTCTGGCCATTTTCGCGATAAGTTTTAACTGGTTTTCGATATTGTAAAATACATAAAGTAAATTAACAATGTTCAAAGAAGAACACATTTTGAGGAAAACTAAATATCAAAGTACAATATTAACTAATTATTCAAATTTTCCCAACTAGCCTTTTGTGTGTGAGAGGTTCTGCTATTAATAATAAAGAATTACTAAATAATAGCTGCGGTGTTACCTACTATATTTTTTCGGGATAAAAGTAATAAAGCTTATGTGTTAATCCAGGGTGTCATCTACCTCCATACCAAATTTTATCAAAATTTGTCCAGCCGTTTGAGTGTGAAGAAGTAACAGACGTACAAACACAATTACACACTTACAAACTTTCGCCTTTATAATATTAGTGAGATTAACATTTCATATGCATGCACTAGGTGGTAAATACACTACTTCTGTCGACAAGCAGTAGTGTGTAAGCATTGTTGTGTTCCAGTTTGAAGGGTACTGCAGCTAGCGAAATTACAATTATAAGGCTGTTGAGACTAACTATCGAAAGTTTCAAAGTAATGAGCCCCATCACAGCGTTGCCCTGGACTTTATTTTACTACTTAAGATTCTGTATATCGCTGCAATGGTCATGAATAGGCAATATCTCTTACCATCAGAAGAGCGTTACTTTACTCTGATTACTTTCACATTAAAAAAATCTTGTTTATGTGAACCCAACATAAAACTAAAACACCCTGTATAGCAGTTATAAGTATGTCTATATTTTCTCTTTGTGTTTTTTTCACAGTAGATATTTGTGATTTAGGTTAGATATGACAAGGTTTCTCGATTAGCTAACGATTCTGGATATTGTTGGTTATCGATAGATTTATTGTGTTCTTGATGGAGATATCGCTGTCAGACTAATGGAATAGAAAAAATTGGGGCAGAGATTTTGCAGAATATCTGGTACCTAGGTGACCTCTTGCTATGAAGACCTGCCACCAAGTAATTGAAATAATACGCATTATTCTAGAAACGCGCTTTGGCCGATTTACCTGAAACATAATTTCGCTATGCCAAACATCCACGCGGACGGAATCGCGGGCCAAGCTAGTATAATAATAAAAATAACTGTTTTATTAATGCGAGATTAGATATTATAATTATATCGGATGCTCCGACTATCTGCTATCGGATGCTTCAAGAAAGAGGTCAGTCGTCGAATCCAACTCGGCTGGGCAGCGTTCGGAAAACTGCGCAACATTTTTTCGTCTGAATTACCTCAGTGCCTCAAGTCGAAAGTCTTCGACCAGTGTGTGTTACCGGTGATGACTTATGGTGCTGAAACGTGGTCTCTGACTGTGTGCCTCCTTGATAAGCTCAAAGTCGCACAACGAGCTATGGAGAGGGCTATGCTCGGAGTTTCCCTACGAGATCGAATCAGAAATGAGGAGATCCGTAGACGAACCAAAGTTACCGACATAGCCCAGCGGATTAGCAAGTTGAAGTGGCAATGGGCAGGGCACATAGCACGCAGAACTGATGGCCGATGGGGCTGCAAAGTTCTGGAGTGGAGACCACGGACCGGCAAGCGCAGCGTAGGACGTCCACCCACAAGGTGGACAGACGACCTCGTAAGAACCGCAGGTTCGCGCTGGATGCGAGCCGCTTCCAACAGGTCTTTATGGAGGTCAATAGGGGAGGCCTATGTCCAGCAGTGGACGTCCTACGGCTGAAATGATGATGATGATGATGATGGATGCTCCGACTATAGTTTGTAGCGATGATAGCTCAGTGGTTAGCGCGGTCGGTTCGCATGCCGAAGGGCGTGGGTTCAAACCCCAACAATGAGCTTGAGCTGCCGGTGAAGGAAAACATCGTGAGGAAACCATAGTGTGGTGGTAGGATACTTTCTAGTACTCGGCTGGCTAGCTACCACCCTCAAGTTGAAAATCTGCCGCCAAGCATCTAACGGTGTGTTCCGGCAGCAACTTGAGAACCAGTTCTATTCCAGGCTAGGTGTGCTTTACCATCTTCGACCACACCGTCACTTAACATCAGGTGAGTTGTGGTCAAATACCTAACCTGGCAGCTATAAAAAAAATAGTTTCGGCCATATCCGATGGTCTTCTTCATGGAGACAAACCTAAGTACAACACGCAAAAAAATTAAAAAAACAAAAATGTATCAAGACCACGTCAGCATGTATTGCCCGCTGTAGTGCTAACATTCTCACCTATTGATGCTGGAGACGGACGGCACGTTATCCTGGCTGCAGATCCCTTCACTCAGCAGTCTGTCTCTGATTTCCCACGCGAACATGGTCGGGTTTTCTCTCTTGTACGCAGCGATAGCGTCCACTACAGGCGGAGTTGCCACTTTGGGCTTCGAGCCGCCGATAACGCCGGCTTTGAAACTGCCTGTTTCGTAGTACCTGGGAATAAGAGAGTATATACTTAATAACATATTCTGTCCTACTAATTATTGTAAATGCGAATGTGAGTTTATTACGCCTTTACACTTAAACTACTCAACCGATCTGGGTGAAATTTTGCATGTAGGTTAGGTCTTGGAATAAGACAGGATGCTTATCATCATCATCATCATCTATCATCAGGCGGGGCGCAGCTAGTAATATTATAAATGTAAAAGTTTGTAATGGTGGATGAATGGATGTTTGTTACTCATTCAAGCAAAAACTATGAAACGGATTTGGATGAAATTTGGCACACATATAGTTAATGGTTTGGATTAACATGTAGAAAAGTTTAATACTGCAAAATGTATAAAGTTTTTCTTAAATTCCACTCGGAAGAAGTCGCGGGCTTTTTTTTAATGGCTGACAGGCTAGGTGTTTGTCCACAACTCACCTGATGTTAAGTGACGGTGTGGTCGAAGATGGTAAAGCACA
Source organism: Biston stratarius (assembly GCA_950106695.1). Taxonomy (NCBI): domain Eukaryota; kingdom Metazoa; phylum Arthropoda; class Insecta; order Lepidoptera; family Geometridae; genus Biston; species Biston stratarius. Next base: position 8,885,253 of record OX467108.1, read on the forward strand.
CCTAGCTTGGAATAGAACTGGCTCTCAAGTGAGGCTGCCGGAACACACCGTTAGATGCTTGGCTGCTGATTTTCAACTTGAGGGCGGTAGCTAGCCAGCCGAGTACTAGAGAGTACCCTATCATCACGCTATGGTTTCCTCACGATGTTTTCCTTCACCGGCAGCTCAAGCTCATTGTTGGGGTTTGAACCCACGCCTTTCGGCATGCGAACCGACTGCGCTAACCACTGAGCTATCATCGCTACAACTACTACTTCTACTACTTTCTTATACAAAATTATAATGCTGTAAATCCATTTTAAAATCAATTTTCACCAATGGCTTATCAATAAATCAACGGAACAAAATCTATTGCTAAAAAAACTGTACACTCCGATTAAAAAATCCAATCAAAAAACGCTGCAACACAAAAAGAGCAACATAAATCAACTGCAACCGGGGGTAGTTTCCACCCCTACCTATTTGACAATCTAATTATTACTGTCATAAAACCCGTCCATTATTTTATTGATCAGGAATTTAATTTTCTTGTTGCTAATGCCATGTCCCATGAGTGAGGGCGTGAATACACTTCAGAAACAAGTGCGATTGTTGTCCCGAAGCCCGTGTTGGGAAGGGGTGATTATAGCTGATTTGGGATTTCGATTGTGATAACTTCAACGGATTTCTTTGGTTTTATTTAACCAAAAACAAAACTAAATATCCTAAGACATTTCACACTGTACCGTCTAGCCCCAAACTAGGCAAAGATAGTACTACAGGAAACAGATAACTGATAGAATACTTAAATATTTTTTACTTGGTGGTAGATTTCCTTAGCAGGAGGTCGTCTAGGTAAGTACCACCGCAGTACCAGATATTCTGCCGCAAAGCAGTAGTGTGTAAACATTACTGTGTTCCGGTTTGAAGGGTACTGCAGCTAGCGAAATTACAGGGCTGTTGAGACTAACCATCTAATCTCAAAGTAATGAGCGCCAAGGCAGCGATGCCCTGGACTTTGTTTTACTACTCAAAGTTCTGTGTATTACTGCAAGGGTCATGGACAGGCGTTATCTCTTAACATCATGAGAGCGTCTCGTTCATCTCATTACTGTTACATAAAAAAAAAAAAAAATTATAGCCATAGACAATCCTTTTGGCTCATTGATAGTTTATCTACTTTAAAAGCTTTAGGAACGTTGGTTCCAACATTTGTGTGTGAAATGTTTGTTCTGTGTCTGGATGTACTGTGTTATATAAGTATGTATTTATTTACGTCAGCGTGGAATTTAGCAAAAAGTTTGTTCAGTTCGCAGAATTTACGAAAAGTGAATCCTACTAATATTATAAATGTGAAAGTTTTGTATGTTTGAATGTTTCTTCATGCAATAAAAAAAATTACGGGTTTTGGGTGCCTTCTAGTCACGAGTGAATCGGTTTATTCTAGACGAGCGTGTTCCAATATACACGTATCTTCGTTTAACATCAGGCGAGTCAAACGTAAGACTATTTAAGTAATTAAATATGATGAAATTTGGCATACATAGGTAATACATAGTTAATTATATACGTCTTGCAACGAAATACCCATGCTAAGCATAACCTCATTTCTCTAATTTGCGAATGAATTTTACGTTTTTAAAATATACTTTTTTGTTTAAAAAAAAATCTCTTTAAATATATTTACTGAACGGTTTCTTTTTTGAGTTAAAACAACTACGCTTATGGCATCTTTTGCAGGTGTACATGCGACGTATAGTACCTACCCATGGGTAAAGCCACACTTAGAAAAAATCTGTGCCCGTTTTTCCTTGTTACTTATTGTCATAGTAAAGCTGACATTGATAAAAAAATAACACTCTTTTAAATTCAAAAGGAACATTTGACGGTATTCTGGAATTTCATGGTATGAATTCTCACCTTTTGCGCCGATAATTATGCGACGTTTCTTTGTAATAAAAGAAGTATCAACTCGTGTTTAAAACAAAAATTCTGTACACTACCCCCAAAAACATTCAGTTACATTATTGTAATGTTGACGTCCCAGTGGATCAGACGAACACCCTGTTTGACACCCCTGATGTACAGATAGGTGGAAAATAGTTACTAATGTCAAAGTCAAATTCATACAAAGTAAGTCATGACTAGATTATGTCTCATTTTGTATGACTTTAATTGCCAATTTTTTTAATCTAAGATTACTGGGACGAACGAGACGCTCTCCTGATGGTAAGAGATCACGCTTGCCCGTGGCCATTGCAGCGATACACAATTTTGAGTAGTAAAACGGAGCCAAAGCATTGCTGCTTTAGCGCTCATTACTTTGAGACTTTCGATGGTTGTTCTCTACAGCCCTGTAATTTCGCTAGCCGCAATACCCTTTAAACCAGAACAAAGTAATGTTTACACACTACTGCTTGGCGGTAGACTATCTGGTACTGCAGCAGTACCTACATAGACTACTTCCTGCTAAGGATATCTACCACCAAGTACCACCACTTACACTATAGTTCGATTTTTAATTAAATATTTGAAAATATTTAAAAAAGAATGGAATAAAAATATTTATTCGACTATAAAAAAGACAAATATAAAAAGAACTCAAAACTTTTGACACTGGCAAATACACAGAACACAATGTCAAAAAGAAAAAGTAAAGCCACATAATAAAGTATTTTCATTACTATTCTAGCCGGTAAAGCACAATTTTTTTTTGGATTTAATCAAAATAAGTCCATCCAAGTAATTTGACAGCCCTGTTGGCTCATTAGTAGAATATCTGCCTTGAGCTATAGGGCGTGGGTTCGATTCCCACTTATATTCCTATATGTGTATTCTATAAGAATTTGACTGCCATAGTACACAAGCTTCGTTTAGTTTGGGGTCAGATGGCGCTGTGTGTAATGCTCAACGATATTTATATTTATTATTTTATATAGGTAGTAAAAGATGGACAAGATTTTCAACTGTCATATTTTATAAATAAAACACACTTTTATCTCCGACAGTACATTAGTGCACCCTTAGTTAGGGTGTGATCACACTTATAATTGACTTATCTCGATACTCTTCAAACGTGTGTACGGGCCTTACGCCAAATTGGTTAAGTGCGGTGCTATCGGGATAATATTCACGGATTACTCTAATTCAGGGTTTAAATTAACTTAAGTTGCTTTGTAGCTAGCTATCATGTTTGGCGGTATGTTTGTGGTGTATATAGTTAAGGGAATTTTATTTCTATAACATACTAGCTACGCCCCGCGGTGTTACTTTATGTTCTCACCAAACATCATATGTTGTGATTTAAGTTAGGATGTAATTTGTAGATAGTTTTTCATGTAAATATTAGTCGTAACCTTGATAAGTTTATATTTAAGCTATTTGAATATTCTAGATACTTTTTTTTTTATACGGATTATATGATACCTGATGGTAAGCGATGATGTGGTCGAAGATGAAGTACGCAGATTTAGAAGATATTTATTCACTCTGGCCTTGAAAAGATCTAGATTTTATCTCTCAGGAAACAAGGTCAAAAGGCCGCTAAGTAGTAGTGTGTTAACATTATTGTGTTCCAGTTTGGGGTATTACAGCTAGCGAAATTACAAGACTGTTGAGACTTACCATCGAAAGTATTAAAGCAGTAAGCTCCCAAGCAGTGATGCTATTCTACTTTTTTAAAGTAAAAGTAATGTGATGAACTATGCGTTTTCCTGATGGTAAGAGATAACGCCTGACCATGACCATTGCAGCGATACACAGAACTTTTAGTAGCAAAACAAAGTCCAAGGCATCGCTGCTTTGGCGCTCATTACTTTGAGACTTTCGATGGTTAGTTTCAAACCTATATTTTTATTAAGCTAAGTAGTACCCTTTTTCCGAAGTCGGATAAAAATTGAATCAATATAAAACAAAAATCAATAACAGTATCGTATATCTGACATATTGGCGATCTAGATAGCGAAGGGTGAGCAATCGGCTTGTAAGTGGCTTATCACGGCTTACAAGTGGCTTATGACGGATTACAGCGTTCAATTGGCTTAAAATGAGCGTGTTTTGTTGTGTTTACTGTATTTGGAATGATTTTTCTTCCTTTTTTTCCGGGAACAGCAAAACACGACACTAATTTTACAAATGTAATTATCTGGTACTATTTTTAGTACAGTACTTGAGCAGTTGTGGCACTAGAAATTTCCGCTCCTTTCCAGCGTTACGCAATCATCAATTCCTTTTACGACTAGCTTTCCTTATACTAGCAACTTTTTCCCATCATAATTAGTTGCAAGATTTTTATTAGTCTGCCAGGTTTAAAAGTGTTCAGCGGTACTCAAAATCTTCGACCCTTTCCAGTGTTACGCAATCATCAATTCCTTATACAACTAGGTAATGAGATGAACGAGACGGTCTCTTGATAGTAAAAGCAAACGCCTGTCCGTGACCATTGCAGCGTTGCACACAACTTTGAGTATTTCGATTTCAAGTTATTTACTCAAATATAGGCATAATAATGTACACTTATGCATGTCAAACACAATAAAAAATTATGAAATATATTAAAATTAAAATGTTATCTAATATAAAATGTCAAAAATCATAATATAAATAACAAATGTAAATGTCAATGATGATTAATATAAAATTAAATAATAAAAATAAAATGTCAAATAAAAAGTACCTAAATGATATTAAAATAGCTTAAGTAAAATTTGTCAATTAATTTTATTTTTACATAATAGATAACTTGCGCAAAGAAGACTTGTCACTCATTACTTTGAGACTTTCGATGGTCAGTCTCAACAGCCATGAAATTTCGCTACAGTACCCTTCAAACCGGAACACAGTAATGTTTACACACTACTGCTTAACGGCAGAATACGATGGAGTAAGCATAGACTTATTCCAGTATACTTAATTTCATTTCATTCTGCACTATATTTCACGATTTCATATCAATTAGAAATAAACAGTAAAATCTGTAAAGCAGTGCCGTTCGCTGGTTTGTCTGTCCGAACGCAGAAAGCGTGACGACAGCGTGCCGCTTCCGCCGCACTCGCCTTTAGGAAGGGGAGGGTGAATCTCACTTGGAAATCATCAAATAATACCATCATAACATACTCTATTGGGGGACAGTTTTTGACTAAAAAGATCGGTTTTAGTCAGAGGATTCATATGGATTGTAATAGGTATGTTGTCAAAGTATGCCAAAAAACTGCAAAGAGTTGCGAAACTCAATGATACCATAGATATACACATACCGTATAAAACCCGTACAAAACGATTTGAATCTACTTTCATTGTTCGAACGGCTAAAGCGTGGAATATGTTACCCGAGTGGGTGTCCCTGATACATACAGTCTGGGTGTCTTCAAGTCGATAGTGAATCAGTGTCTTCTAGGCAAGCGTGCTCCATCGTACATCGTAACTTCACTTAACATTAGGTGAGATAGCGAAACGCAAGCCTTATCCCACTAATATTATAAATGTGAAAGTTTGGATGGATGGATGTTTGTTACTCAATCACGCCAGAATGGCCTAACGAATCTAGATGAAATTTTGCATGTAGTTACTTTAGGCCTTGGAATAAAACATAGGATACTTTTCATCATCATCATCATCTATCACCACGCGGGCAAACCGCGGGGCGCAGCTAGTTCATCATAAAAAAATATACATGTGGAATAAATAACTTTTAAGCCTTGAGCACCGCACCGCCAGAAGGTAGCAAGTCTGTCAATTTTCTACAGGATTAATTTCGGAGAATGTGAGAGCCAGTTCCATACCAGGTTAGGTGTGCTTTACCATCTTCGACCACATCGTCACTTAACATCAGGTGAGTTGTGGTCAAACACCTAGCTTGTCAGCAATAAATATACATATATATATATATATATATATATATATATATGTGTGCTACTGAGCTGTAAAACCTTGTACTTCCATCGTTTTTTTACTACAGGACAAGTAGAAAGACGGCCCACTACTATACATAGTGGAATTGCCTTGGGTACCTAAACGTTTTGACACTTCATCCGGTTCAAGCTTAGAGTGAATAGATATCTTCTAAGACTGCGTGCTTCATCTTCGACCACATCATCGCTTATCATCAGATAAGTTGGTGATCAAAACTTAAAAAAACAGTTCAAAATACAACACTCCTTTATTTGCGTTGAAGGTAAAACATGACAAAAATCACGCTACGAAATTCCAAATATGTACTCAACAATTTACCTACCTATTCAATTTTAAAATAAATGCATTTGATCTAGACTGAAATGTATCCGATTTCAAAACAAATGTATTCGATTTAGATTGAAATATATCCGATTTAAATTATCTGGTACTGCGATGATACCTTGCGATATACTAAGGAGATCTACCATGCAGTTAAAGTGTGTGTGATAGAATGTCTACCTTAAATAAAAGTTAGTTTTCAAAGTAGTAATATTTTTTCATTCGTACTTTACATATACTAGGCGAGTATTGTCAGAGCAGAATTTACCGTAAATTGTGTTTTAACTGTCGACTAAATTCCTATGTAAAGGCCTCTAGGGCCGCTGCCACATTGTCCACTAGTCGCTTTGTAAATTAACAAACATTCGATTAATAGAAGTGACAATCAGGAGAGAGAAACAAAGTGGCACGCGGTGTGGGGAAATAAATTGAATATCACTGGACGTATTCAGACGGCTAGCTGTCCAGAGGGAATAGGGATGGGCTCTGGATTTTTACCAGGAAATGTAAATGCAATGGAAAATGACCTAGTTTTGTCACATTTTTGTTTTAGATTTTTTTTATGGTTGACAGATTAGGTGGTTGACCACAGCTCACCTGATGTTAAATGACGGTGTGGAAGAAGATGCCCATCTAGAAGAAGTAAAGCCCATCTAGTCTGGAATGGTGCTAGCTCTCAAGTGAAGCTGCCGGAACACACACTTAGATGCTTGGCGGCAGATTTTTTCAACTTGAGGGTGGTAGCTAGTCAGTCGAGTACTAGTAAGTACCTTACCACCACGCTATGGTTTCCTCACGATGTTTTCCTTCACCGGCACCTCAAGCTTATTGTTGGGTTTTGAACCCACGCCCATCGGCATACGAACTGACCGCGCGAACCACTGAGCTATCATCGCTACAAAGGCATTAATTCCGAAACTTGATGAAACTGCGTGCGTTGTAATTCCTAACTTTGTCTCCATGATGAAGGCCACCGGATGTGGCCGAAACTATAGTCGGAGTCTCGGATAAAATTAAACGAGAGTAAAAAAAAAAAATGCGTTGAGACTTAAATTCATAAAACACAAAATCAAGTAAGTAGACAACTGATAACTGCAGCGATAAGACGATAAAAAGACTTGTGCTATTTTAAAAAGATATTTAAAAGTTTTTATGTTTACGTCGGATTATTTTAGATATTAAGGAATATTTCGAATCGACATTAAAAACTGTCGTCGAGCCAAAAAGCGCAGCAATTACCCAATTTTTATTCAAATAAAATAATAGACAAGATAGAGCATCTTTAACACACACGCGGAATATTTCTGTAAAAAAATTTGTCCCATCACTAGTACAGGTCAGCTTTCAATTTAAAACAGACAATGATTCATCCCCTACCCTACGGTCGTTGTATGTTATATCAAAACTAGCAGCTCTACACGGTTTCTCTCGTTTTCTTCCAGAATAACTTATATAAGTTGAATCTCCCGAAATGAAATCCAAAATGATGTTAGCAAGCACGTTACTCCGGGATCAATAAATACATAGAAACTCTTTATAGTGCATATCATAGGTCAGTTAAAATAAAATTTGATCTCGTACTAAATTTTCGATTTTTTTATAAGGTTCTGTTAAGTCTGGTTCACATGGATCTGTCAGCATTTTTTGATTTTATGCTCAGAATGTGACCCTAAGCATTATAAAAAAAAAATTGGATCGGAAATTCAGTGCGAGGTTAACCAAAAAAAACTGCTATTTTAATGGCCTATCAAAAATAGAAAAAAAAAAAAACATAAAACAAAATAATATTATGAGCTAGTGCCATAAGTGGCGACTTATCCTAAGGATTTGTACTCCATCCCTTCTACCAGTGGTTGCCGTAAGAGTCAGCTAAAGGATGTATCCGGAAGATGGGCAGCAACGTCTTCTTTGAACAATCACACCCAACTACTCTCGCCAACCCGCCTGCCAAGCGTGGCGAGTATTGGCAAAACAAATGAATAGTACAAAAACATATTATTATGTCCAGCCGTGGTCGTCCTACGGCTGCAGATGATGACAAAGATGACATATGTACATAAAAATAAAACAAAAATGAATTAAAAACCAACATCAGCAGCGAAGTACAAAACATATCTGATCCGACTAACAGCAATTCTAACTCAGCATTGTGACAAATAATGCAATTTAACTCTGTCCTTGAAAATATTCCAGGACCGAGAATGTTTGATAGAGACAGGCAGAGTATTCCATAACCGGATAGTTTTTACGGTAAAGGTGTCACCATAGAAAGAAGTACAGTGTTTTGGGGGGTAGACTGCCTCAAAGAATAAGGCTAAGAAGATTCATGGAAGAGTTTAAAATGCTCTTTGAGAGAGTGGTGCTAGTGTTGAACAGAACGTTGTAAAGAAGTTTTATTTTAGCGATTGGAACAATATTCGGACGTAACTTTAACTTACTTGCAAACATATATGTTGTCCTATGTATACATATATTCCACCTGTGCTTAGCCTGCGGTTAAGTTAACTAAGCACTGGATTACAGCAGTTAAGCATGGTTCACCACAAATGAGAGTCGCTTAGCTAGGCTAAGATTTGTGATGCGGTTTGACGGCTAAGTTACGATTAAGTTGGCTTTAAGTTAAAGCGTTTAATGTTTGGGTTAAACTGAGGTTTTTTTTAAAGCAAATCACTTGATTTTATTACAAATCACACCAACACAATATTATTGTGAATGTGATTGTTTGTCATTATAATTATGTATGTATGTATTTCTGTAATGCCTGGCAATTTTTACGTAGTAACGACTTTTTTGGATGAAATGTGGTATGAAGATAGCTCATATTCTGGATTTATTTAATACGCAAAACATGATTGGTACCGTGAAGTTCTTGGATTTGGACCACACCATCACTTTACATCAGATGAGTTGTAGTCGAACTCCTAGCCTGTCAAATTGAGAGCGAGATCTAGTTTTTTTTTAATGTTTGACAGGTTAGGCGTTTTACCACAGCTTACCTGATGTTAAGTGACGGTAATGATGGACGGTGACGGATTTAAACTTCGGCGTATGAACCAACCGCGCTTAACACTGAACTATCATGGCTACAAATATAAGATAAACTTTGTTTTTATTAACATAACTAACTAATTAAGCAACTTAAATAATCAATATAACAAGTTTAAGTTAAAGTGGAATTAAATTGATAGGCGTGATTAATTCAGTTAAAGGTTAAGTAACAAGTTAAGTTGATAGTAAATGAGATAATTTACTATCGAAAATCTCAAAGTTATGAGCGCCAAAGCAGCGATTACCTGGAATTCATTTTCTTAATCAAAGTAAAAAAAATCGCGATTTGAAGATTTGGGTAAATATATGTATCGAGACATTATAAAACAAGCTTAATTACGATTTTTTTTTTAATTTATTGTCTGTATCACTCAGAATTAAGAATTTTAACAATACCATACCTAAATTAAAACTTGCTCAGGCATTTAAAAAATATTGTGGAATAAAGAAACATACATATGTACATTAAAAAAAAATGTCGTAGGAAATTTCACACAGCGCCATCTAGACCCAAACTAAGTAAAGCTTACGCTATGGGAACCAGATAATAGTGATAGAATATTTATATACCTACTTGGTGGTAGATCTCCTTTGCAGGAGGTCGTCTAGGTAGGTACCACCGCAGTACCAAATATTCTGCCGCCAAGCAGTATTGTGTAAACATTACTGTGTTCTGATTAGAAGGGAGTGAGAATAATTATCAAAAGTCTCAAAGTCTGAGTGCCAAAGCAACGACGCCCTGGACTTTTTTTTACTGCTTAAAGTTCTGAGTATCGCTGCAATGGTCATGGACAGGTGTTATTTCTTACCATCAGGAGAACGTCTTGTTCGTCTCATTACTTTTATATTAAAAAAAATATATTTATGCTTTTTTTATTGTAAAAACACGCTTGTAAAACATACAGAACACTCCACAGAATAAATTATATAAACAGAAAAAAACATTTATCGTCACTCTAATGTTTGCCTTGTTGAGCATCGAACCCACGCCTTACAGCTCTTGAAACAATCAAACACGAACCCTGAAAACATCAGATTCGTTTTATTGGGCAGTCGTGTAACAAACAGTCTCCAAAAGGTTTTGTAGTAATTAAATGTTGCCCTGTACGATAATATTCTAGCAACTTACTCAATATATTGCAATCCATGTTAACCAACAAAATGCGAACATTTAGCAATAAAACTGCAATCAAGATAATTATAATCCTATCGCCATGATCACGTCTAGTTATAAATAGCTACATACGTTATTTGTAAGCTTAATTTTCTGTTAAATAAAATCAAGGTTCAGTACAAAATTAAAATCATTTACCCTTTACACGATAAAAAAAGAAAAACAGCCACACTTAATATTGGCCGATAAAGTAGAGAACTTTGATATCACCTTAATTAGTGATGACAATTTTTTACAACAACAGCATGTCTTTTTGTCTAAAAGACTTCCTTTTACAGTGGACATTCCTTTTAAACGTTTTCAGACTACCTTCATTGTAAGAACTGCTCATATGTGGAACTCGGTGCCAGCGTCTGTGTTTCTAAGTACAACCCTGAGTTGGTAAAAAAAAACGTGAATAGATATTTCCTAAGCAAAAATGCTACATCTTCGGCTACATTATCGCTTTCTATCAGGTGAGATCGTGAAAAACTTAAAACTTAGTTCGATGTATAAAAAAGACAGATTAGCGTATTTTGAAAGAATAATTTGAGTTTTTTTTAATGTTAAAGTAATGAGACGAAAAATTGTGGTGGTGCCGGCGTAAGAATTGTACCCCACCCTCTCTACCCGTGGTTGCCATAAGAGTCGGCTAAGGGATATAATCCGGAAGATGGGCAGCAGCGTCTTCCTTGAACAATCACACCTAACTGCGCTCGCCAACCCGCCTGCCAAGCGTGGCGAGTATTGGCAAAACCCCCCCAGGAGGAAGCCTATGTCCAGCAGTGGACGTCCTATGGCTGATGATGTGTGATGTGAATGAGACGAACGAGACACTCTCTTGATGGTAAGAGATAACTTTGAGTTTAACAAACTTTTGAGGAGTAAAACAAAGTCCAGGGCTCGCTGCTTTGGCGTTCATTATTTTGAGACTTTCGTGATGTCATCTGTATTTTTTTTTTAAATATCGAATTGCTATATTGGAGTATCCAAATCGTTTCATCTTATAAACAAACACTCACACTAATTCTAATTATAAGTGAAGTGTGGCAAATGTATACAAACGTCTCTCGTCACCGCCTACGGTACCCCAAAACCGTCTGACTCACGAGAACAAAAGAAAATGACATAAGTGGTAGCTGGTAGCGTTGTACCGGACGCGTGCGGGCGCGCACCGCGGAACGGTGCCGTACTGTACGGTACCTGGAGGGAAACTGCTCTACCACTACACTAGTTGGATGATAAACATGTATTAATTAAGAATTTGCTTACGCTTCGGGAGAAACGAAAAACTGGTTCAATATAGATATCATAGAGACGGTACAATTGAAAACATTTTGGTACACGCCGGCAAAAATCAATCTATCTCGTTTCCGCTAATGAATATTGCATAGGCAACTAGCTCTGTCTATTTTTTTGCGTCAAGACTTGATTTGGTCACAATTTTTTGTTTGAGCACTCATGATGGTAAATAAAATTTCTAAGCATTCAGATTAATTAGATATTTATATAATTCTAGGCTAGTGACTTTTCAAATGTTTTCTTTTACTAATCGGCACCTACATTTATACATTGAGCCAATGATTACCAGGTAAGTTTTTAATACATTGGCAACTGAATTCAGTGTCCTTAATTCCTAATATTTATTTATAGACTTTGGTTATTATGTATGTGTTTAATCACAGTAAACGTCACGAAAAGCAAGTCACGGCCAATTCCAGTCCATGCCCCTAGAACGAAACCCGACTGCTAATAAAATAGCTATAATTAAAGGAAAAAACTTTTTTAAGCCAATTTATTACTCCTAATTCAATTCATATAAATTTCGTATATTTTTGTAATCCTCTTTTAATTTCCTTTATTTTAATACCCTACTCGATAGTTCTTTTTTTTTTTAATTAATGTTTTACCTACTATTTCGCGCCAAAATGCCCTTTTTTTTAAAAACACCTATCTAAGAACACTTGGGTTTTAAGGCGAATATAATAATACCTTAACTGTTGAAATCCATCCAGCCGTTTGGACGATACGAGGTAATAAAAAAATTACAATAAACAAATATACATACATACAAGATACGCGCAAAGAACATAACCTTTCTTTAGCAGTAGGGTAAAAAAACACGTTATATTCATATAGTTTCACCAAAATATATCACTCGTTCACACTCATTCGTATAATTTGGCACTTTATGACTAAAACACCATTAAATCATCGTCACTGTGCAAAAGTTTAACTATCCTTTGTCGCACGACATCGGGCAACAGTCTCGAATTTAAACTTACCTAGATAGTATCTTAGAGACGCACCCATGCGACACGCGCAGCTGCCGGCTGATGTCGCACGGCCGCACGCCGCTGTGCGCTAGTTCCACTATCCTTTGTCGCACGACATCGGGCAACGGTCGCCCGTTGACGAAAACACCTCCCAATTGGTTGACTCCTCCGTGACCTTTGAACAAAAACATTTTAATTATTAAAATGTTTATCTATCAACTAGAGCAGTTTTTTTTGACAGGCTAGGTGTTTGACCACATCTCATCTGATAGGTTTTAGGTATTATGGTTTAAAAATCAAACTATTCGACCGATTTTTCATGTAATTTCTATGAGACCAAACTGAAAGTATATCCTTTAAAATAAAAATATGTAACACATATTCTGCGTTCCTATATTTGAGGGCCGCCCTCGATTTTTCAGGGATTCCATCATAATATCCTGACTTGATAACAATGAGTCCAAGTGGGAAATATACTCTTTTCAACAAAAAAAGAATTAATCGCATCGGTTTGGGCGTCTTCAAGTAATCTGGGAACGTAATTATATAGGTACATAAAAAAGATGATTCCGACGAATTAAGAACTTCCTTCTTTTTTGAAGCAGGTTAAAAATGAAATTCGTGGTAGGAAGTAGTTGGGATCTCAAAATCAAAATCAAAAAGTCATTTATTCAGTTTAGGCCCTGGTAAGGCACTTATGAACGTTAAGTTACATGTTTGAATCTACCACCGGCTCGTAATTACACTTCAACTGAGAAGACTTAGACAAGACTTAGACTTCCGGCAAGAAACTTAGCAAGGCATTTTTTTTTGTGGATCTTTCTTTTCTTATAAGGTTACAGTTTACAGTTATAAATATTAATAAATTTTGCTTACTACAATTGTCACTTAGCCAGAGGGATGCAAGTGCAGAGAGAAGCTACTACAACCATATACGAGTATTCCTGTCTTCCACGTAATGAGCCACCTTATAGTAGGCTTTGTCAAATTTTAATTTATGTACCGAAATTTGATTGTATCTGCTGGGTATACGCTATTGATACTTAAAAGATGGGTGTGACGTAACATGGCAAGTCACATTAGACATAAGCCTAACATGTCTGGGATTTGTTCATCCCGACAAGGTGTCGTGTTAGCTCGAACTCAAAGCTGAATGACCGTCCCTCGCTGAGACCGGTTGACACGTCCAGTCATGCCCGGACTCACCCGGTCGATATACGGTCCATGACCGGATATTTTCATTAATAACATTTGTAACGTAAAAAAACATCACTGTTTTGTGTTTAAAAAAAACAATCACGTAAATACTGAGGTATCTGTCTAAATCAAAAAGTAATTTATTCAGTTTAGGCCCTGGTAAGGCACTTATGAACGTTAAGTTACATTTTTAAATCTACCACCGGCTCGTAATTACACTTCAACTGAGAAGACTCCGGCAAGAAACTCAGCAAGGCATTTTTTGTGGATCTTTCTTTTCATATTAGGTTACAATTTACAGTTATAAATATTAATACATACATTATGCTTACTACAATTGTCACTTAGCCAGGGGGATGCAAGTGCAGAGAGAAGCTACAACAACCATATATTCCTGTCTTCCACGTAATGAGCCACCTTATAGTAGGCTTTGTCAATTAACCTCTGCTTTATAAAATCTTTGAATTTATTATAGGACATTTTAGTTGCCTCAAGTGGGATTTTATCGCAATTCCCGAGAAAAGACTTATAAACTTTAGATAACCTGAATCTAGGTGTCACAATTTTATATTTATTTCTTGTGTTATCATAAGAGGAGAATCGTCACCGTTCCCGGGTTTGGAACACTTTTCCCCGGGCGGCGCCGGGCGTGACGATCGATCGGTCACGCCCGTGGGCAGGTCGATACCCGGGTATATCCGGGCGGTTTGTTTTGATACGTAGTTAACGCTATATAGTTTGCAAGTGCAAACTATTGCATTGTAGTGTTTTCACTTTTGGTATCTGATTAAAACGAGATGAACGCCATTTTGTAGGATTAGTACGAAGGTCCGAAACAAAGTCGTTTTAAAACTTTTTTATTTTGATTTTCATTACGTTTGCGTGGTGGTAGGGTACTTTCTAGTACTCGGCTGGCTAGCTGCCACCCTCAAGTTGAAAATCTGTCGCCAAGCATCTAACGGTGTGTTCCGGCAGCCTCACTTGAGAGCCAGTTCCATTCCAGGCTAGGTGTGCTTTACCATCTTCGACCACACCGTCACTTAACATCAGGTGAGCTGTGGTCAAATAACTAGCCTGTCAGCAATAAAAAAAAAACGAATAATTTAACAAATAACTTATAAATAAATTGTTGTATACCCTAAAGAACCACTCACAGCGGGAATAGTACAAAAGTTCAAAGTCACTCAACGAGCTAAGGAAAGAGCTATGCATGGTATTTCTCTAAAGAATCGTATCCTACAGTAAGTGCTCTAAATACTGCAGCTAGCATAATTATAAGACTATTAAAACTCACCATCAAATGTCTCAAAGTAAAGAATGGCAACGACCTTGGTGTTAGTCTTGTAAATATTTTTGCGTTCTCTCTTACCATTGAGAGAGCGCTTTGTTCGTCTCATTGTTTAAAATAAGAACTATTTTTATTCGAAAAACCTGCCCTGCGTTTGGTAAAATATCTGCTTCAAGAGCTGTAAGGAGTGGATTTGATTCCCACCAGGACAAACATTTATGTGACGACTAGTTACCCGATGTTTCCACGTGAACACTACATTTTTCGGAATAAAAAGCCTATCTGCTAATCCAGGTTGTCAGCTACCTCCATACTAAATTTCATCAAAATTGATTCAACCGTTTGAGCGTGAAGAATTAACAAAAACAATACTTTCGCCTTTATAATATTAGTGTGATAAATGTTTACAAAAAAGTATATAAGTATTCTATCAGCTATGTGGTTCCCATAGTACAAGCTTTACTTAGTTTGGGGCTAGATGGCGCTTTGTGAAATGCTCTACGATATTTATTTAAGCCGCAGGGAGTAGTTATTAATCGACACTTGCTATTTACGCAAAACTTAGGCATCAGAGAGATAAGATGTTAAGAGGCCTCTAGCTTGTACCTCGATACAAAGTAAAAAATATTTTGAAGCTGTTAGAAAACCGACAAAAAATGGTAAAACTTTTACAAGATTGTAACATCCATTGTAAGAAAACAGGCATTCCAAATGCTCTCCACACAAGGAAAAACTAAAAATAAACCTGGAACTAAACCAGCCCCGGTTTAGGGAGTAATTAACCTTAATAGGAGACAAGATGGCGGACCGGATGGGGGACCTGCAATGCTGTACACTCAGGTACAATAATAACTACACAATTACTTTACTTTTACCAAAAAAAAAAAAATATTACGAGATATTGAATTTAAGAACAGCTGTTTTAAAATAAATACTTTACTGCAGGTAAGAACAGAATTCTGTACTGCTGTATTTGTAGCGGTGATAGGCCAGTGGTTAGGCGGTGGGTTCACACACTGAAGAGCGTGAGTTCAAACCCAAACAATAAACTTGAGCTACAGGTGAAGGAAAACATCGTTAGGAAACCATAGCGCCAGCTAGCTAGCAACTACCCTCAAGTTAAAAATCTGTCGACAAGCACCTAATAGTAAATTCCGACAGCCTCACTTGAGAGCCATTTCCATTCCGGGCTAGATGTGTTACTTAACATAAGGTGAGCTGTGGTCAAAAAGCTAGCCTGTCTACCATTACAAAAACTACCAATGACATATTTAGGCAAATGCTACGAATGAATTCCAAGTCCTTCGCAAAAACATCTGCAGTTTTTTGCAAAAGTAATGAGACGAACGAGACGCTCTCCTGATGGTAAGAGATAACGCATGCCCATGACCATTGCAACGATACACAGAATTTTGAATAACAAAACGAAGTTCATGGTATCGCTGCATAGGTACTACTTTGAGACTTTCGATGGTTAGTCTCAACAGCCCAATACATGCGCTAGCTGCAGTACCTACCCTTCAAACCGGAACACAGTAATGTTAACAAACTACTGCTTGGTGGTATAATATCTGGTACTGCGGTGGTACCTACTTTGACGACTTCCTGCTAAGGAAATCATCCACCAAGTAAAAATTGTGTTTAAAAAACGCTGTGTTTGTAGCGACGATAGCTCAGTGGTTAGTGCGGTCGGCTCACACGTCGAAGGGCGTGGGTTCATACCTCAGCAATGAACTTGAGCTGACACCTTCAGGAAAACAATACGAATTAATTCCAACTCCATTTAATATAAAATCTGCAGTTTTCATAGGTCAATAAAAATAATTCAGTTATGTTTTGTAGATGATTGTACTTCCTGTAGTTTGCTCCCTTGTCCCTACAGGTGTCCTACAGGGTCGTTATTCTATTTCCCTGTTCTGAAATATGCTCGGAGTTAATGAAGAATGGCCCTTTTCGCTAATTTTTCTTTTATCTAGAAACTGCTATTATTTTAATGAATATAGAAAAAGTGTCTACAAAAAACCTTATTAACAATATTCAGTTCAGTTCTTTTAATAATATGACATACAATATTTTACCAATTTTAATAATAATAATTTGCCGTGGTGGTGCCGGCGTAAGAATAGTACCCCACTCTCTCTACCCGTGGTTGCCGTAAGAGTCGGCTAAGGGGTGTAATCCGGAAGATGGGCAGCAGCTTCCTTGATTAATCACACCTAACTGCGCTCGCCAACCCGCCTGCCAAGCGTGGCGAGGATTGGCAAAACCCCGCCAGGAGGAGGCCTATGTCCAGCAGTGGACGTCCTATGGCTGATGATGAGGTTGATGAATAATAATAATATTATAAATATATTTTAATTTAATACAATAATAATTTACATAAATAAGTAAAGTAAAATACAGTATTAAAAAAAATACAAATATTGTACAAGAGCTACAATGGTAGCGATAAATAATTTAAAAATAAATACTTAGTTGTAAGAAATACAAGAAAAGCAACCTAGACCAAGTCCCTGACCGTGTCAGAGGATCGTTGGTGGAGGACAGATAACTTTTTTTTTGTAAATACATACCTACTTATAATATATACTGAACAGCTGAACACCCAGACACAGAACAAACATTTGTGATTATACCACAAAATGATTAATCCTAAATGGAAATCAAACCCACGACCTATGTTATCATCACACAAAAAGGCTCAGGTCAAATTGACAACCTTCATCCTTTTTGAAGTCGTTTAAAAAGTTACATAGTTTCACTGTACAGATTCCAACGCGACCGGAAACGGCCCCCTCCTACAAACTGCAGCCGATACAAAGCAAGCTTTATTTTTGATACTCTTAAATATAAATGATAGGTATGGAATCACAAGGCAAGGTCGTTTAGGTAAGTACCACCGCAGTACCAGATTACCAGATATTCTGCCGCCAAGCAGTAGTGTATAAACATTACTGTGTTTCGGTTTGAAGGGTACATAGTTTCACTGTACAGATTCCAACGCGACCGGAAACGGCCCCCTCCTACAAACTGCAGCCGATACAAAGCAAGCTTTATTTTTGATACTCTTAAATATAAATGATAGGTATGGAATCACAAGGCAAGGTCGTTTAGGTAAGTACCACCGCAGTACCAGATTACCAGATATTCTGCCGCCAAGCAGTAGTGTATAAACATTACTGTGTTTCGGTTTGAAGGGTACTACAGCTAGCAAAATTAGAGGGCTGTTGAGACTAACCATCGAAAGTCTCAAAGCAATGAGCGCCAAAGCAGCGATGCCCTGGACTTTGTTTTGTTATTCAGCGTTCTGTGTACTATCGCTGCAATGGTCATGCGTTATCTCTTACGATGAGAGTCTAGTTAGACTCCTTACAATTACGTTTAAAAAAAAAAACAACTTTCGTTATTTAATTTTCCCGGATTATTTAACAAAAATATCTGTTTTAAGGTTTTGTTTAACAAAATTTAATTTATATTTTTTTTTATTACGGCGTTTTGGGTACAATTCCCATTGATAGCGGCCTTTTAGCTTAGTTTACATAGTTAACTTATGCATTACAACAGGCACGTTCCCAAAAGCTTTAAAAATAACTGTTGTTAAACCTTTATTTAAGAAAGATAGCAAAGAAAAAATAGATTGTTATAGACCTATAGCACTATTGTCAATATTTTCCAAGATCTTTGAAAAGTACTTATCCGGCGAACTAAATAATTACTTTGAAAAAAAAACAAATTCTTTGCAAAGAACAAAAAGGTTTTCGAAAAAATAAAACTATCAATATGTCTGTTTATGATTTCATGAAAGAAGTGCTAATACGAGTTGATAATACCTCTCCAATATGTGCAGTTTTTTGTGATATGACGCAAGCATTTGACTATGTCGATCATACTATTTTATTGAATAAATTATACGCTTATGGGATTCGAGGAAATATTTTAGACCTGATAAAGTCATATCTAAGTGATAGAAAACAAATCACCGAAATAAGTAGGATAAATTTTAAAACCAAACATGAAGAAATATTTCAATCAAGCGAACGTATTGTAAAGTACGGGGTTCCTCAGGGCAGTGTCCTGGGCCCTCTTCTATTTGTTATATATATTAATGATTTACCTAATTCTACAATTCATCCTATGACACTTTTTGCTGATGATAGTACAATAACTATAGCACGTAATAACATTGACGCATATGAAACTGACATTAATAATTCTTTGACATCCGTAATATCTTGGCTTGACAATAATAATTTAAAAATTAACGTAAGCAAAACAAATGTGATGCATTTTAGTCAGCGAGGCCCAAGGAAATGTAATATTAATATAATTCATGACAGTAATATTATTGACGAAGTCGATAGTGCTACATTCCTAGGCTTAATTATTGACAAGCAGCTTAATTGGAAAAAGCAGATTAATAGTCTATCTAAGAAGGTCTCTAAACAGGCTTATGTACTGCACAAACTGGCTAGCACTCTAAATACAGATGCATTACTTACTGCATATTATGGTCTAGTTGAATCCATCCTCAGATACGGTATAATATTTTGGGGAAATTCAACTGACAAAGAAATTGCTTTTAAAAGACAAAAACGTTGTATAAGGTCTATGTTTAGACTACAAAGGACTGATAGTTGTAAACCATATTTCACTAAATATAAAATTCTTACACTTCCGTCCCTATATCTACTAGAAACAGCAGTATTTGTGAAAAACAATCCACAACTTTTTCCAGCGCTCTCTGATCTTGTGGTCAGAAATCGTAGAGACCATAATAGACTGTGCAATTTCCCATCAAGGACATCCTTGATGAACAATAGTATAGTGTGTATGGGACCTATCATTTTCAATACTATACCAAAGCCAGTAAGAGATCTAAAACCTGTTCCATTCAAGATAAAATTGAAACAACTGTTAGTTCAAAAAACCTATTATAAAATTAATGAATTTTTAATTGACAAATTTTAACATTGTGTACATTCTATTAAATTTATTGACATTGTAATTTCATTGACATTTAATTTTTTATATTGACATTTTATAATTTTATTGATTTTGTAATTCCACTGACATTTTATTGTTGTTAATGACATTTTGATTTTTATATTTTTTTAATTTTGATTTGACTATGTATAATCTTTTTTTTATTTTATTTTTATATTTCAATTATTATTAATGTACCTGTTTAAAAACTTAAATTACTGCCAATATTGTGTTGCCATAAAAATTTGTACGCCTCTTCAGGCATAACATGAAGCTCATAATTTAGTTACGGTCATCATACAATTTACTCATGTTATTGCAAATAAATAAATCTTTATCTTTATCTTTATCTTTATTTTATTAAAATTTATTTATTAGTTCATCTGTAGTATTAGAAATACTGTAGTAGGTATGTATGTTAAGGTATAATTTGTAGATATTTTATTCTATTTCTTACAATAAAATGTTCCGTTACATATATCGTCCACTTGCGATGACATCTCAAAAACTACAATTTTACATAAAACGGCTTTTAAACTTTTAAATGAGTAAATAACTCTTAAATTGTTGTCAAGATAATTTTATTATGTATGAAGTGATTAGAGTATAACTAATAATGAAATGAAAATTTAAAAAGAAAATGACACATTTGGAAGTAAACTAACTTCATTATAGATTTTGAAAAGAAAGAAGGCAAACGTATCCCGTTTTTCCAATAAAAAAAGTAAGTTTATTAGGTGGTAAGTTTAGTTGAAACGTTGAAGATAATGTGGCAATTGATATTTAATACATGGTATCCTCGTGATGTCACGCTTTACATGAAAACCGACAGCACTTCACACCTTGAAGCTTAAGTGACAACTGAACTGTCACTGTGTCGAAGCCAAATAGATCACGAAAAGAGGCAGCGCTATATCGTGATGTTTTGTATTTTCTCTCTTTTCTTTGCTGTTTATTGTAGAAAAACATTCCGTTTTTTGAGATAATAGAACGCGATTCAGAATATCAGAAAAATGTAAAATCGTATAATTCGAGATGTCACACTGTCGTCTCATGTAGACGATATATAAGGGTAATCATAAATCAAAAGTATGGTTTTAAAACTTTGCGCATCCTGTATACAGGTGCAAGGACGTCATGCGCGGGCGCACGCCCTCTGCCGGTAAACGAACCCGTTAACCTGCAACTCTCACCTGACCCCGGTCATTATTTATTACGAAGGGTAGGTACTAATTAAAACTTGGACAAACGGACGATCACTAAAGCAAAATCTTCATTTTTTATTGTTGATAAGTTAGATGTTTCACCAAAGAGATGAGTGATGCTTTTTTGTTTTATGATAAAAATATGGCTTTTAAAATTAACTTCATAGATCATTTTTGACTTAATATAATCCCTCCCCTCTTCTAAACGTCGGTGTGCTCAATAGGGTACATATTTAACTGTGAACCATACCTATACTATTTTGTATTTATAACATCTTGTTCTGTATGGAAGCAATAAATAACTTGAATCTTGAAAGCTCACCTAATGGTGACTTTGTGGTGTGGTAACTAATCTGGAATAGAACTGACTCTCAAGTGAGGCTGCCGGAACACACTGTTAGGTGTTCGGCGACAGATTTTCAACTTGACGATGGTAACTAGCCAGCACATTGAAGTATAAAATATAATTTTTAAAATGAAAAGTGGTAATAGATAACGCCTGACCATGCAGCGGTGTCTAGAAAAAGAATTCTAGATAATCGCTAGCGCACATTATTTTAAGACTTTCGATGGTTAGTCTCAACAGCGCTGTAATTTCGCTATATAGCTGCAGTAACCTTCAAACCGGAATACAGTAATGTTGTCACACTACTGCTTGGTGGCGGAATATCTGAAGAGATCTACCACCAAGTTAACAGTGTTATTATACCAGCTATTATATAAAGCTGTTTTATCTAGATATAGCAATGTAAATTATAAATCTTTCATATAACAAACAGCGCAAGCACAGACACATCCGCGTGGTCAGAAAGGAAGTGAATTACCATACGTCGACCGGAAGCGGGCCAGCCATTCTCGCCGCCATCTTGGATACGGGAAAGGTTTTTGCTTTTTTGTCGTTTCACCAGTATTTTTGTGAAATTTTTTACTATCTTTTTCTGGACAATAGGTAGGTAATTGTGTTTTTTTTTCATATAGAATGTGATAGAGCAATGAAACAATTTTGATACTTGAAATTTTTGGTAAATTCGTAAACTCTTTGTCCTATCTTGCTACACATTGATGGTTTAACTTTTTTACTAAATATTATATCTATATACGTTTTCGTGTTTTTTTTTCTGTATCATATGAGATGTACCTATGTACCTATAAACTGTCTCATCATCTCAGCCGTAGGACGTCCTCTGCTGGACATAGGCCTCCCCCATTGACTTCCACAAAGACCGGTTGGAAGCGGCTCGCATCCAGCGCGTTCCTGCGGTCTTTATGAGGTTGTCTGTCCACCTTGTGGGTGGACGTCCTACGCTGTGCTTGCCGGTCCGTGGTCTCCACTCCAGACCTTTGCAGCCCCATCGGCCATCAGTTCTGCGTGCTATGTGCCCTGCCCACTGCCACTTCAACTTGCTAATCCGCTGGGCTATGTCGGCTACTTTAGTTCGTCTACGGATCTCCTCATTTCTGATTCGATCTCGTAGGGAAACTCCGAGCATAGCCCTCTCCATAGCTCGTTGTGCGACTTTGAGCTTATCAAGAAGGCACATAGTCAGAGACCACGTTTCAGCACCGTAAGTCATCACTGGTAACACACATTGGTCGAAGACTTTCGACTTGAGGCACTGAGGTTTATCAGATGAAAAAACGTTGCGCAGTTTTCCGAACGCTGCCCAGCCGAGTTGGATTCGACGACCTCTTTCTTGAAATTGGACCTACCTAGTTGGACTGCCAACGGGTGGGCCTTAAAATGAACATGGATAAGACAAAGGTGATGTCGAATACCCATGTTGAGCCCACTCCAGTATCAGTTGGGAGCTCGGTTCCCAACTGATATTGGGAACTTCAAGAACCGAGCTCCCAACTGATACTGGGGTGGGCTCAACATGGGTATTCGACATCACCTTTGTCTTATCCATGTTCATTCTAAGGCCCACCAGTTGGGAAACTCGATTGAGGTCTTCGAGCATCGTGCCGAGATCTTCCATTAAACTACCTATAAAACATAAAATCCGGAAACCAATGCGAAATGCGAAATACCAAGTGCGAGTCGGAGACGAGATATTAATAAAAAATACAATTTCACGTTAGTTATAATTATGGTATAATAACGATTTTAGAAATAAATAAATTATGAAAATAATTTTTAGGTAGGTATATAGCTACCCAGATATTTTGCAATATAATCTACATAACAAGCTTCAACTATTCTAATTGGGCATCGCTGAAGGCGGACACGCAACTCGACCGGTTTCGTTACAAAAGACCTAATTTTCCGAGCACCTTTCTAAAAATCTCCACTATTTACCGGCAAAACCCGTTTCGAGCGTCAGATTTAAGTACGATTATATGCGCACACGCCGACCAATCACGACCGCCGCACGCGTGTGTGCGTGCATCATGCGCGTACACTGTACGTGTGATATATGATATGTCGCTTATAGTATCATGTAACAAATTTGATACTTGAACTACTATTGTTGGATTTTAAACCCTACGCGGCAAGATTTAAAGATACAGCTTCTAGAGGCATTTCATTGTAAATTTGTTTTTCTGATGCTCTGATGTCATTCACTTCTATTGTGTCTTATGTGCTCATTTCACGTGAACTATGGATGAGTCATTTCATATGTGACAGGAAACGTAAATTTTAGACTTTTTTCGTTTGTTACAATTTTATTGTTTACGAACGACATTGTTTGTAAGTTTTTTAAGTAGGCTGTGGCTTATGAGAGTTTAAATGGTTGGCTCTGGCATCGTTAGGCATATTGCTTCCTATTTACCTAACCACTAGTTTATGTAATGAACTAGCATATGTAATATAAGTGTATTATACGGAAATTGTTTCGTAAATACGTGTAGGTATGGTTATGTTATAATTAAATTTAGTATCGAGTAGTATTTTATGTGAAAGTAATGAGACGAACAAAACGCTCTCCTGATGGTAAGCGACAACACACGTCCATGGCCATTATAGTGATACTGGCAAAACAAAGTCCAGAGCATCGCTGCTTTAAAACTCATTAGGTACTTTAAGACTTTCATAGTTAGTCTGAACCGCACTGTAGTTTCCCTAGTTGCAATACCCTTCAAACCGGAACACAGTAATGTTTACACACTACTGCTTGGCGGCAGAACATCTGGTACTGCGGTGGTATCTACCTAGACGACCCCCTGCTAAGGAAATCTACCACCAAGCAAAAGTATGTACCAAGTAGGTAAATATTTTGCATGCCGTAATGTAATGTGTGGTGTTCATTTTTTATTGTTTTGCAAGCTAGGTGTTTGACCACAGCTCACCTGATGTTAAGCGGTCGAAGATGAGAAAGCATACCTAGCCTAGCCTGTAGTCCTTTGATATTAATTCCTTACTTAAGTAATCCTAAGGCTAAATACCTACTCCAATTGGAGTACTTAGCCTAAGTCAAATTTACTGTATTCTTAAAGTATATACCTAGTAGTACAGCAATATTGCCATGGAACGATTAAGAATAATCATAATTAGTTGTATTCAAAGATTGCCCAATCTTTGGTTCCCCGCTTCCAGCTAGTGCCAACTTTCAATATTGCCCCCCAGGAAGCCACAATTTGTCAATATCACATTGAATATCGTAAAATGTAACAGAGATCATCTCACGGCGCGTTCCGCAGCCGGGACCAATTTGCTACATATTCTACACGTATGGTACATGTGGGGCGAAACGAACACAACCTTACATGTAATGCCTTTAGCACATCCACGTGTTCGCTGCGTTTTAATCGCGATTTCAAATTACAGGTGAGAATATTTAATAGTTTGGGACTCTAAATTGCTAAAATGGTTTTTAGAGTGGTGATTGCAAATAATCATAATAATCATAATTCTATATAGCGTAAGACATCGATATGCGGTGGAGTGACAGTATTAAGTGTACTTAACATTTAAGAAAGTTGGCATTACCAGAAGTAAGTAGCCAGACATCGGACCGAGTGGCTTGTCTTGGAAGAGTCTTTAGTCTACCAGTGAATTATGATAGGCTGATAGATGGTAACATTGGGATTTCTATAGCACATTATCTCTTTCGTATGGGAGACTTATTGCCAATTTAAAGCTACTTTTACATTTATTTTTTTTAATGTAAAAGTAGCTTTATTTAAGCTACATTTAGCTTTTTTTTATTTAAATGACGAACGAGACGCCCTCGTGAGGGTAGGAGATAACGCCTGTCCATGACCATTGCAGAGATACACAAAACTTTAACTAACAAAACAAAGTCCGAGGCACCACTGCTTTGGTCTTCATTACTTTGAGACTTTCGATGGTTAAGTCTCAACAGCAAAGTAATTTCGCTAGCTGCAGTAACAGCAGTACTCTTCAAATCGTAATACAGTCATGCTTACACACTACTGCTTAACGGCAGAATATCTAATACTGCTGTTGTACCAACTTAAATGACCTCCTGTTCGGGAAATCTACCACCGAGTAAATCCTTAATTTTTTGATGTAGATTATGAGAATACGTAGGTATAGTTGTAAAAGTTTTTAAGAAAGATGCCTATTCAGTGCTCCCTATATAATAATAAGTAATAGAATTGGTGCTTATATTAATCATAAAAAAACAACCTTGTTAAACGACATTCGATAACAGACAACCAATAAAAGTAAACTTAAACTTTAATATATCGATTAATTGTGCTCTTTCGTATGAAAATGCAATCTACAAAATGACTACTTCGAAGGAAGCAGCTTCAAAAATTTAGAGCGATGAGCGTCGTGAGCGACTGCGATGATATGCTAAGGACGTGAGACTCGAATCCATACAGCCTCCGAGCCTCCCAATTAAATGAAGTAAAGTTCTAAACGCACCTACGCACACAAGTAAACCACGCTCCGCCCAGCTGAAACGACCAATCAGAGCGCGATGTCAACCCTCTTGCGCACTCGTGGCCTCGCCATTGGCCGGTTCAGTAACGATCTTTACTCGGAGGGAATTTTCGGGTGTTTTATGAAATCTCGGGTTATTTTATACGGCGATGCGACGGTTTTGGTACTTTCTGCTGAGAATTCATAACTGCGAATGTTACACCTTACTATTTCTGTACTCTAATCTAAATTTTATTTTAATAGCTTAAGAAAAATTATAACCTTTTGTAAATCTCCTTAATTATTCTTTAAACGATCTAGAAGAAAATACTTCGATTATTCTTCGATTTGTAAAAAAGATTTTTT
This sequence comes from Biston stratarius, assembly GCA_950106695.1. NCBI lineage: Eukaryota > Metazoa > Arthropoda > Insecta > Lepidoptera > Geometridae > Biston > Biston stratarius. The sequence goes on from OX467108.1 coordinate 8,911,813, forward strand.
TAAACTAAAAACAGTCAATGGATGTAGACTTTTGGTATCAAAACTTTCGTATTTTGCGACTCCTGAAAAATTTCATTTCACATTCGTGGGTATGAACGCCCAACCTCGTTTTGGTTCTTTATTGAGTCGCGATTGTGCTGGTTTTTATGTTTGTCGTTATGATAATACGGTTATGGATGTTGCGGTCGTTGTTTTTGCGTAATGGATATGGGGATGGCAGATTTTTATGTGGATAAATGGAAAAGAGGTTTTTTTAATCCTAAAACATTATGGTAACGTTTCAAATCATTCGTTTCGTTCATGTAAAGTGGAGTTTTTTTTTTAAATCAGTACTGCTTTACTTAAACTTATTGTTCACATATATTAAGGGATATAATTCAAAACGAAAATTAAATATTTCTACCTCTATTACTAAATATGACGGCATCTTATTTCATGTACTTACCTAATATAATTCAATAAATGAATATCTAACTTTTTACACACGCCATCTTAAACTAAACTAAAACCTACTATAGGAACCAAATAACTATAGAATACTTAAAAAACCAATTACTAATAAATATTAACTTTTTATAAGGCTGGATTACGAGGCATACATTTTTGTCAATTTATAAATTATTTATTTATTTAAGGTTCTTGCCTGATAGTAGGCGTCTTGTTCATAATAATTCAGTGAGAACTTTAATTATTTCAATATAAGGATTAAGCTCATTTTAATAGTTGATCGATCCTTAGCAGGAGGTCGTCTTAGGCACCAAGTGGTAGTGTGTAACCATTATTGACAGTATTGACTTGTAACATATCATATATTATCATTTAATATCAAGAATGAATAGGGCCCTTAAACGTAAGCAACGTACTGATAATGCTACGGGTATTGTAGGTATCTATAGGCGGCGATAACCACTTACCATCAGGTAATCGTTTCGTTTGTTTTATTACTTTTATATATTAAAAAAGATCTTAAGAGGAATATTTATGTCTCAAAAAAGCCATAGAATTAATTGAATAAAAAATCATCAGAAATCAAACACCGACTTATAATTGAGTTTTTCAGCTTAGTATTTTGAATAAGTAACAATTTATAAGAAGGTACTTAAGTTAAAAAAATAATCTAAAGTAATAAATATATGTCTTTCTTATTATTTTGTATTTATTTAATTCTTATGACGTCATGTAAAAATTCTTCTTGTAAAGCCTGTTATTAAAATAACACCTGAAAGGCACGTATCTATGTCGTCGTACTAATTTTATTCAACAAACAGACAGCATTTTCATATTTATTTTCAAACATTGAAATTTATGGCAAAAATTAAATTTACGCTATTTGTGTACTTCAATTTGGTTGTTAAAATTATGGTGTAAGATATTTATTTCGTATAAACATATACAACTTAATTTAGCTGAGAAATACAAGTTATTCTTAGGTATAGGCAACTCTTACAAGCGTCGGAACTTAAGAATATATTCATATTTACTTATGATTTAAATACAAAATCAAATCAAATGGGAATCAGTTGACTGAAAAGCATTGGTGTTTTAATGTATGCATCTGTTTTTGTAAACATATAGGTACTTATATTAAAAATAATACAATTTTTTATTACTTTAGTTAAGATGTAGACTTACATGTGTAATATTCCATCATATTTTGATTGTATCTGTATGCGGCGGAGAGATCCACACCGCCGCCAGCCCTTAGCCCGAAAAGGGCCGCAAAAGTGGCCTTACTTTGCCCCTCCAGCTTGACCACTGTCACTTCACTCGCACTCAAAAAGTATCAAAACCACTTGTCAGATTTTTACACTATCATTTCTTTTCAAGTTTATGTATATTTTACGCATTCATTTCACTTTTAAAAATCGAAAGATACTCATTCGATTTTAAATAAACACTTCCATTGGGTACCTATCGATATATTTTTTTAATTTACACATTTTTGTCACTTTTTTTTAATAATATCTACGTAATTAATATTGCTAGCTATTTATTTACTAAAATCACAACCAACGAAAGCTCGTTTATCTTTCTAACTAATAAAGAGAATAAACGAAGATTGAGCCAATTCGAGATCAAATCTCCAGCAAAAAGAAAATCCTTATCCGGTTAAAAAAACAATACCTATTTGTCAAAAGCCATCGATTTGGTTGTTAATTTCAATGCCCTAATGATTTCCACGAAAAAACGTTTTGACACCGTGAAAGTAGCATAAAATTGGAGTAGCTACGATTGGTTGACGTAAAGGTTTGGACCGATTAAGTAGTTAAAGAAAAAAATGACGGTTTTTGACCGATTTTACCGGTTTTTGGGCGATTTTCCGCTGTTTGAGTATTGCTTTTCCGGTTGGATAGTGGCAGGTGGTAAATAAGTGACGGTTTTCTCACGAGAAGAGCAATTTTAATGATGTTAATATTATTAATAGAATTTAGCTTTACCAATTGTTTTTATAATTTACTTTTAAAGTTACCATTGATTTTGAATTCGTGTTTTGTTATTTATATGTTTATGCTAGAAATAAAAATTAATTTACGAATTTAATTTAGTAGTAGGTAATTAATTGGTTTTTACTTGAAATAAAAAGTGTGGATAACAAGTAAAATACGGCGCGGAATACTTTACGATATATTAAAACTAATGTTAAAATATTTAGTAAATAATTGGGATTGTGTTTTTGTCGTTGAGATATAGTTACAGGGACTTTAGCATATAAATTTGCGAGAATTTTATTTAATACTTAAATTATATTCAATTGTATGAAAAAGTACTTAATAACATTTGACACAGAGGTATCTAGTCGATTATAGGTCGATTTAGGTATCTAGTCCTAGATACCTAAACCAAAACACCAAGTGACACAAAATCTAGAAACATATTTTATATAATTAATTATAGTTAAATTCAATTAAAAATAGCACATCTTTCAAAAGCTATCATCTCTTCTTCCTGTGCCATATCCTAACGGATGTCGGCGACCATCTTTCTCAATATGTTTCTTTCCTATGAGCTGCTCAGCTTAGGACAGCGGCGTTAGCAGCACCGGTCCAAGATTTTAAATTATCACACCAGACTATTCTCCTTCTGCCTCTACCCCTCTTTCCCTCTATTTTTACTTCAATAATAGTCTTAAGCAAATAAAAGTTATCGCAAACGTCTCTTCACAACGCATATTTAGAAAGTAAAAACTTCACTAACACAATTTACGAGTATCTCTCACAAAACATTTCTCGTTTTACACTTTCGACTATTTTTTTGAAACAATTGAAAAGTAATTAGCAATTGAATAAAATACGTCTTAATCGTCCAATTGACAATAGAGTACAGATGACTAGCGTTGATTTTGAGATGTATTTTACGGTTGGTAGGCAGACTCGATGAATTGTGAAGGGGCTCTGTATCAGATATCAGATGCTGTGCGACCGTGGGATTTGCGTTTTGACAGTGTTTATTTTTTATTTACGTAACTTGTTTTTTTATTTTTTTTATTGCATTTATTAGCTTCACATCAAAAAAACAATGTAGGTAATCTAATCTTAGAAGTCAATTTTAAACTACTTAATTAAGAAGTAATTGCTGGATCGAAATTTATCTCTTTGTTTTTTTATTATGGTTGTCTGGTTAAGTGTTTGACCACAGCTCACCTGATGTTAAATGATGGTAAACAGACCTAGCCTGGAATTTCTCAAGTGAGGCTACTGGAATACACCGTTAGGTGCTTGGCAGGAGATTTTCAACTTGAGGTGGTAGCTAGCCGAGTACTAGAAAGTACCTACCTCAAACTACCTCAAGTTGAAACTCTCCCGCCATTCATCTAACGGTTTGTAATGGCAGCCTCAATTGAGAGCCATTTCCATTCCAGGTTAGGTGTGCTTTAGCATCTTTAACCACACCGTCATTTAACACTGGTGAGTTATGGTCAAGCTTGTCAACTATACAAAAAAACTTGAGGGTAGTAACTAGCCATAAAATGTAGTTTGAATGACATTACTATAATTTGGTATCTTGGAGCTAATCTGATGATGGAACCAGGATGTATATTGTGGAATTTTTCGGTATAGTAAATCCCTTGAGTTTGGGTTTACATGATTCGTTTTAACGAGTCCAATAGATTGTACTTGATATTGAGGGACTGATGATGGAGCAAAGAGGTATTTATTATTTATTGCTGACAGGCTAGGTGTTTGACCACAACTCACCTGATGTTAAGTGACGGTGTGGTCGAAGATGGTAAAGCACACCTAGCCGGGAATGGTACTGGCTCTCAAGTGAGGCTGCCGGAACACACCGTTAGATGCTTGGCGGCAGATTTTCAACTTCAGGGTAGATAGTGGAACTCTTCAGTAAACCTAAAAACTCTTTTAAACCCCTCAAATTTGTGGTCATATATAAAAATCGTTTTGATGCGTCCAATATACCGAACGGGGATGCGTGGTTTTTTTAGTTTTATTTTAAATCTAAGTAGGTATTTTAAGTATAATTATTTTTAATTAATTTGCAGGGATATCGTTTAGAAGAGGATAGGGGAGGTATTTTTCTAGCAATAAATAGCATAGGTTAAAAAGAAAATGGATGCGTAGTTTCGAAACCAGATACATTTCAAGGTGCGTGTAAAAGCTCAACGATCTTATTCCACTATCTCCGTTCCACCACAGGCCAAGCAGAAGAATGGCACACGAGCATCCGACCCTCGTGGACGTTCCAACTATTTAAACGCGACGATTCGGTTCTACTTTCTTGATGCGAAAGTATACGTTAAGCCGGCAATGAGTTCCATTTATGGGCTACTTTACAGCCAGCCAGCGGCTTTTTTTGCCTTAAGGCTAGAGCGAATAGATGTCATCTAGATTAACGTGCTTTATCCTCGGCCGCACCGTCGCTTTCCATCAGCCATGTTAAGCCAAACGTAGATAGGTATATTTCGTATTGTTTGCCGTGGTGGTGCCGGCGTAAGAATAGTACCCCACCCTCTCTACCCGTGGTTGCCGTAAGAGTCGGCTAAGGGATGTAATCCGGAAGATGGGCAGCAGCGTCTTCCTTGAACAATCACACCTAACTGCGCTCGCCAACCCGCCTGCCAAGCGTGGCGAGTATTGGCAAAACCCCCCCAGGAGGAGGCCTATGTCCAGCAGTGGACGTCCTATGGCTGATGATGTAAATATATTTCATGTATAAAATAACTCGATTCCCGTAGTGAGTTATCTACATAAAGGCGTGTATATATAAAACCCAAGTCCGGAACCGACGGTGATTCGACTCACTTGTCAGGTTTATTGTCTTGAAAGTTTTAACATATTAAATCAAATGTAGGTATGCAAGGTATCTATCCGATTACAAGACTAATAAATAAAAATCACAATATTTTGTTTGTAAGAACGGGACATGCGTCTGTTTAGACACAATGACTTCACTGAGTTATTTTGGATTAAAAACCTACACACCTACAAACGTAATTAATTGATTAATTAAAATTTATTTAAATTGCACGCTTTATCTTTTTTTAATTCTTTCTAAATTATTTATATATTAGCTTACGCCCGCGTCTTCGGGTTTAGCCGTTTAAGTTTAGAGAGAAATGAAACCTGTGAGTTACAAAAGAGCAATAGTTTAATCCATCATGAAACTTGCGCTACTAAATTATCTAGATAAATTTAAAGGATACCTTTTATACCAGAATAACCCAATTTCATGTGGTTAGTTCCTGTAGTTTTTTTTTTATAATCCCACAGGAACCTATCATTTTCCCGGAATACATAATATATTAAACTGAGTGCCAAATTTCTACTCAATTTGTTCAGCCGTTTTTTGCATTATTGGGTAACAAACATTCGATATTAGGTATAGTATTCTAAATACCCAAAAATACAAACTTTCACATTTATAAAATTATTTGTAGCATCATTTATACATAAAATTTTAGAATATTTTATTCAGTCAGTAAGTTAGTCTTATTTTATGTACTACAAAAATCCCAAATTGAATTTATCAAGCGTAAAAAATGTATTACACACCACAGAAAGTAAATTATTTTATGTAGTTAATTATAATAAAATATTAATGGATATAAATCGTTTAAGCTTAGTATTTGTATTTAATTAAGTAAATCAGTGATAAATGTGGACCATTTTAATTTCTTTCTATTTCGGAGATAAATTAGATTAAATGAAACGTAAAATTTAATACAATAGCATTTATTAAAATATAATAATTTTGAGTCGCCAATTAAAAAAATTCAGAACGTGTTTTTTTTTTTAAATTAAAATAACCGCAATCAACCAGGCATATATTGAAAGTATCGTTTTGCAATTTTGAAGAGTCGTTTCAGAACTGTCAAATCTAAATTTAAATTCATGTAGTTTGAATATAGCTGAAGTTTTATAATAGTATAATGAGACTTCACGTAGGTTGTTCTATGTAAGTACATTCACACGATAGGCTGTAGTAACATGAAACCAGCTGTTCTTATTTAGACGGGTATCAGAATTACATGCCGTATTGATTTCCGATGTCATGTACTTAGGTATCTACGAGTATTTCTGCGTAGATGGATGGAAATATATATTTATTCACGAGACACACAAGTATTTTAGTCAAATATAATATTGGGATTTAACTGGTTATTTATAAATTCAGCTTCGTATTTTGTCTGTAAATCAGATTAAAACTGTTTTTCACTTTGTGATTTCTCAGTAGTTTTTTTTTATCGAACTGTCTTTTATTTTAATACTTTCACGTTTTTTAGTTGGATGTATCAATAATTTTATTGCACTTCACATAAATATTTTTGTGTCACAAATCATATTTCTTTACACTAATGGAATTCTTTTTGTTTGGAAAAATACTATATGTATTCACAATTCAAATAAAATTAAAAAAAAATGTTGTGTGTATCATAACTTACACATATCATAAAATTAAAATGATTTAAAAAATTATAAATCGAACGTCGTTATCCAACTTGTAATGGCACGAAGAACGGTAAATTCCCATAAGCAGAACTCACAACAATCACAAAAAAAATCTTCAAAAATGTGTAAATAGAACGTCAAAATTAAATGTTCGAATATAAAAATCCAAATATTCGAACGTGGAACACGACGTTTCCCGCGCGTTTCGCTCGACCGCGCGGCGCGGCGCCAAAATGCTCTCTACCGGCACGTGGCGAGAGGGTGCGTTCAAATTCGCCACCCGCCAGAGATTGCGCTGTTTTTTTTTTTAACAAAATTTAATAATGATTTATATTTAGAATCTTGTTTATTTTAAATTATGCGTAATAGAACTGCTTTGCGTAAGATAAGAGCATATAAGGCAGAAATTTACTTTGTACTAAGTATGTGTATTTAGTGTTATGTGTATGTGTATTTGTTTTATTTTAATTTAAAACAAGAATCACCCAAAAAGTCATCAGTCAGTAGTGGTGGTCTATCAGTTATCTGATTTCCATCACACAAGCAATGTGTCCTATAATATTTATTTTTATTTATTTATTTAATTATCCTGATGCATACGATAATTTTGATCCATATACGATAATTTTACGGCTCTGGTACTATAGTTGCGTGGATTTAGATTGTGAACACTGGTGAGACTAATGTTGCAGGAACTACTCACAACCACTACAACCATGTTATCCTGATTAATAGGTTGATTATTAGTTATCTATTAGTAATTAATATACTTAATGTATCCAATTAATCAACCCATCAAAGGCATCACTAATGCACTGTTTGACAAATTGATTAATCTGATCATCTCTGATTCAATAACCAGACCAAGTTTCGATTAGGAGGCTGCGCGATCAAAGATGCTTTATGTCATGATATTGAGAAAAAAAATCGTTGAACTTACACACAGCGCCATCTGACCCCAAACTAAGCAAAGCTTGTACTATGGAAATCAGATAACTGATAGAATACTTAAATACTTTTTTTCTGTAAATACATTCCTACAGAACACCGAGACTGATTTTACAAGATGTTGGTTCTGGATGGGAATCAAACCTATCCTACAGCTCTTAAAGCAGATATACTACCAATGAGCCAACAGGGCTGTCAGATGACCAGATGTAATGAAATGAATATTATAAATTAAACAGAATTAGGATCAACCTGTTTTTTTTTATAGCTTTGTGTCTCATCTCACTTAATGTTAAGTAATGGTGTGGTCGAAGATGGTAAAGCACACCTAGCCTGGAATGGAACTGGCTCTCAAGTGAGGCTGCCGGAACACACTGTTGAGGCTTGGCGGCAGATTTTCAACTAGAGGGTGGTAGCTAGCCAGCCGAGTACTAGAAAGTACTCTACCACCACGCTATAGTTTCCTCACGATGTTTTCCTTCAGCGACAGCTCAAGCTCATTGTTGAGGTTTGAACCCACGCCCTTCGGTTTGCGAACCGACCGCGCTAACCACTGAGCTATCATTGCTATAACCTATTTGTATATGTAACCTATTTCTGGCAATTTACAAGCTAAAAACACGATATGGGTTGTAATTTATTCAATACCTTTTTTTTGGCATCCTGCCGTCTTTACGCTTAGATCTTTTAAACTACACAACGGATTTTAATGCAGTTTCCATCAATAGACAGAGTGATTCAAGAGAAAGGTTTATAATAATATGTATAATACATGCATATGCACCTCATTAGTATCTACATTGAACCCGTGCGAAGCCGGGGCGGGTCGCTAGATATTTATAATCGTCATCACCTTGTAGTGTCATCGTAGTTCACTGCTGGACATTAAGTCTAACGCTTTTCGCTTCCAGTCAGCGCCAGCTGTCTGCGTATATCGTCACTCCATCGAGTCTTAACCCAACCACTTAAGAGGTCTAGTTAGACTTTAACATTCGATAGTTGCACACGTGAAATATCGACACCTTATGTCAATCCCGTACATTTTTTACTTTTCTATTAGAGTTATCGCTAATCGAAAATTTCATATTACTAATACGCTCAGCTTTGTCTGTGTCCTTAATTCTACAATTTTAAGAAGTACCTACTAATAGAATACGGACCAAGTCAGGATGAGACGCTTATAAAAATATTCAAAAAATTCCAGTGCATTATAATTTTACAAATGAGAACTTTTTCCCAAAGGAATAAAGTCAAAAATGCGGGAACGGCATAAAGTCACTTACGTCGATTTGTCGCTTAACTCAATCCCTTAACGTCAGTGCCAAAGTGTTCTAACTACCAATAAGGATCCTGGAAAAATCACTGTTGCATTTGTGATAGATAAGACATACTCGTATAGTCAAGTTTTATTTTTTTCTCTTATAGAGTTATAGCGTTACATTGTGCAAGTTTTTAGTAGGTATCAAATAGTGAAACAATTAAATTATTTTTATAATTGCATTATTATTCTGAAATAATTGCCAAAGTCAATCGAATTAAGCCAAGGTCAAGTCCATATCATGCACTGGTAAAATTGAAGATAATTCAATATGATATTTAAACAATAATGAAATTTATATATTATTAGCTGCGCTCGGCGCAGTTACCCGCTACATTTTTTATAAAAAGCTTATGTGTTACTTCAGGGTGACAGCTACCTTCATACCAAATTTCATCAAAATTGGTCCAGCCGTTTGAGCGTAAAGAAGTAACAAGTTTTGTAGCGATGATAGCTCAGCGGTTAGCGCGGTCGGTTCAAGATGATAAGCACACCTAGCCTGGAATGAACCTGGCTCTTAAGTGAGGTTACCAGAACACGCTGTTAGATGCTTGGCGGCAAATTTTCAACATGAAGTAGTCCTAACTAGTAGTAGTAATGTGGTGGTATATCTTCTTAGCAGGATGTCCAGATATTCTGGCGCTAAGCAGTAGTGTGTAAATATTACTGTGTTCCGGTTTGAAGAGTGCTGCAGCTAGCGAAATTACAGGGCTGTTGAGACTAACCATTCAGTCTCAAAGTAAAGAGCGCCAAAGCAGCGATGTCTTGGACTTTATTTTACTACTCAAAATTCTGTGTACCGCTCCAATGATAATGGACAGGGGCTGTCTCTTACCATCAGGAGAGTATCTCGTTTGTCTTATTACTTTCACATTAAAAAAAAGTCCGGTAGAGGTTTAACGGATATACAAAGCGATAGATAAATTTTATATTAAATAGCACAAGCTTAAAAAGCTATACAATACAATAACGGAACCCTAAAAATTCAATTTGACATATGTACGTAGGTGATCTTATATCTTAAATCTCTATACACTCGTTTGTCGCTTACGACATTTTGGCATAAGCGACGTCCGTCCATTAGCGTTTCTGATTGGCCGTCCAATTGTCAAAATGACAACCAAGGCGTGTCTAATGGAGTGGAACGTGCTAAATGTAACTGTCTCTTTCTTACTTATATTAGGGTATGGTTGGCTCGTTGTATAAGGTTCCGTATAATAGTTTTTTTAAATGGTTTTCTTTTTCATTTGTATGCATATATATAAACGAATTTATCACATAGCAGTTTGTATAATCTCTTGTGAAGAAGTTACTTGATTTTAGTGAATTGTATTTTTTTTTATTATTGACATGCTTGGTGTTTGACCACTGTTCACCTGATGTTAAGTAACGGTGTGGTACTATTTAAATGAATAGGTCAATTATAAGTCAATGAATATCACGGAAAACTCATTTTTGTATATGGAATTACTTGCTACTTATTTTAAAATATAGTAAAAATATTATTTGGTTTGTTAATTACTTAGCTGAAGTTTAATTTTAATTTTAAGACGCTTATGTATTGCTATATTGATTTGCCTGTAACAATCGTTGGTATTTATGGTCAATAAATGATTCTGATTCTGTGGTCGAAGATGGTAAAGCACGCCTTGGAATGGAGCTGTTGAACGTTCAGCTGTTTTTTAACTTAATCAAATTTAACTTAATAACAAACATCCAAACATTTCTACTTTGTGGTAGATTTCCTTAGCAGGAGGTCGTCTAGGTAGGTACCACCGCAGTACGAGGCTATTGAGACTAACCATCCAAACTTTCAAAGTAATGAGCGCCAAAGCAGCGATGCCCTGGACTTTGTTTTGCTACTCAAAGTTCTGTGTGTGCAATGATCATGGACAGACGTTATCTCTTACCATCAGGAGAGCGTCTTGTTCGCCCCGTTACTTATATCATTATTATTTTTACTTACTATATGTATTATTTTTATGAGTTTTTTTTTTTGCAACTTTTTAGTGTTACATCATCCCCCGCCTGTTCTTAATCTGTATTTTGTTTTCCATTCTACGTTGCCTGGAAGAGGCACTAGCTCATGAGATTCTTTTGTTTTCTGAACCTTTTTTTCTAAAAAATACTTACTTAAAATTACTTCTCCTGGTAAGACTACTGTACCGTTGCATGCCTCCACAAAACTAATCAATCCATTAATTCATGTACCCTTTAAATATTTAAATGAAACTGTATAAGCGTGTAGTTCCGGCGGTAGCGGGTTCGGTTCTCGGAGCGGAACTAATTGCGATGACTGGCGAACAGGTTCCGCTGGTGTGAGAAATACTGCCCCTGTACTCGGTTGGGAATAAAAGTTTTATGTTTACCCGACTACGAAAAAGAAGGGAATTTCAGAAGTTTTTTTATGGTTGACAAGCTAGGTGTTTGACCACAGCTCACCTGATTTTTAGTAACGGTGTGATCGAATAGAATAGAATATTTTTATTGGACTTATAACTACATTAGGTATATGTTACACTAGGCACGTCAAAATTACATAATCAGAATCGAAGATTAGGTTAAGTTATTTTTCTATGATTGACAAGCTTGGTGTTTGACCACAGTTCACCTCGTGTTAAGTGACGGTGTGGTCGAAGGTGGTAAAGCATATAGCCTGGAATGGAACTGGCTGGAATGGTATTGTAAGTATTTCAAGTTCCTTAGTGTACCTACTTATAAAAGTTGACATAGGTTACAGACTCCGGTGTTTGTGGAGTGAATAAATATTAAATTAAAATAAATAAAATACCGTAGTATCTTCTAAATTATATTGATTAAACTTTTTGTACTTAAAGTAACTTGGCTCATTATCACGGTCTATTTTTGGCTTGTTATTATTTTTTTATCTCTTTTTAGGGTTCCGTACCCAAAGGGTAAGAACGGGACCCTATTACTAAGACTTCGCCGTCTGTCTGTCCGTCCGTCTGTCTGTCACCAAGCTGTATCTCAAGAACCGCGATAGCTAGACAGTTGAAATTTTCATAAATTATGTATTTCTGTTGCCGCTATAACAACAAATAGGTACTAAAAATAAAATAAAATAAATATTAAGGTAAGGGTAGCTCCCATACAACAGACAATGTTTTTGCCATTTTTATAGATAATGGTACGGAACTCTTCGCACGCGAGTCTGACTCGCACTTGGCCGGTTTTTTTTTTTTAAGTTTTTTTTTTTGTTGTAATGTATGTATGTTTGGTATACAATAAAGTTATATTCTGTTCTATTTTACAATATTTAGATGGATTTATTTTATAAATATAAAATTGTGACACCTAGATTCAGGTTATCTAAAGCAAATAAGTCTTTTCTCGGGAATTGCGTTAGATTCTATAATAAAATCCCACGTGAGGTAACTAAAATGTCCTATAATAAATTCAAAGATTTTATAAAGCAGAGGTTAATTGACAAAGCCTACTATAAAGTGGCTCATTATGTGGAAGACAGGAATATATGGTTGTAGTAGCTTCTCTCTGCACTTGCATCCCTAAGTGACATGGCTAAGTGACAATTGTAGTAAGCATAATGTATTAATATCTATAACTGTAAACTGTATAAACTGTAACCTAATATGAAAAGAAAGATCCACAAAAAAAATGCCTTGCTGAGTGTCTTGCCGGAGTCTTCTCAGTTGAAGTGTAATTACGAGCCGGTGGTAGATTCAAACATGTAACTTTACGTTCATAAGTGCCTTATCAGGGCCTAAACTGAATAAATGACTTTTTGATTTAGATTTTGATATACTTACATTATTTTGTCAAGCTTTACTATATCTTGTTTATGAATGTAAACTCCCAGCGTTGGTAATGTGAGTGTAATCGACACTCGACCGCAGCATCCCTGATCTCTGGGAAGCGAGCGGCCCGCGCACCCGGGGTCCCCAACCGCACTATCTTAGATTTTTTTACTGAATTCTAATACAACAAAGGTAACAAAAGATTTCTACCAGTGCTTTCTACCCGTTATGATGTCTTTTACTTGGTCTTTTTCTTTAGCAGGAGGTCGTCTACGTAGGTACCGCTGCAGTACCAGATACCACCAAGCAGTAGTGTGTAAACATTACGGTGTTCCAGTTTAAAGGGTACTGCTGCTAGCGAAATTACAGGGCTGTTGAGACTAACCATCAAAGTCTCAATGTAATGAGCGCCATAGCAGCGATGCCCTAGACTTTATTTTACTACTCAAAGTTCTATCGCTGCAATGGTCATGGACAGGTGTTACCTCTCACCATCAAGAAAGCGTCTTGTTCGTCACATTTTTTAAAAACTACTTATTAACTAGTCTCCACAAATCTTATTAACTAGTGCTACAAGTAGCAGCCTTATCGCTAAAAGCGATCTCTTCTAGGCAACCGAGAATAGAAAACATGTTATTGATTAAGACCACATGTTTGTAGCTTAGTGGTTAACACGGTCGGTTTACACCCCGAATGGTGTTGGTTCAAATCTTAACAATGAGCTTGAGCTACTGGTGACGGAAACCACAGTATGATGGTAGGGTACTTTATAGTACTCGGTTGACCCTCATATCTGTGAATGGTTGTTCGGATATCACTACATAGTATAAAACAAAGTCGCTTTCTCTGTCCCTATATCCCTATGTATGCTTAAATCTTTAAAACTACGCAACGGATTTTGATGCAGTTTTTTAAATAGATAGAGTGATTGAAGAGGAAGGTTTATATGTATAATAACATCCATTAAATAGTGGAGAAATACTATTTATACCCGTGCGAAGCCGGAGCGGGCCGCTAGTAGTAAATAAATAAATACCGTAGAATGTTTTACACAGCGCCATCTAGTCCCAAACTAAGCAAAGCTTGTACTATGGGAACCAGATAACTGATAGAATACTTATATACTTTTTTTCTATAGGTAATTACATATTTATAAAACATACAGAACGCAAAGAATAAATATTTGTTTATGCCATAAAATGTTTGTCCTAGAAAAGAATTGAACCCACGGCCTACTGTTCTTAAAGCATGCCCTTTTTCTACATCCAGTATTGGCTCCAGAGGAAGAAATTCTTCAATTGCCATTACAGTAGGTATACGAAATTTCGTACCTATACAAATTAAATTTTGATTGTCCGTTGTAAATTGCATAATTACCTAGATATAAATGCTTGTACATAAAATCATTTTTTAATAATAACTTTTTCGTAGATAATAACCGACTTACACATACAGTGATACACACACAGACAAAGTCAGATCACAGGGCACGGCAGTCACGCGCGTCGAAAGCGAAACTCGCAGCTGACGATATAAAAACTCAGAGACGGTCAAACGCACTGGCACTGGAAGATAACTGGCTCACAAATAAATATTCATTATTACTTTAACCTACCGTGGTGGTGCCGGCGTAAGAATAGTACCCCACCCTCTCTACCCGTGGTTGCCGTAAGAGTCGGCTAAGGGATGTAATCCGGAAGATGGGCAGCAGCGTCTTCCTTGAACAATCACACCTAACTGCGCTCGCCAACCCGCCTGCCAGGCGTGGCGAGTATTGGTAAAACCCCCCCAAGAGGAGGCCTATGTCCAGCAGTGGACGACCTGTGGCTGATGATGATGATGATATCTCTTTAGCAGGAGGTCGTCTAGGTATATTCGCAGTACCAACACTACTGCTAAGCAGTAGTATGTAAACATCACTGTGTTTAGGCTTAAAGGGTATTGCAGTTTAAGTTACAGGGCTGTTGAGATTAACCATCAAAAGTCGAACAGTAATGAGCGCCAAAGCAGCGAGACCCTGGACTTTGTTTCGCTACTCAAAGTTATGTATATCGTTGCAATGGTTATGGACATACCCCTTACCATCAGGAGAGCGTCTTGTTTTTCTCATTACTTTTACATTTAAAAAAACTTAGGTATCCATCCATCACTTCACTATCACATAGTATGAAAACAAAGTCGCTTTCTCTGTCCCTATATCCCTATGTATGCTTAAATCTTTAAAACTACGCAACGGATTTTGATGCGGTTTTTTTAATAGATAGAGTGACCGAAGAGGTAGGTTTATATGTATAATACATGCAGCACCACATTAATATCTACATTGCACCCGTGCGAAGCGGGGGCGGGTCGCTAGTATAAGATAAAACAAGGAAGCCTCGTTACCTACCCATGCTCCATGATCTCCGAAAATTACTAAAAGATTATACCCTTCAACATTTTTCACACCATTATAACTTAAAAAAAAAAAAAAAAACAACGCGATGTCATCAGTAGAAAATAAAAATTTGTAGCTCAATCATAATGAACGTGATTTGAAAACAAATCTATCAAACCAGCCATTTCTAACCGACTTCAAAAAAACCGGCCAAGTGCAAGTCGGACTCGCACTGAGGGTTCCGTAAAAACCTGTAGGTATATAAGTAAAAGTTATGGTATTTTTTTTAATGGTAGGTAATTGATGCTTTTCGCAATTTTTCCTTTATCTGTGCTATAAGACGTCGCTTCGTAGGTACCAAATTTCAAGTAGGTTTGATTCCCTTGCCAAAAATTTGCAGCATAAACGGCTGAATATTTTCTTTTTTTTCTTTCTTTTGATATATTTTTTTATGGCTAATCTGATGAAGGAACCAGGATGTATATTGTGGAATTTTTCGGTATAGTAAATCCCTTGAGTTTGGGTTTACATGATTCGTTTTAACGAGTCCAATAGATTGTACTTGATATTGAGGGACTGATGATGGAGCAAAGAGGTATTTATAATTTATTGCTGACAGGCTAGGTGTTTGACCACAACTCACCTGATGTTAAGTGATTGTGTGCTCGAAGATGGTAAGCACACCTAGCCTGGAATGGAACTGGCACTCAAGTGAGGCTGCCAGAACACACCGTTAGATGCTTGGCGGCAGATTTTCAACTTGAGGGTGGTAGCTAGCCATCCGAGTACTAGAAAGTACTCTACCACCACGCAAATTGCGTTGATTGCGTTGGTTTAGAAATTTAATTCTTTCACGGCTTCAAGGGACAGTAGACCTGAGTATTTGATTTGAATTTCAGCTTAATACCTCAACGCGTTCCAGAGAAAAAGGATCTTGACAGACAGACGGACAACAAAGTGATCCTATAAGGGTTCCGTTTTTTCCTTTTGAGGTACGGATCCCTAAAAAGTAAGAGGTTCTTAATTCAGTTTTTTTTTTAATGTTTGTTTTTGTTAATCTTTAAACCGATTTTAAATGATATACGTTCAGATTAAACTCACAGAAAATTCATGGGTATCGGTTGAGTAGTTTGATTTTTAAACTGAAATATTTAAAACCTAGCCGTGTTTGGGGTTTGGTATGGAGTAGCCAGAACTCTTGTTTTGTTTTTTATAAACTCTTTGTCCCACTGTTGGGTGCTCTTCTCATTGTGATAAAGGTAAGTCCACCACGCTGGCCAAGCGCAGGTTGGCAGACTTCAGACATCCTCAATAACATTTTTAAGAACACTTAGACATAGGTTTTCTCACGATGTTTTCCTTAACTGGTTTGTATGATTTAGACATATTTATTTTGCCGTGGTGGTGCCGGCGTAAGAATAGTACCCCACCCTCTCTACCCGTGGTTGCTGTAAGAGTCGGCTAAGGGGTGTAATCCGGAAGATTGGCAGCAGCGTCTTCCTTGAACAATCACACCCAACTGCGCTCGCCAACCCGCCTGCCAAGCGTGGCGAGTATTGGCAAAACCCCCCCAGGAGGAGGCCTATGTCCAGCAGTGGACGTCCTATGGCTGACGATGATGATGATGATGATGAGACATATTTAACTTGATTTTATTTAAAACACTTGAAAATATCAGAACACTTGCTCTGGCACAAAGTGCATAGAGACCATGGCCAAAAACAAAAAAAAAAACTTTTTTTTTGCAAACATAATTTCAAGAAATATTGTCTATACATTTTATGTCTTAATGTTGTATTAAGTAAGACATATTCATTAGTAAAAGTTACTCACAACACGTAATTTATTAGTTCTGTTGTCTTTTTTATGACTACGCAAGAGTTTTATTACTGTTAATATTTTTTTAATAAATGAATCGTGCAAATCGCTTCGTCCACGCATAACCGCCTTATTTTTGCTTTGTCGAATGCAACCCTATGCTTTGTTAAATAAGTTTAGTAATCAACTGAGGTATCAAAACAAGTTCGCATTACTAAAAGCACCATATGACAACTAAAGATAATTTGTTCTGTATCTGAGACAATTTCTGGTCCATTCATAGTGAAGATTTCACTAGCCCACGTCCAGACCGGTCGAGTAGCTCTCCGAGTGAATGGAACGTTTTTTGTGCGAGTACACTTGCCCAAATCGGTGTGAAATTACTTCGGCTGGCAATGGTAGAATTTTGTAGTAAAGGTACGGTTAGTGTGAGAGCGACGGGCAATTTATTTGGGACGTACTCGTATTTTCAAAATGTTTAATTAAACAGTGGAAGCCCATGGACCATATTTATAACTTTTTTATTGCAAAACTAAACCAAACGCGAAAAAAAATATTTGAATTTTTTGGTAGGTACTAAATACAAAAACGACATTATACAATTATCAAAAATAAATAAAGAAACATGTATTATTTTATATAGCATTAATGATTCTTTAATTTAGTTTGTATTTCATAAAGCTAGGTCAGTTACTTTTGAAGATATTGAAGTTTTTTTTTCTAGCCGACCCTTTTTCTTGCAGTCCAGGGTAACTACTTTATGGCTGACAAGCTAGATATTTGACCACATCTCACCTGTTGTTAAGTGACAGTGTGGCCGAAGATGGTAAAGCACACCTAGCCTGGAATAGAACTGGCTCTCAAGTGAGACCGTAGGAATACACCGTTAGGTGCTTAGCGGCAGATTTTCAACTTGAAAACCAGCCGCTTATGAGAAAATACCCTAACCCCATGCTGGGTTCTTCACGATGTTATCCTTCACCGGCAGCTCAAGTTCACTGTAGGGGTTTGAATCCACGCTTTTAGGCGTGTGAACCATCCATACTAACCATTGAGCTATCATTGCTACAATCTGTAGAACTAGCTATAAGTTGTATTGCAAGGAAAATAAATTGTGTGATTAATTTAAAACGTTAAGCCAGTTGAAAAGCTTAAACAATTTGATTCCTTTCGAATTTTAGAATAGTTATACACTAATAAACCTGGAGCTCACAAAGCTAATATTGCGCCATCATAGTAAAAAGTTTGAAAGGAGTCAGATGTCCTATAAAAATTAGGATATATCAAAAGAAAGTCAGACTCTAACACACAGTCGATTATAAAATATGCGAAATCCTATTTTGTGTATAATCTATCTCTATTTATCTATTTATAATTTCTTTGTTATAAATAAATAATTTTAAAAAACGCGCTAAGATGATCCTTAACTAATCATCGTGTCTTTGGATTTTTGATTATTTGATAATTATGTAATATTTTTCTGCACATTATAAATCCAGGTAAAATAATAACGCACAAGAAATTTAATTTGGCATGTTAAATTTGGAATGAGAATTTCTGATACTAAATATTTTAATCTTATCATTTTGCCTAATTCAAAATACAAAAACGCCTTTCTAATTACATTATTAAACCGCCACCACTTATGCACACGCTCGTACTTCCATCAAACCCCACTGATATCAATACGTTCACACACACAAGCATGCCGCTATCTACACACGATGCATCTGTGTGCATCCCATTGAAAAAACCGACCGATCTTTCACACTTTTTCTTCTATACTGATGACAGTCACTTTAAAAACATATTTGGTTGGTAATCATTGAACTACTGATTTATGCTATGACTCAGTAACTTGTTCGTAATCTGTAAATATATGACCCTATTTAAAAGTCTGCTTAGATTACGTTATTTAAATGCTGCGCAAAACATTGATGAAATACTAAGTATATATTTGGTACTAAGTATAGATCTCTTTAGCAGGAAGTATTCTATGTATAGATACCATCGCAGTTCTAGATATTTCACCACCAAGCAAAAAAAATGTATAGGTACCTACTATAACTAGCGACTTTGCAGGACGTTGAGACCTACTAAATGTCTCAAAGTAATGAGCTCCAAAGCAGCGATACCCTACCCCTGTAGTCTGAGCTTCTTATTTCGATATTTGTAGGCGCTCACCAAAACACTATGTGATTACGAACCTTATTGCGCAGACATACGATATGTGGTCGCGTAGCTATTTTCCGTGTCAGGTAATTACTATAAGCAGCTCAAAGTACGTGGGCTGGGTTTTGTTTTGGTTCTCAAAGTTTCGGGTACCGCTGTCATGGTACCCAAAACTTTAAGGTATCGGGTCATGGATGGGTGTTAACTGCTGCAATTTGCAGCACCCAGAACTTTTTGAGCTCTTTACATTCATAGCACAGCTTAAGTTCAAATAGTCCAGTAATTTTTTTATTCATACGATGGGTTCTAGAATCAAATGACTGAGCTATAGAAGTCATCGAGTTCTTTGTCGCAATGATCTATCTGTGGCTCTCTGTTTTATAAATTTACATAATTATTTATCATACGTTTAAAATATAAGTATCTAATAGTTATCAATTTTATTAATATAGAGCTAGGCTAGTATAGAATCGTCTCAGAAAATGTTCCTACACCGGATTCGAAGTAGTGAGACCGAAAGCCACGCTCGCCCGCTCCGGGTAGTAGTAGTCCGCACACTACTATACCGGGCACGTAGTACCGGTATTCAGCTGGTTAATAATATATCCGAAGATAGATGGAATAATTAATAATTTTGGTAACTAACGATAAGCTAAAATTATATTGCATATAAAAAACTCACCATCTCCGCTTTGGTTGCTGCTGTGCGCGTGGTACTGGTCATCTGAAAAATCGTACTCTGCGTCAGATAAGCACATCTGCTCTCAACACTCAGATCAGATACATAAACACGATTTAAATCATATGAAATAGTTATCTGAATATTCGCATGATATAATATTTCATCAAGTTCATATATTTTGTCATAGTAATATGGATTTGCCATATTATTTATTGTGTTATAATATCAATGTCATTTATACAATATTTGCTTTTTTTAAAATGTAAGATCTTTTTTTTCTATTTCTAACAAGCTTAGTTAAGCCGGCCTGCTGGGCTGCGACATATGAGATTCTTAAAGCTTACCTCCATTTCGATGATCACTACTCATCAGTTCTTGACTCTGCAACGTGGGAGCATGAATCAGCACCTTTTGCTGAGGACTGTGGGGATCCAGACCTTCGACTTCCAGTAACGGAGCGTGGTGTTCGTACGAATGCACGACCAAAGGTGGCGCGTGCAAATCCATCGTAAAAATGAAACTAGCACATGACAGTTAGTTTTTCGACCTTAATATGTCGGCTTAAAGTTCAAATCACTTTCAAAGATTGTCTCACTTTTTTATTCTAATTGTCACTTTTTAATCTCTCCATAAATATATCACAAGATTTACCGTTTTTTTATTGTTTAGTGGCACTAATATAACTTGTATCGTTGATTTAGAAAGTTCGTTGACACCTCTATTTGTTCGCAAGTCTATGAATTTGGACCATTCAGCTTGTGTTAATGATTTGTGTAGATATTTATTTTTATTGGCACTTCTAATTTTCTACAGACTATGGAGGTGAATTTTTAGAGTATTCTGAGTGGAAATGGAAGTTCAGATTTTTTTGTTACATTGTAGCGTTAAGTTTTTGTGAGGAAGTGTCACCGATGTTTTTTTCTTATCTTCTGTAGTTTCACCATTTTGTACCTGAAATTAAAAAAAAAAACAAACAGTTAGTAACTAGCAACGCTGCAAAATATATCTACTCTAAAAAATTCTTGCACAGACTAAAAGAAAATTTTTCTAGAAGTTCAGTAGTTTTTAAGTTTATCGCGAACAGACAGACAGAAGACAGACGCGGCGGACAATTTTGTTTTATAATATGTACCTAGTGATAGTGATGTATGTTTGGTGTATAATAAAGTTGTATTTTATTCTATTCTATTCCAAGGAAATTTTTAGGATTATTTATCTAAGTAGGAATAAAATATTACAATTTAAACAAATGTAGTGAAATATGAATTTGAATATGCGAACAAAGAGTGTCCTGTAAGAACTTGCATTACGGAGACCGGGATGCAGGCACGTGGAGCCTATTTGGACACGGATGTCTAATATTATGTTTTACTTATTCAATATTCAAAATCATGGAACTCGGTAGCTCTAACTAAACCATTCTAGCAGCTGGAAGATGCTACTGATCCTTTAACTAATAATGAAATAATAACAATCCTTTTATAATTTCTTTAATAACGCAAAAATTATCCGTTTACAGTAAGAATAAGTCAATATAATAATAGCTCTATCATTTTATTATGGAAACTGACGTGGTCTGGACACATTTTCGTTTTATTCATGCGGGATTGCTCACGTTTAATTTTATCGGAAACTCCAACTCTAGTTTCGGCCACGTCCGGTGGCCTTCATCATGGGGACAAAGCTGAGACAACGCGCGCGCGACCTCGTCTTGCAACGCACTGCGGGCCGCCGCGCGCCTCGCACGTGAAGATAGCGGTTGATGCACGGGTGCGGGGGTGGGGGCGGGTAGTGTAGCTCTATTATTTTTTAACTTAACATTTCATTTTGAATTTGACATAATATTTATCGTTATTTTGGAGCTTCCTCGCGATATTTCCCTTCAACGGCAGCTCAAGCGATATTAATCCATGCCCTTTGGCGTGTGAACCGATCGCTCTAACCACTGAGCTTTCATCGCTACAAGTACCTACTTATTGATTATTATTATTCAAATTCTAGATGATTCCGACTGAAGATTTACATAAAAAGTTATTTCTGATTGTTTCGAAATTGAATTTTACCTTCAATTTAGCGCAACATAATTATGTATATCCAAATCGCTAGAATTATACAAATAATAGTATATATTTAATTTTACAAATGCGCTAATACAAATAATAGTCATAAAAAATTTGGAGTTATGAAAATGAATAATAATTTTAAACATTGTAATGACGTCAATTATAAATCTTTTTTTATGGTGGTTAGGCTTGCGTTTGATTGCCATCTCATCTGATGTTAAGTGAAGATGCGATCTACGATGGAGCACACTTGCCAAGAAGATACCGATTCACTCGTGACTTGAAGGCACCCACTCGGGTATCGTATTCCACGCTTTAGCCGTTCGAACAATAAAAGTAGTTTCATATCGTTTCGTATGAGTTTTTGGAACGTCAACCATGAAAGTATCATATATAAAATATATAAATCTACCACATCCAATTGTTATAAGTTCCACGAGGCTGTAGAAAACAATAGGCGTCTTGGCCACGAACCTAAGCTGGGTTTTAGTTAAATAATACATACACATGTCCTTACACGTTTTATTTGCAAAACGGAAGCCAACTTTGATTTATATTTTAGTTTTGCTAACTCATTGTTATCATAACTGGGAGTAGAGTTTTCTAGGTATTGTTAGGTATTTGGAAGCTTAAAAAAATGGAAAATGTTATCCATGTTTCTAAATTAAATATAAGTGTTCTAAATTAACAATGTGTTGACAGCCCTGTTAGCAAATTGGTAGTATGTTTGCTCTAAGAGCTGTAGGGCGTGGGTTCGATTCCCACCCAGGACAAACTTTTTGTGATATAGACAAATGTTTGTTCTGTGTCTGGGTGTATACTGTATGTAGTTTTAAAAAAATAAGTATTTATGTATAAATTATTATCTGACTTCCATAGCACAAGCTTTGCTTAGTTTGGGTTCAGATGGCGTTGTGTGTAATGTCTTACGATATTTATTATTATTAAATAGTAATATGACAAACAATACCCTCCCCATATGGTTTAACTATGGTTGACAGAATAAGTGTTTGACCACAGCTCTCCTGATGTTAAGTGACGGTGTGTTCGAAGATGGTAGCACACACCTAGCTTGGAATGAAACTGGCTCTCAAGTTGCTGGAACACAGTTAGGTGCTTGGCGGCAGATTTTCAATTTGAGGGTAGTAGCTAGCCAGCCGAGTAGAACGCATATGCTCGCAACGGTAAATGAAAATACAGCCATACAAACATTGTTAGATTTATATACATACACTAGCTGCTCCCCGCGGTTTTACCCGCGTGGTGATGGATGATGGTGATAATGAAAAGTATCCTATGTTTTATTCCAGGGCCTGAAGTATCTACATGCAAAATTTCATCCAGATCCGTTCAGCCGTTCTGGCGTGATTGAGTAACATCCATCCATCCAAACTTTCACATTTATAATATTAGTGGGATAAATCAACAGCACTAAATTGTTTTCAACCAACGATTTATATGTACCTGCCTACATACATATTACATTTATATCACTGTTTTCCACACAAATGATCCAATCTCTGACTCATCTGATACCAGCTTGATAGTTCACACGGTCAGCTCGTTTGAATCCTGCGTTTGCGCCGGCCTGTGGCTAACAACAGTCTGTTGACCTTATATCAAGGTACTTGGACTTGTAACGTGAAAAAATTCACGAGGTAAGATCGTAATTTAGAAAAAAAAATGAGGTGTTCCACTTTGAGGAAGATGTTACTTACTTGGTGGTAGATTTGCTTAACAAGAGGTCGTCTAGGTAACTACCACCATAGTAGCGGATATTTTTCCGCCAAAATGTCTACACATACTTTATTTATTTATTTATATTATGAACACCAACGTTGTGTACATTATCTCATGACAAAAAGTAAGAAGTACAAAACAAGTATACAGTAAATGTCACAACAATTATAGGTGCAGACAGCATGCAATAAAAACAATAATTATTTCATAACTAATACAAAATCAAATGTCAAAGAATAATCAAACAATAATAAAATCAAAAATAAAAATAGAATAATTCAAATTACATGTCAATTTTTGTCAGAGAGTGATCGCAAAGATCTCTTAAAACTGTTAATATTGTCACCAAAAATATCTACATCGATTGTCATAGACATGGCATTATACTGTCGAGTCATCCTAGACAAGGGTGCATTGAATCCCAGGTTAGAGCGAGAATTGAGTGTACAAAAAATATTGAAACGCGACACTCTGGGCAACGTACGAGGATTGGTCAGAGATAGTTCCGAAAGCAAATCCGAGGTGTCCAGTATTCCTTTAGCAGCGATGATAGCTCAGTGGTTAGCACGGCGAAAGGCGTGGGTTGAAACCCCAACAATAAGCTTGAGCTGCCGGTGGAGGAAACCATCGTTAGGAAACTATAGAATGGTGGTAGAGCAGGTATTATCTAGTACAGTTACTCGCCTGGTTAGCTACCAAATCAAATCAAATCAAATCAAAAATCTGCTGCCAAGCACCTAACGGTGTGTTCTGGCAGCTTTTCTTAAGAGCCAATTCCATTCCAAGCTAGGCGCGCTTTACCATCTTCGATCACACCTTCTCTTAACATGAGGTGATCTGTGCTCAAACCCCTAGCTTGTCAACCAATAAAAAAACTGTGTTCTGCAGCTAGCGAAATTACTGGGCTGTTGAGACTAACCATCGAAGTCTCATAATAAAATAGGTAGAAATTCTTTCTTGTACACATTAAAAATAGAAGAAAAAAAAAACTTATGGAGTTAGTGGCGGCCATATCGCTAAAAGCGATCTTTTCCAGACAACCAATGGCAAACAAGTTACAGAATTTGAACAGACTAGAGATGATGCAACACTATTAAGTTAAAAAATTCAAGAATTTTGTTTATTTCTACAAAAGTTGTCTTACAGAACCTGACACTATCATTATCACATACAAAACATACGGTAGGTCTGTCTGTCCATACTAAAAGGTTACTGCGATGCGCCCGCGCAAGGCTGTGGGAATCGCTGGACAATACAACATATGTCAGCGGCGTAAGGGGTACAATCTAAAGATAAGTCTTACGATCAAACGTTTTATTTTTCAATCGATATATTTGTATTTATGTAATTTTTAAGCATTGATAGACCTGTTGCCTCATTCGAAGTATACCATCTGTTTTTATTGCTGTATTGGGTTTGATTCCCACCAGAACAAATATTATTCGCAGGTGACGACAAATGTTTGTTTTATATCTGCGTGTTCTGTATGTATTTACAGAAAAAAAAGTGTTCATAGTTATCTGACTTCCATAGTACAAGCTCTGCTTACTTTAGGGTCAGATGGCGCTGTATATAATGTCCTACGATATTTATTTATCCTCGATCACGATTATTGTCACATAGCCGAAACTTCAGATGTAAAAAAAAAAAAAAACGAATTTTTATCTTCTTTCTATGTTCTATGCGCCTCGGAATGTATGCGTCCCAATTTTAATAGATATGGAGAGTGGAGTGTTCCTTGGACTTGGAGACCTTGTCTTCGTGGAGCTCGTGAGAATGGTCGTGGTTCTGAAGACGTCGCGGTGAGCTGACACTGTAGAGGAGGAATCCGGTAAGGAAGGTTTCCAGAGTTCGCCACACACTAAACGCCCCCGCGCTCGCGCATCAACAGCTATCTTTACATGCGAAGCGCGCAGCGGCCCGCAATGCGAAGCAAGATGAGGCCGCGCGCGTTGCACTCAGCTTTGCTTCCATGATGAAGGCCACCGGATGTAACCGAAACTATAGTCGGAGTTTAAGTGAGTAATCCTGCATAAGTAAAACATATAAATATGTCGTAACCACGTCAGTTTCCATAGTAAAATAATTTATAGTACTCTGTGCTCGATTAAGACTTGGTAAAAAAATATATAAGATAAAACCTACAAACCGAAACACAGCTTACACACTACTGTTTGGCGGCAGAATTTCGGATACTGCGGTGGTACCTAGACAACCTAAAACCTATATATATATATAAAAACCTAAAAGAATTGTCATGTAGTAATTTTTATTCGCTTCTTAACAAGATTTGCCAAAACTTGACTAAATGACATTTTGCGATCGCAAATATCAGTTTTAATTATCGTCAAACAAAATATTTTACTTATTTCAAAACGGAATGCATTAAAAAACTATGTATAACTAGGTGCATCACATATTCAAAAGTCACTAGCGATTTTACCCAACAAAAATCTCAGGAATGTTTTTTTTTTTCTAAAATTAAACTTATTTCTTTAATTAACCGTGAGCGATTTATCTTGAGACATGATCGTGCTTGAGAAACGCCGTGTGTAGCGGGCGTTCCCACGTATTCACACGTATCTGTAGATATGTATCTTTTGTATATAAAATTAATGTACTTTTAGAAGTTTGTAGTAATTTTGGATAATGAAAGTAAGCTGGAAGAAATGTGGCAATAATAAATTGACACTCTAGTAGAATATTAGTAGTAGGCGTAGTGCCGTGGTGGTGCCGGCGTAAGAATTGTCTCCCACCTTCTCTACCCGTGGTTGCTGTACGAGTCGGAATCCGGAAGATGGGCAGCAGCGTCTTCCTTGAACCTTGATACCTAACTGCGCTCGCCAACCCGCCTGCCAAGCGTGGCGAGTATTGGCAAAACCCCTCCCCAGGAGGTGGCTTATGTCCAGCAGTGGACGTCCTATGGCTGATGATGATGATAGTGAATATTGGTGTCATCGCCCCGCCTTCGCACGGGTAGTAAGAATGGGTACAGTAAGCCATCCTTAAAAGATAGATATACCTATGCCACCGAGGACTTTTTTGTAGATCTATAAAAGAGGAATATCCCACCTTGCATTGTTTTGTTATATCTCATAGGGATTAGGCAGCGTTTTCGATGGAAGCTCCCAGGTGGCTTGAGTTTTTCCAAAACTTGCAAGAATCATCATATTTCAACCACTTTACACAAAACCTTGTCATATTATATACCTGAATCCTGAACCTTCCTCATGAATCACTCTATCTATTGGTGAAACTCGCATGATAATCCGTTCAGTAGTTTTTAAGTTTATTACGAACAGACAGACGCGGCGGACGACTTTGTTTTTTAAAAGCAGAAACGTAATAGATTAAAATTCGAAAATTCGTGAGGAAACCATAGCCTGGTGGTAGGCTACTATATAGTACTCGGCTAGCTGGCTACCAACCTCAAGATAAAAATCTGTCGCCACGCATCTGACGGTGTGTTCTGGCAGTCTTAATTAAGAGCCAGTTCCATTCCAAGCTAGACGTGCTTACCATTTTCGATCACACCGTCACTTAACATCAGATAACTGTTTTCAAACTATAATTACTTTTATTTTTTGTTTATTTTAATGTATTGGTGTACACTGCGTTGTCGGACTTTATAGATAACCAAACATTTAAAAAAATAACAATCAAATTGAGAGCCTCCTCCCTTCGAAGCCGGTTAAAAAAGATCAAAGATGACACTGCTACATGTGTCGAGACTGCTACAAGTATAAGTATTTTTATTTGAACTTTATAAGACAGTTTTTTTTTTTTTTTTAACTTTTCGAATAACTAATGTGAGAAATGAAAAAAAAAACGTTAATTATTTAACACAGTTGGTTTTTTTTTTTGCAATGGTTGACAGGCTAGGTGTTTGACCACAGCTCACGCGATGTTAAGTGACGGTGTGGTCGAAGATGGTAAAGCACACCAAGCCTGGAATGGTACTGGCTCTCAAATGAGGCTGCCGTAACACACCTTTAGATGCTTGGCGACTTGAGGGTGGTAGCTAGCCAGCCGAGTACTAGAGAGTACCCTACCACCATGCTATGGTTTCCTCACGATGTTTTCCTTCACCGGCAGCTCAAGCTCATTGTTGGGGTTCGAACCTACGCCCTTCGACATGCGAACCGCCGCGCTAACCATTGAACTATCATCGCTACTAAACGTGTTTTTTGTTTCATTAAATAATTATTTACTATAAGTGTATTTGTACTTAATTATTATTATCGTAATGTCTGATTATTTTGACTCGTTTATACACAGCAAGTTCAACAAGTTGTCCATTATTTTTATTTTCATTGAACACTGTCTACTCACTACCTAGTGACTAATGATTTCGTAAGCATGACTAATAAATATCGAAAAAAAAAACTAAACAATTATTTGTAGTCGTGATAGCAATCACATTTTTCAGGTGAGCTCATATTCTATTTAAATTAAACGCATAAAAAAATTCTTATGTATCATTTCATGTATGGCAGTTTCATTAATTTAAACATAATCATTATACGTATGACAGGTTCCAACTAGTTCTAAAACTGGTTGACTATGCGATTTATAGTTTTTGTAGAGTAACCACGACTTATGAAATAGTCTGGGACATCGTAGGAAAAGGTAATTTAGAATGATTTGGGGCAAGCTGGGCTTGGTCTTGGTATTGGTTCATTCAATTCATCAATGGTGCGTATATGTTCAACTTACAATGATATCAATGACAGTGTGGATGTTTTCTCTGGATCCTTAGCACAATTTAAGAAGCGAGTTTCAGATGTGCTATTAGCTCGTAAGTGTAAAAAAAAATGTGCTGAGGATGTGCTGTAGATATCGAAAATATTTATTTTGAGTACCTGTGTGTATAATTTGTGTTTTTCCTTAACATTGTTCTACCTATAAATCGCGTAGTGTAGGACGCCCTGCGGTCAGGTGGTGTGACGACCTGCGTAAAGCGTCGGCCAAACACTGGATGCAGAAAGCTATCGACAGAGGTCAGTAGCGTGCTTTGAAGAGGCCTACGTACGTTCAGAAACTTGTAGAAAAACTCTCGTAGACCGCGGGTCTCAGAATGTGTAACGACCTGTCCGACAAAATACTAAAAGCGTAGACACCCTACCTATAATTAAATAACGCCTTTGTCTAACATTTCGGCTGTCTGCGAACAATTATCTGTTCAATGTCATCGTTTTTTGTCCATTTAATACATTCGACGCCATTTTAGCGGCCATCTTGAATGATGACGTTAGTAAGCAGATAATGTATGATTTTATTAAATTAATATAACAAATTTTTTGCTTAAATACGTAAAACATTTGCATTATTATAGCAAACATAATAAGGATATAACTAACAAACAAAAAATTTCTGCAATTTTCTTAATAAAAAAAAGAAACGTGCATTTTTCTTAAGATATTAAAATTTTAATTCATAATTTTCTTTGAAACAGCTAGTTTTGACGTGTTGATAACTAAACTGGAGGATATAGTTTGGTGTAACTATTATCTACACACAATAATTAATGACATCACTCGATGGCTAAGGTTAAAAAAAGAACTCGCTACGTTAAGTGAGCACTTGCAAAATGTAAATTCTAATTTGTACATAGTTCTATTTTCTTCCTTACAATTATATG
Organism: Biston stratarius; assembly: GCA_950106695.1. NCBI lineage: Eukaryota > Metazoa > Arthropoda > Insecta > Lepidoptera > Geometridae > Biston > Biston stratarius. Next base: position 8,941,253 of record OX467108.1, read on the forward strand.
TGATTACTATGTTTTATTTTCTTTCTTACAATTATATGTGATTACTACGTTTTATTTTCTTTCTTACAATTATATGTGATTACTACGTTTTATTTTATTTTTTACAATTATACGTGATTACTACGTTTTATTTTCTTTCTTACAATTATATGAGATTAGTACGTTTTATTTTATTTTTTACAATTATATGTGATTACAACCTTTTATTTTCTTTCTTTCAACCATATGTGATTACTACGTTTTATATTCTTTTTTACAAATTAATTTCATTACTTCTCAAATATTTCCTTAGATCGTCAATTCAAAATTGCAAAATAAGACAGGTAGAACATTTTTTTTCTCTTCAGAATACCTTTGACTCTCTGCCTGATGTTAAGATTGAGCACGCTTATCTAAAAGCAACCTATTTTCTCTGGATTTGAAGACACCCATATTATACCTTACGAGGAACACAACTCCGGCAGAGTTCCACAACCTCGCTGTGCGAATAAAAAATACGGAATCAAAACACATTTTTTTATATCACAACAGTCATACTGTTATAGTGACAAGCAAACAGAACTGCACTTTTGCAACCCTTCAATGTCCTACGAACCGTGACCGAATGAAAACGTAAAAATTACTTATTTGGTAAACAATAGCAATTTTACGGTAAATTAAACAAAATAACCCTGCGTAAGCGCAAGGTCCGGTGCTATAATTGGAATTTTTACCCTCTTTTCGACGCAGGTCTACCACTTGCAAACTTCTCACTATAAATATAAACCTACATTATTTTTTTGTAAATTTTTAGCAATGCATTTATTTTGTGCCGTGGTGGTGCCGGCGTAAGAATAGTACCCCACCCTATCAACCCGTGGTTGCCGTAAGAATCGGCTAAGGGATGTAATCCGGAAGATGGGCAGCAGCGTCTTCCTTGAACAATCACACCTAACTGCGCTCGCCAACCCGCCTGCCAAGCATGGCGAGTATTGGCAAAACCCCTCCCTAAGAGGAGACCTATGTCCAGCAGTGGACGTCCTATGGCTGATGATGTGTGATATGATGGGTGGTAGTGGGCCGTCTTTCTACTTGTCCTGTTATAAAAAGGGGATGAAAGTACAAGGTTGTACATCTCAGCACATTCTACGAAATGAATCCTGTAGAAAATTGACAGACATATACTTTCCGGCGGTGTTCTGTTTAAAAGTTTTTTTCCGAGGTATTTCAAGAGCGAGTCTTATCTGCTATCTAAATATATATAACTCAAAGGTGACTGACGGACTGTATGACTGACATAGTGATCTATCAACGCACAGCCCAAACCACTGGACGGATCGAGCTGAAATTTGGCATGCAGGTAGATGTTATGACGTAGGCATCCGCTAAGAAAGGATTTTGATTAATTCTACCTCCAAGGGGATAAAATAGGGGATGAAAGTTTGTATGAAGCTTTGTCCATTTTAAACCGATCGGGCTGAGACTTTGCATGCATAAAGCTACCATGACGTAGGCATCTAGCGCGGGTGAAATTGCGGGGCACAGCTAGTAAGCCCTATAATTTCGCTAGCTGTAGTAACTTTCAAACCGGAACACAACAATGTTTACACACTATTGCAGTAAAAAATCTGATACGGAAGTGTTGCCTGCCTAGTCAACTTCCTGGTAAGCTGGTATTCTCCCCGCTCTCAATTACTGCATCCAAATTACCACGAAACAATTTGTGGTCAACAAGGTTATTTAAGAAGTCAAAGTCAGAATTACATGATTACCTAAATCATTTTCTTTTTAACTCTTTGTCACACTATTATAAAAGTGAAAGTGTGTTTGTTTGTATGTATTTTTTTTTATGTTACAGTAATGAGACGAACGAGGCGCTCTCCTGATGTTAAGAGATAGCGCCTGTCCATGACCATTGCAGCGATACACAGAACTTTGAGTAAAACAAAGTCCAGGGCATCGCTGCTTTGGCGCTCATTACTTTGAGACTAGATGGCCAGTCTCAATAGCTCTGTAATTTTGCTAGCTGCAGTACCCTTCAAACCGGAACGCAGTAATGTTTACACACTACTGCTTGGCGGCAGAATATCTGGTACTGCAGTGGTACCTACCTACACGACCTCCTGCTAAGGAAATCTACCACAAAGTGAAGTACTATGTATATTTGGAACTATTTTACACTGTCACGTTTGAACAGATTCGGGTTAAATTTGAGAAGCTTATCATCATCATCTTCAGCCCGTTATCGCCCACTGCTTTACATAGGCCTCTCTTCTTGTACGCCACTCGTCCCGGTCCTGTAACTATCTTGTCCAGGTTCGAACCGTGATTTTCGTTGTCGTTTATCCAACGAGGTGGATGTCCAACGCTCTGTTTACCAGGTCACGGCTACTACTCCGTCAACGTCTTAGTCCATCTACCATCACTCTGTCCAGCGACATGCTCTGCCCTACTGCATTTAAATTTTGTGATTGATCCGATTACACCACAGCACCTTAGTTCGGCATCGTAAACTTTTTTATGCAGCTAATTGTAGATAAAAATTAAAATATTCGGACCTAAAACAAACAGTAGCCCCCTGTTCACATTGCAGTCATTTACATTCCTGCAGTCCACCCCTGATTGAGCCCCTAAACTACTCTCTTTATTAACGTGAGTTAAGCCGATTGAGTTTTAATTAATAGAGTTTTATTATAATGATTTATATGTATTGAGTAACAATTTAAATATTTTTATAACATTATTTTTATGGTAACAAGCCACAACTTTTGTCATGGTTACATATAATGTCTATCCATAGCCATTGCAGAGGTACCCAGAACTTTGAGTAACAAAACAGTGTCAAGTAATTACTTTAATCACTATTACCGTGGTGAGTTAATATCGACGAACGATTACCTTCAACTCTTGGGTATCCATCTTAAATCTAATTTGAACTCTGGCAGCTCGAAGCTAAGAAGCTGGGAATCCCGTCGAAGGTGAGGCGGTACTGTACACCAGCTTTTAATCCTTTAAAAAATTGTTTATTGATAATAATTACATTGCATACTTATGTGCCGTGGTGGTGCCGGCGTAAGAATAGTACCCCACCCTCTCTACCCGCGGTTGTTAAGAGTCGGCTAAGGGATGTAATCCGAAAGATGGGCAGCAGCGTCTTCCTTGAACAATCATACCTAACTGCGCTCGCCAACCCGCCTGTCAAGCGTGGCGAGTATTGGAAAAACCTCCCCAGGAGGAGGCCTATATCCAGCAGTGGACGTCCTATGGCTGGTGATACTTATACTTATGCCAAGAAGAGTATATATAAATATTCTATTATTTTGACGAAGAAAAAATAAAACGTATAGTACCTCGTGAACTAAAGATTATAGTAATTCTTCCTCCGTATCTAGTTTTTTCTTCATCAAGTCTATCGATCAAGTATGGGTACATCTTTGGCACGTTTCTACCAAATACCAGCTTAAGGCTTCCATTGGGCGCTTAGAGGCTTATCAATGACGTTTCGATGGTGTATTTGAAGCTTCAGAGCCCAGCGCGCCTTCGGGCAGTGACTAGTTTATCAGTTTTTTATCGTATACACTACGGTGAGTGTGTTCAAGAATCTCATGACCTAATCTTGCCATCACTATTTTACAACAACGCGACCAAACGTTCGACCAAAAGATACCCTCTTACAGTAGAAATTCCCTTTAAACGTACTAAGCATATCTAGACGACGTTCCTTGTAAAAACTGCTATGTGGAACTTGTCGCCAGCGTCTGTGTTTCCAAGTACAATCCGCGCAAGCTACCAACCTCAAGTTGAAAATCTGCCGAATTGAATTTACTTGGTGGTAGATCTCCTTAGGAGGTAGTCATTAGCGACATTACAGGGCTGTTGAGACTAACCATCTAATGTCTCAAAGTAATGAGCGCCAATGCAGCGAAACCTTAGACCTTATTTTGTCGCTCAAAGTTCTGTGTATCGCTGTGATGACGATGGTCATGGACAGGCGTTATCTCTTAACATCAGGAGAGCGTCTAGCGTCTCTAACTACCAGTAATATTTAAAATATTCGTCATAAAACAAAGTCCCTAGCAGTCAAGATCTTAACTTGGTTCTGAATTACGCGGTAGTCAACTTCCTAGTCAATAATTACCTAGTCTCCTCTTCAAGCTATTCGTATATCGATATTGAGCTCGATCTGTCGTGTCAGATGAGGTTAATAAGCATTTTACGTCATCGGCAAAAGAAGTGAATCTATGGTTGTAACCTAGAAAACAACAATAAGTGCCAGTTCACACAATTTGGTCCCGCGGGCAATGTCTAGGCCGTCCGTGTGAACTCTGCACAATGATGTAATGTATTACATACTTCACTAGTGTGGTTAAGTTACATTATGCCATGGGTTTGAAAGGAAAATGCTTTCTCAGGTCGTGTCGTTCTTTTATCGTTTTTTTTTTAGTAAAAGCGAGCGTCACTTTTTATTCTGGTTTTATCAATGTTGCGTTCTATTTGATTTATATTACTTTAGAGGAAAAAATACTATTTAAATAAATAAATATTTTAGGACACATTACACACAGCGCCATCTAACCCCAAACTAAGCAGAGTAATTTGTGTGATGGAAGTCAGATAACTGATAGGATACATATATACTTCTTTTTAATTTGTAAATACATACTTATAATACATACAGAACACCCAGACACAGAACAAACATTTGCTTATACCAAACAAACATTTAGCGGGAATCGGACCCACTCAGGCAGACATACTCCCAATGAGCCAACAGGGCTGTCATTATTTAGGTAAGTAAGCCAATGGTTCACCAAATGTTAAAGCGGTGTGGTCGAAGATGGTAAAGCACACGTGGAATGTAACTGGCTCTCAAGTGAGGCTACCTGCTGCGCCTCGCGGTGTTACCCACAAAATTTTCCAGGGTGTCAGCTACCTCCACAGGAAATTTTATCAAAATTGATCCAGCCGTTTGAGCGTGAAGAAGTAACAATCATACAAACACACTCACAAACTTTCGCCTTTATAATATTGGTAGGATGTGATTAGTAATGAGATCAGAACAAACCGTAGCAACAAACCTATTTTCTTCACAACAGTCTGTAGTTAGTGCTTACTGCGACTGGGTGTGTTGTCGTAACCTTGGTCACACCTTACCAACCGTCATAGCACAGAACACGCGGAAATAATGTGTTACAAATAATGTGTGTTTTATAGCGATGATAGCTCAGTGGTTAGCGCGGTCGGTTCGCATGCCGAAGGGCGTGGGTTCAAACCCCAACAATGAGCTTGAGCTGCCGGTGAAGGAAAACATCGTGAGGAAACCATAGCGTGGTGGTAGGGTACTTTCTAGTACTCGGCTGGCTAGCTACCACCCTCAAGTTGAAAATCTGCCGCCAAGCATCTAACGGTGCGTTCCGGCAGCCTCACTTGAGAGCCAGTTCCATTCCAGGCTAGGTGTGCTTCACCATCTTCGACCACACCGTCACTTAACATCAGGTGAGCTGTGGTCAAACACCTAGCCTATCAGCAATTTAAAAAAAAACTTTAAAATAATAGCTGCTTTTAAACATAGAGTAGTTTATGGAAAAATACAAGAAGAACGCCCAGATATATCAAAGTCTTAGACTAGAAGTTTGTTTGCATGGTGGTAGAGTACTTTTTGGTACTCGGGTGACTACCACCCTCAAGATAAAAATCTACCGACACGCAACTAACAAAAAAAAAATGCGGTCGTATCTGGTACTCTTTTTCAAGGAGTCAATGCTGAGTACGCACGCGCTTAGTCTTGCTTCGCATTCGCGTCTGCGTCGTACCCTAGTTTGACTGCTTGAAAAACACCACCAGATATTATAGCCGAAGCTATTGTCCGAGTATCGGACCTAAACAAACGTATCACCTTAATCAGCTTTTTCATATTAAAAAACCTCAACTCGTTAGTATAATATCAAAATATATTATGTACTACCCGCGTGGTGATGGATGATGATAACGATGAACAGTGTCCTATGTCTTATTCCAGGGCCTAAAGTAAATGTAAAACTTCACCCAAATCCGTTGAGTAATTTAAGCGTGAAGGCGTAACAAACAAACAAACAAACTCACATTCCCATTTATAATATAAATATATAATATAAATATATAATATTATTATAATTTTATTATACGTATATATAGTTAGGATGTATTAAAGGTATATTAGTTAGTCTTGTTTAAGTAGGTAGTAAGAAGTTTTCCCCTCCCCTCATCCATTAGGAAACATTTCCTGTGTTACGATATCAACGAAAGTGTTTGTAACGAACTTTCTTACTGCCAACGGCTTTTGAAAAATACGAGAGAGGTAACCGACAAGTAATAAAATAACGGACAACTGCTAGTGCGATTCGTGCGGCGAGTTTTCTGTAGAAACTTGTATGTATTTTAAAATCTAACACCACCATCACTTAACATCAGGTGAGCTGTGGTCAATGTCTAGCTAGTAAAACATTTTAAAAAAAATGTGGTTATATCTGGTAGTCTTTTTCAAGGGGTCAATGCTGAGTACGTATCACGGAATTATTTTCGGAAGTATTGTTTACAACAGTGATGAAAATTAAAAAAAAAACTATCCGAAATATTACTTAATATCTAAAATTATAACCCTACATTAGCTCGGCCGAGTAAAGTGCTCGAAGAGTCGTCAAGTTAGATACATTTTAATTTAAACCTCATCACTATTGTAAGCAGTTCTGTTTACAATAGTTTCTTTTAAGCGAAATACACTAAACATATACCTTGAATACTCAAAGGCAAAGGCATCACTGTTTTAGCGCTCATTACTTTGAGACATTTGATAGTTAGTATCAACTGTTCTGTAATTTCGCTGGCTGCAGTATCCTTCAAACCTGAACACATTAATATTTACACACTACTGCTTAGACGCAAAATATCTGGTACCGCGGTAGTACCAACCTAGACTAGCTCCTACTAACTTTTGAACAAAACCGGAAAATGTATCAAATAGATAACACCATTTTGACCTTTACCTATCACGTCCTTCCTAAGTTCCTTCTGAAGTTTACCTTATCAGTAGATAATGGAGTTCATTGACCCTTAATAATTACCCATTGTATCACAATTCAGCAAAAACTTAATAGATATTGGATAATTATGGAGAAACAATGTTTTTTTTCTCTTTCACGCGCATCTTAACCTTGGAAAGTGTGAATGAAAAAATGTACGGGAACTTCTGCACGTTCTAGTCATTGTTAGAAGAACTGATTTTAAAGTCTGGTGAAGAAAAAAATTACAAAAAAAAATTAGAAGAAAATAAAGCCATGACATTACTCCTTGATTGTTGCCTTTTGAAGAATTTTATGCCGCGGTAGTGCCGGCGTAAGAATTGTACCCCATCCTCTCTACCCGTGGTTGCCGTAAGAGTCGGCTAAGGGATGTAATCCAGAAGATGGGCAGCAGCGTCTTTCTTGAATAATCACACCTAACTGCGCTCGCTAACCCGCCTGCCAAGCGTGGCGAGTATTGGCAAAACCCCCAGGGGGAAGCCTATATCCAGCAGTAGACGACCTATGGCTGATGATGTGTGAGGAATTTTATTCATAAATTATCAAATTATGCGCGTATGTGCAGGAAAAAAAAATAATGCGATAAAATATGACTTTTCATGTTGTACTCAAAACTTCATCGAAGCTTGTAGTAAAGTCACCACTACTTTATTAGAGCAACTTAAAAATTTCGTAGTAGGTTGCCTGACTTGACTCTAGCAAATGCATAAAGTGAACCAAAAACTAAAATTTATAAAAAACAGTTTAGTAAAATAAAAACAGATAGAATCAAAGAGGTTTCTTGAACTGAAACCAAAAGAAATATACAATAAGTACCTCCAACTCAAAAATATATTTTTATATGTGATAGTTTCAAAATACATGAATTGAAAAACTGTGACATTTTTTATTGGAGATTTTACACTTTATGGCTAAGTGGTGTGCCGACCAGTGTAAAGTGGCGGGCAACAATTGAATAGCCGGGCTTTAGGTAAAGCCTACATTCAGCAGCGAACAGCAAAAGGCTAATGATCTGTTACATTCTAACAACAATAAGAATTAATTCAGTATAAATTAATGAATTGTGCGAAGCCAAAACGTAACGCACCGAAAAAAAATGGTCATGCTATTTTCCAAGAAAACTGATGTTTATTTTTATAAAATTGAGTGACAAAAGTGAGCCTGTTGATGGTAAGAGGTAATTTATTATTTATACCTACATTTATTAGTTTCGCCCCGCGGTATTTGCCGCTGTTCCTACGTGAACATTACATTTTCAGGGATAAAAAGTCTATGTGTTAATCCAGGGTGTCAGCTACCTTCATACCAAATATCATCAAAATTGGACCAGCCGTTTGAGCGTAGAAGTAACAAACACACATACACACTCACAAACTTTCGTCTTCATCATGGTAGAGTGATAAATATCGATGAATATTTCGCATAGCGCCATCTAGTCCCAAACAGAGCAAAGCATATCACTTAAACATTATCTGAAAATCAACTTTCACCTCTCATCCGTTACTTATCACTAAATCTCGTAAAAAAACTAACAACCTGTTGGGGTTGCTACCCTAAGGTCATTATACCCACCTGCGAGCGGGGGAGGGGTGGGGGGTGACAGCTGACGTAACGGCGCGCGCGCGTGCTGGGGTGTTCCCGCCAAATAGGGGTGTCTATTGATAAGTGGTAGGACAGGTCAGTGATGGTATGCATGAGTATGCATTTGGCTGATTAGATATTAGGTTAAAAAATGCACATATTTTTATTCAGTGGCCATAGCTAATTAATCATTTATTTCAGACCTATGTGAATCAATAATTTTTGTAACATGGACGTAGGTAATAAATAATAGGTAGGAAATTATTGATTCAGCCGTCACTTTGTGGAAGTTCATTTTGAGTGTTCAAGGTATATTTTTAGTGTATTTGTTTTAGTTACAGCAGTTATGAGGATTTAATTTAAAACATATCTAACTGGACGGTAAGTTTTAAATATTTATTCGAAAATATCTAAAACTAAAATCCGACGTAAACTTAAAATCTAAATAAATTTAAAACAACTTGCTTTTATTGCTTTTTTAATGGTTGACAGGTTAGGTGTTTGATCACAGCTCACCTGATGTTAAGTTACGGTGTGGTCGAAGATGGTAAACACACCTAGCCTGAAATGGAACTAGCTCTTAAGTGAGGCTGCTGGAACACACCATTTGATGCTTGGCGGCAGATTTTCAACTTGGGGTTGGTAGTTAGCCAGCCGAATACTGGAACCCTACCATCATGCTATGGTTTCCTCATGATGTTGGGGTTAAAAAAATACGCTCTTCGGCATCCGAACCGTCCGCGCTTACTACTGAGCTATGGACGTTACAAAATCGAATGACCGTTTTGAAATATTTCATACACAAAAGCGCTGAACTCAAAATGTAACGTCATCACCACGCATGCAGTATGTTGAAGTATCCAGTACTCTAACGATAGCAGATATGCAAATATGCAACGATTCCCACATAAATTCAGCACCTGTTGTTTGAAACTATTTGAATTATTCAAGTATTTAAATTTCAAATTTTGTGACAGCCCTGAGCTTTGTGTCAATAACTATTTTTGACAGTGATCAACCTTTGCTGTTATTTCACATTACTGTATTCTGGTTTGAAAGGTAATGCAGCTAGCGAAATTATAGAGCTGTTGAGACTAACCATCGAAAGTCTAAAAGTAATGAGCGCCAAAGCAGCGATGCCCTGGACTTTTCTTTTGTTCCACAAAGTTCTGTGTATCGCTGCAATGGTCATGGACAGGCGTTATATCTTACCTTCGGGAGAGCGTCTCGTTCGTCTCATTAATTTAACATTTAAAAAATAGAACAGCAATTTATAATACATATTAATGCTTCGTATATCGTAACGTCAATGTGTTTAAAAATTTAAATAAAATTCTAATCTTTTAAATTAAATATTCAAAACAATATACAAATTTCTGATGCTTTGTTCAGGGTTCTTCATTTACCAAGTAAAATACTTTCCATATTTTTCATTTTATTATTATTTTGTTATGTATTATATGATGTTGCCATCGATTTTTCTGGAATCCCATTATCAGATCCTGACTTGGTAGCAATAGGACCATCTTGGAAGTTTTAAAACCTTTAAACCAAAAAAATAATTTCTCGAATAATCGGGGAACTTAAAATAAGATTCCGAGGGACTGAGAACCTCCTTTTTTGAAGTCGGTCAAAAAGACTGCTTGGTCCTGTAATTTTTGTATGTGTACTCAAACAACGCTTACAAAAATACGCACAACGCTTTGAAATTTGAATTGTGTTTTTAAATATAGTGGAGTTGAGCTACTGCCAACGTTTTATATTGTGCTCTCGAATTAAGAGGGTGGCAGTTACTACTTTAATTATAACACGATCACGGTCAAGTGGGGGTGTTTATTTTATTTTAATGTTTAGTAATGTCAGTAATATTTAAATTTGAATTTGTTTTATTATTGAAATGCCTTCAGTTCTAGGTTTTAAATATATATTTTTATGTAATAGTAATGAGACGCTCTCTTGATAGTAAGAGATTTTTTAATTTATTTATTTATACATAAGTGAAATCCCATGTCTATGGCCTTGTCAATGCACATTTCAGCAATACATAGAACTTTTAGTAACAAAACAAAGTCCAGGGCATCGTTGCTTTGGCGCTCATTACTTTGAGACTGTTTGTATTACTTGCACTTGTATCTACAGGGTTATATGCTTGGGATGTATAAAGTGGAAAGGAGTTTATTGAACTACTTTTCATTATGAACAATATTTACTGAACTCGTATGTAGTGTAATGCCCCCATTATTTTTCAGAAAAGGTGTTCATTCTGACCTTTGTCCCAATGCAGATAATGGGTTCTTTTACTACCTTTTGTAGCGATGATAGCCCAGTGGTCGGCTCACACACCGCAGGGCGTGGGTTCAAACCCCAACAATGAGCTTGAGCTGCCGGCGAAGGAAAATATCGTGAGGAAACCATAGCGTGGTGGTACTTTCTAGTACTCAACTGGTTAGCTATTAAGTAAAAATCTGTCGCCAAGCATCTAACGGTGTATTCCGGCAGTTTCACCTGAGAGTCAATTCCAGTCCAAGCTAGGTGTGTTTACCACCTTCAACCACACCGTCACTTAACAACAGGTGAGCTGTGGTCAAACACTTAACCTGTCAATCATAAATAAAAACCTGTTCATCTTAAAACGTGTATACACAATTTCTTTACACAAATTTTAAAATAATCTATTAAGTAATGAGTTTAACTTTTGTTTTATCAAAACAGTTTAACCGACAGGGCGTTAACATACAAAGAAAAACCGCAAGTCTAATGACATTAACAGGTGGCAACCCTAAGCCACGTGGTGACGCGTTACCGACAGCATAGAAAAACCTTCCTAACAATCTGAATTAATTTTACTTTGTGTTAAAGTAATTAGACAAACGAGACGCTCCCCGAGATGCATATTCATGACCATTGCAGCGATTCTGTGAATCGCTACCAGTGGTACTAGGTACCACTGGTACTAGGTACCACTGGTACTAGGTACCACTGGTACTAGGTACCACTGGTACTTGGTACCACTGGTACTAGGCACCACTGGTACTGTATAGTACCAGTATACACTGGTATTAGTACTATTCTAATGACTGTAAACAGCACTGAAAAATCTCAGGAAAGCAAAATACGCAATTTAATTTCTTTGGATGGTATATTTTTTCCAGTAATTTTGGTTTAAAATACAAACTACCGAACCGATTTTAGTAAAATTTCTACTGAGAGTATATCCTTAAAAAAAACAATTTTCTAATTCAATTAAAATAATGCGGTGCAAGCTTCCTAGCAAGTGGTAAAAAACGATAATATAGGTACATACTCGACTGACTATTTGCTTCAAGAGCTTTAGGCGTGGGTTCGATTCCCACCAGAACAAACATTTATGTGACGATAAATGTTTGTTCTGTATCTGGGTGTTCTGTATATATTATAAATATCTATTTACGAGAAATCCCATAGTACAAACTATGCGTAGTTTGGTGCTAGATAGTGCTGTGTGAAATGTGCTACAATATTTACTTGTTGTTTCTGACGGTACAAGCATAGCTTACGTGATAGTTAGTAGCGTGATTTTTTTGTACGGCTAAATGTCAACACAGGTCACAGGTTCTTCAACCTGCTAGGGTTGAATGGAAGTACAACCTGCTAGGGTTGAATGGAAGTACTTAAAGTCGAAAATTGAAAAGGAATCATTGATTTATGTTAAAATGAAAAGGTTAGTGTGGGTATCTATAAGTTTGCGATTAAAAGGCAAAGTATTTTATTATTATCAGTTATGTGACTGAGAATAAACTGATTCTTAAATATAACCAGTATAAGAGTCGAACACTTTTTTATGATTTACAGGTTAGATGCTTGACCACAGCTCTCCTAATGTTAAGTGACGGTGTGTTCGAAGATGATAACTATACCTAGCCTGGAATGGAGCTGGCTGTTAATTAAGGCTGCCGGACACACGATTAGATCCTTGGCGGAAAACTTTCAACTTGAAGGTGGTAGCTTGTCAGCCGTAGTACTAGAAAGTACTTTAATTTAGTAATTATGTCATTTTTTTTTTATATTGACAGTATTTTTTTATTTTGACATGTTTGCATATAGTCATACTTTACTTTGATATTTTGTTTTTTAATCATTGATAATTATGTACTTAATCAGTGTCTTAAAACACTTTTAATAATATATTTAAATAAATAAATAAATATTGTAGGACACATTACACACAGCGCCATCTGACCCCAAACTAAGCAGAGCTTGTGTGATGGAAGTCAGATAACTGATAGAATACATAAATACTTTTTTTTGTAAATACATACTTATAATACATACAGAACACCCAGACCAAGAACAAACATTTGTTTATACCAAACAAACATTTGTCCTTGGCGGGAATCGAACCCACGCCCTACAGCTCAGGCAGGCATACTCCCAATGAGCCAACAGGGCTGTCAAATTGAAATGATATTACGGAATTGCTTTGTAACATTGGTGTAATCAATAAAATATTTGTATTTGTACCACCATGTTTTCCGTCACCGGTAATTAAACCACATTTTTGAGAATTGAACCCACGCCCTTCGGCGTGTAAACCAACCGCTCTATCCACAGTTGGCTTAGTGGGTAATATCAATATTTCGCTACTTTGGATTGTGTATTTTTAAATGTATTCTCATAAAAGTATTTTATTGTACTGACTGTACAAGAGTTTATGAAAATAATACTTTACCTGTAAAGTTGTAACTATAATCAAATGTACAGTTACAGAGATGCTAGGCATTACCGCGGCCTTGGAAGCACTTAGGGAAAGCCATTGCCAACTTGGGATTTGTGTTCTACTGTAATATCTGGGTGGTAGTACATTAAAGCTATTCTAGTCTTACATTATAAAAAAACTTATAAGACGCAAATACTACTAACAAAATTTACTTTACAAGAAGCTAATCAAAATATCTCCGACCCGAGGCAATAACTTGACTGTGGCTCCCTATTACGGAATTACCTATTACTCTTCTCTAGTGTTTCGAATAAATTATTTTAAAAACAACCAATTTTATAAAATTGGTTGAGAAAAAAAACCTACTCTATAGAGTAGGTTTTTTTTCTTTAAATTTGTTTATTGTGGTGCCCTCTAACAGTAAAAGTGGTTGATTAAAAGTGTTCATCTATAAAGCGAGTATATTTTTTTAACTGTCCAAAAAAATTACGACATTTTATATAGCGCCATCTAGCCCGAAACTAAGCAAAACGTGTACTATTGTAACCCGATAACTTATAAAATACTTTATTTCTTTAAATACCTATTCATAATTCATAGATTTAGACAACCCAGACACAGAAAAACATCTATGTGGGACATCTATTCTGGGTGGGAATTGAACTTAATAAAATTAAAACTTTGACCAACTTGGCGCAATGCTAAACCCGACGCTAAAGGAATCATTACAGGCTTTAAGTTACGATAATAATGAATATTGAAAACATGACACTCCTTTTTTGGTCAGTCGTGTAAAAACCGGTTATTAAACAAAGAAGTCCAAAGAAACATAAAAAATATATTGTTAAACTGACGAATTGAGAATCTCCTCCTTTTTTGAAGTTGGTTAAAATGATACATATTTATGTATTTATTGATTTCAATCACGAATTACACTAATGATTATATTAAAATTATTTAAAACTGAACTAATTATGCTATAAAATTAAAAAGTAAATGGTGTAATTTATATCATTGAAAATATAAATGAACTTTTAAGTTCTTAACCGTTTGAGTTCTAAGGAAAGTATTGAAGGTACTGCTTACCTGTCTAAGCCGTAATCTGAGATAACTGGGTTGTGGTCTGGACAGCCTCAGGCGTTCGGTTGTTTAGTATTTGAATAGCGGGACCTTTTGATGTTTATTATTAATAGTGGATATAGCTGTTGAAGCTTTGAAACCTTTACAATGTTTATGTGTTTGTAGCAATGTTAACTCAGTAGTTAACGCGATTAGTTCACACGCTGGAGGGCGTGGATTCAAATCCCGACAATGTGCTTAATGTACTTAAGTTGCTTAGGGTACTTTCTAGTACTCGGCTGGCTAGGTAGTTGAAAACTTTCCGCCAAGCACTTGAAGGTGTGTTACGGTGGCCTTAATTAAGAGCCAAATCCATTTTGTTTTAATGTTGACAGGCTAGGTGTATACAGCTCACCTGATGTTAAGTGACGGTGTGTTCGAAGATGGTAAATGTAAAGAGAGAAAGATGGTAAATAGTGACGATATAAATTTCAATTTAAAAAAATATCAAATATTAAGGTATATATAAGAAATAAATTTTAAGGGTTGGTTGATACACAATATTTTTTTAATACATTAGGCTTGCAGCTATCTTTATATTTCTTTACGCCAAAAAATCACTTACTACAAACATTTGTGATATTATTTTTTTAGCATAGGCTTTTAAATCATTTTTACACTTACATAGAACCTCTACTTTTTCATTTTCCAACCACTTAATAAAAGGTCAGATCTAACCCCTACTTTCTTGACCTCACCTTTCTAACATTAAGGTCAACAAACCTGCCTTAGCGACAGGTGGCTCTTACCGTTAAAAGAAAAAAAACATCGCTTTCATGTCTTACTAGAAAAAAAGTACTTAGTCAACCCTAGCAATCAGCTGTTTATTACCAATATAACAAATACTTTGACAACTCACGTCTGCACTCTTATTGAAAAGGTATAAGACCTAAAATTCGTTGTCAGGGCCATTATAGGACTGCATAAGGGATTGTTTTGTCATTAATTCTTTACGAAGTTACAAATTCAATTGAAAATAGTGTCATATGACTTCAATTGATGTTAGCATAAGGTTCAAATTACAGTGTTTGTATTGTAATTTAACTGTAAATATTTGATTTTCAGTTACTTCCAGTTAGTACTAGGAAGTAGGCAAAATTACTAGGTTTTTGTGAAGCGATTGCGATGGGCTTGACAAATCATTTGAATAAGTAATTGATTAGTGTTCTCAAGGTGAAGCCACCGTTTTATTTTGCAGTTCATTTTGCTTTTGCATAATTTAGTATTCTTGTAGTATCTAGTTTTGCCTATGCTCAGCAGTGCGCGATTACGAGCTCAAAATGATGATGATGTAGTAGTTAATTTGAGTATTTCTTTTTATACTTGATGGCATAACTTGATGGCAATTTACTGCCTGAGACAAGAAACAAAAGGTATGTATCTTTTTTTATGTTTGTCAGGTTAAGTTTTTGACCCTAACCTAATGTTAAGTAACGGTGTGGTCGAAGATGGTAAACACACCTAGCCTTAAAAGGAACTGGCTCTCAAGTGAGGAGGTCGAAACACACCGTTAGGTGATTGGCGGCAGATTTTTTTTGGTCCAATTTGTGATTTCTTGATCTCTTGGGCGTTACTCTGACTCCGACCCTCAACTTAGGCTTCTAAATTGAGTCGTAATCCCAACTAGCTGCCTAAAAACTAATCCTGTCGAAAGTACGACGTTAAGTACACCCCGGAAAACTTGCTTATACCAAGCACAAGTTCAATCTTGCATGGAGTACTGTTCTCACTTCTGGCACGGTTCCACTAAGTAACAGCTTGAGGTGTCAGAGCCTATTGAGTAACGATTCTCTTGTTCGAACTAGGATACTCTTTATACTATCAGACCGTTGGGGGCAGAATCATACGATCTAAGATGAAGCACGCTTAATTAAATTTATTGTGCACATCAAAAATAGAAAAAAGGTACATAAATAAAAGAATCTTATGAGCTAAAGCCACAAGTGGCGGCCTTATAGCTAAGAGCGATCAAGAATGGAAAACATGATATAGTAGCAGACAACAAGTCTTTAATAATAATTATTTCAGATTTAATTCAATCCTCATCCTTGATGTAACCATAACGACATATAAGCGGAAATACACTAAAGATAATATAATATTATCTACGTACTTATATATTAAACTTAAATATAATAAAACAGTAAAATAAAATTACTAATTAAAAATATATTACGTCTATAATAATTTAGTTATACATAGAGATTGAAGTTGAAACAAATTATTACATTAACTATTCTTTACTAAATTATGGTTTCACGATTACGTTAAATTTCAAATTTAACAAAACATCTAATTGTGCATACAGGATGTTCTAAAACCGTTTTCCGTATCATTGTCATCGCAGGAAATGACTTCACCCTCTATAATTGGGGATCCACGCGTCAAGATATCAAAAAAGTCTATTAAATTTGAATGTAGCATGTGCTGAACATTAGATTTTTTTATCAATTGATTCAATTGACAATAGTTTCTATATAACTATCAATTATTGTTAGTCTCAATATTTATACCAACATTGCTGCCGTGTTTGAAATGACAAGTTTTATAGTTTTGCTGATTCTTAGATTTGTTTTACTGTTAACAGGCTAGGTATTGGATACACATGTTAAACTTATAACACTTCTCTTTTCGTGTCGGTGGTTAAAAATGTTTTAGAATGTCTCTATTTTGACGGTCTCGTAAATCGATCGAATTGTTCGTCATCTGCGCGAGCTATTAGTGTGCTAGCCACTGAACCAACATCATTCCAAGTGAAGATTTATAGCATATCGCCGTCGGCGGTTACTAGCTGAATGGTAAACAGCCCGATAATTGTGCGGTTTTGCCCAAGGAGGGGAAAAACTATCGATAACAAACCAGTTCTTATCGTGGAAACTAACAAATTATCGATAAGTAACTAGTTTTATGGCGGAGTTACGTAAGAACTATTGAAAAATCTTGTTATGTTTACAAATGTAAAATTAATTGGAATACCTTACAACTTTGTATGAACCTGTAAGAAATTCTAACAAGAATTTTTTGTTATGCTTTTTTTTATTTGGGTCATTATATTAAATTTAATAAATGATCTACAATGTAATGATATTCAGGAAAAAGGCAAAAAAGAAAAAATTATACACTAACTGTTCCGGTTTGAAGGGTACTGCAGTAAGCGAACTTACAGGGCTGTTGAGACTAATCTCAATAATTTAAAAATTAAAAAAACTTAAAAATTTTGAGACTGGATAGATAGATAGAAACTTTTATCGTGCACACCAGAAATAGAAAAATTTACAGTAACAAAGAATCTTATGAGCTAGTGCCACAAGTGGTGGCCTTATCGCTAAAAAAGATCTCTTTCAGGAAACCATGAATGGAACACACGTTACTGATTAAAAAGATATGGGAGAGTGAAAAATCTCTGTAACTCAAAATATGTTTATACAGGAAAGATGACAAAATATTTTGAGGCTACAAAGTATAAATATGAGAGTGCTCATCCGATATTTAACAATTTATTCGAAATAGCTCGATATTATGAAAATCAACAGACTATTAACAATCAATTTGATCCATTACAAGAGAATTTTATACCGTGAAATATCTAGGTTACTAACTCATAACTAACATGAAACCATTTCAAATTAAACGTTTTGGAAGAATTTTTTATTAACAGAAAAAAAGATTGTTCGCAAGTTTTGTTAATAGAAATAGCGGGAAACTTGCAGACGGTTCGCCCGATACCATACTTGACACCACATTAGGGATGTTGACGAGTCGTTGCCAACTCAGATGTTAAAAGAGATCCTTTTTTAAAACACTTCGTGTTGTAATAGTAGAAAGAACTTTTTCTTCTAATTAAATTTAGTTTTCTTTTAAATTTCGAAATGGTACAATGGAAAAAGATTTCATGTACAATTATGTAATATTATTTAAATAAATGAAAAAAAAATTAAGAACATTTAACACAGCACCACCTAGCCACAAAGTAAGCAAAGCTTATATTATGGAAACCAAATAGCTGATAGAATACTTACATACTTTTTTGTTGTAAATAGATACATACTTATAATACACATAGAACACCCAGATACAGAAAAAAACATGATTTAATGTAAAAATATGTACTTACTAGCTGTGTCACGCGATGTTATTAGGTACATTTTTTCAGGATAAAAAATAGTCTATGTGTTAATCCAGAGTATCAACTACCTCCATACCAAATTTCATCAAAATTAGTCCAGCCGTTTAAGCGTGAAGAAGTAACAAACATAAAAACACACAAACTATCGCCTTTATAATATTAGTGTGATGGTGTGGTCCAAATCATATTATTTGATTTCTTTGCAAGTTTAAGTAGTCTGCGTTATAGGTATTGTAACATTTCAAAACTCGCATTGAGTGCAATTTAAGTTCTACTTGATAACTGTAATACATTTACTTTGAATCACAGCATAGCTCTTATAAAAACTTCTGATCGATAAGTTTTGTAAATTGAAGTACATTTGTCACATCCCTAATCAATTGAAACACCGGTGGCTAGAAACACAATATTGGATTCGATATTGAGTTTTGATGTTTTTATTTGCAGATGATTTGGTTTTACATTAATAATGTTGTTGGGATTTTTCGATTGAAGAGCTAACAAAATATAGAATAACACTATAATCATAAAGTAGCGTGAACGTTCGCATCAAATCTTATACTATTGATGTAGGGAAATTTATTTAATAAAACAATAATGAATATTTATATATATATATATATTATATTATATATATATATTATTTTATTATATTATTATATATTTGGTTGCCTGGAAGAGATCGCTCTTAGCGATAAAGCCGCCACATGTGGCACTAGCTGATAAGATTCTTTTGTTTTCTGTACTCTTTTTCTTTTTCAGTGTGCACAATAAAGAGTTTCTATCTATCTATCTATCTATAATGTAGACGATGCCTTAGATTTTCTAGTTTATGATTAGTATAAAATCTCAATCGGGCAGATAAGTCTTATTTTATTTTGATTCTTGATTCTCAGAAGCGTAGGTATTGAAAACACTTTCATTTGAAAGCAGGAAAAAATTGTTTATTTTTCAAAATTGTCGCAAGAAATATTAAATCGAAAATCTTCGCGAGCACATTGAACAGTATTTGAGTCACGAAATGCATTTTAGAATGTATTATACGGTTCGATATTTATTTTTGGCAATGACTTGTGCCTACTGCTCACAGCTTGCTATATTCCTGGTTTTTTTTAATGAAAATGTATCAATTAGAAAGAAAACATGTAATCTCTATATAAGTAGTTTAAAACAAAGTCGCTTCCCGACGTCTGTACGATTAGATCTTTTAAACTACGCAACGGATTTTAATGCGGCTTCCATCAACAGACAGAGTGATTCAAGAGGAAGGTTTATATGTATTATACATGCGTATGCCACATTAGTATCTACATTGCACCCGTGCGAAGTCGGGGCGGATCGCTAGTTAATTTATATATTAACAATTATCAGGTCGACGCCACAAGTGACCAAAACGTTCAACTATATATTGCACAATATAAGAGTTTTCGTGATGCTTCTAAAGCTCCATTTAAGTTTATTGTAGCCGCTACTTTGCTTAGGACTGGACTTTGACTGCCACTAAATATGTTAGACATAAATAGCAAACCAAAGTACATATAAAGAAAGATTACTTTAAAGTTTACTTGGTGGTAGATTTCCTTAGCAGGAGGTCGTCTAGGTTGGTACCACCGCAGTACCAGATATTCTGCCGCTAAGCAGTAGCGTATAAACATTACTGTGTTCCAGTTTGAAGGGTACTGCAGCTGGCGAAATTACAGGGCTATTGAGACTAACAATCTAGTCTCAAAGTAATGCCAAGGCAGCGATGCCCTGGACTTTGTTTTACTACTCAAAGTTCTGTGTATCGCTGCAATGGTCATGGACAGGCGTTATCTATTAACATCAGGAGAGCGTCTTGTTCGTCTCATTACTGTTACATAAAATTTAAATAAAAGTACATATAAAGATTAAGCATCAAGAACTCTGTATCCAATTGCCGAAGAATTATAAAAAAAAACTTATTCTTGTGTTTTGTTTTGAATGAGACTTCAATTCAAGACCAAAGCCTAAGAAATCCCTGCACGGAGGTCGCGGAAGCGGTTGCGGTTTATATCACCTGTTCTGATTCACTATTAGTAGCTCTTGGCTTCCTGTCTATGGTAAGTAATTGTGCCTTTCTCAAGGCCTTAACCTTTAAAAATAACTCTATTAAAATCAGATTTGCATCCAGATTTGTAAACAATTTTAAGATTTTTTTTTAATGTTATTTTTTTTTGGAATTGTAATGAGTAGGAACCTGTTTAGATAGAAACTATTTGTGCCCATTAAAAAAAGAAAAAACCGGCCAAGTGCGAGTCGGACTCGGTTGGTTCCGTATAAACCTGTAGGTATATAAGAAAAAGTGATGTTTTTTTTTTAATCGTTTTGGTTATTTATGCTTTTCGCAATTTTTTCTTTATGTACAGACGTTGCTTCGTACCAAATTTCAAGATTGTTAGTTCACGGGAAATACCCTGTAGGTTTGTTTCCCTTGAGAGTGTCGAAGATTTGCAGCATAAACGGCTGTATCTTTTGATTGCGTTGGTTTAGAAGTTTGATTTTTTCACAGCTCCAAGGTACAGTAGACCTGAATATTTGATATGAAATTCAGCTATATTAATTATCTAAGTATATTATATTTAAAAAAAAAACTACTATTCCAATCAATTATATCCAATTAAAAAATGTATTATTAATCTAATATAAATTGAGTAAACCACAAAATAAATTCTTCGGATGTCAAAATAAATAAGGTTTATAAATGTCAAAAAGGTTACACGAATATCAAGAGCAAATTGTCAAATAAAAACATCATATACCTACATATACCTACATGCATACATGAAACATTAAATTATGTTTGGCAGTTTTATAATAAAAAATAAGGAATAGTTTACCCAAATATAAATAAGTAGCTTACCCTATATACCAAACTTTCTAGCAAAACCTTAATAAATAACTTTGTATAATATAACCTAATAAGTAATCATCTACGGCATAAGTAGATAACGAAGAAAAACCAATAAATACCAAAACAATAAACCGATCTGGATCACGACAATTTTACCGTGCTCACTCATCGCAACGTCTTCACCGGATGTACCTCCATTGCTCGCTCGACCGTTCCAAATTCAAAACGGAGCCGTTTCCGGTGTGACGTCACGGGCCGCCATTTTGTCGTGTGCTCTCGCCGTGTCCATGGGAGCAAAGTGTTCCCTCAGGAAAGGATGTTAATTTTTATGGAGAATTTTAAATGCTACGGATTTTTTTTAAAGTTTTATTATAGCGTATTATTGTTACTGTTGTTATGGGAACTAGTCTTTGATTTGTTGAATGAAGTATTTCTGTTAATTATCATATGACTTACTTTACACGTTGGTTTATATAGGGCTGTAAGCTTAGAGGTCATAAACCGAAAGGGAATGATTTTGCTCATTGTTATAAACAATTTTTACTATGGTTGTATGAAATCGAGAAAAACAATCAGCTTTATAGAACAGGAAATACCTATTTCTGCTATTTTAGAGTTGTGGCTTAGTAAAGTTAATAATAATGAGTTTTATAGCCCCTTTCCAGATTCGTAAGCCGCAATCTGCTAACTCCGTAATAGTAACTCGATAAGAACTCGATAAATGATGAAAAATGTGGTATGTCTTACCACCACCACGATTTTTCCACCGAATTTTGATATAAGTATACGTTTCAAACAACGGGTGTTTAGGGTCCTTAAAGCTAGGCAATGCACTGACAATGTCACGGGTATAGATTAATTGATTGATTGGTTGATTGATTGATTGATTGACTTTTTAAACACACAAAACAAATTAGGTATACAATACAGAAGAAATAAACTTTATTAACATATGTAACAACTGGCGACCTTATCGCTAAAAGCGATCTCTTCCAGGCAACCTTAGGATGGAAAGGATCAGAGGAAGAAAAAGACGGGGTGTGTCTATAACGAGGATAGGTATGTATATATGGGAATGCAAAACTAATAATACATAGATTAACTAGAATAAGTAAATTACACAATAATATAAATATTTGTATAAAAAGAATATATACACAAATAAGCGATAAAACTGCGAAAGATAAAAAAGGTTGACGTGTTTTTTAAAGACAGCGATCGATGGAGCACGTCTAACGTGGGTATTGTAAGTATCCATAAGCGGCGATGACCACTTACCATCACGTATCATCATGGACCGACGCTTGCTTGCCACTTTTTCAAAGTAAAAAAAATGGATGATTACAATAGGAAATACAAAGTAACGTACTTAGTCACTCCGCTTCAAACAATGACATAATCTAGCTGCCACGAATCTAATCAAAGGAAAAATCTTAAAGAATTCCTACAACTTTATATTATATATCTTGTTTACTTAATAATTGTATAAAACACGGTATGACAATGAGGTCGTAAAAACGCGTGGACAATCGAAGTGGCCTTTGGGTAGACATTGGCCTAACCTCGAAAATATTATTTTATTTGTTAGTTTAAATGAAATTTAGGTAATGATGAGTGAATCGAATGAATTTAAAGGTTTTAAATTGGATAGCTCATTGATTTATTTCTTTGGAAAAGTTTAATTTTTGGCTTGAGGAAATGTTATTGCTTGGGCTAAACTGAAAAGAGGTTGCATAACAAGTTGTATCTTTATAAGTAAGAGTAGGTATGTCATTCGACAGCCCTGTTGGCTCATTGGGAGTATGTTTGCCTGAGCTGTAAGGCGTGGGTTCGATTCCCGCCAAGGACAAATGTTTGTTTGGTATAAACAAATGTTTGTTCTGTGTCTGGGTGTTTTGTATGTATTATAAGTATGTATTTACAAAAAAAAAAGTATTTATGTATCCTATTAGTTATCTGACTTCCATCATACCAGCACTGCTTAGTTTGGGGTCAGATGGCGCTGTGTGTAATGTGTCCTACAATAAAAAAAAAAAAAAAAAATATATCACTACATATTATAAAACAAAATTGTCTGGCGCGTCTGTCTGTTCACGATAAACTTAAAAACTACTGAACGGATTATCATGCGATGCTATAGTCGACCACGCAGGCCAAGTGCGAGTTGGTTGACTTCACATAGGCTTTTTATGGTTGTCAGGCTAAGTGTTTGACCACAGCTCATCTGATGTTAACTGACGGTGTTGTCGAAGATGGTAAACACACCTGAAATAGAAATATTACTAGAATACTGGAATTAAATGCTTAGCGACAATTTTACCTACCCTGCCGCCGTATGGTTTCCTCAAAATGTTTCCTTCACCGGCAGAACAAGCTCATTGTTGGAGTTGGAACCCACACTCTTCGGCGTGCGAACCAACCGCGCTAACCACTGAGCTATCATCGCTTAAATATGCGGTGATAAAAGCAGCTGCTTTATATTAATTTCCTGTATATTTTGGCACAGAAACTTAACCACAAAATCTAGGCCATCTAGATCAAAACAAAGTCAAGGTTTTCGAATCAGCTCATTAAATACTGACCCTAATAATCATTGGCAAAAAAATCAGAACATCGCAGCATCCCGGGTAGAAAAAACTATCGACCTCTGCGTTTTTTCTAAATAGTTTTTACTATAAACTGGCAAGGCCGACCAACCTTAGGTAGGTGCGCTTGTGCAACTGCCCTGAAAGTTAGTAAGTATTAGTTGTACCTTTGTTATAAATAAAATATAATCAATCAATTCATTACTCGTACATTATTATTGTCATGGGCAAGCGTGACCACTTACCATCAGAAGAGCGTTGAACTTGTTACTTTTACTAAACAAACATCGTAGTTACATTATACATAGTATAAAACAAAGTTGCTGCCGTCTGTGCGCTTAGAACTTTTAAACTACTTAATGGATTTTAATCCGGTTTCTGTCAATAGACAGAGTAATTCAACAGGAAGGTTTATATGTATAATACATGCATATGCACCACATTAGCCTCTACATTGCACCCGTGAGAAGCCGGGCTAGGTCACTAGTCAACCATATTTATATTCTAATTACAACTTTAAATATTTTCTATACTTAGAATCTTAATAAAATAAATTTAATACCAGCAATTCTCTGATATTATCTAAGTGTGTGTAACGTGTTTTCCATACTAGGTTGCCTGAAGGAGATCGTTTTTAGCAATAAGGCCGTCATTAGCTCATAAAATGCTTTTGTTTTCTGTACATTTTTTTTTTCTGTTGTGCGCTATAAAAAGTTTCTATTTAACTATTTTTTTTTATAAATGCTTCTAGTA
Source organism: Biston stratarius (assembly GCA_950106695.1). Taxonomy (NCBI): domain Eukaryota; kingdom Metazoa; phylum Arthropoda; class Insecta; order Lepidoptera; family Geometridae; genus Biston; species Biston stratarius. Next base: position 8,966,022 of record OX467108.1, read on the forward strand.
AAGTTTCTACTACTTCACCAGGGTCGTGACTGGATTTAATTTGATTCTTTAACTGTAACACATTTTAATTTTAACATTTTTAACAATATAACAATTACTTAAAGATTTGGAGTACTTCGCATAGGAGAAAACTAATAAATCACATCATCAGCCATAGGTCGTCCACTGCCTCACTGGACATATGCCTCCTCCTGGGGGGGTTTTGCCAATACTCGCCACGCTTGGCAGGCGGGTTGGCGAGCGCAGTTAGGTGTGATTGTTCAAGGAAGACGCTGCTGCCCATCTCCCGGATTACATCCCTTAGCCGAGTCTTACGGCAACCACGGGTAGAGAGGGTGGGGAACTATTCTTACGCCGGCACCACCACGGCAATAAAGCAATATGTGATTCCATTTAAAAGTTTTGGTGGAAGATTGACTAATCTTATGTAACTTATTTTTCATGTATCTATTGATATCTAGCTGGTCTTTTATTCTAATGTCTATCGATTAGGTGGTAGTTCTTTAATAGAACATCTAGGAAAGTACCATCGCAGTATCAGATATCCTGCCGTCGGGCAATCATGTGTAAATATTACTGAATTCCGGTTTAAAGTCACTGCAAAATTATAGGGCTATTATAACTAACAACCTAATATCTGAGTAATGAGCGTCACGCTAGGGTATACTAGTAATCACGGGCACACACTATCTCTTACCATTATCAGAGCGTTTCGTTCATCTATTGCTTATATGTTTTCTGCGATGATAGCTCAATGGTAAGCGTGCTCGAAGAACACGTCAAAGGGCGTTTCAAATCTCAACAATCAGCCTAAATACAAATATTTTATTGACAACACCAATGTTACAAGTCAATTCCGTAATATCATTACATTTTATCGTTTAAGATTTTTAGAACATTGATTACATGTCAATGGAATAACAAAACAAAATGTCAAAGTATATAAACATGCCAATATAAGAATATTGTCAATATAAAAATACTGCCAATATAAAAAAATATTGTCCATATAATAAAATGTCCAAAAATTACTTACTAGTAATTTAATAATCTTTTAATTTGAAATATTCGTCAATGTTATAAAACATTGTCTCTAGCAGCCAAGATCTTAACACGCGGTGGAAGGTGCATCCCGGACGGAGGCGGGTAACAAGCTAAGCTGTCAGTAAAGGAAACCATTCGCGTAGGATACTTTACTAAGTACAACAGGTTGAAATTCTACCGCTAAGCACCTGTGTGTCCTGGCAGCTTCAGCTGAGATGGTGCTTACCATCTCAGATCACGCAAAAAACTCCATCGTTCCATGTGCTAGCCAACCAACTCAAGAGCTTTTCACCCCGGCAACCTCACCTACCAAACTAGTCATTAACAGTCAAACTCGAGTGAACTTAAACCAAAATATACCGGTACACAGTGCGTGAAGCGTCAGCTCAATGGACGGCTGAGTCCACGTGGGATATGCTCTACTGAAGCATTCAGGACACAACAAACACCTACAAACAGCACAGATGTACCAGCTGTGGTCTAGTGGCTAACTAACTACGTTACGGTTTTTGTCAAGCAAATTTTCAAAGAACTTTGACGAGGGATCGGACAAAAGTTGTGTTTTTATTTTGTTTTTCTGTTAAAATCTGTGAAGGAAATGTAAAAAGTTGTTTTTATTTTGCCAGAAACTGTAGCGTTTTGCGGCAGTGGCCGTGATGATGACGATTTAGTCGCTACCGAAAACCGTGCATGTGTGCCGCATTCGTCACGACAAGCCGCGGCAATGTGAGTAGGCTGGTAATTTTAGTCAGCTGCGTTTCAAGCTTCTACCATTTTTAAATCCATATATTTAATATACCTACTTAAAGGTTTTATTTTAAAAAAGTATTTAAAATAGTAAACTTTATTTTACTTCGGCTCGATACAAGAATTAACTGTAGTACATAGCAAATGTAATTTAAATTATTACTAATTAAATGTAATAATATAATATAATAATAGTCCACCAGTAAAAAACAATTATAGCCAGAATACTGGCAGCATTGCCACGTTGGCAATGCTAAGCGTTTGACCAAAAAAGCTCTAAGCGTTTGATTTAAATAGTGTTTTAGGTATGATCGCAAATAATTAGGTAAATGCGCAGCACTGCTCTGTAATATAAGAGAAAAATATTTTTTTGTTACTCAAAGTTCTGGGTGTCGCTGCAATGGTCATAAAAGTTATTTCTTACCATCAGGAGAAAGTTTTGTTTGTATCATTATTTTTTTCTATAAAACAGTCCCTCGTGGTTGATTGTCATAAGTGTTACCGTCTACCATCATATACTCGTAACTAAAGTCTCATTAGTTTTACAACTCCAACAATGAGCTTGAGCTGGCTTGGCTGGCTAACTTGGTTGAAAATCTATCGCCAAGCACCTAATAATGTGATCCGACAGCCTCACTTAAGAGCCAGTTCTATTCCAGGATAGGTGTCTTTACCACCTTCGACCACACTTAATATCAGATGAGCTGTGGCCAAAAACATAGCATATTTAAAAAAAAATAGAAGTTCTGTACATTCGGGATTTAAAACTTCTTAGACCCTTTCGATTTCACTTCGTCTTTTCGATTTGTGAATAGGTGAACGGTTTTGTTTACATCCTCCATTCATCAATGGTAGTTTAGAAGTGGTCAACTGGTGAGTGAGTGAACACGGCGCGCAGTCACCGAGCGAAACTCCTGAATGCTTCAGTGGAGCATGGCCCACGTGGGCCCAGCGGCCCATTCTCCACGCAACTTTACGTTCGCAGCCATTTGGTTTTTGTGCCGAAACTGTTTGACCGCTCGCCGCGTGTCAATGGCGATGCGGTCCAAGACGCGTGTTCTGTCTGCTCTACTCATTCACGTGAGCAATGAATATTTTAGAGCTGGCAGTCCTATTTTTTATCTTTTTTTTTTGTCCTACTTCCTCTTCGGCTTTAGTGGTCTATAACTATCGTGACGATTTAGTTCGTCACACCACCTTCATCTGATCGCTTAAATCCTGATGTCGCTTAAATTTTGACGTCCAAACTGTGGTCATCTTTGCGCAGCAGTGGGACACTAAAGGCTTATTAAAAACATGACCTAATTCCACCTTGCCCATTCTTTTATCGCACAGCCAGAAGCTTTAAGAAGCGGCACCGCTATTCCAAAAACTCGAACTAAGCGGTTTGGTTCCACCTTCTTCATAACCGCTAAACATTGGAATTCACTGCCCGAGTGGATGTTCCCCGATTGGTACGATCTGGGTGCCTTCAAGTCGCGAGAGAATCGGTTTCTTCTAGGCGAGCGTGCTCCATCGTAGACCGCATCTGCGCTTATCATCAGGCGAGATGGCGGTCAAACGCAAGCCTATTCGTTATTTAAAAAAAAAGCCAATTAAATCTATCGAATAGCAAAATGGCTAAAATCAGGTTGAATGACGATAAATCTAAGCCACATCTTATCGGATTTCAGTCTTTAATCCCTCGTTAACTCTATCTAACTTTGTTTTCGTCAAAACTGTACCATCTTTAATTGGGATAAGATACATCAAGGGTTGCCAACATGTAATGGCGTTAGGTGCATAAAACAAAGAAATAGAGCGTCTTTTCATTTTTCCTTTGTATTGTTTAAATTTTTCCCTCAATCCAAGCACGTCTCGATATTATTAATGACTAGCCGCGCCCAGCGGTGTTACCTCGCTGTTCCCACGTGAAAACAAAATTTTTCGGAATAAATATAATAAGTAGCCTATGTATTATGTGTCAGCTATCTTCATACCAAATTTCATTTAAATTGGTTGAGCCGTTTGAGCGTGAAGAAGTAACAAATATACAAACACCATACAAACTTTCACCTTTATAATATTAGTGTGATTTCAATACAGTTTCGGATAGCCAGAGAAACAGAAGACTGGTCTTGTAAAATCACGTAAATTTGTGCAGCCAATTAAATTTCTAAAATCTTGATATTAAGTAGTAAGATAAATTAGACGCTCTAATAGTGAGATATAGCACACTCACAAGTTCAAAACCAAAATATAGTAATGCTTTAGTGTTGACTTTAAATACAGCAGTTGTAATGCAAAACAATTTTACTTGGTTGTAGAGCTTCTTCAGGAGGTTGTCAAGCAGTAGTGTGTAAACATTCCTGTGTTCCGGTTTGAAGGGTACTGCAGCTAACGAAGTTATAGGGCTGTTGAGACTAACCATCAAACGTCTCAAAGTAATGAGCGCCAAAGCAGCGATGCCCTGGACTTTATTTTGCTACTTATGTATATTGCTGCAATGGTCATGGATAAGTATTATCTCTTACCATCAGAAGAGCGTATTATTCGTCTCATCACTTTTATATTTAAAAAAACTAAAAATTATTATTGAATGGTTAAAATACATTGTAACGAAACTTCGACCCCAGTAACTTATAAAAGGTCAAGTTCAGATAGGAACGGGGAGCCCACAGGAGTCACGGTTGGATACCCGGCGCCGCTGGCGTGATGTGCGTGATGCTACATTTGTACGTTAAAATGTTCTGGTATATCGCCTTAAGGAAATTGTGTCAGAACATTGAATGTCTCGAAGTCTTTTTTAAAAATAATGAGACGAACAAGACGTTCTGCTTGCGGTAAGAGAGCCTATCCATGACCATTGCAGCGATATATAGAACTTTGAGTAGCAAAACAAAATCCAGGGTATCGCTGCTTTGCCGCTCATTTCTTTGAGACCTGATGGTTAGTCAAAGTAAATCAATAATTTCTAGGGGCTGTTAGCTTTGAATGTCATGCAAGTTAGTTAGCAAAAGATCGTCCAAGTACTAAGCGGTGTCAGATATTCTGTCACCAAGCAGTATTGTGTAAGCATTAGTGTTCCGATTGAAAAAGAAATCAAATGGCTTTTGAAACTAACCAACTCGTCTCAAAGTAATGAGCGCCATTGTTTTGTTACTCAAAAGTCTGTCGCTGAGTCATGGACGTTATCTCTTACCATCAGGAAAATGTTTCGCTCGTCACTTTAATTTTACTTTATTATAATACTTTGAGTAACAAAACAAAGCCCGGGGCATCACCACATTTGGTGAGTTTATGGTGTAATTTTGAGATATTTCTGGCCAAGGCCATGTTGCCTTGAACTTATCTGGTTTTACAGCAACAGTCAATAATAATCAACAATAAAACACAATCTGGGTAACGACTGCCTTGGTGGCTCATTTAATAGTTTCTTCTTCAAGAGCCGTAGGGCTTGGATTCGATTCCCAGTCAGGAAAAACATTCGTGTGCGAGCATAAATGTTTGTTCTGTATGTATTTACAAAAAATGCCCCGGGGCATCACCTTCACCACATTTAGTGGGTTTATGGTGTAATTTCGAAATATTTCTGGCCAAGGCAATGTTGCCTTGAACTTATCTGGTTTTACAGCAACAGTCAACAATAATAATCAACAATAAAACACAATCTGGGTAACGACTGCCTTGGTGGCTAATTTGATAGTTTCTTCTTCAAGAGCTGTAGAGCGTGGGTTCGATTTCCAATCAGGAAAAACATTTGTGTGACGAGCATAAATGTTTGTCCTGTATGTATTTACAAAAAAAAAAGAATTTACTTATATTATCAGTTATCTGGCTTCCATAGAACAAGCTTTGCTTGGTTTGTGCTGTGTGACATGCCTTACGATGTTTATTTTATATTTTTAATCATAACTTCTGTTGACATCTGAATGTTAGAGGAATCAAAAGCAAATACATCGCTGCCCAAGCGACGGCTACAGGCCACCTTTCGATCACTTTTTATAGAAAAATAGTAAAAGAATCACAATGGCGGGTCGCTTTCTAAAACGGCCGGCGACGGACTGGCGAATTTCAATTACATTGTGATAGTGTTTGGTGATGACAGTGATACTGTATTGTATCACAATATTATCACTGAGCTTGCAAATTGATAGCATTTTTAAAACAAGATATTAAGTATTCGGGTCAAATTCGTCAGAGTTCGAACATTTTTAAAGGAGATTTCGCGTCACCTATATTTTTATGATTGGTCACTACTCACTTGATGTTAAGTGATGGTGTGGTCGTAAATGATAAACACAACTAGCCTGGAATGGGACTGGCTCTCAAGTACGGCTGCTGGAACACACCATTATGTGCTTGGCGGTAGATTTTCACCTTAAGGGTGGTAAACAGCCAGCAGAGTACTAGAAAGTACCCTACCACCGTGCTGTGATTCCTTAACGATGGTTTCCTTCACCAGCAGCTCAAGTTCACTCAACCACTTAAAATTATCACCAATGTGTATCTCATACATATATACACAATAAAGAGTATTCTGATTCTATAATTTCCTAATCTAAAATTCCACACGAATTACCACAGTATTACCACCTAGATGGCAATGCTGAATTTTAAACTCTACTAGCTAAATTCCCGGTACTTCGTGCCCGGTGCAACAGCCCTCGGCCTTCGCCCTCCCAGCTATAGAAACCTTATTCTATACAAATATTTAAAAAAAGAATCTGCTAAATATTTTGGCCGTTCTCAAGTTATATACGCTTACTAACGAACACCGTTTGATTTTTATTTACTTAGAAGATATAATAGATGTATTACAAGTATGTATTTACAAAAAAAAAGTACACAAATATTCTTCCAGCTATCTGGTTTCTATAGGTATTCTATATTATTTATATAATTATATAAACACTTTATTGTGCACACCAAAAATAGAAAAAGATTGCAGAAAACAAAATAATCTCATGATCTAATGCCATAAGTGGCGACCTTATCGCTAAGAGCGATCTCTTCCAGGCAACCGAGAATGGTATACGCGATGAAAGATATGCTTTGTTTGTTTCGATTCCCACTCAAGACACAACAGTACAAGCTTTGCTTATTTTGGGGCTAGATGGCACTGTGTAAACAGTTCTAGGATATTCTTAATTTCTTCTTATTTATATAAAAATTTTGGTGAATGCAAAAAATGGTTAGTGTTACCCCAAATTAGACATTTCATTTGACCGCAGTTCACTTTTAAAACCTTTAATGAACTACAAACACTTTGATTCACGTTCAAGTTTAAATTTTAATATCGTATAGATTAATTAATCAACATAAAGAATTCTCTCAACATAATTTTTCCAAACTACTCATTCTTGTATGTCCGTCTGGCTTTTTGCCGCAGACATCGGTAGAGCCATGAGAAAATACTTTTGAAAACAAAGAATAACCTAGACCTGATACCTCGGGTTCCCACACTTGAGCGTTAGATAAAAAACATGTTTTCACTTACGTCGGCTTATGTAAGTTTTGTCGTTGCCAATTGATGAGGGGTTGATTTAGTGAATTTCGTTGAAATTTTCGTGAAGAAAAAGTATTTCAATGTAGACATCAAACCAACCTCAAAATAAGCAAAGCACAACCTGAGAACACATAGAATATATATTTTAATATATATATACATAAATCTTCTGTACGTGTGTTTAACACCTAATTCCTTCTAAGCGGCTGGACCGATTGGGCTGAAATTTTATGTGCATATTTCAATGGGTTCCTGAATGGTTTGAAAATACAATTGGATCCGGTAGGTGGCGCTGTTAGGCGACACGATTTTTGTAAATACATACCTACTTATAATACAGTACAGTATGGTCGGATACGTGTATAAGTTTGTCTTGAAGCGTTTTCGGGAGCGATAATAGGTAGTTCAAAGAGCCTAAAGAAATTAACATTGGATTAGAGAAACGTAAAAAAATTACGGGATGTCATAAACTGGCGATATGTCACGTAGCAGCTTATTCCTGTAAATTTTTGGACTTTTCAATTAGCGTCATTGAATATCAAATGTTACTTTGGGCAGTAAATAATGTTCGAATGTAATTGAATATCTTGGATTGTGTTCAATACTTATAATATAGTCTGTTTTTCACTCGACACGGAAGTTCTTTAAAAGAAAGAGATGGCACGGTAACTTGTTCTGTTCTTAGGTTTTCAAATATCCTTAGATTCTTTATTTTGTATAATCCAGAATAATTAAGTTTTGAAATATCGTTGGTTTGCAAATTTGTATAATGTAGAACAACACAAATAAACTCCAGATTGTTGCCGGTTGTTCGTCAACTTCCGTAATAATCATCAACATAGGTATAGCCCACTGCTGGACATAAGTCCCAAGACATATTTTTACCCACGCCACCTAGCCCCATCTTCAGCTTTTTGCTTCCAGCCACCACTAACTGTCCTACGTACAACGTCACTCCATCGAATCTCGAAGCGTCCTACACTAACTTCTGTAATAAATAAACGATATTTGAATAGGAGAAATTCTATTACTATGTTTCTTCCTTGAAAATTTATAATACTATTTTCAGAAAACTTATTTTAGTTAAGTTTTACATTATTTTGGTTTAAATTATAGTGGCCAGTATTTTACTTCAATTGCGTGAATTCAATAATAAAGTTAATACGTGGGTTATTTTAGAGAATAGAGTACTAACTTTTTTTTAACAAATATTGGCTGTTTGTAAAGTAGGAACTAAATTTTCACTTTATATACATCCAAAACAAAGTATACATGGAAGAATACAATATACATGAAAGTGTTGATTAAAAACCTTATGTAGCAAGTGCTAATAGATATGGCAGCGGATCTCAAACTAGGCAGTGCCTGTCTCTTGGGCGCCGTGCAACCATGCCACCAGACTGTATTGCGCTGCGAGCTATACAAATTTCCTTACTCCTGTATATCTGTGTAATTTAAATAATGTCATGAATGTACGAAAACAAATATCCATTGATACGAAATTAGCAATATAAAAAAATTAATAAATAAATGGCAATTGAAAAAAATTAAAGAAGTTTTAATTATTTTCTTAACAATTAAGTGTTAAACTTTTATCTCAATTTATTTCCAACGATGACTCATTTTGATGTATTTATGGTAAACTCGATCAACAAAACGAAGTTAATTAACTTTAATTAGATGATCTTTACCAATAAAAAATGACAAAAATTCGTGAAAAACAAAACAAAGAAGAGTTAACCGTTTAACTCCGTCGGCGAAAATTCGTAACCGAATCAAATTACGTAAAATGAAATGCAACAACATTGCCCAAGCTAAAGACTGTACCACGATGTCAACACTAAAAATCACAATAATATCTATGAATATCTAAACTGAAAAATGTGAACCGGGTTTACGTAATTATTAATAAAAAGTTTTTCAACAAAACTAAGAAGAATAGAAAAGAACATAAATTTATTGTACTTATATTGTTACTGTATTGTGTAGAAGAATTGAATTGATTGATTGGAGACAATTGTGTAGTATATATATATATATTTAATTTAAAAGTAAAGAGATGAACGAAACGCTCTTCTGATGGTAAGAGATAACGCCTGTCCATGACCATTGCAGTGACACACAGAACTTTGAGTAGCAAAAATCCATGGAATCGCTGCTTTGACGCTTATTGCTTTGAAGAATTGCGATGGTTAGTCTCAACAGCCCTGTAAACCTAGCTAAGCCCTTCAAACCGGTACACAGTGATATTTAAGCACTACTGCTTGGCGGCAGAATATCTGGCAGTGGTATCTACCTAGGCGTCGTCCTGCTAAGGAGTCTGCCACCAAGTAGTAGATTATTATAAATTTTAATTGGAAAATTTTCAGGTCTTTCAATTTACATTGAAGAACCAACGCGTAGGGTTATTTTACTTTTATCTCAAGTATAAAGTCAAGCCAATTACAATTAGAGAGTACCAATGCAACATTTCATTGTTTCTTACAAAAATAAGTTACGCTGTCATCCCAACAGCCATCCCTTACACAACCATCTTTTTGCATCTGAGGTTAAATAACTAGATAATACTGTATTCACTTGAGTATTCACTTCTACTTGAGTAGGGAAAATTGAGACTTAAAAAACTGGAAAGTACTAAGTGTAAGTTTTATGTGACCAAGTAAGATCCTTATTTTAGAAGCTTTAGCTGACAGACCAAAAAAATATTAATCTCCGCGTCATTGCTATTTATCACAAGGATTGCACTATTCACACACTGCATTTGCACTACACGCATTGCACACATGCCTACATTTTGTTTAAAGAACTTTGTTGTTGAGGGTTCAACTAAAATTTAGCGTGCATGTCCCGCCATAAATTTTATGGAGTTTATACGACAAAAGTATGTATATTAAGTTCACTGTACGCAATATAAATCCTTAAAATAAGTCAATGACTCATAATGGCCAAGTTATTCTACCTACTAAAAGCCTTTGTAAGTTAAAAATGAGCTCATAACTACGACGCATAATAATCTTTGAAAAGTTCGTTATATGTAGTTTCAGCATTCTAATAAGAATATACCTAAAAGATACAGCACCTTGGATCAAAATACTGATATAGATGCAGCACGAAAATATTCAAAAATTAACTTTCGTGTTACACATTCTATAAAACTTCTAGAAACGTGCAACAAAAAAGCCAGTTTCCTGAAAAACAAGTAGCGCGGTAAAAACCACTTTCGTAACAGCGAATGAATAAAAAACATACCAAGTTGGGAAAAATCGGTTAATCACGTAACTTAACTTTCACAGTTCACAGTCAAAGACACACTGGCACAGCACTGAGTGTTTTTTGAGTTAAGAATGTCTGGAGCGGAGATACGTTCGCTCTTCGCGGTGTCTCACACTGAAATGCGGCTAAGTGGAACAGCTTGTGCGCGAGCGCAGCGACTCGCGACTGGTCCGCTACTCGTGTGCGTATATGCACATATGTGCACACACTCACACTACCGCTACTTATGTAAGGCGGATCCTTATGTAAAGTATACAATTTGGACGGAAAAGCGCGATTACCTTTTCGTGATTGTGATTACTGACGACAGTGGGATTTAATTAAAGTTTTTCGAAGGTTTTTCTCGTAAGGATGTGACTTCAAGGCTCCCAAGTACCTTTTAAAACTACAAAAAATACTAATATGCTTTTATTGCAAGTATGTAGAGCTCTTTTTTTCATCGATATACTTTTAACGTGTGCTTATTTCTTGGATAATTTACATAATTGAAGCCCAAACAAATGTACAGGCTTCCATTAGTAAGCAAGCTGTTAATTTTCTTTATATACCTACTAATTAAATGTAGTGAGCCAAAAAAGGTATGGTAAGAACAGTTAGTTATTAATATACTCTAAATCAGCCCTTCCTTTTTAAATTAACCCACTGTAGTCCACCACTCTAGGCAAATTCGGGTTAGGTTAGAAACAGATTGGAAACCAGGCGGTCGTTAAACTAGGTTGCTTAAACCTTAGTCAATAATTTTAATAATTAACTATTAAAAATACTTAACTTTATTTTAATAAATATTTTTTGCCAATGGACATATATCAAACTTATTTGTAATGATTTCAAACCTTAGTTTAGTTATGATATTAAAAACTTCTTTAAATAATCTGACAGAGACTCTTCCAAAGGCTCTTAAAATAGAGGTTAAAAAACCGTTGCGAATTTTTAAAACACATTTAACCTTCTTGCATCAAGAGAATAATTAACTTTTTAACGAACATGTAATTAAAAAAATGTAATTAAAAATTCAAATGAAGCCTTAAAGTCATTACGTACAGAGTCGGAATGACTTTTAAAAAGGTAAATCACGGTAAACAACTCTTTAAAATATACGTGTTTTTTTTTTGTTGTTTTGCATTACTAATTGGATTGTACATACCTACTTGAAATTTATTTCAATACCGTTTTTCTAGTGGTAAACTATATTAAACTTGTGGGTTTTTTTGATGGCAACACGAAAATATGGTATCATTGTATTATATTATTGTCCAAAACTTGTGTTTTTTTTTAAGTGGATATTTATAAAAACAGTTGTGTTTTATTCATAAAGTCCCGGATTAAAACCACGAGTTTGGGAAAGTAATATAATGTTTCTTATAATATGACTTTTCGAGTTGCTTTTAAAACTCTTTTGAAGCTAGAAGTAACGTTGCCACTACTTAACTAGGGCATGAAAAGACTTAATCTTGACTTACTTTGTGTGACTTATGACTTCTTTTACTAGATGTATCTTAAAATACTTGAAAATTTTGGACACTAGCAAATACACAACGTACGAAGCCAAAAACAAAAAAAATAAAAATAAACTTTTGCTTTTAATTGTGTTTCTATATTTGAAAGTCTGAAAAATGTTCTGTAACCTATACGTTTGAATCTGTTTTCTTCTCAGTACGTTCGATTTCCACTCTGGACTTCCCATTAGTGTTACGAACAGATGTTTGCTCTTTGTTTTTTTTTTTATGGCTGACAGGCTAGGTGTTTGACCACAACTCACCTGATGTTAAGTGACGGTGTGACGAAAATGGTACAGCACACCTAACCTGGAATGGAACTGGATCACAAGTGAGGCTGCCGGAACACACCGTTAGATGCTTGGCGGCAGATTTTCAACTTGAAGGTAGTAGCTAGCCAGCCGAGTAATTACATAAATAATGATCAACACCTAGTTAGACATAAATTAAAAATATATGTGCTTACACATTTTACTACAGCATTGAGGCCTTATTACAGACATGAACAGCGTACTTTGGCATTAATAATATTCTGCTAAATAAACTAAAAGCTGAAAAGAAATTGTGAAATAAAATTGTCCAAAAAACAAAGGAAACTTTCTTTGTATAAGACATCAACGCGCGCCCCTGCGCTTTCTAAGAAAGGAAAGAATGCCACGAAGTATGAAGAAGTTAGTGTTTTTTTTTTTTTATTAATGTTTATGGTCTGGCTATTGAGGAATTTAAACCAAGTCTTTATTTGGAATTACAGCACTTCACTTGTCTTAGTAAAGTAGTGGCGACTTTACTATAAGCTTCTGGATGGAGTTTTGGAAGCAACACGAAAAGTCATGTTTAACCGCATTATGCAGCCCTGTTGGCTCATTGGGAGTATGCCTGCCTGAGCTGTAGGGCGTGGGTTCGATTCCCGCCAAGGACAAATGTTTGTTTGGTATAAACAAATGTTTGTTCTATGTCTGGGTGTTCTATGTGTATTATAAGTATGTATTTACAAAAAAAAAAAAAGTATTTATGTATTCTATCAGTTATCTGACTTCCATCACACAAGCTCTGCTTAGTTTGGGGTCAGATGGCGCTGTGTGTAATGTGTCCTACAATATTTATTTATTTATTTTTATTATATCATTCTCCCACACTCGCGCTTGTAATTCGGCACTTTATGAATAAAACACCACTCTTTTATGCATAAACATTCGAAAAACACTAGTTTTGGAAAAAATACAATGGGGCGACACGACGCTCACCGCGTTCCCGCCAAAACTCCGTTAGTGTTTGAAGTTTGTTATAATCACAGATAATAAACTATATTGTCTTAAATCTATGTTCTTTTCACATTTCACAATACTGTTGTTATTTCAAAAATAATAAAATAATATAATGGCCGCCAGTTTGATGGGTACTTTTGGTAGAGGGCGCGATCGGTGGACTTTATTTTCTATTATTTTTATATTTAACAAGCTAGGCGTTGGACCACAGCATCACCTGATGTTAAGTGACGGTGTGGTTGAAGATGGTAAAGCGCACCTAGCATGGAATGGAACTGGCTCTCAAGTGCGTTAGTTAAGTTTATTGACATGTTATACCTATAATTATAATCATTTTGACATAATATTTGAGCATTTTTAATAACCCTGTATATTAAAAACATTTTTGTAAAGAAAAAAAATTTTGATATATAAAAATAATATCAAGACTCCTTTTTCAATTTTTTTAATATAATTTGACTAGGTGCGCTCTCTAGCTTTGCGTCTTTATTAAACAAACAGCCATTATCAAAACACTTACTTTAAAAATATCAACGCACAATTAAAACATTAAAGTGTTACTTTTTTCTTCCTTTTTTTATGTGACAAGCTAGGTGTTTGACCACAGCTCACCTGATGTTAATTGATGTGAAGTGTGATGATGTTAAAAAATACCCTACCACCTTGCTATGCGGTTTCGTCAAGATGTTTTCTTTTACCGGCAGCTTAAGTTCACCGTTAGGGTCTGAACCCACGCCCTTCAGCGTGTGAACCGACCGCGCTAACCACTGAGCTATCGTCGCTACAAAATTACTAAATACTTTACCTATAGTAGGTATACTATAGTTAAACATCAGGTTTAATTATTATAATAAAAATACTCCAGTAACATAACTCCAGATATTTCACCATTACTATTCTAATTAAAGCTTAAAAAAGTGGTATAGAGCAAAAACGATGCTACCAGACAGGTGGAATATGTCTGTCTTATTCTGGTGTAAGTGTGCGTGTGTATAGCCGTCTCTGTCTACCGGAAGACGGAGTTGATGGGTAAACTGTAACGGCGAGTTGTCGTAACTGACTTTTGTTGCGCTGTGGTTCTTAAACTTTTTCTTGTATTCAATATTATATTTAACTAGCCTGCACCCGAAATTTCATCCGCATTGACTTTGGAATTGGGTTCAAAGATACAATAAACATATTGTGTGTTCATCATCATCAGCTATAGGACGTCCACTGCTGGACATAGGCCTCCTCCTGGGGAGGTTTTGCCAATACTCGCCACGCTTGGCAGGCGGGTTGGCGAGCGCAGTTAGATGTGATTGTTCAAGGAAGACGCTGCTGCCCATCTTCCGGATTACATCCCTTAGCCGACTCTTACGGCAACCACGGGTAGAGAGGGTGGGGTACTATTCTTACGCCGGCACCACCACACACGTCTTCACACGTCTTCCTTGAACAATCACACCTAACTGCGCTCGCCAACCCGCCTGCCAACCGTGGCGAGTATTGGCAAAACCCCTCCAGGAGGAGGCCTATGTCCAGCAGTGGACGATCCATGGCTGATGATGTAAAATAAAGATAATGTCAGCTTAAATACGAATAATAATTATACATTTGAAACTAAATCCTATTTTATCCTATCCTATTAATCAAATCAAAATCAAAAAATGTTTGATACTCTATTACGTAAAGACTCAGATTTGGATGAACTATATAGTTTATGGATTGGATTTAATATAATGAAAACTGAACAAACTTTTTGTTAAATTCCACGCGGATGTAACCGCAGGTAACAGCTAGTAATAAAATAAATAAAAAAACATTATACAATTGTACATTTCTAGGCTTTATGGTCAAGGAAATCTTTATAATTGTAGAACTTTTCCAGTTGATCTCTTAAATACTCAAAATAATTAAAAGTTTGAGCGCCACTGGTGTTACAACAAAGCCCATGAGCACGCGCCGCGCCGCCGGTAACTCTCGAGCTATGAACTAGATCACGACGACTATCTATTTTACTGACTCGTTACGCACTACTCCGGCTTACTATGCAGCAGCCATCATCATCATCATCAGCCTATTATAATCCACTGAAGAACAAACATTTATGTGACGATAAATGTTCGTTCTGGGTGTTAGATCTTGAAAATCAAAGTTCTTAAAGTTGTGTCAAGTCTACCGACCTGCACTTGGCCAGCGTGGTGGTCTATGGTCTTACCTTTCTCACAATGAAAAGTTAGCAGTTTATGAAAAAAACAGAGCATATCGGTTCTGTAGGTATTATAGGAAATTATTTATTTAAAAAAATAGTATTTAAGTATTATCATTTATCTGGTTCCCATAGCTTTGCTTAGTTTCAGGCTAGATGGCGCTGTGGTAAATGTCCTACGATAATTATTTATTTTACCGATGGACGTAAGCAACTTCGTTTTTTAGCCCATTCCTTTGGCATTAACTTCCTGCTACTGGGGTACGTCTTACCTATATTTTTAGTAGATGATATATCTCCTTAGCAAGAGCTCGTCTAGGTTGTAACCGCGGTATTATTATATATTCTGCCATCAAGCAGTAGTGTGTAATCTTTACCGTGATTCTTCGTGAAAAACTATTAAAGTATTCTATCAGTTATCTGACTTCCATAGTACAAGTTTTGCTTAGTTTGGGGTCAGATGGCGCTGTGTGTAATGTCCTACAATATTTATTTATTTATTTTAAACACAAAGTGCCAAATTGTACACATGGGCTTGTACAAGTAATGTTATGTTGTGGTAAGTGGGGAAACATGCATTTTTAAGGTATTTTCAAAAGCCGTTGAAGCTTTGAGTAATGTTGATGATGACTTTACTTAAGTACTACTTTATACCCGACTGCTAAGGAAGGGTTATGTTTTTCGCACGTATCTTGTATGTATGTAAATTTCTTCATTACCTCGTATCGTCCAAACGACTGAATGGATTTCGACAGTAAAGGTATCGTTAGATTTATCTCAATAACCAAAGTGACCACAGAGGGTGGTTTTAAAAAAAACATGATGGGAGATTTTTAGCGCGAAATAGTAATACGTTAAAAACCGGCCAAGTGCGAATCGGACTCGCGCACCGAGGGTTCCGTACAAACCTGTTGTATGGTATTTTTTTTATAATAATTATTTTTGCATTTTGCAATTTTGGCTTCATCTGTGCTATAAGACGTTGCTTCGTACCAAAATTTCATTATTCTGGATTCACGGGAAGTACCCTGTAGGTTTGATTCCCTTGCGAGTGTCGAAAATTTGCAGCATAAGCGGCTGTATCTTTTGATTGCGTTGGCTTAAAAGTTTCATTTTTTCACAGCTCCGAGTGACAGTAGACCTGAGTATTTGATATGAATTTCAGCTTGATACTTCTACGCGTTCCTGAGAAAAGGGGTCTTGACAAATAGACAGACGGACAACAAAGTGATCCTATAAGGGTTCCGTCTTTTCCTTTTGAGGTAAGGAACCCTAAAAATGCCTATGTGCATGACGATCTCAAACATAGCATGACAGAATCAGAATACAATGGAGGCAACAACTATCTATGGATAAAATTGGAAAGATACGCACTCGATGTTGGACTTGTATACAACCCTGGACACACGGATTTTGAAGATTTCCTTAAAGTGTACGAGTCGCAGTTGGAACGAAGACGTAGAGCAGTTGTTTTCGGAGATTTCAACATAGATTTGCTCACAAACGATAAAAAGACTAAACAATATAAACAACTTCTGAAAGAAACTGGACACAAGATCATAAATAAAATTGACAAAAAACACTGCACTAGAGCTGGAACTACAAAAAATTCTATACTAGATCATATTAGCACTAATTTGAAAAATGATTATTTCCACATGATTACGGTTGACTCTTCAATGTCCGACCACAAGCAGTTATATCTAGAAATCAAAAAAACAAAACCACCACCTAAAAGATATTTTCAATATGAAGCAGTTGACTACAATAAACTGTATGACTCAATCGAGAAAATGGTACAACAAGAATCGAACTATAATTACACTATTTTAGAAGATCAAATAAAGCGCTGTTTGGAAAAAAGCAAAATATAACTAAGATTTTAAACAAACCACAGAAAGATTGGATTAATAAAACCGTGCTTTCAGAAATAAATGAAAGAAACGCACTATGGACAGAATTAAAGAATTGCCCAGACAATGTCAACCTAAAAGATAAGTTTAATAGAAAGAGAAGTCAAGTAGCAAAACTTATTCGTGATACGAAAAACTCCTACTACCATAAAGAATTTACAAAGTTTAGTAGCCAACCAAAAAAGATGTGGAATCTTATCAATACTCTAGCGAATAACAAAATCAAACAAAGTAGTGCTCCTTCAAAACTAGTTGTAGATTCACAAGACGTTACAGATCCAAATCAAATTTGTCAAATATTTAACGATTTCTTTGCCAATGTGGGTTTTAAATTAGCTAAAGAAATACCGACATATTTCCATGAAAACTACTCTCATGCTTTACCACAATCTACTTCGCTAAAGTCTACGATCTCGGAATTTGAACCGTGCACTGAAAAGGAAATTCTAGATATTATAGATGACCTAAATTCAAATTGTAGTGTTGGTCTAGACGGAATCAGTACTAAAGCTATAAAGTGTATAAAATGTCTGATATCGGGTATATTGGCAGAATGTATTAATAAGCTACTAGCCGATGGTATTTTTCCAGACTCATTAAAAATTGCTAAAGTAACTCCTATCTTTAAATCAGGGTCAAAAACAGAGTCGGGTAACTATAGACCGATTTCTGTATTGCCAGTGTTGTCGAAAATTGTAGAAAAAATATTGCATAATAGAATAGGAAAATACTTGGATTCTATTGATTTTATCTCCGAACGACAATATGGTTTCAGGCCTAAAAGTAATACGTTAACAGCTACCATAGACTTAGTTACCAAAATTAAATACAATATTGATAAGAAGAATGTAGTTTTAGGTGTTTTTATAGATTTTTTGTTCTAAAATAATGAACATTAAAAAAATACATAAATATAACGTTTGCATTTTTGTACGAAAAACACTAAACAAAAATATTCACACAAGCCTAACGTTCTCAAAGCGGCCGAATGTTGTCAACTGCCGAACTCGACGAGCGAGCTACCTCGTCATCCCGCGTCATCGCACAAGTTACGGCAAAACGATGATAACAAATGAAGGAGCACGACTTTATAATAAACTACCCTCACGTTTAAAAAATATAAGCTCGTTCAACGCATTTAGGAAACAGTTAGCTCAGCATATTACCAACGAGAAGTAAGTAATATGCTGGATGAATCCATTACTATTATGGTTAAAAGTGCGTTGAACGGGCCTAGTTTTTCGGTTTATTTTCAATTTTGTATATTACTTGTAAGCATGAGCGGCCGAGTAATTTATTTATTTTTTAACTTTTATTTCAATTTATATTTATGGACTGTGAACATATGTAATATTTATTAAGTCAAAATATGTTATCGCATAAGTGACAGTAATGTCTTCAATGATAATAAAATTCTATAAACCTAACCTAAAAATTAACCAAACCTATCAAGTAGGGTATCTAGATAAAGAAAATTAAAAGGAGATTACAAAAATATTTTATATTGAAGTTACATGTTTAAATTTAATTAGGAATAATAAATTGGTTTAAAAAGTTTTTTCCCTTTAATTATATCTATTTTATTCGCAGTCGGGTTGTAGATTTTTAAAACTTTTTAGCGTTTATTTGGTGGGAAATCACATCATCAGCCATAGGACGTCCACTTCTGGACATAGGCCTCCTCCTGGGGAGGGGTTTTGCCAATACTCGCCACGCTTGGCAGGCGGGTTGGCAAGCGCAGTTAGGTGTGATTGTTCAAGGAAGACGCTGCTGTCCATCTTCCGGATGACATTCCTTAGCCGACTCTTACGGCAACCACGGGTAGAGAGGGTGGGCTACTATTCTTACGTACCATCACGTATCAGGCGTATCAGTACCAGATATTCTAACGCCTAGCAGTAGTGTGTGCTATAAGCTAGCGGAATTACTGGGCTATTGAGACTGACCATCGAAAGTTTCATAGTGATTAGCACTGATGCCATGGACATCGTTTCTCTCTTTAATGTTCTGCGTATCGCTGCAATGGCCATGGACAGACGTTATCTCTTACCATCAGGAGAGTGTCTCGTTGTCTCATTACATTTACATTAAAAAGAATCAGCACTGGCAGAATGTATGAAGTAATATGTCTAAATAAGGAAAAAAATTCTCGAGGCACTTGGCTAAGTTTAAGTCAAGAGGATTGCTTTGACAGAACGAAGTACATATTGTTTGCTGCACGCTTATTGTTTTTATTCGTCATAAGCGTCAGTTCTTACTCCAACTCCCCTCGAGTTCGTTACGTCGGTTGTACTTTCTTCGTCGCGGTCCGCCGCGTGCGGCCGCGGGGTAGCCACTAGTGTTGGGCGTTGTCGATATTATACAACTATCTTATTTTCTCTATTATTATTATTATTAAATTACTATATAATGCCGTGGTGGTGCCGGCGTAAGAATAGTACCCCACCCTCTCTACCCGTGGTTGCCGTAAGAGTCGGCTAAGGGGTGTAATCCGGAAGATGGGCAGCAGCGTCTTCCTTGAACAATCACACCTAACTGCGCTGGCCAACCCGCCTGCCAAGCGTGGCGAGTATTGGACGTCATATGGCTGAAGATGTGATGTGATATAATATCATGGTAGGTTTGTTCCCAGTCGCCACACTGGAGATGTGGCTTGACGACCGAGGACACCACCAATCTGGAATTTAGCTGCAACGTAGTTAATCGGTCAAAATTAAGTAGACTTCTACTACAAGCAAGGGATACCGATGCAGTATTTTAATCGCCCCGGCTCCATGGTATGATAGTTTAGGTTCCAGGCATCATCGCCGCGGCCTCAGTGCTTGAACGCCCCGACATGAGTCACTAGGGCATGATCGGCCCGGCTCCAGGACATGAATGCCCCGTCATGCGTCACCAGGGCAAGATCGGCTCGGCTCCAGAGCATTATTGCCTCGCCATGCGTCACCAGGGTATGATCGTCCCGACTCCAAGGCATGATTGCCATGTCATGCATCTCCAGAGCATGATCGCTCCGACACGTTAACGTTAAAAGTTTGTGCAAGAACTTGAACAATGTATAATGGAAAACGGGACATATTCTCAGATTGGTTAGTTCATGACACATCAAATATCCCTGGCCACCCAGCGCGGGAACGAGAGCGTATAGCGTTTTGGAGACGTTCAGGGCTCGATGCGTGGGGGATTTTTCTTAGAGTCACATGTGAAAATGAAGCACATGACTTTAAGCATTGATTTACTTTAAGCAACGTTTCTTATTTTTATTCTTATTCAAAGTGGGGGCGAAGTCCTCACTGACGTCCCACTTGAGGTGTTTTGTGCATTTCCCCCTATCAGCGTCTACCTAAGCCAACCCAGCTCGTTGAAGTATCGGAGCGAGGCTCTTGGCCGCTGGCATAGTAGCTCCAGTAAGATAGGTGGAATACTTAATGGCAGAGATGATGAAACAATGTTTATAGATAAAGTCTTAAGAGTTGCCTAAAAGACATTAGGATTATTTTACGTTTGTTTTAAGTTAAAATGCATCATTATATCATAGTCCAATGCTGGACATATGCGTCCTCCAAGACACGCCAATCAACCAGATTGACGCTTCTTCGCTTCTAACACTATTGTCATTTTGTCAATTCACGGTCTCCACTCTAAATTACGTCTACCCCAGTAGTCATCAGATTTCGCTGAAAATTAAAAGTGTTTTATTGTGAATTGTTTTTATAACTTTTTCAGTACTTTCAAATATTTATTATACCAAGTTAAAATGAAGTATCGCACAAACGTATATTTTTTGGTAGGCAAAAAATTATAATAATTACTATTTGATTATAATTCTTATGAATATTTAGAGCTTTATTAAATTATATAGTTTTATTACGTTAACATAACTTTTTATTTTATTTACTTAAGGTATAAATAGATTTTATGACAGTTTTGACCTTCAAAATTAAGGTCTTTTACGTCGTTATTTCAGTAAGTTATTTCCATTTTATAATTATATGTAATCAATACATTGTGATTGTTAATTAATATATTTTTCCAAATTTTATTGCCTTAACAATGGCATGGTCAAAAAAAAAAGGTTAAATAACCTTTTATTTTTTCTTGTGTTTTATGTTTATCTGTATTGAAATGTTCGTACCTTATCGTCATAACAAGTCAAGCGAGTTGCAAGGGCACTACCTACCTTTTCTCGATCTTAATTTTTATTAGCATACTCCGTTTTCTATTTGTCCTTGAATCCTTTCCATCCTAAAAGACATAGCATTTAGCGATGAGGCCGCCAATTGTTACACTAGTTTGATTTTTATATTTTTTTATTATATTATTAAATACTAGCTGTGCCCCGCGGTTTCACCCGCGTTAGTCCAGATCCCGTGGGAATGTCGGGATAAAAATTAGCCTATGTTAATCAAGGATAATGTAGCTTTCTAATGGTGAAAGAATCGGTTTTTGGAATCGGTTCAGTAGGTTCGGAGCCTATTCAATGCAAACAAACAAAGAAACACGCAACCAAATCTTTCCTCTTTATAATATTAGTATAGACATAGTGTGAACAATAAATTGTATATTTCTATATTTGTTTTGTCGATATTGTATTATGTTTTTAATTGGTATAGGTAAAGAATATCGATAGAATCAATCGTATCATTTCAGGTGTCCCATCCTTAGCGTCCTGCAACGGAAGCACAATAATTGTGAGTCGTCTTCCCCTCCCTGACCCGCGCACTTTCTTAATATAACAACAGTTCTGTTATAATAATAATAAAATCCTTTTACAGAAGAATAATTTTACCAATACGATAAGAAAGCCGTGGTGGTGCTGTCGTAAGAATAGTACCCCGCCCTCTCTACCCGTGGTTGCGTTAGAGTCGGCTAAGGAACGTAATCCGGAAGATGGGCAGCAGCGTATTCCTTGAACAAACACACCTAACTGCGCTCGCCAACCCGCCTGCCAAACATGGCGAGTATTGGCAATTTTTTTAATTGAAGTTTTACGTCAAAGCAGCTATACTCTGGACTTTGTTTAGCCACTCAAAGTTATGTGTACCGCTGCAATGGTCATGGGCAGGCGTTATCTCTTACCATCAAAACAGGGTGAATCTGTCGCCAAGCACCTATAAGCGGTGTGTTCCAGCAAACTTACTTAAGAGTCAATTCCATTCCAGGCTGAAGTGCTTTACCATCTTCGACAACACTTAACATCAGGTGAGCTGTTGTCAAACACCAAGCTTGTCAATCATAAAAAAAACAGGAAAGCGTTTTGATTGTCTCATTGCTTTTATATAACAAAAAAGTCTCTTCTCTTCATAGTATAGTATATGTATCTATCTAAAACAAAGTCGCTTCCCGCTGTCTGTACGCTTAGATCTTATACTACGCATCGGATTTTAATGCAGTTTCCATCAATATTGAGAATGATTCAAGAGGAAGGTTTATATATGTAATACATGCATATGCGCTACATTAATATCTACATTACACCCGTGCGAAGCCAAAGCGGATCGCTAGTCTCTACATAGTATAAAACAAAGTCGCTTCCCGCCGTCTGTACGCTTAGATCTTTTAAACTACACAATGGATTTTAATGCGGTTTCCATCAATAGACAGAGTGATTCAAGAGGAAAGTTTATATGTATAACACATACTTAGAAAAGAAAGATCCAAAAAAAAATGCCTTGCTGAGTTTCTTGCCGGAGTCTTCTCAGTTGAAATGTAATTACGAGCCGGTGGTAGATTCAAAAATGTAAGTTAACGTTCATAAGTGCCTTACCAGAGCCTAAACTGAATAAATTACTTTTGATTTTTATTGATTTTACATAATATGCACCACATTGGTATACATTGCACCCGTTCTTTATTCCGTTCTCCGTATTTACAACTTTTATATGAATAGAAAAAAATATATAAAACACTATCCTCCTTTCGCAATTAGTCGTAGAAAATAGTTAAAAAAAGTCCGTCTGGTTCCAAAGAACACTTATCATATTGTACATACCTACTTATACATCTACTTAATCATATGTGGTGATACAATCACAGCTTGGTAGGTATCCAGTCACCGCGGCGCTGGTACAGTACCGGCCTTAATTACATACGGGTCTAACGGAGATAGAAACATCAAAAACAAGGCGTGGGAACGAGACAGAGCCAGTCATCTTTTATGTGGCGTAAGCCGGCGCACGCGCGGCTTATTTTACACAGACATGTAGACTTATACATGTGTGCCTACCCACATGGAAGATTTGCGTGTGTTAGTGATATATGGCTAAAACGGAAATTTCTAGTCGCGATGAATCTGAGATTTGACATTATGAAGATTCTGATCTGTACATTGGTATATAGGAACTAAATACATTTAAGTAAATAAATACGTTTAAGTTTTAGTTTAAGTATTTTAGTTTGGTATTAACTGCCCCGCAGTTGGACGTTTTTTTTATTTTTATGGCTGATAGGCTACGTGTTTGACCACAACTCACCTGATGTCAAGTGACGGTGTGGTCGAAGATGGTAAAGCACACAGACCTAGCTTGGAATAGAACTGGCTCTCAAGTGAGGCTGCCGGAACACACCGTTAGATGCTTGGCGGCAGATTTTCAACTTGAGGGTGGTAGCTAGCCAGCCGAGTACTAGAAAGTACCCTACCACCACGCTATGGTTTCCTCACGATGTTTTCCTTCACCGGCAGCTCAAGCTCATTGTTGGAATTTGAACCCATGCCCTTCGGCATGCGAACCGACCGCGCTAACCACTGAGCTATCAGCGCTGCAAAATACCGTGGGCCTTATTGTACCGGGTACACTATTTAAACACTTCAAATGTGCGGGAATGATTATCAACTCTCAGACAAAGATGTCTTCATGATGTTTTCCTATAACAATTCAAGCTAGATGCAATTAATAACTTTGAAAATATAGCTGTGTGGTTCGTAAAATTCAAACACAGTTCATGGAAGTGGTAGTCTGACGGTAGGTAGGTACATATCCATATTGGTAACTTTATTTTAAAGTTTTTAAACTTTTCCTAGAGTACCTACCTATAAACCTTATTGTCTTAATAAAGCCTGTAGTAGCGATGATAGTTCAATAGTTAGCGCAGTGGGATCACACGCCGAAGGACATGGGTTCAAACCCTAACAATGAGGAAATCATAACATGGTGGTCAGGAATTTTCTAGTATGTACTCGGCTGGCTAGCTACCACCCTCAAGTTGAATATTTGCCACTAAGCACCTAACGGTGTGTTCCGGCTAACTCACCTGAAAGCCAGTTCCATTCCAGACTAAGTATGCTTTACCATATTTGACCACATCAAGTGAGCTTTGGACAGATACCAAACTTGTCAACAGTAAAAAATTAATAAACCGGCCAAGTGCGAGTCGGATTCGCGCACCGAGGGTTCCGTACAAACCTGTAGGTATATAAGTAAAGTTATGGTATTTTTTTAATGGTAATTTATGCTTTTCGCAATTTTTCCTTTATCTGTGCTATAAGACGTTGCTTAGTGGCAAATTTCAAGATTCTGAGTTCACGAGAAGTACCCTGTAGGTTTTGATTCCCTTGCGAGTGTCGAAAATTTGCAGCATAAGCGGCTGTATCTTTTGATTGCGTTGGCTTAGAAGTTTTATTTTTTCACAGCTCCAAGGGACAGTAGACCTTAGTATTTGATATGAATTTCAGCTTGATACTTCCACGCGTTCCTGAGAAAAAGGGTTTTGACAGACATACAGACGGACAACAAAGTGATCCTATAGGGTTTCTGTTTTTTCCTTTTCAAGTACGGAACCTCAAAAAATAAAACATAGGTAAGTGACAAGAAGTTTTACGTCAAACCAGCGATGCCCTAGACTTTGTTTAGCCACTCAAAGTTCTGTGTATTGCTGCAATGGTTATGGGCAGGCGGGCAGGCTTAAAGTAAGGATTGTCAAAGCAGCGATGCCCTGGACTTTCGTTTTGTTACTCAAAGTTCTGTGCATCGCAATGGTCATGTTACTATCAGTAGAACTTATTATTCGTCTCATTCGTCCTTAGGTATAAAAAAAGGAAAACTGTTTTTTTTTACGTGTTACGTACTTAATTGTCGCAAATTTCTAAGCAGTCGCTTGTGTGTTTGTCTTGTGGCGAGGCAGGTGTACAGTGTGTTGACCTGATCGCACGTGCGTCGTTTATTTATCAATTACAACGAGATTTGAACTTCTCGCTCCGCCGGCCAACTGTGGCCAGTCGGAACGGCGGCCGCTATGCACGGCCGTTGGCTCTTCTGGATCGAGACGTAAGTATATTTTATTTTGTTTTATTTACCAAGGTACAACCTGGGTGCCTTCAAGTTGCGAGTGAATCGGTTTCTTCTAGGCGAGCGTTCTCTACCATAGACCGCATCTTCGCTTAACATCAGACGAGTTTGCGGTCAAACGAAAGCATATTTGTAATAAAAAAATGTATACAAACAGAATACAATCCTAAAAGCAGAAATAATATAGGTATAGTTACAAGTTAAGTCCTAAACTGTATCACTAAATATGTTTATACAACAAAGTTAATTTATCACCAGTAGGCATGTAGAAATGTTGTAATTTATTATTTATTTATTTTATTTTATTAATACGGTATGACCAATTACATTACTAAATAATAATGTAAAAATTATACCTACACTAAAACACTAATTACAATTATTTTTAAAGTAACAGATAGATATATTAAGCACAATAATAATTAATATGTTATAAAATGAATACTATTTACACACATTATTTATTCACGTAACACTCCCACAGTACCTTAAATATGCGCTTAACAAATTAGGCACATTAACAGATTAGCCACATATTTACATATGTGGCTAATCTGTTACGCTCAATACATTATATCCGCACACCCATCCACAAACAGATCACAGAGAGGGTTTGAAGCCTGCGTAGATTTTTTTTACTGTAACAAAAAATAAATAGGTTTAGTTTTAAATTAACATAATATAAGAATATAGATTCTAACGTTTTTGAAAAGTTTCATAAGATGTTGTTTAATTTAAAAAAAAAAACGTGATAGCTCTATACAGAATATTCCACTTCAACCAGCGGCTCTGCACACCTCACCGCGACCAAGTAAGGCACACTTAGCGCAATTTTTTTATGTTCTCTCCACAATTACAGTGCACATGTCTGTGTATGCAACACTAGCTGCTCCCTTGGAGTCACTCCTTTTTGCTGATAAAACTTTGTGTTGGTTTATTGTCTCACTTTTGTATTTTTTTCCGACACAAAAACACATCATCACACTATTAGATAGATAGAAACACTTGTGCAGTGTGCACACCAGAAATAGTAACAATGTACAGAAAATAAAAGTATTTTATGAGCTAGTTCCATAAGTGGCGGCCTTATCGCTAAAAGCTATCTCTATTCCGTGAGTACTAAATGTTATATTTAAGGTGTCAGATCTACAGAGTCTACAAATGTGTGCTGCAATATTTTATTGTGTTAATATTTGAACGTGCTAGCAAAGCCTCAAGTAGTAAGTTTATCCATAAAAAGCTACATCCAAAAGGTTGCCTAGATGAAATTGCTGTAGGATATTAAACCTTTAAATTGCCAAATATTATCTAATACCTTTAAACGAGTAATTCTTGTATGTATATATATACATATACATACATATTCTGACTCTCGGAAACGGCTCCAACGATTTTCATGAAATGGGGTTTCGGGGGCGCATAAATCAAATCGATCTAGCTAGGTTTCATTTTTAGAAAACGAATTTTTATCCGTGTTTTCAGCCGAGCCAAGCTCGGTCATCCAGTTACTTTTGTTAATAACAAAATATATTGAATTACTACTGTTTACAAATTTATAAAAATAACCTAATTTAAAAGCCCGACAGAGGAGGGATATGTGGCCAGAATGCTGGTAGCATTCCCACGCTGCATGGCAATGCTAATTTTATTATTTTGTTTAATTTTTATTGCAATATGCAGTGTAAAGTAAAGTGATTTTGTACTGTAAAGCAAAACGACATGAGATTTATAAACTGCTTCGTAAAGAGTAAGTTAAAAACTTATCGTCAGAAAGTTCAAGATCCTAAAGCTTGGCTCCTCTAAGCTGCTTAAGCTTGTATAAAGAACAAGTAAGAGTATGGAATGATCTCACTTATGGGGCTGTTCTGCTTAGCATCAGCTTGAGACTCTGGAATAGATTGAAAGGAGCGCTAGAAGACTAATTGGCGACTGGTCACGTCTCAGCTGTAGAGCCTTGAGCACCAACGGTTTTCTAACGGATGCATTTTGGAGTGTGCCTTGGAACCGCACAATTTGGTTCCACCTGCCCCTTTTTATTATCGGACAGCTAGGCAGACGCGACCAAAGCGCCATTCGAATGTTGAACATTTTTCACGTACGCACTGAACGCTTCGACGGCATGTTTTTCATATAGGTACGTAGATGTGGAACTCTCTGCCGGCGACTGTATATCTTGTAAAGTACAGTTTCGGATGTTTTCAAGTCTAGTGTGAACTGGTTTCTTCTAGGTCAGTGTATTTCATCTTAGACCGCATCCTATTTAACATAAGGTAGGGTAAGAAAATGAAAACCTTTTTAGAATTAAAATTGTATACATTTAATAGATTTTTCAGCCACTAATATTGACTCCAATCGTAAAAATAAATCAAATATTAATTTTATACTGAAATAATTTAGGTAAATAATATAAATTTTGTATATAGGTATTAGTGTACCTATTTTTAGTTAATCTATCTTTTAGGATATATTATTATTAGAATATAGTTATGTACCTATTAATCTTATGTTTTGTAGGTATTCTTCTATATGCATATATTGTTACACCCCGTCTTTTTTTCCTCTGATCCTTTCTATCCAAGGTTGCCTGGAAGAGATCGCTTTTAGCGATAAGATCACCAGATGTTATACCTATTAACTAAGTTTATTTCTTCTGTATTATCTAATTTTTTTTGTGTGTACAATAAAGAGGTATTCATTTATTCATTCAATAAGGATGGCTTTATGATAATGATTCTACAAAAATGCAAACACTAACAAACACACAATTCCATTTAAAAAGGTAGCGTGAATTAGTGTGATATAGTAACGTATCAGTGTGTGTGTTAAGGTAACTGTAACTCGAAATGGGTGCAATATAAAGTACTTAAGATGGTTTAAATCTACTTTCGAGATTGGTAGATTGTTTTGGAGTAAGCAAGGTTCTTACGGTTGGCTAATGTAACATTGTTGTACGACTACTTAACTTCTTAGCATTCAAAAGGTATGCCAAGCGGGTGGCGGATCCATCGCGTTGCAGGGATACGAACCCGCACGTGCCGTGGTGGTGCCGGCGTAAGAATAGTACCCCACCCTCTCTACCCGTGGTGGCCGTAAGAGTCGGCCAAGGGATGTAATCCGGAAGATGGGCAGCAGCGTCTTCCTTGAACAATCACACCTAACTGCGCTCGACAATCCGCCTGCCAAGCGTGACGAGTATTGGCAAAACCCCCAGGAGGAGGCCTATGTCCAGCAGTGGACGTCCTATGGCTGATGATGTGATGTGAACCCGCACAGTTACTAGAACTTGCGACCCAGAGCGTTAAGAGAGGCGCGCTAAGAGGTTGATAGGCAATGACATTTTGGTCAAGTCTCGACAAAGTCTTGAGCATCGACGTAAGGTCTCCTGTCTATCGGCTTTCTACCGGATAAACTTCGGGGATTGTGCCTTGGAGTTCCATGACTTGGTTCCCCCCGCCCCTTTTTACTACCGGACGGCCAGACAAATGCGACCAAAGCGTCACCCGTACATGGTGGACGTTCCCCACGTGCGCACTAAGCGCTTCGAATCCACAATCTTTACTCGCACAGCGAGGATGTGGAACTCTTTGCCGGAGTCTGTGTTTCCCGAAAAGTACAATATGGGTATCTTCAAATCAAGAGTAAACAGGTTCCTTCTAGGTAAGCGTGTTCCATCCTAGCCACATCGTTGCTTAACATGGCAGGATGTGATCAAACGCGAACCTATTCCGTATTTAAAAAAAAAGAGGATCCAATTACTTTTTTTCTTTATATGATACAGTTTTACGTTTGACTACTAACCCGCATGAGGGAAAGCGATGGTACGGCCGAGGATGGAGCACTAGAAAATATCTATTCACTCTAGCATAAAAAACGCCCAAATTCTAGTTTATAGGAAACAAAAAAGCCAGCAATGAGTTCCATTCATGGGCTGTACGCATCAAGAAAGTAGAACGGAATTGCTGCGTACGAATACTGAGTACGTCCACGAGGAACGGATGATAGTGTGCTGTTCTTCTGCTTGTCCTGTGGTGGAACGGAGAAGGTGGCATAAGGTCATGGAGCACACCACCACATCCCGTGTAAAAAAATAAACGTAAGTAGGTTATTGTATGGTAAGTTATAAGACGAACTAGACGCTCTTCTGGTAAGACAACGCCGCTGGCATTTTACATATAAATAAGGAAGGTGACTCGACATATATGTATATGCTTTGAGTATGGGTTCGATTCCCACTCAGGACTAAACACTTGTGTGGCGAACATTTGTAAATGTTTGTTCTGTGTCTGGGTGTCTTGTATTATAAATGCGAATGTGAGTTTGTAACGCCTTCACACGTAAACTAATCAACGGATCTGGGTGAAGTTTTGCATGAAGGTACTTTAGGCCCAGGAATAAGACATGGGATACTTTTAATCATCATCATCATCACCACGCGGGTATTTCCGCGGGGCACAAAAAATAGAAAGAAATTAACAAAACAAAAATACAACACAGAAACAATAAATAAACGGCGTACAAGGGCGGCCTTATCGCCTAGAGCGATTTCTTCCAGACAACCTATCTATCTAGCTGCCATACTTGCTTTGCTTAGTTTGAAGCTAGATGGCGCTGTGCCCTCCAATTATATTATTCATCCTAGTTTGTATTTTTATGATTAAAGTAACACAAAATAATATTAATTGATTGATCAACAAGTTACCTATATCTAATAATGTAATGAGACGAACAAGACTCTTCTGATGGTAAGAAATAAAGTCTTATCCATGACCATTGCAGCGGTAGGTACTCAAAAACTTGATTAACAAAGTCCATGACATCGTTTAGACAATAAGGAATTAATTCATCTACCTATCGCTCCATAGCTATCTATAAAAGTTTAGAAAAGCAAATAGGTAGGGACCTACTCGACAGTGTTGCCGTTTTAGTGACTTTGTCACTAGATCTAGTGAGTTTATCATGTTTAGACATATTTTTATAACTCAGTGACAAAATAAACTTTTAGACTTTTTTTATGACCACCGCAGTAGCTACATATTATTTAACTTTTTGATACAATATCTATCTTTAAATAGGCAGAAAAAAATTATAGAGACATTCTTTTTCAAAATGTGCAAAAAATTATTGGATATGCTCAATTTTTAGAGGAGAAAACTGGGGAATACGAATACTCAATTTAGAACAGTGACGAGAAACATCTTGAGGAAACCATAGCGTGGTGGTAGAGTACTTTCTAATAATCGAATGGCTTGCTACCGAATAAAGCTTAATTAACGATTAAATCTAAATTGCTAGTAATCTGTCACCAAGCACCTAACGGTGTGTTCCAGCAGCCTCACTTGAGAGCCAGTTCCATTCCAGGCTAGGTATGTTAACCAATCTAGTTCTTTTTACCCAATCTAGTGTTTAGTTTATTTTTTCCAAAGTGGCAACACTATTAGTTGAACATACGTATAATGAGGTTCGATGCATCATCACTGGGCAGTGGAGCGTCAAAGAAGTTCATTAATATGCGTCCATATTGTACATTTTGCTGCCGGTTCCGAGTATTATCGATAATAATGGTAACTCTAATAGCCACTAAGTACAGACGGCAGAATAAAAATCGATTTCTTAAAAAAATATTTCTCGCTACCTTTTTTATTGTAGTCAAGCACACCTAACCTGGAACGGAACTGGAACGAAACGATTTGACTCCACGTTCATTGTGCGGACTGCTAGACAGTGGAATGCGCTGCCTAAGTGGGTGTTTCCTGTTGGATATAATCTGGTTGTCTTCGAGAGTGAATCGGAAATCTAGGCAAACGTGCTCCATCTTAGACCGCATCATCACTTAACATCAGGTGAGGAGGCGATAAAAAATAATTCTTAAAAAAATATAAAGATATAGTTTTTTAAATTCTAGTATATGACCATTCTATCAGTTATCTGGTTCTCATAGTAAACGCTTTGCTTAGTTTGGGGCTAGATGGCGCTGTGTGAAATGTCCTACGATAGGTACTTATACAGAAAAGTCAAAAATGTACGGGATTGACATAAGCTGTCACACGTGATATTCGCCTTGACAGACTGCATACAATTTTGGTTTTTCTATTAGCGTTATCGTTAATCGAATGTTGCATTGTCTAGGCCCTTTAATTTGGTGCGTTTTATTGAGATCCCGGAGCTCACAATCAAGTAACATTTAGCACAGTTTTACTTTTATGTTCGAGTCGGTTTAAAAACTTACGTCGGGATCATAGTTGTATAGGAAAGCAATCACAAAAACATACCTAGGTACCTACATAATAATTATGTAGATTGCAATTCTAAATATATGTTTTTGCTATTTCGCATAAAAACCTTTTTTTTTTTTGTTTTTGGCTTCACATATTTATTTTCAAGTATTTAGGTATTTATAAAAAATATTTCAAATAAGTTTGTATAGAAGTCAAAGTCGGGCAAAGGAAGTCACAGTTAAGTCCAGTCATGACCTAGTAAAGTAGTGGCACCGTTAATAGAAGTTTCATTGGAGAAAGCAACATGCAAAACATTTTTCACTACATTAGGTACTTATATCGTTTTTCAATTACTCGGCAATACTTTAAGGATATATCAATATTTGTACACTTCAAAAAACCACACAAATTGGATTATAATACCCATAATACGGTGTCATGATCTTTCCACGTTCTCGCCAAAAATTCTAAGAGTAAAAATAGTATTTATTGTCTCGGTTGGAGTAATGAACAAAATGTCGGTAAAACAGTAGATCGCTACAAGAGCTATTACAAAGCGACATCTATGCATTTAATTTGTTCTCACGAAACTGTTATTCTGAGTGCTAGAAGAATAATTAAGCTAGATACGTTGTAGTTCACACAAAATAACAGAGATGGAGCGGCACTGCTAGAATGTATAATGTGATATTATTGACACAAATACGAATTATCTTGAAGCTAAGTTTACTGAACGCTGCAAAAGACACTTCATAGATGGCAGTAACCACCATACCTATTCTACTGGTGTTTTTTTTGTAAGTAATTTCCAAAGAAATTTCATTTTATTTCAATGAACACCTCGTTATGGCAGTGATTATAGACACAATGGAGAGGCCATGTATCGGCTGTATGCAATGATTCAAGCGGTACAAAGGAATTACAGGACTCAAAACGTTTCGGTACCGAACTACTGCCACAAAATTTACATTACAAAATCCTCGAGGAAAAATAGTCCCTTCAAACGTGAAGGAGATAAAAAATGTATTTAACCATCTTCCTATGAGGATAATCTCTCAATTTGAGGGATAAAAAGGGGACATAAATATTTTCATCCTCTACTTCTTTCCTTTTTCTTAGGTAGATAATCTTTATTATGCACACTAAAGATAGAAACAAAAAGTACAGAAAACAAAAGAATTTTATAAGAGACGGCCTTATCGATATCGCCTTTTTCTGTTTTTCTACACTCTTCCTCTTTTTTCTTTCATTTCATACCTCCGTCTTTTCGAAGTTTTATACGTTTTAACGCTGACTTCAAATGGTGAAGGGAAACATAAGTACTGTTAGCGCGGCCACCAAATATTATGGCGGAGCGCGCCCAACACGGAGGATTAAGAGAGGAATGAAAACGACGACTTACCTGGTTTCCGGGCTGATGAGCACAGCTGCGTCACCCTGTCCTAGGTCTCGATGGTCGTCGTGTCTTTGTAGTGGACTGTATAAATTGAGGGTAGCGGCGCGGTCGCGGGGAACCGTGAGGCTCCTGCGGGAACCGTATCCCGTGCGGTGGTACGTTCGCTCGAGAGGGCGAACGAGCGGAACATGGTGTTGCGGGCGAGCATATTCACACATCAGTCGCTGACGAGGGTCAACGGCAGACTACTCGTCGTAGTAGTCTCAACTCCGCCACGAAGATAGTCAACACAGATAGTCGTAGTTCATGGGAAAATGAGGGTAGGATGCGAGGTAGGGAAAATGAAGGTAGCGCCTCTGAGTGGCGCTAACAAGTACCTACGTACATATCTGAGATTACATTTTAAAAAAAATGAAGATATGTGAACTCTGCCAATCCCGCTAGCGCAGCGTGGTCAACTACGGCTTTACCCTTCTCACAATGCGAAGATTCGGATTTATGTACTTTCAAATTTATAAATAAATATTCGTATAGATTAAAATCTTAGTACGCATACCACAATAAATAAATAGACAACAATAAGTTTTATTGTACAATAATGTTTATTTTCTTTTTTAAAATAACAAAGAACTTTTAAGCTAGAGGTTCAGAACCGAGGATCTTAGTTTACAAATATTTAAATTTAAAATGTTTCGATAGCTAGAAATAAAATAAAAAAGTTATCTATAACACTCAATACATGCATCTTTAGTCTAGACCGCTACACTCGAGTTTCATTTCAAGATTGGTCCGACAACACACATTCTTTCAGTATAACAATTTTGTTTTGTCGATTGTGTTATGTTTTGTTAAAAAGTATGACACGATCAAATAAAAACATGTCAGTGTATGACGCCGTCTCTTTTATACTCCGGTGGTAAAAAAGAGAAAGATGATTAGGTACAGATTCAACTGCACAATGATATACTAGTAACAGGCTTGGTGTTTTGACCACAGCACATCTGATGGGTCAAAGATGGTAGACACATTTAACCTGGAATGTTAAGTGCTTTAAGACTTACAACTTGAGGGTGGTAGCCAACCAGCCGAGTATTAGAAAGTATACTACCACTTTCCTAACGATGTTTTCCATCACCGGCAGCTCAAGCTCATTGTTAGCGTTTGAACCCACGCTCTCCGGCGCCTAATCCGACTATGTTATCATCGCTGCTTTTAATATTTAATATAAGTTAATACAAAACGAGGTACTACAGTGGGTCAGGGCTACGGTGATAAACACAAAGCTAGAAATCGTCAACTAGAACATTTTGAAACGTACAATTCTATTAAACATTATAGTGCAAATATGTTTAATGATTCAACAAACACATTTTTATTTGTCAAAAGGCAAAACATGACAGAATTGGCATTTGGAAAAAAATAGGCAGTCATGGAGACTGCCGACATGAATGAAAACTTATAACACGTGACATTAGCATGTCGATGACGCGAACTCATAAGTTTTACCCCCAAAAATCTTTCAAAGCAGCTAAAATATTTTCACTTAAAAAAAAAACATTAGTGGGAAAATGTAAAAGCCATACAAATACATGCTACTGCTCTTTTACATATTATTCATATATACCCAGGCTAGTTGTGCTTTACCATCTTCGACAACACCGTCACTTAACATCAGGTGAGTTGTGGTCACCTACGTTGTCAAACAAAAGAAAATATATAAATAGAAATAAATAGAGAAGTGACAGCTAATTAGATGAATGCGTAAAACAGAAATGTCTCCAAGATAAATGCTGAAATATCAGTTCACTGTCAAACTTTTTTTGCATCCGCAATGAGGTTTTGGTAACTCTAATATAAAATTAGCTGTAACCTTATAAAACCTGCCGTGGTGGTGCCGGCGTAAGAATAGTACCCCACCTTCTCTACCCGTGGTTGCCGTAAGAGTCGGCTAAGGGATGTAATACGGAAGATGGGCAGCAGCGTCTTCCTTGAACAATCACATCTAACTGCGCTCGCCAACCGCCTGCAAAGCGTGACGAGTATTGGCAAACATATATTTCAACTACATCGGCGCTTACCTTTAGGCGTCTAGGTAGCTTTTTTTACTTTTTCTAAGTAAAGAAAACTGACATGGTAATCGACAAAACAAAATTACACACAATTCGTTCACATTATCCAAAGTTATTTTTTTTATTATAAACAATACAGTCTTAAAATGAACTGTTTGTTATTAAAGAGGATATTTTTAAAAATAACACAATTTTTATTATCGTTTAAAGATCATATCATAACAACAATAGATAAACTTTATATATTTAATTAACACAGATGAAAATAAAGATCGTACAAGCAGACATGATGCATAATTTTATTATTATTAAATTCTTATCGTAGATAATAAAATAATTTTAAAAAATTCTGTTGTTATTTTAATAATAGACAAATAACAGAAATTAATTTAAATATATATGCAAATTCATTTATATAAAATACAATTTATATAGATAACTTATCAAGTTGAGGCCTTATTATTATCGACAAAAATGTAATAACTATTTTAATGACGTAATAATATTTTAAATTGAATGGACCGACAAATAAATTAATAAATAATAAAACAGCCGTAAAATCACAGTGTACAGTAAAAATATAAAGGACGTAATAGGCACTATTAAAAATAATAATGAAAATGTTAATTTTCATTATTAGCATATTACAATTATGAATTAATCTTTAAGAATTTCAAGTGTGTAAAAAATTGCTTGGACTTGACAGTGGTCAAATATTTTTATTATTTAAAACAATTTTGTGAGAACACTTTATTAAAATTATCATTAACTGTATTAAAACACGTTCAAAATAAATACATTCTAAAAGTATATAAAAATCAGTAGCTAAGTATTTTTTTTTCTATTTACAGAAGTAAAAAAAAAACAAAAATCACCACATCAATTCATTAACCGCTATTTAATCGAAATTTTAATTAAAATTGATTTCAAGATTTTATTTCAATTCTTATTTAATTATTTACTTATGTATTACCAAATTTGAGTAAGTAGGTATTACTTTTAAATAACGTTTAATAGAAATTGTGGCAAAACTTTGGAAGAATTATTTTTAACATTGAATTCGGCTTATAATGCCTACAAAATTAAATTATCATTAAAATCTACAAATACCACATTAAAATATCATGCATTCAATGCAATACACTCACATAATCATAATTATATATACCTCAATATCTTACTCTAGGATTTATTATACAATTAAATATTTTCTATGTTTAACCACATAAATTCATCTATCTATTCAACATCTGAACTATTGCATTCATAAGACGTTTATATCTACGTACTATTAAGAATTATTAAAATATTAATTACATATCCATATAACCTGGATGTTATATATTTTCATTGTCCTATTTCATTGCTCCATAGCAACGCTTGTGTAATCAAACAAGTCATTGCAAAACGACAATTTGTCGCATCCAACAAATTTATATATAATTATAATAATATTATAAGAATTATATATACCAGAATATCTAATGCCTCACTAACATAGAACAACGACTTGGATGATTATTCGAAAATAATCAACATCGAAGGCACTAGAGTTCTAGTGGATACACTTTGAAATTAAAATAACAAATGTATACATAGTTGGATATTTAACAAGTGCTGATATCTGTATTGGAAACTATACAGTTCTATTTCAAGACTTCACCAGTCTTGTTACTATGGCCTTCATTGCGTTCTAAAGAGAAAAACTATTTTAATACCAACAGGCTCGGTAACGAACACAAGTTTTTCTGGCAAGTAACTACTATTTAAACTGATCTAATTGATATGACTCGAATAAAACTATTGACTATAATGAAATTTGAAACTGTTTGTCTTTTACCACTCGAATTCCGTATCCAATAATCTCGTCATCAGAAATTCTATCCACCGTTTATTCTAACATTAAATCTTACTTTAATACTGTTTCATTAAATCTATATCGATTAAAGGAATCTACACAGAGAGGACACGAAATAACACCATTCGTTTTTTTCTATTTAAAACTGGTATAAATTAAAACTAACGCGGCAAATAATTAGATTTTTCCTTCTAATAAACAGGGGCATTCAGTTCTCTTACACTGCAATAGTTTCGGTTGTTTTCCATCCCTGTGATGATATTTTGATAATCTTTTCGAAAGTTTGTAGAATTCTATCATCAATAGATAGTCACATAAGCTGCTGCCGTGTTAGTTCTATTTCACCATAAACACATTCATCTAGAAACGCTACTCTACGCATTTCTAGTCCAGCTTCTGTTTCATGAGCCCATTCCACGTTTGCCTCCGATCTATTATCCAAAATGACTAGAACGTTCTGGAATGATACTTGACTAGACAAGTCTTAAAATGGAATGGTCCATGAAACGGAAGTCATCTACCAATAACTGCACTTTCAAAAAACTGCTAACAAATCTGATATTATCAATTTCAACGTTAGGCAGTATCGTGTTAGACTTACAAGACATTAAATTTACACAGACTCGTAACCTAGTAATTGTGGTTCTAGTTCAAAATGCCTTTGGTTAGGCGAATGTCTATCTGGTCATTAATTTTATCGTCTCGTTTTAGTTTTGGACCGATCCAAAACGAGGGTTACACGTAGCTTTCCACTATATGGGAGCTAGTGGATGGACCCTAGAATGATGCTTCCACTAGATAAGTTCCATCCATTGCAACACCAGTCTGATTTCCCTGCACTGTACCTCCAGCAGGGATGTACTTGCCACATGCTTGCTGTAAAATAAGAGAACCAAAGTTATTAATGTATTCATTCAATTACTGTTGATGTTTAAGAAATATTAATATAGATTACATTTAGCCTCCCTATTCTATCTACATATCTCAATTACACATGTAAGCTGAACATCGATAATAAGCTTTATAAATTGCACAGATTAAAAAATGAATCAGAAAATGGCGTCGCATGTTCGTCTCTCCTTGAATCATAACGTTCGAGCGAGAGGTGAATATACCTGACGTCATTTTGAGTTTCATTACTTTCTGTGTTGATTGTACTCTTAAAAATATACACAAGACACAATATCAAATCTATAACATTAAGATGAAGTGTATATTGAATAGTAAATAGCTGTGAGGGTAAAAGTGTATGAGTAGTGAAGTGTGCGTTCCATGCCAATAATCAAAATGTATGTAGACACTGACGTGTAATGTAAATGTACGATGCTTTAAATGAATCTGTTAGAGGCTAAATTACTGTTGAAATGTATGGATGTCGACAATTTAAACCCTAAAGTTGATATAAACGAAGACCAAAACCATTAGGGAATCCTTATATGAATGCTTTTATTTTCAATGAAACTACGGCAAAGGAATAAAATGGCTTTAGATAATGCAATTTGGTTACAATTTTGCCAATTACTATTTGAAATGTGTGCAGTGTGTTGGCATATTGAGTTAAACAAGTGGTAAGTTATATAATTACTTTTTCAATCACAAATAACACATTCGTTGCAAATAATATCTAAAAACAATATTCTGACGACATCCTCACACACTGTATAAATATTGAAAAACATATAACAATGATATACACAATTAGGTAAATGTATACATTTACAAACACTTCTGAATCTACATTAGAAAAATCGTTTTATTCATGATAAGAAATTAGAATAGAACGATTGAAATAGAATTGAAAACATCAAATTAAATAAAAAATTACAATAAATAAGAACAATTATACTAAACAACATCAGCACCATTAGCAGAAGCCCATATAATTACAATAATACGACATTTAAATACGAATATAATAGTTATACAAAAATATTTATAGTAAAAAGCAACAATATTTTTGCAGCCAACACCCTGCAGACATTGAAAGCCTCTTTGCAAGGCAATTACCACACAGTGATTCTTCTTAATCAAATAATATATAAATAATAAACGAAATCAAAGAAAACATTAACAAATGTGTCAGATTTTTTAATATTCAAGAAAACATTATTAATTATACCAGAAATATTTTTTTATACGCAATGTTATTCAATAAATTTTATATCTTACAAACAGTTTTAATAATCATGTAACTTTACTGTGATTTATTACGTCGCAATGAAAAAAAGTAATAATAACGATAAAAAACCATCACATATGACGAGATTCTCGTGAAGGCCGAGAAGGAGGAGCTCAACAAGAACCCTGAGTTGGCTCACGAGATAACCACCATTTGGGATGTTGATTCGACGAACATTGTCCCGATAGTCGTCACAGTATACAGTCTTATATCGAAAAGTCCCTACCATCATCTTAAAAGATTCTCGCTAGACTTTTGGGTCAAAGGTCAGATCCAAAAGGTATTCTTGACACTCTTTGCATTATGAGGAGGTTCCTCTCTCTGAAGCCCTAACCACCGGCAGTTTGAGCCCTGCCCCGCTGTCGGCGGTAAAGTTTGTAAGTTTTTTTATTTTTGTCTTATATATTAGATTAATGTTGACATCACAATCTCTGATTTGAAATATAAAAAATTATAAAAAAGTTAAAATAAAGCAAATGAAATAAGGTCTCCCATTCACGGCCCGACTATCACTGCGTGGTAACAACTCGCCAACGTACTGGTAAGGGATCTTCGCTCGGCGCTGCCGACATTGACGTGTCGGATGGTCGAGAAGTCGACGTGTACCGACGCACTCCCTTCATGCGGCCCTTTCTACTCGAATCTAATAGCAGGACCTGTCAGAGCCAATCACTCAACTGAGATTTTGAAAGAAAAATAGTTTTTAACATTGAACATTTCAGTAATTCCTTAAAAATATTTGTTCCAGAAATATTTATGAACTATTTTTAAACGGATTTTTAAAAGAGTAATCGTGTTTAAAATAAGTGTAGTGTAAAGAGAAAAATAATTTTAGAAAGGCAAAATAAATAAACATCTACAACTGTAGAAAATTCATCTAGATCCTGCTAATGAACAGAAATTATTTTTCTATTTTTAAACATTCAGTCATACAATTACTGCATTCGAACAAAAAAACAACAAAATCACAAAAAATATTAATTTTCCTGAAAAGAATGTATAAATGGATTGTAAACACAAGGCAATTCGTGTACCGTTTTTACCTTTTCCAAACATTATATAAATACTTACCAATGCATAGCAGCAAAGCATCGTGATATAAATGTATATAAATTAGCGCTGTATAATATATACGTGACATTAGCTTTTGTGTGATAAATACTTTGGCAGTATTTATTCATAGCTGAAACTTTTTTTTTTCGGTTTGTATAGCGTGGCAAATTCAGCTATTTAGCCACACATGACAATTTAGCGACGACATAAATTTAAGGATCCTAATTACGTGTCTTGCCTATAAATTTATATAACACAAACGAAAGGGCGAAATTTCTCGAATGCAAACACTAATGCTCACGTAATAGGATCCTAAATACTGTATCCGATATAGCACATTAATTTTATGATAATGCCATTCATATACCTCGCGAAGTGATCGCGCTGATATCGCAAGCGCAATCGGACTGACGCATCGGACCGATCGGCGGTGTTTCTGTCATGAAATGAATAGCCAGCTTTATTTTGGTGTAAAAGTCGATCGAAATAATAATGTGTGTTACTCAAAAATATTAGTGTTCGTGACCATATGTCTAAAGTCAAAATGATTTTCCGCTAAGGACCAGACATTTCTGTGCTCTGTTATTACAAATCCTGTAATAAAAATAAATACTTAGTAACTGGACTCATAAGTACCTACTAATACTCACAAACAGATGTTGGTTGGAAGAAGGCTACTAGGTAGGTTAGGTTTAAATACATACATATAGATGCTACAACTTACCAATTCTACCACAACGATCTATGTACTTTCGCTGGGTTTTAGTCTAGTTTTTAATGCCATTGAAAGATGGCGCCAGGTATACATACACAACTATTATATAAATGTTTTAGTTACTGCTAGATAGATGGCGGTAGCTGTATGTTCATCACCAAACTTGAGGCATCTTTTACATGTTTTGCATTTATTGCAATGTTTTGCATATTGCATTGCAATTCTACATGTCTAAAAACGGTAGTGCATTACAGTAATAATAATTATTATTCATCAGGTTATTCATTAATGCGTCCAAAATTCATCCCAAATTAAAATCAATTTCATTTTGATTTTTGATTGTTATGTAGGTCGTAGAAATTGCAAAATTTTAACATTTCTATGAATAAATATTTCGACCAAAATATTACTAAAATATGACTATTATTAAAATTATTAAAATATTAGTAATTTTTATAACAAGTTGGTACATAACACAACTTATACAGTATCTTGAAAGTTTTAAATAAAAACTTGTGTTTGATAATAGGGGTCGATGAGGTCTAAAAATCGACTCCTATTAATTAACACAAGTTTTTAGTTTTCGTTTATGTCGAACTTTGGGAAACTGATTTCGACCACTTTGGGAATACCTGGTTTAGACCATGGAGTCAGCATTCCTTTAGAATTTCACTTGCAAGTGCCTTTTCTTTCCAATTTTCAGTAACGGATCAACTGTAAACACCTCACTTATAGAGTCTCGTTGGGTTGTTGGTGTACAGCATCTAGATGCTTTAAGAGTTTTACCAAGAAGTAATTGCAACCACCTTTGCGACGGTTCGGCTAAGTACCAACTTGAGGCGTTGGAGCCCATGGAGAAGCATGCTAAAAATCTGATTGGCTTTCCATCGGATGCGTTTTGGAGAGTGCCTTTCAGATCTTCATGATCTGATTCCACCCTGCCCTTTCTATTAACGGATCGCCAGGAGCTCTAAAAAAACGTCATCGAACGTCGAACGTCATTGTTGACGTTTTAAAACTCGAATAAAACAATTCGCTATCTGAGCGGGTGTTACAATAGTTACAATCTTAGCTGCTTTCAAGTCTCGAATGAATCGGTCCCTTCTAAGTAACCGAACTCCGTCGTAAACCGCATCTTTGCTAAATATCAGGCGAGTTTGCGGTCAAACGCAAACCTATTTATTATTTAATAAATCAGGGTGTGTTAGTGTCGAGGACACGGCCATGTGTATGTGTACATTTTTAAAAGTTATAATGTACTCATAACTAAGCCTTTTTAGTAGGTAGTACCCATACTCACACGAAGCTGTAATCTTGTCCAATCTCAAACAGACCTAGACGTCATTTTGAATCATCATTTTTCTACTGTCAAAGTTCAGCTTTTCAAGACTAAACTTGGTTCATGTTGGTCCTTCGAGCCTCAAATTTGATCCATCAAAGTTGGTCCTTCGAGCCAGCAAGTTAGTTCAAGTACAATGACGTCACCTGGTACTTCTGCGGGCAGCATCCACAACGCGCGCAGCACGCGAGTAAGGCGGGCGCACGGCCGGAGTGCGCGGGAGACGCGAGAGGTGAGGGGGAGCCGGGTCGCTTCACTGCGCCGTTGAACGGATTCTCCATTTCGACAAACTCTCGGTCCTGGAATGTGACGTTTTCGGATTATATAAAAAAAAACACAAGATATTAACACAAAGCAAAATCCTGAAGATTAGTTGAATGAGTTAGCAAAATTTATGATTAAAATTAGAAAATCCACTATCACTGGTAATACTAAACATTGATAAGTTAATGATTTTAATCACAAGAATACAATTCAAAACCCATTAAGTCTTGAATTTATATTCATTGATAAAAACGTTTTTTGATGTCGATAGTGCCTTTACCTAACCGAGTCAAATCACAAACAACAACATCAAATAAACAAAAAAGACAGATCATGCTCTCAAAAGTGCATCTGAACCTCACAACACGTTCCATTCAATTAATAAAGTCTAATATACGTAAGTCAATTTGCAAAGACATAGCTCATTTTAGTAGAAGGGCAGCAGTCAGCACGGTCTACGACTAACCTCGAATTGTGATGGCAAGGATACTTGCAAAGACGGTACGTCGGAAGGCGCAGTACAGCCCTAAGGAAAAGTGGAGTGTAGTGAAAAAGCGAGATAATATTTTTTTTTAAAACCAATCCCAATCACATATAAATCATAGTGTCTCCATAAAAAGCTCTATCTTACTGAAGATCAGTTGCTTAGTAATAAAAACAAGTGTTATTTTAAGCTGTTGATATACAGGGTTTTATTGATGTACATAACCGATAGGAAGTATTATACTCATTGCTATGAACAACTTCAATATGGACACAACACGGAAATCACGAAATAAATTAGCTGCTCCTGACAATTCGTCATGGTTGACATTCCAAAAACCGATTTGAATCTACTTTCATTGTACGACTAAAGCGTGAAATACGTTACCTGAGCTGGTGTTCCCTGATAGATACGAGTACAATCAGGGTGTCTTCAAGGCAAGCGTGCTCCATCGTTGATCGCATCTTCTCTTAACATCAGGTGAGATGGCGGCCAACGCAAACATTATTCATCAAAAAAAATATTTGTCATCGGACTGTTTTCACTATTCCAAAGTTATGCTAATAATGAAAGTTATTAATAATGAGTACTATGCCTCCTTTCGATTTACTACATTTGAATATAAAACCCAGCATTAAGAAGATTTAAGTTTAATTCTGTTATCTATAGTATAAAA
The DNA here is from genome assembly GCA_950106695.1 of Biston stratarius. Taxonomy (NCBI): domain Eukaryota; kingdom Metazoa; phylum Arthropoda; class Insecta; order Lepidoptera; family Geometridae; genus Biston; species Biston stratarius. The sequence goes on from OX467108.1 coordinate 9,009,972, forward strand.
AAATAAACCACAAATTGAAACCGCTTAACGAGTCTACTTTTAAATTTGAAATAGTTTAAGAGTTACTTAAAATGTTATACACAAATTACATTACATTATATCTTAATTCTAGTAATTAAATTTGAAAGAATAATTCATTTAAAATTTTATTTCTTTTAAAAACAACTTATCGTAGTGTATCTGCAACAGCTCAATTTCACAAAACCAAAGACACGAACGATGTCTTTGCAAAATTTAAGATCGCAGACAAAAGCTTGCCAACATACAGACCTAACCAAATCGAACTCACCATCAGAGCTGTTCATCCAAGAACTGCTTCTTCGATCGCCGTCTGAGCCGTGAGCTTGAGATTTTTCTTGGAAACATAGGATTTTGAAGTCAGTTCGGTGACGTATACTCTACCAAGCGTGCTTACCGTGGTACGCTCCAGACACCTAAGTAGATGATGATGTTGCAATTCGAAGATGTCCTCGTCACGGCCAGCATCGTCAAGTTCGACCCCTGACTCTTGAGCAGCGAGCCTGGCTTCAGCAGCTTTCTTCTTGGAGACAAAGGCAGCGCCGGAAGATGCCTTCGCAATACGAATGCGGGCAAGGCGAGCTTTCTGGAATTCAGAGTTATTGTATTTTAAACGAGCTTTATGTAACTCCGTCGAAACTTCTAGTAAGGTCACTACTAAGGCATGGACTGGACTTAGTTCGCTTGAGGAACGCTTTTGCCAGAGACATCGAGATGAACGGACTTCTTGCTAACCTCGGTCCAACTTCAACACGTTCCGAACGTAATGCTCTCGAATTCGATCTGTGTGTGAATACTGTGAAGTTATTGTCATTGTAAGTCGATTCGTTCTGAATATAAATTATAAAGTTCACGGCGAATCTTATTTTTTGGATTTCTTTCGATGGACCTGACAAATATCGAACGTCCACCTACAACGTCGTTATCACACTAATATTATAAAGGCGAAAATTTGTGGGTGTGTATTGTATGTTTGTTACTTCTTCACGCTCAAACTGGGCCGATTTTGATGAAATTTGGTATGTAGCTGACAGCCTGGATTAGTATATTCACTACTACTACTTTTTTACTACTTTTTATTCCGAAAAAATGTAGCCGGAAACACCGCGGGGCGCAGCTAGTATATTTATAAAAAAAATGTTTGTGGTGCAATTTTGGGTGTGAAATCTACAATATTAATTTTACAACAAAATATCAATTTAAATTACATATTTATTTTATTTTTATATTTTAAATACCTAAAAACTATTTACTTATTTTTATGGTTAAAAGTCTAGGTGTTTGGACACAGCTCGCCTGATGTTAGCGACGGTGTGGTCAAAGATGGTAAAGCATACCGGGAATGGAACTGGCTCTCAAATGAGACTACCGGAAGACACCGTTAGATACTTGACGGCAGATCTTTAACTTGAGGGTAGTAGCTAACCAGCCGAGTACTAGAAAGTACCCTACCACCATGCAACTGAGCATAAAATCAATTTAGAACGAGTCATTTTGGATTAGAAATTAAATGACTTAGACTTGACCAAGCTCTTAAATACTGATGACCAAAGAGTGACGCTTAAGTGAAGACAAAATTAAAAGACAATATTAGCTGATAAAGAAAAAGACCTCCTTCTTTTTCTTTATAGGCGTTTTCGTAAGCGAAGAAATGAGATGGACGATGTCTGAGAAACGTAGGGAATTGCTATTTCATAAAATTTCTTACCCTCTGCGCCTTCCGCTTGTCAGCCCGTTGGTTCTGGTGGTAGATCCGTGAGAAGTTGGACACTATGACCGGCACGGGTAGAGCGATCACCAACACTCCGGAGAGAGAACACACGCCACCCACGATTTTCCCGGCTATTGTCCCTGGAACCATGTCTCCATAGCTGTAGACAAAGAAACAAAATACATAAGTATTTCACTCTGGCGGTTCTTCTTAAATGGTGCGACTCGAAATATTGTCAAAGCTACTGTCAACTGAACTATAGGTCCTTTGTATTTCCATGTTTCAGTAATTATAAATAAATAAAATAAACGAACTACAAAAAAAAAAAAAAACTGTGAGAGAACGTCTCAGTCGCGGCCAAGCGGTCGGAGAGTCAACACGTCCTGAGGATGCCTCGTGTAGAGGCGACACACGTGTCGGCAATTGGTTACTGCAGCGAGAAGAGGAAAGACTTGTGGTTATTTTAATTATTATTTTGTTGAATTTGTTTTAGCTTTTAAGTTTTTCAAGATTTAGATAATAAGTAAAGTTTTTTAAATTGTTATCAAGTAAGTCAAATTTAAATCCTCATCACTTTTGTAACTCAAACGATTGTTAAGCGAAAATAAACTAAATATATAGGTACCTTGAACAATTCCATGTTTCAAGTTTTAGGTGTTTCACCACATCTCACCTGATGTTAAGTGACGATGTGGTCGAAGATTGTAAACATACCTAACTATGAATGGAAGTGGCTCTCGTTCCTTGGCGACAAACTTTCAACTTGAGGGTGGTAGCTAGCCAGCAGAGTACTAAAAAGTACTCTACCATCACGCTATACACTAAGGAACTATGGTGACGTTTCCTTAGAACGTTTCCCTACCCCAGAAGCTCGAGCTTATTGTTAGGGTTCGCACCCACGTCCTTCTTCGAGCGAAACGACCGCGTTAACCACTGAGCTATCAGATCAGATTTCACTTTCTTAATACGTACAGCGAGGATGTGGAACTCTCTGTCGGCGTCTGTTTTTCCCGCGAAGTACAACTTAAGTGTCTTCAAATCCAGAGTAAGCAGGTTTTTTTCTAGGTAAGCGTGCTTCGTCTTAGACTACATCGTGCTTAACATCAGGCAGGGCGTGGTTAAACGCAAACCTATTTAGAATATTTAAAAAAAAAACGCTACAAAAGCCTCAGTCTTCACTTAACGTAAAGAATTCTTAGATTCTATCTAGTGGTGTACATTTTGGATGTAGATGATAGATATTCAGCTACAACGTCAAACTGTATCCCCTGATTTTGTTTTCATAATTTTTTTTAATTGCCTTCCGCTAAGGAAGCTAATTTAAAGAAGTATCACGTTAAAACAATGAAAGATAAAAAGTCTTTGTAAATCGTCCCATGAATGTATCACGACTTGTACTTGACATATTTTTAACCAACACTTATAAAATATCGATTAGAAAACCACAGATCATCCTTGACACTAATTTACAATAGATTTTTTACGTTTGTTTATTTCAAAACACTTCATAAAGAGAATAACAGTCAAGGATTTGATTACTGCAATAATGTTGTAAAATGAAGACTTTAATGATTTCAGAGTTGAGAAATATGCTATTTTGATGCTCTTATAATGAAGAATAAATGTTTGTTAGTAATTTATGGCGGTATCATATTTATTTTTTATGTGAGTGTGGTGTCATATGTGTTTCCTTTCTATTCTTAGAGTATACTTAATGTATGTTAAGTTTATGTCGTATTACAATAAATATTTCGGATAGATTTTCAAAAGTTTTTAAGTTAATGTTGTAACCGAAACGACTTACTAAATATTACCTTGACACTCAAAATGAACTTCCGCAAAGTTACGTCTGAATCAATCAAGTACTTTAAGTATTTAGTTTCTATTGGACTGAGAGGCGATTTTGGCAACCCTACCCCATGGAAGCGTGGCATTCGTCAAGTAATTACAACAAAAATTCGGGTTGCACAGCCTTTCTAGAAGTTATAGTAATTTAGAAAGATTTTAGGCCTAATGATATACTCGTTCTCATTCATTTATATTTTGGGGCCAATTTTGATTTAAGTTTAGTAGTGACTAGTATCATCAACTTAGTTGGGAGACCGTCTAGCTTCTAATCTGGAGGTCCAGAGTTCGAATCCCACGGCACGCATCTCTATCTTCTACAAGATTATAGAAAAAAAAATCGAAGATGAGTGAAGTCTACCAACCCGCACTTGGCCAGCGTGGTGGTCTACGCGCATACCCTTCTTATAAAAACAGGGTTGGTGTGTAGTGACTAGTTTTCTCATCGATTAAAAATAGGATTTTAAATATGGAATTATTAAAGCACTGGTTTTACACTATTTTACAGGTTTTTCTACTAAAGTAGCAAACATAGACGCAAGTAGAAAATCTAAGAACTAAATAACTACTAGAAGATGGCAAACACGTCTTAAGTGTAAAGCCAAAAACTCCTAAAGGGGGAAAAGAAAATAAGAGCGCAAATCAGAGTAATTATAAAACACAAGCTCCATCAAGGACCCAGGACTGCAATATCAAGGATGAGATTTGGCAATTGTTCTTGTAATTCTCCTCTTAAAAAAATCAGTATAAAGGATTCTTCATTATGTGAATGCTGTTTAGATGAAAAAGACCTAAATCATAATGTATTTTCTTGCCCTAAGTTCATATTTATTGTATTATAAATTTCCATTACCTGTTCATATAGATAATATTCTGTGTAATATAAATTCTTTTTCTATTCTTTATTTTCTGAGTTTCCGAGTTTATATATAATTGGCTAATATATATATATATATATAAGGACACCCAGGACTAACGCAACAGACACTACTCGCAATGCCACTGCTGTTTTGTTCTTTAGCTGTATCTTCTCCAGATACAGCTAAAGAACACATCGTGCATTTTAGTTTAACCGCTTTCGTTGTGAACAAGCATTTTTATGATTTACAGGCGGAGCATTTTTTAATGATTTATATATTCTTTTAAGAGTATTTTTCATAATTTACTGGCTTTCTTAGACAGTAAGTGTTTCACATCAGATCACCTAATTTTAAGGGATGATGTGGTCGAAATTGGTAATCACCTAGCCTGGAATGGTACTGGCTCTCAAGCGAAGCTACCGGAACACATTGTTAGGTGTTTCGGCCAGCCAGCCGGGTATCTGAAAGTACCCACCATGCTACGATTTCCATCACGTATTCCTGGCAGCTCAAGCTCATTGTGGACCGACCGCGCTAACCACTGAACTATCATAGCAAATACCATCGCGTACGATTATACAGAGTCAGATGCTACATACTAGTCCGATCGAAGTGCATTTGATAATTTTATGTGTTTATATTCTGCAACGATAAACTTGTTTTGTTATATTCCATTGTTGTAAGCGTAAACGTTATGGGCCTTGAGCGGACGTAAACAAAAAACAAATGTAAATATAAATTCTAAATGATCTCAATATCTTTTGAATATCGTTTATCTTTTTGTAGCGATGATGGCTTAGTGGTTAGTGCGGTAGGTTCGCATGCCGAAGGGCGTGGGTTCAAACCCCAACAATAAGCTTGAGCTGCCGGTGAAGGAAAACCTCGTGAGGAAACCATAGTGTGGTGGTAGGGTACTCGGCCGGCTAGCTACCACCCTCAAGTTGAAAAATCTGCCGCCAAGCATCTAACGGTGTGTTCCGGCAGTCCACTTGAGAGCCAGTTCTATTCCAGGCTAGGTGTGCTTTACTATCTTCGACCACACCATCACTTAACATCGGATTATCAAGAAATGAACTACGGGACGTACCAACTTGATATTTGGTATGATTAGAACATTATTCCGGGATAAAACTCAACGTTTATCTTAATCTAGGTAATAAAATAGCGTATAATTTTATTGGGGATAAAACTTTTTGTTACTTACACGTGTTTCATTTCTCCGTGAACCCAATTCTAAAGTCAACGACGAAGTCGTGGTCACAAGGTAGTTTTAAATTAGGTATATATGGGCAACAACCGGCCCGCCTTGGCATTTGTCCCGGCCCGCGAGACATTTTGAAATTTCGCGCGAAGAGAAATACAAACAACAGAGAGTTCGCGAGAAGAATTGTTTGCGTTTTTGGAAGTACATATATATGCGAACAATTTTTGTCGATGATGAAGACTAATAAGTCGAAATTCCGTAAGAGAGTCACAGATGAAAATCTGGAAAACTTGTTACACCTCTGTACAAGTGGATTTTGAACAAACTTGTTTCTGAAGTTCAAACACAAATATCACATTAACCGTTACACGTAAATTTACTTCACCAATAACCTAATAAAATTGGCTTTTTTATTTTGGGTTATGACCCGCGACTGCATTAATATAGTAAGTTTGGCACGCAACTAGCCAAAGGATGCCCATACCTGTTTTAAATAAAAGTCATCATAGCATTAATGAACGTCACTCACCCGACGTCAGATCTTTTTTATTAATAACTTGCTTAGTCGTAAAAAACCCTTATCGTATATACAAATACATTACACAATTAAACAACCTACGTTGCTACGCCGTAGCATTCGTAGGTTCGTAGCGGTCGTAACTCATAAACGACATTTAAAAACCCAATTAAAATTCTACTTTGAAGTGGAAAACGATTTGAAGGATTTGTAACGGTGCTGTGGAAATCAGTACATAAGATGCTTATTAAATATTACAAAATCACCAAGTGACGAGATGCACTCGAAGTAAAATCGCTTAGTGCCCAAGTTCAATTAACATTTGATCGATATACATTACGACTTATTCTCATACCTATCAAATATACATTTAAAAAAACATAAAAATCGGTCGAGCCGTTTCAGAGGAGTGCGAACACAAACACATGAAATTTTTATAAACATAGATAGATTTGGTTTCTGGCAGGCTTAGTTATTTTCAGTTAATCGGTTATCAGTTGGTTATACTCGTATTTGCAATGAAGCACGGCAGGATTAACTTAAGCATTTTATAAAAATATATATAAAAAATATTTAAATGAAACTTAAAGCATACCTAACTATTACAAAACTACCTAAATAGAGATGTAAAAAATATAAGGATTAAAGTGTAAATAATTTAAGAAAAGTCTTTAATCATATAGGGATTTCCCCTAAATGTCTTACTAAAATATTGAACCTTATGTACTGTACATAAGTCTATAGCGCAAACAGGAAAGCTCCAAAACACCAGGGACTTATGAAATAAACACTTCGAGCCAGTTTAAGTCTTCGCCAAATATAATAAAGTTTATTTTATTGCAACAAAGGGCCAACCTTGAGAGATGGCCGTTAGGGTAAGAACACACTAGTATAAGTTACCATAACTGTTGTGATTTAAGATTTTACTCACAAGAATTGAAGGCTGAGTTAGCCCTAAGCGATGTTATACCGACCAAAGTTTTCAGACATGGCTTAGTGATTGCTAAAACTGTTATAATCTTGACAAATAAGACAAAACTAAAATCGGGATTCTGTATGTAAAGTTTTTTTTTGTATGTTATATTTTTTACTGATAGTAAACAATTAATTTGAATATTTTGGCTTTCTATGTGGTAGTTGATTTTTAATATGAATTCCAACTTTTTACAGCGATGACGTCAAAAAGTAGGCTGAATATTTGTATGCCCTTGCCATGTAAAACAAAAAAGTATCCATAGCTATTATGATATTTGACATTGATTGACTTTGACAATTGATATGAAATAAAAAACTCTTAAATCGTAGCCTCATAAAAACGATATCAGAGTTGGAATAGCGTGTAAAGTGAAATAATCCAGATATTTGTATCAATAAAGCAAAAAATAACTCAACGTACAAACGTGTATGGAAGAAGTCATTATGGTTGCCGTTGACTTGACATTGACAGATTTCGTTTTGGTTTGCCATCGCTTTTTTTAGGCACTGAACGTAGCCCCATACAGCCTACTAGGTGACATCATTAGAGGACAATTAAAAGTCAAGTTTTTTTTAATATTTTTATTAAAATAAACCCCATCTTATAATTAAAAGAGTTTAAGATGTAAAAATAATGTACAAAAATGTGATAATGTAATATTTCGAAATGGTTTAGGAATCAGTAAAGTATTTTTTTTTCTTTACCTACTGAATTATAATTTAGTATGCGAATTTCCAGTTCGAGTTAATTTCAATAGATGGCGTTAGTAGCGGAGCTATCGTTTGACAGCTGCGTCATGCATAACTGCCATTCATTCCGTGCAGTTGTGTAAATTCTATTAGATTGAAAATCGTGTTTTTGGTTCAGTTTTTTTTATATGTGACAGGCTGCGTTTTACCACAGCTCACCTAATGTTAATTAATGGCATTGTCGAAGATGGTAAACACACCTATCCTGGTATGGAACTGGCTCTTAAGTGAGGCTGCAGGAACACACCGTCAAATAGATAGATATAAACTCTTTATTCTACACACTAGAAATACAAAAAATTACACAAAACAAAAGAATCTTACGTGCCACAAGTGGCAGCCTTATCGCCAAAAGCGAACTCTTCCAGGCAACCAAGAATGGAATACATGTTACTGATTAAAGACAGAAGGGAGATGTTTTAGCATTATTAAATTTAAAAAAAAAAGTAATAAATATACATATAGTAAGTGAAATGTTTATGTATTAGAAATAACTATAGACCTATAGGCTATAGGCTACGTGCTTGGCGGCAGATTTTCAACTTGACTTGGTAACTAGCCAGCCGAGTACTAGAAAGTACCCTATCTGACTTAAGAGCTGTAGGGCGTGGTTTCGATTCCTGCTCAGGTCAAACATTTTATGGTATAAGTAAATGTTTGTTCTGGATATGGGTGTTCTGTATGTATTAAAAAAAAAAGTATTTATGTATTCTATCAGTTATCTGACTTCCATCACACAAGTTCTGTTTAGTTTGGGGTCAGATGGCGCCGTGTGTAAAACAAAAAATGGTTTCCAATTTTAAGTGAAACAAAGTCCACTAGGTCATTTATTGAATTAATATTTTTATGGAGTACTGAACAACAATACACTGCTCTGCAGTTGAGATGAACGAAGCTAGTATTCGGATGGGTAGTACATGATATCGAATATGATGGTGGAGGTCAGCCCTTACATAACGGCAGGCGTCCTCCCCAGAGTCATACCCGCCGCGGTGCTTCAAATGGTTGTTTCACTACACTACAGGGAATCTGGGACGCGTTTATACCTTTCATCTCATGTTGGGTCGGTTAAAAGTTAGTCTGTTACGACTAACAAAATAGAGAAATTTGTAGTTGAAACGTGCCTTCTTGGAACAGTAGAGCATAATTGTGTTTTCCTAGAGTAGGTTAATGAATGCCGTGTTAGCTCATTTGATAGTGTGTCTGCTTCAAGAGCTGTAAGACGTGGTTTCGATTCCCACTCTTCGATGTTTGTTCTGTGTTTGGGTGTTTTGTATGTATGTATAAGTAGTATATTTACAAAAAAGTATATAAGTATATATTACAAAAAAGTATATAAGTATTCTATAAGTTATCTGGTTTCCATAGCTTTGCTTAGTTTGGGGCTAGATGGCGCTGTGTGAAATGTCCTACGATATTTATTTCTTTTATCAGAACAAAATTAATTTATTTCATAATTTTAATAAATTTATTGGTAATTGGTCAATCAGAAATAATTTTAATATCAATATAAAAACAATGCTAATGTAAAAATAACAATTAAAAATAATGCAATTAATGTCAGTTCCCAATTATAATTATAAATGTAATGACATCAAAGAGAAAAAAAATAAATAAAAAAAAAGTCATACAAAGAAACAACATTGTAAATGTCATATAATACGTCAATATAAAAAATAAATAAAATGTTACAATAGATTGACAGATAGAAACTATATATTGTGCACACCAAAAATAGAAAAAGAGTACAAAAAACAAAAGAATCTTATGAGCTAGTGCCACAACTGGCGGCCTTATCGCTAAGAGCGATCTCTTCCAGCTTCAATAGACTTAGCTTTGAATATTTAAAAAAAAAAAAAAAAACAGCCTTATAGCTGAGTTCTCAGCTTATTCCAAAGAACCACGAAAAGAGATTCGGTGATATTTCCGGTGCCGCCTGGCGGGTTCAAGCACGAACTTATTCTTTATGATTCTTTAAAAGGTTTCTTTACGATTTTTTCCTGCACTGAAGCGGGTTTGTTCCCATACAGCCACTCTGATTTAGATGTGTTACTCTGATTTCAAGTGGCTTTCTAAGGAAAAATTTATTTTTATGCCCATTTGCGTCTTTGGCTTAGTCAAGTAGCCGTGTGGACTTTACTCTCGCCCATGTAGCTCTTCGGCCCTTCGATTTATCAACTTTAATCTTTTTTTTTTTTTTGTGGTTGACAGGCTAAGTGTTTTACCACAGCTAGCTACTACCTTCAAGTTGAAAATCTGTCGCCAAGCACCTAGCAGTGTGTTCCGACAGCCTCACTAAAAAGCTAGTTCCATTTCAGACTAGGTGTGATTTACCATCTTCGACCACACCGGCACTTAGTATCAGGAGAGCTATGGCCTTAAAAAATCTATTATATTGTTTAATTTGAAAGTAAATCAATAAGGAAAACGAAAGGATAAAGGAAAAAATAATTAAAATTCAAGAAGATAATTGAGGATCAAGGATGGATTTCGATTAGGATTTAAAAATATACGAAGTCTTTGTTAACGTTTTTTTTTTACATTACAAGCTTTTTTTAATTAGGATATGGGTATTTTTACTATAAATCCAAGCCAGAAAGAGCTCAAAGAAAAATATAATTGTTGTCCAATCCAATTCATGAAAAAGACTTAATTCTTTTTTACGAAAACAAAAAGTTCCTTTTATCCACAAAGATGCCTTAAGACGATTATCTTGAAAAGCACATTTTACGGAATCTTTTCCCATTGAAGCTTATTAAGTTGACCGCAGAAAGTTGCCAATTCAGATTTCCAACTGAGATACGAGATATTGCGGTGCCATGGTCACTGTATCTTATACCATTACAAGATGCCCAAATGCACTTTTGATTTTGCTCAAAGTTTTATAGAAATAAAGGGAGGGGTGTGGGGGTCATATTCTTGCGTATGAGTCACTAAACGGGATAACGTGCATTCACTGTCACATACACTTCAAAATCAAAATCAAAACGTCATTTATTTAGTTTAGGCCCTGGTAAGGCACTTATGAACGTTAAGTTACATGTTTGAATCTACCACCGGCTCGTAATTACACTTCAACTGAGACGACTCCGGCAAGAAACTCGGCAAAGCATTTTTTGTGGATCTTTCTTTTCACATTAGGTTACAGTTTACAGTTATAGATATTAATACATTATGATTACTACAATTGTCACTTAGCCAGGGGGGTGCAAGTGCAGAGAGAAGCTACGAGAACAACACGACTTAAAAATTAATGGTTAGTGCCATTAATTTTTATTTATTGTTTTATAGTTGGTTAATAAGTACTTGGTGTGTACAATAATTTAATTTTTTCCCGATTAGTCTTGGAAATTCGACTGTTTGGAGCAACGACGCAATCACTACTATTCTGTTCTAAATTAGAATGCTAATTCTAGTATAAACATCTAGGCTCATTGATGCCTTGCACCGGACCATATCTCAGCAAGTTATTGCTCACATCACATACACACACCATCAGCCATAGGACGTCCACTGCTGGACACAGGCTCCGCCTGGGGGGGTTTTGCCAATACTCGCCACGCTTGGCAGGCGGGTTGGCGAGCGCAGTTAGGTGTGATTGTTCAAGGAAGACGCTGCTGCCCATCTTCCGGATTACATCCCTTAGCCGAATCTTACGGCAACCACGGGTAGAGAGGGTGGGGTACTATTCTTACGCCGGCACCACCACGGCACAAGTTATAGCTCAGTTGTATAAACCTATCCACAAACATATTCACGGTTCAATCACTTCCACACAGTATGCAACCCTTTGAAGTTAATATACATGATGGTAAGAGATAACTCATGAATATGACCATTGCAGCGATACACAGAACTTTGAATAACATAACAAAGTCCAGGGCATCGCAGTTTTGACGCTTATTTATATTTTGATAAAAAAGTGCTAAAATAAAACTATTTGCGTAGTAAAGACTGCGCTAGTTTTACGTGCTCCTGAATCAAACATAAGCAGTTGGATGGTCCTGTTCCTACTCTGGGAAGGCGCCAAATATAGATATTGTTTGTGTTCAGGTAGCTTTTATGTATTTTTAGAGGAAAGGTTTATTTTGAGACTTGTTTTTCGTTTCGAAATTTGATTTAGTGGCTGTTTCCGCATGCTGTGTTGTTTGGCGTTCAAATAATAAAATTATTCAAGAAACTAGTTCTTACTAGATGTTTGTAACACTCAATGGTTAGTGCAGTCAGTTCACACGCCGGTGAACGCTGATGGGCAGGCTAGATGTTCGAGCACAGCTCAACTGATGTTAAGTGGCGGTGTGGTCGAAGATAGTAAACGCACCTAAGGGGCTAGACAAAGTAAAAGTTTTTTATTTAAGTATTATTATAGTAATTTAATTTATTAATTATTTTTTTGTATTTAATTGACTTGTAACTGATAATGTCAATAAAGAACTACGACTTGACTAATATTATGTCAAACTCAAATACAATGTCATATTCAAATACAATATCAAATCTAGCTACAATGTCAAATTCAAATATCCTAAATAGTACAATAAGTCATAGGTCAGTAAGAACATCGTCAAGAGCCAAGTTGTCGTGCCTCTTGCACCTGTCCTACTGATCAGTCAGATTTTGACAATACACAGTTTTCCAAGTATCTGACAGAATATCAAAATCGTGGCTTAGTTCCATAATGTTTACTCAAAGCGATCTAGTTATACAACCTAAATCACGAAACAGAAGTGCTATCTTGTTATTTCCCGCCTCGAAAAGATTTAAATACATAAACAGACATTAGGCACCAGCCGTATGGGCAGTTAATCAACGTAAGTATGTAATCACTTTGGCAAACAATAACAAATCCCGCGGGAATCAGTTAAAATTTTCGGAAGTAACGTCATCCAATAAAGAACTCTACGTACATAATATGATGCGCGCTCGTGGCGAAGCTAGCCATCTGTATAGAATACTGAGGTTATAAGCTTCGGGTGATCTAAGCTGAAAGGTCATTACTCAACATTATGATAAATGACCTCGTCTAGGTCTAATCATATCGTATACTAGGTCTAATTATGTTTTTTTTTTTTTGACATTTTAATATATGGACAATATTTTTTATATTGACACATTTTTATACTGACATATTTTTATATTGACACATTTTTATATTGACATATTTTTATACTGACATATTTTTATATTGACATATTTTTATATTGACAACATTTTTATATTGTTACTATATTGTATACTTTGACATTTATTGACATGTAATCAGTGTTCTAAAATGTAATGATATTACGGAATTGACTTGTAACATAGGTGTTACCAATAAAATATTTGTATTTGTACCATCACAGTACCAGATATTTTTCCGCCATGTATTAGTGTGTAAACATTACTGTGTTCCGGTTTTGTATTGTAGCTAGCGAAATTACAGGGCTGTTGAGACTAACCATCGAATGTCTCAAAGTAATGAGTACCAAAGCAGAGACGCCCTGGATTATTTTTGCTACTCAAAGTTCTGTGTATCGCTGCAATGGTCATGGACAGGCGTTATCTCTTACCATCAGGAGAGCGTCTAGATCGTATCATTACTTTAACATTAAAATAATGTTCTGTGTAGCGCTGCGATGGTCATGGACAGGCGTTATCTCTTACCATCAGAAGAGCGTATCGTTCGTCTCATTACTTTTACATTAAAAAATATATACAACTTTTACTGTAGGCATAACTCTGAAATCTGTTTTGTAGCGATGAAAGCCTAGTGGCTACCGCAGTCAGTTCTCACGCCGACGGGCGTGGGTTCAAACCCCAACTTGATCTACCGGTGAAGGATAACATCTTGAGGAAACCATAGGTAGTAGGGTACTTTATAGAATTCGAGTGGCTAGCTACCATCATCAAGTTGAAAAATCTGCCGCCATGCGCCAAATGGTGTGTTCCAGCAGCGTCACTTGATAGCCAGTTTTATCCCAGACTAGATGTCTTTACAATATTATTAATCAATTTATTCTTTATTTAAATTAGATGTTTTAAATTTATTTAGTTACTGCGCCCCGCGGTTTTACTCGCGTGGTAATGGATGATGATGTTGATGATGATGAAAAGTATCCTATGTTTCATTCCAGGGCCTAAAGTATCTACATGCAAAATTTCATCCAGATCCGTTTAGCCGTTCTGGTGTGATTGAGTAACAAACATTCATCCATACATTCTTACAAACTTTCGCGTTTATAATATTGGTAGGAGGTAGGAGGTAGGATGGTAGGATAGGATGGTAGGAAGGATGGTAGGATGGTAGGATAGGATTGGTAGGATGGTGGGAGATAGGATATCAAGAAATATTTCGGATATATATTATAATTGTCTTTAAGTTCGATAAATATTTAAAATTATATTCAAATTAAATTAAATCCTTATTATTATTGTAACCAAAATGACCTTTAAGTGGAAATACACTAAAAATATATCTCTTGAATACTCAAAATGAACTTCCGCAAAGTTACGCCTGATCGATCAAATATATTAGTGTATACCATCTGATACACAATCACTTAACATAAGGAGCTGTAGCCAAACAACCTGCCAACCATGAAAAACTATATCTTCCGTACAGTCGTAACTTGCCCCAGTTTACTTTGATAAAATGTTTTCATGAGTTTTGATCCCGTTCTCTCAAACAGCGGCGTCCACAGTATCGGTAACCCGCCAAACTAAACAACCGTGTGTTGACAGATTCTTGTTTTTCTTTGTCATTGTTAGTATTTATTTTGGAACTCGCCACAAAGCTGCGGTTTAAATGCGTTTTAAATGTTAAAATAAAGGTGAGACTACACTGGATCGCGTTGCGTAGCATTTGCTTTAAATTTTTCAATAAATAAATTTAATTGTAAGACACATTACACACAGCGCCATTTGACCCCAAACTAAGCAGAGCTTGTGTGATGGGAGTCAGATAACTGATAGAATACATAAATACTTTTTTTTGTTGTAAATACATACTTATAATACATACAGAACACCCAGACAGAACAAACATTTGTTTATACCATAAAATGTTTGTCCTTGGCGGGAATCGAACCCACGCCCTACAGCTCAGGCAGGCATGCTCCCAATGAGCCAACAGGGCTGTAAAAATTTTCAAAGATGTCAAGGTTTTATATAAAAGTAATGAGACGAACGAGACGCTTTTTTGATGGTAAGAGATAATGATGAGCATGAGCATTGCAGCGATACACAGAACTTTGAGTAGCATAACAAAATCCAGGGCATCGCCGCTTTAGCGTTCATTTTGAGACATTCGATGGTCACTCAACAGTCCAGTAATTTCCTTAGCTGCATTACCTTTCAAACCGTCACGTCCATGACCATAGCAACGACACACAGTACTCTGAGTATATGAGCAGTGGTCATACACTGAATCTATTAACTATAAAAAACCGTATCTTTAGGTGAGATGCTGGCCAAACTCAAACCTTATTCCGTAAAAAATAGGCAGTCATGAGGAACTCAAAAGTTTTACTTTTACCTAAACATCGCTCAACGCAACTAAAGAAGGTTTCACTTCAAAAACTTAGCATTGGTGCAACAACCGGCCTTATGGCTACAAGCCATCTCTTTCAAACGATGGAGAAATACGTATGGAGAATTATAGAAGAATTGGCGATTGCCCCGCCTTCGCACGGGTGCAATATGGATACTATTGTGGTGCATATGCATATATTATACATATACCTCTTTTGAATCACTCTGTCTATTGGTGAAACTCGCATGATAATCTGTTTATTCGTTTTTAGGTTTATCACGAACAGATAGACACAGACAGACGCGGCGAACGATTTTGTTATATAATACGTAGTGAAGAAAAGGCTTAGTTCGACAAACCAACGCGACCAAAGCATCACCAGTACATGGTGGACGTTCCCTTTGTGCACGTACACTAAGCGCTTCAAATCCACATTCTTTATTCGCAAGGAGAGGATGTGGAACTCTTTGCCGGAGTCAGTGTTTCCCGCAAAGCACAATATGGGTGTCTTCAAATCAAGAGTAAACAGGTTCCTAGGTAAGCGTGTTCAATCCTAGAACATGGATGTGGTCAAACGCGAACTTATTCCGTATTACGAAAAAAAAAACAATTTTATGTTTTATCGCTTCAATACATCTTCGCATCGCACCTCCCAGTGTAACTTCCCCTTTAACTCACACGAAAAAATGTTTTCTTTGTGGAATTCAGGTGCCGTTTGATGGATGTTATTTTGATTTGAATAGTAAACGTCCAGGCGTGTGTATGGTGCCAATTTATAGCAGTGTTACATTTTAAAATATATTTCTCTTTACTAAATGTTGAAATATTTTTCAGCGTTGCAGTGGACAAATAACACTTATGTTATTAATATGATAGTTTGTTGGAGTTTTATAAATAATTTAACGATTAAATATTTTGTTTTTACACATTATTATATAACTCTATTATACCTATTATGCTTTTGTAGCGATGATAGCTCAGTGGTTAGCGCGGTCGGTTCGCATGCCGAAGGGCGTGGGTTCAAACCCCAACAATGAGCTTGAGCTGCCGGTGAAATAAAACATCGTGAGGAAACCATAGCGTGGTGGTAGAGTACTTTCTAGTACTCGGCTGACTAGCTACCTACCCTCAAGTTGAAAATCTGTCGCCAAGCATCTAACGGTGTGTTCCAGCAGCCTTACTTGAGAGCCAGTTCCATTCCAGGCTAGGTGTGCTTTATCATCTTCGACCACTCCGTCACTTATCATCAGGTGAGTTGTGGTCAACCCTTAAATATTTATTTTGTTTTGTTTTTAGTATTTGTCGTTATAGCGGCAACAGAAATATATAATTTGTGAAAATTTCAACTGTCTAGCTATCGCCGTTCTTGAGATACAGCCTGGTGACAGACAGACGGATGGACAGACAGACAGCGAAGTCTTAGTAATAGGGTCCCGTTTTTACCCTTTGAGTACGGAACCCTAAAAACTAACTATTTGATGTATCCACTTAAAATTTGGGATAGATGCGTATGGAACATTTTTAGGGGATAAAAATAAAAAGCGCAAGTTTCGTGACTATGGCTTATTTGTTCATGTTTTATTTCTCTCAGAATTCTAAAGTTAACGCAAACGAAGTCGCGGCCGTAAGCTAGTAATTAAAGGTTAAATTCTATTTCTAAAATTTTATATCCTCAACCACAAGTGAACCTAATAAAATTGTATTAAACAATAATAAAACTAGCCGTCTCAGTTAACTGTAGTATAACTCAAAAATCTGTCACACGAATTGTAATCACATTTCTCTTCTTTGGTATTAGATAGTATATCTCCACGTCAAAGTCAAGGTGTCGCCTCTCTAAAGCTAAATATACGAGCGCAGTGTTACGAGCAATAAAACATACTCGAGACACGACGTGTAACAATAAACATCACGTTTGTTATGCGTTAAGCTTGCCTACTCCAGGGACGAGCTGTACACTGTATCCCGCACACAGTACCTACCTACTTGTACTGGAAATATACAGCGCAGTAGACAAAGTACACAAAAATAAATAAATATAAATCATCATTATTTCAGCCGTAGGGCAACCACTGCTGGACATAAGCCTCCCCCATCGACTTCCATAAAGACCGGTTGGAAGCGGCTCGCATCCAGCGCGTTCCTGCGGTCTTTATGCTTGCTTGTCCTGAGTGTACAAATTCAAATAATCTTTATTAATGAATTACTTACTTAGTTTACATAGGTTCGGGGTCTCCCGTTAAGTTTAAATAAACCTGTATTAGGAGAGACCACTTTTTCAAGTACATTATTATTATTATATTATTATAATACAAAAACATTTCCACACGATACACACAAATACACATCATTATACAATATATGTTATAGTTGTTACGAGGAATAAGTTGAAATGAGGACACGTAAAGAACACATGAACAAGTGTGTGTGTTGACCGATTGAAGAAAAATGACCAGCAAATAAAGTCTGCACGTATCGCGAAAGAAATTGCGGGTACAGCTAGTCACAAATATATATAACTCAAAGGTGACTGACTGACTAACATAGTGATCTATCAACGCACAGCCCAAACCACTGTACGGATCGGGCTGAAATTTGGCATGCAGGTAGATGTTATGACGTAGGCATCCGTTAAAAAAGGATTTTGATTAATTCTACCCCCAAGGGGATAAAATAGGGGATGAAAGTTTGTATGAAACTTTGTCAATTTTAAACCGATCGGGCTGAGACTTTGCATGCATAAAGCTACTATGACGTAGGCATCTAGTCACAAATAAAATCAGTTATACGTTTGAACGTCAAAGGCTATGCGACAAATCGCAGTGCGTCAGAACTGTACATTGATATTAGCGGCTGGCAGAGCGACCTGTTCTTAGATTAGAACTAGATGACACGCTTAATACTGATATTAACATACGTTGTCAAATATAGAAAATTAAATGTACGTCTAAATGAAAATACATTGAAAGGAAAAGTTTTTTAATTTATGGCCACATTCAGAGATTTGTCGATATTTTAGTTTTCTATTGCTTATTTTTGTAAAAAGTATATAGAGAACAGAAACTAATTGTCAAAAAATATTGAACATACTTTTTTTTTTTTTTTATGGCTGACAGGCTAGTTGTTTGACCACAGCTCACCTGATGTAAAGTGACGGTGTGGTCGAAGACGGTAAACACCTAACCTGGAATGGAACTGGCTCACAGGTGAGGTGGCCGGAACACACCGTCAGATGCTTGGCGGCAGATTTTCAACTAGAGGGTGGTAGCTAGCCAAGCGAGTACTAGAAAGCACCCTACCATTTGCTATGATTTACTCACGATGATTTCCTATACCGGCAGCTCAAGCTCGTTGTTGAGTTTGAACCCAGGTCCTACGGCGTCCGAACCAACCGTGCTAACCATTGAGCTATCAACAAAATATCTAGATTTGGTTTCTTTTCTTACTACATTTATATCTAGAAAGCAGTATAATTCAATATTACTCCAAGAAACGTCGAATACTTATAAGTAATTTTACTTTGTAAGTTTGTTACAAACAAACAAGAAGCGCAATTTAAATGTATATTAAACGACACATTACAAAAGGAATGTAACCCTCTCTCAAGGCGGCTGCTTTCATAAATAGTGCTTAACAAAATTCTCTCAGTTTAGCTACAATGTCACTTATTCGCTGGGTTATAATTTTACCACGACAGCTTGAGTACAAGAAGTGACATTAAAAGCTTTATCTATTTTTACCCGACTGCCAAGGAAGGGTTATGCTTTTCGCGCGCATCTTGTATGTGTGTATTTCTTTATTACCTCGTATCTTCCAAAGGGTCGAATAGATTACGACAATTTAAGTATCGTTATATTTGTCTCAATAAAAAGTGTCTTTATTTAGAAAGAGAATTGAGATTAAGAAAAAAATCAAGATGGGGGATTTTTAATACGTTATTTAAAAAAAATAACAAACCTATCAAGTAGGGTATCTAAATAAAGGCAATTAAAAGGGGATTAGAAAAATATATATATATATACATTTTGCCGTGGTGGTGCCGGCGTAAGAATAGTACCCCACCCTCTCTACCCGTGGTTGCTGTAAGAGTCGGCTAAGGGATGTAATCCGGAAGATGGGCAGCAGCGTCTTCCTTGAACAATCACACCTAACTGCGTTCGCCAACCCGCCTGCCAAGCGTGGCGAGTATTATCAAAAACCCCCAGGAGGAGGCCTATGTCCAGCAGTGGACGTCCTATGGCTGATGTTGTGTATGATATACTATAAGTTATATGTTTAAATTCAATAAGGAATAATAAATTGGTTTAAAAAGTTTTTTTTTCTTTAACTATAGCTCTTTTAATTGCAGTCGGGTTATAGGCTTGCACAAACTTTTATTTAGTTTCGCCATACCCGTTGCTGTAATCAAATCTTGCAAATTAGACCCACTTTCCGATGTCCGATTGAATTCAAATTTGATTTACTTATGTATCTTCGGTGGCAATACAATGATATGGTACCATGGAGGTGGTCTGATGATGGAGACGGAAGATGACCATAGGAACTTCTGTACTAAACAAGATAAACCCATCGAGTTTGGACTCGATTGATTCGTATTGAGAAGCACTCTCTAAAATACTTACTTAAAAGTATTTTTTTTAATAACAAGCTTTTATCTGGGACAATAGACTAAAAAATTATAAATAAATTCCAGTAGGTATTTGGCGTGTACAAAAACTCTGTAATCTCAACACGAAAACGGCCAACCACTAAGGCTCAGTCTAATAAGACATTTTACCCACAAAGAATTGACATTTGCAGTTATAAGACAAACACATGTCAAATCAAATCAAATCAAAAAGTCATTTATTCAGTTTAGGCCCTGGTAAGGCACTTATGAACGTTAAGTTACATGTTTGAATCTACCACCGGCTCGTAATTATACTTCAACTGAGAAGACTCCGGCAAGAAACTCAGCAAGGCATTTATTTGTGGATCTTTCTTTTCATATTAGGTTACAATTTACAGTTATAAATATTAATACATACATTATGCTTACTACAATTGTCACTTAGCCAGGGGGATGCAAGTGCAGAGAGAAGCTACAACAACCATATATTCCTGTCTTCCACGTAATGAGCCACCTTATAGTAGGCTTTGTCAATATCCATGTCATAATACCCACTTATCATATAACCGTTACATCATATAACCCGACTGTAGTACTACACTATTACTCTCAACCATGGAAACGTTAACTATTTAATTACTTTTTTTCGCTAATCTTTTATCAGTTAAACCCTAGCGATACATAAAATAGAAGCAAGAAATCCATGCAATATTCACAGAAATAAACCAAACATGGCGGAATACATTTCCCATAGGTTTTATTTGAGGTCTTTGAAAACACAAAGCATAGATTATTAATTTCGCCCAGGCTTGCTTTCAATGTATAGAATTACAAATTTATTTGCAGACGTGGCAAAATGATAAAACTACGATTTTCCGAGGAAAGCTATCAGTTATGTTAAAGAAAAGCGATGGTGGCCCCCTCATTCAATTCTAAAGATAAGTTGGTAATGATATAGTCGCAGTCCATTACAGGACAGACGTGGCCATCCCTCTATTGTTTGCTTTGAAAGCGGTCCGAAAGGGTCTGTTTACTTTGTGAATATATGTAACTCATTTGTAGAAACGGTATGAGTTGTGGATATTATGTTATTTTAATATTATATGAAGAATCTTGAAATGTTGGGAGACCGTCTTCCTGTTCTAGGTTTTGGGTTTGAATCCCACTACGCTCATCTCGGTCTTATGTTACGTGTGTATTGCCCCTGACTTCAAATAGTGAAACAAAATATTATGAGAAAATGTACACATCAGAGTTTTGTAGCTATGATGGCTCAGTGGTTAGCACGATCGGTTCGCATGCCGAAGGACGTGGGTTCAAACCCCAACAATGAGCTTGAGCTGCCGGTGAAGGAAAACATCGTGAGGAAACCATAGCGTGGTGGTAGGGTACTTTCTAGTATTCGGCTGGCTAGCTACCACCCTCAAGATGAAAGTCTGCCACCAAGCATCTAACGGTGTGTTCCTGCAGCCTCACTTGAGAGCCAGTTCCATTCCAGGCTAGGTGTGCTTTACCATCTTCGACCACACCGTCACTTAACATCGGGTGAGTTGTAGTCAAACACCTAGCCTGTCAGCCAGAAAAAAAACTATAAATAATCGTCAAAGTCATAAAACAAGGTCTCTTTTCTTAGTTTGGGGCTAGATGGTGCTGTGTGAAATATCTTATAATATTTATTTACTTTGTGACAATCATATTATTATATTGGTATCAGTAATTTAGAAATATACCATTACGACTCACTACACTCCTAGGACGACCGAAATCGATTTAGGCCGGTATCGTTATTAACTAAATCGATGTAAACTAAACTTTAATCTCGATCGACGACTAAATTCAATAGGATTACCGAGACAAGGCAAGATTAACGGTTAAAGTTATAAAGTAGGTTTGTTGTGGTTTTACGTCATAGACTAAAATAGGTCACTTATTCGGCTTTTATGTGGTATACCTATATGTATGTCGCAGGCAATTTGTATGATTCCGCTTTTTACAAACGGCGAACATTCGCAGGTTTAAAATATACATCACTAGCGACCCGCCCCCGCTTCGCACGGGTGCAATGTAGATATTAATGTGGTGCATATGCATGTATTATACATATAAACATTCCTCTTCAATCACTCTATCTATTAAAAAAAACCGCATCAAAATCCGTTGCGTAGTTTTAAAGATTTAAAAGCATACATAGGGATATAGGGACAGGGAAAGCGACTTTGTTTTATACATACACACATCATCAGCCTTAGGACGTCCACTGCTGGACATAGGCCTCCTCCTGGGGTGTTTTGCCAATACTCGCTACGCTTGGCAGGAGGGTTGGCGAGCGCAGTTAGGTGTGATTGTTCAAGGAAAACGCTGCTGCCCATCTTCCGGATTACATACATTAGCTGACTCTTACGGCAACCACGGGTAGAGAGGGTGGGGTACTATTCTTACGCCGGCACCACCACGGTTTGAAATGCCGAGGGCAAATTAACAACTTGTTTAATCTAATGATTTCAACATTGCTTGTTATTGTAGTGTAACTATTATAAAACACAGGTCAGACTTTATTCTAATAATTAGGTACCTATCAAGACTTAAAATAAGAGTAAATTGATACGTGCTTAAGTCCTTCTCAAGTATTGAAAATATTAAAGTACTTAACAAAAACAACATTTGAACTGATGACGTTACATACAAAACAATAATTAAAAACTTTTATAAACAATAAGTATGAATACTTCAATTTGGCGCGGCATTTTGTAAAAAGAAGTATGAATACTTTAATTTGGCGCGGCATTTTGTAAACAGAAGTATGAATACTTTAATTTGGCGCGGCATTTTGTAAACAGAAATATGAATACTTCAATTTGGCGCGGCATTTTGTAAGCAGCGCAGCGTTTGAATTGTTCATCAAATGTAGCATTTTATACAGTGAAAAGGCAATTTACAACTTCCATTCGGCATAATATTTCAAACTTGCGAGTATAAACAAAATAAATAAATATCGTAGGACATTACACGCAGTTCCATCTGATCCCAAATTAAGCAAAGCTGTACTATGGAAGTCAGATAACTGATATAATGCCTTAATTCTTTTTTGTTGTAAATATATACTTATAATACATACAGTACACCCAGACACAGAACAAACATTCGTTTATACCACAAATTGTTTGTCCTGGGCGGGAATCGAACCCACGCCCTACAGCTCTTGAAGCAGACATACTATCGATGAGCCAACTGGGCTGCAATATTTTGAAAAAAAATATATATATTGGCAAATGCGTAAAGTACGACGCCAAAAACAAAGAAGAAAAAGATTCTAAAAATAATTCCCGTAATGATAAAATCTAGGTTATGTTTTGATCGACCATAACACGCCGCTAATTATACCAAACATTAAACAAGGCATGTCTGCGCCAACGCACGTGGATGGAATTAGAAATACCCCCACGTTGCGCCTGTCAACTATCAGTTATATTGTTTCATGTACTGCGACAAATGAGGGGCTCTCCTGATGTTAAGAATTGTTTAAATTGACCATTGCAGCGGTACACAAAACTTTGACTAACAAAATACAGTCGAGGGCATCGCTGATTTGACATTACTTTGAGATTTTCGATATTCAGTCTCAATAGCACTGTAATTTCGCTATAATATTCAAACCGGAACACAGTAATGTTTACACACTACTGCTTGGTGGCAGAATATATCTGGTACTTCAGTGGTACCTACGTAGACGAAACTCAGTAGATCTACCAAATAGTTAAAAGTTATTTGATGACTGCGCCCCGCAGTTTTTTTTTTATGGCTTACAGGCTAGGTGTTTGACAATATCTCACCTGATGTTGAGTGACGGTGTAGTCTAAGATGGTAAAGCACACTTTCAAGAAGCAGGCTTTCAAGAAAGGCTGCTGGAACACACCGTTAGATGCTTGGCGGCAGACTTTCAAGTTGAGGGTGGTAGATAGCAAGCCGAGTACTAGAAAGTACCCTACCACCACGCTATGGTTTCCTCACGATATTTTCCTTCACCGGCAGCTCAAGCACATTGTTCGGGTTTGAACCCACGCCCGTCGGCATGCGAACCTACCGAGCTAACCACTGAGCCATCATCGCTACAAAGTGTTACCCGCTACATTTTTTCGGAATAAAAAGTGGCTAATCACCTAGTTGTATGAGATTTACTTTACAACCTACTCTCATACCTACCAAATATACATAAAAAAATTCATAAAAATCGGTCGAGCCATTTCGGAGGAGTGCGACCGTATACACCGTGAGATTTTTATATACATTATGTCGCAGACAATTTGTATGTTTCCGTATTTTACAAACCACGTAGTCCATTAAAACACTCAAAGTTCTGTGTACCGCTGCAATGGTCATGGACATGTGCTATCTCTTACCATAAGGTGTCTCGTGCGTCTAATTTATTTATTATGTCGTCGAAGTGCCTTTCTACCTTTCTCGGTCAATGTCCATTAATTTCGCGAAATGAAGATCCTCTTACTGACGTTTAAAATTTCTTGTTTTATATGTTAGTCTAAATCTTTTTATTTGTGTGTTTTGCCGTGGTGGTGCCGGAGTAAGAATAGTACGCCACCCTCTCTACACGTGGTTGCCGTAAGAGTTGGCTAAGGGATGAAATCCGGAAGATGGGCAGCAGCGTCTTCCTTGAACAATCACACCTAACTGCGCTCGCCAACCCGCCTGCCAAGCGTGGCGAGTATTAGCAAAATTCCTCCAGGAGCTGGCCTATGTCCAGCAGTGGACGACCTACGCCTATGATGATGATGTGGGTGTGTCTGTAGTTATTCGTTGTAATATCGAGTGCAATGTTTTTCAATCTTAGAATACGCGACTCCTCTATAGGTTGAAAAATTGTCGCGATCCCCTTGGACCATAGACAGGAAAAAGTTAGTAATTTAAAACACTACGTTTATGATTTTCTCTATTTTGGTACCTTCATTCAATATTAAGAAGCAGTAAACCGCAGGAGCTTTGAATACTCTTGCGGCTCACGAGGTAAGTTTGTAAGGCTGCGTGCGGTTTTGTCTTAGATGCCAGCTTGTGCGGGCCTAACTTTGCGGCACTCATTAGCCCATCTTTTTCACAAAAATTATGTTTTATTGTAGTGTAGGTACTTGCATTTTTCCTTATGCCGGTGACCCCCCGAGTAAGGCTCACAGATTGAAAAACACTGATCTAGTGTGTAAAAAAATGTTTCTCTATCTTCCTTTAAGTGTTGATTACTGTTAAAAATATATATAAGTCTGCTACACCTTTGGTTTTTGAACTTGTAAGCTTAGATTAACCTAGATACTTATGTTTAGGCCGAACCGGCACAGTGCCAAGAAAATATTGCCATCAATAATTTCAAGGCTAGGGAAACCCCTAACGCATAGGTGTGACTTTTCACATCAAACACACACGAACCCTTATTACAGACATACATAAAACAAGGCGCACACATCTCTACGCATCATGACACATCTATAAAATTCTTTGTTATTTTTCTCACTCACATAAATACGTGTATAGCACACATGTAAATAAACACGCGAAGGATCTTCGTGACGTGTGGGGCAGATTAGGTGCCAGTTACAACTATAATATTTTTGTTACACGCAGAATATGAATGTACAGATGAATAACTTAAAACAAATTATTTTTTATTACAAATAGGCTTGCGTTTGAATTTCATCTTGCGTGATGTTAAGTGAAGATGCGGTCTACAATAGAAAACGCTTGTCTAGAAAAAACCGACTCACCACAGGTGGTCTTGGGTTATATTACTAATAACTAGTAACGACGAGCACTTAAAGATCATATTAATATTATAACTGCAAAAGTTAGTACGTTTGTACGTACAAACTTTTGTAAAGGCATTTATTTCAGACAAATGTTCCATATGGTATTTATTTGAATGGGTGGATACGAAGTAGTTTTCTTTTTTATGTAAAAGTAATCAGACGGACGATACGCTCTTCTGATAGTCACAGATAACGCATGCCCATAACCATAGCTGCATAAATTTTTAATAGAATAAAATTATTATTTTTTTAGATTAAAATACTTAGAACTTTGAGTGGCTAGTAGTAACAAGGCATCGCTGTTTTGGCGCTCATTATTTCGAGACTTTTCATATTTAGTGTCAACAGCCCTGTAATTTCGCTAGCTGCAGTACCCTCCAAACCGGAACACAGTAATATTTACACACTACTGCTTGACGGCAAAATAATATTATAATATTATTGTGATTAACAAAAAAGACTGATAAAGTTACATTTACGCGATACATTTGGTATTTTCTACTAGAACATCTGTAGGTTTTCTAATCCCACGATATAGGTCACGCATTCCAGCGGTTACGGATATCGGTTCCGGAACTGTGCCGGTTACAGTTACGGATTATTATTTAATACGCGAAGAGAGACGATTGTTCGCCCGTCAACTAGCGGCTATTTTTAATCCGTAGGCCAAGGATGAACTGAAACTCAATTTTTGAACTGAACACTTTTTTTGCGCACGAATAAAATATTTAACGATAGCTCATTCGAAAATTTATGAGAATGGTTTAATTATAATAATTGAGCCCCAGGCTTGCATTATAATTTTAATTTTCCATTATGCATGCTGATATTGTGAAACCACGCTGATATAGAAAAAAACTAGTTTTATAGTATGGCAACAACAGGCAGCCTTATCGCTCAAAACTCATATCACACAAATATATAGTTTTAAAGCAAAAAAAAATGATTTTGTTTAAATCAATTTTAATGTGAAACATCTATTGGCCTAATTATAGCTTTGGTAGTAAAACCGACTCGTATGCCGTGACGGCAAACGGCATGACGCTCTCTTGTGCGTTTGTGTGTGCACGCGCGTATACTATACTTATTATCATTATGACTTTAAAAGTAGTATAGTTTTTTAAGATTATTATTTTAATATTAATTAATTTTGATAATTATTATTTAATAGTATTATTTTTGACGTGTAACTTTGTTATCGATAAAATATGAATTATGAATTATTACTTCGTTGCTTAACTGTGTACTATTTAAATGTTTATCACCTACCGGGCGTCCCGTAACGATCAACTTTTTTAATATTAAAGTGCTGATTTGATTCTGTAACTTAAGTGATGGTTAAACTTTAACTTAACTTCGATTACTTTCCTCCGTTTGTAGCGATGGTAGCTCAGTGGTTAGCGCTGTCAGTTCGCATGCTGAAGGGCGTGGGTTCGAACCCCAACAATGAGCGTGAGCTGCCGGTGAAGGAAAACATCGTGAGGAACCCATAGCGTGGTGGTAGGGTACTTTCTAGTACTCGGCTGGCTAGCTACCACCCTCAAGTTGAAAATCTACCGCCAAGCATCTAACGGTGTGTTCTCAATTGAGGACTTGAGAGCCAGTTCCATTCCAGGCTAGGTGTGCTTTACCATCTTCGACCACACAGTCACTTAACATCAGGTGAGCTGCGGTCAAACACCAAGCCTGTCAGCGATAAAAAAAAAAGAAAAAAGCTTTCTATTATTCGTAAACTTAATAGGAAAAAATATCAAAAACTTTTAAAATACGAAAAATATTGAATAAGTACCTCAACTTCCGACTTTTTACGCCGACGCGTAAATCTGCCACACGTACGATCGATGTGCGCGTAAAAAATTTAAAAGGTATCCGGATATATTGCATGTGGCATATTTCAGAGCTAATTTTGACTCACTTGCTGACTATACACGGATTTTTTTCTTTTTTTTTATAGCTGACAGGCTTGGTGTTTGACCACAACTCACCTGATCTTAAGTGACGGTGTAGTCGAAGATGGTAAAGCACACCTAGCCTGGAATGGAGCTGGCTCTCAAGTGAGGCTGCCGGAACACACCGTTAGATGCTTGGCGGCAGATTTTCAACTTGAGGGTGGTATCTAGCCAGCCGAGTACTAGAAAGTACTCTACCACCACGCAAAATAATAGAGTGACTACAATAGAGGCTCGAGAGTGACGAAAACATGCTCGGATAGCATTATATACTACTTAGTACATTTATATAGATACTCTTACTCCGCTACTGATTTTCTTACATAGAGGAAACAGACAGGGAAACACCGTCTCAAACAGCGCATTCCACGATGTAAGTTTACTAGCAAATCTTGTAGGTACGCCTATTTGATGTCTATGGAGTCTATTTAAAGCATATTTTTACAAAGCACAGTCCAACAAATACACAAACATTAGCATAACAAAACGCGAAACCAAGCTATTTATCACTTTCTAAATATAGACACGAAATTGTACAGTCAGCAGAATAGGCTCAGAAATAATATTTTTACCAATTCATTGTCAACACTCTTTTTTCACAAATATAAGACGCTCGTATATTTTGATCGAAGGTATAATGCGTATCTTCCCAATGATGGTAATCTTACCATTACTACGCAGAGAGATGTAGGTACGCTTTTTAATGTTATAATTATATATGATCATAAATAAATGTTGTTCACACTCAAATTAAAATTTTGACAACGAAAACACCTAAAAACAAAATTTTGCTGTTAAGTGATGGTAAAAATTTCTTTTAGGAAACCTTATTGTGAGGAAACAAGAATGATTACTGAAAGAAACAAAATCACGACAGTAAAAAAAATCCTGTGTTACTAATACTTATGCAGTAGCATCGTACTAATGCTAGTTTACTGTTTATGACTCAGCAGTAGTGTGTACGCATCACGCTGTTCCCGTTTGAAGACTACTGCAGCCTGAGCTCCAAAACAGCGATGTCCTGGACTTTGTTTTACTACTCAAAGTTCTGTGTTTCGCTGTAATGATCATGGACAGGCGTTATTTCTTACCATCAGGAGAACGTTTCGTTCGTCACATCGTAAGTGAAGTGAATCTTCTAGGCGAGCGTGCTCCATCTTAGACCGCATCATCACTTAACATCTGGTAAGATGGCGGAAAAACGTAAGACTATTTATTATTTAAAAAAATACAGTAATCATAAATGTTGTCAATACCTACTTGAAAAAATGGTCAACAATATTGTAATACCCATCTTTATCAAAGTTTTGTTGTCGTCTTTGTTGCTGACGGTACAAGCTAACCTAAATCTCCCTCTAATAAAAATTTAAGGGCAAGCCACGTAACATTACCCTTATTTTTCTCTTAAAGCTGTATTCTTGAAAGTTTGCAACTTTCACGATTTTTCATTTTAAATACCCACTTATATAAGCAATGAACATAAAGTTTACATTGAATTAATGGTTGTGAGAAGTTGAGAAACATCCTATGAAATGACAATATAAAATAATAAAACTTGAATTTACAAAATATATTATACACTAGCTTACTACTTCGTCCGCGCTATCTCTAGAATTAGGTTCGAAGAAAAATAAAACATATGTGAGTAACAAATTAGCAATAGTCATAAAACTTACGCTATTTTAATTAGATTAAGATAAAGGATGCCTTTTATCCATAATATTCCATAGGACACATCTGTAACAAATTTCAAGTAGATACGTCCGGTAGTTAGACTTTTGATAATATTACAGGAACCTAACCTTTTTCTGATATAAAAAGTGTACTAATATGTTAATCCAGATAATAAACTATACGTGCGCCAATTTCCATCCAAATCCGTTCAACAGTTTTTGCGTGATTGAGTAAAAAACATCCGAACATCTAAACTTACAAACTTTCACATTAATAATATTATTAGGATACTGAACTGCAAAAATTGATATATTGACAGCTTATGTCACCCCTTCGCTAATAGAATGTTACTTTGCCTAGGCTTTCTGATAGATAGCCAGTCAAGTTTTATAGCGATGATAGCTCAGTGGTTAGCGCGGTCGGTTCGCATGCCGAAGGGCATGGGTTCAAACTCCAACAGTGAGCTTGAGCTGTTAGTGAAGGAAAACATCGTGAGGAAACCATAGCATGGTGGTAGAGTACTTTCTAGTACTCGGCTGGCTAGCTACCACCCTCAAGTTAAAAATCTGCCGCCAAGCATCTAATGGTGTGTTCCGGCAGCCTCACTTGAGAGTCAGTTCCATTCCAGGCTAGGTGTGCTTTACCATCTTCGACCACACCGTCACTTAACATCAGGTGAGTTATGGTAAAACACCGAGCCTGACAACCATAAAAAAAAAAGTTCTAGAAAGTACCCTACCAACATGCCTATAGTTTCTTTATTACGTTTTCCTTTACCGACAGCTCAATCTCATTGTGAAAATTTGAACTCACGCACTTTAGCGTGTGATCCGACCGAGCTAACCACTTAGAAACACAAGTAGTAACAAAACAAATTACTATATAATTTACTTGAATAAAAAGTATATCTTAAGTACAATAAAGAAAGCATTAATTAACAGATTTAAAACTACCATAATGTTGCTGTCTATTTTATTGCAGTTTGTCAGACAAAGATAGCAACAAAAGCCATCAAAATTGGCCTCATTAACTGTGTCCTAATTGACAAACAGCACGATGTATATCAATTAGGAACACCTATTCAACATCACGATCATGGACCAATCAATATTCGACGACATGATTAGACTAGGCGTGGAATAAATTTATCATCATCATCATCAGCCTGTTGAATTCTACTGCTGGACAAAGGCTTCCCAAAACACGCCACTCATAGCCCGATCTTCGGCTTTTCGCTTCCATCCACCGCCAGCTGTCCTTAGCTCCATCGAGTCTCAGGGCGTCCTACGCTACGTTTGCCAATTCACGGTCTCCAACATAAATTAAAAAAAAACAAATAAACAGAATATAACTTTATTGTACACCAACAATCGATATATTATAACATACACATCTTAAAAAAGAGAGACAGAAACATTCTCAAAACAATATCAAGACTAATAAATAATAACAAGAAAAACAAAATTGAAGGGTTTTAAGTTAAATTTGACAAATTATCTTTTATATATATATCTTTTTTAAAATGTCTCTGTCTTTGGACTGCAATGAAAAAAAACATTATATAAAAGTACAAATTTGTTTAAAAATAACCTCAAAATTGATCTTTCTGTTTTACATAGAATTGTTGATATATATAAGGAGACCTTCGCTTCTCAGTCAAAAATGTTTTACTACGTTTAGTACCAACCTTCATGCAGATAGTTTAGTTATCTAGTCGAAGGTACCAACGTACGAACAATAACTCCAGCTGTTCCGTAGAACACGCGCGTTAAATCCGTCGATAACTGTCAATTTAGATTTAAATTCGGAACGAACGGCCGTTATTTTTGCGCGGGAATATGGAATCGTTATTTTTAACGATCGAACATCGGAAATCGTGGAGAGGATTGTGTTGAATTTTTGTGAGAATTACGACTTTTACCATTTTACATTGTAGGCATGATAAATAATAATTACCTATATTATGGTATTCAGAACTCTGTTTTATTACTCAAAGTTCTGAATACCGCCGCAATGGTCATGGACAAGCGATATCTCTTAACCTTAAGGAAAGCATTTCGTTCGTCTTATTACGTTTACATTAAAAAAACATTCTAGTGAAATTATTCAAAAAGAGTCCTGATTGCATAGTGAGAATACTAATTAGAAAAACCGCTCGTCACGCTAATGGACGTCAAACGCCCACTAGCTTGCAACTGACAATATAAGTAATTAACTCTACGCTGCTGAGCAAAGACTTTTTCATACGAGTAGAAAAACGATGCCCTGGACTTTTTTGAAGCGATGATAGCGCAGTGGTTAACGCGGTCGGTTTACGCGCCGAAGGGTGGGGGTTCAAACTCTAACAATGAGCTTGAGCTGCCAGTGAAGATAAACATCGTGAGAAAACCATAGCATGGTGGTAGGGTACTTTCTAGTACACAGCTAGCTAGCTACCACCCTCAAGTTGAAAATCTGCCGTACCAGTGATGACTTATGGCGCTGAAACGTGGTCTCTGACTATGTGCCTTCTTAGTAACCTCAAAGTAGCATAACGAGCTAAGGAGAGGGCTATGCTCGAAGTTTCCCTACGAGATCGAATTAGAAATGAATAGACGAACTAAAGTAACCAACATAGCCCAGTGAATTAGAAAGTTGAAGTGGCAGTGGGCTGGGAACATAGCACGCAAAACTGATGGCCGATGGGGCTGCAAAGTTTTATAGAGCCCACGGACCGGCAAACGCAGCGTAGGACGTCAACCCACAAGGTGGACAGACGACCGAAAAGACCGCAGGAACGCGCTGGATGCGAGCCGCTTCCAACCGGTCTTTATGGAATTCAATGGGGGAGGCCTATCTCCAGCAGTGGACGTCCTACGGCTGTGATGATGACCTAATGCAGCTGAATTTTCGCAAATTTTAGAGTTATATCCATAATGTTGAGTACAACGGCGTTCATTCGGCTTAATGCATCCTAAACTTATAACCTTGTTTAACGATATTACATTTCGCCATGGTTTTGCAACTTAATGTCAAAAATACAAAGTATCAGTTTTAATATCTAAAAGCAGAACCATTCTTGTACACTGTAATAAAATCGCTGTCTCATAAAATAACACTAACACTGAAGTGTGATAATACTGTACCATAACCTGTACCGTAATGCTGCTAGAAATTACGTACGAAACTAACAATATTAGTACGGAAATCGTGCTTAAGTAAAAACCTGTTTATATGCAAGTTCATGCACCTTAAGTTAAAAATCGCCAAGCACCTTACGGTGTGTTCAGGCAACCTCACTTAGAGCCAGTTCCATTCCAGGCGAAGCGTGCTTACCATATTCGACTACATCGTCACTTAACAACAGCAGAGCTGTGGTCAAACCACCATAAAAATTGAAAAACAAGACGTGTAGACGGATTAAAAAACAACAACAAATTGATAAATAGAAAATCTCTTCAGAAACCCTTAATATATTCAGAAAACAATGGAACAAACTTGAGCTAATTAAAAGCTAAAGCTGAATTGAGCTAGCTAGTGCCACAAGTGGCGCCTTTATCGC
The DNA here is from genome assembly GCA_950106695.1 of Biston stratarius. Taxonomy (NCBI): domain Eukaryota; kingdom Metazoa; phylum Arthropoda; class Insecta; order Lepidoptera; family Geometridae; genus Biston; species Biston stratarius. The sequence continues at coordinate 9,042,942 of OX467108.1, forward strand.
TAATGGCGATCTCATCCAGGCTGTCACGTTATGGGAAATAGATTTTAGACTAAGAACAGACGGGAGATGTTTTAACACTTTAAATGTTTTTTTTATTTTTTTTTAACAAATTCTTTTATAACATACATATATTATACGTGTAAGTAACAGTACCTGGATGACCGAACTTTGCTCGGCTGAAAACACTGATAAAACGACGTTTTCTAAAAATGAAACCTAGTTAGATCGATATATCGCCCCCGAAACCCCCTGCATACTAAATTTCATGAAAATCGTTGGAGCCGTTTCCGAGATTCAGATTATATATATACATAATTATGTATAAACAAGAATTGCTCGTTCAAAGGTATTAATTAGATAGATAATACCATACGTATATATATAAGTATAGAAAATGTAATTTTCGCGACTTAAACACATAATTATGTTTATCACCGGGTTTTCATCGCGCATAAAATACTATGTGTATACTAAATATAGTTATAGGCATTTCTAAAATCTTTTTTTATGATAAGAAGCAACGAGACAAGAGTCCTTATGGTGACATTTGCCCATGACCTTTGTAGATAAGGTCACCTAGGTAGGTACCACCGCAATACCAGATATTCTGCCACCAAGCAGTAGTGTGTAAGCATTACTTTGTTCCTGTTTGAAGGGTACTATAGCGAAATTATAGGACTTGAAACTAACCATCGAAAGTCACAAAGTAATGAGCGCCAAAGCAGCGATGCTCAGCCATGTTTTGCTACTTGAAGTTCTATGTATCGCTGGAATGGTCATAGACATGAGTTATCTCTTACCATCAGGAGAGCGTCTCGTTCGTCTCATTTCTTTTACATAAAAAATATTCCTTCATTAAAAGCAATTTAGCTATGTGAATTTTAATCAGGTAAAATTAAAATACATAAAAATGGTATAAAATCCAAAGGGTGCTGTTAGTAGACACTTATATCCATAGTCAGCGATATCTTCTTCAGTTTGAGATAATAGCACTCGAATTCAGGCGAGTAAGCACTTTGCAAGGTTGGTTTACATGGGCTTAGTGGCTTGATCGAGTGCTGCCCTAGTTTGTCAAGTGTTGCCAACACTTACTTTATAAGTAAATACTTTGATGAAACAGAAGAACGTTTTAAAAACGACGAAAGCTAGAATAAATTGGAAAGATATTATTTGACTGCAAAAGGAGTGTAATATTTTTAGAGTTCATGTATCTATGTGAGTTTATTTTTCATAACTTTTAAATACTTGAACAGATTTGGATGTTTGGAATATCGTTAGAAGCAAACATTAACCCGAGTAACACAGACTATAAATTAAAAAAAAATCTTTTATTAGTAGGCATTCGTATTTTTTTATTAATTAAGCTTATCACATACTAATTTTAAACAAATACTTCTCACACGCTGGGTTAACTTTTTTTTCTGGCTGCAATAAAAATAGCCTATGTGTTAATCCAGGATGTCAGCTACCTCCATAGCAAATTTCATTAAAATTGGTCCAGCCATTTGAGCGTGAAGTAGTAACAAATATACAAACACACTCACAAGCTTTCGCCTTTAAAATATTAGTGTGATTACATGGTTTCTATAGCAGATAGTTATGTTAAAAATCAGAATTTGTATAATAACTAAAACCATATAGTAATAAATTATTACTCTATGAAAATTTGTACACGAAGTGCGCGTACTAATCTGATACAAGCGCCTAGTCTAGTCTAGTTTTGAGATTGCAAATGATTATCCTGAGTGGTACTTAATCGAACCCACGTCTTAGACTACCAGATGAGCTAACAGAGCAGTCAGTATAAATATTTTGTGTTTGACTTATTTGTACTTAAAGATAAGTGGACGTGAGATAAAGTTGGAGCAAAACAAATCCACAATCAGGCACTGGTTGGTTCCATGGTTAGATTTGGCCAGATTCTGAGCTGTGCTGCAGCTAGTAGCCAGAGCAAGTTAAACACACTTGCTGACTACGTCACACTTTTCAATACTTATTCAGATTTAAAACTAGTAACTCGTTCGATTCGCTACACGCTTCTAAACAAGCCATTACGAAGGTCGAAGTGGACACTTTTTGTCACAAAAATGCTGAGTATCTCTACAATTCAATGACGTTTTTTATCGTGAAACGAGATGAATGAAACCTTTTGCGTTTAGTTATAGAACATGTTTTTGCTCTACATGAACGCAGATATCATTGGTATTAAGCTACATAATGGTATATTATTATAGATAAATTCAACATGATATTTTATAAGGCAAGCTTATAATATATTCTCTACAGATTTCATGACTTGCGATAATTCAAAATCCACGCACAAATATTCGCACACGCATATCTTAAGGCATTTGTGAGTGAGTAAGGGTTATACGAATACACAAGAACTTGTTCGTATAAGATAAACAAAAATTGTAAGTGCAGTTTAAAAAAACTGACTACATGCACCTAAGCTCAATCACGGCTAAGTTTTTAAAGTAAAAATACTAAACCGATTTTCATTAAATTTCTATGGGACTAATGTGAAAATATATCCTTTCAAGTAAAGAAGAAAAGTTTTTTTTTTTAATAGGTTCATACATCGATAATTCATCGTTCCAAAATAATGCAACCGAATTGAGAACTACACTTTTTTTAATTTAGTTCAACAAAAGTATCACGCTTACATATAATTATGTATAATCACTAAAAAGACATAGCATCTGTTCTAGTATAGCCAATTCGGCCGCCAATCGAGACTTAACGACTTCCAGATCAGATTCTAGGCTTTTTTATGTTTCCCCGACGTAGATAATTCTAATGCTACTGCAATTTCTTATTGAGTTCGTTATACACTGTGCAGAATCGCGGCCAGACGAAACGCCTTCAACTCGACCTTGTTAAGCGGTGTGCACACTCGTTTAGTCTCAATTACATTTTAAAATTAAACAACACGCCTACTTCCTTCCTTAGGAATCTATCTTATATCTGCAAAGGAGGTTGAAAGCCCACCGCCGTAAGCACGCTCGTATTGTGAAAGATATGTCAGTTGTACTACATGCTGTAACGGCTCAACGGATTTGAATAGAATTCAGAATAGCTATAGCTAGTTTTATTTCGAAAAAAATAACATTTTATAGTTTATAGGATAGTGGGTTTGTGACAGCAGTAAACTAAAATTTGGACTGATTTTGTGACAAAAAAAATTTTTTGGTCCAAGTCTGGGGGTTTAAAAGTATTTTTTAATAGTAAATTTTTTGTAGTAAAACAACCAAAAAGATATGCCTGATATGAGTTAAGGACTAGAATATTTTTTTGGTAAAACATTATCAATAACAATTCAATCGAAATATTAAAATAGTTGCGATTGTTGATTAAATTACAATTTGCCTAAAATTGCCTTTTTATGAACAATGTATGAAGCTTGCCCTACTTTAATTGTATCCGAAACCAGCCACGGCGTAATCTTGTAAAAGTAACAACTGGTATCTTTGTCAGGTTTTAGATTTGAAAAGTTTTCTTTATTCATATTTTACATTTTTCAAACCAACATACCAACGTCTTTTGTCTTTAGTCTGTGGCAATCAGTAGCCATACTGAAAAAGATACGTTCGGCATAAGTTTTTTTTTGTTTTTTGGTTCGTGTCTGTCGGTATTGTGTCGAATAAAATGTATCCCTTCTTTCAATCAAATTTATTTAATTTGTTGGGCTTTTTTGGCATTATTTGGTTTAATAACTTCAATTTACTTATTATTTTGGAAATCGAGGTCGCGTTGCCACTTTTTATTTTTTTTCATGCCATAGATAGAAGATGGTTAGTGTAAAGCCAAACACAAGCCAGAACCGCCAAACCTACCGTTTTGTGGCAATGGACGTGGTAGCGTTTAGTAAGGCTTTATACAAATACAGCCTACGGTAACGACTAATAGATCGCACCATTATGGGGCAGGCTTTACAAGACTTTACAGTCAGGGTGTCTTTTTTAAATTGTATTTTTTTTTTAATCAACAGTCAACGGACTCTGTAATCCGTACTCTTTTTTAATTTATGCATATGTTATCAATTTAAGCTTGCAAGAGAAAGTTTTTTTTAAATAAGTAGTTGCGTTTGACAGTCTCGCTTGATGATAAGCGAAGATGCGGTTTACGGTGGAGCACGCTCGCCTAGAAGAAACCGATTCACTTGCGACTTGAAGGCACCCAGATTGTATTTATTTGACACCATAAATCCGCCATTTTGTTTTTTTTTTCATATAAATATACCTAGTGATACTTGTACAATTAAGACGAATGCAATGACGTATCATGTATCAAAATCGGTTTAGCCGTTTAGTAATTACGAGAGAACATAGGCACGCACATACATACATACATACATGTCAAACATAACCCTCCTTTTTGGCTTCGCGGTATTCATAAAATGAATGTCCTTTAGAAAATGTAGTTTAATATTTGCATTGCAATATTTAATTGTAGTCTTAGCAGGTTTTGGCACTGATGGCAGGTTGCCAAGTTCTCGCTTTCCACGGTGCGGAAAACTCAATTAATTTTGTTCAAAAACGTGTTTAGCAAATGCTCTTCTGACACAAATAATAATAAAGTAAAATTGTTTTTGGATTGCTCATTATTTGGATTCGGTTAACCGTTAGCAGATCGGTCTGATTTATAAGGGAAAAATTACTAGTTATATAAGATTTTATCGTAAATCCAAAGCTTATAAAGTGGTGTGTTTTTGAACGAACACATTTTTTTTAAATTCAAAATACTGCATCCTATTTCACCACGCCGTGCCTGATGAAGTAGGATGCAGTATAAAATAGAGCACGCTTACCTAGAAAAAAACAAGTTATACTTCGCGGGAAATACAGACGCCGGCAGAGAGTTCCACATCCTCGCTGTACGTATTAAGAATGTGAAATCGAAGCGTTAAATCCGTACGTGGGGAATGTCCGCCATGTATGGATGGCGCTTAGGCCGTTTCTGCCTAGTCTTTCGTTAATAGAAAGGAACAGGTTAAACCAAATTATGCAATTCCAAGGCATTTTCTCCGAAATGTATCCGGTAGGTAACAGATAAACAAGCGAATTTACGGGTGTAGTTGTAGTGTTGTTCTACCTACGAATATGAGAACATTGTTTTGTGTCGGACCAAAAAGGTAATCTAAACAAAAAAAAAACATTTCCGTTTAAAATTCGCAACAGACAATTCGTTTTTTTTCCTGTAGTTTGTGTGCTGTGTGTGTTTTTTTAAAGTTGTAATCGATGTAGAGTCTAGTGTTTTTGATGAAGTTAATTTTAACGAAGCTAATGTCAGCCAATAACCCAATAACATCATTGGTATAAGAGTTTTAAAAAACGTTACTTGTAATTTGGTTTTTAGGTACTTTATCTAGCTATAATACTGTCCAAACTGGAACACAGTAATGTTTACACACTACTGCTTGGCGCAGAATATCGGTGGTACCGACTTACACGACGTCCTGATAATAAGATTTACCATATTTACCGTATTGTACCAAGGTACTTACTTATTCATTAGTATCTTTGATATATTCTGTGAATAATCACGCGGTGTGCGTAGACCATTACGCCAACATTCAAGTAATTTCTTCACTCTAGTTTGTTTGCGTGGTTGATGAATTATCATGGAATCATCTGTTTGTGCATGATTTATAGCCAACCTTTATTTTTAGATGTTATTATTGCGTTTCGGGTAAATTTAGACCGTGAGGTGTGATTTCGAGATTGACGGTTGTTCTTCTTTTGTTATGAACGGATATTATTAATATAGGTACCTACCTATGTATACTTTTTAAGTAGCAAGTGTATTGATGAATAAAATAAATAAATATTGTAGGACATTACACATAGCGCCATCTGGCCCCAAACTAAGCAAACCTACTATACCCTATACTGTACTATGGAAGTTAGATAACTAATAGAATACATAAATACTTTTTTTTTTAAATATATACTTATACTACATATATATATACAGAACACCCAGACACAGAACAAACATTTTGTGTGGACAAATTGCTTGTCCTGAGTGAGAATCGAACCCACGCTCTAGGGCTTTTGAAGCAGACACACTACCAATTAACCAACAGGGCAGTCAATGAAGTAATTGTAACGCCAAAAAAATTTGATCCTTGCAATATATCAGTCTACTGATAATGATTTTTTGTGTTAGTATTTTCTGCTTTGCGTTCGCAGTTTATTATGTATATACAGTAGAACCACTTTAGGTCGAACCTCGATAAGTCAAAAACCAAATTAACTCGAAAAAGAAATGCGGTGCTTGCTTAGCCTATCCTAGGTACCGGTGCTTGGCACCGACTTCAAAAAGATCAGTAGGTACCTAGAAGGTATAATAATACTTTGTAAAATAAGTTTATTTTTTAGTGGTAATGCTTTTTTCTTGATGTCGGTTTTACTCTTTTTTTTAAGATTGTTTATTTTTAGTTAATTTATGTTCACGCTAAGAAACACTTGAAGAGTATGAGTCTAGCTAGACCCGATAAGATTCAAAAACGTCTTGCCAAAGACAATAACATCATCCACGTAAACAAACATTTTCATAAAAAATGCTCATAAAATGAAAACAACTGGGCCAAACTATGTTAAATTTTTATGGGACCAAATGGCAAGTATTCCGCATCAAACTAATGAATAACGTAAATCGGATCATAAATCTCAGAGTAATCGGTATACAACATTAAAAAAAATTAAAGTCAGTTAAAAATACCAATCAAATTGAAAAGCTCCTCCTTTTTGAAGTCGGTTAAAAATATGCCGATAATGTATATAATTGTTTCTTAGAAATAAATATAAAGTGTATACAATAAACCAGATTTTAAGAAATGATAAAGGAATCTATGCGTTTACACGTGCACTCCATAAATCGAAAACTCTATAACTCAAATTAATGTTTGGTCTCCCTTCAAGTTCGACTTAAAGAGGTTCTACTGTATTTATATTTTTGTAGCGATGATAGCTCAGGGGCAACGCAGTCAGTTCACACGACGAAAATCATAAGTTCAAACCCTAACAATGAGCTTGAACTGCCGGTGAATGAAAAGTAACCGGATGACCGAGCTTTGCTCGGCTGAAAACATGGATAAAACGACGTTTTCTAAAAATGAAACCTAGTTAGATCGATTTATCGTTCTCGAAACCCCCTGCATACTAAATTTCATGAAAATCGTTGGAACCGTTTCCGAGATTTAGATTATATAAATAGTACCTGGTTGACCGAGCATTGCTCGGCTGAAAACATGGATAAAACGACGTTTTATCCATGTTTTATATATATATATATATATATATTTGTGATTGTTGATAGATCACTATGTCAGTCAGTCAGTCAGTCAGTCACCTTTGAGTTATATATATTTAGATATATACAAGAATTGCTCGTTTAAAGGTATTAGATATATATATATGTACAAGAATTACTCATTTAAAGGTATTATATAGATAGATAGATAACGGTTACTTAAGTCCCATCCATAAATCCCCATCTTATGACACGATTTTTCGGTACTTAAGTTTTATATACATAAATTATTAGTCATTCTTTCTTCTATCCTTACGGTATTTGCGGTTTTCGGAAATTTTATAAAACGCTGGCCATAAAAGACAATGGGGTAGAAACAATTGATGGTCAAATAGTTATTTAGTATGCGACCTTTATGATTCTAGTAGCATTACAAGAAGTTTTTTGTTTTACTTATGCGGGACTACTCACGTTTAATATTATCGGATATTCCGCCTTTAGTTTAGGCCACATCCGGTGGCCTTCATCATGGAGACAATGCTGAATCTACATCGCGCGCGCGGCCCCGCCTTGCTTCGCACCGCGCCGCACGCGCGTTGTACTTAGCTTTATAAGATTAATCGTAAGAAATCCCGCATAAGTAAAAGAAAAATGTGTCAAAACCAAGTCAGTTTCCATAGTAAAAATTAGTAAGTAAATTCAGTTTGTAGGTTTAGAAAACCAGGTCACGCAAAGAGTTGTCACTGAGTGTAGGTTTTGTTCTGACATGTGACGTGGACGTAAGAACCCTAGTGTTACGTCATTAAGAAGAAAACTACAAAATTCTAACTGAAAGGTACTGTATATGCTCTTTGCCGCTATATCTTTTAAATCATTTTTTACTCTATACTATAGAGTATTACTAAAATGCTACAATACATGAATGCTGGCTACTCAAAAAGCAGCATGAAAATCAATTAAACTGCGCAGAGATGAAGATGCTTAGGTGGGCAGGTGGTGTAACTAGGCTGGATCATGTCAGAAACACACACATAAGAGGCACCTTCAAAGTAAGACATATCCCAGACAAACTACAGCAGAGCCGTCTGCGGTGGTACGGACACGTTACGAGGCGACCATCCGACCACATGACCAGAAAAGTGCTGGATATCGAAACCAAACCCCGAGGACGAGGTAGACCCCCAATAACATGGATGTCCGTAGTAAATAAGAACCTCAAAGAAAAAGAAGCCCAAGTCAACAAAGAGACGACCCAGGACCGAGCTACCTGGAGACGCATGACACGGAGAGCCGACCCCAAATAAAATGGGAAAGGGCCAGGCAAAGAAGAAGACTATATATACTTAGTAATATTCTTCATAATATAGTAAGATTAACTTATATATAGTAAGATATAACATCCAGCTATTAACATTGCAGCTGTGCACAGAACTAAACAAACAAATAAATAAAATTAAAATAAACATCGTAGGACATTACACACAGCGCCATCTGACCCCAAACTAACCAAAGCTTGTACTATGGAAGTCAGATAACTGATAGAATACTTAAATATTTTTTTGGAAATACGTACAGAACACCCAGACACAGAACTAACATTTGTTTATACCACGTTTGTCCTGGGCGGGAATCGAACCCACTACAGCTCTTAAAGCAGACATACTACTAATGAGGGGGTCGTTTAGGTGCCACCGCAGCACCAGATATTCTGCCGGCAAGCAGTAGTGTAAACATTACTGTGTTCCTGTTTGAAGGGTAACTGCAGCTAGCAAAATTACAGGGCTGTTGGGACTAACCATCGAACGTCTTAAAGTAATGAGCACCAAAGCAACGATTCCCTAGACTGTGTTTTGCTTTTTGTGTTTGTTTGTCACTGCAATGGCCATGGATATGCATTATCTCTTACCATCAGAAGAGCGTCTTGTTCGTCACATAACCTTTACATTAAAAAAATAAGCCAACAGGGCTGTCAGCATAATAATAAGCACGCAGTTTGCCTGATTTTCCTGTAAGAAATCACCGTTACTTATATAGCTTGCTATACATATTGTAATTTCAACTTTACAATGTAGTTTATAAATACCGATATCATTTGGAATATAAACCCGAGGACTCACCGATCAGCATCGGAATCACGTCAACCAACGGGCGTCGAATATTTTATGATTGTCATTAACATCCCGACACGCGGTACAGGGGTTTCGCAGTATAGTTACTACAGCCATTTTAAACCATTTGACAGACTAAATAATACTTCTTTTTTTTTCTCTTTGTGACATCGCAATTTGTACATTTGCCAAAGTCAAGTAACTTTGCAAAAGTCAACTCGAAATTGATTACAACACACCTGATGTTAAGTGACGGTGTAGTCGAATATGGTAAACACACCTAGCCTGGAATGGAACTGGCTCTCAAGTGAGACTGCCGGAACATACTGTTAGATGCTTGGCGGCAGACTTTCAACTTGAGGGTGGTAGCTAGCCAGCCGAATACTAGAAAGTACCCTACCACCACGCTATGGTTCCTTCACCGACAGCTCAAGCTCATTGTTGGGGTTTGAACATACGCCCTTCGGCGTGCGAACCGACCGCGCTAACCACTGTGCTATCATTGCTAATAAATAATTTTAATAATTAAAGTAAAAGAATTATATATATCAGTCAGAGTCTAAGTATTTTAACCATTTGACATGCAGACTTCTTCTGTGTTTTGACATCGTAATATTTGTGCATTTGCCAGAGCCAAGTATTTCGATATTTTCAAGTATTTTGTAAAAATTAAATTACGTATGTTTTATATCAGTCAGAGTTACTCAAAAAAAGTTTCAAGTCCGAACACGCACTAGTAAAATAGTTTAATTTTGAGTAAAAAGTAATTTAATCTTTGACGGAGCTTTGGAAGCAATACAAAAACGCTGCGATTTATCACATTCCCACACTGCACGTGATTAACACTGCACTTCATTTGAGAATCAATTCCATTCCAGGATTGGTTTGTTTGTTATCTTCGAACACACTGTCATAAATCGATGTAAATGTAATGTCTCAATGTAAAAATATGTCACTATAATTAAATGTCAATAAGAAAATATATATATAGATACAATGTTTTATGACATTGACGAATATTTCAAAATTAAATTACTAATAAGTAATTATGTTTTTTTTGTACATTTTATTATATGGACAATATTTTTTTATATTGGCATATTTTTATGCTGACATATTTTTGTATAGAGATATTTTTATACTGACATAATTTATATTGGGAGTATTTTTATATTAACCTGTTTGTATACTTTGACATTTTGTTTTTATTTCATTGACATGTAATCAGTGTTCTAAAACTCTTTAATGATAAAATGTAATGATATTACGAAATTGACTTGTAACATTGGTGTTATCAATAAAATATTTGTATTTGTATAAATACTTACTAGTAATTTAATAGACGATCTCCTAAGGAGAACTACCAACTAGGGAAATCTTTTTTTTTTTTTATTATAAATAGGCTTGTGTATTATAATCTCACCTGATTTTAAGTGAAGTTGCGGTCTACGATGGAGCACGTTTGCTTAGAAGAAATCGATTCACTCGAGACTTGAAGACACCCAGATTGTATCTATCAGGGAAACCAACTTGAGCAACAAATTTTATTGTTCAGCGGTTCGTGCGATATAAGTGGAATCAAACCGCTTATTGTTAGTTCGGTTTTTGAAATACCGACCATGATATGTCGCTTTTTAGAGCTTCTGGCTGTCCGATAGAACAATGGGAAGGGTAGAATTAGGTCATGCAGATCTGAAGCGCACTCTCCAAAGTGTATCTGGTAGAAAACCGACAGACAAGCTAGTTTGTTTCGATGTATATATTTGAAATATACGTACTGTATCTGCTGCGTAGCAGCGTTATTGATAATTCATTAAAACATTGTTAAATGTTCATGTACATTGTCGATTCATGCAAACAAAGAGAATGAATACGTTATTAGTTATGTTTTAATGATTATCGAATAAAATGTAAAAATCTCTCTGTCCTTTAAAAATAATCATTTATTAATCAAGTAGGTAACAGCATCGTACAATACATATATGAGCACTTGAATAGTCACATTATAATACTTTTTTGCTTTGCCGTGGTGGTGCCGATGTAAGAATAGTACCCCACCCTCTCTACCCGTGGTTGCCGTAAGAGTCAGTTAAGGGATGTAATCCGGAAGATGGGCAGCAGCGTCTTTCTTGAACAATTACACCCAACTGCGCTCGCCAACCCGCCTGCCAAGCGTGGCGAGTATTGGCAAAACCCTCTCAGGGGGCCTATGTCCAGCAGTGGACGTCCTATGGCTGATGATGTGTGATGTGACGTATATTTTTTTTTACCGTCCGACCTCTAACAATTTCATACTACAATGAATACGTTCCATCCTAAAGCACATAAATCTTTAACAGTTTCATACTACGTTGCATAGACCTCTAATACTCGTAGTTCTATGTTAAGATGGCTAGCCCAAACATCGGTGATGCTTTCATAATTTGAACTAACCTATTCACTCTATTCTAATTATATGCGAGTGCACGTGATGAAAAGCTATGGATGTTCCCAAAGACACGTCAGTCTCTAAGCAGCGAAGCATGGCATAATTCATTACCCTCATTAACTCAGCCCTCATTACGTATTAATGCTAATCACTTTAACCGTTTTAAACGGGGTGCAGAGGTTTATGCTTTACGACTATTTTGAAGGTTGGATTTTATTTCACAGAGCCATGAATAGGAAATTTAGGCCACGTTGAAGATTTTAGCTGAGCAAGTTTTGCGGAGAGTGTTCCTATGAATGTAAGGTTCTGTCGTGTCTCGAAGAATGTCTGAACTAATTTAGGCTTAGTAATGATTACTAAGCTTGAATAGGCCTAATAAGCAATCATAATTATTATTATGTACCTACTCGAAATGGGGGTCGTTTTCACAGTGTGTTACTGTTATTTTTTTTTTTTTTTTTTTCGCGACTTTTTACCTAATTTCATATTCAATTTCGGTGTCGAGACCCTTGGTCCGTGGGGTCCTAGCGCTATAAGGCTTTTAAAGGAAATAGCAAAAAGGTTAGTCGACATCACAGGAGACCGAAGAGCTGGCAGCTACCTCGGACAATGAATTAGTCTAGCTATTCAAAGGGGGAACGCTGCCAGTATTTTCGGAACCTTGCCTGACTCCTTTTAATAATATATTTTAGTTATTATATATTTATTATTTATGAATATCATACTAAATGGTATATAATGTTAATAAAGTAAATAGTCTAATGGGTAATTACATAAATAAATATTATATTTCCTTAAAAAAAAAACAACTTGAAATTGACCACAACACACCTGATGTTAAGTGACGGTGTGGTCAAAGATGATAAAGCACACCTAGCCTGGAATGGGACTGACTCTCAAGTGAAGCTGCCGGAACACACCGTTAAATGCTTGGCGGCAGATTTTCAACTTGAGGGTGGTGGTTGAGGTGGTACTAGAAAGTACCCTACCACCAAGCTATGGTTTCCTCACGATATTTTTCACCGGCAGCTTAAGCTCATTGTTGGGGTTTGAACCCACGCCCTTCGGCATGCGAACCGACCGCGCTAACCACTGAGCTATCATCGCCACAAATTATTAATTTAATTATTGTTAATTATTATTATTTATTTTTACATTATTATTTTAACACTAACCTCAATGTCTGTTCTGTTTCTTTCCATCCAAAGGTTGTCTAGAATAAATCGCTCTATGCGATAAGGCCGCCGTTGTACGCCATATATTTATTATTCCATGTATTTTTTTTCTGTTTTCTTTATCTATTTTTTAGGTTTTGTATGTTTGGTGTATAATAAAGTTGTATTCTATTCTATTTACGCTTCATACGTTTGGGCAAAAGTCAACAAACTTTTTCTATGGAACAGTAAAATTATTTTTCGTGATTTCTAATTATATCCATAGTAAAAGTTATTCGTAATGAATTAATACCTACTCCAATAAAATATAATAAGCCCCTTTTGGCATAGTACACCCCAAGCTCATAGCCCTGTATTCACTCAAACGTATTACAGGAGTAGCCATCATTTAATACCTATTTCTGAACGCTTGTTAGCTATTCCCTTTTCGGCCATTTCAACATCAAAATGACGCCTACTGAATATTTAATAAAGAAATTCGACCGCCTCCGTGCAACTTCGAGACACTTCGTAAAACTTCGCGAAAGATCGGGCAAAGAGACGAGATAAGTGTCACTTTCATGAGACATGGCATAATGCAAGAACGTGCTATGGCCGAAGAAAAAAAAATAGTGTCACTTTTCTAGTCTTTTTTTTCTCTATTTTTGGTACGGCATTTTGTTCATTCTGCATATGATGGTCATTACTTTTCGTAGGACTGGACTTGAATGTGACTTTGACTGTAGCTAAAAGAGGTACAATGAAGAGCTGTAGAGCGTGTGTTCAATTCTCAATATGACAAACATTTATATAACGATTAAAATTTATTGTATTGGTGTTCTATATGTATTTTATGTATACATTTACAAAAAAAAAACTATCCGTTATCTGGATCGCATAGTACAAGCTTTGCTTAGTTAGGGTTAGATGGCGCTGTGTAAAATGTCCTACAATATTTATTTATTTAAAAATTTATTTTATTTATTTACTATCGAACAGCCAAGCGCTCTAAATACACCGCTTCGCAGTTGATATTCCAATAACACAATCTAAACGGCTCGATTCTACCGTCTTCGTATGAACCGCTAAACATTGGAATTCGCTGCCGGAGTGGGTGTTCCCCGATAGACACAATCTGAGTGCCTTCAAGATCCGAGTGATTGATCTCTTCTAGGCAAGCGTGTTCCATCGTAGACTGTTCACTTAACACCAGGCGAAATGGAGGATAAACAAGCCAATTTGTAATTTAAAAAAAATACAGTCATGGGGGACTGCCGACAGAAGTAATAACTTAAAAAAAATTACAGTTTTACTTACAGTTTGGCGGGAGCGCGGATAGAGTCGTGTTGCCCCGTTGTATTGTTTTCCAAAACTAGTGTTTTTTTGAGTGTTTATTTATAAAAATAGTTGAGTTTTATTCATAAAGTGTGGGAAAGTGATATATAGTGTAAAGTGATGTCATAAAATTAAATGTAATTTAATCAATCATCACTTCTAAGTGTAATTGTACTTATTGTTAGTTGTGATAGTTTATTTTGCATGCCGAAAGGTCAAGTATGGAGATCTTTAATGTAGCCTATACATCTATAACTGTACCCATATTTATGCAATAAATGAATTATGAATTATGAATGTCATGAAACATGACTTTTCATGTTGCTTCCAAAACTCCATCTACACATACATGCATGTATCATTTCTCTTTACATAATTTATGCACGATCAAATTCACATGCCGAGTCACGGCAAAATAGGAAAACTAAATCAATAAAATAATTATCTATAACATCAATGTAACCCTCAGATATGTAACCCTAGTTTTAGTGAATAAATTTCATTTCATTTCCATCGACGCTTATAGTAAAGTCGCCCCTACTTTATTAAAGCATGACTAGACTTGACTAAGACTGGATGGACTCTGACTATAAAGATAAAGAAGCTGAAAATGAAGACTGCACACAAAATACAGAAACATTGAAACTGGCAGAACGCACAGAGTGCGATGCCAAGAAGAAAGAGAAAAAAAAACTTCAAATAGTGTGTTGTTTACTTATCTTAGTGTTTCAACTATACAAATAAAACAAAAAACTACACAGAAAATTTCATTACATTATATTTTCTTAAAGAACACAAGTAAAATAAAAGTAACCTAATATGAAAAGAAAGATCTACAAAAAAAAATGCCATGCTGAGTTTCTTGCCGGAGTCTTCTCAGTTGAAGTGTAATTACGAGCCGGTGGTAGATTTAAACATGTAACTTAACGTTCATAAGTGCCTTACCAGGACCTAAACTGAATGAATGACTTTTTGATTTTGATTTTGTAATTATTAAAACGTTTATTCAAATACTTACTGTGCAGACACAGAATAAACAGAATACCTATGGGAATGCTCTTACCTATGGGACGGCACTACCAAGTGTCAGCTTGAGGCTCTGAACTCGATCGAGAGACGTGATAGGAAAGTAATAGGCAACGACACTCTGGCCACGTCTCAATTGCAAAGCCTTGAGCACCGACGTAAAGTTCCTTATTTATCTGTCTTCTATCGGATACACTTTGGAGACCGTGTCTTGGCATTGCATAATTTAGTTATACCTGCCTCTTTTTATACACGGCCAAAGCGTCATCCAGACATGGTGGGCATCCCCCACGTACGGACAAAACACTTCGATTCCGATTCCACATTCTTCGTGCGTACGAATTCTCTGCCGGCGTCTGTTTTTCCCGCGAAGGAAAATTTGGGCGTCTTCAAATCCAGAGTAAATAGGTTTTTTCCAGGTTAGCGTGCTTCCTCTTAGACTGCACCCTGCTTAACATTAGGCAGAGCGTTGTCAAACGTAAACCAATAACGGTATTTAAGGAATTTCGGCGGTGAGCGTCGTGTCGCCCCATTGTATTATTTTTTTCTAAAACTAGTGTTTTTTTCGAGTTTTTATGCATAAAAATAGTGGTGTTTTATTTATAAAGTGCCGAATTACAAGCGCGAGTGTGGAAGAATGATATAATGTGGTTAAACATGACTTTTCGTGTTGCTTCCAAAACCCCATCCAGAAGCTTATAGTAAAGTCGCCACTACTTTACTAAAGCATGATTTGATTTGACTGGGACCGACTGGACTTGATCAAGACTAGACTTTGACTGTAACTATAGATGATAAAGAAGCTGAAAAATGAAGTCTACTCACAAAATATAGAAACATTGAAACTGGCAGAATACACAGAGTGCGATGCCAAGAAGAAAAAGAAAAAATTTGCGTCCAGCAGAGTCGTAAGTTAAATAATCTAGATATTTGTATCAACTCGACGCACGTGTATGGAAGAGGTTATTATGGCTGCCGGTGACTTGACATTGACAGATTTTGTTTTGGTATACCATTGCTTTTTTAGACACTGAAAGTAGCCCTATACAGCCTACTGTGTGACGTCATTAGAGGTCAATTAAAAGTCAAGTTTATTTTATGTATTTTATTAAAATAAACCCCATCTCATGATTTAAAGAGTTTTAAACGTAAACATAATGTACAGGAATGTAATACTTCGAAATGGTTTTAGAATCAGTACAGTTTTTTTTTTCTTAACATACAGAATTACCTCCCACTATAAAAGCATATTTAGAAACGTATGTATGCACATTAATACTTGACTATGGTATAGTAGCGATATCTACATTTACTTTGTTAGAAACAAACCTCAATATTCATAAATTTTAAAACCATTCCACTGCAGTGTCTATTCATTTACAATATTATTCCCTTCTTACGTCGAGTTTTATCACGTTTTATCTAAGAAACAAAAGTTTTGTGTATTTTGTTATCGACTTTATTGCTTACGACTTTAAGCTTAGAATATAATGGCAATTTTATTGGGAAAGTTTGAATCGTGCAACTTTTCTTGCTTTTTTGGGTTAGGATCAATATCAGGGTGAGATTTGACTGTCCTGTTAGCTCGTTTCGTGGAGTAGTTCTGCGTCGAGACATGGGCGTGGGTTCGATTACTTTAGTGTATTTCCGCTTTAAACTGGACGGCCAGGTAAACGCCACCAAAACATCATCCGTACATGGTAGATATTCCCCATGTACGCACAAACCGTTTTGATTCAGCGATGATGGCTCAGTGCTTAGCGCGGTAGGTTCGCATGCCGAAGGGCGCGGGTTCAAACCCCAACAATGAGCTCGAGCTGCCGGTGAATGAAAACATCGTGAGGAAACCATAGCGTGGTGGTAGGGTAGTTTCTAGTACTCGGCTGGCTAGCTACCACCCTCAAGTTGAAAATCTGCCGCCAAGCATCTAACGGTGTATTCCGGCAGCCTTACTTGAGAGCCAGTTCCATTCCAGACTAGGTGTGCTTTACCATCTTCGACCACACCGTCACTTAATATCAGGTGAGCTGTGGTCAAACAACGCATGTCAGCCAACAAAAAAAAAATAACACTTTTTTTTTCGCGCAGCAAGGTTGCAACTCTTTGCCGAAGTCTGTGTCCCTTGTTCCCTGTTAGTACAATATGGGTATCTTCAAATCTAGAGTAAATAGGTTTCTTTTAGGTAACCGTGCTCCATCTTAGACCGCACTACCGCTTAACATCAGGCAGAGTGTAGTCGCGAACCTAATTATAATATTTAAAAAAGCGTTTAAAGCGGAAATACACTAAATATATAACTATTGAATACCTTAAAATGAACTTCCGCAAAGTAACGTCTGAACCAATAAATCAGGATTAAGCCTGGTCATCTCATAGTAAAGTACTTAGTGGCGACTTTACTATAAGCTTCGATGAAGTTTTGGAAGCAACACGAAAAGTTGTTTCCCCACTTAATATTACTTTCAAACACTTAAAAAATCCTTCCTTCTTTATAAACAAGGTAAATAAATAAATAAAAATCGTAGGACATTACACACAGCGCCATCTGACCCCAAACTAAGCAAAGCTTGTACTATGGAAGTCAGTTAAGTGATATAATATTTATCTACTTTTTTTTGTAAATACATACAGAACACTCAAACGCAGAACAAACATTTGACAATAATAGACAATAGACAATATTTTATTATGACATAAAACAAATTTCTTAGACATTAACAAAATAGGTAAAAAGAAACAAAAGAAATAACAAACAAAGATAAAACAAAACCAATTGTTTATACCAATAAAAATTTACCCAGGGTGGGAATCGAACCCACGCCCTTAAAGCAAGTTAACTACCAATGAGCCAACAGGGCTCTAAGGTCAGATTCCCAACTTCAGAGATATTATGATTTTTTATTTCTTTTGTGCACAATAAATATCTATCTAATCACAAAACTTTTCGATTTTTTACCTATAATAAAACTTGGTTATTTGTCACATTAATACGACTTGGCTGGCTCACCTGACAATAAGGCCAGCAGTCAGCCAGCGCAGCAGCCCTAACTTCAAGGACTGGTACAGGGACCGTTGTAATTAATTGCCAACCCTTATTTAGGGAAAGGTCAACGGCGTCGTGTTATTTCTTAACTTTGTCAAAATTAGTTGTAATATTTATATTAGGGATAAAAGAAAGGAGGCGAGCTTGCCAATTTTTTTTTTAATGTAACAGTAATGCGACGAACGATACGCTCTCCTGATGTTAAGAGATAACGCCTGTCCATGACCATTGCAGAGATACACAGAACTTTGAGTAGTAAAACAAAGTCCAGAGCATCGCTGCCTTGGCGCTCATTACTTTGAGACTAGATGGTTAGTCTCAATAGCCCTGTAATTTCGCTAGCTGCGGTACCCTTCAAACCGGAACACAGTAATGTTAACACACTACTGCTTAGCGGCAGAATATCTGGTACTGCGGTGGTACCTACCTAGACGACCTCCTGCTAAGGAAATCTACCACCAATGTTGTTGTTACCCTCTATTAATATTGGTATCTATATTTGTAAAGTAGGATAGTGTAGCCTGTCTGTCCGTGGCAAGTTTTCCTTGTGATAGCGTTTCGTCCCTGTAACACCAGCTATCACTTATGGCGGCGGAGGCGATGGAAGGATGCTTGTAATTATATTATAAAGGTTATTGCTTACATTTTTTTACAAGGTTTTTTGAAATTGAAAAATGTCTTAGCGCAGAAAATCTTTGTGGTCAGACGAATAGCTGCCTGACCAACAAGGAAGAAATAGATCATATCTTGTTAATTTCATCTTTATTATAAACTATCAACCCGCCCCGGCTTCGCATGTTATGCTATTCAAATACCTATATCTTTTTTTTTCTAAAAATTACAAACAGGCTTACGTTTGACCATATCGTAATATAGGCATTTAAAATGTTATGGTGAAAAAAGAAACTCATACGCATGCATACATACATACAAAACCGGCCAAGTGAGAGTCGGACTCGTGCACAGAGGGTTCCGTACCATTATCTATGAAAAAGGCAAAAAAACGCGTTTGTTGTATGGGAGCCCCCTTACCCTTTGGGTACGGAACCCTAATAAACCCTAAAAACATCACACTCCTTATTGAGCAGTCATGTAATAAGTAAAAATCGCTTTTCCGCATCGTCCACAGGACTTTGAATACACCCCTGAACAAAATGTTTACAATAAGAACGGAAAACTCTATTAAGACCTCTGAGAAATCCTCAGGGATAGTTCAAAATACTCAGCTTTTACGGTTTTATCTCAAACTATCTACATTTGTAAGAAATTCCGCACTGAGACGTTTCAAGCGGAATGGTTACAACTGTAACATGTAAGTAAGTGTCGTATTTCTAAGTAGATAAAGTTCTAAGTGGTATGGTTCTCTGAATGGTATACGTATAGTAGATATAGACAATCTAGCTTAAATATATGCTATAAAGTATGGTCCGTAATTTTCCGAATCACGAATCCGTAATCACTTGAATATTGTTTCACGTGAAGGAATTCTCCGATTTTTCACTAAATAAATAATTTTTAAACTACGCCCCGAAGCGTTTAGTCCTGTTAAACTTATTACACCCCTCTTTTTACGGAGGTTAAAAATATATTAAAGGCTAGATCCAGAAGTTTGATTTTCAACCTTAAGGCAAAGCTTCCATAGAGTGGTACCGTGAGGCGAGGTTCCATCACGCCGTAAGGCGATCAAATTAAAGTAATTACTCATACGTACAAGTAATGAATGGATCTAGAACGCTTCGGGGGCTGACGTCGGCGGTGCTCAATCACCGAGCTGGCATTTGGATTAAATATGCTAGCGGCTGTGTCTATACACGGAAAGGAAAAACTTCTTCATCATGAGATCAAAATAAAGACAAAATACTATGTAATAATACAAATGAGGGTAAAGCTTATATACATAAGTATTCAGTGTCTCTCGGACTATTTCAGAAGGTAACCTGCAAAACTGCTGATATAACCGCGTTATTATACCTAGATTTTGAATCTAAATCATAAATCTAGGCGTGCTGTGACCTTCGTCAAACGCTAAGTATCTGAGTTCAGGGCTGAAATAAAACATACTTAGTTTTTATGTAGGCTTATTCTTATTCAAAGTGGGGGCGATAAGTCCTGCACCGACGTTCCACTTGGGGTATTTTGTACATCTACCCGAGCTAACCCAACTCCTTGAAGTATCGGAGCGAGGCTCTGGACCGCTGGCATAGTAGCTCCAGTGAGTTGGGTGACAAAATGACAATGAAGACGAGAAGCAAGCAAGGTGTTCTGGCGACATGGATAGCGAAGCAGCTTCATGCAGCCTAGTAGCAATTCTAGTACTTTCTGTGGCTTTGGAATGCAAAAGCACATGCTCTACAGTTTCATTCCCTTGCAAGCAGCCACGGCATAGCGGACTACCCGTGGCTCCCACTTTAAAGAGGTGACTATTCAAGTTGCAATGTCCCGTTACGAGGCCTTCTAAGAGACGAAGGTCTTGTCGTTGCAACTTCAATAGATTCTGAACATGTAGGCTAATTGTTTTTCTTAATATAATGAATTAAAGTTTTTGAACAGTGGAACAGTTTATGAAAATAGGACCGATTCGGAACTAATATACAAACATTGCAAGTTAAATAAAAGTTGTATCAAGTTGAAAAGTTTAAAAAAATTAAAACCCGATGGATTAAAATAGCTATAATTAAAGGAAAAAAACTTTTTATACAAATGTATTATTCCTCATTAAATTTAAACATATACCTACCTAACTTATCAGGGCAAGCGAGGCGAGCTCAAACACTGTTTTTTTTATTAACGCATTGTTATTCGCGTCAAATATCTGCAATTTTTTTTTTCTAACCCCTTCGCCTTTAAAACACTTCGGTTTTTAGACGAATAACGATACCTTAACTGTCGAAATCCATTCAACCGTTGTTTGGATGATACGAGGTAATAAAGAAATTTACATATGTAGGTCCATAGAATATACTCGCGAAAAACCCCACCCTTCCTTGGCAGTCACTTAATTGTTACGAACGAACCATAAATAATTTTTAACCAAAATTTTTGATAAATATTGAAACAAAGCTTCTAAAACATTAAATAACTCTTATCCGCTCACTCGAAAGCTTAAAGTATCTTCGTATTTTTTTTTCATTCACAGGTTTCTTCGACCGAAACAAATTAACCTGCTCCGGCAACTCTTGAAGGAAAGTAACTGAAGGGAGAAATACGAAATACTGACTGTGATTGAAAACACGGGAAATGTAAGGAACCAACCGGTGGCTTTGAATTTACCGCCAGTTCCATTTATTGCCGACATTTTTTTAAATGAAATAAATTATGTCTGTTGTTGTAATGGCGCCGGCAACAGGGTGCAAGAGAGGTGTCAGGAAAGGAAATACATAAAAAATAATTTGTCTCAACTGTTACAGAGATCGTGATTATTTATTATATACGAAACGATTTTTGTAATATATATCTGAGCACAATGTAACTGAATAGATTCACGGCACCACAGTTTTTCCACAACTAAAACAAATACATAAAATACATAAATACATATTTATAGTGCCCCTGGTATTGCAGATATCTATAGGCGACGGTGATTGCTTACCATCAGGCAATCCATCTGCTTGATTGCCAACAAAAACATTAAAAATTCTGCTATTAATTATTATAATTGTCCTTATAGCAACAAGGGTATTGAAATAAATTATTTAAAATTGTCCCGATCCAGAATTACCCGAATCGGTCCTGAATTGGACAATCCACATTTGACCGCTTCGCAACCGGGTCAAATTAAAAATTAATAAAGTAACAAAAATAGTTCGCTCTAAACGGAACCAGAATAACCTCCAATTAAGTTAGGGCTGCCCGGGAACTGGGTCAAACGCTTATCGTTCTTACACTCCATAGCGAGACCCGAGATTTGATGTACCTATAGCATAGGAAAGGCGACAGTTTCAGGTGAACATTTTCTAGTATTTCCAGTAAAGGAAAACATCGTGAAGAAACCAACATTTATGCCTCGAGAAGAAATTCAATTACGTATGAAATATTACTTTCCCGATGCCTAGTTGTGGGAATTAAGTATTCTATAGCTTACATAATAATATACATCCACATATTCATGAATTGCAGGCATTCTATAAGTTCGATGACGTTATGAATTCAAAAGTCGTATAATTTTTATTTTACATTTTGGATACATAATTAAGTTTCGGATGTATGGGATATCGTCAGAAAATTTACATTATCCCGAGTGGTTCTGACTATATTTTTTTATAACTAATTTATTAGTGGGCATTTGTGTATTTTTAATTTTCTTAAATAAGCTCGTTTTATGAACTTTCGTGACTTGAACAAATATATTTATCACCGGTACTTAATCGAGCACAAAATACTAAGAAATTAGTTAAAATCAGTGGGCCTATGTCCAGCAGCAGACGTCCTACGACTGAGATGATGATGATTTACTTCGACGTTTCGGCCATCTTGCAAAAATTAGGGTGTTTAAGGTATTCACCACGGTATACGTCACTGACCGTATCAGCAGACCGTTCGTGGTACGTCAATCATCAGGATTCCATGACGATTACCTAAATCCATCTTCCCTGTTGAAAATGCGATGTTTTTTGCGATGCGATGATTTCAACCGCTTCACGAACCATTCCTGAATAATAATGTCGTTTATTGGAGAGGATTTTCGGATCGTGAAGCTCTATTCCCCCTTCGAGCAAATTCTCAGCTTTTGGTGTCTTGTGTTTGACCGCTGCAATGTAGTATTTTGTGTGCGATTATGTCCCGGTAATAAACATAACTAGCCAAAAGCTGAGCTTTGTGAGGGCTCGCGTAGTTTTTCTAACGGATAATAATGTTTAAGACAGTTTTTTTTTAAATTGATTTTAGTTCTGTTGCAGCGATATTATCTCTTTGGTTTTCTAACAGATGGCGTTAGTAGTACAATAACATTCTATCTAATTAATACAAAATTGCTAATGTTAATTTTTTTATGGTTATAAAATTGTAATTTTTTTTTAAAGATAACAAATTTAGATATGAAGTTAAATAACTATGTTAAAGCACAAATCTAAAGGCGTGATAGTTTTTCAGTAAAGTGTACCACAAAAATGCTCAGGTTGTGAGATAGTGATAGGGCTCGATTCGCTCGCCCTGATTATGTATAGATTGCATACATGTATATGTGATCTACATTTAACCATACACTTGGTTGTTGATAAGCAATGTTTTGTAAATTATATCGAAGAAACCCTACTGCCTTACAACTTACAACTTTCATTTTAGGCCATATTTCACCACTCAAACAAGGAGCGGCTTGGCCGGTTCTCAATTCTCAGTTCTCGTGAGTCATTGTTGAGTTTATTCATCGATATTGTATTGTAAGGAGGTGTACTTACAAGTCAACAAACAGTATAGATAAGCGGTGTATCGCTTGTCGTCTATACATTTTGGCAGGTCGCCAGCTATGACTGCAGGTTTATTATGGAAGTTCATGTCTCAAGGTGCTAAGCGCATTGCAGTGTCACGACAATTTCTGGTAGGTTGTACTAAAAATGGGTCGATGTTGGCCCGGGTTGGAGACACGTGAAAAAACTGTAGATTTCTTTAACGCTAGTACAAAACACGGTTTTATAATAAAAACCAAATGCTTTATACTTTTATTAAGTAAATTTGACTGTCCTGTTAGCCCGTAGTAGTATCTCTACTTCAAGAGTGTGGGTTCAATTTCCATCCAGCACAAATATTTATTTGACGAATTATTTGATAAACGTTTATTCTGTCTGTATCGTATATATTTACAAAAAAATAGGACTTTTTACACAGCGCCATCTAGTTTCAAACTAAGCAAAGCTTTCATTATGGGAACCAAATAACGTGTATTTTTTTAAAATGAATATATTAAGAATAAATTATATGTGTATTCTCTCAACTACCCTTATAAAATAAAACCGAAATATTATGAGTATTTTCCGTTCAAACTGTACGAAATTGGAAAGCTTTGGGGTTGAATAAATAAAATTAATCGCTTTTGATGATGGCTTCATATATCAATCGATACGATCTGCAGCCGATAGGTACTAATTAGTCAATTATGGTGCCATTAATTAAACCATTATTGGAATGGTTAGTCTGAGATTATTCTATTAGATCTTCTATTCCACTGCCTTGTTAGCTCTTTTGGTAAAATTTCTATTTCTATAGCTGTAGGTTGTTGGCTCAATTCTTACCAGAACAAACAATAATGAAACGATTTATTTTTTATGGCTGACAAGCTAGGTGTTTGACCACAGCTCACCTGATGTTAAGTGATGGTGTGGTCGAAGATGGTAAAGCACACCTAGCCTGGAATGGGACTGGCTCTCAAGTGAGGCTGCCGGAACACACCGTTAGATGCTTGGCGGCAGATTTTCAACTTGAGTAGTAGCTAGCCAGCCGAGGACTAGAAAGTACCCTACCACCACGCTATGGTTTCCTCACGATGTTTTCCTTCACCGGCAGCTCAAGCTCATTGTTGGGGTTTGAATCCACGCCCTTCGGCATGCAAACCTACCGCGCTAACCACTGAGCCATTATAGCTACAACTTTCTATCTTAAGGTTGCCTGAAAGAGATCGCTTTTAGCAATAAGGCAGCTAGTTGTTACGCCTGTTAACCAAGTTTATTTATTCTGTATTATCTAATTTGTGTGCACAATAAAGAGTTAATCAATTAATAAATCAGTTCTTCAATCTTTCGGTTAGTCTCTTTAATTTCTTGGTTCAAACATTTGTATATTTGCCCAAAGAAAATATTCCGGAGGAAGTAAGATACGTATTGTCTAACCTAATCTAGCCCGTATACATTCAGTAGTGTAGGTCTTACAGTCTCGTCGTAAAGTTTCATCACCTATTGGCTATTTATATTCCACATTAGTCATCAGCTAAGCGATTGACCTAGTGCCTAAAATAAGCCTACAATATATCGTGGGTAGCAACCGATATTATTGACCGTGTATTTTTTCATGGTTGATAAGTGACGTTGTGGTTGAAGATGGAATGTATGCAGGTAGCTTGGAATGGAACTAACTTTCTGCTGGAAAACACTGCAAGATTGCGTTTACGTGACTTGATATAAAATCGTACCCAAAACCAGATTAAAAGAATAAAAGTTAAGTAAAAAAGTAGTTTAAAAAAAAAACGTTATGTGATGTGTGTATCCATGTGAATTTGTGTACATTTTTGAACACTTAGAAATTTTCATTTCCGTGTTTCAAGTCCTGACTCAAAATAACGAATTATTTTGATCCTTTAGCTATCGAGGGGTGTTATTACATATTGTACGTAGTTTGGTAGGCTAGGTGATTGACAGCAGCTCACTTGATGTTAAGTGACGGTGTGGTCGAAGATGGTAAAGCACACTTAACCTGGAATGGAACTGGCTCTCAAGTGAGGCTGCCGGAACACACCGTTAGATGCTTGGCGGCAGATTTTCAACTTGAGTGGTAGCTAGCCAGCCGAATACTAGAAAGTACCCTACCACCACGCTATGGTTTCCTCACGATGTTTTCCTTTACCAGCAGCTCAAACTTTGTTGGGTTTTGAACCCACGCCCTTCGGCATGCGAACCGACCGCGCTAACCACTGAGCTATCATCGCTACTTAAACTTTAAACTTTTTTTTAACTTTATTTGGAACTAAATCTTCATTAATATCATTTCTGCACAACTAGTCGAAACAAAGTTGAACTGGAATAATCAAAATATTCACTACGACTTTAATTATACGATTAATTTACATTTCCCAAATAGTTTTCGGACTAAAATTAAAAACAATAGAGATAAGACAACACAGGACCGCTCGTGGCTCCCGCCCTACGCTCTGTTTACAATGTTCACGATCGTATGATTCACAACTTGCCTCAACGAGGTTTGACGACTGTTTACTGGTGGAAAAGTGACCATGCTTTGTTTTTACTGCGGGAACGCGAGTTTGGCATATTATACATATATCTTAATCTAATACCTTTAAACGAGCAATTCTTGTATATATGTATACTAGCGGTCCGCTCCGGCTTCGCACGGGTATAAACCTCAAAAATAACAGTATTTCTTCACTATTTAATGGATATACATATAAACCTTCCTCTTCAATCACTCTATCTATTAAAAAAAACCGCATCAAAATCCGTTGCGTAATTTTAAAGATTTAAGCATACATAGGGATATAGGGACAGAGAAAGCGACTTTGTGTTATACTATGTAGTGATATACATATAATCTGAATCTCGGAAACCGATTTTGATGTAGTATGCAGGGGGTTTCGGGGGCGATAAATCGATATAGCTAGGTTTCATTTTTAGAAAACTTCGTTTTATCAGTATTTTCAGCCGAGCAAAGCTCGGTCATCCATGTACTTTATAATAGGGTAAACTTTACTTGCTTTATGATTAGCCTGTGTGTCAATCCAAAGAAGCTATTTGTATTCCGAATTTAATCCAAATGCCGTGAAGAAGTGATAGGCTTACAGATAATCTCTTACACTTATGTGTGATAATGTTAGTTCTACGAATTATACTTTTTGTAGCAAATAACATGCTAGAAGTACCTACTAGAAAGTAGCCTATGTTACTACTACCATCGCACATTACCTTAGACCGCATCATCACTTAACATCACAGATGACGGATAAACGCAAACCTATTTATTATTACAGATAAAAATAGGCATCATGTTATGGCTTCGGCACGATGTTTTTTTTTCTCACTGGTAACTCAAGTTTTTTGTTTGGATTTGCATCCACTTTCTTTGGCGTATGGTCCGGACACGCTAACCACTGAGCTGTCATCCATATATAAATACAAAAAAAATATTTAATCTCTACCAAAAACAATTGAAATGATTTTTAGAGACTATTTTTTTTTCAAATGTAACAGAACACGGGTTTTGGACAAAGCTGAAGAACCGATTTTTTTCTATCTAATGTTTATTTAAAGAATAACAATAAATATTCTTTAAGAACCTTAATAGCTGTGCCATCATTTCTATTCATCCAAAGCTTGTCTGGAAGAAACCGCTCTAGGCAATAAGGCTGCCATTGTACTACAATATATTAGTGGATGTTTTTGTTTTGTTATTATTGTTGTTTTTTTATATCTTTTTTGCCGTGGTGGTGCCGGCGCGCGGCGTAAGAATTGTACCCCACCTTCTCTATCCGTGATTGCCGTAAGAGTCGGCTAAGGGATGTAATCCGGAAGATGGGCAGCAGCGTCTTCCTTGAACAATCACACCTAACTGCGCTCGCCAACCCGCCTGCCAAGCGTGGCGTGTATTGGCAAAACCCCCCCAGGAGGAGGCCTATGTCCAGCAGTGGACGTCCTATGACTGATGATGTATGATGTATGTATACCTTTTTTAGGTTTTTTTTTTGTTATAATGTATGTACATATGTATTTGGTGCACAATTAAATTATATTCTATTCTATTCTAAAGTGTGTTTAAAACAGAAATGGCCAAAGTAGCGACGAATATAACCAGCATTTCCCTTGATAAACCAGACATTAACAAAGTATTATATCTACTCACTGTTCATTGTAATCTATTTAAAACAATCCCTCTAATTCCGGAATTCATGGTCACTATACACGTAGTAACTGACAGTTAATCTGCGACACTGGCCGGTCTCCAAGTGATTTAAAATTAATAAGAATTAACTGTTCGCAGGAATTGGGAAAGGTAAAGAACCTAGTTAGCTTTCTTTTCGAAACTAATCAACGTATCTCAGTTCACTTCTGGATAGCGATGATAGCTCAGTGGTTAGCGCGATCGGTTCGCATGCCGAAGGGCGTGGGTTCAAACCCCTACAGTGAGTTTAAGCTGCCGGTGAAGGAAAACATCGTGAGGAAACCAAAGCGTGGTGGTAGGGTACTTTCTAGTACTCGGCTGGCTAGCTACCACCCTCAAGTTGAAATCTACCGCCAAGCATCTAACGGTTTTTTCCGGCAGCCTCACTTGAGAGCCAGTACCATTCCAGGCTAGGTGTGCTTTACCATCTTCGACTACACCGTCACTTAACATCAGGTGAGCTGCGGTCAAACAGCTAGCCTGTCAAGCAATAAAAAAAAGACATGCTAAGGCACACTCACTGAGTTTCGAAATAGCCTCATCCCATTATGGGAACAAATTCAAAGACATTCATTAAAAAAAAAAAAAAAAACTTCTTCGATCTGTTTTCTTTAGATTTACAGCTAGTAAATAATGAAGACAAATAGATCCGACGATTAAGGCCACTCTATTCTCTCCTCGTAAAAGACTCCTTGACACACTATCCGTATACAACTAGTGTTAAGGTCGACTTTTCCACTTTGATCTCGATATTTAACAAGACGGGATTATGTCAGACAAGGTTATATATAATTAGGAAAGTGAGTATATCTCTTACAAAGAGGGTTCTGTATATAAAAGTACATTATACGTATCTTGTTAAAACATTATGCGTGTCTTTTACATCAGGTCCCTGATTCTCTACCACGCTATAGAAAACGTAGACATATCTATATTCGTTCACAAATGTCCTAGGTGAAAATCGTACCCACGCCCGTTACTAAACACCGTCGCACCGACTCGTCAAGTCGGAGAGGTATACATGACATTCCAGGGCGTGCGGTATACAACATTATCCCACTTCCGTTTGGAATGCACCTTCCACCGCGTACTTTAGAAGCAAGCTAAAAACTTAGTTACCAAAGACATTGTTTTATGACTTTGATATTTTTTTAAACTGAAGAGATTGATGAAGTAATAATTATATTATTGGTACATTTACTTGGTGATACATCTTCTTAGATGGAGGTCATCTAGCTACCACCGCAGTACCACATATTCTGCCGCCAAGCAGTAGTGAGTAAACATTACTGTGTTCCGGTTTAAATGTTTTAAGACTAACCATTGCAAATCTTAAAGTAATGAGCGCCAAAGCAGCGATGCACTAGTTTTAGTTTTGTTACTCAAAGTTCCGAGTGTCGCTGCAACGGTCATGGAGTATATATATTACCATAAAGAGAGCTTCTCGATCGTTTTATTTTGATATTTTTGATATGAATTGGAATATAACTTTGGTGTTATCAATAAAAATATTGTATCGTATTGTACTGTATACATTCTTGAAGCAGAAATATAATACACATGTCAGTCAATGCAAGTAGGGTAGTAATTATAGTGCCTTTCTCTAGCAATACATACATACACATACGCACACACTCTCACACACACAAATTCATACCTCACATATTGACACCCAAGCTTGTTTTTATTTTTTATATATATTATGTAAGTTAAAATTATTATGCAATTGAGACTGGAACGAAAGACACTAGACTTCGCGACACAGGTTTTCCTAGTGTGAAGTTAAGATCAATGTACAATATAGGCTTTAAGGTTTTATGAATAATAATAAATAAATAGATTATCTCAGTTTGAGCGGAGCTTTCCTGCTGAGTAAGCTTCACTTCGCACGGTTCGTTCACTTCACTTCGTTGTGAGTATCCTGCATGGAGTGTTGTCCCTCATGTCATCTCTTGCGACGTCAAACCATCGCCGCTTTGTCCGGACAGGACGTCTCTAGAGATTACATGGTTCAGTACCTGATTGCCGACATACTCCGTCGGTCAGCGGAGTACAAGGCCCATCCACCTCAATCTACTTTCCTGCAGCTTGTCCGATACGTCCCTCACTCCAAAACTGCCGCGTAGTATAATAAAAATAAATATCGTAGGATATTACACACAGCGCCATCTGATCCCAAACTTAGCAAAGCTTGTGCTATGGAAGAACTGATAGAATACTTAAATACTTTTTTTTTGTAAATCCATACTGAACTAACATTTGTTTATACCACAAAATGATTGTTGTGTTTGGGAATCGAACCCACACCCACAATTATTGTATACTAGCGACCCGCCCCAGCTTCGAAAAGAAAGATCCACAAAAAAAAAAACCTTGTTGAGTTTCTTGCCGGAGTCTTCTCAGTTGAAGTGTAATTACGAGCCGGTGGTAGATTCAAACATGTAACTTAACGTTCATAAGTGCCTTACCAGGGCCTAAACTGAATAAATGACTTTTTGATTTTGATTTCGCACGGGTAGTAAGAATGGATATAGTAACCAACGCGGACTTTTTTATAGATCTATAAAAGAGGAATATCCCACCATGCATTGTTTAGTTATACCTCAAAGGGATTAGGCAGCGTTTTCGATGAAAGCTGGCTCCCAGGTGGCTTGACTTTTCCGAAACTTCCAACAATTATCATCATATTTCAACCAATTTATACAAAACGATGACTAATTAAATACATAAACCTTCCTCTTGAATCTATTGATAAAACTCGCATGATAATCCGTTCAGTAGTTTTTAAGTTTATCCCGAAAAGACAGGCGGCGAACGATTTTGTTTCATACTATGTAGTAATTTAGATAAAATAGTTATTTTTTTATTCCTCGCGATACGTGGAACCCTAATATCGCCAGATGAGCTATAAATATCGAACATTAGATTAGAGGCAGGAAATTGATTTTAAAAGTGATGATCAAATAAAATGGTGTTTGATGTTTTTTACGATTTTACTGGCATTTCTACCTACGGTGAATCATTTTAGATTTTTTTTAAAGATGAGTCAACGCTTTGATTTTAAAAATTGTCTATTAAACAGATGTCTCGGGAAAGTGATCGTCTTGAAACTTAAGACGCTCCACAGAATGACTATAAAAATAGTGACTTTAAAAATGAAGTGAGCAGAGAAATGGAGTGACAGTACGAATGGGAGACATTTTCTTTACGTTGACTGGCTTTGTAATTGACCACTGTTTATCTGATGAAGACAAAATAAAATAGATCTACTAAAGAATTTCCTTAGGGATACAATATTATTTTATCTTTTTTCTGGATATCTTTGGCGCGTTTGCAAATTTCCGAGGCGAGTCACGTCTGTCTCTTCATTTAAATATGCTACAAGTATCTGAAAAGCCCACATACTATACTTAATAATGAATTTACTGATATTCTAATTGAAATGAATTCATGTATTCAATTGTTTTTTCTTTTTAATCCTATTTTAAAAGACTGGAGACAATTTTAAAAATCCTCGAAAATGAGAAAAGTGTATCCAATTTATTTTCACTTTTTATAGGTTTATTCCCATTATTACTAATTCGGTATGTAAAGAAAGAACTTTACGGATTCCAAAATCATTTCGAAATATTACAAGTACAAAATACAAATACAAATCCAAAATACAAGTACAAAATACAAATACAAAATACACATACAAAATACAAATACAAAATACAAATTCAAAATACAAATACAAAATATTTATTTACCAAAAATTTACAAACATAATGGTATTGTATTATAATAGTCCCCGCACTAGAGCTAGCCTGTATCGCGGGAGGCTGGAACCGATTACAAGACAAAATTATTTAAAAAACTTGTACTATTTGGACTATGTCATTTGATATTAATAAATTAATGAATTAATAAGCATGCAGAAAAGTACATATGTATGTGCACGAGGTGTGTGTGTGTGTGTGTGTGTGTGATTATTTTTAAGTTTATAACTTTTTAAACTATTATTACAAAGGTATGGATGACATGGTCAGATTTTGGTCGGCATTTCTATCAACTTTTAAAATGTAAAAAAGTAATTATAGTGATATAACTACAATAGTTGCACATAATTATGGTATTGCAAAGTTTTTTGTAGATATTGATGTGTCCTTTAATATTATAGAGCATTTTTTTGTTCTAACATCAATAGTTTACGCAACGCATGCGCGAAAGACATTTTATGGCATTTTTTTACACCTTGGGTTACATTATTGAAGTTCAGTAGGGATCTCTAATTTTTTCTAGTAATAAATATAGTTGATATTACTCAGGGATATTGTAGCATTCTAATGGTGAAAGAATTTTTGAAATCAGTCCAGTAGTTTTTGAGTATATTCGTTTAGAAAAATACAAATCTTTCCTCTTTATAATATTAGTGTAGATGTAGAAGTGTACATGACTGATCCGGAAGTAATCAAAGCAATAAATGCGCCAACGAACTCCCCAACCTTGTAGTACTTACCACTAACGTACAATGCGAGCCGATCGCCCCAGATGCCCTCAAAGGCCACCCAGCGCAAACAACCTGAACCTCTAAATCTTACAGCAGTTAAAACTTCACACGAGTTCATCGCACTGTTTATTTTCAAAATACCGATCGATAAGAGCGGATCAATACATAACTTATATCTTAATAGTATAATACAAAGTCGCTGGCCGCGTCTGTGTGTTTGTTCCTTGTTTCTTCTGAACCACGTAAACTATTTTGATACGGGTTTTACTGGTTTTTTTTAAGGAAGGTTTTTATGTAAACATAGCATTTGAAGCAATACTTCGAACTATGGGATTAATAATATGTAATTATATTATATAGACAACAAATAAATTCATAACAGACACACACATACGCACGTCCAGACACACTCACAAACAACACATACACGCACTCATATTGCCATAATTATTAGCTTAAATGTAGAGTACCTGGATGACCGAGCTTTGCTCGGTTTTTCATTGCCTCAAAACACGGATAAAACGACGTTTTTTTAAAAATGAAACCTAGCTAGATCGATTATCGCCCCCGAAACCCTCTGCATACTAAATCTTATTTTTTTTTTATGGCTGTCAGGGTTGGTGTTTGACCACAGGTCACCTGATGTTAAGTGACAGTGTGGTCGAAGATGGTAAAGCACACCTAGCCTGGAATGGAACTGGCTCTCAAGTAAGGCTGCCGGAACACACCGTTAGATGCTTATCGCAATCTGTTGCCAAGCACCTAACGATGTGTTTCGGCAACCTCGCTTGAGAGCCAGTTCCTTTCAAGGCTAGGTGCGTTTATCATCTTCGACCACACCGTCACTTAACCAGTTAACATCATGTGAGCTGTGGTCAAAGACCTAGTCTGTCAATCATTAGAAAAAATTGTCAATAAGACCTTTGCAATAAAGGTTACATTATATTCTTCACGCTGTAATTTGACAGATTTTGATAGTTTAGAATTGGTATCATAAACTTTCACATCAATAATATTACCACGACATTTCAAAATAGAATTTAAATTTTCTCAACTAGATAAATTTTATTTAAAATAGTAGCTAAAACTAAAATTTATCCATCCATCAAGATTTCAGTTTTTATTACGCTGTAATGTTTTAGGTTCGAAATTCACTATAATTGTTTACGTTGTAATGCAATACTATGATATTTTATACAATACTCAAGATTTTAAGATAATAAATATAGATCCATACAAAGTACCTCTTTAAGATACAATATTCCAATATATACAATAATTTGTTAACTATACTAGATTATATGTATTAATAATGAAAATATTTTTATCATTAACGTAGTCTGGAATTGTGACAAGTTTTTTTTTATATCAAAGTAATGAGACGAACGAAACGGTCTCCTGATGGTAAGAGATAATGCATGTCCATAACCATTGCAGCGATACACAGAACTTTGAGTAGCAAAACAAAGTCTAAAGCAGAGGTTCACAAACTTTTTTTTCTCATAATACACTTTCAAAATTTCCGGTGGACCCCCTGCAGCAAATTATCAATATATGGCATCAGTTTTGTTAGGAGTAACCGCAAATTTCCCCGTTCTATATTCAATCTGCTCCTTTTTTTGTTAAGTTGTGTAACACTTTGTAAATTTTTACGTTGTATTGAATATGGAATATGCAAGTTTTTACAAGTAACAGTCGCTGAGCTACATAAAATATTATCTACCTACATTGATATGTGAAGTCAAGCCAACATTTTAATTCTTCACTATCGAAACCAGATACATTTTCGTGCACCCCCACTTACGAATTGTGAACCCCCATTTTTTTTTTGTCACGCCAACGTCGAGACTCCCGTTGACCCACGTGGACCTGGACCACTTTGGGAATCAGTGGTCTAGAGCATGGCTGCTTTGGCGCTCATTACCTAAAGACTATTGATGGTAAGTCTCAGCAGCCCTGTAATTTCACTAACTGCAGTACACTTCAAACCGAAATGCAGTATGACGCCCAAGTCACGCGTCATTTGACGTAGCGAAATCACACCCCTCCCGCACCGCACTACTTCTACTACTAACGCAGGAACCTACTCAGTTAAACACTATGCCTGTAGCACAAATCATTGTTCAAGTCACGTCAGTATAGTATTGCAGGTATAACACGTAGTGAGTTTATACCTTAATATAAAGATATCTGTGAAGGTTATTCTATACTGAGGATGATCCCATTGACTGGCGAAGGTCGGGTTCAGGCAAACGATCACTTTTATGGATTTCTTTCAACGCGAGTGACGTGTAATATTGAAGCGTGGTAAGAAATGCGTCTTGCAAACTTTTTTAAGCTTGACAGGCTAGGTGTTTTTCAACATCTCATTTGATGTTCTTTTTAGGGTTCTGTACCCAAAGGGTAAAACCCTATTACTAAGACTCCGCTGTCCGTCCGTCTGTCACCAGGCTGTATCTCATGAACCGTGATAGTTAGACAGTTGAAATTGTCACATATGGTGTATTTCTGTTGCCGCTATAACAACAAATACTAAAATACAGATAAAATAAATATTTAAGGGGGCTCCCATACAACAAACGTGTTTTTGTGCCGTTTTTATAGATAGTGGTACGGAATCCTTCGTGCGCGATTCCGACTTGCACTTGGCCGGTTTTTTTTTAAAACTTCGACTTGAAAACAGATTTATTAACGTCGAGGTAAATAAACAAAACTAATTTCATAGTATTTTGTGCGCGATTAAGATCCGGTGATAAACATAAATTATAACCTGATGTTAAGTGACAGTATGGTCGAAGATACTCGAAGTAAACATACCTAGCCTGGAATGGAACTGGCTCTGAATTGAGTCTTTCGTCACACCGTTAGGTGCTTGGCAACAGATTTTTAACTTAGGGTCATGACTAGCCAGCAGAGTACTAAAAAGTACCTTACAACCACGCCTTCCTTACGATCTTTTCCTTCGCCGGCAGCTCAAGCTTATTGTTGGGGTTTGAACCCACGTGATTTGGCGTGAAAACTGACCACACTAACCACTGTGCTATCGTGCTATCTGTCATTTGGAGCAGCATAAAGTAGAAACAAACACATCCAAACTTTTTTACATTTTACACGGCTAAGAAAAGACTAACCATCAAATGTCTTAAAATAATAAGCGTCAAAGCAGCGATGACTTTGTTTTGACGGATCTTGTTTTGCTTCTTAAAGTTCTGTGTACTTCTGCAATGGTTATAGACTCAGATCAAGTTATAGACATGCATTATCTCTTACCATCAGGATAGCAACCCGATCGTCTCATTACTTTTACATTAAAAAATACTTTTTACATCATTAATATTATAAATTTGAAAGTTAGTTACTTCTTCAGTTTATAATGGCTTAACGGTTTTTTTTTTATGGCTGACAGTCTAGGTGTTTGACCACAACTCACGTGATGTTAAGTGACGGTGTGGTCGAAGATGGTAAGGCACACCTAGCCTGGAATGGAACTGGTGAATCTCAAGAAACTGAATCTCAAGTGAGGCTGCCAGAATGCACCGTTAGATGCTTGGCGGCAGATTTTCAACTTGAGGGTGGTAGCTAGCCAACCGAGTACTAGAAAGTACCCTACCACCACGCTATGGCTTCCTCACGATATTTTTCTTCACCGGCAGGCAGCTCAAGCTCATTGTTGGGGTTTGAACCCACGCCCTTTGGCATGTGAACCGACCGCGCTAACCACTGAGCTATCATCGCTACAAAATCTATCACTATTATTTTCTTGGGGGTAAGATATCCTTAGCAGATTTTCTAGGTAGGTCCAGATATTCTGCAGCCAAGTGTATAAGCATTGCTTTGTTCGGGTTTGAAGGGTACTGCAGCTTGCGAAATTACAAAGCTGTTGACACTAACCATTGCAATTCTCAAAGTAATGAGCGCCAAAGCAACGATGCCCTGGACTTAATTTGTTACTCAAAGTTCTGTGTATCGCTGTAAAGATCATGGGGATGCGTTATTTTTTACCCATCCGGAGAGTCTTGTACGACTCAATAATTTTACATTAAAAAAAAACAGTTCTAAATATCGACCCGTAAACCGCACTGAAAATTCCTGTATATTATTTTTGGTTCGTTGGTTTTTTCAAGATTGTGCCAATATCTTGTCACCCAGATGAAAAGAGAGAAAACTCGGGCTCCTGACAGGTGACAGGTGAAATTGATTGGTGCATTGAGATGGCAAAAATGCGTGAACAAATTAGCTTATTCTCTGATATTAAATTAGTGAGATTTATTTATTACTAATTATGAGATACTGTTGGTATTTATACATATAAATCTATCATATAAAATGCGGTTCAACTGTGTTTTATAATATAAAAAGAAGTCTACAATAGTCTACATGTTAATCTAGGTAATGAGCTATCTGTATGCCAAATTACGTTCTAATTCTAGCTTAGTCAATTTCGGCAGCTAATGAGAGACCATCTGCCTTCCAATCTGGAGGTCCCGGGTTCGAATCCCACAGCATGCACCTCTGTTTGTGTTATGTGCTTATTGTCGATAACTTCTACATAATTTTCATGTAAGGGACCTTTAAAAAAAAAGTTAAAAGATGTGTGAAGATTGTCTGCACTTGGCCAGCGAGGTGGACTAAGGCCTTACCCTTCTCACAATGAGGAGAGGCCACGCCCAGCAGTGGGCCAGTTTATATAAACAGGGCTGATTAGGATTCAAATTTCATCTGAGTCCGTCCCCTTTTCAAGTTGAAAAATTAACATACAAACTTTCTAGTTTATAATATTAGTGTGATGTCACCGGAGTACCGACTCTGTCTCATAAAAAAGTCTGGATTTCGATTCCCGACCAGAACTAATATGAAAGAAGAAATTACGGTAAAAAAATCTGTCCTACGTCCTTATTTATTGTTTTTATGATCTTTTTTTAATTGTTTATTTGTCTTGCCATGTGAAAAATTGCACGACTATATTTTCGCCCACCGGTTACATCAGGCCACCGGATTTGGCCTTCTTCTAAATGATGCGTAATAGTCGGAGGATCCGATAGAATTAAACGTCAGTATACGAATAAGTAAAACAAAAATCAATCAAGCTGAAGAGTTAAAAAAATCCAAAACCCGTCTGCAAATAAAATAGCTACAATTAAAATTAAAATCTTTTTAAACAAATGTATTATTCCTAATTAAGTTTAAACATATAAATTAAATGTATTTTTGTGATTCCCTTTTTATTTCCTTTATTTAGATACCCTACTTGATAGGTTTGGTTATTTTTTTTAAATAACGTATTACTATTTCGTGTAAAAAATCCACCATCTCGATTCTCTAAGGACTCTTGAGTTATTGAGACAAATCTAACGATACCTTAATTGTCGTAATCCATTCGGCCGTTTAGAAAATACGAGGTAATAAAGCAATTTACATACATACATACAAAATGCGCGTGAAAAACATAACCCTTCCTTAGCAGTCGGGTAAAAATAGTACAACGATATGATTAATCTAGACAGCCACCCGTAATGAGTAGTAAAAAGAAGACTCATCAAAAATAATAGTTGCCAACTCACAAATCAATATAACTTGTTTATTTCGTCGTAAACAATCGAAAGTTTCCAAAAAACCTTGTAAATATGTCGTAAGAGCTGTAATGATCTAATGGATAAGTGGGTCAGTGTTTGCGTCAACTGGCCAAGGTTCGATTCCTGTCACACACCTGCGCCGATACACTTATTTTTGGTGATTACGTAAAAGAAGTCATTACCTCAGTTTTATGTAACTACAGACGCATAAATTTTAAAATAAGCTGACTCCGTCTATCTGCGCGTCCTACCTTTAAAGACTTATATCGAAATGGGTAGATCTTTAAAAGTCGGCTAGGTAAGTACCACCGCAGTATCAAAGATTTCCCAACCAAGCAGTAGTGTGTAAGCATTACTATGTCCCATTTTGTAGGGTGCGGCAGCTAGCGATATTACAGGGCTGTTAAGACTAACCATCGAAAGTCCCAAAGTAAGGGCACCAATGCAGCGATGCCCTGGACTTTGTTTTGCTACTCAAAGTTCTATGTATCGCTGTAATGGTCATGGTCAGGCGTTATCTCATACCTTTAGGCAAATTTTCGACACTCGCAAGGGAATCAAAACCTACCTGCCGTGAACTTTAGAATCTTGAAATTTAGTACGAAGTAACATCTTATAGCACGGATAAAGGAAAAATTGCGAAAAACATAAATTACCAAAGAAAAAAATATACCATAACTTTTACTAATATACCTACAGGTTTGTACGGAACCCTCGGTGCGCGAGTCCAACTCGCACTTGGCCAGTTTTTTTTTTCTATTTTTATCATTACCGTTTGAAGTCATCGACAAAAGTCACGTAACTTAGAAAACATAGATATCCGTGCTGTGTTCTTCGAATCCATTTATCTACCTCATATTTATATTGACCGTAAGCCTTTTTACAAGCTTTTATTTAACATGCAATGTATGTATGTACCGTGGTGGTGCCGGCGTAAGAATAGTACCCCACCCTCTCTACCCGTGGTTGCCGTAAGAGTTGGCTAAGGGATGTAATCCGGAAGATGGGCAGC
Organism: Biston stratarius; assembly: GCA_950106695.1. Taxonomy (NCBI): domain Eukaryota; kingdom Metazoa; phylum Arthropoda; class Insecta; order Lepidoptera; family Geometridae; genus Biston; species Biston stratarius. The sequence continues at coordinate 9,081,964 of OX467108.1, forward strand.
AGCGTTTTCCTTGAATAATCACACCTAACTGCGCTCGCCAACCCGCCTGCCAAGCGAGGCGAGTATTGGCAAAACCCCCCCAGGAGGACGCCTGTGTCCAGCAGTGGACGTCCTATAGTATGTATGTACATAACTATGTTTGTTCGGGTGGAATCTCGCAAGTTAAATTTGACCCACTTCTCGATGTCCGATTGCACTCGAGTTTGGTGTACTTCTGTATCTTCGGTGACAATACAATCATATGGTACCATGGAGCTGGTCTGATGATGAAGACGTAAGATGGCTATAGGAATTTCTGAACCAAACAAGATAAACCCATCGAGTTCAGGCTCAACTGATTCGTCTCGAGAAGCAATCTCTAAAATACCTACTTATCTACTAAAAAGTTAAAAATAAATTAAATATAAAAAAATATTTTTAAAAACAATCTTTTATCTGGGACTATGAAATAAAAATTTACCACCTATATTCTTAAAAGGATGAGGCACAGAAGTATAGTAAGTACTTAACCAGTATAACCTGTAACAGGTAGTTTTTTTATATTTTTTATAGCTGGGTGTTTGACCACAACTCACCTGATCTTAAGTGACGGTGTAGTCGAAGATGGTAAAGCACACCTAGCCTGGAATGGAACTGGTTCTCCAGTGAGGCTACCGGAACACGCCGTTAGATGCTTGGCGGCAGATTTTCAACTTGAGGGTGGTAGCTAGCCAGCCGAGTACTAGAAAGTACTCTACCACCACGCTATGGTTTCCTCACGATGTTTTCCTTCACCGCCAGCTCAAGCTCATTGTTGGGGTTTGAACCCACGCCCTTCGGCATGCGAACCGACCGCGCTAACCACTGAACTATCATCGCTAAATCATCAGTGCCTCAAGCTTTTAATAGTGCATCAAGCTCGAGTTCATTGTCCCAGACAAAAGGTTGTTTCCTGAGAGATATAATCTAGATCTTTTCAAGGCCAGAGTGAATAGGTATCTTCTAAGTCTGCGTGCTTTATCTTCGACCACATCATCGCTTACCATCAGGCGAGTTGGTGGTCAAACGCAGACTTATCCGAAATAAAAAAAAGCTTATATTATTTTTTATTATTATTATTATTTCTTTTTAGTGTTACAACATCTCCCGTCTGCTCTTTATTTTATATTGTTTATACATTAGTGGTTGCCTGGAAGAGATCGCTCTTAGCGATAAGGCCGCCACTTGTGGCACTAGCTCATAAGATTCTTCTGTACTCTTTTTCTTTTTCAGTGTGCACAATAAAGAGTTTCTATGTATCTATTTTTTTTTACTCTTAATTTATTTCGTATAGATCCAATGTTGATGACTAAACTGATTTTTCATCGCGAACAATGTTTCAAACTATCAAAGGAAAAAAGCAAATTTCAAATTTACGTTTCGATATAAAGAGTAGTAGAAAACAAAAGCTTTTCACGCACCGCACAATCACAATAGCGTTCACAATAATAAACAAACTGAAAAGCCTATTTAAAATGTAGGCATAAATCAAAATGAGAGCAAATAAGCAAGGGTCAAACGAAAGCCCGTGGCGTGCCCGCAATCACTTACTCAAACATGTGAACATGAAAGGTCACCACACAGAAATAACAATATTAGAACCGTGAGCAACTAACATTTTAAATGCCAGAATACCTCATTTGGTAGCTCTGCTCCCTGAGTTATGAGGCATAGACTCGATTCCCGACCAGAACATTTATGTGACGAACTTAGATGTTCGTTCGATGTAGGTAGATCTTTGCAGAAGGTCGTCTAGGTAATTATTACCGCAAAACCAGATATTCTACCGCAAAGCAGTAGTGTGTAATCATTACGGTGGCCCGGTTTAAATGGTACTGTAGTGAGCAAAATTACAGGTCTGTCGTGACTAACCATCGAAAGTGTCAAAGTAATGAGCGCCAATGGTCATGGACATGCGTTATCATTTACTGTCAGGAGAGCTTCTTGTTCGTCTTATTACTTTTACATAGAAACAAACATGTTTTGATTCATCGGCAGTTGAAGCTAAGTGACAGTGTGGTAGAAGATGGGAAAGCACACCTAGCCTAATATGGAACTGGCTCTCAAGTGAGGCTGCCATAATACACTGTTATTAGGTGCTTAGCGGGAGATTTTTTGAAACTTGAGCGTGGTAGCCTAGCCAGCCGAGTACTAGAAAATACTCTACCACCACGCTATGGTTTCCTCGTGATGTTTTCCTTGGCAACTTAAGCGCATTGTTGGAGATTTAACCTACGCCCTGCAGCGTGTGAACCGACTGCGCTTATCAATGAACTATCATCGCTATTAAAATATTCAAGCATAAAATATCGAGCTCGTTCCTCAAATATACTCGTAATTACGATTTTTTTTATGTAATGGTATTGAGACTAACAAAACACTCTCCTGATAGTAAGAGCCTGACCATGACCACTGCAGTGATACACAGAACTCTGAGCAACACAAAAAGTCCAGGGCATCGCCGCTTTGGCATTACCTTGAGACATTAGATGGTTAGTCTCAACAGCCCTGTAATTGCGCTAGCTGCAGTACCCTTCAAACCGGAACACAGTAATGTTTACACACTACTGCTTTGCGGTAGAATATCTGGTACTGCGGTGAACCTGCTAAGGCGATCTACCACCAAAAAATATATGTAAATAATCAGATATTCTGTCCGTACAAAACAGCATACATACGTCACAGCACGAGTATATCTCAAAATCGTGTTAAAGTTACATCTAAGCGAGCTGAGTCCAGTAAGTAACGGCTAAGCATATGATTCTGTGGGTCAGTCCACTTAAGCTCCTGATTAAGTTATACGGTAGCTTTAGCCCACCGAGGCCGTTTTAAGCTTAATGTTAAACGTGATACAGGGTGTTAGGTACATGCTTTCGAAAACGATACCAGGTGATTTGCTGCTTAATAATACTACAACACAATAAAAAAAAATTTTTTTTATAGTACATACAAAATATGATTTGAAATACGATTGTAATTCCAAAAATAACATAACTGTTTTTTTTTTAGTTTATTTAAAATGAAACTAACAAATCACATCATGCGAGATGGTGGTCAAACGTAAGCCAAGTAGTTATAAATAAATAAAAATTTTGACTCAACCCTCTTTAATTTTATATTGACTTTTTCTTTGTTTTCTAAAAATATTAGTCTTTTTAAAAATATTGCATAAAAATTGTAATCAATATAAAAATATGGCAAATTATGTCACAAAAAAATAATGTCAATATAAAATACTGTTATTATAATAAAATTTGAGCATTCGTTCTTTGTATCTTCTTGCAGTGGCATGAGTCACAGTGAAAAGTTATAAGTGTAAATGTGTGTACTAATCATGTCAAACGTTACCACACAATACCTTTCAAAGTTAGGAAGGCCCAGGTAGGGGCAACTCATGTCATCAGCGAAACTTTCCCGGTTAATCTTGATTGATGGACGTTATCTAAGAGCATGTTGGGAGGTCGGCCACACTCACACAGAAAACTTTATATACTTTGGTTACTGTAGTTTGTGCTTTATGTCAAACAATGATTATCATAGCATTTTTTTCCTTTTTTTTTTACTGCAAAAGTAGTGGAACACATTATTGGCGGGACCGTGGATAGGTTGTGTTGTGTTTTTAGAGTATTTGTATAAAAAACGGTATTTTTGAATGAAATGCCGAATTATAAAAAGTCTGAGAAAGTGGTGTGAAGAAACATAACTTTTCGTTTTGCTTCTAAAAATTCTTTGAAGTTTGTAATAGAGTCGCCACTACTTTACTAGGACATAATTAGACGTGACCTTGACTTAATTTGTGTGATTTTGATTTATGTTACTCGATTTATCTTAAAATACTTGAAAATATCGTATTGACACTGGCAAATGCACAAAGTGCGATGCCAAAAATAAAGGAAAAAACACGAACCAAAAACTTTCCTTTTTATTAATTTTTTTGGGTAAAATTAGTGAGACGAACAAGACGCTCTCCTTATTATGGTTAGAGATAACGTCTGTATAATTATGACCATTACATATTTATATTATAAAAAAAGACAAAGTTCAGGGCGTCGCTGCTTTGGCGCTCATTACTTTGAGACATTCGATGGCTAGTTTCAATAGCTGCGTAATCATTTCATTAGCTGTATTACCCTTCAAACCGGAACACACACTACTACGTGTCGAAAGAATATCTGGTACTGCAGTGGTACCTAGACGACCTAAAATAAATCTAATGTATACATTACATATGTACTACATTTTGTCATGTCCATTCTTACTTCTCCTAACACTGTTCTACCTCTTTACGTTTCTTTCACAGCATGTAAAAAAAATTGCCCTCACGATATGTTTAAAAACCTGTGCTTGTGAGCAAACATGTTTTATTTTATCGCTTATTTTGATGTATATTTTCTATCACTCATAAACTTGATGTTTTTGTCAATATATTATTTATTACAATAAAGAGAGCGTCTTGTTTGCGTCGTCGCTTCTTGCCATATATAAAATTTATTCTTGCTAGAGCTAACCCGTAACCATTTGTAGTTTATAAAGCAAATGTAAGGAAAAGTTCGAAATTGGTTCGCGTTTGACCACGCTCAATGTGGTCTAAGATGGAGCATGCTTACCTAGAAGAAAACTATTTATTCTAGATTTGAAGACACCCATATTGTACCTAACAGGGAACACAAACTCCGGCAGAGTTCCACAACCTCCTGTGCGAATAAAAAGTGTGGAATCAAAACGCGCGTACATGGGGAATATCCATCATGTACGGATGACGTTTTAGTCGCGTTTTTCTGGCCGTCCCGTAGTAGAAAAGTGCAGGGGGAAACAAATTGTGCAATTCAAAAGCACACTCCGAAATGTATCCGGTAGATTGCAACCATCCACAGTAACATCACGTACGGGCTGGAGCTGTGGAGCCGCGCTGCCGATCGTAATAGAGCCTTTGTTATGCTGAAACGAGCCATTCGTGCCATATGTGGGGTTCAGGACGACGTCTCTTGCGTGGAGCTGTTTAGGGAGCTTCAGATCCTGCCCTTGCCGTGCGAGTTCGTTTACCAGGTAGCCCTGTACACCCATACAAATTTAGATTTAAACGCCGGGGCGTCCACAGCACGTTGGATCTTCGCAGTAATAAAAAGAAAGACCAACTTGTAACACCGTCGCACTGGCTCGTCGAGTCGGAGAGGTCGGTATACATTCTGGGGCCCGCGGTCGACAACCGCGTACCCGCTTCCATTCGGGATGCGCCTTCCATCGCGTGCTTCAGAAGCAAACTAAGATCTTGGCTTCAAGATACCTTGTTCTATGACTTTGATTATTTAAAAATAAGAGATTATTGAATTACTAGTAAGTAATTTTTTTTTATTGACATTTTTTATGTTTGACATATGTAAGTATTAGTATATTGACATTTTCATTATATTGACATATTAAGTTATGATTTTGATATTTTTAAATATAAATGGAATGATAACCTGTACCTAACTTTGGTGTCATCAATAAAATATTTGTATTTGTAGAAAACCGACAAGCTAGCAACTCTACGACGGTGCTCAACGCTTTGAAGCCAAGACTCCAGTAAAGCGTCGTTGCCAAGTCTCCTAGTAAGAGAAAACACCAGTTTTTTACCATTATGGCAGTAAATACTTGGAACATTAAGTAACAAAACAAAGTCCAAGGCATTACAACTTTTGGCCTCAATACTTTAAAAAAGGTTTCAAACGTTTTCTTCAAAATAACAATATTCAACTTTATATGTTTTTTTCTAGAATACCATATAAAACGCTCAAAGATTATAAGGATAGATAAAACACGAATTCAATCACGAAAATATGAAAATATATCCGAAAAAAATTACCTACATTATGCAAATACCTTGGAAACCGTTTCAAATTCGATCGCTTTGGCGATAACAAATTACTATATAACTTATCGTTTTATGAAATTGATATAGCAATTTAGTTTTATAAATTACCTAACGGGTAGGTTAGTTTGATTTTATGTATTCTTCAGCCGTTTTCACTTCTAGTCTGACCCAGAATCTTTCTAAGGACCCCGTGTTCAACCAATTTTGTGTTAAGAACCCAGGCTTCAAAGTCATACCATAAAGACATTAGTATCGGTCGAGTGACCATTTTATAAATCTTTGTGCTTTTGTTGAGAAGTCTAGACACCAAGAATCTATGGGCTGAGGAAGACATTTTGTACTCGATTCATAAGAACCAAGATATTGAAAAGCTGGTGATGAAGCCCAATATTATTGGTGAGACAAAATCCTATACTCCGTTGGGTTGGATCTCTAAAGGACGGAGAAAGATCGTCAAAAGTGCGTATCTCGGACTACCGGAAGACAAAAGGCGTGTCGGCCGTTCCAAGTATAGATGGAAGGATGAAGTGACTAAAGATCTGCAAGAGCTGGAAGACTTGGCATGAAGTAGTTCAAGATCGAGAAAGTTGGCGCTCTTTAGTATCAGAAACCAAGATATATTTTGGGTTGCTATGCCAGTAAAGTTAGTTTGATTAAAATTCGAAACATAAAATCATGTAATGGGGATATATATTTTTTTTGTGTTATGACAAGCTAGGTGTTTGACCACAGCTCACCTGATGTTAAGTGGCGGTGAGGACGAAGATGATAAACACAACTAGCCTGGAATGGAACTGACTCTCAAGTGAAGCTGCCGGACACACCGTTAGATGCTTGGCGGCAGATTTTCAACTTGAGGGTGGTAGCTAGCCAGCCGAGTACTAGAAAGTACCTTACCACCATGCTATGGTTTCCTCACGATGTTTTCCTTCACCGGCAGTTCAAGCTCATTATTGGGGTTTGAACCCACGGCCTTCGGCATGCAAACTGACTGCGATATTCACCTGAAATAGTGCTTACATTTTTAGAAAATAACAAAAGACCCACTATACTTCATCCTATTCCATTATTGCATCTCAACTAATATGGATTTTACGATCACTCTACTTTTATTATACATATGTCAATAAAATCTTCAATTAATATCTCGTTTATATATCTCATGTTTTTATTACGAGACTATTAAATATTAAGTTTCGGGCGAAATGGTACATATATCCACTAACTCATTGCTGCTAATGATTTAGTTAATTATAGCAGTCGGAGAAATATTCACATACCTATGCGCACTTTGATAAATTAACGTAGCTAATATCTATTTGTCTCAAATCTCACTAAAAGCTTTCTTGACAAATAACGCCGTTTAAAATAACAGTATCTAAATGATCAAAGAATATATATTAATAATAGATTCAATGTAAAATATATACTTACATTAAATATATGCCCGTTAATTAACTTTTTTTATCTACGTTCATGTTACAGGATGCTTGCCACAATACAAAGTGAACCGCATTCAATACGTTTAAGCCATTTCTGAGATTATCGTGCACAAACGCACAAACATACAAACAACATTTCTAGAAACTATTTTGTAGTAACATTAATACAACGTGTAGGTATAAATAGTTTTGTTTTTTTTAAATATAATTAGTGCACAATGCACATACACGGATCATTTACGATTTTATCATATAGGTACCTATGTAGATGATAAATTTTGATTCACAACCTGAAATTTTATCAAAATATCTTAACTCGAAATACCTACATAGAGTACCTATAATAAAACTATATTAGCCTGTCAACCATAAAAAAAAAATTACTTCAGTTACAATAGGTACCTACTAGGTATAACACCTAAATGAACACCATAAGTTGATTTTGTATAGCTGTAGTACAAATAACGTATCATATGTATCAAAATAATTGGGAATTTAATTATTTCGAAAGAAACTTCAACTGGCAACAAAAGGAAGGAATGTGGATTGTTTATTTAGAATAGTCTACACGCGGTCTAAAATATATTGGTAACGGCAGTAAACCACTACCGCATTCAATTTAAATCTCATTCCAGAAAACCTAGACTAGAATTCTCGCAAACCCTTACAGTAAAGAGTAAACAACACCGCAGCGTATAAATGTAAAACTATTTAGAAGTGAGACGCAATACGGCATCGGGACCAGACACGAGAAAATGTCAATACCTACCTAGACGCAAAATCGTATGAAAACGACGCATAATTGAGATGTTTTCACGCACGCGGCGAGCAGCATTTGTCATGTTAAATGGTTTACGTCTCGTTTGGAATGTAACCACTTCGCAAATGAAATTAACAACCAGTGATGACTAAACCATTTATGGGGGAATCCGCCATGACAGTTATTTTCCCGCGTCAATTTTTAATTTCACCGACAGGTGTCAGCGCGCCCATAATTCTCAAATTCTTTCACAAACAACATAAACTTAATGTTATATTGATAAATTGTCAAAGAGATATGTAATTATATTATGTATATAAAGACTTACCCAAGCGTGGTCATAGTCACGATGGTGTACCAGAACGCAGCAGGAATGGAAGTGAAGTTTGTGTCCTGTTCATTCTTCTCAGCGTAGAACATAACAGTGGCGAATATGATGATAGCCATAGCCAACGAGAAGACCAGGAACCCCAACTCGCTGGCACAAGACTTCAAAGTATAACCAAGGATCCTCAGCCCTTGCGAGTGCCGTGAAAATTTGAATATACGGAACACTCGGAACACTCTTAGCGTGACGAATGCTCCTGACACGTCGTCGTTGTCAGTGATCCCCAGGCCGATGTAGTACGGCAATATGGCCACCACGTCGATGATCGACATAACTGATCGCACGAATTTGCATCTATCTGGAGCTGCGAATAGCCGGAGCAAGTATTCTGCTGTGAAGATCATCACGCAGGCTGTGTCCAGACAGAAGAACACAATCTTATATCTCTCTCCGCAGGGCAGGGTCCCCGCCTTGCCGGGCCTGTGCCCACACGGCACCGTTTCCACCACGTTCGCCATCACTGAAACGGCGATGAAAAATCCAGTAACATAATAAAACACTAAGGCGGCCGTCGACGTGTGAGGGTTCTCGAACGCCCTCCACATCTTCTGCCGCAAGTCAGTCAACTGCGGGAGGCTCTGGTCTCCCGCCTCGCTTAACTTATCATCCATTAAACGCTCGGCGTTCTCTCGCTTCCTATCCCTATAGTCCTCATAACAACAATCCCCGATCACATCGGGTAAAATGCCAAAGAACGCCAGCTCCTCGTCGTACCCCGTCAAGCACTCATGTTTTGGATAATGCAGCTTTCCAGTTCTGTAATAGTTCAATATGTGTCTGAATATATCCGGATCTCTGTCGAAGAAGTACTCCCGACTGTCCTCGTCGTAGAAGAACTCTCGTTCCGTGGATCCGAGCAATGAGTCGGGGTATTTCTCGAGGGTGTTTCTCCATGTTTCGAAGCGTCGTCCGGATACGTTGATGAGGAGTTTCTCGTCTTCAGCGCGGCGGCGGTCTTTGGGGACGGGGGGCGGAGGCAGAGGGTGGGTCGCGATGGGCACCCAGCCGATAGCCGCGGCCCTGGCGAAGGGAAGCCACGCGGCGACCGACGCCATGTTGGCGACTTACAACGCCGCCGGCGTCGCGCACACTGACTCCCCCCGCGACTATTTTCGGCAGCCCGCCCAGATGACGGCCGCCTTGCCAGCGCGAGACTGCGATTACCCGACATATTACCGCGACTACTACTACAATTTCGAACTTTTCCAAACATATGTACTGCTGTATTTTAAATCAACCATTCTTTTGATTCTGATGCAAATTGAAGTATTTCATATCTTACAAGGACTTTTGCCCACTAGAACATAATAGTTTTATAAAAATTATATTATTTTATTTAGCGGAAGAGCTTGTTTTATTAAACTACCGGTCGAATTTGAAAAAAGCTTTTTGCATTTTGTAAGATACTCGACTAATGTTAAGTATATTATTATGTTTGTAGATTATATACTCATATCCTAAATAATACTATATGGTGACGAGCACCTGTTGACATTTGACACTTGTGTCGCGAATGACACTGACATATGTAATACTTGGAAATGGGGGTAGTCAGTTGACACCGAAGCGAGACAAGGGTAGTATAGAATGAACAGATACTCGTCACCGCAGCCTGCTTGATTGTGTGAGATAACAAAAAGTAAAACCAACAAGGTTAAAAACAAAATAAGTTTACAGTTTTTTTGCGACAGCCCTCTGTCGCAAAAAAAAATAGCTTATTTCTTCAAGAAAATCATAGACCTTTAGAAACTAATGGAGGGTGAAACTGTCGGGCACAGATAGTAAGATATATGTAGGTATACATAATTTGATTGTAATCGTCTTGTTTATCATTGAAGTTCTTTTCATTTCAAAAATATTTTCTCTGGATTCTTAGTTAACTGGTAAATTGTCTACATGGTATACAAAGCCACGACGTCAACCACCAGCTTGTTTATGTGGAATGCTTAGCATAGGGCGATTCAAGAATGAAAATTATGATGACAAAATACAAACAAGACGTAACAAGACTGTAAACCTTTTATTCGATATTTAATAGGTTTATATAAAATGCCTTATTAAATTAATATACACCAATTAAAGAAAAATAGCTTGTAACAAGTAACCAACTAGCTTTTTACCGCTACCACCTTGAAAAAAATATTAAAATATTAATCGACACAATAAAAACAGACAGATAATTAAATAAAAATACAAAAAAATATGCGGATCCCACCTACCTATACAATCTATGCAATTTCACAAAAACATGAATCATCGAATCATTGTTACATAAATACAAATTTAACAAGCAAACCGGAGGATTTTTTACTTTACCAGATTCAAAAACCCAAGGCATTCATTAAAACCTAAGTATCAAATACAATACCTAGGTAAGGTATGTAATGGTAAACAATAGATAAAATATTTTTTACATACGAGTATATCAAGCAAATCTGGTGTTACATAGAATGACTGGGTATTCTATACAATGGCTAAATTTTATGCTTTGCCGGTAACAGATCACGCTAATATTATAAAGGCGAAACTTTGTGCGTGTGTTTATGTTTGTCACTTCTTCACGCCCAAACGGCTGGGCCAATTGATTGATGAAATTTGGTGTAGAGGAAGGTGGCACTATGGATAACACATAGGCTATTATCCCGAAATAATGTAGTGTTCACGTGGGAACAGCGGGTAACACCACGGGAAGCAGTTAGTATAATATATATCTTTGCGCTTGATAGCCAAGTCTGAAAAATCCTCGTAACAAGTTCTTCTTTATTTTTCTGCGCCAATACTGTGTTGTTGTTTATGACTTTTCACGTTTGATGTTAGTCTAATGCTAATTGAACGGCTTAATGTAATTCTCAAAGGTAATGAGCGACTGTGTGGTGAAAAGCTTTTACGATAAAACAGAAGTCGATGCCAATAGTAAATTCCACGGATTCTATTTTCTGACTGAGTTTTTCTTAGCTCTTTGAAAGATAATTTAAAACATTAACATCTGAGACCAAATGACTGCTGGGTAAAAATCACATAAGAAACCTCAGGGTCAGGGACCTAGAGGTTACCGTATCAGCCGTATCAATATCGTAATCTTCTCAAAATAACATTAGAAAGTACCTACTTACCATAAAATTCCCTTCCTTTCAGACTGCCCGTTTCTTCTAATTTTTATGGTGGGTACTTTCTAGTACTCGGCTGGCTCGCTACTAACGGTGTGTTCCGACAGCTTTACTCTAGTTTGAGAGCCACTTTTATTCCAGGTTAAGTGTTCACATCTCCGACCACACCGTCACTTAAAATCATGTGAACTACGGTCAAACACCTAGCCTATTACTTTTTAAATAATTACTTGTTTAAATTAGAACACATCCATAAATCATTTTTTAAAACTCGATTAACTTCCTTATTTTGAAGTACATTTTCAAACACCTGGCAACCCTATCCCGGGAGAGTTTTCACTGCGCTTGCGTACACTGTGACGTCACTGAGTAATAAATTGATTTTCATACACCCACCTCTCTCACTCATAAACCTTCTTGCGTCTACCCATCTCTCTTGTACAGCTTAAAGCTTCACTGACCTTTTGTATATTTTTCACAGCTTTAAAAGAGTCTTTCAAAGGCTTTTGTCTTGGGGTAGTGAAAAGAGGGAAATATCGCTTGCGGCGTCCTTTATTTTTTTATAGGCCTGAAGTTTTTGGAGAAAGTGTCGGTAAATATGATGTGCCTTTGTCGGAGTCGCGATAATTGGTCCTCTGTGAGGGCAGACTGTCGTAGGCATCGATGCAGATCTAAAAATAACGTGACCTATCTCTACGTAATTTTATTTGCTTTGATAAGATTTGCCCGTGGGAAATTAAGTTCTATTTAACTGGAATTTTGATATAATTTTATCAGTTTAATATTTTAGCACATCCATTTAATATAAAGCGTTTGAAGGTATTTTTTTTTATCGTGGGGGCTTGTTAATTTGTTTTAATTTTACTCTTGCTATGAGTACGATATTTCGTAATGATTTATAATTTATTTTTGTGCTGATTTAAAAAGTAAAATACATTTGTAGGTACATATATCTAAAATAAGTTTTATAGAACAACAGAGGTAAAATAAAAAGAGAGGTAAGTAGCCCTTTTTCTTTTTGGCACCTTACTTTGTGTATTTGTTAATAATTTCGAAATGTTCATTTATTGTTACTGTCAAAATCACAAAAAGTAAGTCATGGTCAAGTTCGATCATGCCCTTGAAAAGCGTTGAAAACTTTATTCGTGCAGGGATGAAATTTTGAAATTTTAGAAGCAACATGAAAATACATTTTTACCAGATTTTATCATTTTCAAGTGCACTTCGGTACTTTAGGGATAAAATATTTTTACATATAAACACTTCGAAAATAATACAATGTGATGATTTAATTGATTTTTGGCGGGAACGCGGGAAAGACATATCACAGCATCATGTACTTTTTTTTTTAATTGTGTTTTTTGTACTGTTTATGTATTAAAATAGAGGTGTTTTATATAAATTGCCAAATTATTACAAGCGTGAGTGTGGGAAAACATGACTTTTTGTGTTGCTTTCAAAACTTCTTTGAAGCTTGTTGTAAAGTCGTTGCTACTTTACTGAGGCACGACTAGATTAACCTTTACTTACTTCGTGTGACTTGGACTTTACTATACTAATTTTAAAACACTTGAATATATCGAAATACTTGACACTGGCAAATACACAAAGTGCGACGTCAAAAACAAAGAAAACAATATGACTTTTCCTTGTTCCCGCCATAATTCCATTGTATAAAACTTTTATGTAAGATAAGATAATTTATTTTCACACAAAAAAAATAAAAAAATACGGACATTATACAAAAAAAGAAATACAAAAAAAAGACTAAACATAAAGCTTTGTACTTTAGTTATGGAAAGCTCCGCGAGATGGCGTTGTATTTTATTTACAGCACTTTGAACACCGTCTAGAGAGGGGTACGGAGAGATTGCATAAAGATAAGGGTAAGCAACTTAGTTAAAAAACTAATTCGTGAGATTTAATACTTACCTACGCGTAAAGAGTAAATGAAAATTGTTTTTTTTTTTCATACATAATATCTATACTATAGTTTATTTTATTAATTCAAACGTTTTAGTTGGTGGTAGATAGATCTCTTTAGCATGAGTTTGTCTAGGGCTGCGGACGAGTGCGCAAGCGTTCCCGCGGCCCTAAATTGCAAGCGCGGAGAAGGAACACCCCAGGGTTTTTAGTGGGTAGGCCGCCATTTTGGCGGAGATTCCCACATAACCACTAAGCTCCCCCCGGGGCTGGTGGTATCTATTAAGGATTTTCCCTGGGTAAAAAAAAAAAAAAGGTCGCTACCACCACATTACCAGATATTCCACGAATATACAAATTTCTTGTGAATAAAAACATTTTATGTTAAGTAAACTTCGAAAAATCAAAGTTAATATGCTTCCCGAAGGTCACAGACATGGCTTGACGGTTAAAGCTAGTCTACACTGTTTTATGATGAGAAATATTGATACGAACGAGATGCTCTCATTACGGTTAGAGATAGCGCCTGTCCATTACTTTTACATCGGTACTCAAAACTTTGAGTAACAAAACGAAGTCCAAAGAAAAGGTATCTTTGCAGCGAGCATTTATTTGAGACATTCGATGCTGATTCTCATTAGTTCTGAAAATATCACAAGAATAGGAAGAGATAGAGCCTGGCAATTATTACCCTTGCAATGGTACTCTAGAGTTTGAGTAACAAAACAAAGTACAAATCAAGGGCATCATTGGAGCGATGCATTTTTTTAGACAATCGATGGTTCGTCTCACTAGTTCTGGAAAACTTCACGAGGAAATAAAAGATAGATTACTTGGTTCTCTATGTATGAAAGAACGCGGAAAAAAATAAATTACAAAATTAAAAAATGAAATTCACAAATCTTTGTAAAATGTACATTTAATCTTACTTGTAATCACGAACTATTTACATTTGAAAGCGTACTAATTAATACTATACATACACAAAAATACTTCTTTTAATTGTGTACAGCGGACTTTAAAAACAAAATTCAATTTTTGCATAAAATAGATTAAATACACTGAAAATTATGTTCATACAAACGTACCAGTCGAGTTAGAAAACTATTAACAAAACTTAGAAAGTATATTTCAATTGACAATGTCAACTTTTAATACGATCATTATTTGTTACAAATTATTAATTATTGCTTTTCCACGCCAACGTTTAGGAACTATTCCCATTGAATGTGGTATTTTAGTTCAGCTAATCATAATGTGGTAGTTATATCATTATGCTTTTTATGAGTGACTTCGTGTTTGAACACTGCTCACCTGGTGTTGTCAGTTTGGTCGAAGATGTAGACTAAGTCTGGAATAAAATAGGCTCTCAAGTGAAGCTGTCGGAATACACAATTGTAGCCAGCCTTGCCAGCTGAGTACTAGAAAGTACCCTTCTACCTTGCTATGGTTTCCTTCTCCGGCAGATTAAGCTCATTGATGTGGTTTGTATCCAGGCTCTTTGGCATTAGATCCGACTCCGCTAACCACTGAGCTATCAACGCTACAGAAACTTTCCCATATTGATTTAATTATCTTTTAAAAGACACGCTTATATTTGTCACTCAAAATAATACTTAAAGTATATCGCAAAATAAACACAATGATCAAAATAAAGGACGTTTGTCTGAATATAACCAGTTCCAAGTGAAATAATTTACGATAATTAAGTACATTCAGTCAAGTTATAATACTTATTAAAATTGTGCGCAAATTTTTGCATGTAAACAAAAAATTGCATACTACTTAATTATTGCCTACCTACAATAATAAAATACAAATTGAAAACATAGAAATAAATTAGAATTCCGAATGTCCAACAAAAATATCGACTTAACTAGCGTTCGCACGAACAATCAATGCTTTTCAGTCGTACTAACTTCATTTTCAATTAATACGTATTGCGCCGATTTTAATACACCATTTAACTTTAAATTTTTTTATGAAAATACTTGTTTATAAATTGCAAAATAAATATAGAAGGTAAAATTTCCAACTCTTTGTCATTTTATAAACATACGGTTAAATTAAGAAATTGCACAAATGCTTTGGTGACTAGTAACAAATATATGTGAGGACTAGCAGACTTATGAACGACTGAAATAAATTAAATATTACTTATTTATTTGTAAATAATTGAACATTTACTTAGGTACTTACATAAATAAAAACTTTATTTAGGGTGGCATCGGAGCTCTAGACCATTTTACACTTTTCATGCAAACTTAGTTTAACTTTTTTTTAAATTACTATTGCGATTTTGAAAAAGCTACGATAAGATCATTATTCATACTCAAAAAAGCTATCATGGTTTATCTTATGTAAAAGTAATGAGACAGAGGAGACGCTCTCCTGATGGTAAGAGATAACGCCTGTCCATGACCATTGCAGCGATACACAGAACTTTGAATAACAATAACAAAGTCGAGGGCACCGTTGCTTTGGCGAAATTTTCGATGGTTAGTTTCAACAGTTGTTATTTTGCTAGCTGCACTGCCCTTCAACACGGAACACAATAATGTTTTCACACTACTGTTTGGCGGCAAAATATCTGGTACTGCGGTGATACCTAACTAGAAGACCATTTGACGTAGACGAATTGCTATAAAATAGTTCATTTGAATCAAAACCAAACTTTTCAAATTACTTCAAAATAAAAATGAAATAATCAATAAGTACATGTTTGTATAAAAAAGGACAGAGCTCCGGACATCCTTTAACTTAAAATAAAAAGACATTTCCTTAAAATAATGACTTGAATACCTGATCGGTCTGAATTATTGTTTAATCGTTAACTCAAATGTATAGGAAATGTATACTTTTGGACGACATATTGCACAAATTTATTTATAAAAAAATAGGGAAAATTTTATACATCGGTATTATAAAACTTCAAAATACAAATACCTACAATGAAATCAGGTAATTTTCTAACGATTCATTATTTGCAATAAAATGCCGTACAAGATAAACATAATTATGCTTCTCGCATTATTATCTAATTTTTTTTTAATTTAAATAATATCACGCGTGGGAACTGTCGAGACGGTAACAAATTTAACTTTATATTAAATAAGCATGAAACAATATGCGTAGGCTTTTGCTGACGACCTATAACGGCCGCATCTAAATATTCGATTTTTAAACAATGGCATAAACTTAACCCCTAATGAGGTTACACTACAATTTAAATAATTTAAAGTAGTAATACTTCTGATAAAACTAAATTCACGAACTATTAAAGCGCGTAACTTATTAATGCAATAGATTTAAATTTTACAACAAACTATTCAAATTAATCGCTATGAATGTCAATTTGAAAAACATACTATTTTATAGAATGAAATAAGCTTTTTGAAGGTCTATGTTGTTCAGCTGACGCGGATCAAATATGTACTTTCTCTTTCATGGATGGTAAGAAAATTATTTGCGCACATATTATTTCACACTATATAATTTTCAAATGTAATCGATTGCACAATCGTTACTGTTAAAACCAATGAAGAGAGAAAAGATTTGTCATAAATGCATACATATGATCGAAGAACAAAAAGTTCTCGGAAATGTGTGAAATCTTCCAACCCGCACTTGGATAGCGTGGTGAACTATGGCCTTAACCTTCTCACAATGAGAAGAGACCCAGCCGTGGGACAGCTTATAAAGACAGGGCTGACTCCGATTAACAACAGCGATTGCACAATCGAAAGATACAATATTCAAGGCTTATAGGCTAGAAGTAACAAACAACTATATTGTCACCAAGATATCGGAATAAATCTAATTTTAGATTTATAAATTTGGAATGTAATCGAGATATTTTGACTAGAAAAATAACTGATTACAATATTTTAAATAACTTATAAATATACAAATTCAGAATGTAAAATGGAATTGCAAATAATACTAAGTACCTATTTTATTTTTAAATTATATTATCAGATATATAATGTGGCATTTCTGCTGAATATTGATTGTCAAATATTGCCCACATAATGTTTGTACACTTGGAAACCTTTTTTTGTTTCTAATCTCATCGGAATATCCTAAAACACTATCCGATTTGATCGGACATTTTAGCTAGACGCATTTTGAAACAATTTAGTTTTGCGCATTAGATATATGATTAGCTAACAAACCACTTGAGATTTCATTCAAACAATATTTTTTAAACTATAATTTTTGGAAGCGAAGAGTTTACAAACTTATACAGCACAAAGAAAATTAATTAGCAAGTAAATATAAAAGTTCTCTAGTGTCCCGCTGCTGGGCAAAGGCCTCCATTTCTTTTTTCAGCCTGCCCAGTCTTTGGCTTTGGTAGTCCAGTGACCGTCGTGACGATTTAGTTCGTAACACCACCATCGTCTGGGTCGACCCTTAAATTTTGGGGTCCAAATTGTGGTGACCTTTGCCCAGCAGTCGTTCGACATGCGACAAACGTGGCTCGCCCAACTTCACTCATATTGCATTTAGTTAAAATCGAAAACATATTTTTAAATGACTGATAGGCTTGCCAAACTATAAACATTATTGTTGGTAAGATGATAATAATGTTACGGCATTAGTTAAACTTCTTTATAACACGCCTAATCTTTCAATGGACTTTCAAGTGAGACTACAATGAGTTTCAAATTAAAGCCAAATAGATTTTATAAATATCGATTCATCAGCACATACAATACATACAATACTGATCTAAGAAGCGGAATCTCAAGTGATTTTAAACACTTAAATTAAAAATCTGTCTACAACTAAGTAAATCCTAAAGTAAATGACTACAATTATTCCACTTTTGACTAGCAACGAGCAACATTTGATATAGAGATCAATTCAGTTACAATAAGGTCGTTTTTACATCATCATGCATATTTAGACTATTTAGGTTATTGAGTATATACGTTAGTAAAATGTATATATCATAAGTCCTGATTCACATCCCGTAACACATAAGATTTCATGCCGAAGACGCATACAACGTTCATGACATTATACGTTTAAGTTTATTTTGATAGTGCGTAACAAGCGCATAACATATCTTGTCGCGTTTTTACATTTCACATTGGCATAAAGATTTAGGTATTTTAATTGAATTCTTCAACCCGAATTACATTAAGAGCAGGCTTCTTCAAAATATTCCACGTTCGCTCAGACTATACCCAATTCCGTAGGTAATCATACAAAATAAGGATTAAAATAGAATCTACCATTTGACCGTATCGTTGTGTACGTAAACATAGCTCACAAATCTAAATAAATTTATTAAGAGTTAAATAATTTGGTCTAAAAAAATGTTTTCTTATGAACGGTATGTTCGTTTCATAAGAATTTTAAAAATAATGTGACTTAGTTTTACATCGATCCTAATTATGGTGTGACTAAAATATCATGGCAAAAATCATGTTTGATCGCGCAGCCTCTTCTTAACGCGAGCACGTTACGTGTTTTATGGTCATAGAGAATAAGGCTTGCAAAACTTATGTTGTCTAAAGAACGATACACCACTACGCCGAGTTCATTTAAGACTAGACACGACCTTCAGCAATGAAGATGCCGACTAATAAGAAGAAAGAACGATAAAATAATCAAAAACTGTAAACTTGAGTGTGCAAACATATTAGATAAAAATATTGAAATAGCTACACGATATTCAGAAGTTAAGTATGCTAGAATTTTACGGTTATATTGAGTATTCTCGCTAGCGTTTCTCCTATACAATCTATAACTAAGATTAACTTATCTTGAATTTTCAAGCTTTCATGTTGCAGATGTTTCGATTCGAATTTAACTTGACATCATTACCCGATTTTACCATCTTTTTGTATTCCATGTGCTAGTTATCAGGATATTCGTAATTAACTGATTGAGTTTTTAACTGTAACCAGCAAGTTCAATGTTTTACAATACATAAAAGCACAATAAAAAAAAAATACAATTACTTCGATATCAAATTTACAGATCGCATTTGTTATACTTTTTATATATACCGACCGAGCATTGCTCGGCTGAAAACATGGATAAAACGACGTTTTCTGAAAATGAAACCTAGCTAGATCGATGTTTCGCCCCCGAAACCCCCTGGATACAAAATTTCATGAAAATAGTTGGAGCCGATTCCGAGATTGAGAATATATATATATATATATATATATATATATATACAAGATATGCTCGTTTAAAGATATAGATATACAGATAATACAACCGTATATATTATACATTGCAAGATCACCAAACATGCATGATGATATAAACGGACCTCAAATCTCTCCATACAATAATAATTATTACTTATTTCGCGCACTATTGTTCATTATTCATTACCATTATCATTCCACTGTACACATAAAAGTTGCGGGTGCCTAAAGTATAGAATGTCTTACAAACGTTGACACAAGTAATTTAATTATTGTTTTTTTAAAGAAAATCTTTGTACCTGAACAAATCAATGACTGAACTGAAAATACAGAAGTACAAAATATTGTTATTCGTGAAATAAAACTTGTACGAATAGCAAGTTTATTAAGAATTAAAGAATCAGTTTTCTATTAGAATGAATATTGCAATGATCCACGCTAATATAATAAAAAGCTTATTTTAATTGGCCTGGTACATTGTAAGTGTGAATGATATTTGTGTGTATCAAAAAGTACTATGAACATTATAAATGATTATTATTATTACTAAACAAAAACAGAAAGACCTTATAATTTAACACGAAGTTCCGTCAATGAAATCGTATTGCTTCACACATAGATCATATTTTAGAAACCAACAATAATTTTATGCGGATCATAGTTTCTGTTTTGGACATAAACATTGTCAACAAGCGTCAAAATCAGAATCTTGAGAACACTCATAATCTTCAGCAACCACAACCTTGTCTCAGAGCACCAAAAGCTGCTGCTGATGGAGACGGCGTCACAAGAGATGATCGTCTTGTTCGTCATGTTCCTCCTCGGAGTCAGCAGAGTCTAGACTAGGGACGTGGTCCATGTCTTGACTCTCGCACTGCTCTAACTCGTTTGGTGCGTCATCGTCTTTCCACTTGTCCATGGACCGTCTCCGGGCGTTCATGAAGAAATTGCCGACTGTAGTGGGTTCTAATCCTAGTTGCCTGGCTATGGTTACTTGCATCTCCTTTGACGGTCGTTTTGTTTCCTGGAAAATAAAAAATGGGAAAATTAGTGTAATTCTGTTGACATATACATTTTTTTGTACGTAACATTTTTTTAACCCCGTGCGTCTTCATATGTTCGTGCTGAAAACCAGCGTTGCGAAGACATCCCCAGCTCAATTACTGAGCACTGACTTTTTTGTTGCACCAGACACTGCAACAATAATCTTCTTATCTACCTACAGTTATTTAAAATTTCTAGGGTCAATATAAATAGGTAGTTTATTTTTTTTACTTGTTTGTGTTATTTTTATTTTTAATGTCTTTAAAAAATAAATGTTTTCTCACTTTCTTGATTCAAATTAAACATTTAAACGGCACTTATATTATGTTATTTGACATCACGCCCAACATTTTCTTTTCCAAAATGGTTATCTGGTAAATTCGTGGGTATATCAGTAATTTCCAAATCTTAATAATTCAGTCATTTATATGCATTAACTTTTTATCAGAACAAACTTATGTCATCGAATACACGAGCATCAGTTAAAATAGATTATTAAACAAATTAAATTGCAATTGATCTAAATAGTTTTTTACTCTATCTTCGTCAAAGATTAGAAAACTGGACAGAATTAGTCTTAATTTTTTTGTTAATCTTACCTGAACTAAACTAGCGCAAACATTGATATTTTTTATATAATGCAAAGCCTTGGCGTATGTTTGT
Source organism: Biston stratarius (assembly GCA_950106695.1). Classification (NCBI taxonomy): domain Eukaryota; kingdom Metazoa; phylum Arthropoda; class Insecta; order Lepidoptera; family Geometridae; genus Biston; species Biston stratarius. Next base: position 9,103,333 of record OX467108.1, read on the forward strand.
TATTTTTTTTTTATATAAAAGTAATGAGACCAACGAGACGCTCTCCTGGTGGTAAGAGATAATTCATGTCCATAATCATTGCAATGATGCACAGAACTTTGATTAGAGAAACAAAGCCTAACGCATAGCTGCTTTGGCGCTCATTATTTTGAGATTGTTGTTAGTTAGTCTCAAGGGTTCTGTAATTTCGCTAGCTGTACCCTTCGATCCCGAACACAGTAACATTTTACACACTACTGCTAGACAACCTCTTGCTAAGGAGATCTACCACCAAGTAGTAGTGTCTGTGTGTAGTTTGCTTGAGAAAAGTAAAAATTGTACAACAAATAAATGTTCTCTTGTTTTCGACGCAAAAACATATCCGTACTATTCTGATATGTGATCTACAAGTACAAGAGTTATCGTTAAAATGTACGTAAAAAATTATTAAAGTTTATGCTAACCTTAAAAATAGCCTGTAGAGTACGCCGCTGGAGGTCTGTGAAAACCAAACGCGGCTTCTTCGGGGAAGGATGGGTATCCGAAACCATTTCCTCCTTGCGCTTGCAAGCTGGAAGGAAACCAGTAGCAAAGGTCAAACCGACGGGCTTTCATCCAGTCACATTACATATTCTAGAAAAAGAACCTATTGCAGAAATTTGAGGGCCTATTCCTTAACTAAATATTGTTTTATTAGATCACAAAACTGGAAGTGTAAATCAACATATCAACATTTTTCAGCATGTTGATATTTAAGAGTTGCTTCTAACAAGTGTAGAGAAGAACTTTAATGACTAACAAATATATACATATATCTTACGAAATAAATAAAATCCAGTGAAAGATGTTTGCCAATAGGGACAAATCAAATCTTTATTCTATATTTAAGCTAATTTAAATATTAACAATACTGAGAATCTTCTGTAGATTGTCGTAAATTTGAAAAATATACTAGATTAAATTTAATAACAACCGAATCAGCTTTGTTTTTTTATAAATTTTCACACTGCTGTGCGCGGTCCTCTTCTCATTGTGAGAAAGGTAAGGCCATAACCCACCACGCTGGCCAAGTGCGGGCTAGCAGTCTTCGCACATCTTCAAGATTTTTTTTAAGAACTCTCACACCTATATATTTCCTCACGATGTTTTCCTTCGCCATGTAATGTCGTCGGCAATACGCAGATAACTTATAATAAACAGTTTTATAGTAAAAATTAAAATTAGTTTAACTTTCGTAATAGATACTTACTGCCTCTCTGAGGAATCTGGGCCGCTGAAACAAGCAAATAATCATTAGATTCTAAGGTTACTAAAATTGTATTCATTAGATCTATATGTCGTTGAACTTTATTCGTCTAAAGACAACAAACATGCTTCTAAACATGTACTACAGTATCGATTTTATACACATAAATATGAAACGTAAATAAAATATTCTACATTTTAATTTATTATGATTTTGCACTCTAAATGTATTTCGTTTAGATTCATATTACTGTGTATAATACCAGATCATTTCATTATTATTTCACTCGAAGGTACTAAACACATTTTATACATATATACTAACATAGTCCTTATTTTCTACGAAATAGCATTAGAGTTCCCAGTTTGTTTACTGGCATTTATGAAATAGTTCTATTCTATTTATAACTAAATCAGGCATGATTATGTTTATCACCGGGTCTTAATCGCGCAAAATTTACTATGGAAATAGTTTTGTTTATTTATCTCTACGTTTCGGCCATGTTGCAATAGCCGTGGTCACGAGTTGAAAGGGGAGTACAGGTGTAAAAATGAGACTGTTTCGATCTCCTACCCTCATTTTGGTCTTATAAAAACGAGATCGAAGTTGTGTGAAGTGTTTTTGGTCTTACGTCTTTTTTTATCGAGATGACCAGCACTCTCCGGTCAACTCGTGACTACGACTATTACGACATAGCCGAAACGTCGAGGCGAATGAACTAAACTATTTTCATAGTATTTGTGCGCGACTAAGACCCGGTGATAAACATAATCACGTGTTCCAGTCGCGCAAGTTTAAAAATTAAATCAGACATATTGAAACAAGTAACATCTCGTAAAATACTACAGCTAGTATTATTTCAAACATATAAATTCAAATTAATCTGATTTGAATTTTTTTGTCTCAAAATGTCTGTAACATCTAAACATAAAAAGTATTATGTAAAAACGCATACCTGGCGACAATGTAAACAACATTAACAAAGGGTTCTGAAATCTCGCAGGCACCTAAAAATCATAGTTGAAAATAAATCTATTGCAGCCCGGGCAGAGGTAAACAAAAAGGGAGGGAGGGGAGTAGCGGTAGCAGTCTAACATTCATCTTGGCTTCTCGAAGCTAACAAAATACACATACCTACAGCTATTAAAATAATCTTCGAAAACATTTTCTAAAACAATGATTCACTGTATAGACAGTATCTTTGCCATTTATTTAAAAAAAATATATATTAATCATTACGAAAGCAATAAAAATGTAACCAAATCAACATAGAAGTGAAGTTCTGGAAAGGATACTGCCTATTCAAATGATACGACATCTATAAGAGCAAATCTCTATACATTTTACACATTTACTTTTAATAAAATAGACATAAATAAACAAATAAATAAAATAAATACATTCAGACATTCTCCTCTCTCTAAATAAAGAGGCTTGTCACAAAGCGACCTGTTTTAAACAAAAATAAATAAATTATTAAATAAATGTTCTTATAGAGTACTTGCTATACATGTATAAATATTTTTATATATTATATGAATTGTTGTTTTACCTTTGGGACAAGTCTATTTACATATTTCGTAATACCAAGAAACCAAGTAAGTCCACTGCTACACAGCCACGGATAAGGTCAAGGAGGGATAGGACACTAGGATTTATTCTGAAAATGTTACCAATAACTAACAAGGTTAAAATATCTTTATTGAAAACTTTAAGAATATCAAACAATCGAATCAATCGTTAAAAAAGATGTGACAAATTTTCAATTGTCGTTAAAAATTATAACTGCAGAATATTTCAACGCTGCATACAGTTTTAAATATGTAATTAAATTGAATATTTGAGATCCTATTGTAATAATTTTATATATTTTTTTATATAAATAGACAAATTATTATAAAATGGAAGGACTAGCTAAGAGTATTCCATGGTTGGATTAAGTACCTTCCAATAATAGATATAGTTTGCTATTTTCCCATGATCTTATAAAAAATGATTGTGGCATCTCCTGCCACCTTTTTATTTTGTTCTATCCTATTTTGTGATATACTATTTATTGATAACGCTTTTATCGATAAGGCCGCCACTTGTGGCATTAGAATTTAAGATTCTTGTTTGTATTTAATTTTGTTTTTCTTTAAACTTACAGTATATGCGATGAAAATTTTCTATGTCTAATAATCACGTAAATAAAATCATTTTAAGCAAATAAATTGTTTTAGTTGACGATTATACGTGGAATAAAGATCCTAACAATGACCACAGGGGAAAGGAACAGGATACATTGGAAGAGGATAGAAATCAAGAGGGGAGGACTCACAAGCAAGATACGTCCCCGGCCGGTTCGTAGCCAGTGTCCCAGTGGGGCGGTGGCCCGGGTGGGTACACGGAGCCCTGCGCTGCCGCCGGAGCACCCTGGTACTCCCGCGGTTGGCAGTAAGCCTGCTGCGGCATGTTGTTTACATTGTCGCCTTTATTCGTTTGGTGCTGATTTGGCGTATCTGGAAATTCAGATGTTAATGAACATTCTTGGTGTAATATAAAGATTATAGATCTCTATTATTTTACGTTATAAACTTAAGAATATCAACGAGAGGGATCACCAAGGAAAGGAGAAACAAAAATTATCTTTAGGAAGACACAAAAAATATCTTAGGAAGAAACACGATTGGACGCAACGATGAACGCAGAAGCAGATACAAAATTACATGTAGCCCTTGGATGTTCATCCTAACGAACGCAATGGCAATGCTTCTGGTGTTACCATCGGAGATCCCGCTTGCGTATTTGTATTTATATTTTATATTATCATATCCATGACGTATAGCGAGCAGCGGAATGACAAAAGCTGTGGATAAAGTTGAAAGAGCATTACAGTAAAATAATATAATAGACTTGTATTTGATCGCCAACTCGCCTGATGTTAAGCGAAGATGCGGTATTTGGTGGAGCACGGTTACCTAGAAGAAACCGATTTACTTGCGACTTGAAATCTCCCAGATTGTATCTATCAGGGAACACCCACTCGGGCAGCAAATTCCATTGTTTAGCGTTTCGTACAATGAAGGTTCGAACCGTTTAGTTCGTGTTTTTGGAATATTCATTATGAAGCGGTGTCGCTTCTTAGAGCTCCTGGCTGATATTTTTGCCAATCTACAGTCTGTATAAACTTTCAAGGAAAGATTATTCTAACCTACTTGTAGTGAATTCTGAGCTACAAGTAGGTTTCTTTCCTTTACTGGCTTGAGTACCTGACTTAAATTTGGATCTATATTCCTTTTCTCCTGTTACCAAATCATAACATCTAAACTTCTCGTCATTCCGTTTGAAATTCCAAAATCTCCGGTAAAAACCTTCGTGATAGGAAAGGTAAAAAGCCCAAGAAAACCCTCGGTAGAACTAGAGCAAGCCAGGGAGAGGGCGAGGGTGAAGTCGGGGGCGAGAGGGGTGGAAGCGGATCGATAGCAGGGCGGGTGGTGGGGGGTGTGACGTCACGAGGCAGGGGCGCCATGTGCCGTGCGGTCGCCCCTTTCAGTTCATGAGGTTGTGAGTTCTCATTCGAATTAGAATTATTATGAGAATTATCACATGATTTTAGCACCGATAGTACATAATTATACCTACTTGTTTAAAGTAGTTATTAAAGGTAATCACGATAGTGGTAATATTTCTAAATCTGATGTTGCGAATGATGGAATAGATTATAAATATACAATAAAAAAACTGACACCATGCTTCTAAACCCAAACACGGCTAGGTTTTGGTTTAAAAATTTACTACAGAACCTTTTTCAAATCTTAAATTTAATAAAAGACATTTTTTCAAGTCAAGTAACAAACATTAAAAAAATTTGAACTTCCGCCTTTTATGAAGTCGGTAAAATACAATTTTATTTACATTCAAATAAATGCTTATTTTTATGGTTGGCACATTTTTGTTGTACTTATGCGGGATTACCTCCGACTATAGCTTCGGCCACATTCAGTTACCTTCTTCAAGGAGTCAAACTAGTAAGTAGCTCTGCTTTGCTGGGTGTGGATTCGATTGCCACAGAACAAACATTTGCGTCTCGAACATAGATGTTTGTTCTGTGTCTGGGTGATTCGTCTGTATTATAAATTTATAGGTATACCTACATATACCTATTTACAAAAAAGTACACAATTTTTATCAGTTTTCTGGCTTGTATAGTACAAGCTTTACTTGATTTGAAGCTAGATGGTGCTGTGTGAAATATCTTAGAATATTTTTTTAAGGTTGACCGGCTAGGTATTTGACCACAGCTCACCTGTTGTTAAGTGATAGTGTGTTCGAAGATGGTAAACACATCTTGTCTGGAATGGAACTGGCTCTCAAGTGAGACTGCCGGAATATGCCATTAGACGCTTGACGGTAGATTTTCATCTTTACGGTAGCTAACTAACCCTACCACCATGCTATGGTTTCCTCACGATGTTTATCTTCACCAGCAAGTCTTTCTTGAGATTTCCACTCACGCCCCCATGCGTGTGAACTTACTTTTTTTTTCATCGAATCAGAGATCGAGCTTCGAAAAAACTGTTGCCGCGCTATAAGCGGGACATTGACCAGAAGCACTGGACGTCGCAGCTGACGGCGATATGAATATTGCGTTTGTTCAAAGTTCAAATGACGACTTTTTTTTAAATTAGCAACCCGCCCGGCTACGCACGGTTTCACGCGGTTTTTTGATCTATCTCAAAGGGATTAGGTAGCGTTTTCGATAAAAGCTGGTGGCTTGACTTTTTCCGACACTTCCAACAATTACATTCATATTTCAACCGATTTACACAAAACCTTGACAAATTATATACCTAAACCTTCCTCATGAATCACTCTATCTATTGGTGAAACTTACATGATGATTCGTTCAGTAGTTTTTAAGTTTATCGTGGACAGACAGACAGAGAGACGACTTTGTTTTATGATATGTAGTGATGAAATAGAATCTTTAAACAACTTCAAGGCATTAAATTAAATTGAAAATATGCAAACGTGATAAGGACTTATAACAATGCAATAATTGGACAACTTTGACCACGCTCATTAGGATAAAAAAAGTAATGACAAGTTTTCTAATTTTTTAGTTTTAATTAAAATTACTATAAGTCCGAGTCCTGTTTTTATAAACTGTCCCACAGCTGGGCGTGGGCTTCTTCTTATTGAGAGAAGGGTAAAGCCTTAGTCCACCACACTGGCCAAATGCGGGTTGGAAGACTTCATACATCTTTGAGAACTAATTTTTCAGACATATAGGTTTCCTCAAGCTCATTTTTGGGATTTGATCTTTAACCCTTTGACGACCATGGGGACAAATGCGTCGCAAGAATTTCCAAAAAAAAACTTTATTTTTTTGAAATATTTATTTAATATATTTTTGTTTTTGAAATAAGTTATTTTAACACCCAAAGAATATAATAGCTAAACTGAATATAAGTAGCTCTCAAAGTCTTGGTCCTGAAGGGGTTAAGTCTTGTAAAGCGATCCAGGTGCTTATTTGGCTAGTGACGCACGCTTATAGGACAACGAATTGTATTGTTTCGTGGTGGTAGGGTACTTTCTAGTACTCGGCTGGCTAGCTACCACCCTCAAGTTGAAAATCTGCCGCCAAGCATGTAACGGTGTGTTCCGGCAGCCTCACTTGAGAGCCAGTTTCATTCCAGGCTAGGTGTGTCACAGAACACCGTCACTTAACATCAGGTGAGCTGTGGTCAAACACCTAGCCTGTCAGCCATAAAAAAAAATACTTAAATTTTGTTTCACATTTATTTTTTTGTTTTCATTATTATGAGAGTCAGTGAAAAACAAATAGAATTATTTAAATGTGTTTTCTTTTTTACGTAAATACATTTTTAAATTTGCTTCTATTGTACGAGTCAATTCTGTAAACTGATGATTACAAAATCAGAAGATACAGTTTGACGTTGCAGCTATAGCTGAAGGATCAAAGAATTCTTTACGTTGGACTTCAAACATGGAAATCCGTAGGACTTCTTAGTGTTCAAAAATGTACACGTATTTACTTACACCAGGACACTAACGCAACACGATGTTTTTTTTTTAATTTTGTTAGTAAACAGAACACACCTCCCAAGTGCTAGTGACGTACCACATCGATCCCGCCGTGGCCGTCAGCTGTCATCGATTGTCGACAATCGATGCTGACAGCTGCGCAGATAAGACGTTAAGTTCAATGCACTGTTTTTTATTATACCTACTGTTTATATTTAACCATTTTTCACTCTTAGTAACTACTTTCTCAAGACACTACCTAGGTTTATAATGTTCCAAAATGTTTATTGTAATACCTAGTAATCATACGAACGAAACGCTCTCCTGATGGTAAGGGCTAACACATGTCCATAACGTTTCCAGTGTTACCCAGAACATATAGTAACAAAACAAAGTCCATAGGCCTAAGATAAAGTAACATTCGATATATTATGACAGTAAGAGCTGTAAGGCGTGGGTTCGATTCCCACCCAGGACAAACATTTTGTGGTTTATACAAACATTTGTTCTGTGTCTGAGTGTACTGTATATATTTACAAAAAAATATATATTTAAGTACTCAGTTAGCTGACTTCCATAGTACAAGCTTTGCTTAGTTTGGGGTCAGATAGCGCTGTGAGATGTGAGTAATGCCCTACGATATTTATCTAATATCTAATCTATCTAATACCTTTAAACGAGCAATTCTTGTATATATGTATATATATAATCTGAATCTCGGAAACAGCTCCAACGATTTTCATGAAATTCAGTATGCAGGTGGTTTCGGGGGCGATAAATCGATCTAGCTAAGTTTCATTTTTAGAAAACGTCGTTTTATCCGTGTTTTCAGACGAGCAAAGCTCGGTCATCCAGGTACTTTATTATTATTCGATAACGCTATTAGAAAAGTCCATAAGTTCACGTAATATATTGACAGCTTATGTCAATTAAAAAACGTCATAAATATTTTTTTACGTTTCTATTAGCGATATCGCTAATCGAATGTTACTTTGTCTAGGCTCTCAGGGCATCGCTGATTTAAAAAGTATGATTGTACATTCTACAGGTTATATTTATTTTTATTTTTATGGCTGACAGGCTTTGATGTTTGAACACAACTCATCTGATGTTAAGTGACTCTGTGGTCGAAGATGGTAAAGCACACTAGGTGGAATGGAAATGGCTCTCAAGTGAGGCTGCCGGAACACAACGTTAGATGCTTGGTGGCAGATTTTAAACTTGAGGGTGGTAGCTAGCCAGCCGAGTACTAGAAAGTAGCCTACTACCACGCAACTATACTTGGTGGTAGATTTTCTTAGCAGGAGGTCGTCTAGGTAGGTACCACCGCAGTACCAGATAATATACCACCAAGCAGATTAACATTACTGTGTTCTGGTTTGATGGTTGAAATAAAATAAATAAAATAAAATTCATTTATTTCTGGCAACAAGACCCATATAAAAATAGAAATAAAATCATTACAATCAAATAGGTACACTAAAATATAAACACACTACAAAACAAAACAAATATTACTGAGCTATTGAAAATAACCATAATTATGTAGAATATCGATGCCCTGGACTTTGATTATTACTCAAAGTTCTGAGTACCCCTAAAAGAGACACGGACAAGCGATATATTTTACCATCAGGACATTGTATCTCATTACTCCTTACTATAAAAAAAAATCGGCCAAGTGCGAGTCGGACTCGCGTACCGAGGGTTCCGTACAAACCTGTAGATATATAAGTAAAAGTTATGGTATTTTTTTAAATGATAATTTATGCTTTTCACTATTTTTCCTTTATCTGTGCTATAAGACGTTGCTTCGTGCCAAATTTTAAGTCACGGGAAGTACCCTGTAGGTTTTAATTCCCTTGCGAGTGTCAAAAATTTGCAGCATAAACGGCTGTATTTTTTGATTACGTTGGCTTAGAAGTTTGATTTTTTCACAGCTCCAAGGGACAGTAGACCTGAGTATTTGATATGAATTTCAGCTTGATACCTCCACACGTTCCTGAGAAAAGGGGTCTTGACAGACAGACGTATAACAAAGTGATCCTATAAGAATTCCGTTTTTTCCTTTTGAGGTACGGAACCCTAAAAAGAAGATAGAAATCCTTGGAAGTAGAGTAGGTATGGCGTAAAAAATGCGGTAGAAAATAACTTAAGAAAATAAGTATTACTTGCCGTCGTTGCAAAGAACTCATAAAAATCATACTTTATTTATAAATCTTATTTTAGTATCGAAGTTATTAATAACTTATAAACTTTGCAGTGCCGGCAAACACGATAGTAAAGGCTACCTATCTTATCAGAATGGCGTAGCGTATCGACTTCAAATGAAAAGTGAAATATCGATCAGTTCTTTCGTATCATTAACTCGCATAGAATGTAATATTAGCTACTTGTTAGCTCATCTGGTAGAATATCTGCTTCAATAGCCGAAGGTCGTGGTTTCGATTCCCACCAGGACATACATTTATGTGACGATAAATTTAATGTTTGTGTGTCTTCGTATTCTGTATGTACCTATTTACAAAAAAAAGTATATAAGTACTCTATCAGTTATCTGGTTCTCGTTCAAGATTTGTTTAGAATGGGGTCAGACGGCGATGTTAAAAAAAAAATGTTATATAATTCATTACTAGTTGTGTTTCGTAGGTTCTCCAATATTTTACGGGATAAAAAAAAATTGTGTTAATTCTCAGTATAAGCCATCTGTATTCCAAATATCATCGGATTCAATCAGAATTCTTCCACTTTGCTCCAATCCACACACTGGTGTGGCAAAGTGGAAACATTCAGGGCGATTCACTTGTCAATAGACAAACACTTTGACCAGCTGAGTGCATCGATTGCTGAACTCGATACATCGCGCTGCTATCGATTACGCCACATCACTATAGTAAAAGGGGTCGCTATATCATAACGAAGGGGACAACTTATATAGGGGAGTTCAGTAAAGGGTCTTGCTTACGTTAAGAATATGGAATGAAGTGTGGTGCGTGAATTTTGATTATTGTTTGTAGTTTCAGGGCTTAGATACTTTTAGAGGACATAACTTGAGTTTAACTTTCGGAATATTAGAGATTCTGGAAATTGACTTCTTATACATTATTAGTATCGTGTTTCTTATTTGTTGCGTAAAAAGACGGTCAGAACGAAGAATGAAATGAATGTTTTGTAGCGATGATAGCTCAGTGGTTAGAGCGGTCGGTTCGCATGCCGAAGGGCGTGGTCTCAATCTCCAGCAATGAGCTTGAGCTGCCGGTGAAGGAAAACATCGTAAGGAAACCATAGCATGGTGGTAGGGTACTTTCTAGTACTCGGCTGGCTAGCTACCACCGCCAAGTTGAGAATATTCCGCCAAGCATCTAACGGTGTGTTCCGATAGACTCACTTGAGAGCCAGTTCCATTCCACGCTATCTACATGTAAAATTTCATCCAGATCCATTCAGCCGTTCTGGCGTGATCCAAACTTCCACATTTATAATATTAGTGGGAAGTACGATTAGTACAAACACAACATCCAGACACAGAACACACATTTGTTTATACCACAAAATTTTGTCCTGGGTGTGAATTGAACCCACACTCTACAATGAGCCAACAGGGCATGAGGTCTTGTATGTATAAAATTCTTGGCCAGTAGTCAAAAAAATAATTTTCTCGAAATAACAATCGCCATAGATTGCCATGTTAAACACCCTTGTGTGCCACAATAATTCTAACTATGGGGCTGGTCACTTTGTCTATACGTTTTTAGATATCTTACTATTAAAAAAAAACCAATCAAATTGAGAACCTCCTCCTTTTTGAAGTCGGTTAAAAACTGACGTGGTTTTGCCATAGTCTTGTTTTACTCATTAGGGATTTATTATTTATACTCCGACTATAGCTATATTTTAGGTACCGTTACTTTAAAAAGTAACAGTAGCTTTTGTAACCTACTACTCCAATACTCGCTGTGGCGCATCTCTTCAAGCTAGTGTTGTGACGAACATCGATCGCGCTGCGTCGCGTCGGTCGCATCGATTCTCGACAATCGATGCGTACAGCTGACGTCACATGAATGTAAATCATACAATTTCGACCCGACTACAATTTGAGGAGAGATTACTAATTTGTCTATTATTTTTTTCTATATTGTTTTCTTTGTTTAATTGACATGACATGTATTTGAATGTTAATTATTTAGTAATTACGTATTTAATATAATTGCTGTATGTAGCAATGAGACGAACGAGACGCTCTCCTGATGGTAAGAGATAACGCCTGTCCATGACCATTGCAGCGATACACAGAACTTTGAGTAATAAAACAAAGTCTAGGGCATCACTGCCTTGGCGCTCATTACTTTGATTCTTTCGATGGTTTTTACGTTTCGCTATTGAAGAGTCATTCAACTTTTTGTGTAAAAAATAATAATTTTATGTTTCATTCGTTCACAGGTGTTTAAAATGGCACTGAGGGCTATCTTTCTGGTTTACGCTAGTGTTGTGACTACCATCGACCGCGTCGCGTCGCGTCGTATCGATTGTCGACAATCGATGCACACAGCTGTGGACTATAGATTTTTGTAACCTCTGGCAGTAGGTACAAAAGCGGAATTTTTATGGCACCATTAAATTGACTTCAATGTACTATGCCTAGTTAAATTAGGTTATCAACTGTTGTGTACAAAGAATGCTAGATGTAACTTTATATACTACTTTCATCGTAAAAGTGTGAAATATTTGTTGTTTATTGTGTCACTAGCGGCCTGCCCCGGCTTCGCACGGGTGCAGAGTAAATACTAATGTGGTGCATATATATTATACACATCCAACAATGATCATTATATTTCAACAAATTTACACAAAACCTTGACAAATCGTACACCTAAACCTTCCTCACGAATCACTATCTATTGAAACTCGCATGATAATCCGTTCAGTAGTTTTCTAGTTTATCTTGAACAGACAGACAAACGCGGCGGACGACTTTGTTTTATAATATGTAATAACAATATAACTCTCTACGCTCTCCTAATGGTAAGAGATAACGCATGTCCATGACCATTGCAGCGATACACAGAACTTTGAGTAACAAAACAAAGTACATGCATCGCTGCTTTGGAGCTCATTGAGACTTTCGATGATTAGTCTCAACAGCCTTGTAATTTCGCAAGCTGCAGTACCCTTCCAACCAGAACACGGTAATGTTTGCATACTACTGCTTGGCGACAAAATATCTAGTACTGCGGTAGTACCTACCTAGACGGCCTCCTGCTACGAAGATCTACCACTAAGTAGTACTAGATACAGCAGACTTATCTAGATGAAACCTGTTCAGTTGTCATTCACGCAAAGCCCGTTTTCTACCATCTACGCCGCCGTAGCATTCAGTTTACGAGCGTAGACGCATAACTAAGACCCATCGCTCACAAAAGGAAAAAACGTTGCTCCCTCAAAGCGGGGCCGTATTAAACGGCTACAGATTATCCTGATGGAAATCCTCGACTTTTGCTTTTGTGAGCGACTGGCCTAACAGTTTTTTTTTCTAGTTACATTACAAACTAGCTGTCCCGACAGCGTCGCACTGTCCCAATAACTTTTTTAGTGAACAGTTTTATTGATATATATATTTTTTCATTGATATGTAGGTAATCAGTGTTTTTGACACTACCTACACTTAATATTATAAAGGCGAGGCGAAAGTTTGTGAGTGTGTAAGTGTGTTTGTTACTTCTTCACGCACAAACGGCTGGACCAATTTTGATGAAATTTGGTATGGAGATAGCTGATACCCTGGATTAACACATAGGTTACTTTTTATCTCGAAAAAATGTAGTATTCACATGAAAACAGCGGATAATACAGCGAGGTGCGGCTAGTTAATGATACATATATTTGAAATGTTATTATGGAATTTTACATGTAAGTTTGGTGTTATCAATAAAATATTTGTATTTGGTACCACTGTAGTACCAGATATTCTGTGGCCAAGTAGTAGTGTGTAAACATTACTGTGTTCCGGTTTTAGCAAAATTACTGGGTTATTAAGACTATCGAAAGTAAAGAGCACCAAGGTAGCAATGCTCTTGACTTAGTTTTGTTACTCAAAGTTCTGAGTATTGCTGCAATGATCATGCGTTATCTCTTACCATCAGAAGACCGTCTCGTTCTTATACCTAGTAGCTTTTACAAAAAAAAACATAAATCCATAAGTATTAAAAGAAAGGTACTTTCTGTTATTCCCGCATTTTATAATTTACCGAGAAACTTTTTCAATTATTCTTATACGATAAAATTTTGTTTCTAATGCGAACATTTAAAAATATTTCAACTTGGTGAAGATTTTCTCAAATGATGCGATTACGAAGGAAGTGCCGCCAACTAGAATCCTAAAAGACCACTCATTGTATCTGTTGCCTACAAATAAGTATTTATTTATCCTAAAAGCAATAGTAGAAATAAAACTTCAAAACGTGCTAATCTTATGATATCCAGTAAAACGCGGTGCCACAAGCAATCGTGAATAAGCAATTCTTATAAGAGTTTGTTTGCCCCAACGCCCGTATTTTCGTGTAACTTTCAATTGTCGATTATTCTAACCCGTATCAAGTGCGTATACCGATACCAGGTCTTTCAATTGTTCATATCAACACATCAGTTTCAAAATCAAAACTACATCGAAAAGCGCCTGTGACATGAAACGAACGCTCGTAAAGTCGAAGAGACGGGGTAAGTTAAGGCGTACAAACGACACAGAAAAGTCAACTTTCCCCAGTTCACTGTAGATTCAAAATTGTATCCTGATGCCGAAGTTTGATGAAGTTAATGAGGTACAATTTTGAAACTGAATTGCAAGAAAAGTTGACTTTTCCGCGCCAATTGTGTGTTCATTACACGACCCCGGCTGAATCCTTTGACTCTACAAGCGTTGCCGCCGGATATCTAGAATTCAAAAGCATCATGCAATTACCTGCTAGCCTCAGCGCCGACATCCTCTGAAACTCCGGCTCCTGAAGCCATTTCCACATTCTCCTAAACGTCTCCCGACCGGACTTGAGCTTCGACCAGGGTTTGGGGTTCCTCAGCAAATCGCTGAGAGTCCCTTGCGACCGGCAGAGCACCCTTTGAGCAAAAATCGCCTGCGGAATCGAATATCGCTTCAACTCGCCGCTTATCCTTTGCGCCAGCTCCTTCGTGTTAATCTCTTCCGTGTCACTCGGCGCTTGCTGCTGAGCTTGCTGCGCCTGCTGCTGCTCCTCGCGGGCCATCAGCGCGGCGTTGAGGTCGAGCCCGGGACTCGGCAGCGGCGGCGTCGGCGAGCGCCGCTCGAACGAGCCGGGCGACGCGCTGCGCCGGCTGTAGGCCGACTGCGGCGACAGCGGCTCGTTATACGCCGCCGGCGACAGCGCCGCGTACTGCTGCTGTTGGATGACGGTGAACGTGCCGCCGGCGTGGTACGCGAACTTGTCCGAGACGGTGCTGATCGGCGGGAGCGGAAGCAACGGCGTGAGGGTCGCGTAGGACGCGGGCTCGAGGCCGGGCGGTGTGAGGCGCCCGTTGACGGCGGACAGCGGGTGGAAGGCGGCATCGCCGTCCGGCAGCAGGTCGCCCGGGGACAGCCGCGGCGGGGACGCGGTGCTGGGCGCGACGATGACGGTGAGCGGCACGCGGTCGCGGCAGCGTGGCTCCTCCATGGCGCGCGGCCGGCGGCAGCGGGGTCGCGCGCGCGACTGACCCACGCCTGCGCGCGGCCGCCGGCGCCCCGCGGCCTGCAACGCACCCCTGCCTCTGTACTCACCCTCGGTTACGACTGCCATGCTTTCGGATGTGGACGGACACGTCCAGACCGAAGTTATCCACACTAATATTATAAATTAAAGTTTTTATGTTCGTTACTTCTTCGAACTGTAATGACTGGATGGATTTAGATGAAATTTGGTATTGTCATAGCTTTTTCATTTGAAATTTCGGTAGCCTAATTGGGTGACTTCTGGCTTCCAGTCTGGCGGGCCTGGGTTCGAACCCCAGAGCACGCGGCTCTGTCTTTTCTAAGTTATGTGCATATTGCCGATAACTTTAAACGTTGAAGGAAAACATCGTAAGGAAACCTACATGTCGGAGTGTGCTTAAAAAAGTCTGCCAACCCGCACTTGACTGGCGTGGTGGGTTATGACCTTAGCCTTCTCACAATGAGAAGAGGCCTGCGCCCAGCAGTCGGCCAGTTTATAAGAACAGGGCTGAGTCAGATATCTTTTACTCTGAAGTAACCTATAGAATACTTTTAATTTCAAAAACCAACAAAGAATATGATTAACGTCGCAGGGCGCAGCATGTTGTTTGACAGCCCTGTTGGCTCATTGGTAATATATCTGCCTTAAGAGCCGTAGCGCGTGGGTTCGATTCCCGCCCAGGACAAACGTTTTATGGTATTTTTTAACTCTTCATCTTGTTTACTTTTATTTTAACTGTCAGTCTCGTCAGGGTCAGAATATCTCTCCTGATGGTTATCCTACTCGCTTGATTTCCCATCCCTTTATTCTATAAACTTACCTATATCTGTACATTAAAGTTCAAATTACTTCACATATCGAGCAAGCACCATTTGACACTAAAGCTATACAATGCACTCTAACCTACCCTCAGGTTTCTAACCATAGCTACGACATTAAAAATGATTCACAATCTAACGCCGCGTCAAATTCCATTATATTGTATTTTGCAGTTCAAAATGCGCAGTGGAATGAGGACAAATCATTTTTATATATTTCAATTGGTATGTTAGCTTGGTTCGGTTCCTTATATTTCAAATGGTATGTCAGCTTCCTAGCGACCTCACGTGGTTTCTTTAGCTCATGAATGTTCAAAACACTGGCAAAACTGCAAGATCCATTTTCATCATGAAATTATTAAACGTGAACAACTCTTAAGCACATACCCATCTATTTTAAACTGCTTTTATTCAGAGTAAATTTTATACAAATATATTTAGATAACCATATAAAATCACAAGAATAAGTGCACGAATACGCTAAAAATGTTGAAAAAATCAACGACAACTTAACATTCTTTAGCGTGATTTTTTTAAATTTAAATTTAATGAGATTATCGAGACGCTTTCCTGGTGGTAAGAGATAAGGCCTGTCCATGACCATTGCAGCGATACATAGAACTTTGAGTAACAAAACAATGTCCAGGGCATCGATGCTTTGGCGCTCATTAATCATTATTCTATATTTAATAAATAATTTTCAAAGATATTTTTGGTAAATAAACTAATATTTTGATAACTAGTTACTAAAGCAACAATTCGTGTAACAATTTTAGCCCCAAAAATATACTTGTGTGTGTGAATAATAGTGGTGAACACACACAAAGGCACGTAATGACCCCTCAACACCTGGCTCGCAACAAAGGGCTGCTAGAGATGTGTTATACGTATTATAGTTAAATATCGATATCGATTGTGATATTTTAAGCCGAGAGTAAAAAGTTTATATCAATCTAATTTTATATGAACTTCAAATTTAAGCTCCGACACCTTCAGAGAGGTGCTATTAGTTTTTTTGAGGGTCTGTCAATGGCATTTTAGTAACCAAAGGCTGAACCGATTTTGATCAGGGATTTTCAAATTTAAAATTTAGCCTTGTTAATTAAAAAAAAACACCCACATACACAACACTGATCTTTATAATAAACTTTATTTCACTAAAATGTTTTGTTAAATATATTTTTTTAAACGGTAAACGGGCGCCGCATTATTGGTAAAACTAGCACTTTGCATCGACGACTTCATAATTGTCATACAAAAATGGCCTTAATACCTTAAAGTCACGAGGGAACCGGTTTCTTCTAAGCAAGCGTGCTACATCGTAGATCATATCTAACGCTTAACATCAGGCGAGATGGCGATCAAACGCAAGCCTAATTATTGTTAATTTTATAAAAATACATCACTCTTTTATAAATTTACTCAGTATCAGATATTCTGCCGCCAAGCAGTAGTTTGTAAACATTACTGTGTTCCAGTTTGAAGGGAAATTTCATCTAGCGAAATTACAGGGCTTTTGTGACTAACCATCTAATGTCTCAAAGTAATGAGCACCAAAGCAGCGATGGTCATGGATAGGTGCTATCTTTTATCATCAGTAGAGCATCTCTATCGTCTCATTATTTTTAAATAAATAAAAAAATAGTACATAAAAAGTTATGAATAGTATTTATAAATGATTGTAAGATCAATTTTATAATGCGAGCGTAGTCTAAAGGAAGCACCAAAGTATTCAACTATCGATAAAGTTTATACACGATAAAATTCGTGTTGGTTGGCACATCACTAGTACCAAGCTCACAAGTGTGACTGCCGCCCCTATACCGCGTCTGGAGCGGTGTTAACTTACAGTTACGTCACCGTTTCCCTTTTAAACTCTAGGTAGAGCATCACTTGTCTAGATAGATACTTCATTATTGTAAACAAAAAAAGGGTCAAAAAACAAGGTTTTCTCGTCTAAATGTACAAGAATAGATTAAGTAGTGTTGTATAAATATCGTTCAAATAATTTTTACATTTTGTTTACAGAGTCATTTTTAACTAACCGGCTTATGCACGCAGACCGCTTCATGATATCATAAACATTATCGCTATTTTGTTATTCAATTTTTTTTATCTCTATCAAAAAATAGAATTGGCAAAATCAAAATCAGTATTGTAAAAATATTGATTTAAAATGCATAGTATCAAATATTCTACCTTACTGCTAAGGTAGAATATTGTATTGTACAATAATTTAATTTTAAAATATGAAAACTAAATTTAGATAAACAATTATTATTTTAGCGTGTCATTCAAAAAGCCATTTATGTCATAATACATATCTATAAAAGTAAGCGTAAGCGTAAACTAAAACTAAAAGGATCACGAATGTTCAAGGATTGTTCTTAGGAGTCAATAATGTATACATCTAAAATAATTTGTTTTTTAGTAATGTAGGTACGTTTTCTTAGTAATGTAGGTACGTTTTTTAGTAATGTAGGTACGTTTTTTAGTAATGTAGGTACGTTTTTATTTATTGCTTCGTTTGACGGCTAGGTCTTTGTCTATATCTTACCTGATGTTAAGTGACGGTGTGGCCAAAGCTCTCGAGGCTGCCAGAACAAACTGTTAGGTACTTAACGGGAGATTTACAACTTAATTACTAACTAGACGAATACTAGAAAGTAGGCTGCTACTGCTAGGGTTTCATCACGGTTTTTTCTTTCACTGGTAGCTCAAGCTTATTGTTTTCTTTTATTACACTTTCACTCCACAGACTCGGACAAGTTAAAAATTACCCTGTATATAAAATACACATAACAACACACAGACGGAGACCATATTACTAGTTGGATGCATCATTATTGTAATATAGTATACATAGAATCGTAGAGATAAAGGTAGAGTGTAAAGGTTTATAGTAGAGCCCTAATCTTCTACTACCCTAAAATAGAAATGGCACACGTCGTTAAAATAAAAATGAATTATCTGCTAACCGAAAAAATGCACAATATTCTAACCACCCTTTAGAAATCACCCTAATTGATTTGCATAACAAGTTTTTTTACAGCTGCAAGATTTTTGGGGTTACTTTGTAAAGTTCAAATAGAATACAGTTTTTTTTATTCTAAATGTATTATTTATAGTTCTAATCTTTTTATTAGTATTTTCTAAATATTTCTTCGAAGTTAGAATTTACATTTTTGGCATCCATGGACTTTGACAAATGAACGGAAAATTATATTGTAAGAGTTTTGTGATTTGTCATAGTGGAAAAATTAATGAATTTATGGATAAATTCAAACTTTTGTGTAATACATACGTCTCTTATTTTTTAACGTTTTTTTTTTAAATAGTTACTGTACAGAACCCTTACCCACTTATGATTCTCTACACTTTTGGCCGTTTGTATCACCCCATTACGAATTCTTCTATCGGATGACAGCTGCGCCGGCGGCCATGTTGCGTGACGTCATACCGACATCGATCTTTGCGTTAAAATCAATTTTATCGACCGCACACCTGTACGACGCGTGTTGCACTAATTTCCGGGTGCATTGACCTTTTTACTTTTTCTTGCACTTAAGGTACTCCGTACTAAAGGCGCAGATTAAATAATGAATTATAAAATTTGTCATAATTTTTTACGTTTTATACAAAACTATAGAATCAGAATCAGAATTTATTTTACTGTTTTAAACTGTGTACAATATCAAATTATGAATATATAAGTATATATGCCAGTAATTAACGACAGTTTTGTTAGATGCTTGTCGGCAGATTTTCAACTTGAGGGTGGTAGCTAGCCAGCCGAGTACTAGAAAGTACCCTACCACCACGCTATAGTTTCCCCACGATGTTTTCCTTCACCGACAGCTCAAGCTCATTGTTGGGGTTTGAACCCACGCCCCTCGGCATGCGAACCAACCGCGGCAACCACTGAGCTATCATCGCGTGTGTGTCGCGTGTATCGTGTGTGTTATATGTATACATACAAAGTTTTTATCGAATTTTTGACTGCCCTGTTGGCTAATTTGGTAGAATATCTGCTTCAAGAGTTGTTCACAGGACAAACATTTATGTGACGATAAATGTTTGTTCTGTGTCTGAGTGTTCAGTATGTATTTACAAAAAAAGTATATAAATATTGTAGCAGTTACCTGGTTCCCTAGTACAAGCTTTGCTTAGTTTGGGACTAGATTACGCTGTATGAAAAGTCTTACGACAATTATTTATTTTGCGAGAAGTCTTTTAGAATACACATACAATCACGCCTATTTTCTATAGAACCAGAAAGAGACTATATCTTTCCACTTGCTAAGATCCTGGTACACATTTTTAGCTTCTACTCGTATTACTTTCATAAACGTTTGCATGCACGCTCGTTAGTTGTGTGTACTTTTGACCTCTCCTTTCTTTGACACGTCTTCAGTTTGATTAGGTATGACGCGTTCACCATCGTCGACCCTTATCCGCTTTCACTCACACTCTAAAGAATGTAATCCATCTTTACAAACTAATAGTCAAATCATACCTCAATGATACAATACCAAATTGACATCAAAACTACAAATAGCTGTATTTTTTTTTATGGTTGACAAGCTAGGTCTTTTACCACAACTCACCTCTGATGTTTGTAGCGATGATAGCTAAGTGGTTAGCGCGGTTGGTTCGCATGCCGAAGGGCGTGGGTTCAAATCCCAACAATGAGCTTGAGCTGCCGGTGAAGGAAAACATCGTGAGGAAACCATAGCGTGGTGGTAGGGTACTTTCTAGTATTCGGCTGGCTAGCTACCCTCAAGTTGAAGATCTGCCGCCAAGCATCTAACGGTGTGTTCTGGTAGCCTCACTTGAGAGCCAGTTCTATTCCAGGCTAGGTGTGCTTTACCATCTTCGACCACACCGTCACTTAACATCAGGTGAGTTGTGGTCAAACACCTAGCCTGTCAGCCATTAAAAAAAAAAGTTAAGTGACGGTTAAATTGTCACCAAGTTAGATAATTTTTTAATTATAACCAAAAAGACTTTTAAGCGAAAATTCACTTTGAACACCTACCTACCTTTTATCTTATATCTTTTTTTTGTATAAAAAGCACCCTTTATGAAACTTGTATGGCTTCATGTCATGCCAAAGGAAGTAGACACTTTTACACAGACCCAACAAAGGGTACCCCAACCATATGCCCCCTGTTACCACATCCTTAGTTCGTCATAGTTTTGTTGTCAAGCTAAATACACTTTCCTTGAAGAATCATAATAATAAGGTAAACGAATATAGAGTTTGATACATGCTATTAATTATAACTAAGAATTTTTGTCTATGGCGTGGTAGTGGAGTTATTTAAAAAAAATACACATAAGCTTGTGTTTGATCGCCATATCGCCTTTTTTTTGTAGTTGACAAGCTAGGTGTTTAACCACAGCTCACCTGATCTTAAGTGACGGTGTGATTGAATGATTGGTGAAGCACACTTAACCTGGAATGGAATTGGCTTAAAAATTAAGCTGCCGGAACATACCGTTAGGTGCTTGGCGGCAGATTTTCAACTTAAGGGTGGTAGCTAGCCAGCCGAGTACTAGAAAGTACCCTACCACCACGCTATGGTTTCCTCGCGATGTTTTCCTTTACCGGCAGCTCAAGCTCATTGTTGGGGTTTGAACCCACGCCCTTCGGCATGCGAAACGACCACGCTAACCACTAATCTATCATCGCTGCAAAAAGACAATCATCAATTAGACGAACGAAACGCTCTCCTGGTGGTAAGAGAGAACCCCTGTCTAACACTATTGCAGCGATACACAGAACTTTGAGTTGCAAAACAAGATCTAGGGCATCGCTACGTTGATTACTTTGAGACATTAGATGGTTAGTCTCAACAGCCCCGTTATTTCGCTAGCTGTAGTAAGTTCCCTTTAAACCGGAACACAGTAATGTTTACACACTACTGCTTTACAGCAGAATATCAGCTACTGATACCTACCTAGACGACCTGCTAAGGAGATGTATAGAGTAAACCAAGTTTCCGAGTTTCTTTGTTCACGAATGAGTCGTGGACAAATTGTCTTTCCACGCGCGGAATATATGTAGATACCTACATATGTCGTGTTTTCTCAAGTGGAAAGATTTTATCACGGCTCGCGTGCTATGCAGCAGATGTATTTACCATTTTGACTGCATCGTTATTTAACATGGTTGTGTTGTAGCATACCACCTACCCTATCATAATTAGTAACACAGCTTACTTTATTTTTATGTAAAAGAAATTAGACAAACGAAACGCTCTCCGGTAATGCTTAAAGAAGTTTAAACACACTTAGTTTTACTAGAGTTATTACGCCATAATTTAGTTTGATAAAATATACCTATGTATCACTGCATATTATAAAACAAAGTCGTCTGCCGCGTCTGTCTGTCTGTTCGCGATAAACTTAAAATCTACTGAACGGATTATCATGCTAGTTTCACCAATAGACAGGGTGATTAATGAGGAAGGCTTAGATATATAATTTGACAAGGTTTTGAGTAAATTAATTGAAATATGATGATAATTGTTAGACGTGTCGGAAAAAGTCAAGCTACCTGGAAGCTTTCATCGAAAACGCTGCCTAATCCCTTAGAGATAATTATAACAAAACAAAATGCATTGTGGAATATTCCTTTTTTATAGAACTACAAAAAAGTCCGCGGTAGCATATTATATCTATCTTTTAAGTTAAGGTTTACCATTTGTACGCTTAGATCTTTTATACTACGCAACGGATTTTAATGCGGTTCCCATCAATAGACAGAATGATTCAAGAGGAAGGTTTATATGTAAAATACATGCATCAGCACCACATTAGTATGTACATTGCACCCGTGCGAAGCCGGGGCGGGTCGCTAGTTTATGTATATTCTAAGAAACTGTGGCCAACATTTGCTTGAAAGAGAACTGTCTTGCCAATGAGGATTATATTGTGATCCGGAGTGCAGGTTGCCTTGATACAGGCTTTGCGTAGTAAGGCAATCGACAGATATTGTCGTTACTTAGCAAAGTCGTTGTCAATAAAGTTATTTTCATTTTAACTAACATAACTTTTCAATAAACAACAATACTTATAAGCAACGGAAAAACGAGAACGAGTTGTACTAAATAAATCTGCAGTATTAGTCTGAAGCATCTAATTACTAGAATAAGTTTTTTTTTATTAATATATGTACATATAAGCTCTAGGTTTTTTAATATAAAATTTGTGAAATGCTTTCCTGATGGTAAGAGATAACACATGTCCATGACCATTGCAGCGATACACTGAAATTTGCGTTGTAAAACAAAGTCTAGGGAATCGCTGCTTTGGCGCTCAATAAATTTGCGTTGTAAAACAAAGTCTAGGGAATCGCTGCTTTGGCGCTCAATACTTTTAATAGATGGTTAGTCTCAACATTCCTGTAATTTGGCTAGCTGCAGTACCCTTCAAACCGGAACACAGTATGTTTACACACTACTGCTTAAAGAATGTCGGTACATCGCTCATAGTTAGTTTCCTATATAATCATAAAAATAAAGACAATTTTATTTTTTTAAGTCAATATTATAAATTGATATGACACGCTTCCATTGTTGGAGTGTAGGTAAATGTTAATACTTGATTCTTGGAAAGATTTCTACAACCGGAGATAACTTTTGGAATTATTCGTTATCACGTCATATTACCAGATAAGTACCTACTTACTACTTCCATGCTATTTTTATTAAAACTAGTACTTACTAGATATATTCAACCTACAACAAAGTACATAGTTTAGGAGCACCGAAATTCTTACCGAATCGATATTTTGATCGTTCCCATCCAAATTTATCGTGAAATTTCCGTAATCCGTGCTAATTTCCACGTTTTTCCCATTTACGTGGACTTTTATTACGAATTCTGACATTGCTAAAAATATCCAATATTGGGAAAAGATCGTATTGGAAAATATCACCCTCGCGGAGTGCGTCGCCATGGCAACGCTACGACCGGGTGACCCGACCGAAAGCGAAACAAACATCATTGCTCGTCTCTTTCTCTCCCATACGTTTCCATCGTATGTGTAAATGGAATAGATGCATTACTATCATTGCGTTTGAATAAAAGTGTCGCTTGGTAAAATCGATATCGCACAAGGCTAGGCGTCGATTATCCGTTTGTTTGCGTTCGAAACAAAAACGACACAAGTCTTTTTCTTCGTCAATTCAATTTCAGACCAATGACAGAATAGTTAAGGTTGTTTTTTGTATAGAGTGTGAGTTTTTTGAGGTTTTGTAAGTGTAGAAAGTGTATGGTAGACTCGCACGGTACGCGGCATCGACTATTGATTTTTGCGATCCCAGCACTAGTGAACGCGATGTTTTCGATTTATTGGATTATACTTGCTTGACTCGATTTTGCCGCGGGCAAAGATATTTCGTACATTACTTAGAAACACGATTTTATCTGAACTAGGTACGTAGGTAATGAAGTTTGGCGATGGATTTTGAGTTCTGTATTTTAGACCAGACGTTTGCACTCGTGGTTAGTAAAATATCTCGTTAATAATAATAAAGACTTCCATTAGGTAGGTACATAATCTTGTACCTCTTGGATGGAAGGATCTGTCACAATCCAAGATGACAATTATTAATAGAACTGAGTTCAACAAAAATAACAACATATAATAAGGTCAGAGTGAATAGGTATCTTCTAAGTCTGCGTGCTTTACCTTCGACCAAATCATCGCTTACAGGCGAGTTGGTGTTAAAAACTGGACTCATCCGTATAAAAAAAATAGAAAGGAACTAATAGGAACCTACAAGTAACGACTATAGGTAGTTACGCATTGTTTGGTAATATAACTGTTATTTAATAATAACAGTTATATTACCAAACTGTTATGCTCTAATGAGCAGAGCTATTTTCAATATAATGACAATAATGTGATTAGATCATAACTAAATTATATATTATACTAGTATTAGGTTACTTTATCAATAAATACATACAACCTTTCAAAATTGAAAAGTACGTACCTACTATTCAAGGTGCTCAGCAAAGTGCAGTGGCGATGGAGTAAAGAAATAGTTCCGGTAGAGTTGGTAGATGGCAGCGCAACTAAAGTACAGTAGTTATGTATTTCTGTAACTGTAGTATCTAGCTAAATATTACCTATTCATGTTGCTTCAAAAGTTTGGGCGTTACAATATTTGGCGCGAACGTGAAAATTTCATGTCCTGCGTTGTAGGTTACCTACTTACCTATTATTTTCCAAAACCTATGTTTTTTAAGTATCCAAATTATGATAAGTAGTTTAGAAGTAATGAGAGAACAGATGAAAATACACACATACCGGTCAAAAACATAACCCTCCCTTTTGTTTCGCCGTAGTCGGGTATAAATAGTGATGTTTTAGTATTATGCATAATAGCATAGGTATACCTATGAATCATGTATTTTCTTGTAACTTCCAAAACTCCGTCAATTTTTACTAAATTGCTATTACTAAGCAAAATTGTGCCTATTAAGAAACATTTAGTATTGTATTTTGGCAAAGAAATTTTATTAATGAAATTATATGTACAGGAAAAAAATCTAAGCATTATAAAAGTCAATGTTACTTTACTAAAATAAGCATGCGTTTTTATTAGCTTTTGGCATCATACTTCGTGCGTTTTGCTATTATGAAATACCTACTTAATTGAATTTTTCAAATAATTATTCTACATAGAAGTAGATATATTCTGTCAGTTAATCGATTCCCGTAGCTTTGCTTGGTTTGGGGCCAGATGGCACTGTGTGCAATGTCCTACGATATTTATTTATTCATATGAAAATTTGCAATTTTTTGAATTGCTAGTAATTAAGACGATATTTCGACACCCTAGTTAGGAGACCAGAAATTAAATCTAGCTTCCAATCTAGAGCTTTTGAATTCAATTTCACGGCACGTGGGTACCTACCTGTTCTTTTTCTTAGTTATGTGCGTATTACCATAGAATACATAATAGTGTTTAAGGAAAACATTGTAAGTAAAAATATATCGTAACAAAATTCTAGAAATTAACCCACACTTGGCCAGCATGGCGGACCATGTCCTTGCCCTTAGTAAGACCAGCAGTGGGACAATTTATAACAACAGCTGATCCGGAATGTGAAAAATATTATATCCGGTGCAAGCGTTTTACTGGGTGGTAGATATTCTTAGCAAGAGGTCGTCTAGTTAGGCACCACCGCAGTACCAAATATTTAGCCGCCAAGCAGTAGTGTGTAAATATTACTGTGTTCCGGTTTGAAGGGAAAACTAAGATACAGCGAGCGAAATTACAGGGCTGTTGAGAATAACCATCTAAAGTCTCAAAGTAGTAAGCGCCGAAGTAGCGATGCCCTGATTTTGTTTTACTACTCAAAGTTCTTTATAGTTTTAATGGTCATGGACAGGCGTTTTCTCTTACCATCAGGATCATTTACATTTAAAAAAAAAATTGACCGTGTCAATTTAGTTTTCCACCATTTGACATTATATAAGTACCTAGATTCATTGTTTATCTTCCTGATCTGTTTTGCTTCGTAAGTTCAATTGGTATGCCGTTAAGCGAATAATTGGTACCTCTCCCATGGTCCTATTTTATCAGTGATTGCCAGGAACCACGGCTATCTGTTGTTTTAACAGTCATCTGTTAATTTGTGCAAAGGGTTAATAAATAAAACTCAACTGGTGTGTTTGTTTGTTTGTATTGCATCAACTGTAACTCTTTCAGTTTTCTTCGTTATTGAGCAAATTTACCTACATTATTATAATTGCTTGCAACCAACACATTGAATTGTTTATTTTATTATTGTTTAATAAATTAAACTTAACTCAATTATTTAATATACTCATAATTTTTTTAGTAGTCACACAAAGAAAACAAAAAACTTTGAGTGCAGTGGCTTTGTGAAAGCGGCACTAAAATTAGTATTCAATTTTTAATATAGTTGCACAATCTCACTTCACGTTTTTTATGTTACTAAAATTATACAGCAGTTTGTGTGTAACATAAAGGACAAAACCGCTCGATACAACTATTTAAAAAAAATTATACTAAAACATTAAATGTAATGCAACGAAAAGTCTCTTTTATTTTCATTCCATAAACCGTTAGCTATGTTAAGCTTATACGTCATTTAAGCTCTGCTTAGTTTGGGGTCAGATGGCGCTGTGTGTAATTGTGTCCTACGATATTTAATGTTAGAATATAATTCGATTATAAATTAATCTCCTAAAGATGTAGTATCCAGTTTTGCTTTTATCTTAAAGCATTAATAATAAGGGCACAGTTCACAGTTCTGTCGACCCCTTTTTGACGTCATTAATGCAAAATTAAATTATGTTTGTAATAAACAATTCGATGTGTATCTGCAAACATAACAACGCATGCTATGTCAATGCTCTGACCTTCCACGACAACACATCGGCACTTGCCGTCACATAATTGTTTTAAGCTTTAAGCACCAATTTTCTTTATAACAAGTCGTTCGAAATAATTAAACGACTAAAATTCTATAAATATCTTACTATAATATAGGTTAAAAATACATGTTATAACATTTTTACAAGTCTATCTTTAGTTTATCAAACAACGTATTCTAAAATTGGTGTTATATATCTTTAATCATTAGAATATGTTATTTGATAGATGTATCTACTATTATAAAGTAAAGTAAAAAAAAACTATGAGAAGATAAAAAAAGCGTTGTAAGGACATGACATGTGACAAACAACACAACAAAATTATATTTATAACTACGTAAATTCGTGTACTACTGTTAAAAAAAATACCAATACAAAACTATAAATACACTCTTCGGATCATATTTACATACAATTTTATAATGGGCATGGACACAATTATAATAAAAGAAAATAATAAATTCGCTAAAGAAAACATTGTTAATAGTGATTGCACATCAGATGACCTAACAAATTCATAACTAGGAGTATTCTTCTACCGGTTAATTTTATTATTCTTATAATTATTTTCTATTTACGTATGTAAGTTATTTCAATTCATGAAATCGACAAAACTTATTAAAAAGACGGATTTATGTTCCATAATTAATTGATTAAGAGGAAATGAAGAAAAAATAATTATAAGTTATAGGATAGGAGATTATAATTTCTCAAGAAGCCATGCGAGAATCAAACTTGTTTCCAAGTATTTTTATGAAAATATTTGTAGCGAGCCTAATTCAAACTTCGCGAAGACTTAATTCATTACTATGCCAGTGAAATATATAGTTACTTAAATGGGTACAATGTAATTACTAAAATTATAGAATATAGTAGAATTATTCAATATTTCAGCGCAACTACGCTTAAAAGCGTTACTTAATTGTAGAATAAGTTAATATTAGAGGATTATAATTTTAAACTCTGGCTTTAAAAGGAAATTTCCAGACTGTTGGATGCCCAGTTTTGTAACAATTTAGAAGGATATGTCAAAACAATGTATCTAATAAACTAGTATTTAGTTTGTGCTTTGATATTTACAACAAAAACTTGCACAAAATTTACATGATTACTAAACTCAATCATACAAAGAAATCTCTCTAATTGGGTAAACGTCTTTAGGTGATACAAAATTTTAGGGAAGATTCATAGAGCCAAGCTTTTGCAAAAATGAAGTCTAACAATGAAGATAACCATTGAAATCCAGGCATTCAAAATAACGTTATTCATTTACTTCTAGTTAGCACGTTGTATAGAACGCATCATAAATATCATACAATATTGTTGTATCTAAGGCACATAATGTTTAGGCTTTCAATTATTACTCCATATCGTATCAATGGTGCTAAACAATAAAATTAAATAAATATCAATCGTTGTGACAAATACATAATTTTTTAACTAATGAGTATCAAATTTGGTAACAGCAATTTGAAGATCGTTTATGGCATACAAAATTTTGTATTAGTCACATTAAAAATTATTGCAAAGCTATAAAAACTAATAATCCTACTTATGCTGAAATAAATATATAACTTCCAGCTTCACTGTTTACATACCTTTATTACAATATTAACAAATGCATCCATGTTTCTTTCCAACAACACTTTTTATTTTACAATTTGCGTATTTATCCATTTTATAAGCACACCCGTGCATTATTTGCCAATCATACAAAACAACTATTTCAATATAAGACACGTTCTGAATGAACAATTGAATCACAGTCTAGAATTTTCGGCACCAATGAGCTATTAAATTCGTCACCATTTTACGTTGCCTTACTATCTCAAAAGGTCGTCTCTTCCAGGTTTTACATGACGAAATTGAGTATTTGAATTATAATCAACAAGCCTTAGTGACAATTCTATTATAGTCATCTAACTGTTTTTATAATCATCTAATCTTGTTTATAGCTAGCAATTGACTAATTCCCGCCTCTGCCTAGTTGAACTATTACAGCTGTTAAATATTCTAATATACTTTTGTTCTGTGAGATTGCTATGTAATAATTGTACCAAAATGCTTCCCTAACTATAGACCAATTTTACAATACGTAGAATCCAGTCTGTCCTGCCACACTTTCTATAGAAAAAATATTCTGCGAATCAACTTTTACGATTATAGGATCATTCTAATTTCAGTACCAATTTCTAGCTTTACTAAAGCTGTTTTGTAATTATTATATATTTAATTATTGCTTGTCATTTATTGCTACTATACCTACGAACTATTTCCTATATTTTAGAGAACATACCAAGGCATACTTTACTATGTATGGATGATGGTTGAAGTACTAAATTAAAATTGTCAACCGTGAAATTGTTATTTTAGGCTCCAATGAGTATAAAAAAGATGTATCATGTAATGGTTGCTATCAAATAACTTTAAGAGTATTTGAAAACTAGGAAATCAATATTTATGATCATCAAGTCACATTTTGTTATCACCAAGTTTAGCTAAGAACTGTTAAACTTAACTGTACCGTACTTACATAAATCTATACCTATAAAATCGTGTATATATATTTGGATTTCATTACGTGTAATTTGGCCACAATTTTAGTTTCGACCCCTTACTAATAAGTGTAAGGGGCGTTAATAATTGTAAATATTTTACTTTTAAGTAATATTAAATTTACATTGTAACTCTAATGACTAGCTTTTCTCGTATGGCCATTATGTTTGTGAAAAAAATATTTAACGAAAAAATCTCACGCAAAAACTTAAAAAAAAAAAAGAAGTTATAACTTTGACGACCGTGTAATTTATTTGATTTCGTATTAAATATTCTTAAATTTCATTATTACATTAATTTATGAGCGGATTGTATAATCAAAAGAATACTACAATTTACAAATTCCTATATTGTATGTTATTATAAGTTTTCTTATGAAAGGCACCTATAAAATGTCCTTCGACAACTGTCGATCTACCCAGATTTACTATTGTTTTCCACTCGATTCTACAATTTGCAATCAATTTCAAAGTGTATGAAATAATGTTTCTGAGATCACAACTTTTTAAGTACATAATTAATACAATAATACTGAAAATAAAACAAATTTAATTTCACCATAGCTGGTCGAACAAGAAAACAATAGTAAATCTTCTAATCTGTTAGCTACTATTATACAACTAAACTAATCTCTTAAGCAAGGCTCGTCTTTCTTAAATATTCAATAAATTAAAGAAAAATATTTTTAAACTAATTGACACTTACACTAATTTCTTTTTTATTTTAAAACACACAACAACGAAACAAAAAACAACTTATAATATCACACTTTCGTCAATATAATCATGTTTGACGCTAGAAATGGAAGCATTTAATTTCAATATCCGCTTTCCTAACTGTCTCACAGCTCAGCAAAGAATAATTTTAAGCTGCACTTCAATATTTTTACTCACTAAATTACTGGAAGGCTCGATCATAATCATACGTTTATTTTTATATTCTATAAAAATATTAGAATATAATGCTTACATTTTTTTAATTTTCATTTGTATTTTAATACATTATTAGAGTTGGAGTATTTTGTTCGCCTTATACAACAAAAGAACGCATCAGCCGCCCGCAACGTCAACTAGATGGCGCTGTAATAAATAGCTGAAGCCGCCGCGACAAAGTCACCTCGCGCGTTGCGGACATCAACACTACTTAAGTTATTAACTACAACCTTTATGTACAATTCAATACCGCCATCATGGTAAACTTCAACTCAGGATGTTCGATGCGATACCGGCCGCCAATGAGGCAGCGGGGCAGGCGTCCATCGAAGAACCGAGTTTGTGGCAAGCGCGTACGTCGGATATTCCGCCACGAATTCTGACACTGTGTTTGACATTGACAGTTCTGCGTCGCATGAGGCGGATTGGGGCGTAGATCACGGCGATCGCAGATCGGGCGCGGGTTTGTCCGGAGCGATATCATCAGAGGTGTCTACGACTTGACCAACCGAGCCGGTCGTATCCATGGCTGTCGCTTCTGACGTGATGACGCTTGATTGGAAGAATCGTTCTGTGGACAGGACTGTTTTTTAGTTTGTAATGGCAACTGCCTATAACATCAATGGCGCTAGTAGATGTTTGGTATTCTCTATTTAATACTACTTCACGATTTATTTCTCATTGCTGATGTAATTTTTAAACCACCTTTTTAAATATAATTTTGTAATTTTTAAACTTTCGCGATTTGAACATATACTAATTACTATGTTTAACTTTAATTAGTTTTGTTTATTTACCTCAACGTTTGGTTGAGTGGTTTGTTGTGCGCGATTCAGACCCAGTGATAGACATAGACGTTCTACAGCTATTATTATATTTTATAGCATTGTATGTAATCATTAAGTATAAAAAATAAATTGACATAAATCTAATAAATGTTTATATTAATATATTTTACTAAATCTGACATCACGCTTTATTTTTTTTAATGGTTGACAAGTCACCTGATACTAAGTGTAAAATGGTAAAGCACATCTAGCCTGGAATGGAACTGGCTCTCAAGTGAGGCTGCCAGACACCGTTAGGTTTTTGAGGATAGCTAGCCAGCCGAGTAGGTACTATAGAATAGATATACCACCACGCTATGGTTTCCTCATGATGTTTTCCTTCACAGGCAAGCTCATTGTTGGGGTTTGAACCCACGCCCTTCGGCGTGTGAACCAACTGTGCTAACCACTGAGCTATCATCGCTACAAAGTTATAAATATCTTTCGACTCTGTAGGACACTTACCATCGTCGAGTAGTACGACATGGTCGGGGCCCGCCGGTGCCGCCATGATGTTAAACTCTTCTTCTAGGGTAGGGAATGGTGCGTTCCATCTGAAATGACAATAGATTAGCCAAACGTATTCTTGGAATATTTTTTCTTCTTAATAGGCGTCACACTTCGTGCATTCGTCCAGTGTCAAGTATTTCAAGATAAATCAAGTCAAAAAAGTCTTAAATCACACTAAGTAAGCCATACTTTACTACTTAGTAGTTACAAAGGAGTTTTGGAAGCAATACAAAATACATGTTTTTTTTTTTAATATTAGACAGGCTTTTCTTTCATTGTTCGCTTGAACTGTTACACGAAAACAACTATACAAATTAAAAAAAAAAATATGCAATCTTTGTAGGATAACGGGTGAAACCGCTGGCGGTCTCTAGTATTTTTTATGGTAATTAGTAATTGTACGTACTAAGACGCCCTTTTCACACAGCGCTGTCTAGCCCCATCCTACCCATCCTAGGCAAAACTTGTACTATAGGATAATATAAATATATATATATATATATATATATATATGTATATATGTATATATATATATATATATATATATAAGCAGATAACTGATAGATACTTTTTTGTAAAAACATACATACTCACAATTCATACCTACTTATATTGTCACATAAACTTTTGTCATGATTGGGAATCGAATCAACCACCACCCACGAAGCAAAGCTACTAAACTACAAGACAGTCGACGAGATGTGAGAGACGGTAAGAGATAATGCCTGAGACAATAGTTTGTCTCAATTGTATGTCTCAATTGATGTACAATTGATAAGAACTTGGTCTTACCTCGGTGGAGCTCTAGTAGCAGGTCTGGGTGCGTAAAGCCCGAGTCCTCCGGGGGGTGATACTCCCCCTCCCCCGGGCAGCACCGCACCCCCTCCACTGGCGCTGCTCCCAAGACCTCCCAGTGACCCATATGGGAACATCTGAAAAGATATAACTTTTATTTAAAAAAAACAATAGTAAGATATTTAGATACATCACGCATACACATATAAAGATTTAATTATTTTTTTAAATACATACATAGAACCTCCTTCTTTTTGAAGTCGGTTAAAAAAATAACAAAGGGGATTTCTGCTTTTAAATGATTACGGAGTTTACTGAACTTTTTAACCAAAAATCCTCCTTGCAAACGAAGTCGACGTCAGGCGAATTTCTGGACAAAAATCACCATCGCAAGGGGATTTTTGAAATAAGTTCCTTTACCAATACTAATATTATAAATTCGTAACTATTCCGTTATTTATTTTTTCTCATTGTTCCTGGCACCACACTTTGTAACTTAGTGTCATGTATTTAAGTGTTTTACCATGCAATACCGGTAGGTATTTAATTACAACTCTTTTGGCACTAAATTTAATCAATACGCAACACCTACCTGCAGTTATTCGCCGGGCGGATGGATCTGGATTGCTCAATTATGCAACACTGGACAAAGATGCATATTGAGCATTCCGGATCCAAGCCAAAGTTTAGACTAAGGTAATTTTAATTTTATTTAATTTTGATGTTGATTTTGCTTTACATTTTAATTTTGAGTTTATAATTTATTCGTTTGTATTTTGATTTTATGGTCATGGTCTGAAATAAAGAAATATAATAATAATACCTTCACATGATGCCCCAGCTTAGAGAAATATAGCCAATCCCGAGGCTTTTGATATGATAATGACATATACGTAACTAGCAGACAAACCCTGAGAGTTGTTCTTTTAATCCATGTATTCTGCAGGCTCACACATAGGTATTCGACACAAAAATTGTGTCTTAGACATCATATACGACAAATATTTTATAGATAGCATCAAAGTAACAAGTCAAATTTAGTTATATAATTTCAATTATTTCATTAATAAATATAGGTACGTTATTTGGTACATGATTGAGACGCTACATATTACCTGCTGAAAACACTCGCGTTGTGTTTTTTCTAATGGGTTCGCAGTGCGTGCGACACGCCAGGCGCGTCAAGCCTACTTTCAAAACAACTGTGTGCAAAACATACGCGCGGCGTTTTGTTCAGAAGTAACGCCAGTGCTGAATAAGAAGCGCCGAGTGTTTGTCAGTTTTTTTTTTAAAGAAGCTTGTCGCTCTCCTTGTGGTAAGAGACAATGCCTTCTCATAACTATTACAGTGGCATACCGAACTTCACGCCATGCGCCAGTGCGAAGAAACACAACAGGTGTGTAATCCAACGGTAGTGCGGCTTTACGCGCCTCGCGTGTACTCGTAAACACGCTCTGCGTGTAATCCCGCACTCGCGTTACTCGGCCGCCGCAGTACCTACTCGACGCTAGTGCTGCGCCACGGCCTAGCGTGTAATTTTCGTAGTTTTTGAATTTGACAATAAACACCTCGGCAGCTAAAGTGTTAGGTACATACGTTCTTATGATTTTAACGATGATGTCCCTAGTATCGCTTTTACGAATCCGGCACGTTTGCAACGGTAGATGTTTTGAGGAATAACGTTTGTTTGACATATGATTATACCGAATTTCAGGTTTCTGAAAGATTCAAATAAGAAATGTTATACGTTATTATTTACACTCAAATTCTGTTAACACTAACCTGTTGAGGTTGCGTGTGGAAATGATTGAAGTGCGAGATTGGGGGGTGGCACTCGGTGCGGTAGGGGTGCGGGGAGCGGCGGCGCGGGCTCGCGGGGGGAGAGCGCACCTCGGGGGAGGCGGGGGACGCGGCCCCCGCGCCCGCGCCCGCGCCTATCAACTCGCTCGCTGGAAATGAGTAAACGTCTTTTGGGGAATCAACTCAGACATTCTAACAGCAATACACGCAGAGTACGTCATACAATGTAAAGAAACAGGTGTGAAAATATGGGTAGAAAAGAATTGAAATCGTTGAAGGCACTTTCTAATTTTTTTTATAGTTGTCGGGCTAGGTGTTGATCTGTCCACCCGATGGTAAATGACGGTAGGTATGGTCGAAGATGGTAAGTCAAGTGAGGCTGCCGGAACACAGCTTGCACACAAATATTTTTTATAGGTGGGAATCTAACCCACGCGTTTCACCCTGAGAAGCAAAACTATATCTTGGATTTTGTTCTCGCAATAAAAGTTTTGCGATGGTCGTGGATAAATGGATAGGCGTTATAATTATCATACCATAAGGAGACCATTTCATTCGTCACATTTTTTTTAATACGTATAAGTTCGCGTTTGAACACCATCGCTTACCATCAGGCGAGTGTCTGATGGTAAGCGATGATGCGATCGAAGATGAAGCACGCAGACTTAGAAGATTATTCAATATACGCAGACTATTCAATCTGGCCTTGCAAACATCTAGTTTATAGCTCTTAGGAAACAAGGATGCCGGTGGCATGCTCCATTCCTTGGCCGTACGGATGAGAAACGTAGAGTCAAAACGTACATACATCACACACTCATATTATTATCATCACATTACATTAGTAAAAAAATATAAACATATTTTTCTAATAAAGCGTTTTTACCACTGTGCGAACGTTTGCTAACAATGAAGCCTGCAACACAGGTGTGTCTGCTTAATACGCTGTTACGCTCGCTGCTGTCTACGTTATTAGAACATGGTGGGCACCGCACCTGTAGATCTGATGATGGCGACCGGCCTGGCCATGGGGGGCAGGGGCGGTGGCGGTAGCATGGAACTGCTGAAGTACGGCGGCTTTGGACTCCTGGACAGGCTGTGGACCTGGATAATTCAGTTCAGGGTATATTTTTAAGTGTTTTTTTTTTAAATTATCGTAGGACATTTCTCACCTCACTTTCTAGCCACAAAATAAGCAATGCTATGGAAACCAGATACCTGACAGAATACTGTATTGTTATGAGTAAATAATTACAAAAAAAAGGTTGACTATGTGTTTGACCACTGATAGCTCACCTGATATTGTTTAGCTCACCTGATATTGTGACGGTGTAAAGTTTAAGATGGTAAAGCACAGAACTGACTCTCAAGTAAAGCTGCCAGAACACACAGTTAGGTGCTTGGCGGTAGATTTTTAACTTGAGGGTGGTATCTAGCTAGCCGAGTACTAAAAAATACCCTACCACCATGCTATGGTTCCCTCACGATGTTTTCATTCACTTAAGCTTAAGCTCATAGTTGGGGTTCAAACCCACGCCCTTCAGCATGTGAACCGACCACGCTAACCACTGAGTTATCATTGTCATACAAAATATTAGTAAATCCTTCGAGCTGTTTCTGCAGCACTGGTGCCACGGTAGAACTCGTACTCGTAAATATACCGATATTTCATGTTTTCCATTTTGAGGTAATAAGCGACGCCAAAGAAAAAAAAAATAAGGAAAAAACCAATGAATGACTGTTTTCAAAACTCAAATGTACCAGCTAAATGAATTTATAAATTTGAATTTGGAATTCTTAACCAAAGAGGAGATATTTCAGATCGAAGTGATCAGTACGACAAAACGCTAATTTCATATGTAGGACCTAATATTATAACTAGAAAGTATACTTCCACCATGTAAAATAGTACGTTTGAGTATACTACCTACTACTGGGCATTGGTACCTGTAGTTGCTGCACATCGCTGGGTTCCTGGCAGACGAAAGTGACGAAGTCTCCGAGCGAATCTTGTTGCGCAGTCTCGTACTTGGCGCTGCTGTGGTGCGACGAAAGCGCGTCTGACGCTAAAATAGTAAAGGTTTCTTATATCAACATCACAGACCCTCGGGTCGCACATTAACTCTCACACTAGGGACGGTCACTCAGCATATGTAAACTTACATCATTAGATTAAAAAAAAGCGCTTAGCCTAGGCTAAGCACCGACTTCAAACAGATCAGTAGGTACCTAGCAGGTATAATACTACTTTGTGAGGTAAGTTTATATTTCGCTTTCTAATGCTGATGTTTTTTTTCTTGAAGGCGGTTTTACTTCTTTTTTAGAGTGTGTTTATTTTTCTGTTCATTAATAAGCTAAAAACACGACAGATAGAAATTCACCCGACACTTTTACTATCTAAAAATAATATAAGTAATCCTTTTTATGACTAATTACTTTACTTTTAATAAATCTAATTAGATTTTGCGTATTACGTTTGCTTACTTCCGAGCAACAATACGGGGTAATGGTAGATTCTATTTTCATCCTTATTCTTTCCAATAGCGTATGGGCGGAGCGAACGTGGGATTTTTCTGAGGATTATCTAGTACTGTGAAGCTTATTTCAATCGATCTTTTTATGTTTGGCAGGCTAGGTGTTTGACCACAGCTCAACTGATATTAAGGTTGAAGATGGTAAATACACCTAGCCTGGAATGGAACTGGCTCTCAAATGAGGCCGCCGAAAGACACTGTTAGGTGCTTAGCTACACATTTTCAACTTAGCTAGCCAGCCGAGTACTACAAAGTGCCTTACATGTTTCCTCACGATGTTTTCTTTCACCAGCAGCTCATGCTCATTATTGGCGTTTGAACCCACTCCCTTCGGCGTGTGAACCGACCGCGCTAACCACTGAGCTATCATCGCTTCAAAATAAAATAGCTATCAACGCTACTTATCATTCAGTGTAACTCACCCGTCGGATGTGTATCGGTGGGTGGCGGCGCATGTTGATAGAATATTGTATTGGATGGCACGAGGGGGGACTGCGCGCTCAGGCCCGCTGAGCTGTGAGGTATGCCTGGAAGAAACCATGCATAAACACATTTTAATAAACCATAGCCACACTGACGCGGCCTGCGGCAGCGGTGCAACATGCGGCCGGCTAAAGCTACAGCTAGACTTACAGAAACCGTCGCAATCTGAGATAGAAGGTGCAGCTAAATTTGATGCTGCCATCGCCGCAGGCCGCAGCTGTGTGGGGCAGGCTTAAATCGGAACATTAATAAAGAGTTATTAACTTTTTGGGGGATGTATAACTTCGCTATTGTTTTTTGCCCCAAGCAAATTTGCATTGTCTCTTCAAAGAGGCAATGAAATCTTTCAGTATGCAAGGTACGGACAAGAAGCTTCAGCATTGGCATAATCTTTAGAATTTCTCTGTATATATGTATATACTATATCGGTTGTATATACAGGCCTACGGGTATTATATTGACTAGTATATTTTTTAGAAAAGTTATAAGACAAACTAAACTTTCTTCTGATAGTGATATCGCCAGCCCATGACCACTGCAGCGATACACAAAACTTCAGTAACAAAACCAAGTCCAAGGCATCGCTGCTTTGGCGCTCAAAACTTTGAGACATTCAATGGTTAGGATAGGTTAGCCCTATAATTTCACTAGCTGCGGTACTCTTCAAACCGGAACACAGTAATGTTTACACATTACTGCTTGGCAGCATGATATCTGGTACTGCGGTGGTAACTACCTAGACGACCTATTGCTAAAGAGATCTACCGCCAAATAAAATTTGAGATCTACATTACAAAGCTAATTTTATTTTGGAACAAAGATACGTATAGAAAGAACCATGACAAATACACAAAATCACGTCTACAATTACTAATGACCCACACACGAAGCTGACAAAATCCACGTACAAGCTATTACCTAATCCAGAAGGTTCACTAACCCGTTGATTCACCCTAATTATATTCACCGATTGAACACTATATTTAGAGCGACGGCGTGTAATATACACTAATAGAATACTAATGATTTTACAATGGTATTGTTGTAGTTATTGATTGTTTGCGATTAGTACGAATTTGTCTTTTGTTTTGGGTTTTTGGAAACAATTTAAATGCAAAATGTTTAATTCTGCATTTAGTAACCAAACTTTAAATCTAATACTGTGGATGCACTAAAACGTCAAAAGCATTCAATTTGAAATTAATCTTATCACGATTTTTAACTAACGGTGCAAGAAATAGAAGGATTGTGAAAATAATATCACAGGATTGACTGAAGCACTATGTTAAAAGTAAAAATGTAAGCTAAAGGATCGAAAAGCATAGGCGTCGAGAAGTTAAGCCGCAAGCTAGATAACATAATAGCCTAATCCAGCTTAAGATAACCCGAAAACAAATCTTGACTACAAAGGAATTTATTACGACTGTTGCTAAAAAGTCAAAGTAGCAAAGCATAATGTACGTTAAATCATAACGTACATTACGTACCATAAGTGAAATCAAAATAGGTACTCAAATAGTAAGAGTAGGAGAATCGATGTCCATGATATGGACTCTAAATAAGCAGGAGTCAAATATCAAGATGGAATCGATGTCTATGATACGGGTTCTAAAGACGTAGGAGTAAAATATCAAGATAGAATCGATCTCTATGATACAGGCACTAAAGAAGTAGGAGTAAAAGGTCAAGATGGAATCGATGTCTATAATACGGGCTCTGAAAAAGTAGGAGTCAAAGATCAAGTAAGAATCGATGTCTACGATATGGACTCTAAAGAAGTAGGATTCAAATATCAAGATGCAATCGAAGTTTATGATACGGGGTCTACAGAATTAGATGTCAAAGATCAAGATGGAATTGATATCTATGATAATATGGACTCTAAACAAGAAGGAGTCAAAGGTCAAGGTGGTATCGATGTATATGATACGTACTCTAAAGTAATAAGAGTCAAAAGACCGAGATAGAATCGCTGTCTATGACAAAAACTATAAATATAATATCAGAAATATCAAGACGGAGTCAATGTATATGATGAAGACTCTAAAGTAGTATGTGTTAAATGATTATGATGGAATCGATGTCTATGATACAGCACTCACTGAAACACTGTCCGACGAGCATGGCTGAAGGCGTGGCGCGATCGGCGGGCGGCTCGAAGGGTGGAGGCGCAGGGCTGTTGTACCCGCAGTAGTAGCCAGACTCCAGCTTGATGCCCCCGGATCCGCTCGGCGACTCCGACCCCGTCTCTTGCAGGATCGACGCTGGAAAATTACAACAAATACCTTTAATACAATATTTTTAAAATATCTAAACAATTAGGGAAAATACCGCATTCACAAAATTCTGACTTTTTTGCCTAAAGAATAAGCGTTGCAATTTAATATGCCACGCTGCCGATGTAGCGGCTAAACTTGATTACTGAATACGTGATACATTCAAAGAGCTTGTCTCGTAAAATATATAGACAGAAAAGGTAACTATTCTAGTTAACAAACTTTAAAAAATACGCTTTTATCTGTTAGTGTAATACTATACGAGACACGTCAAAACAAATCAAAAGAGCACAAAACTCTATGGTTTAACATAGAAGAGTATAGTGTGTGCACTGGTGCATATAATTCGCCATTTTATGCTTGTACCACTATTTTTATTATAAACTATCGAAAAACATCTGTTTTAAAAGTTTTTGTGACTTTAATTTTCCTCGTCTCGCCACAGCTTCGATCGGTAACTCATTTAATATATAAGTACCTGGATGACCGAGCTTTGCTTTGCTGAAAACACGGATAAAACGACGTTTTCTAAGAATGAAACCCCTACATACTAAATTTTATGAAAATCGTTGGAGCCGTTTCCGAGATTCATATTATATATATACATATATACAAGAATTGCTCGTTTAAAGGTATTAGATAGATTAGATAGATAGATTTAGATGACAGTCAACACAATAATTTCACCACCGAAGTAGATAATACGACTGTTCGATGGTTAGTCCTCTTAAGATTGTGCTTTTTCAATTTGATTCAACGAGTTTAATCGTTAAAAGTTTTAAATCGATACGATCTGATAAATGACATCACATAGATGTCAATTTACATAGATATAGATACTACAGGAGCTATGTACAAACGGAGCGCTTGAGACAAATGCATGCAAATTGCACGTGTACCGTTGCATACAGCTGATTTAGCTTGATTAAAATAACTTTTCTACCGTCATATTTCGAAAAAAAATCGAGGTCATAGACTATTTATAAAATTCCATTAAAATTGAGTTTCAATATCAAAATAAAATGACAAGCAACGATTCATACGGATACAGATGTGGAATAGCAAGTAATTGTCTCAAGCGCTGCTGTACATGACACTTCTGTATTATATCATCTCATGGTTTAAACAAATAACATTAATAAACGTGATTGAAACAACACCAAAGCAAAATTAACAATTGAAAGAATAACAAAAACTTACCTTTAGACAACTTCCACAGTTCCTTCGAAGAGAAGACCCCAGTCGCTAGAATAATATCGTTGCAAATTACGCCGTTGTAAGGATTGTGACTATAGCCTGAAACCCACCATTTCAGACGTTAAACGACCAGTAAACTATCTTAACTAATTGTTAAACCTTCGACTTATCAGCGAGGTTTAACTTCATCTCTGTAAACTAACTATAGAGGGGGTTTCACCAGTCACAATAGTCGTTCAAAAAAGTTGGTTTACATATTTCAAATTTCGAAAATAGTAGGGTCTCAATTTAAAAGGTCAATATTGAAATTTAGAGAACTGTATGTCCTAAATAATGGTGTCAATTTTAATCTATTGGCCAAACTAGATTTCCTAACAAAATTGATTTCACGAGTGTTCACCGGAATTGTGATAATCTAGAAAGGTTATTTTTTAAACGAAATATATTTATAGTTACTCATATCTGCAAAGAATTTACTCATCTTTAATATTTCTAGCTCTACATAGTTCCGTGGATTTGTGACCCAATTGATTATTAATGATAACACAAGTCCTGCTACTGAATATGTAAAAATAATTGACTAATATTATTGATCGTCTGTTACAAAATGTTCAAAGCTAGGTAATCTAGTTTGGATATGAGATAATTAAAATAGACACCAATGACTTATTTCATCAACAGACGCACAAAATTTCACTCTTAATGGAAAAAAACACATAAGAAATTTGAGCTTGTGAAGAAACTGATGAAATAAGACATTAATTTACCAAATTCTAGGGAGGTCTAATGGCGCCTGTTCGTTCACAGGGTTAATCGTGGTTCCATAAAAAGCTACAAATAACACCAATCACAAAATCTTAGTTAAAATAAATAAACCTAAAGTCAATGCTATTTTAAATATTTTGCACAACATGCTAGAATATTCGCTCAGAATAAAAAAAACTGATTTCTTGTTAAAAAAGTGTCTTTCGAACGGTGTAATTTTTTATTATATTAGGCATCTGAATAAATTGGCAACACATACTGCCCAAATTTAAACTTAAAATAGCATTGACGGAACAAACGTCAAAAACACCAAAAATATTTGAAAAAAAAAATGAAAAGAGAAGGAACACCGACTACAATGCAAAACTGGACGAGCATCACAACGAATCACAGACCCGAAGAATTTTGAAAAAGCATAGGTGTGAGTGCAAGCCAATACTGGGTTTCAAAAATGCAACAACAAAAATACGGAAAACATTTAAAAACACGTGTTGTGCAGTGCCAATCACAAACAGTCTCTCGTAATTTTGACTTCGTGGCAATCAAATTCCTATGAATCTCTGAAAGAAGTGGAATACGGTGCTCGAAGGAGTGTTCCGGAGAGACACAATTTTGGTGTTTTCAAAATTCAAAGGAAACGGTTTCTTCTAGGCAAGCGTCCGAGACGAGATGGCGTTAATCTGTGAGTAGTTCTGATTTAAAACAAGAAGATTTTAGTTTTACTTATGCGTAATAATTCACGTTTAATACATCGGATACTTCAACTATAGTGCGAATCAAGACAAGGCCGCGCGCGCGTTGTACTCTACTTTGAATCCTTGAAAAAGGCCATCGGATGTGGTCGAAACTATAGTCGATGTATCCGACGTAATTAAACGTGAGTAATCTCGCATAATTAAAACAATAATGTCCAAACCACATCAGTTTCATGGTTGAATGGAATCTAGAACTACTTTTTTACCTAGCGCTTAAAATATTTTCAGCGAGAGTTGAAAATGTAATCCACGAGGTACTGTTAAATAAATAATAATATAAGTTTGTATAGGCTGGGTGCCCTAGTGCCGCTCGAAGGCCTCTGATATAAAGAATGTGATTGCCACGGAAGTAGGAACAACAGCCACACCGCCGCCGCAGCGCGGTGGTTACCTTTGCTCTTGGCCTCATGTTCGTTCTCTTTTTCCCTAGGCTGGGGAGAGAGCGACCCGCTCAGTATATCTGAAACGTGACCTCACGTTGTAAAATGTTAGTAGAACTTAATCACATTAAATCAGTGAGCGCAGATAAAACAAAGACACAAAAGACTTTTTTTGAAGGAGTATAACTAAATTTAAACAAACAAGAATAAACTCAGATGTCTTTAGAGCTTTTTTTCTCTGATGGTAACTAGATGATTAAGTAACAAGTCACAGCTAAAGATATCAACTCCTGCCTGTAATGCGTGAGACTTTCGAGCGTGTCTCATTAGTCTTGTGTTGTTGGCTACCTACTAAAACAGAATTGCCTAATCCATACCTATTTTTTTATAATTCTTGGTCTGAGTGGTTAGCGCAGTCGGTTCACATTCAGCAATGGTGTGGTTTCGAATCCCAACAATAAGCATGAGCTGCTGGTGAAGGATAACATCGTGAGGAA
Organism: Biston stratarius; assembly: GCA_950106695.1. Classification (NCBI taxonomy): domain Eukaryota; kingdom Metazoa; phylum Arthropoda; class Insecta; order Lepidoptera; family Geometridae; genus Biston; species Biston stratarius. Next base: position 9,146,853 of record OX467108.1, read on the forward strand.
ACCATAGAGTAATGGTATGGTACTTTCTAATACTCGGCTGGCCACCTTCCATCCTCAAATCGAAAAGTCCATCGCCAAGCACCAAACGGTGTGTGCCGGCAGCCTCACTTGAAACCAGTTTCATTCCTAGGTTTGCTTTTCGTCTCCGACCAAACCGTCACTTAACATCAGATGAGCTATGGTCAAACATCCAGCCTATCAATCATAAAAAAAACATCACATTTGGTTAGGCAGGGGGCACGTATTTAAATCTAACTTCAATATTTTATATGCGTTCACTGCTTTGAATATTGTAAAAATAATTTATTTTTAACGATTTTGGCATCAATACTGTTACATTTAAAAATATTTTCTGAACTCATGTGGAAATATCCCACATGGTACTTACCAAGTAATTAAAAATATCGTAATAGCAGTTCGAAATATCTGCGGATCGATTCATTTGAATATAATTCTTATTTAACTATCATATCAACTTTTAATTTAGAAAATTCAACAAATATAACAGAATTGACGAAATCCTTTTATTTATTCTAAAATATTAAATAAATATTTCTACATCCCCGTGTTTATAAAGTACTTATATTGACTGAAGCTAAATAAGGGTTACAATAGAGTGATTAAAGAAATGTAATTACGAGAAGTTGTGTAAAGTGTTATATTAATGCTTCATTCCACACAATGCATGTCCCCGAAATCTCGGATAAACAATAAACATAGCGGGCAGATAGGAATATATTTATTTATGTTTTTTTTTTTTCAAATATTTATACTTTTTTGTTATAAAAAACAAAAACACTCGATTGCAACGTTTATGCCAATTTGTTTTTCCACGTTGTAACCTGAAGTCTTGTTAAACAAAAAAAAAATTACAGAACAATTATATATATTTTTATTCTTTTTATTTTAAAGGGAAAGAAAAACAAGTGGCTTATTTTTATTTTAAGTTCTTTGCCCTAAAATGGTCACGAGAACGTTAGGCGTAAAATTAATCCTACAACGTTTTATTCTTTACAATGATTACAATATTTCTAGCGTAAAATATATTGAGAAAATTGCTGTTACGTATCTAGCAGGAAACTTATGATTTTTTTTGACTTTGATGACTTCTTTGTTACTAAGATATTAATAGTGTTATTGCACACTTCACACTTAACATGCAAAAAATTATCATTGAGTGTATATTAATGTTTTTTTTAACTATGAAATTAGTTCAGACAACTCGTGATCACAGCTATTGTAACATGGCTAAAATGTCGAGGTCAATAAGCAACACTAATTTCATACTATTTTGTGCGCGATGAAGAAGGTGATGAACATAATTATGAGTGTGTGTGTTTTGTTACTTTTTACGCCTTATAACTTAAACCGATTAGAGAAAACATTGGAATGGAGATAGCTTACTACGATTTACTGAACTGAATACGTAACATTTAAATACTTCTTTTGCGAAGAGCCTTTTCTCCGGTAGATATAATCTGAGTGTCTTCGAGTCATTATTAAATCGATTTCTTTTAAGTAAGCGTTTTCCGACGTAGACTGCATATTCGCTTAACATCTGGCGAAATGGCAAGCGATAGCAAGCCTAATGATTTTTATTTTTATTTACAAAAAAAAAACTTTCACCAATACGAAACCAAAATGTATGAAAAATGGATCAGCATCAGGAATAAACGAAACTTTTTTTATTGTTCACAAGCTAGGTGTTTGTCCCGTTATGTTAAGTGACGGTGTGGTCGAAGATGGTAAAGCACACCTGGCCTGGAATAGCACTGGGTCTCAAGTAAGGCTTCCGGAAAACACCGCTAGGTGTTACACAGATTTTCAACTTGAGAGTGATAGCTAGCCAGTCGAGTACTAGAAAAAACCATACCACCATGCAAAAACGAAACTAACCAATCTTTTTTTTTACATTTTGACATATAAAATTTGTCAACAGTTTTGTCGCATATTGCCATGTTAGATTTCTTTTTACTCAAAATCAAAATCAAAAAGTCATTTATTCAGTTTAGGCCCTGGTAAGGCCTATGAACGTTAAGTTACATGTTTGAATCTACCACCGGCTCGTAATTACACTTCAACTCTACTGATCTACTCATTTCCTGATTAGTGAATCACAGTATTCAGTTTCAGTTGATCGTGACCATAAAGCGGCAAAGAACTAGAGAGAAGCGTAAAATGAAGTGAGCGAGAGACCTGGTAGACCGTCGCTCCCATTACCGTAGCTATTGATGAAGTTGGCAAGGTACAAGTCTAGCTCGCGCACAGACACGTTGATGTGATAAGGGTTGACGCAGAGCCCCGGCTGCGTGCACTCCGGGTGCTTCTCCAGCCTCTCGCCATCCGTACTTTCCAGGGGTATCGCTTTAAACAGGATCACCATTACCAGATCTAACCGCCACACCTGGAACGTAAACAGTATTACATTTTAATTGACTTATTTTTCATCGATATTGTTTTTATTAAACTTCTTTAGCCGCTGAAGTTTTCACTTAGGACTGCCATTTTTTTATTTACGTAATTATAGAATTATAATAATATCTACTCGTATAAATTAGTAGGATAAAGAAGGTTGTGAATGATGATGTACTACTTGTATCTGATATCAATTGAGTTAATTTAGTATTTTAATCTTGACCTTGTTTTTTATTTTAATGAAATAATTGAGGAGTGTTGGCGGGAACGCGGAAAATCATTTCGTTAATTATAAGTTGCTATATTATACGTGCAAGGAAAGACAAAAATAAATGTGGTAAAATATGTATTTTTCTATTATTTCCAAAAATATGTAGATACTTCTAGTAAGTCAAAAACAAATCAAGGTTCATGTACATGAACCTTGATTTGTTTTTGACTGTGACTTTGACTGAGGCTCAAGACTTATTTCACTTTATTTATCATGAAGTCTTCGAAAATATAGAAATACTTGCGATGCCAAAAATAAAGAAAAAAGAGTTATGTCAAACGTTACTTTTTAAATTTTTTGCAATAAAAAGTTTGTATTACTCCTTTGTGAGCACACAAATAAATCAACACATAATTTTTTTTGTTTTGAAAGAGCCGTTAAAGTTCTTTATTATTTTGTACAATCTTATTTTTTTTCAATAATATTTTTGATCTACGTCTAATTTTTACACTATTTAAAACTCACATTATAAACTATTAACTTCAGAATCACAAACACAATATTATATAACACTGGTGAATTTGAACCACCTACTTGATGTACGTACATTCGTAAAATTTGCTATTAAACACTACAGATTTCATTCAAACAGATTAATGAAAAGTGGTACCTACGATTAGTATAATGTAGATACAAAGCAAGATGTTATTTAAAAACAAAATATCTATTTACGCTTACACTTCTGAATAGAAGTGTTATATGTCAAGTCTAAAGACATGACCTTCAAACTCTGTCTGAGTTCTATTTATGTTTACGAGTGTAGCAGTATAGATTATTCTGCTTCCAGTTATCGTTGTTCATAAAATGACGCTTTGCAAGTCAAACATTATATAACCTCAGGGGGTTTGACATTCGTACTGCTTTTATATTCTAGCAATATCGTTAAGCACAATAATCCGAGTTAAGTACATGCTTAGATATTTTCTTTTAAGACTGCAAATGCTATAGATATTTATTTTATCTTCATTTTTTTATGGTTAACAGGCTAGCTGTTTACCACAACTCACTTGATGTTAAATGACGGTGTGGTCTAAGCTGTTAAACACACAGCCTGTAATGATACTGGCTCTCAATTGAGGCTGCCGGAAAATACCGTTAGATGTTTGGCGGCAGATTTTCAACTTGAGGGTGGTAGCTAGCCAGCCGAGTACTAGAAAGTACTCTACCACGCTTTGGTTTCCTCAAGATGTTTTCCTTCACCGGCAGCTCAAGCTCATTGTTGGGGTTTGAACCCACGCCCTTCGGCATGCGAACCGACCGCGCTAACCACTGAGCGCAAAAAGCTTAAAAAAACATGTCAGATAAGCAAAGCTTGTCCTATGGGAACCAGATAACCGATAGAATATTTAAATTATTCTTTTTTGTAAGTACATTTAGAACAACACAACAAACATTTGTTTATACCATACAATATTTGTCCTGGTTATCGAACTCACACCCTGCAACACTTAAAGTGGATATACTACCAATGAGCCAACAGGGCATTCGAAAGATTAAGTTGATAGAGGACTTGCGACATGGTAATCCGAAGGGTTTCTTAGTTTTTAAACGTGTAACGTATTTAAGTACACACGGCCGTGTCTGGTCACGCCTATCTTTTTTTTTGTAACTGTAATGAGGCGAACGAGGCGCTCTCCTTATGTTAAGAGATAACGCCTGTCCAAGACCATTGCAGCGATACACAGAACTTTGAGTAGTAAAACAAAGTCCAGGGCATCGCTGCCTTGGCGCTCATTACTTTGAGACTAGATGGTTAGTCTCAACAGCCCTGTAATTTCGCTAGCTGCAGTACCCTTCTAACCGGAACACAGTAATGTTTACACACTACTGCTTCGCGGCAGAATATCTGGTAATGCGATGGTACCTACCTAGACGACCTCCTGCTAAGGAAATCTACCACCAAGTAAAATATCTGGGGTAAGCTTAAAGAAAATCTTCACCTTATCCGCCTGTCTGAGGCAGTCTATCCTCCTCATCTTGCCCTTCTGGTCCGGATTGGAGAGCACGCATACCGCCGGCCGCTTCCCCGTGATGCTGAGAACGAAGTCCTCCCGACAGTCCTGTGTGATGTCTTTCCGCAGCTTGCCAAGCAGACGCGATGCCCATTTTTGTTTTACTTCTGCTTTTTCATTCTGAAACATGTCAATGGTTTTGCTTAGAACGCAAAATATAAGCATTGAACTATATTATATTTTCTACTACATAATTATAAGAATATATATTACGATACTGTTTCAGCATTCAGAAATTGACAGTTGTGCAGAGGTGTACCACCACCTATCCAGTACCATCGAAACAATTGAGCGACAAAGCAGTGATGCCCTGGGTTTTGTTTTGCTACTCAAAGTACTGTGTATCGCTACAATGCTGTGTTATCTCTAACCATCAGGAGGGAGTATAGTTTGTCTCGTTAATTTATATTTTAAAAGTACGAGTTAATCAATTCACATACGGTAAGTACTGAATCTCCTTTATGTAAAATGTTTTTGTAGCTAAACGTGGCTGGCATAATAATATCGTGACTAAACCCATGAATTAAAAAAAAGTTTTAATCACTACATAAGGTAGGTATATTTTTTCACATGATCGTTTATTTGACTCAAAATAAATTTGCTTGTAAAGTAAATATTTCATTTTTACCATTGATTTTTGCTTCTGTAAAAGTAAAGAGACGAACGAACAGTATCCTGTTGATAAGAGATCATGTATGTCCATGACCATTGCGGTACTTAAAAGCTTAAGTAACGAAATAAACTCCAGGCCGTCGCTGCTTTGGCGCTCATTACTTTGAGATTATTGATGGTTAGTCTCAACAGCCCTGTAATTTCGCTAGCTGCAGTACCCTTCAAACCGAACACGGTAATATTTGCACGCTGCGCGGTTAGAATATTTTTATAAGAGCACATGCTACTGAATAAAATGAAATAATTTCTAAGCTACAAGCCTAGTCTAGACCAATATGAGTAACGATGCGTGTTTGGTCTGTCCTCGGCTTTGAAAAGACTTTGTTGTTATATTATAATTTATTATATATTTTGTCCCAACCATTGGTATATGAGACAGACTTGCCCTAGATACAATAACTTTTGATTAGAATTAATCTCGCGACTGATTTTTACAAAGGAATCTAACTTCAGTCTCATTTATGCCTTTTAATTTTCTACTAAGTTCCATTGTCACTTCACACTTAATATTATAAACGCGAAAGTTTGTCTGATTGTTTCTATGTTTCTAACTCGGCTGGCTAGCTACCCTCAAGTTGAAAATCTGTCGCCAAGCATCTAACGGTGTGTTCCGGCAGCTTCGATTGAGAGCCAGTTCCATTCTAGGTGTGTTTAGCATCTTCGACCATACCATGGTGAGCTGTGGTCAAATAAATAGCGTGTCAGCTATAAAAAACGATATAACACGATAACGATACACGATATAAGCGATTAGTGGCTACAATTTAGATGAAATTTTTAAAAATCTTCCGCCAAGCACGTAACGGTGTGTTCCGGCAGCACTTAAGAGCCAGTTCCTTTCCAGGCTAGGTGTACTTTAACATCTTCGACCACACCGTCACTTAACAACAGGTGAGCTGTGGTAAAACAACAAGCTTGCCAAACATAAAATTATATTTGGAAATAGCTTATATCATTTAACACATAGGCTACTTTTTATCTCGAAACGTGGGCAAACCCACAAAGCAACTAGTTATGTTTAATATTCTTACCTTTTAAATTATTTCCCTATTTAAAACGAAATCAAAAGACACCTGTAATCTGTGCATTGTAATTTATATGAACACGCTGTACGTTACCTGTAACTCATATTTAGTATGGCGTTCCTCCTCGAGACTCATTCGTTTCTCGTGTTTTTTGTAATATTTCCGTTTGGCTGCTTGTAAATTGAACCAAGTATACGAAAAGGACTTTACAAATGGCATCAGGGCCTCTATGAACGGGTGAAACTCGTCCTGTGAACAATTAAACAGTTTACAAAGCTAGTTTTAGATTATCTTAAAAATGTTGCGTCCAATATAGGACTAAATTTTTCTATCAATGCTCTTATACAATTGATTTCCGAGTTGTTTTTTTTTTTTTTTTGCTAATTTTAAAATGAGGTCTGATGTATTGACAATGCTTCTAGTCAATTATCTGCGTCTTAGTTCAGACAATGTCGCTGAATTGATAAAGTGATTATTCTTGATTAACCAAGCTTTTCTTAACTTTTACTATGATATTAAGAAATTACGTCAGTAACGCCTTGATATAAAGTTAGATATTGTCTGAACTCAAGAGCCAATTTCTTAATGCAAAACTTACTAACGACAATGATTAATATCGAAGTATAAAACATTTATTTACATACAAAAGCGCTTGCAAACAATGAGTATACATCGTTCAGGGTTACACAATCCAGACAGTGATATTTTATCCAAACCGAATAAATAAAAGATTCAAAACAATCTTGATACTTAACCCGCGTTTGTTCGGCAAGGGTTTGTGAAATGGTGTTACAAGAATGTCTGTTACGGCTAAAGTTTATACTAAAAATTCAGAAGAAAAAAATTGTGAAGTTTTTTTTTATCTGGGAGATGGAAATCCATAATGCAAATTTAACTCGTACCTAGCACGATTTTTTTTTGTATAAAGTTTTTCTTACTTTGCTTTTGCTGGGAAATTGACGTTACTATTATTATTCTGTGGCGATGATAGCTCAGTGGTTAGCGCGGTTCACGCGTCGAAGGACGTGGGTTCAAACTTCAATAACAAGTCGCAAGTTACCCGCAATTGTCTTTACCCCCACGATCTCACCTAACGAAAAGCGACGATATGACCGAAGAAGCACGTTTGCCCAGAAAATATTCACGTTTTTCTTGAACATCCCCGGGTTATATTTAGATGGAAACACAGACGCTGGAAGCAAGTTCCACACAACAGCAGTTCTTACAAAAAAGGTGGTCGGAAAACGCGTAGTGGGTTTAAAAGGAATTTCCACTGATAGGGGGTGTCTTTTGGACGACAAGATTAGGTCATGTAGTTCTTAGGCCCACTCATCGTAGTGTACCTATACGAGAATGTTGAAAGTTGACGGAAACGGTAAATTCATTGGTGAATAGACACTGAGGTAAATTTACAATTAAAGTCCGTTATTATCCAATTAATTTTAGAAAGATAAATACAACTAAACTGGCTTACTTTCAGCAACCTAAACTACGTAGTTTCATTGAAACTACTTGTTATTTTTTGGTAGGGTAGCCATCTTACCACAAATTAGCAAATCACATTTGTAAATAAAGAGATTCCACATTTAAAAAAACTGGGCCAGACAATTCCGTTTAAATGCCTCACAAAGTTTATGACTATTCCGCCCATTAAAACCAAAATTAGACCTTAATGAATACAACATTATTAGGTTTTGTAGCCCTAATTACTTGTACGTGTGACCTATTTCTACAGTAGGTAAGTTAACGATAGAAATGTCTCCGTTAGTTAAAGTTAGACCAGTCAGTGAGAATTTTATCCTACGAAAGGTGGTGAAGTAACAATTTTGAAACGGCTTTGTCTCCATGATGAAGGCCTCCGGATGTAGCCAAAACTAGTCGGAATTTCAAAAAAAAAAAAAAATGTTACGTAAATAAGTAGGTAAAAAAAAAAAATTTCGTTTAGGTTCATATTATTCCGTGCGGTTGTGGAAAACAATAAAAAAAGAAACTTTTAAGATAGTTTTTCATTTCAAATCAATTTTGGGTGATGCAAAGCTCACTGGGTTGGTGTTTATTACAAAATGTAATAAACACCGACTAACAATATAAATAAAAAACAAAAGTGATCTAGACAGTTTATAATTCTACGCATCGAAGATACTAATTGAGCTATTGTATTATATGGGCCATTGGTTTTTATATACGAAACAGAAGTTAAAACTCATTTCATATTCACAACGCGCACAAAACACAAATGTACGCCTGTGTTGCCACTTGAATCATAACTTTATGTATTCATTATGCGTGTACGATTTGTGATTTATTTGGCACTTGACACTGGTAATACTGTATCGGAATTTTCGATTGTTTTTATCTGAACGCGTGAAAGTATTTGATTTTCGGAGAATTGAGGATGGAGATCGTATCTGCATTTTTATATTCGTAGAATACCGTACGTCGGTATTACCATATCGATGCAAATAATGCGTAAATTTTTCCTTATTTTCGTGTTTATAGCAAGTAGATTTTTTGCAGGAAATATGTACAGAGCAGTTTAAGACTAGTATAATAGTCTTTGTAACTCTTCGTCTTGTTCTTCATTCCTCTCCAACCTAAGGTTGCCTGGAAGTTATATTACATGCAAAAATATCTGTTTTAAATATCTATGTCCTTATTTGCGCTGATAGCTTCATAGACGGTTTAAAAATATGATTAGTTTTGTTACTTATTTTGAGTCCTTTGCAATAGTTTTGCATGTCATGCGGCTAGATCATGGTGATTTAAATTACCTGTACCAGTCCATGTCTCCGCAAAATAAAATGGTATACGCTGTCTACATTCGCAAACTAACACATGGTTGAACGTACGGAACGCAGTCAGTATGCAAATACACCTATTGTGAAAATTAAAAAATAACTTGCAGTAGTAAAAATACAAACGATCAATCCTCAAATCCTAACCTCCAAAAATACTCTGTAAAACACCGTCTACCAGTATATAAACACAGATCCAGTCATAACAAGAGTTGGCTGCCACCGCAGACTCTGCCGGCTTCTGGCCAGCTGGCAGGACCTCTGCCACGTGGACTCTTCATTCAGAATTTGATTAGTATTTTTTCTAAATTCTTGTTGCCAACTGGAGCGGTCAACACGACACGAATCTTGGACATAACCTAGCTTACCTATTCTAAAATGTGCGCTAAGTAAAGTGGAACAAATAGAAAACTTTTCCGTTTTTTTTAAACAGTTCGCGTGTTGGCAACATAAAGGTAATGTTTACGATGAAATATCTCGAATAATGTATTACACGCATCGCGAAATATGGATTGTGTAGGTACTAGGCTTCCGAGATAATAAATTTGTAAGTAACTCATTGTTTATATTTATTGTAATATGGGTCAGTCCACTCGTTGATGAATGCGTAAAGAGAAAAGAGCACCGAGATCATTGGCTGTACATATTTGGGTGACTGGCCAGGTTTCACTATGCACCCGCTGTGCCAGGAGATCCGCGAGGTCCTGCCAAGCGGGCAACCCCTCAGCAAGTCAAGCCAAGCCGTGTCTGTGTCACGTCCAAGTCTGCACGGGAACTCACGCCAACACATTGTTTTGACTGGGTTCTACTTGCATCAGAGATCTGCGAGGCTATTCCAGAATTTGGTGCTATAATATCTGTCATCTCTCAATTTCATTACGATTCTCATAAGAGTGACGAAGACAGAAACAATATCCTTGAATTTTGTGGCCTGAAGTTCAGATACTGACTTGATGTTTATACATCAGTACGTGTAAATATAGCAATCATATACTACAGTTTACTGACTTATTGTTAGATGGAGAATATTGCATTTGGAAGTAGATTTAAGAAGGGAGGCAACATTATTACGTTCGTCAAGGATCTTAATAAGTTTTTTTTTGTAAGAAATAGGTTGACGTTGGACCGCCATCTCACCTGATGCAAAGTGATGATGCGGTCTAAGATGGATCACGCTTGCCTAGAACATACTAATTCACTCTCGACTTGAAGACACCCAGATCGTATCCCCCGGGTAGCACCCACTCAAGCAGGCATTCTACCGTCTAGGGGTCCGCACAATTAACGTGAAATCAAATCGTTTCGTTCGAGTTTTTGGAATGTCGACCATGAAATGATGTCGCTGACGATGTTGTTGTTTCTTATATATTTTTTTTATAATGAAGCGTAAATTGTAAATATGTACTAAAAATTACTGAATTTTTGACGACAAAATTTGATAGGTATGGATACAAGATATTTGAATAAGTTTATATAATTCTATGTTTGTTTGTGCGTGTATTTTTAAATATTTATTTTACTGTTTACTAGTTTGGTGTTTAACCACAGCTCACCTGATGTTAAGTGTCAGTGTGGTCGAAGATAGAAGAAGAAGCTCGCCTAGCCTGGAATTAACTGGTTCTCTGCTTTCTCTACATCGCATACTGTTAATGATTGATAAATTATTATGTTTTTTTTTTAATATTATTATTAATTATACTTACCTTATATTTGACATTTTATATTTATAAAATCAAGTTATTTATGCTCTTTTGTATTTCTGTACGCTAAACCATATTCTGGGATGTACATAAATCTTAAACCAACGAGCAAAAAAATGTATATAATAATCGGTCCATTGAAAAAAAAAAACAACAATAAAAGATTTTTTTAAACATACATTTTGGCACCAAGACCCCGCAATTTTTTTAAATTTAATTTAACCAACGACCCTCGCGTTATAAAGATAAATCTTGCGACATATAATTCATCAAAATCGGTTCAGCTGTTTAGTAATTACGAGGGAACATAGAGGCGGACATACAAACGTACAGTCGTACAGGTCAAACATATCATAACATATCCCTCCTGTTTTGACTCGCCATAGTCGGGACACCTTACTACGCAACTTTTTTCACGGTAATTCAACTCGATTTACGAACAAGTACGTACCATATAAAACCGCAAATATGACCCGACCAACCGGAACTCGGAGCGCGCCAAAAAAGCGCGGTAAACCACGAAAAAAGCGAAATACAAAATGGCATCATAAAGCTATCACAATCGCGCGATAAGGTGCAAATATTTGGCAAATATAAGAACAACACTGGATAGTAAGACTGTTGGCAAAGGTGCGGGTTATAGTGGAATCCCGGAGCAAGTACCTACGTTGGTAGGCATGATATAATTTCTTACGATATCCGGTGAGTAATGGATGTTTAGTCATTTTCAGTTTCAGGAAAAATGTTAGCAATGTTCAACGAGAGAGACTTTTCATCTTCATCTATCTGGCTGGTTAAATTATCGATGCTCTTCATTGTTCTTTGTGTTGTGTATATTGCAGAGCAATTGAAAGGATTTCAATCAAAGAATCAGTGTATTTATTTTACTTGGTAGTAGATTTCCTTAGTAGGAGGTCGTCTGGGTAGATTACCACCGCAGTACCAAATATTCTACCACCAAGCAGTAGTGTGTAAACATTACTGTGTTCTGATTTGAAGAGTACGGGAATTACAGGGTTGTTGAGACTAACCGGTGAATGTCTTAAAGTAATAAGCGCTTAAGCAATGATAGCCGGTATAACTTTGTTTTACTACTCAAAATTCTATGTACCGCTGCAATAGTCATGGGCATGCGTTATCTCTTACCACCGGGAGAGCTTCTCGTTCGCCTCGTTAATTTTACATAAAAATATGTATTTTATTAGCCAGTATCATTTTTAAACTTTTGTGTCCGTACGAGTATTTTGTTTTGGATAGACACTGAAGCGAAACGACATGAGACAAACGACGCAGTCCAACACCATGTTTATCGGCTGAATCACATCTGATAGGCAATAAAGCTATGCCTAATCGAATCAAACAAACTATTAGGATCACTTCCAAACGTCGGGCCATGCCAAAACACTGGAGTGCGTTCACCCCAAACATTTTGGCGGCAAATCGCACCGCGTGCTGACGTTTACTTCATTATTATTTTTTCCGGCATTATTTCGCAGCGGTCCAATTTATTTTATAGATATTGGCGCTGGTTCATTGGGGATGCCCGCCTGTTCTTGGCCGTGGCACCGGTTGGCGTACCTAACTGGGGCGCTACGTCACGGGAACACTGGCCAAAATCACGGCGCACGCGGAAAGAAAAAAAAAACTTACGCATCGACGCCATCTTGCCACGCGCCGTTTTGGCGCGCAAACTCAACAAGTAACCACGCTGCGTTCAGAAGCGCATACGATTAGCGGACAGTGCACGTATTTCTACAATAAATCCCACCGTGGTTTTGCATGCATAATGCTTGCAAATTCGATTATATGTATTTGGGTACTTAAAGGAACGCATGCGGAATTTGCCGCGAGAATCCTCAAGAAATGTCACGTAGCGGAGTGAAGGACGAACTATGTAGTCGCAGTAGATAATAACAATAAAGTATGGCTGATGTGCCGTGTGCTGACAGCGCTCTAGGCTCGACGGCAGCTGATTTGAAAGCAAATTAACTCGGGCGCAAAAGATCTAGCGACTTGATTGCATCAAACGACAAGAAGCAAGCATTTTTCTCAGTACCTAAACGTTTTCTTGATATATTTAAAGTGACCGTTGATTTGCTTCATTTCTCTTATTATAGAGAGTTTTATTCAAAATCTATTGTAAATATTTTATTCTAAATCTTCCCAAATTAAAACTGTTTATTACTTAGCGTGGGTTTCATATTCAGTGTTTTTTTTTTTCAAATATATTTATAAGCCGGCGTTAGAATCTGCTACGAATTGTGATTCATTTTAAACATTCAACAAAAACTTTGAAACTGAATCAAATATCTCAATGCTGTCGTATAGAAATAGGTAGTTTCAGTTAAATCCGGTCTATTTTTACAACCACACAGACATTTTACGACACTCGGCGTTTGGTAGGTAAGTTGTACTGTGTCAAGAAAACAATATTTCGATTCATCAGAATAGATCATAGTGATCGTGTTATAGCAGGGTGCTCAATACTATTTCTGCAATACTATGTAGGTACTAACTTGGGGTCGGGGTTTTAAAATACAAAATCGGTATTTATTTATCGTTAAAAAATTAAACTTTTAAATTTAATCGTTTGAATATATTTCAAATGTTTCATGAGTTTAGCATGTGTTTTCAAAATGACACATTAAAAAAGACCCTTGATAAACCAGAAACCTGTTTTATAGTCAAATTGTAAATTAAGCTTTGCATAGTTGGTGTAGCCCAAAACCAAGCTTGATTTGATTTTGCTGGAGATATGGTGCGCCGTGTAAAATGTTATCTTTTAATATGAAATGTAAATAGATTTAAGAAACTGGATGGTAATAGACCATTGCAACGGCACCCAGAATTTTGAATGACAATACAAAGTCTAGGACCTCTTTTCTTCGGCGCTCATTACTTAGAGCCATTCGATGGTTTATGTCCAAAGCTCTGTAATGTCGCTCGCTGTCCTTCAAATCGGAACGCAGTAATGTTTTCGCACTACTCATCATCAGCCATAGGTCGTCCACTGCTGGACATAGGCCTCCTCCTAGGGGGTGGTTTTGCCAATACTCGCCACGCTTGGCAGGCAGGTTGGCGAGCGCAGTTAGGTGTGATTGTTCAAGGAAGACGCTGCTGCCCATCTTCCGGATTACATCCCTTAGCCGACTCTTACGGCAACCACGGGTAGAGAGGGTATATTCTACGAGTGTACTATTCTTACGCCGGCACCACCACAGCAAACTACTGCTATCCAATATATATTTGTCAATTCCAAGTTACGGCAGCCTTTATAGGAAACCGTTTGCCTTTTAATCTGGAGTTCTAAGTTCGAATCTCACACAGCTTTATCTTTTTTTAAGTAATGTTCGTATTGTCAATTGCAGCTAGATTCATTCGGTGATAAAGGTATATGAAATATGTTCAAAATTATTTTCAATAAAATACAAACAAACACTAAACATTTTCCTTTGCAACAATGCATAGCTGTCTCAACAATGTACTCGCAAATCGAATATAAATCTATCCTAGTTTTACAACACTACATGTAGGTACGTATTTATAACGGCATACCAACAAGTGAAGTATGGTAACAGCTGAACTGCTGCAGAAATAGAAAATAGTTTCAAGAACTAAGGGCGCGGTGGCAGCTCGAGCGAAAAGAGATTTCGAATCGACTTGAATGGCTCAATCAAATCGATTCAACAAAATGTTTAATCGTTTGTACAATGCGCAATTCTCAACAATTTTGTGATCACATTTTTTTATCGAACTACTGGCAACAAAAATAGGTTTAATAATCACTTCACATACCATTTATAGAGTAGTAGGTACATACACGCAATTTTCATTTATGAACATCATCAGCCATAGGACGTCCACTGCTGGACATAGGCCTCCTCCTGAGAGGGTTTTGCCAATACTCGCCACGCTTGGCAGGTGGGTTGGCGAGCGCAGTTAGGTGTGATTGTTCAAGGAAGACGCTGCTGCCCATCTTCCGGATTACATCCCTTAGCCGACTCTTACAGCAACCACGGGTAGAGAGGGTGGGGTACAATTTTTACACCGGCACCACCACGGCAATTTATAAACAGTTTAATGCTAAAGCACTAATGGTGCGTTGCCTACAATTTTACAAATAAATCGGCAAAAACATTGGGTTTCGTTCCAAAAAATCTCTTTCTTTCTAGTTATATGACAAACGGACGTACAACAACACTGCAGCTGTCAGTGTAGACTTCAAATCTCTCGGTATTTCTATTTATTTTTATACGTCCGCAACCGATGTATTTTTAGTTATTAGAATAAAGTTTAAACGATTCCTCCGACTCGTCGCTCCATCTGTGAGAAAGTCACCGAGTTATTTTCAGGTTTTTTTAATGATATTTTTATGATTTTTTTACCCTTTCTGTTGCAAGAGCAAGTGTTTTTCTCTATCTCTCCAATCCATTAAGGTTGTCTGAAAAATATAGTTTTAGCGATGATATTGACCGTTGTTACAGTAACTATTTAGTTAATTTAAAATTAATCGTGTTACTTATCTTTGGTAACAATGATATCTATCTATATCTTTAAACGAGCTATCTATATCTTTCTTGTATATATATATATATCTATATCTTTAAACGAGCAATTCTTGTATATATATATATATATATTCTGAATCTAGGTTTCATTTTCAGAAAACGCCGTTTTATCCATGTTTTAGCCGAGCAATGCTCGGTCAACCAGGTACTATATATATATATATATATATATATATTCTGAATCTCGGAAACGGCTCGAACGATTTGCATGAAATTTTGTATCCAGGGGGTTTCGGAGGCGAAAAATCGATCTAGCTAGGTTTCATTTTCAGAAAAAGTCGTTTTATCCATGTTTTCAGCCGAGCAATGCTCGGTCAACCAGATACTTATATAAAAAGAGGTAGATATAGCACTAGCGCACAAATTATTGCAAATTCAGACAACTGTTGAATTTGATGTGCACTATTGTACTTCAAGCGCAACACACTACTTATAGCTATCTCTTTCTGTATCATACGTTCCCTATTATCTATTGCATTTGCAGGTAAAAATTACTATACACATATAGGTAAGTGCATATAATGTCAACGCATCGAAATCTGAACGCCGCTGTGTGAACGTAGCGTATATTTATAATATCATTGTTTGATAAATGAAAAGTCAATATATGTAGATAAAAACGGATGTATTATATCCCATACCGCCATCACCAGGTAGTAAACGAAACCTTTTTTTAATTGTTATTTTTAATGGCATATTTTTTTATTGACATGTAATCAATATTTTTACATTTTTTAATGAAGTTTTTAACGTGATATTACGAAATATGACTTGTATCATTGGCGTTATGAATAAAATATTTTATTGTCTATTGAAACCCTTAAATAAAATATGCTAGCACTTTGTACTTCATATTTTTGACTAGAATTCACTTAGTCAAGTTTTTTTTTTAATTATTTAGTCTAAGCCGCTCCAAACAGCGACGGGGTATTATAAGTTTAACGTGTGTGTTTGTCTGAAGCATCGTAACTCTCAAATGGCTGAACCCACTTTGACTATTTTTTTTTTTTGTTAGACTTGACTGTTTCTTTAGCTATTAACAAAACCAGCCAAGTGCGAGTCGGACTCGCGCACGAAGGGTTCCGTACCATTATGTATAAAACGGGAAAAAAATCATATCTGTTGTATGGGAGTCCCCTTAAAGATGTATTTTATTCTGTTTTTTAGTATGTGTTGTTATAGAGGCAACAGAAATACATCATCTGTGAAAATTTCAACTGTCACGGTTTATGAGATAAAGCCTGGTGACAGATAGACAGACAGACGAATGGACAGCGGAGTCTTAGTAATAGGCTCCCGTTTTACCCATTGGGTAAGGAACCTTGAAAATGTGCAGCTGTTTAAAGATTGAGCTCTTTTGTAGTTGATGAATGATCTTTTGCTGGTCTAATAAAGTAGGAAATTGAAAATTATGACTGTTTAGAATAATACAATACTTTTCTATTTGCGTAATGATAGTTTTATGATCACCGGCGACGATAATTTCAAATAAGTTTTATACGTATATTTTATTTTATAAATACGTATTGTGAGTTAGCTAGACAGATGATGGATAGACCACAGGCAGCTCCTACTTTGCACCACGCAATTACTCTAGACAAAATTGCTCAACTGGTGAAATCCTGATATATCAGCTATCATTGGATCCCCGTGCAATGCAAAAAACACAATTTTCAGTGAGAATAAGTACGGTTCCAGATTTTAAGCACGACTTTTTCTGATGATTTATATTTGATGACTTTTGTGACATAATTGTAATGCGCCTAGTTAACAACGATATGAAATAGTGATGATGTTAATTCTCCATGTCTTTCTGTGTTTCATGATAATCCTAGTGAGGAGACAAAAATGAGAAGCGTTATTAAAAAATATTATCACAGTAATTTCAATTCAGTTGTTGGTTTTTATGGCTTTTGTGAAATCGTTCACAACTCCACCACTGGCACGTAGAAAGATAGACTATCAAACGCAAGAATATGTACAGCCTCGCTGTTCGTTGAATTCAAATAGCAAAGGTTTTTGTTTGTCACCCTGAAACGAAAACTAACTAGCTACAACACGAACACAAACATATAATATATAAGAAGGGGACAGGGTGTTTTAAAATGCTATACACCTACATATTTACAACCTTATTTTAATGTATTTAGACACGATATTTACAAACAGAGTAAAAACAAGGGATAACATTTAAGGGAAGTAGGACAAGTAATTTCAGGAGGTATGACATCGTGCAAGGAAAGCTGTCTTTTGCCCTGTCAGTTGCCCCAACTGAGGAAAATATTTTCCACGTTTCCCTCATCTAAGCCTCATTCGCATAGGGAATGGTCCCTGATCCTGATTTTAGTCAGAAACACAAGTGTACAGGAATGGTTCAAACGTAACCGACAAATTGTAGAAGTGGTCTTTTTATCTGCCTTTTGGAATGTAGAAAACCAGAGCTTATGGGGGATTTCAGGTTGTATTTGCACTTATAATTTAAGATCATTCTAGTATAGGGAATCCATACCGCAGCACCTACCGGGGAAATGGAAGATTTAGATGCATCTGTGAATATCTTAATCCAATTATGATACTCAGTTTGGACTTTATGACGTTGGATTCCGTCGTATCCTTATCCACACCAAAGTCCAAGATAATGTTAGGTTGAAAACGCAACATAAGGCGTAAAATATAATGGCAAAATAGAGTGCTGAAAAAGTGGATTAGGAAGACGAGTGAAAAGTAGATAACTACGGAGTAAACTTCACAGGAATTTGTTGTTCAATAAGCCTGACAAACTAATTTTTTACATATTTTGACTCATGGAAATTGCTCACTGTGCGATTTTTGCCATACACTTGCATATTGTGGAATGATCTTCCTTCCCCCTCATTCCCGCGAAAATACAACATGGAGTTCTTCAAAGGGCGTGTTAATAGAATCTCAATAGGTCGGCAACTCATCTGTAGTGCCTCTGGTATTGCAGATATCCGTAGGCGACGGTGATTGCTTACTATCAGGCAACACGTCTGCCCTAAACCCTACCAGCATGCTATGGTTTTCTCACAATGTTTTCCTTCACCGGCAGTTCTAGCTCATTTTTGGGGCTAACTTCTGAGCTATCATCGCTACAAAACCTTAAGGAAAAATCGCTGAGGCGCGGTACCCGCCTTTTCTTAAGGGTTCCAGAATGCCTCGCTGCCAGTGGCGCCACGCCGCGCATGCAAGCGGGTCGACCTTCCCGTCGCTATCGGGTCGTTCCATTCAAACCCGAGCTAATGCAGCGCTCCAGCTTTCAATTACTGAGATATGAAATTCGATATCATGTACCTTGCTGTATAGATTTTATAGATATGACACAGTTCTGAAAATAAACTAATATCTTTTTACAAAGATAAATGTAAACCCTTATTGGTTCTATCGAAACTACAATCTACTGTATAATGTAATACTGTTTTTGTCATCACGTAGGGGAAGTACGGATTTTCGAAACACAAGCTACTCTTAGCTTAGCTCGAAAATCCGAAGCTCAATGTATTGCATCAAAAACACTGAATTGTAGAACAACTGATTGTATAATTAGAAGTACCTGGTTGACCGAGCATTGCTCGGCTGAAAACATGGATAAAACGACGTTTTCTAAAAATGAAACCCCCTGGATACAAAATTTCATGAAAATCGTTGGAGCCGTTTCCGAGATTCAGAATATATATATATATATATATACAAGAATTGCTCGTTTAATAATTAGAATGTGTGTTTTATGTTTTTTTTTTGCCAAATGAATGATTTGATTTGATTTGAAACAATACTGTTAAAAAGTATATTATCAGCGCTATATATTTTTTTTTTAACTTGTGGCAAGACTTGCTTCTTTCTTTTTAGCTACCTCGTTCTTTCCTGTTGACATGTTTACTCTGTAAATTATTGTGATTTATAAATTATGTAAATCAAATTTCATCGTTTCCAATTGAAAATATTTTAATTGAATAAAAGTGAGGTTTTATTTGGATTATTTGAATGTTTTATTTGACTGAGATTTTATTTTTATTATTAACTGTTTAAATCTAAATTGACATTATTTGTAATTATATTTGTAAGTGTTGTTTTAATTTTTTTTATATTGACCATAATGTTTTTATTTTTTTATTATTATTTTTTGTACCAATGACTAATTATTTTTGAATGTATTGTAATTTTATTAATGATTAATTAATGTAACTGGCACTTTTCTAGCCGTTTTAATTAAGTAAATAAATAAATAAATAGTTGTGGTTATTTATTTTAATTAGTGTTTTGTTTAATAAACAAACCTTAAACAAATGTAGATATTTAAATATTTTAGATATTGAGTAAAGTTCCGGATAGGTTTTTTAATTATCGTCAAGTTTTTTATATTAATGTTAAAGTTTTTAAAAGTTATTTTCAAGTGTTTTAAATTTCTGTCAAGTTTGTTAAATTTAAATCCTCATTTCTGTTGTAGCTGAAACGACTGTTAAACGGAAATAAACTAAATATATATCTAGAACACTAAAATGGACTTCCGGAAGGTAACGCCTGATTCAATCAATTATTAAATATATATTTTCGAGAATATCTTCACCGCTCGTAATTAAAAACAATTATTAATACGCACAAAACTTAACCCGGACCACGGACCAGCAAGCGCAGTGTAGGACGTCTACCCAAGAAGGTAAACAAACGACCTAATGAAGACCCCAGGAACGCGCTGGATGCGAGCCGCTTCCTTCATGGAAATTATTGGGGAAGGCCTATGTCCAGCAGTGGACGTCCTACGGCTGAGATGATAATGATAATGACAAAAATTAAAAAATAAATGCGTGCTGTAAGATACGAACTTAAATCTCCAGATTGGAAGATAGACGGTCTCCTAACTAGGTTGTCTCAACTTGAAAACGTATCGTCAAAGGATTTTTCAAAATTGAAATATTTTCTGTGTCCAAGAGAGCAAGTACTATACAATCTCACCATTCCGAGAATCCAGGCTCCCAGGATGTAAGCTGAGAACGAACTTCAAAGGGCGTACGATATAGGTAGAATCCTGATCGAGCACTCGGAAAACCCGGTAGAGGACGTGCCATTAAAATCCAAAAGGGCATTACGATTCCTCCCGTACGGCGTATTTATTACACCAGTACACTCGCGGGAATAATCAAGTTAACTTTACTTAAACTGCCTTGACTTTGACTGCCTTGTAAGTTCATTTGGTAGAATATCTACCTTACCCTGACTATGATTTCCTAAAAAATAAGCGCGCCTTTTGTTGCAGATTACCGGTCCCAAGAGCTCACTCCTCAATTGCTAAACGCAGTCCAGCCTACTCTCTTCCGTGCGTATAAATAATATTAGTAATAAAATTTCCTAAAACCCATATCTTATTAATTTCATCTTTAAGAGAAACGTCAGGGACTGGCTACTTACGTTAACTACAACGAGACTGACAATCTTATTATAATTTTGAATAATGTTTAGTAATTTTTGTATTACACTACACTTTAAGTGCTTAACTTTTGACCCATTTTTTGTATTTTTAATCAGAATTTTGTTACAGAATACTCTGGAAAAAAACACACTCGGTCCCCAAGACACAAGCCTCGTGCTTAGTTTGGGGTCCAATGTTGACCTGTTAATACTCTGAAAAATTATATGTCACCTCTAGTATTAATAAAGTTTAATGTATTTCTTTTTTCTGTACTCCTTTCTGTGAAATTAATTTATATTTATCTTTATTTTATCTGCTTTAAGAGCTGTAAAGCGTGGATTCGATACCCACCAGCTGCGCCCCGCGGTGTTACCCGCTGTTCCCATCTAAAAACATTTTTTTTTTTCGGAAAAGTAGCCTGTTTTAATCTAGGGCGTCAGCTACCTCTAAACCAAATTTCATCAAAATTGGTGTAGCCGTTTGGGCGTTAAGAATTAACCGCTAAAATATTCATGGACATGCGTTATCTCTTACCATCAGGAGAGCGTTGCTTATTGTTGTCTGGAAGAAATCTAGACGATAAGGCAGATTGTGCTACCACAAATTAGTCCATGTTGTTTTTGTTTTGATTGTATCTTTCTTTCTTTATCTCTTTTTAAAGTTATAATGTATCGATTATTGATTTACAATCTGTTCTATTGTTGTGGCTTGATTTCACGCGTGTGAACTGTATCATCGCTATCATCGCTAAAGTAGCCATAAGTTATCGCGGATCATATTCTGGCTACGATGGTGTTCGTATCTGGTCGTGCTGATCGCCGCTATCACAGACGGAGCGTCTCCGGAGACATCCTGGTTAGTTCACGACCGGAGCCGCGCGTGTCTCATTACTATGCCGTACTACGATCTATCTGGTGTACTGACGAGACAGTACGTGAGTTTCCTACATTCCTAACAACTATTCTAATCCACGAAGGCTAGCCAACACGTAGCTGGTAATGTAAGAGCACATTTGTATATATAAGGTGTATAATCCGCGTATGAGTTAATATGATAAAATAGTCTTAATAAAGTTAAACAATATATCTCGTTTTCTTTTTTAAATGCTGACAGGCTAGGTGTTTGACCGCAGCTCACTTGATGTTAAGTAGCGGTGTGCTCGAAGATGGTAAACACACCTAGCCTGGCATGGAACTGACTTTCAAGTGAGGCTGCCGGAATACACCGTTAGATGCTTGGCGGCAGATTTTCAACTTGAGGGTGGTAGCTGGCCAGCCGAGTACTAGAAAGTACCCTACCACCACACGCCACTTTCACCGGCAGCTCAAGCTCATTGTTGTGGTTTGAACCCATGCCCTTTGGCATGCGAATCGACCGCGCTAACCACTGAGCTATCATAGCTACATATTCCACAATAAATATTTGTAAATCGTCAATTATGACTAGCCTGTTAGATGATTTGGTAGAATATCTGCTTCAAGAGCTGTAGGGCGTGGGTTCGATTCCCACCAGAACAAACATTTATGTGACGTTAAATGTTTTTTCTGTGTCTGGATGTTATGTATGTATTACAAGTATGTATATACAAAAAAAAGTATCTGGCTCTCATAGTACAAGCTTTGCTTAGTTTTGAGCTAGATGGCGCTGTGTGTTATATATGTGTGATATTTATTTATAATTTCATTATAAAACGACTGCCCAAAGAAGAAGTATATGTTTTTAAGGTTTATGTACGAGTTTCTTTTATTCCACCATAAATGCCGGAACAGATTTGGATGGTTGGGGAATCGTTAGAATTCTCACAAAATCCCAAGTGTTACTGGCTTTTTTTAACGTAGCCGTGTGTTTTATTCAATGAATTCTTTAATATTTGAATAAAAATATTTTGGAATATTTTTCATACATTGGTCAAGCTAACTTTAATAACAAGTTTAAGTTGAAAATCAATCGCCAAGAACCTAACAGTCGACCAGCCTCATTTAAGAGTCAGTTTCATTCCAGGCTTGGCGTGTCCACCGTCTTCGTCAACAGCGTCACTTAACATCACTTGAGATGTGGTCAAACACCTGGCCTGTCAAATATAAAAATCGACAAATATCCACTAGATATCGATCTCTGGTACTGCGGTACACGTACCAGCAACCTACGGGCGATCTTGCATTTCCCACGTTTTACTACTCGATGCCGATGTAGTAATTAAACGTTTGTAAGCCGCGGTGTTCGCGTGCTATTCATAAGTAACGGACCAGGATACGAATCCTGACGCGGAAAAATATGCAAACATACTATACAGTTCTACAAGTGCGGGAAATAACTTTCTTGGTGGTAAACCATTCAAATTTCAATAGGTTCCTTTTTCTAGAATATGTAATGTGGCTAGATGAAAGTCCGTCAGTTTGTCGGCTACTGGTTTCCTTCCAGCTTGCAAGCGCAAGGAGGAAATGGTTTCGAGCTGAAGAAGCACGAAAGCTTATACAAAGTTCAGAAAAGACATTAATAAGTTTACATATAAGCTCGATAGATGGCGGTATGCACTGTTCCTGAATATTGTACATATATTCAGGAACAGTGCATAACAACATCGAACCTTATTTGATAAATAAATAAATATCGTCTGCTATTTCACACAGCGCCATCTAGCTCCAAACTAAGCAAAGCTTTGTACTATGGAAATCAGATAACTGATAGAATACTTATATTTTGTTTTTTTTGTACACACACAGTACACTTAGATAAATAGATAGAAACTCTTTATTGTGCACACCAAATTTTAAAGAAAAGTACAGAAAACAAAAGAATCTTATGGGCTATGCAAGCGGCCTTATCGCTAAGAGCGATCTCTTCTGCATGGGCAACCAAAAAAGGAAAACACTACATCTTAAGAACAGACGGGAAATGTTGTAACACTATCATCACACATCATCAGCCATAGGACGTCCACTGCTGGACATAGGCCTCCTCCTGGGGGGGTTTGGCCAATACTCGCCACGCTTGGCAGGCGGGTTGGCGAGCGCAGTTAGGTGTGATTGTTCAAGGAAGACGCTGCTGCCCATCTTCCGGATTACATCCCTTAGCCGACTTTTACGGCAACCACGGGTAGAGAGGGTGGGGTACTATTCTTACGCCCGCACCGCCACGGCTAGTTGTAACACTATAAAGTTAAAAAAAAACTAACTAATAAATATTATACACATAGTAATTGTACTGTGTAGTGTGCACTTACATACAGAACAAATCGTCACATAACTGTTTGTTCTGGTGGGAATCCAACCCTCGCCCTACAACTCTTGAAGCAGATATTCTACCAAATGATATACAGCCCTGTTAAATCATTTGGTAGAATACATAACAGGGTTTAATCAAGTTTAAATTTATATATATCTACGCTAGCGAAACTGCGGGCAACAGTTAGTGTATACTCGATATAGTATTTATGGAAGGTGTGGCTTCAGTTTACGTTAAAACTACACAGAACAGCGGGCAGCCGCCGCCGGGCCGGCGGGTGGGACGCCTGCTGTCCCAGTTTTTATGCATTTTCTGTCGAACGCGTATTTTGGATAGTTTTTACTCGAAAGTTTTCTGTAGCTAGACGCAATAACATAGCTAATATGATAATTGATTGAATCGGCGTTACTTTGCGGAAGTCCATTTTGAGTGTTCTAGATATATATTTGGTTTTATTTTAATTAGTGATTTTTTTAAGCTTTTAAGTTAATGTGAAATTTAATTTTAGATTATTAGTAAAGTTCCGGATAGTTTTTTTTTAAATAAAAGTTTTTTAAATTTAAATCCTCTTTTTTGTTGAAGCAGAACGACTGTTAAGCGGAAATAAACTAAATATATACCTAGAACACTAGATGATATGATTTTGGCGCCCTCTGAAGCTGCCGCCCGGGCTGGCTGCTACAGCAGACGGCACTCGTGTGAGACCAAATTTTAATGAAATTGCGGCTTTACTAATGAGATGCAGATCTTAGATCTAGGTTTATGCTTTAGTAAAGCTAGGGCATTGCATAAAAACAGCCTTATAAAGTATAATGTATCGTTGTAATACAGATTTCCAGTGCGGGGAAATCCAATAGTTCATACGTGGGTTAAGCAATGATTGTGTCGGCAATGTTTGACGGTTGATACCTGCATAGAATCATAATACATCTTTGAAAGATTTTACATAATTCTTGACATAATTCCTGACCATATTAGAAAAGAATTTTGGACCGATTTCATCAAATATTTAGTCTATATTTTATTGGTCTATCTATTTGGGAACTACGAACCTAAAGGCAGATATCTGATTATAGATAGATTTACTATTTATTATTCACATCAAAAATTACACATGAAGAATTAACTTAATAAAACAAGTGGCGGCCTTATTGCTAAAATCGGCAATCTCATCCAGGTAGTTTTAGGACGTTGAGGATTAGATAAAGAACGGGGTGTGCACTGTGCAGTACCTATTTTCTAATACATACTAATAATTAAATTCCTACAATTTCAAGAATGTATTAATATTTTTTTAATAGGTATATGAAAATAGGCGCAGTTTTGGCGGGAACATGTCGCTGCATTGTATTATTTATAACGTATATTTTTTCGAGCCTTTATAAAAAACTATCTGGGTGCCTTCAAGTCGCGAGTGAATCGGTTTCTTCTAGGCGGGCGTGCTCCACCGTAGACCGCATCTTCGCTTATCATTAAGCGAGATGGCGGTCAAACGCAAGCCTATATGGTATAAAAAAAAAAAAAAAAACTTAAAGTGCCAAATCGCGTGAGTGAGGGAAAGTGATACAATGTCGTGTAACATGCCGTGTCATGTTGCTTCCAATACTCCATCAAAGCTTTTAGTAAAGTCACCACTACTTTATCAGGGCATGACCAGACTTGACCAAGACTTGTTTTATGTGACTTAAATTTACTTTAATTTTCATAAAATACTTGACACTGGCAAATGCACAAAGTACCACGCCAAAAACAAATAAGAACAAAAGAAGTCACAAGTCATATTGCGAAGCAATCAAAATTGATCATGTTCTACTATTTTGCTCAAAAATCTATACTTTGTTGTTTTCAACATAGAACACATTTTAATATTTTCTTTGTACTTTTTTTATATTATAGTAATAGGCACATATCTGCTCTAGTACTCAATTCGATTATTCTCGAAGTTTCCTTTTACAAAATTGTTTCATGTCTCATTCTCTTCGATAGACAGTAAATTGGTGCAGACTCTTGTCGTCAAACTTTACGATTCATAGCTTTTACAAGTAGCAGTAGTCGAAGAGACATCGGTCAATTAGAACAAAGTGTTTATTTAAAATAGAAAGGCTCAATGATATCTCTTATTTGACTGTCCTGTTAGCTCATTCATTAGAATATCTGCTTGAAAGCTGAAGAGCGTGGGTGCGATTCCCACCAGAATAAACATTTATGTGACGATAAATGTTTATTATGTGTCTGGGTGTTCTGTATATTATAAGTTTATATTTACAAAAAGGATTTAAAAGAATAATATCAGTTATTTGATTGCCATAGTACAAGCTTTGCTTAGTTTGGGGCTAAATGGCGCTGTGTGAAATGTTCTACATTGTTTATTTACAAGCTTTTATTTAACTTGCAATGTATGTATGTTAGTTGGTATAAGTGAAATCTTGTAAGGTGTGTTAAAATTATATATTTAGTTCCAATGACAATAGGTTTTATGGTAAGCATGAATCGAAGAAACTCCTCAATGTCAACAGCATAGATATATAATGGTGTATACACATTTATTCTCAAAAACACGTTTTAAATTACACGTCTAGCTGGCTGAATCACATTTAAAAGCCCGATTTTAAAGATGTTTTCTCGGTAAAATTTTCTTAATTTTTTCTTAAACTAAATTTCAATAAACGAAAGTGAATACCACAGCACTCTAACATTAAGTTAAAGAATATGGACTTAACGAAATCTGTGTATTTTTTTAAATAACTCGCAAAATCAAGCCGTACCTTCAAATAATAAATTTATTTTTCAAATTCTTAAGTTCTTTATGTTGTCGAGTGTACAACTAACAATTTCAAGGACATAAACATTTTTTTCTATTCAACGCGAAGACCTTACAATAACTGACAAGCGTCTCTCACACTTTTCTCTCAAAGAAGAACCCCAACTTTGGGACTTGTCGTGAGCTAATATTTTATTTGGCACTTGGTCAGCGGTCACCACAGAGCACACAATAGTTTCTACCAGTCTGAATCAAGGTTATTCTTACATTTTTAGAATATATTTTGGATGGAAATGCGTGTCAATATTTTTGTTTAGAGATCTAAAAGGTCTTTTTTGTAAAGCATTTATGTTGTGACAGATTTATGCAATGCAGATGCAATTTTTATAGTTATTTTATTTTGTTGCTATTCCGTTCTTGACAGATTCGGTGGACCTAGATTTTATAGGTTTCCAGAAATAACACGGCGAATAAGTATGTATCAAAATAACTGAATAGGTATTCTTACAGTGATCTGGATCCCGTAGTACAAGTTTTGCTTAGTTTTAGGCTAATTAGGGATCTAGTAGATCTCTTTAGCATGGGATTGTGGAGGGGGTTCCATCGCTGTAACAGATATTGTGCCGCCAAATTGTGGTGTGTAAACATAACTATGGCCGGTTTGAAGGGTACTGCAGCTAACTTAATTACAGAGCTATCGAGACTAACCATAGAATGTCTCAAACTAATGAGCGCCAAAGCAGCGATGTCCTAGACTTTCTTTTGCTAAGTTCTGGGTACCGCTGGACATGCGTTATCTCTTATCATCAGGAAAGCGTCTAGTTCGTGTCATTACTTTTACATCTAAAAAAGTTCAAGATTATAAAAACGTGGAGAGCTACCAATCAAACTATACAGGAAATTCCTTAATCCAGCAATAGAAAGACAAAAAACTAAAGCTTATGATGACGTTATTGCATAGTCTTGAATCTGTTTTCATGGATGATTCTGTAGAGAGGCCATGTATAGTCTGTATGCAACGATTCGTGGGGACACAGGCGTGGGATGAAGAACCGAGAGCTTGAGTATGTAAGTAATATTTAACTTAAGCTACATTAGACTTTAGACTCGATTTTGCATCGCCCTTCTGTAATATACAATCCCCATGGTTATGTGCTGATAATTATCCATGTCACACAGTTTCCTAATTTTTTGACATATTTATATTTTTGTTTGTTTGGGCTCAGTAAGGACATTAATTAGACAGAAAGAAATATATTAAGAACATAAATCAATTATACAAAACTAGCGACCCGCCCCAGCGTCGCACGGGTGCAATCTAACTAATGTGGTGCATATGCATGCATTATACATACAAACCTTTCTCTTGAATCACTCTGTCTGTTGATGGAAACCACATCAAAATATGATGCGTAGTTTAAAAGATCTAAGCGTACAGACGGCGGGAAGCGACTTTGTCTTTTACTATGTACAGATAATATAAACATACGACAATATATTTAGCTACCTAATCTAAAAAGCCGCTTCCAATAGGAATGGGTCCCAAAACGCTCCATTGCCACATTGTATACTTAATCTTTGAGCAAAATAGACGCCAGAAAGGTCACTAGTGGCATCGCCCGGACGAGATGACAGCTCTTTGAATATTTTGTATTTCTATGACCTTAATCGATATTCAAGTATAACTGAACCCATAAAATCAAATACCATTATGTACACAAAAATCTATTCCATTAATCCTGTGATACTTCTATTGCGTATATTTTCATAAATGTTCAAATGTTCGTAACTACATACCTAAATCAAAGTAACTACCGTCCCAATGCGCCATTTCACTCGAGAATGCGTTAATAAATTTTAAATTTATTCAACGCAATACTGCACCTGTAACTACCGTCAGATAAAAATGTTAGTTTTCCAAATTGAATACTTCTATTACATACCACCACTCCACCACTCATTTGATTCCACTTTCATTATTCGAACCGCTAAACAGTGAACAGCTGCCTAAGTGTCTGCAAGTCGAGAGTGAATCGGTATCTTCTAGGTAAGCGTGCTCCATCTTAGACCGTATCTTCTCTTAACAGGTGAGATGGCAGTCAAATTCATGCATTTTTTAACCCTCTTCGAGTGGTCGGGTCGTAATTTCACCTCACTGGCTACAGGTTTGATCACATAACTAATATCGAAGAATTTTGGCGGATATGCGAATTTTTTTTATCGCTACATTGTAATATTTTCCAAAGTTTGTGTTTTTCATATATGAAAATAGTAGTGTTTAATAATAAAGTACTGAATTATGCACACTAGTGCGGGCCAAGTGATATAATTAGTGAAACGTATCTCCTCATACTGATTCCAAAACTTCTAGAAACTACTGTTTTAGTGGCTTTGTTTGTATTTGACTTTGACTTTAATCTCGACTACACCTTTTTTGATATGATTTTGTCTTAAAACATAAATTACTTGACACTGGCAAAATGGGCGAAGTACAAAGCAAAAATAAAGAAAAT
This sequence comes from Biston stratarius, assembly GCA_950106695.1. NCBI lineage: Eukaryota > Metazoa > Arthropoda > Insecta > Lepidoptera > Geometridae > Biston > Biston stratarius. Next base: position 9,176,235 of record OX467108.1, read on the forward strand.
AGCGGTTGTCTCACTATGAACTGTGACCGATTTGCCGTGCCCACGGCGAGTCGATTAGTAGCAGATCCCACAATAGCACGATCTTTGCGCAAGGGACATCTCTACGGGAGACGCGAAGAAGTCGACGATTCATAATATTCGTTTTTTTTCTTCTTTTTTTCTTCGGCCATGGCACGTTCGTGCATTGTGCTAATTCTCATGTAATAATGGTCGTTATTTGTAAAATTTACAAATCAGGACAGTCAAAACGACATCTAACGTTATGCATAAAATCTGATAAACTCATTAGTTATTTTTTTAATTAGTTAATTGGCTTGCGTTTTATCACCATTTCGTCTCGATGCTAAGAGAAGATGCGACCTACGATGGTTCACGCTTGCCTAGAAAAATGTGGGCAAGAGATCAAACTCACAGCATCACAATTGTCATCATCTGTTAATTAGAATGCCGTGCTTGCTCATTTGGTCGTAGTTCTTTTTCATAATTATTAATCTATTATCTATTATTTATTTATTTATCTATTTGCAAATTCCGAAAAAGAAAGCCAAAGAAAAGAAAAAAAAATATTTGTTAATAAACGTTGACAAAGGTCACGGACCCTGGTGTCTATGGTGTTTCCTATCCAGGTATGAAGTAAATACGGGTGGAAAAGCGTGAGAGAGACAAAACAATCGTGCGGCCAGTAGCTGTCTCTTTATAGAAATCTGATTGGTCATATCTTGGCTGCACAGAGACAGGTATTGGCCGCACAGTTGTCTCTTTCTAAAGAATGGTCAATTTTGTGAGGCCATTGCTCAGTCCATTTTTCTCTATGTCTATGATGAAGCGTAAATATTAAATTTAAAAACGTATAACGTTTTTTATATATTTTTTTCGATGAATGGTATAATGTTATCACGTAGGATGAGGCAGTATGGCTTTACAGCATTAGCCTGCCCAATGGGGCAAATACAATTTAAAAGAATAAAAATGTCAAAGAAATTGTTACCTAAAAAGTCATTCATGTGAGTGGGATATATTTGCACAGTCAAATACGTAACTCTACTTAATCTAGGTCACAGAATAAATAATAGTTCCCGGTAACGTAACAAGAGTATTTTATAGATAAAATATCGGAGAGGAAGTGCATCGATGATTGCTTACGCAGCGGTTAGCTGCATTGCGCTCTTTCGGAAGGTCTCGCCAGTTCTATCGACTAGGTAAACCGATTCTATTATTACTAGAACTTTTATGTGATTCGTTTTCGAAATCATACTTAGGTTAATTTTACCATAGTGTGAACTTGGATTTATACTTTATGGGTCATACTTATAAGCGTTACTTAAGGGTAATTAACAAACCACTGACGTGAAATTATTCGTAAGCACTAGACAGGCTACTTTAAGAATAGATAAGCATTAAAAAATACTTACAAGACAGGCCCTTCATAAGTTGTTTCTGTATGTAAAAGTAATAAAGCGAACGGGTCGTTCTTCTGATGGTAGGAGATAACGCATGTCCATGACCATTACAGCTAGACACAAAACTTTAAGTAAGAAAACAAAGTGCTTCGCTGCTTTGACGCTCATTACTTTGAGACTTTCGTTGGTTAGTCTCGACAGTCATGTAGTTTCAAGCTGCCGGAACACAGTAATGTTTACTACTGCTTTGCGAATTTGAAAAATTCGCAGATCAACATAACGCCGTATTTAGGTTCGTTTCACAACACTCCGTCTGCACAAGCCACTGAGCTACGGTCGGGATACGGTTGTTAATCTAATACCTTTAAACGAGTACCTCTTGTATATATGTATATATATATATATATATATATAATCGTTTTTTTATCCGTGTTTTTATCCGAGCAAAGCTCGGTCATCCAGGTACTAACAATAAAAGTAATTGACAAGCTAGCTACCACCGTCAAGTTGAAAATTTGCCACTGAACACCTAACGATTTATTAATTCCAATCTAGTTTTGCTGATTATCTCCGATAACATCGTCATTTAACATCAAGTAAGTTTTGGAAAAATAACTAGCATGTATTTCATTAAAAAAAAACTAACAAGGCATATAATGTTTTTTTATTTTATTTTCGAGGTCAGACTTTAGTTACAATAAACAAACTTAAAAAAAAAAGTATAACCGACTTCAAATAAAAAAACATCAGCACTAAAAAGCGAAAAATAAATTTAATGAAACATTTAATTGAAAGGATAGAATAAAGGAATAGGAGGACTTTTTTGGATGCGCTAAATTGTTGATGAAAGATTTTTAACATTAAACATACACATTAAAAAAAATACAGTCGAACATAGAACCTCCTCCTTTTTTGAACTCTGTTAAAAATCACTATAATTATATGTTTTACTATAACGTCATATACCTTTTTAGCTCGTGTATTGAGTATTTATTGTTTAATACGACATGACATTTTAGTGCAATAACAGTATTGCAATAATAGTATTTTTTTTATTCCATAAAAAAAACAGTAAAAATACGCGACGAAAAGCAAATATCTTATTTAACTTTAAGAATTAATATGTGTATAAAAGTGCCTGTTTTGTCGAGGCAAGTATTCACATTGTGATTCATTGATTAACTCAGAGTGGTTTCTACGCGATTCAAATTACCTGTTAGTGTAAAAACTGCTACTTACAAATGAATGCTGATAATATAATATTTAGTAAAACCGCAAAAAGTTTTGTGAGTGGTTTTTAAATTAGCACAGGCGGGCACGGAAAAAAAGCGTTTTTTTTTTTAGATTAAAAAAAAGAGCTTTAACTGTAAGCAGCGACCAAAAGTTCAGTACATTGCTGCAATGGTCATGGACATGCTTTGCCTCTTACCATCAGGACAGCGTCTCGTTCATCTCATTATTTTTACATTTAAAAAAGTTATAGCGGCTCAACGATATCGCTTCAATCGCTTGTTTATATCGTCGCTAATAGACTGAGTATACTATTGCGATATCGCTTGTTTATATCATCGCAGATTGACTGAGTTTACTACTGTGATATCGCTTCAATTGCTTGTTTATATCGTCGAAGATCGACTGCGTATACTATTGCGATATCAATTCAATCGCTTGTTTATATCGTAGCAGATCGACTGATTTTATTACGATATCGCTTCAATCGCTTGTTTATATCGTAGCAAATCGACTGAGTCTATTGCGATATCGCTTCAATTACTTGTTTATATTGTCGCAGATCGACTGAGTATACTACTGCGATATCGCCTCAATCCCTTTTTTATCCCCGATAACCAAACTACACCTTTCCACCAATATCCTGTTCATGTTACGCAACAGTGACACATGCAACAAAACAATGCACAAATTAACATAACACTTATGCGAGCGTCAGCGACAATCCTGCCTGTGCCATTGTAAAAAAAGAAGTGCGTGAGTGGAATACAAGTTCGTCATTTGCAAATAATTGTCCGCGGTGCATCGGTCGCGATTCACCTTGCGTGACGGAGCAAGCATGCTAATGCCGTGTGGTAGATGGATTTTGTGTAACGGTACTGTCGTGGGATTGTACTATTTCTCATAATTTTAAGAGTTCCGTACTCAAAAGAAAGGATTATAGCTCTTGCCAATAAAGACGCCTATTCCAGTCTACGCTGAAGAGGCCGATTGCAAACCACTTTTTTTTTTTGTTGGCTCACATTCACCTGATGTCAAGTAACTGTAAGATCGAAGATGGTGAACACATCTAGCCTGGTTTACGATTGGCTCTCAAGTAAGATGCTTCGCGGTAGATTTTCTCCTTGATGGTGGTAGCTAGCCAGCCGAGTACTAGAAAGTACCCTACCACCTACTACTTCTACTACTTCACCGACTCAAGCTCAAGGTTATTGTTAGGGTTTGAACTCACGCCCTTCGGCGCGTGAACCGACTGCGCTAACCACTGAGCATCATCGCTACATTACAGTTTGATTATACAATTTGACAGTTTTATTTACTTTTTGACATTTTAATTAAAATTTTGACATATAGTTTATTTTTGTTTTGTTTTACTGTTGCGAAATATTGTATTGGATACTCCGACTTTAGTTTCGACCATATACGGTGATCCGGTTTTAGTTCATTCGACTGCTGAACTGTATGTGGGTTCGATTCCCCATTGTCCTTTTAATATAAAGTTTAAATTGTTCATAAATGTTTGTCCTTTATATGAAGACAAATGTTTGTTCTGTGCCTAGGTGTTATGTAAGTATTATAAGCAAAAGTAAGCATTTTAAAAAAAAAGCATAAGTATTCTATCAGTTATCTAACTTACATAATACAAGCTTTGCTTGGTTTTGGGGCTAGATGGCGCTATGTGAAATGTCCAACGATATTTATTTATTTACTAACTGCGCCCCGCGGTTTCCTAATTAATTTCGGGTAAAAGTAGCCTACGTGTTAATCCAGGGTGTCAGCTTTGTCCAGCTGTTTGAGTTTGAAGAAGTAAGAAACATACAAACACACTTACAAACTTTCACCTTTATAATAATACTGTGATTTTAATGTTTATCCTTTCCACAGACGGTTGCTTGGTCTAAGCTTCAACTGCAAAGAACATGAAACCCTGAAGTGTCGACAAACAAGTCATTATACTTGTGATCTCCTCTGTAACGTAGCCTTCTACCCTCTGATCGTTACTCCCTACATTACACACTGCAAATCGACTGAACGACCGACATAATCATAACTCTACACACATACGGCTCTAATATCTTGTGGAGACAGGGGCGAATTAAGGACGAACGGCCTGGGGTTGCTGTTTCTAATAGCTAGTCTGAGGGCTAAGATCGATGACTAATTGCACTTACAATGAAGTGCTACGTACTAAATAAATCCTGACTGTTCTTTGAGCTCATTTCTTATCTCTAATATCTGCTTCAAGAGCTGTTGGACGTGGGTTCGATTTTGTGTTTTATGTGACGGTAAATGTTTGTTCTGTGTCTGGGTGTATGTACTGTATGTACCTATTATAAGAATGTATTTTTTTAAAGTATATTAGTATTCTATCAGTTATTTGGTTCCCATAGTACAAGCTTTGTTTAGTTTAAGGCTAGATGGCGCTGTGTGAAAATGTCCTCCAATATTTATTTATTTATATAAATAACAAACCTACTAATATTATAAATGTGAAAGTTTATATGGATACTCGTTATTCAATCGTCCAAAAACGACAAAACAGATTTGTATGAAATTTGGCATATATGTATATAGTTTACTACACTTTTTGTTTAAAAAAAAATGTTAGGCGCTTGTAGGATTATCAGTAAACGAACTACTGGACGTATCCACTTAAAATTTGGTATAGATGCATATCATTATTCCGGGATAAAAGGTATTTTAATCTTAATCTAATAATAAATAAAATAGCGCGGTAACTAAAATAGATACGATTTTCACTGTCATTAAGTTTTTTTTTTTTACGGAAGATTTGTATATACTATATGTCATAAATAATTATGTAATCAATCACCAAAATCCAGATGAAGCCAGAGCGGGTCGCTAAATATCCTGTTGTACCTGTCAATTGTGTAACATGGTAGGATATACATAGTTTAATTTATTTCGTCTCAAAAAGACGAAATTATACATATATAACTCTTTTTAAAACTGTAATAATTATGCAAAAATGGAAATGTAGTGATGATAGCCCATTGGTTAACGTGGCCGTTTTACACGCCGAAGGGTGTGGGTTCAAACTCCAACAATGAGCTTGAGCTGCTGGTGAAGGAAAACATCGTGAGGAAACTATCACGTGGTGGTAGGGTACTTTCTAGTACTCGACTGGCTAGCTACCACTATCAAGTTGAAAATCTGTCGCCAAGCATGTAACAGTGTGTTCCGGCAGCTTCACTTGAGAGCCAGTTCCATTCTAGGCGAAATGTGTTTACCATCTTCGACAACACCGTCAATTAATATCAGGTGAGCTGTGGTACCAGAACTAAAGATTGACGATAAAGGATAATCCTAGCCCTTTTCCTTAATCCACCCCTGCCGATAGCACCCCAATACACACAATATCTTACGCAAAGCCAGCGTGCTAACTCTCTGGATTAGTGATGTGGTACCATAAGCCTCCACAGACTGTATACCAGCGATATTTGCATGCGATCGTCGTTAAACGTCATCGCGTATTGTGGGACGTCTTAGCGAGATTCCGGGACTAATTGCCCGGATTTTGGTGTAAGGAACTGCTGTCTGGTGCGATAAAAAAGAATTGAGTTAGCGCACTGCATTGGATGTCAGAACTTTTACAACACTATTATCGTACCTTCTATTATGTCATAATACAATATATTTTTTGCTTAAAATTTACGTTTTGCTATTCGATTGTTTTCAAGTTTTTAGTAATTAATTATATCTAATTATTTATTGCCGTGGTGGTGCCGGCGTAAGAATCACACCTAACTGCGCTCGCCAACCCGCCTGCCAAGCGTGGCGAGTATTGGCAAAACCCCCCAGGAAGAGGCCTATGTCCAGCAGTGGACGACCTATGGCTGATGACGATGATGATCGCCTTTGCAGGAGGTCGTCTAGGTAGGTACCACCGCAGTACCTGATATTCTACCACCAAGCAGTAGTATGTAAACATTAATGTGTTCCAGTTTAAAGGTTACTGCAGCTAGCGAAATTGCAGGGCTGTTGAGACTAACCATTTAATGTCTCAAAGTAATGAGCGCCAAAGCGGCGATGCCCTAGACTTTGTTTTATTACTCAAAGTTCTATGTATCGCTACAATGGTCATGGTCAGGCGTTATTTACCATCAGGAGAGCGTCCCGTCCATCTCATTATATACATTTAAAAAAAAAACTATAACATTGCTATTGTATCTCTTTTTGTTTCTACAGTTTGATCGAACTGTAACAGCGATATCTCGCGCCCAACGCGACGCACATCTCAATGGGCCGCGGCATTAATTCACGGAGTCGCTCGAGAAGCATTGCAATTCCTGCATTGCGGGGCAACGCGGCCAGCATAGTAACGGACGGTTGCAAATTTTCATTTTAGATTTTGAAATTATATAAAATTAGCTGCGCCCAGTGTTACAAAGCCTAAATAGTATAAATGTTATGAAATAGCTACTAATGGAAAAATATCATTATAAAATTAATGAATTTTTAGACGATAAAATTTTAGTGGACTGAATTAAATTTGAATACTGATATTATTTTATATATAATTCTATGTCTATGTTTATGCTTTTCTTTATGAAATTTCAGTAATTATTATTATTGACTATTTGTTTTTTATATTATTACTAGCTGCGTCTCGCGGTGTTACCCACTGTTTCCACGTGAACACAACATTTTTTCGGCATTAAAAGTAGCCTATGTTTCATCAAAATTGGTCCAGCGGTTTGAGCGTGAAGAAGTAACAAACATACTCACAAACATACAACAAACACACTCACAAACTTTCGCCTTTATAATATTTGTGTGATTTTTACCTATCAGTGTCTGTCTATATAGTCCGTACAGGCGTGTGAAATTCTAATTGTTAATTCATTGATTCATTATAAATATAAATAATAATAATGGAGATATAATAATATTAACAGCACGCAGTGTGATGAGGTTCCTCACTCTGCAGCCCTAACCACCGGCAGCTTGAGCCCTGTCCCGCAGTCGGAGGCACTCTAGGTTTTTTATAAGATTTATTGTTTTATATATGTATCGTAAAAAATAAGAAAGAAAACATGTCACTGAATAATAAATAAATATTCTGGGACAATGCACTCAGAGCCATCTAGCCCCAAACTAAGCAAAGCATGTACTATGGAAGTCAGATAACTGATAGAATACTTATATACTTTTTTTGTGTAAATACATACTTATAATACATACATACCTAGACACAGAACAGACATTAATCGTCACATAAATGTTTGTCCAGATATACCTACACTACACAGGTTCTATATCTAATACCTTTAAACGAGCAATTCTTGTATATATATTATATATATATATATCTATATATATATATATATCTATATATATACATATGTATAATTATATATACATATGTATATATAATTATACATATGCCTGTAACGAAGAGATAAAACGTGGGAACAGGGCATTAATGAAATGTTCTAGATGCACAAACGTATTTCATCAATCGTGTGTCACTTACCAATGCAACAAGGCGACGCCTTTGAAAAATGTTGAAGGATGGATATGCCCCGAATGCTGTGCTAAGTCTAAACGAGGAGGTGATAATTCAAGCACGCCGATCAAACCAGCTCTGTCTCAGATCTGTGGCGAGTTCTTATGCGAGAGTGAGACCGAGTCACGTGATGCAAATTCGGAATTGCAGTTGGATACTATCATTTCTGCACTGAAAAAGGAACTCCCTAGGATGATTCGTAAGGAATTATCCGCCTTTGTTTTACCACTTGATGAACGGCTGATGGAGCTGCAAAACTCCATAGCCTTTCTCAGCGACAAATATGATGACTTCAGCACGCAGATGAAAAAGTTAGTTCTCGATTGTCGTCACCATGATGAGCAAATTCAGGAAAATACTGCAAATATTGGAAGATTGAACGATAAAATTAATCATCTCGAGCAACAGTTAAGAGATTGCAACATTGAAATACATGGTATCAATGAATCTAAGTCGGAAAATTTATGCAACATCGTGAAACGTATTGCGGACACTGTGTCTGTTAAGATTGACGACAGTGACTTACTGAAAACCACTAGAGTGGCTAAATTCAGCAAGGAAAATAAGAAACCACGCACCATTGTTGCCAAGTTGGTGAGCTGCAGGCGCCGAGATGAATTTCTCTCCGCCGTGTCTCGCTATAATAAAGCAAATCCCTCAAACAAACTCAACACAAGCCTTGTGGGTGTACCAGGCGAAAAGTCGCCGATATTTGTAGCGGAGCACTTATCACCAGCTAATAAAACCCTTCACGCTGCTACCCGACTAAAGGCAAAGGAGAAGAAATACAAATTTGTCTGGGTTCGAGACGGGCGCATCTATGTTAGAAAAGATGAAAATTCTCCCTATTTGCTTATAAAATCTGTTCAGAGCTTGGAGAAAATCGTCTAGTGTTTTAATTTTCTCATTGTTGTTTTCGATTAAAAAAATTGTGCTTATAAATATGGCTCTGAAGGTTTATTTGCAAAACATTAGAGGCACGAAAACGAAATGTGTAGACATTTACAACTCAATACTATGTAATGATTATGATATAATTTGTTTCTGTGAAACATGGCTGAATGATTCTATATTATCTTCGGAATTATTTGATGAAAGATATCAAGTAGTTAGACGTGACAGAGACGCTAATTTCTTAAAACTATACGGTAAGGGTTATGGAGGTGGAGTACTAGTAGCGATATCTAAAAACATAGACTTCGAACTTTGCCAGGAATATCAGGGTGACGTGGAGGACTTGTGGCTACGCCTGAAAGTGAATAGTCAGACTATAATCCTATGTACAGTTTACTTACCTTCATATATTCCAACTGAGTCATATAAGGCATTCTTAAATCGTTGCAGTCAAATTATATCTTCATCACCAAACGCTAAGACTTTGATTTTAGGCGATTTCAATATACCAGAAACACAATGGCATAATTATCGTTTGAATACAACAACGAAAAACTCGGATAGGCTGATTATGTTGAACGATTTTATGGATCTGACTTATCTGTGTCAATATAATAATATTTCGAATTGCTGTAATAATGTTCTTGATTTAATCTTAACTGATCTAAGCATCATCAATGTCAGTCGTACTACCCCAATCAGCAAAGAAGATAAGTTTCACCCATCTCTTGACTTTGTTATCGATCTGTCGAAGAATTTAAGGGAATGTACACTTTTACCTAAATTAAATTTTAGAAAAACTGATTATGTTAAGTGTAATGCAGATATTATAAATGTTAACTGGCATAGTTATGGCGAGTCACTAGATTGTAACAACTTTGTAGAACTTTTTTATAATAGACTCTGGGATATCATTAATAGGTACACGCCATCATCGTCACTTAAAACAGGACGCCACCCACCTTGGTTTACTAGACCACTAGTTAGAGCCATGAAAGAGCAAAATAAGTATCACCGCAAATTCAAAGTTTATCACAACCCTCGTGACTATGATAAGTATTCTCTTTTGAGGAATCGTACCAAATTTTTAATGAGTGCATGTTTTAAGTCGTATATATCACGTATAGAGAGTGATCTTGTGAATAATATTAAAGCATTCTGGCGCTATACTAAATCTAAACGTATTACTAATGATCTTCCAAGATCGGTTAAATTTATAAATGAAACAGCTAGCACTGGAACGGATATATCGAACCTCTTTGCCAAATACTTTTCAACTGTTTATACTTCTAACTCTTTAAACACAGATTCTGAACCGTTCACTCCAGATTTTCCATCAGCAAATTATACGCTGAGTAATTTAAAATTTACTGAAAATGATATTTTAAAGCAGATTAGAAAAATTGATGTAAGAAAGGGTAGTGGTCCTGATGGGATTCCGCCGGTTTTTATACATATGTGCTCTTCAACACTAAAGATTCCTTTAACTATTATTTTTAATAAATCTCTTGGTGAGGGTATCTTTCCGGATTTGTGGAAAATTGCAAAGATTACTCCAATCCACAAATCTGGAAATAAGAACGATGTCACAAATTACCGTCCCATCAGTATACTAAACTGTTTCGCTAAGTTATTTGAAAGTATTGTATACGATCCACTGTATAGCCACTTTAAGCATATACTTAATAGTAGTCAGCATGGGTTTGTCACTGGCAGATCAACATCATCAAATCTTTTAGTGTATACGGATTATTTGTGCCGATCGTTTAATAACCAATCACAAGTAGATGCAATATATACAGATTTTGCGAAGGCATTTGATCGTGTTAATCATCATACACTTCTTATTAAGCTTCATCACTTAGGAGTTCATGGCAACCTTCATCGCTGGCTCCGTACATATCTAATGAGTCGCACTCAACTCGTAGCATTGTATGGTTTCGAATCTATTCCATTTGAACCAACTTCAGGAGTACCCCAGGGATCCAACCTAGGTCCCCTTCTTTTTTTAGTGTTTATTAATGATCTCTTAGATAAAATGTCTTGTCCGTGTCTGGCTTATGCTGACGATATTAAGTTATATACAGAAATAATTTCTATTGATGACTGTATGCGTCTTCAGCATTCAATGAATGTTATAAACGATTGGTGTATAGTGAACGGCATGTCTCTAAACATAAAAAAATGTCAGTATATTACCTTCACGAAGAAAAAAAATTCAGTTAAATATGAATATTCAATTGAAGGTAACAAACTCGATAAAGTTTGTGTGGTTCGGGATTTGGGCGTTTGGTTCGACTCTTCGCTTAGTTTCAAATTTCATTATAAAACTATAGTAGCTAAAGCAAGTAGAATGTTAGGCTTTATAACTCGCACGGCAAAACCTTTTAAACGATGTGATTCATTTAAAATTCTCTATACATCATTAGTTAGATCTCAACTAGAATATTGTTCCTCTATTTGGGCACCAATTTACAAAGTAGATAGGGATGGTATCGAGTCAATACAACGGAGATTTTTAAGACAACTCTGTATTAAACAAGGCTTAAGAAAAGCTCTCCCAGAGTATAGCGACCGTCTATTGCATTTTAATCTTCAGAGTCTCATACATAGACGTACAGTTATTGACATGTGTCTACTCCACAGGATAACTAATGGTGTACTGGGTGAACAATTGTTAGTCAATATTAGTTTTGCTATTCGCAAAGTATCTGCTCGTAGGCCTGCTCGCGCGCTTTTTAGTATTCCACCTACACAAAACAATATAGGACGTAACAATCCTCTTCATCGTATGTGTGTGGCATATAATGATTTATGTAGTGGTTCTGATGAGCTTGATATTTTTCATCTTAGTCTATTCAACTTTAAAAGCAGACTTAATTGCATGGTTCTCTAAATTTTAACGGATGTTATCTTAATTAGAATTGTTGTCGCTAGTTTGATGTATTAAGCAAGCAATCTTAGCAATGATGTGTGCAATGTTTGGGTTAGCAAATTTATAATGTATTATTTGTTGTTATTATGTTTTAATTGTGAATCTAGGTTTGCTAATTGTTATTGTACCAAATTTAAATAAATAAATAAATAAATAAATAAATATGTATATAATATGAATCTCGGAAACGGCTCCAACGATTTCATGAAATTTAGTATGCAGGGGGTTTCGGGGGCGATAAGTCGATCTAGCTAAGTTTCATTTTTTTGAAAACGTCGTTTTTCCGCGTTTTCAGCCGAGCAAAGCTCGGTCATCCAGCTACTTTTATTGAAACAAGCTTTGTTAGAGACAACTTTGGGGAAACTTGGCTCGTAGAGTTAACACTATAAAACTGTGTGTAAACAACAAATTTCCTTCACAATACAATAGTGCGTCACAACTATATTAATAGGAGAATGAAAAAGGCACCCGGGTCGCGTCTCTGCGCTTTTACCGCATTGCGTTTTGTTATTGCTCTCAGCGTGAAGCTTTTATTTATTCTGTGGTAGTTTTGTCTCCTGGAATGAATAACTTCCGCGGCTGTGTTGGGGAGGCAAAACGCAAACTGTTCAGTGGAAATGTAGAACAAAAGTTTTATTAAATTACAATTACACAAACGAATTTTTGTAGTGATAAAAAGATATAAATAAATAAAATATACTTTTGTAACTTTGAGTAACAAAGCAAAGTCCTAGGTATCGCTGCTTTGGCGATCATTTATTTATTTATTTGGATTGCCAACACTAAATACATCAAAACATTCATAATGATCATCAATATAACAAAAACTAATGTCACAGTAATTAGGTATAATAGGTGACGATGACATGCATACAAATATATTATTAACAATTTAATAATGTCAATTATTGCACCACTTTGCGTTATACAAGTGAAAAAGAAATTAAAATGATGATGATAATAAATGTTATGATTAAATTAAATTATATTTGTTGAGATAAAATAACGGTCAAGCTAATTACATTAAAATCTCACTTTAGATTAAATAAAAATTAAAAAATAAGCATTACATAATTAAAATAATAAAGAAGTAAAACATAAAATAGAATGGAAAAAATCATTAATATGATATCCAATATGTCAATATTGAGTTATTTGATGGTAGGTCTTAGTAGTCGGTAGCTATAGCAGCCGAGTTGGTTTCAAGATTAACGTTTTAGTATTCTAAAAATGTACATGAAAATCATTGAATTTGGGAATAGTCGGAGTGTAAAGAACAACGGAAAAGCTACTCATTAAAATATACGACTGGAAAATAAAAAGTCACTTCCCCACTTTAAGTTAAGTGGTCCGTTCCAACCCGCCGTCATTAGGAGAAAGAGTAATTAAAAGTCTGATAAAAAATCGCGAGAGAACAAAACCTTTTTACTTCCTTCCTTAAAAAAAAAGATAACCTTAGCGTAGGAAGTGTAAACATTCCATAATCAAAAAAAATGTTGCAACTGTTGAACGATAAACAAGATTGTGTTTGGCAAAGCTGCAAGACGGGCCCCGATTAGACTGCGCCATCATCATGCTTCATTCAATATTTTTTTTACCGAACGCTGTAATTTCTTGGCTCGAACGCATCCGTTTACATGCCAAACAATAAATTTATTAGTCGAACGGAGGAGTGGCAACACTAAACTTACGTCACACATTGATACGTCACTCATGGCGTCACGATTTTGACATTTTCGAATTCGATTTTCGAATGCGTGTTCGATTCGCGCTGTTATATAACGCACGCGCCGTCAAGGTGACTCGACGAAGCTACTACTGATTCTATTTCGGTTCGAATTTCATAAATATCCCGTGACAGCTCATCTCTCCTCTCCCGCGGGTTGCGCCGAGACGCGGCCGCCATGTTCGTTCGGAATCGCCTTGCGTAATTATTGAGGCGCTGTCGTCGGTACAGAAATATCTAGCCAGTCTGTGAACCCGCGTCCTTGCTCATTCCCGAGTCCTTTCTCAAAGTTTGGCGTTTATGAGGTAACGCGCGCGTGACGTCGCGCTGGCAGAATGCCGGACGTACGGGCCCGAGGAAAAACCGCCTCGACTCGTGCTGTTTATATTTAGCTCCGTCCCCGCGCACCTTCAGGGACGGTGGGTCGCCGGGAATCTACTAGATTCTATCTATATCTAATCATCGCCGAGACCGAAAGACGCTTCGACTTTTCCGATCTCCTGCGGACGGTAGATACCGAGTGGAGCGGCCGGAGCGCACAACAATCGAAATAGCCGTGAGCCGATGTAAAACTAATCGTATATCAGCGCGTATAGGCGGCGGCAGATGCGCCGACCGAAACTGCCGGCTCGGCCATCAATACTCGACCTAATTGAATATTATACGGCAATTTGTGTTGCCGAAAATCTGGCTGCCATAATATGCGGTGTCCATATATCGTGGGGTAATGTTTTGTATGGGCGACACGCTGCAAGTTGCAGAACTATATTTAGTGCAGAGAGAAGGCCTGTTTTAGCGCGAGCTGTTTGCGCAACGCCGGGCTCGGCTGTTCTATTATCGGAAAAATGAACGGCGTCGTGCGCTCGAGGCGGCATTTTAGGCGCTTTTTGGTGTTTGAAGGTGATTCCGGCTTCTCTAGGCTTAGACAAACGTGGAGACCTAACCGAGATAGAACACAGATCCTATTAACGGGATGTTTTATTTTATAAACATTGCCCTTTATTTATTTTCATATTGTCCTTTATTTTATTCTATTTCAAGCTAGGTGAGTAAACACATCTTCGATCAAACTGTCACTGAACTTCAAGTGAGTTGTGGTCAAAAGCCTAGCCTGCCAGCCAAAAAATATACATGTTTCTTCGTCTACTTAAAAAAAAAACATTTCGGATAATATGACCCATATTTGCTAATATTATAGCACACCTCACATATCACAATATATATCATGTCACAATAAATAAAATAAATGTCAAACTAAAATTACAAAAATTTAAAATAAGTCGGTACAAAATCTTATTGTGTAAAATGTCAATATTACAAAAAAAAAAACTATTGTCTATGGACATTTTTTTAGTCTATAGTATCTTAACCCTGAAAATGATTCGTCAATCAATACACTTTTCAAAGGTGAACATAAAAAGTTAACCCTCCGACAGAATCACGTACAATAGTCTAAATCTAAAGAAATCATTGCTCTTACGTCACAGCCAAACCATAATTCTCGCCGGAAAGCTTTTAATTTTTTCATGCATAAAGCTAAAGTCTTACAATATGTATTTTTCGCATCAAAGACTGTTTGTTTCAACTATCTAACAATGTTTGGACGTTTATGTACTCCATTCATTGCTATAGATTATCTAGAGATTTACACTGATGTGCCAAAAACCTCTTATAATAAGTTCTTTCTTCGTTGTTAAAAAGTTATCGACCTAAGGACATTGACTTTTCCTTCAATGTAAACAAAAAACAATTAAAAGGCACACGAATTTTAGTTGAACAAAAGACAATGGAAAACTATTTCAGTTTTCAGAAAATGCATCATCTATTCTTTCCTTTTTAAGGTTTTAAATTGTTTTTTCAAAGAGTATATCTATCTATCTATCTAAATATATATAACTCAAAGGTGACTGACTGACTGACTGACTGACTGACTGACATAGTGATCTATCAACGCACAGCCCAAACCACTAGACGGATCGGGCTGAAATTTGGTATGCAGGTAGATATTATGAAGTAGGCATCCGCTAAGAAAGGATTTTGATTAATTCTATATAATATATAATTTATCTTTGAACTCAATTCTAAAGTCAGCGCGTACGAAGTCGCGGGCGTAAGCTAGTTTGGGTATAAAAGTATTTATAATTTCAGGGCTAGTCTCAATAATAGGTCATAGCTGAATCAAACATAAATAATAAGCAATAATGAATCGGTTTCTTTTAGGCAAGCGTGCTCCATCGTAGACCGCATCTTCGTTGAACATCACGTGAGAAAGCGATCACACTCAAGACTATTCAAATGAATAAAAATCAATTGCCATGCGTTAGTTACGCAAAAACTTAACTGAATACTGGAGTAGGTAGTTTAGGAAAAACCGGCCAAGTGCGAGTCGGACTCGCGCACCGAGGGTTACGTACAAACCTGTAGGTATATTTATGTAAAAGTTATGGTATTTCTTTAATGGTAATTTATGCTTTTCGCAATGTTTCCTTTATCGCTAATAGACGTTGCTTCGTACCAAATTTCAAGATTCTGAGTTCACGGGAAGTATCCTGTAGGTTTTGATTCCCTTGCGAGTGTGCTTGCAGCATAAACGGCTGTATCTTTTGATTGCGTTGGCTCAGAAGTTTGATTTTTTCACAGCTCCAAGGGACAGTAGACCTGAGTATATGTTATGAATTTCAGCTTGATACCTACACACGTTCCTGAGGAAAAAGCGTCTTGATAGACAGACGGGCAACAAAGTGATCCTATCAGGGTTCCGTTTTTCCTTTTGAGGTACGGAACCCTAAAAAAGAAAATTAGTAAAATCACAAAGGAACAGCCGAAATTGTATTATTGGATTACTTTCAATAGATGGCGCTCATAGCGGAGCTATCGTTTGACAGCTGCGTCATAAATGTCATCTTTATTTTTTTGCATTGAATCAATTTTAGATTCATAAAAACTAACAGACAAAACCGTAACTAGATTCTAGTAACATGTAAATATACTCAATAACTTCTGATAAGGTACAAATTTTACTAAAGTAAGTCATAAAGTACCTACTGCGGGTACGACAACTCTATATTTTAAATGCCACCGTCCAAACACATAAAGCCCTCCTAAATTACGACAACCATGACTGCTTGATGGCTCGGCGAGTTTTCAGAATGCCTACACCTTCATTCGAATCTTTACTAGGTTTTAGAAGTCCAGATTTTTCCCACCCCAACACTTATAACAATGTATGCAGGAAATGTGCTATTCTTGGCGTCAATACTTCAATGTGCAAAGTTATGGTTAAAAAGTGGCTGTTGACCCTTTCGTATGACAAAACAGAAACTCTAATAATATTCAAGTCTCCCTATCTATGAAGAATAAGAAGAGTAGCATCCACTATTTATGTAAATATGTTTAATTGTCAGGAAACCTTAAATTTTATAATTTAAATTCTATGTTTTACTTCAACCCTATTAACCAACAGCTTAAATAATATAATTTTTAAGCAACTCGTGCTCTGAACCCCATAGCACAACATGAACGTGGCGGCCACGTTGCCTAGTTTGGGGGTCAAAGTTACCTTGTAAATGTTTTGTTTTTTTTTTTGTTTGGCAATAAATTATTATTATTATTATATTATTATTATTATTTAAGACATTTTGTTTCTCTCCTACAAGGGAGGTACATTTCGATTATTATTATTATTATTATAAAAAGTGATTTAAATTATAGATATGAAAAAGTATGTAGCGTCTATTAGTCAGTGCATTTTAATCATGGCGAATTTCAACCAATTACAACCTATTAATTGTATCACTATTTGTTCCTATTGGTCGCTAGACCGCCATGTTGGTTTATCCTTATGAACATAAAAACAGACGCTGTATACGCTATTCTCAATCTATCTGTATAAATATAAATCAATGCTGAATGTACATATGTAAGCGCATCACTGCAAAACCTACTTGGCTTTCTCTTATTTGGTTGCGTTTTTATTTATCAGGACAAAGTTTGTATGTAAGAAAATGTTAGATTTTTTTTTTAAATATTTGATAGACTATGTGTTTGACATTAGCTCTTCTGATGTTAAGGGACGGTGTGGTCGAAGATGGTAAACACATCTAACCTGGAATGGAACTGGCTCTCAAGTAAGGCTGCCGGAACACACCGTTAGGTGCTTGACGGCAGATTTTTAACTTGAGGGTGGTTACACCACGCTATAGTTTCCTCACGATGTTTTCCTTTACCGGCAGCACAAAGCTATTGTGCTGCCGGTAAAGGAAAACATGTGGTTTGAACCCATACAAAACGGCCGCGCAAACCACTGAGCTATCATAGGTATAAAGTGTAGAAAAATGAAAAATTTAGGTTTAAAATATCCATATAAAAAGCGAATGAATGAGTGAAACAGATTATAGTAGTATTATACCTATATCTTCAAAAAATATTGACAGAATTAGTTATTTATTTTAAATTATTATTAAAAGCCATTTTGCTTCTCTCTTACAAGGGAGGTACGGGCCGGAGCCAAATGCCTATTCGCCTATTCTAAAGATAAGAACTTTCTTACAAACCTGCATGTATTAAGTATGGTTGCTTTTTGTAGTAGTTTGTAAGCTATGGGTGGGATGTTAAGGGTTTCAAGCCAGCGCGTAAAGTTTTGAGTTGAGAGTACTATTGGTATCGTCATTCTATTGTTATTGATTTGGGTCTTGATCTCTATTAATAAATCCATGTATTTTGCTATTTTTTGGTGTGTTTCGTTTTCAAATTGTGTCTATTAAGCTGTTTAATTGTTTTTATGTAGTAATGTCCGGTCTATTGAAATGTACCGTTTTGTTAGTTATTATTATTATCTTCTCTTCTTAGTCGGCATCTTCATTGCTGAAGGTCGCGTCTAGTCTTAAATGTACTCGGTGTAGCATGCTCATCCACGTGTTTCTGTTCTCGGCGGTCTTAATAGCTTTAGTAATTGGCCAGTGATCGTCTTTATCAGGACTGACCATCGGGTCGGTGAGCGACCGCACGGTCTTTTCCCGTCGACCTGACCAATTACCATCAGCTTTTCCAGGCTATCAGGGTCTCCGCGAGCGACGTGTCCAAAATATCCGAGTATTCGCTGAAAGCAAATCGTGGACAGCCTTGTGGATATTCCGAGCTCTTGTAGAATAGACACGTTATTACGGTATTATTATTATACAATTATTATTTTATTAAATTGCATGGTTGTACTGTAAAGGGAAGATTTGATCTCATTTGCTTCATCAGAGTACACCCGCGCGAAGCCGCGGCGAGCAGCTAGTATACAATATGATCGTCATCTCAGATATTTTCAACATTTCTACCAAAAGAAAACTTCTGAAACTACCTGAAACGAAACAGTATCGGAGACCTCATCAGAAAGCAGACGTCCGCAGCAGGCGGAGATAAAAATCGGGAAAATGCTTTGGGGAAAAGTGATATTATTTTCCGATCGCTGCACTTTTATAGGAAGTGAAGGCTTTATCAAGTCAAATATGAAAAAACTGGCTGCGCGGAGCAAGTCTCTAGTGTCGTTAGTCCACGCGAATTTTTTTCTTACGATTTCACGATCTAACTTTTTATTTATTTATATCTTTTTTTTATTTTTATTTTTTATTTATATCTGACAAGCTAAGTGTTTGATCACAGATCACCTGATGTTAAGTGACGGTGTGGTCGAAGATAGTAAAGCACACCTAGTCTAGAATACAAATACAGCCCTATAGGCTTATTAGGAGTATGTCTGCCTGAGCTGTAGGGCGTGGGTTCGATTCCCGCCACGGATAAATCTTTGTTTGGTATAAACAAATGTTTGTTCTGTGTCTGGGTGTTCTGTGTGTATTATAAGTAGGTATGTATTTACAACAAAAAAATGTATTTATGGATTCTATCAGTTATCTGACTTCCATCACACAAGCTCTGCTTAGTTTGGAGTCAGACGGCGCTGTGTGTATTGTGTCCTACAATATTTATAATTTATTTAGGTATAAAATGGCTCTCAAGTGAGGCTGCCAGAACACAGATTTAGGTCTAGTTAGTACTAGAAAATACCCTACCACCATGCTAAGGTTTCCTCACGATGTTATCCTTCACCGGCAACTTAAGCTTGTTGAAATTTGATCACGCTCTTCGGTTTGTGAACCGACCGCGCTACCCACTGAGCTTTCAACGCTACTGCGTTCTGAATTTCATTCAAATCTCTTCGTGAAGAAGATACAAACCCCAAATTTCGCATTTGTAATGTTAGTGTGATAAGATAATGAGTTGTATAAAGTGTTTTCTATATTAAAGTAAAGATGATAACGTCCTAGACCAGTGTAAACAAGTCCTAAAAGAAAACAGTCTGCGAAGCAGTGTTGTTTTCGTGCGCTCAACGAAGAACCAAAATATTCTTCAGTCCAATTTCTTAAATCTAAAATTTCCGCTCATCCGCGACCGCATAGCAATTTTATATGGAACGCGCCGAATGGCAATGCTTCACAGTATGATGCATTTCTTGTCTACTCGGCACTGCAATGCGTACGTCTTCAGACAGAGTTCACCAGACAGATTGGAGGAAAGGGGGAGAAAAATATTGTATTCGCGGCGCCAGCGGAATGAAGTGGCAAAACGATATGGTTATAACTAGTGGGCCAAGCGTCATGAGGCAGCCACGCCTTTTCCTCTGTTCTTGAAATTTTCGAAACTGTGCTATTGATCAAATTTGAAATCTTAAAGCGAAATTCGTGGCAAGGACTATAAATTTTGATGAGAATAAAATTTTAAAATTTGCTTCCAGGGTGGAAGGTAATTCGGAAAACTGAGTGATTACAAAATCGGGAGATAGTTTGAAGTTGCATGTAGCTTCAACACCAAACAAATCCTTTTTGTGTGCTCTGTGGTTAGTGCGGTCGGTTCACACGCCAAAGGGTGTGGCTTCAAACCCCGACAATGAGCTTGAACTAACGATAAAAGAAAACATCGTCAGGTAACTATAGCGTGGTGGTAGGTACTCGACTGGCTAGCTACTTGTTCAAGTTGCAAAATCTGTTGCCTGCACTTAACGGTATCTTCCGACAGCCTTACTTGAGAACCAATTTCATTCCAGGTAAGCTGTGTTTACCATCTTCTACCACAGGCATGGTGAGCTGTAGTCGAACACTTAGCCTGTCAGCTATAAAAAAAATCGGAAATGTTCTACCCTGATATATCATCATACAAAAAAAAATCGGAAATGTTTGAAGTCGCAAACTGTGACTACTCTCAATTTTTATAAGTTTTTATGTGAACAAAGTTTGTTTGTATGATGATATATCAGGGATTGGGCTTGAACTTTATGAGTGGAAGAATTGAAGCACGGTTCAATCAGCATTTCTTGACAATCCTCTTTTTTTTATTTTGTTAATATTCTATGAGTTTAGTTACGAACGTTTCTTTAGATCGTTTGAAATAGTTCCCAGACTGAACTTCGCAGGTGAACTATGAATGAAGGAAATCGTTCATAAAGATTCGTCGGCTGGTGTCCCGCGAATAAGTTGGCACCACGTGGTCAAGCCGCTGCCAACTGCTCCTGGCCTTGACACTGACGCCGTCACTACGATGATTGTGGTTTTTACAATTCATAACTTCGGTTGCCATGCCAAGAAACCGATGGAAAATATTGAGACGCGCTGAAAAACGCGTGTCAGTCAGAAAACGGAAAACAAAGTACTCAGTTAACTTTTACATCTACTTCGGTCAAAAGCTTAGCATTGGCGTTCATGCTGTCCAGCTTGTAGGCCACATGTCTGCTCAGGTGAGTTGTAAATAAATAATACTTGTCATAAATTTATGTCGCAAAATATGTAATTATCGTAATATGTACTTATATTTTTTGTGTAGAAGATATACTCATATGTTGCTCCAATATTTACTTCGTATTATTTCCCTGTTGGCTCAATTATTGAAGATCTGCTTCGATAGCTGAAGGGCGTGGGTTCGATTCCCACTCAGGACTAACATTTGAGTAAGAAACATAGACTATTGTTCTGTGTCTGGGTGTTTTTAAGTATTATAAGTATGTATTTCCAAAAAAAAAAGTATTTAAGTATTCTATCAGTTATCTGACTTCCATAATACAAGCTTTGCTTAGTTTGGAGTCAGATGGCGCTGTGTGTTATGTCCTACGATTTTTATATTTAAATTATTTTTAATTGTAATTGTAAGTAGTTAATTTTAATCTTTTAATTGTAATTGTTTGTAGTGATGATAGCTCAGTGGTTAGCGCGGTCGGTTCGCATACCGAAAGGCGTGGGTTCAAACCCCAACAATGAGATTGAGCTGCCGGTGAAGGAAAACATCGTGAGGAAACCATAGCGAGGTGGTAGGGTACTTTCTAGTACTCGGCTGGCTATCTACCACCCTCAAGTTGAAAATCTGCCGCCAATTATCTAACGGTGTGTTCCGGCAGCCTCACTTGAGAGCCAAGTTCTATTCCAGGCTATATGTGCTTTACCATCTTCGACCACACCGTCACTTAATATCAGGTGAGATTTGGTCAAACACATAGCCTGTCAGTGTTAAAAACAAAAATGTTTTTTTAATATTTTTATATTACCACAACTTAATTTTTTCTTGTACAAATGACTAATTATTGAGCTTATATGAATGATTCAGCTATTGATAGGCTTCTTAGCAGTCTTAATTCATTTAATTAAATTAAATTATTTATTTATCTGTCGTTTGGGTCCTATAGTAAAAGCTTTGGGTTAGAGCTAGACAGCGTTATGTAAAAGTCCTACGATATTTATTAATTATTATTATTAAAACTTTTCCAATTTAATTTGAACTGATTTGGAAATAGAAACAAATGGTACCTAATAAATCTGTTGTCTAGTACGATATAAGGAAATACCAGCGATTCCTCAGGTGACCTTCGTAACGGTAGTAAAGGGAAACCGTGAGCGATGCCAAAAGCGACGCCAAGTGGGGCTTTGAAGCCCTACTTGGCACTTACTTACTCGCTGGGAAAAAACTGTTTAGGTACTTTGGAAGTTGTAACTCGGTGTTAGCTTATAAACCTGCTGTGATCTTTTTAGTGAAGCGGTTATTTAGTTATTATTTAGCTTAACATGATGTACGTTATTTCAGCAATATAGCTCAGTGGTTAGCGCGGTCGGTTCACACGCTGAAGGGCGTAGATTCAAACCTACCTCTCCCTGTATTACGTAAAATTAAAATTTAAAGTTAAAATAAAGTATTAACTTGACAAAAGTCACGGAGTTTGAGGAGCTAATATTTAAAAAAACTCAAAAATGTGTTTGAGCTACTGATGAAGGAAAAAATCGTGAGGAAACCATAGCATTCTCGTAGGGAACTTTATAGGTCTCAGCTGGCTAGCTTACATCTTCAAGTCGACAATAATATGTCGCGCAGTACCTGACAGTGTGTTCCGACAGCATAACTTTAGAGCATGTTCCATTACAGGCTGTGTTTTAACCATTTTTGACCACATCTTCACTGAACATCAAGTAAACTGTAGTGAGCCATAAAAAAACGCAAGCAAATTTATTTAAAAAAATAACGTTCCCAATAACGAAGTTCCCAATCGCAAAAAAAAACATAAATATATTAGATGTTCTGTCATCACACTTATATTATAAAGGCGAAAGTGTGTGAGTATGTAAGTGTTTTTGTTACTTCTTCACGCTCAAACGGCTGGACCAATCTTGATGATATTTGGTATGAAGGTAGCTGACACCCTAGAATGCCCGCCCTAGATTAACACAGATCATTTTTTATCCCCAAAAATGTAGCGGGTGACACCGCGAGGCGTAGCTAATCTATATATAAAAATAAAACATAACTACCAAAACTAAAATAAAAATCAATTAAAGCTCCATTTTAACTATCAACATTTCTAATTACAAACTTGGTGTTTAAAACTGAATGAGGCCGTCGGAATGCATGCAGTTCTACCAAAACTGCCGTTACCCACTCCGCCTCAACTACCGCGACACAGACTAGGAAGAATGAGATGAACAACTCGAATAATGAACGGTAGGTGCATATTGGGCATTCTGGATCCAAACCGCAATATATATTATATGTAGGTAATAATAAATATAGATTAAGTCTCTTTTAATTTATTTTTATGTGTTATTTTTAATTTTAATTACAGTTGGACATCTATTCATTTCCTTTTTTTTGTGGCCATCTTCAAGGAGTCAATTCTTAAAATTGGCTTGTTATTTTAATTCATAAGTACTGTATACTAATATCATAAATACAAAAAGTTCTGTGTTATTATTTATTTCTTTTCTACACTCTAATGAAGCCACAGATTTAAGTGTAATTCAGAATGAAACGATCTTCCTTTGGGTAGTCGGGTAAAACTCGTGTCACTCTGTTAAATTTAGTGGCGTCTTTATTCATGTTGCCCATCTGTTGTATCATGTTCTGTGCTCGCGGCAAGTTGCGTTTAATGTTAAAGGCGATACGAGAGGCTGCCAAGTTAAGCTGGGTGGTCGAATCTTCAGAAGGAGCTGTCATTTCTATGACCTTGGGAAGCGAGCTAGATTGCGATCCTGGTTTAGTTTAATTTGAATATAATTGTTTCGAGATCTTAGATGGGATAACATAGATACCTTTATTGTTGACGCTAAAATTTCAAAATTGAACATCCACTGCCTTATCGCTCAGACCAATCTCTTCCAGTCAACCTTGGAAGATGATAGATAGACGATACAACAAAAAATTATCTCGTTCTTTCGCATGAAGTATGAAAAACCTCCTGGGGTAATTACATCACAAAAACTTAACATGTTTGTTATACCTATTTCAGTGTTAACTCAAGTTTAGGTAACTTAACGCGGTCATATAGCATTAGGGTCAAATGGGCCTCACAAAAAAAAAAACATCTTTTCCGGTTTAATATAAAAAAGTGAGAGCGTTAAACGACAGAATCTTGTATTTGTCAATACTTGTCGCATTTTCTTGTTAATATCGTTAGAATACTAGCAAAATATAATAGCTAGGATTAAAGTTTTCACCCATTTCCAATACAAGCTATGCGGCGTTTGTAACCGACTTTAAAAATGGAGAAGATTCCAAAATCGTTTTTTTTATTTTTATATATTTATTATCTTAGAACTCCATCATATATGATATAAGATATGGAAAATACTTTTTTTATTATTTGAAAAGATATATTTGTACATTGATCTTATGGAAATATAATAAAAATCGTTTGAGTAAATTTATTTTACACCAAAATAAAAATATGTCCCCAAGTAAACGAAATTGCGTATTTTGTCTTTCTGTGACCTTTCAGTGTTTACGTCTCTAGAATAGTCCTAATGAACTACCTACCTTCTGGCCTCGTCAAGCCGAAAGGTAAGCACCGGAACTTAGTAAAAAACAATGTAACCCAGCCGTGTTTGGGCTTGGAATGAAGTCGGTTTTTATTTTGTAAATAATATATTTTGACAATAAATCTTCTTAAATATACCATCTTTCTTCTAAAAACATTCTACAGAGATCTCTGATGTCACGAGTCTAGTCATCGTTATGTAATCTCTCCGGACGATCAGATCGCCCTAATGGGAGACTAAACCGAGTAGAAGGCTAATAAATATCTAATGATAGCCGATAGTATTTCATACAGATATATTTTTAACAAGAACACACATCCTTCATACAAAAGAATTAAAATTGGTTAACATTAACATGGAGGTTACAAAACAAATGTATTTTTTGTGTTTATTAGTAAAATCTGTATTAATTTAACACAAACTACAGAAAAAATATTTAAATAAACTAATCAAAAGACTGCTATCAATGGGAATAGTTCCCAAAACGCTGGCCCCATAGCCGCGTTGCATGGCCATACTCAAACGTTGGACAAAATGGACACCAGCCTTTTGCTCACGTGTAGTGTCGACCAAACGAGATGACAACTCTTTGAATATTTTCTTTGTTCAATATAATAAAATGTCAAAAAAAAAACACAATTACTTACTAGTAATTTAATAAAATATTTTAGTTTAAAATACTCGTCAATGTCATAAAACAAGGTTTCTAGCAGCCAAGATCTTAACTTGGTTCTAAAGCACGCGGTGGAAGGTGCATCCCGGCTGGAGGCGGGTACGCGGTTGTAGACTTTGTAATCCCCAGAATGTGGTATTGATAATGTAGTAGTCTCCCTTGAAAACCTATTCGCATTTCAGGCATGGTGTATTTAACATCTTTGACCACACCGTAACTTGACGGGCCACACCTAGCCTAAAATAAATATAGAAACGTAGACTCTACAGAAATGGTCCCAATTTATTTGTAGCTATAGTATAGCTTTTTTATAACCTAAAATGTCACACTAATACGAACTTCTTAGCATTCAATGGTCACCGTAAGGGAGTTGAGTCAATCGCATTGCAAAGACATGAGTCCGTAAAAAGCCGAAGTCTTGCGACCCAGGTATAAGTTTGCCCCTTCAAATACGTATTAACGCTCCTTTCACTGCCCGTCTTTCCATCATTACCTGCTGCTTCGGATACTGTTTCCAGCAATACATATTTAACTTAGGTCTAGGTCTTTTAGTAGATTACAGAGAGATTTTTGGAATTCCTCTCGCTTCCACTTCTATTGCATATAAATTGACCACAAAACCATTTCTAAATTAGCCCAGTTTTTATAAACTGTCCTCCCACTTTTGGGCGCAATTCTCTTCTCATTGTTAGTAAGGCCATAATCCACCACGATGGCGAAGTGCGGGTAGCCAAACTTCACATATCTTTTTTAAGTACTTTCAAACATGTAAGATTCTTCACGATTGTTTTCCCTCACCGTGTGAAGTCATCTGCAATATGCACTTAACTAAAATACAAAAGTGCGTGCAGTGGGATTCGAGCCCAGGATTGGAAAATAGACGGTCTACCAACCAGGCTGTCGAACCTTAAAACCTCGTAATCTATTTATGGTCTTATCATTTCATATCTATTATCTAAATAACTTTATCGTGCGGTCTTTTTGAATATTTGTTTCTTCTGCAGAGAAGAAATCCATTCGAGATATTTGCGTAATTCTGTATAGAGATGAGAAAATACTCAAAAAGAAACATAAAGCGATTTCACTCTTATATTTTCGTGATAACTTCCGCCTGAAGCATTAGTATGCGGTCTCCGTCTTGTTTATGGGGGGAACTTCTATATGAGGACTATAAATCATGTCTGCTCTCATGGGGAAATGTTAATCATCGACTCGAAGGTCACGGCTGAAAAACACTCGTCATCCGATGGCAATTTGGGAGAGTGTGGGTGTCGGAATAATTATCAGCGACAAACAGTGGGACTGCTCGTGTTTTTACCCGACTACGAAAGAAAGAGGTTTTTAAATTTAGTATTTATTTTTTACGACAGGCTGGGTGTTTGACCCGTCAAGTTACCGTGTGGTCAAAGTGTGGTGTGGTTGCAGATTTTCTAATTGGTGGTATCTAGCCAGCCGAGTACTAGAAAGTACCTTATTACCATGCTATGATTTCCTCAAAATAACTTTATTGCCAAAGCATACAATATATAAAAAGTTGGAATAATGTGATATGATAATAATAGATATAAAAAGTAACACTTAAAACATATAATAGAGATAAAATCAGCTTTATAGTATAAGAATCATCATCATCAGCCTATCGAAGTCCACTGCTGGACATAGGTCTCCCACAAGAAACCCGATCTGCGGCTTCTCGCTTCCATCCACCTCCAGCTGTCCTACGTATATCGTCACTCCATCGAATCTTAGGGCGTCCTACGCCCTTTTTTTCACGCCTTAATTACTAAACCAAACACCATTAAATTTAGCATACGTTTTCAGGAATACAGAAAAGGACACAAGGTACCTTTCATCCAAAAAAGTATTGTTCGAGAGGGATATAAAAAACCTACATTAAAGCGGGCAAAGACGCGGGTTAGCACCTGTTTTTTTTTTGTAAATACCTATAGACACAAAACAAACAATTTTTGAAGTAATGAGCGCCAAAGCAGCGGTACCAACAAGAAAGCGTCTAGTTCGTCTCATAACTTTTACATTTAGAAAAAAAACAATCGTAGTCCTGATTGCAAGAATAACGCAAGAATTTTAACATTATCCTAAGTAAAAGGCCTCGAGCAAAAATAACCGAACAAACAGACATAAACTTTACTACCGCCATAAGTGGTCCTCTTCCATTTCGTTCAGAAACGGTGGAAATCATAAAAAAGGAGGAAAACTCACATAAATAAAGATAGATGAAGTTCTCGGAATATATAGGGAATGTATAAATGTATATTATACGTTCAGAGTTGTAAAAGGAAGGTCGATTACTGCAGATGTCGGGGGCCTAGTTTGACACCAGGGCCGGATAAAATTTGCAATATTTTTTTTATGGTTAATTTGTTTGACCACAACTCACATGATGTTAAGTGATGGACACACCTTGCCTGGAATTGGACTGGCTCTCAAGTGAGGCTACCGGAACACACCGTTATGTGCTTGGCGGTAGGTTTTCAACTTGATGGTGGTAGTTAGCCAGCCAAGTACTAGACCCTACTGCCATAATATGGTTTCCTTCACCGACAGCTCAAGCTCATTGTTGGGGTTTGAACCCACGTCCTTCGGCGTGTGACGGGCCGTGCTAACCACTGAGCTAACATTGCTACTAAACTATGATCGCTAAATTGACTAAATATATGATTGCTTAACTAGAAGAAACGGATAGTCCGCTATACCGTGGCTGCTTCCAAGAGAATTAATCTGTCTGTGTTTCCAACTAAGTAGGTACAACCCGGGTTTGTTCAAGGAAAATGTGAATAGGTATTTCCTAGGCAAGCGTGCTTCATCTTGGGCCACATCGTCGCTTTCCATCAGGTGAGATCGTGGACAAACGCATGCCTAGTCCGTTGTAAAAAAAACTGTATAGCATAATGTTTTTGCAAAGCCACAAAGGATCTAGAATTGCCACTAGGCTGCATGAAGCTGCTTCGCTATCATCCATGTCGCCGCAACACCTTAAATGCTTCTCGTCATCAATGTCATTACACATACCACCCAACTCTCTGGAGCTACTATGCCAGCGGCCCAGAGCCTCGCTCCAATACTTCAACGAGCTGGGTTGGCTCAGACGTTGGTAGGGGGAAATGCACAAAACACCCCAAGCGGGACGTCAGTACAGGACTTATCGCCCCCACACTAAAGAGGAAATATCATATACCAAAGAAATAAAAACAGTTTTATTATAAGATGTCATCAATTTCACATTTATGATAAGATAATTCTTTATTGTTTACACCAGAAATAATAATTAATAAATAAATATCGTAGGACATTTCTCTCGGCCCCAAACTAAGCAAAGCTTGTACTATAGGACCCAGATAACTGATAAAATACTTGTATACTTTTTTGTTAATACATACAGATCACCCAGACATGGAACAAATATTTATTATCATATATGTTTATCCTAGTGGGAATTAAACCCACGCCCTACAGCTCTTGAAGCTGACTGGGCGGTCGTTTGAGCACGTATTGAAATTATATACAATAACAGAAACAACTTAACAATAGTGCAATAACTGGCGACCTTATTGCTTAATTCTTCCAGGCAACATTAGCACGGAAAGTATTTGTGTAAGAAGTATAGGACGGGGTGTGCTACAGGCAGAAAAATATACTAGAAAATCTTTTCTAGTAACTTTAGAAGAAGAAGAAAAGAAGGAATTTAAAAGAAGTATATACCTTCTTTATAATAATACGTATACTAAAACTTACATAAATATATAATTATATTATGTATACACACATTTCTGGTTGTCTGATATAGATCGCTTTTAGCGATAAGGTCGCAACTTGTGACACTAGCTCATAAGGTTCTTTTGATGTCCGTACAATTTTTATTATTTATTTCTGGCGTGTACTATAAAAAGTTTTTGTCTATCTAGCCGTATAGTGAAAAAGACATTAAATTTGTCTCCAGCAGTTCCTTTATAAAATAAAATAATAAACTCTTAAAGTTAAAAAAGGATAAATAAAAAATAATATTTACTGGCGATATGACACAAAAACGTTTTGGCCTCTGTACTAAAACACTACGGTGCGTGTATTAGTGCAAGTTGTTTTTTTTTTTCGAATTTATTATAATACCTACGTAATAACACTTCAAGAATAAAGAATTTCGTAGAAAAATACATAGATAATTCCTGTTTTAAGAATAATCACGTACCTTATTGTATTTGATTTCCAGCTCCGAGATTCCCAAGCACTTGTTTAACTCCGTCAACAAATTATCGACAAAAATACTTTAATAAATATTACCTGTTCGATTATTTATCACTTAAAAAATATTACCTGTTCAATTCTTAATCACTTAAAATTTCAACAGACATTCTCGTATTCTTATTTCACAAACCCTTGCAAAAATAGCCAATATCCGAATATCAATTTGGCTAATGGACGTTCATTTGCCATCGAATTTGTGAAATTAAAAAAAAACGTAGATTCGTGCAATTATACATTCGTAGGGTGCATTCGGGAACCATGCACATTGACATATCGTAATTAAATACTAAAATTGTGGCCAGAAAAATCGATAGGATTAAGAAATATTCACAAAGAATATTGTAATTTTACCCAATGTAATTTTATTTTTTAACTAAAAAAACTTTAATTAAAAGGGAATAATGTAGTGCCCAATTTTTCTGCTCACAATCAGCCATATATATCAAGAGAACTCTTTCAAATAGATGTAGATTTATATGAAAACTTCTTTATTAATTCTTTTTTTTAAAAATTAATTGTGGCCTTTTCTGTTTGAAAGTGTTTTTCCAGTGAAAATAAAAAGTACGCCTAAGTTGATACGTGAAGTGTTCTTTTATGAAGATTTTATTAATTAAGAATAATTTTTTTATCTGTGAATAATTTAATATATTATCTGTTTTCTTCATTACACTTTTTTTTTAATTACTTTGACACATCACGCAACAACTCAAAATTGGACTAATATACGAAGGGTTATATCAACATTAACAGTTAGTGAAAAAACATTCAACATCGAGAAGAGTGAAAAGGGTGAGATAAACAAACACACGATAGAGGGGGATAGAAAACATCGAATATATTTTTTAACACCGATGCGACGCGGGTTCGCGCGACTGCCGGCCGGGTATCTTTGGTCGAGATTATTTATCTGTGCTGTTTTTTGAAGTTTGATTTTGAATTTTTTGACATTCTTTTTTTTTAATTGTCCTTTTTATAGATTTCATAGACTCGGCATCTATATCGACCGGTTCCACAATAAAATCTGTGAAAGCGAGAAAGGTTTACGCCCCATCGGCTGAGAGTAAACGAGAGAAAGATTATATTTTTATTCCCATACCGCGTATAATGAAACGATTGTCTCCGCAAAGTTTCGTTTTATCCATGTTTATCATAGAAATTTCATTGTTTTTGTTTTAAATTGACTTTGTTGAGAACTATTTCTGGGAGTTGGTATTGAGCTATAAAACAAAGATACTTTCTATCTATCCCTTTCTAGTAAACGCTTCGTAGTTCTCTATGATATCACTTTGTTCATGGTATTGTTTTAATAGATGGTGCTGCGATTTATTGCGTATAACATTTTTTTAAATTTTAGTTATTTCATAAAACGTTAACCTTCTATGGTACTTATATCAACTACTAAAATTACTAAAGGACTTAGACATAGTGTTACAACAACGTCCTCAAAAAGTTGAATAAATCCTGATCAAGTAGCTCATATTGAGTAGCTTTTAAGTAGGAAACATTCAAATGTTTGATGAAAATTAAGCTGCATTATAGTCAATATTTCTTTACATTGCAATAATACTAAACTAAGATATACTTGGTGGTAGATTTACTTCACATAAGTTCGTCTAGATACGTACCATCGCAGTACCAGATATTCTGCCGCCAAGCAGTAGTGTGTAAACATTACTATGTTACTTACCATCGAAATTTTCAAAGTAATGAGAGTCAAAGCAGGTATGGAATTTGGTTTTATTATTGAAAGCTATGGGAACGGCTGCAATGGTCATGGACATTCATGATCTCTTACCATCAGGAGAATGACTCGTTCGTCTTATTACTTTTACCCAAAAAGAACAGTATTATTTACAAAGTTCTCTACTTTGTAAAAACACCTATATATTACACTAATATTATAAAGGCGAAGGTTTGTGAGTATGTTTGTATGTTTGTTACTTCTTCACGCTCAAACGGTTGGACCTATTTTGATGAAATTTAGTATGTAGGTAGCTGACACCTTAGATTAATGCATAGGCCACTTTTTATCACGAAAAAAGTATAGTGCTCACGTGGAAACAGCGAGGAACACCCCAGCGGTGTTCCTCGCACATTGACCGCGCAGCTAATACTATATTAGTTAAAGATTCGTTTTAAAACAAAGAAGAAAACTTTTATAATGTATCTGATACATTTTAAATTCTTTCTGTTTTATTCCATTAAACTCCACTAGACAATTTTCACGTAATCATGTAATAAAAGCAACATTTAACAGTATTTCCAACATCACTAGCTCCAACATGCCGCGCGTCCACGTTACTACGTGAATTTAACAAAATTAAATTAGAATTTCAGGTCCGTATCGCAGAATTCAAATGCGAAGCTTACTGAACCTCGCCGGTGCCCTAGTTATATCTAAACAACTAGATATTTAGCCCGATTAGCTTGCATTTAAGTATACGTTTATATACCTACGTACCTGCGGCAACAATTTCGTAATGTTTATAGTAAGTATTATTTTTAAGAATTCGTTTTAGGTGCGTACTTTTGCTAGGGCATTTCAGTAACACTGAATGCAAACTAAAAGATCTAAGCTTTCCCCTCAAGAGTAACCTAGGTATATAGGGACCTGGCCAATGTGCTAGCTTTGGTCAAAAGCATAACATTGTCATCCAGTGTGGTAATGCTGTCAGCATTCTGGCTACATTTCCTTCCTCTGATGGACTTTAAATTAAAATTATTTTATTGACATAAAAACGTTATAGATATATTTAAATTTATGTCACAAAAATCATAGATTTACATAAAAACACAAATTTTCACATTAAAAAAAGAAAATAATAATAATATAAAATCTTAGATTAGGCTATTTTTGTAAATTTATAAATAGTGTAGGTAGTATTAATTCTAAGATATCTTTTTAAGACAGTATTTGTATGTTATAATTTTAACTAGCTTTTACTGAAAAAGAATAAACTTACAAATGTTCGCTCAAATTTAAATTTCCAATCAAATTAATTTTCATAAATTAATCAATAATGATAAAAGGAATACATAATACATAACACGGATATTTGTTTAATTTTAAATTAAAATTGAATTCGCAAACTTTATATTAAACCTTTTTGGTTACACTAAAACTTTCTCAAATAATTAATAAGTAATTTTAACTATGAACAAAATCTTACAATCTATTTTATTTATAAAAGAATACGGATAAGCTCAGTAAGAGAAAATATAATTGAAATGTGAGGCTCGAGTTAACCGAAGCTAAGCAACCGTCGCGCACCGGTGCCCCGGGACTGTAATAGAAATGTGAGGTCGGTTCCACCTCACGACTTTTAAATAAAATTTGCAACATGAGGTCCAACTACTTTTAAAGCGTCAAAGTATTATAGATAAATTTTAAAGTATTTTAAACAAACAAGTCTTTACAATTAATCACAATAAACAAATAAACATGTACTATAAAATATGAGTAAATTCATTAATAATGTACTTTAATCAATTAATTAAATATTTATAAATGTAACCTAAAAGTATATTTAACTTCTGTCAGTTTTGTTTATTAAATGCCGATTATAATGTATTTAATTATCTTTAACCGTTTGCACTACAAGTATTTTCTATCTAAAATAATAAATTAAAACAAATTAAAAATAGGTAAAAATATGTTCGTAAATAGATATGCACTTCAAAATATATGCATCTGCAATAAATGAGGTTTTGTAAATTAGTTTCTATTAAAATTGAAACATAAAAAAATTACAACAGAATTGTTAAGGGACCGCCGTAGATAGAATCGCTCGTTAAAGTAGATACGGCTGCAGATAGGAATGGGCGTTACGCTAGAATGGCGTAGTTTCCCTGCAGTTGCCTTACATCTTCGCCATATTGATTTACCACCACATTACAACCTTTT
Organism: Biston stratarius; assembly: GCA_950106695.1. Lineage (NCBI taxonomy): Eukaryota > Metazoa > Arthropoda > Insecta > Lepidoptera > Geometridae > Biston > Biston stratarius. The sequence goes on from OX467108.1 coordinate 9,210,117, forward strand.
TATAACGTTTTTGTTGGTTTTTGCTCTAGCACTAATGCAATTGATTTAGGAAATAAATTTGATCGAAATTTGTGGTTAAATATTTAGTTATATTGTTGATCAAAGCTCCGGCAAAGCTTAGTGTCATTTGATTTTTACATTTTATTACATCTAAATATATAAATTAGATAGAGACAGAAATATAATAGTTAATATTTATTTGCGATTTGAAACAAAAAAGCTTTTAAGATATGTATAGCAATATGATATACTATAATTATGATAAATATTCAACAACAAAAAAAAACTTATTTACGGTCCTTTGGATATATAAAAGATACCAATTAATATGTCAAAAATGATTTTGAAACATCTGATTTAGATTTAATGAATGCCTTAACCCGTAAATTAATTATCCGATTTCAATTTATTCCGACTAAAACTCCTAAATAAAATGTAAATTGACAATTAGATGATTCAAAATCATGTTATCTAGTATTTATTGGTATTATTAAAACAAATAAGAGATTAAGTTTTTTGCCCTTAACTAATTGCAATATTGAAATCATTGCGCTTTGATTAGAGCAAAATTTCAAATTAAGATGGAAATTAATCATAATAAGATTATAGAAAATTTATGTTAGATATGTTTTCAAATCGTTTCTCTTATAATTTTCACACCAAGCTATGTTTATCTCAGTATACTTATACTATAGAAAAAAGGTTTTAACAGTTTTTATTACGCTATTTACATTGTCGTCGAGTAATTTACTAACTTTTGAGATTAGATGCCGACTCAAAAAACCATTTTGAATTCTTATCGAATGAATCAATTGATGTCTTTCGCGTTACGCTTTCTCCTTGAGATGTTTATTCGGTTTTTAAGAGGTTATTTTATTTATTAAAGTGATGAAATTCGACTATCTAAAGATATTTTCGACCAAGTATGTTCTTGTATTAAAATACTTTTTAAAATAATATGATACACTTCCAGATTTAAATTTAACATCAAAATATATAGTATTTGAATTAAAAATATATAAGTATGTTTTCAAAGTGAATTAATTGATGATACAATCATAATAATTAGTTTTTCATTCAGAAGTAGTTTCGTTGCGCCGTTTATAACTAACCTGTATTGATCTGTTTACATGGCTAGCTTCCTCTCTCGTCATTTCCTTTATTACGCCTTCTAGTTGGATTCCATTTCGATAAAACGTTTGTATCAAGCTTTATATTATTCCAAGCCACGTGTCCACGGCTCAGGGTTAATTGTACAATCCTGACATACTTAATATTTTGACATTTATGTTTTTATATTTAGACAAAATTTGTGTGTCATTTACAAATTAAGAAAGTTTAAACAACTCAAATACTTATGATAAATAATTATTACTTTATTTATTAATTTCTTGTCGAGTAAAAAATCTCACCCAGTCACGTTGAACGGTAACAAATTGTGCGGATTAAAAAATATATTTTATCTGTGGTTCATATTGGAATATTTTTTAAAAGATAATTTAAGCACGGGTAATAATCGCATTTAGCCACCATTCACGTTCAACAATAGCAAATTGAGTGGGTTAAAAAACTGTTAATTGATTGATACATATTTTTTGTCTGTGATTTTTTTGAATATAATTAATGCATGAATAGTAAATCGCATTCAGCCACCAATCACGTGGGTCCAAATCGATCCGTCGGCGAAATCGCACCGAAAATACCCGGGCGGCGGTCGCGGCTTAGGTAAGCGACAGTAGCTCACAACATCTGTTAATATGATCATTGTTAATTACATATGGGTTGTGAATATATTGTAGCCACCTGTCCCGAGGAGGGCGCTTGGAGGTAAGTCGCTACGTCGTCCACCATGCAGGCACGCGGGAGGTCGGGGAGGAACATAATACGTTATAAGAAGCACATGGCGAGCGGGCAGCGCGGTGCCCCGCGGCATACTGACGGCCGCCGGCCGAGCGCGCCGCCTGCCGCGCCCCCCGCGGCCCGCGCGCACCCCGCGCCCTCCCCGCACGCAGGGCTTTCGCGGCGAGCTTTTCCGGATACTTATTGATGGGTGTACGAGGTTAGAGGTTGTATTCTATACACCGTTCTATGTAATATTGTCCTTGATTCTGGAAAGTTGGACATTCAAATTATCAAGAGTAAGAAATATAAGGTATGTAGGAGATTGATTTAGTAAATGATAGATGCATTTATTCTATTTGTTAATTGTCCATGGTTTTCGCGCAAATTTTCACGAAAGGTTAATTCACTATGGAAATTGACGTTGACATTTTTGTTTTACTTAATATGCGGGATTTCAAATGTATGACGAAGCAAGCAATCAAAATGTATGACGAAGTCAAGCGAAGCAAGACGAAGCCGCGCCAGCGTTGTACTCAGCTTTGTCTCCACGAAGAAGGAATGTAATCAAAACTATAGTCTGAGTACCCGATATAATTAAACGTGAGTAGTTAACCTACCTTTTTGCCAGCAACTTGATAAGTTTTGATAAAATGTACAGATTCCCATCAGTAGATCGATTGCAAAAACGATATTTTTAAATCAATAACTGGGACAATAATAAATTATTTACACTATTTAAATTTGCTTGATAATAAAAATAAGTAATGACCTTGAATTCTAAAAATCATTGAAAAATAATTTGTTAAACGTTTCAGGTGTTTATAGTATTATAGTTTTTATTTTACTTAATTTATTAACTAAGAAATATTTTATAAAAACTTTATAATTATTATAGAACTACAAGTTCAACTACAACAGACTGGTAAATAGAAAAAGAAAGCTAAATAGATTGTCTTTCTAGCACTCCGGTTAATCGGTGTTCCGCCGTGGTCAGAGCAGATCAAATCAGCAGCTCTGTTCTTACCTTTACAATGAATCCCAAAAACCGAGTTCCGTTCGCGCCACCCCTATCCCAGCAAGTCGTAATGCATTCGCACTCGGCCTGACTCGGCGCCGCTCGGACCGGATCGGTACGCGCTCGGCACCGCTCGGCAAGCTTTTTCAAATTCGGCACGCTTATTAGGCAACTAGCGACTGCGACTAATAATTATGGCCTTTTTTTATATATTAAGAAATTATGAGATAAATGACACTCTCTCCTAATTATAAGAGATAATCCAAAAATGCTAGGATATTAATTTGGAATGTATACGCACCAAGTACAGGATTGAAAAAAAAAAAATATGGAAAAATAACTTTTTTTAAATGTTTAACTAAGTATATCTAAACAAATAATATCACATAAGACATTATACACAGCGCCATCTAACTCCAAATTTAATTAAAGTTTGTACTATGGTAGTCAGATAACTGATAGAATACTTTCATCTTGTATATATATATTTATAATACATACAGAACACCCAGATACAGAACAAACATTTGTTTATAACACAAAATATTTGTCCTGGGTGGAAATTGAACCCACGCCCCTACAGCTCTTAAAGCAGATATACCAATAAGCCAACAGGACTGTCAAACGTAACTTTTGCGTAATCTCTTACGTAGTATATAATATTGGGAAATTAAGAGCCAAAAGAAATCGCCGTATCAGCGCTCAAATACTTTATTACTAAATAGTACCTGGATGACCGAGCTTTGCTCGGCTGAAAACACGGATAAAACGACGTTTTCTAAAAATGAAATCTAGCTAGATCGATTTATCGCCCCCTGCATACTAAATTTCATGAAAATCGTTGGAGCCGTTTCCGAGATTCAGATTATAAATATATATATTTATATATATATACATATATACAAGAATTGCTCGTTTAAAGGTATTAGATAGATAGATTAGAAGACATTTCACACAGCGCCATCTAGTCCTAAACCGATCAAAGCTTGTACTATGGGGGCAAGATAACTGACAGAATACTTATATTCTTTTTTGTAAATACATATTTATAAAACATACAAAACACCTGTAAATAGAAACATCTATGTTCGTCACACAAATGTCAGTCGTAAGTGGGATTCGAAACCACGTTTTGCAGCTCTGGAAGCAGAACTACTTACTACCAGTTAAACTAGCACGATATAAACGAGTCACGAAATATACAGATTTTATTGCGTTTTTCAAATTATGTTACAGTCGCAGTCGCAAGGTAGCTAATAAACCTACGAAACGTAGACGTGACATATCTGTTCTTATTCGTTTATTAATTTCAATCTTATTATTACCGCGATAAAGTTGAAATTCGACTACAAATATATAAGTTTAAGTGTCGCGTTCAACTTTTGAAATATCCTAATTTGACCTTACCCGTTTATGCTAATATGAGCTTTCCTATACAGCGGCAAGATCGCCATTTGCTTGAGTGCGTATTTCAGCTGACGCGTCTATAAATGTCACATTTATTATCATCGTGTGCGTGAATTTACCAGTGTGAGTCAAAAACACATCTTGGGTGGAGGCGTAACGTTTAAGGCATTTTTTTTGCAAATACATATAATGTTTTTACTTTGTGTTTTTTTTTTCAAAGTTTTTAATGTATTTTATTAATGTGTTAAATGTACTACAAAACATTTATTGATTACGTTTTCATGAAGAAATCTAATGAGACGAACAAAATAGTCACACGATGGTTAGAAATAGTATTTATATTCAATATTTATTTAGTGCCGTGGTGGTGCCGGCGTAAGAATAGTACCCCACCCTCTCTACCCGTGGTTGCCATAAGAGTCGGCTAAGGGATGTACTCCGGAAGATGGACAGCAGCGTGTTCCTTGAACAATCACACCTAACTGCGCTCGCCAACCCGCCTGCCAAGCGTGGCGAGTATTGGCAAAACCCCACCAGGAGGAGGCCTATGTCCAGCAGTGGACGTCCTATGGTTGATGATGTGTGTGTGTGATTTATAGCCGTTATCAGAACTTAAACGTTTTATAAAAGAGTATAACGCCCAAAATTGATACAATTTTTTTTTGTTAAAAATGTTACAAGTTTTCGTTTATTTGTTGAATAATCACTGGTTTTCTTTTGTCTTGGAATCAATTCTAAAATCCAATAAACGCTTTCTGTAATGCAATCCCAAATAAAATAAAACACAAAATGACCTCGCCGTAGCTTGTAGCTGATCTACGACCCTTCGTAGACGATCTACGATTCTACGTAAATGGTCTACGGGTCTTCGTAGAGCGTAGCGCTTGTGGCGTAGCAGCGCGATCTAGGCACTCTTAATAACTTAGTTTTTAGATCGCATTTAAAAAATCTAAATACATACTTTAAAAATTGATTTTCCACGTAATCAACACGCAAGATACTTAAGAAAGTAATGTAGAGGGCCTACAGCTCTTTGTAGAGGGTCTACAGCTCTTTGTAGAGGGTCTACGGCTACGATTAGATGACATTTTAATAAGCTTCTTCATCACACACTGATTTTTTTAAAGATCTGGTTTGGTGTTTTGACAGGTCGTCTGATGTTAAGTGATGTTGCGGTCGCAGATTATAGCCTAGCCTGGAATGGAACTGGTTTTCAAGTATGGCTGCTAAAATATACCGTTAGGTATTTGACAGCAGATTTTCAACCAGAGAGTGGTTAACTAGCCAGCCGAGTACTAGAAAGTACCCTACCACCATGCTACGGTTTTCTCACATTGTTTTCCTTCACCAGTAACTTGAGCTTATTGTTGGGGTTTGAACCCAAGCGTGAATTTGTATTTATCTTGAAAAATATTTTTTATTTATTATTTATGTCTTTATATCATTTGTTAGAATATCTATTTCAAGAGCTGTAGGTGTTCAACACCCACCAGGACAAACATTTGTAAAATAAATGTTTGTTCGACTATACCGTCACTTAACATCAGGTGAGCTGTGGCTTAACACCTATAGAACCTAATTAATTATAAATAATAGTGTATTTTTAGGCAATTTAGCTAATCTATATATTAGTTTTGTTATTATTGAAATGTATGTTTATGTTTTCCCCTATACGTATATCCTCGTTATTGACACATCCCGTATTTTCTTACTTGCCGTGGTGGTGCCGGCGTAAGAATAGTACCCCACCCTCTCTACCCGTGGGTGCCGTAAGACTCGGCTAAGGGATGTAATCCGGAAGATGGGCAGCAGCGTCTTCCTTGAACAATCACACCTAACTGCGCTCGCCAACCTGCGTGCCAAGCGTGGCGAGTATTGGCAAAACCCCCCCAGGCGGAGGCCTAGACCCAGCAGTGGACGATCTATGGCTGATGATGTGTATTTTCTTATTTTAATCCTTTCCATCCTAAGGTTGCCTGGAAGAGATCGCTTTGAGCGATAAGGTTGCCAATTATTTATTACACCCATCAATATTTTTTTCTGTACTGTTAAATTTTTTGATGTGGTCAAATTAATCAATTCATCAATCAACCTGTTTATAAAAAAATACCTATAAATATGAATAGTTTAAGAGTGTTCACGTTCACAACTTTAACAGCAAACATAGTCTCAAGTGTAGCAGTATAAAGGTTCAATTACTTAGAATATTAAAGCTCGCGGTTTTCATGCATGAACCATATATCCAAAATATGTATTGTACGTACGTATGTAACTGATTAGCGACGTAATGTAGGCACGATGCAGTGTAATGTTATTGCAGAGGCAGCGCGCCGGCAGCGAGTGTAGAGTAGCCGGACACAGAGAACGTATACATAAATACATTAACTGCCCTGTAATTTTGCTGGCTGTCGTTTAAATAACCATCGAAAGTTTCAAAGTAATAAGCGCCAAAGCAGCAATGCCCTGGACTTTGTTTTATTCAAAGTTTTGTATAGTGGTACAATGGTCATGGACATGCGTTATCTCTTACCATCAAAAGAGTGAGTCGTTCATCCCATTACGTTTACGCTAGTTCTATTGTTAAGCTGTTTCTATTATTATAATATTTTTTCTGGGGTAAAAAAAATTATGTTATTTTACAAAATGCACAAATCATGTTGACAAAAACAAAGAAAAAATATTAAACACATATTGCCTGGAATGAAAACCCGGAATGTCTCTATGGAAAATCAAATCGATGGCCATGTTTCAAGGTTTACATATTCGATAATGAGAAAACAAAACTGTCATACACGCCGCCCTTGAACCCACACGTCTATTTCCACTTCCCGTTTCCTCTGCGCCCACACTACTCTGTAAATAATCAGGGAGCACTAAATCTAATATAGCACGACTAGCATTCACAAAACCCGCGCGTATATTATACACTAGCTGTCGCGTGCGGTTTCACAGACAGTTTTACTTACATTTTGAGATTTTTTCTACATAAGAGAGAATAGTAAAAATATAGATAGAAAATCTATAAAGCGCGCACCAAAAATAGCACACGGTTGGAACGAAGTTCCTTTAAAGGGTTTTTTTTATTTATAAAACATTTTTGCATATTCTCAAAATTGACGGCAAGAAAATTTTAGGTGATCGGGAAGTGTCTCAAAAATTACTGCAAAAAGATGTTGGTTTTTTTGGTGTCTTTTTCATTGCTACACATTTTTAGATCTAGCCCCTTAGCCCGCAAACAAATCAGAATAATAACGTGCGATTATGAACTCTGTTTCAAAAAGTACAGATAACAAAAGAACACTAGTGCCACAAATAGCGGCCTTATCGCTAAGAGCAATCTCTTCTCATTCTCTTTCGAAAAACTTTAATACTACTAGCTACGCCCTGCGGTTTTTACTTCCGGTTTTCGTAAACACTTGTATGTGTTAATAAAAGACTGATTTGTGTGGTATTCGAATGAAATATCTTTTTTTTTTTCATTTTTATCTTTGTTTTTTAACGTAAAAGTAATGAGAGGAACGGACAGACACACAGACCTTTGAGTAACAAAACAAGGTCCGGGGTATCGCTGATTTGGCGCTTATTACTTTGAGACTTTCGATGGTTAGTCTCAACACCCTATTTTGCTGTTTTGTTTTATGTTTTACCTACTGTCAGACGCAATTTTTACCTTTTGGAATAGGCAACTATCTTGAGAACGATTAGGCATTTGGCTTGTTTAAACTTTCGAGATATAAAATACATGTTAAATTTGTATCTCTTCAACATATCCGATATTGTTTACAAAAAATATTGGAATACCTTTAAACAAGTATACGACTATAAACAGACTAACAAACTTCTCCTTTGACATCATTAATAATAGTGGGGAGTAGTATATTATATTAGGCCAAGAACAGTGTGCGCTGGGGCTTAAATTTAGCGCAGTGTGCACATAGCTTAATGTAAGATTTGATTCTGTGGAGCAATGGATCGTACCATTCTTGAGATTTAGTTCAGTTTCTACTAGTATGCAGTTCGTTTGCTTCAATAAAGATAAGCTTACGTATGTCGATGTTGTCAGAGAAATTTCAGTTAAAGGTTAGTTTAATTCAACATACTCAAAACAAGCGCGTTCTGGGATAGTGGCCTGAAATACGGCTGTCTAATACCGCGGCGTAGCTGCCATGGTTTCTGGTGGGCGCGGCAATACAGAAGGAAGCATGTTTTACACAAAAACGGTCTGGTAGTAAAAATTGTACATAATAATGTGTGCAATGATTCTCTTTCGGCTTACACCCAAGCATATTTTTATTAAACAACTAGCTGACTCGATGACTTCCGTATCACCTAAAATTGATTTGAAAACGAATTTATTCTATAGGGTATTACCACTACACGCCGCCAGATGTCGTCAAATTAAATAGTAATGTTTAGTGACACTAACGCCATCTTGTGTATTTTCCATACAAAATTACCATTATTATTTTACTTTATTTTATAGCTTTTCTTTTGGATTGTTTCTATTATTTTTCCATTTAAACCTTCCCTGAACAAGAAAACAAAAAACAATATATTCAAATCAGTCAAGCCGTTTTTGAGTTTTAGCGAGACTAACGAACGGCGATTCATTTTTATATATAAGTTTATATATACAAAAAGAAGAGAAGAAGAAGAAGAAAGAAGATCATAAGCTTACATTTGACCGCCATCTCGCCTAATGCGGTCTACGATGGAGCACGCTCGCCTAGAAGAAACCGATTCACTCGCGGCTTGACACCCGGCTGTATTTATCAGGAAACACCCTCTCGGGCAGCAAATCCTATTGTTTAGCGGTTCGTACTATAAAATTAGAATCGAATCGTTTAATTCGAGTTTTTGGAATATTAACCATGAAGCGGTGTCGCTTTTTAGAACTCCTGGTTATCCGATAGTAGAATGAGCAGGGTAGAATTAAATCTAAGACGCACTCCCCAAAATGTATCTGGTAAAAAACCGAAAGACAATTTTGCGTTAATGTTCAAGACTTTGGAGCCTTTTCCCAATAAGCGAGTCATTGCTGATGAGGTTCATAGTACGTTTCTCGATGGACTCCAACGCTTTAAGTCGGTACTTAGCCGATCCATCCCAAAGGTGACTAGGTACTCCAAGCATTATACTTATCATCATCATCATCATCATCATCATCATCATCTCAGCCGTAGGACGTCCACTGCTGGACATAGGCCTCCCCCATTGATTTCCATAAAGACCGGTTAGAAGTGGCTCGCATCCAGCGTGTTCCTGCGTTCTTTACGAGGTCGTCTGTCCCCCTTGTGGATGGACGTCCTACGCTACGCTTTCCGGACCGTGGTCTCCATTCCAGAACTTTGCAGCCCCATCGGCCATCAGTTCTGCGTGCTATGTGCCCTGCCCACCGCCAATTCAACTTGCTAATCCGCTGGGCTATGTCGGCTACTTTAGTTCGTCTACGGATCTCTTCATTTCTGTTTCGATCTCGTAGAGAAACTCCGAGCATAGCCATTTCCATAGCTCGTTGTGCGGCTTTGATCTTATCAAGAAGGCACATAGTCAGAGACCACGATTCAGCACCATAAGTCATCACTGGTAACACACACTTATACCTATGACCCTATACATAATTACATCAAAATATACCCAACCGCCAAACAGTTGTTTATAAACATTACTGTGTTCCGGTTTGAAGGGTACTACAGCTAGTGAAATTACAGGGCTGTTTAGACTAACCATCGAAAGCTTTAAAGTAATGAGTGCCAAGCGATGTCTTAAACTATGTTTTGTTATTCAAAGTTCTGTATATCACTGCAATGGTTATGGATATGAGTTGTGTCTAGCCATCAAGAGGGCATCTCGTTCATCTCATTACTTAACAAAAAAAAGCGTTTTGATAAAGCAGTTATTTCTGTACTTACTGGCAACTTACAGTAGCGAAATCGGCTACAGCCCTTAGCAGCTCCTTCAAAAAAACGGAACAACTACCCGCAGGCAGTCTAGGCCAGTTATTGACCGTTATTCTTTTTAATTTCCCCCCCGTTTGACTTTATAGGTTCAGATAAATGCGGAATTCTGCCGCGGGCTGACTTCTATCGGAAACATCGTTTTATACATATACATATGTACGTATCTACATAGTCGTAACTGTGAAAGTTTGTATGTAAGCGTGTCACTAAATTTTGACATGTTTATTATTTATTTTGTCATTTATTTATTAATTACATTTTACAACCATCTTTACAGAGTGTTCCTAATACGATGGTGATGATACCATACATTTTGAAAAATCAGTCACTTATTATGTCTTACTGATATGGTGTTTTGTGTGTATTATTAGTATGTATGTATGTATGTATGTATCTGTCTCTCTCTGCCTCTGCCACAGTTCAAGTCTCATTTGAATGTGATCTTGCCCAGTGTTGGTAACAGGCTGAATTCTTAAATTAGACATAATTTTATTTTTTTATTTTAGTGTTGATTATAGTTTTGATATTGTTTTAATTTTGATTAAGGTTTTAGTTTTTAATTTTATTTTGATTATTGATTTATTGTTTTAATTTTTATTTTTATTTTGATAATTGTTTTAATTTTGAATTTAATATGTTTAAAATTTTGTTAACTATTTTAATTTTTATTTAATTTATTATTCTGAATGTAATAATTGCATTTTGTGCTTTCTTAAATAAGCAACACAATTAGCATTCCTTAAGTGTTAATTAGTTCGTGTTTTATGTATTGTAGTACAAGCTTTGCTTAGTTTGGGCCTAAATGGCACTGTGTCAAGTGACAAATGTCCTACGATATTTATTTATGATTACAATATATATATAAAAAATTGTAAAAGTAAAGTCCAAATTCGATATCAATAAATTTAAGTAATTAATTCATTAAATAAAAAAAATATGATATGGTTCACACATGACTAGAGAATACAATCCCGAGCATGTTTTTCAATCCCGGGCTTACGGGATTTTTGAAGCCTTTTCCCGGGATCCCGGGCCTATCCCGGGATTAGACTATGTGGTTTCTAATTGAGCTAAAATTTAAAAAAACGAGTAATAAAAAAAAATGTCTTTAATGTCTTTGCACAACACAAATCAGAACAATAATAAGAAAAGAAAAAACACAAACCAAAAAATACAATACTTTTGCAAGAAATTAAAAAACAGCACAAAATAACTATTTAGAATTTCGAAAATATAGTCGCAGAAATATCAAAGCATCCAATGTTTGACTTCCGAGCCTGCTTCGTAGTTTATTGCCAACATAAGCAGCAGCTGAAAACGCTCGTTCAGGTTCTACGCTGGTTGGAGGAATAGACAATAGATACTTATATGCTGTTTCTAAGTGATATCCACGAACTCCTCCATTTTCGAACAGGCTCATTTCACGTCTAATACTATTTGCCAACCCCAATTCATTTTGTACTTGTACTTCAGGATCTGGGGATTTCATACTCTTGTTAATTTCCAGCTGTAACTTTTCCTTTAATGTCAATTGGGGTTGGGAGGTTTCTGACCTTAGCTCATCATCTGTTTGTGATCCTGACCTTGCTTCTTCTTCCGTGTTATCTCGACTATTAAGTCTTTTAACAATACTCTTTATTTGCTTCCTCACTAAAGCCTGTGTCGGAACTCGAAATAAGTCGTGCCATTCCAAATCCGATAATAACTGATTTTCATCATCCATTTGTGGATTTTGTAAATAATTTAACACGCCAGTTAAATCATCACTTCGTCGTTGCTTTATACGTTCCACTAAGGATGTTTTAATTTTTTTGGCAAGTGCTGAGTTTTTGCTAGACAGTTGTTTTATAAGAAATTTCAGAGCGGCATCAGCTGTGCATAAATTAGCATCTCGCCGACAGATTGCTTCTACTGTCAATTTAATTGGGGTCAGCACATCAACAATTTTATTTACCAATTCAAAATCAACATCTTCTAAACGAATTGGATGATTGAGATCTATAAGAGCTTTTTGAATGCATGCTTTTAAAAGATAAAATCGCTCCAGCATTGTTAAAAGACTATTCCACCTGGTTTTACAGTCCAAAAGAAGTGACAGCTCTTTTCCATGTTCAATTTTCACATATTTTTGAAGTACTGTTTCATTTTTCAATGGAGATCTTTTGAAATACACTACAACTTTGCGGATTTTCTTTATCAGCTCATTAATATTTTCATATTGTGTTAACTCTGGTACGTGTTCTGGCGCAAGATCATTTTGTGACATTACGATTAAACCTGATTCTGGACAGTCTAAGTCTTCTAAATGGTGTTCATCATCGCTGTCGTCCATATAATCAACATTCACAGCTGGTTCATTTATACTATCATCTGAGGTAGGGCTATCTTGCAAATTATTATGTTTTTCATAAAGCACATCACAGACCGCCAAATTGATACCATGTGCGAGACACAGTTGTTGTTCAGTGCAAACAAGCCGCCCCACCTTTATCATAACATTCGGTCCATCGGTTACAATAGCCACGATGTCAGTTTCTAGGGAAATGTCAAATTTACTTAGACGCTCTTGCAATATACGAAGACAATTTTCAGCTGTCATACTTCCGTAAATAGGAACAAGTCCTAAGTTCCAAAATTTTTTATATGAATGAACGTTGACCGCCATGTATCGTTTATTGGAAGTTGAAGTCCACTCGTCGAAAGAAAGACTAAATCTTTCACCTGCACTTTTCAAATGTTGTAATTCTGCAGTTACTTGCTTTCTGATTTTTTCACTGTAATTCATAACACGTTTTCGAACAGTGACGGCTGACTTTGGTAAATCCGTGTATTTTGCTAAGAGCAATTTTCTCAAATCATCTGAGGTTATGAATACACTGAATGGAAATCCATCTAATGCAATCATTCTTGCCAAGATATCATCCAGGCTATCGTCGGCACTTTTAGTAAAATAATCATCTAACTTTCGCTTGGCTGGCGGCGGTGCTGTGTTCAGATTTTCAGAATCTTGACTTGTTGAAGCTGATATAACCTTGATATTATGTTTTGATAACAAATGTGTATGTAATCCCTTAGTTGATCCACCCAAAGTCTTGAGGATGGCTGGGCATCGCTTACATTTAGCACTATTCCCGTCCTTCGCAACTAAATAATAACTCCACACTGACGTCGTATCACTGTCTTTTTTATGTTTAACAAAGTCTCCCGCCATTTGAAATACTTAATTTCAGATAATTGACTTTTAAATTTTAATGGCGTAGCCTACGTAACCCGTCACTGACAGAACAATAAATGAAAAAAATAAAACCTGATTTGCATATTTATACTTTCGTACAGGGAATCCCCGACGGGAAATACCCGCAACAATATTATGATATGAGATGATCGGGTGATTCCCCTGTTGGTCCGTTGGGGAATTACCTTAAGAGTATTGTATTAAAGTATTCCGAGTGGGGAAGTCCCTTCTAAGTTCAACGACAAACATATTATTAGGACTGTACCTGTGTAGTAAATAGTGGGTACCTACCTACGTATTGTACGAGTTGCTTTTTGTCGTAATGTATTAAAATAATATAGGCAAGGTTATTTTCAAGACGCAACGGACTACGGAATACAAACTAGACTTGTTTGTGGCAATCCCGAAAATCCCGAGATTAGCCAAGTACAGTCCCGGGATTTTCGGGGCCAGAAAACGGTCGGGATCCCGGGATCCCGAGATTTGGGATCCCGGGATTGTATTCTCTACACATGACATATACTTAGTGACTATATAATTATGGGTAGGTATTAGCAACACACAGCATTCCACACCTTCACTAGCATTATCCGGGATAAAAGAAGTTTGTGTTAAACCAGACTATAAGTTATCAGCATTTCAAATTTCATTTAAGTCGGTACAGCCGTTACTGCGTAAAGAAGTAACAAACTTACTCACATACTCATAAAGTATTGCATTTATAGTGTTAGTAAAGACTATCTAACACAACCTCTGTATTTAGGTTATATACTCGTATTATGTTTTTTTTTTCTATAACTTATTTAATTTCCGAGAAAAAAAAACAGATTTTTTCTGTTATATGATATAAAACATTTATTTTAAAATATCAATTTTTTTTAAGGTTCCGTACCTCAAAAGGAAAAAACTGAACCCTTATAGGATCACTTTGTTGCCCGTCTGTCTGCCTGTCAAGACTCTTTTTCTCAGGAACGTGTGGAGGTACTAAGCTGAAAATAATTCTTATCAAATACTCAGGTCTACTGTCCCTTGGAGCTGTAAAAAAATCAAACTTCTAAGCCAACGCAATCAAAAAATACAGCCGTTTATGCTACAAATTTTCGACACTCGCAAGGGAATCAAAACCTACAGGGTACTTCCCGTGAACTCGGAATCTTGAAATTTGGTACGAAGCAACGTCTTATAGCACAGATAAAGGAAAAATTGCGAAAAGCATATTACCATAAAAAATACCATAACTATTACATATACCTACAGGTTTGTACAGAACCCTCGGTGTGCGAGTCCAAATCGCACTTGGCCGATTTTTTTACTTGGTGGTAGATCTCCTTAGCAGGAGGTCGTCTAGGTAGGTACTACTGTAGTACCAGATATTCTGACGCCAAACAGTTGTGTAAACATTATATTGTTTCTGTTTGAAGGGTACTGCAGCGGAATTACTAAACAGGAAATTAATAAACAGAATGCGTTCGAAGTGATCGCAACGAAACCGAGGCAAATCGATAGTCTTTTTATAGTTATTTGAAAGCATGGCCGGTTATTGCTATAGAGAAATAACCGCTATCGGTTATGGGCAGTTCGTAGGTGTTATAAACCATCGGGAACAGGTTTTGTAGTCATTGCGATCGGGTGTTTAGATATGATAACGGTGATGAATTATGAGAACGTGATCATTGTAAATTAAATGATACGATGTAGTTCATAAAGTTTTTAAAGATGAGCTAAATCAATCAAGGAGTTGCAAATTATTCGGGTGAATTACTAGTTGATACGTATTTATTGAATGATTTTTGGTAGGCTAGGTGTTTAACCACAGCTTTTAGGAACACGCATCATCAGCGCGCAGAAAACACTCGTGATTTCTTGTTTTATTTTAAATAAATTCATTTATGTGATCAAATATTACTTTTTTCATAGTAATGGGAAGAACAAGAAGCTCTCCTGATGGTAAGAGATAACGCCTCTCCACCATTGCAGCGATACACAGAACTTTGAGTAGCAAAACAAAGTCTAAGCCATCGCGATGTGGCACTCGTTTGAGAAATGGAACAGCTAATTTGTCAAGATTTTAGAGCCTATAGTAAAAGCTTTTCATATTATGACCTTTCAGTCCAACTATTAGTTCATTAAACAAATGTTTTAGGAGGTATACATTTTTACATTTCGTTCACCAACATTTTCATTTTAAACTTTAATCCTCCTACTTTATAAAACTATTCCCTAATGCTATACGAGAGGCGAGAACGCTGAGAAAATTGCAATTTCCTTGGACATTATGTTTCCGCAGAATTTGTGAATATTGGATAGGAATTTATATTACACGTTACAACGTGGTTAGCCTGCTATCAAACACCTAAGAAGACCTGGAAATATTTTTCAGCGCCGTTTTCTTCCCGAAAACTTTGTGTAATAAAGATAAATATAATTAATTATTATCTCAGTTTAACAATCTGCTAATTCAAATCGCAAGTTAATCGGTTTCTTCTAGGCAAGCGTGCTCCATCTTCGCTTAACATCAGGCAAAATGTGTTGCATGCTTTATTATTGATGTCCCAAAACCGTGAACGACGCTAACAATGGAATTATCCAAAATGTTTTCCATTCAACAATCTGAGTATCTTAAAGTCGATTTCTTCTAGGCAAGCGTGCTCCATCGTAGACCGCACATCAGGCAAGATGGCGGTCAAACACAAACTTATTTATTGCCACGCCTCACGATGTTCCTCTTACTTCAACGAAGGTAATCACTACTAACCATCACAAACACATTTAAGCCCGTGCTGCGCGCGACAGCATGCCGATTTGCTAGGAGCTACGGAGGCTCTACGAAAGAGCTACGACACTGGAACATAAAATATCCCATAATCATAAATGATTCATAATATGTTATTACTTTACGGTAGATTTTATACATTCTTTTTCTCAATCATTCACGTCCATGTTTATCAAGCTCTCTCACAAATTATTAAAGAAAAGAAATCATAGGGTTTTTTTAAATTAAACAGTCTTGCAACTATAATTTGCAACATACATATTTAGGGTTCCGTAGCTCAAAAAGAAAAAACGGAACTCTTATAGGATCACTTTGTTGTCCGTCTGTCTGTTAAACCCCTTTTTCTCAGGAACACGTGGAGGTATCAAGCTGAAATTCATATGAAATAATTAGGTCTACTGTCCCTTGGAGCTGTGAAAAAATCAAACTTCTAAACCAACGCAATCAAAAGATACAGCCGTTTATGCTGGTACCTCCCGTGAACTCAGAATCTTGAAATTTGGTACGAAGCAACGTCTTATAGCACAGATAAAGGAAAACTTGCGAAAACCATAAATTACCATTAAAAAAAATACCATAACTTTTACTTATATACCTACATTGTTTGTACGGAACCCTCAGCGCACGAGTCCGACTCGCACTGGGCCGTTTTTTTTTTTTTAAATATATTACTTGTACCTTGCAAGTGTGTAAACGAGTTAACTGAGAAACCGATTTAAGTCCCCGTAGCAATTGTTTTTTTTTTTTTTATTTTATATAAAAGTAATGAACGATGCTCTCTCTTGATAGTAAGAGATAACACATGTCCTTGATCATTGCAGCGGTACACAGAAATCTAAGTTCAGGCATCGCTGGTTTGGCGCTTATTAGTTTGAGACGTTCAATAGGCATATAATTCCACTAACTGCAGTAGGTACCCTTCAAACCGAAACAATGTAATGTTTTCACACTACTGCTTGGCGGCAGAATATCTGGTACTACGGTGGTACCTAGACGACCTACTGCGAAGAAGATCAACAACCACATTAAGAAGAATCTATTGTTAGCTATTCAATTATTTTAAGCTCAAAGTTTTTTATTATTCTAGGGGCCTTGTTTGTTAGTAGCGCCTGTTTTCAATGTACAATAAAATAATTAAAATAGAACAAAAAATAATTCAGACGGTATCCATTCATCCGTAGGAGCAAGCGAGACCACCTATCTCGAAGCAAAGGCATTTTTCCGCGCAGCTCCGGGTGCGTTCTCTAGATTTATGCGTCGGTTATCTGCGACTGAATTTATATGTCTGAGAGCACTCTGGTGTCCTGGTACATAGAACTAGGCAGTGAACAGACACGGCCGATACTTACATTTTCTGTCTCTTTTTAACACTCGATGGATAAAGAGACGTGTTATAAGTTTGACGTATATGTCACTGCAGCTTTGTGTCGTAGCTCCAAAACGAATGGACTGATCTTGATGCGGTTTTTTGTGTTTGAAAGCTGACGTAATCGAGATGGTTCTTTGATATAATTTATGAAAATCTGTTCGGACGTTTAATGATCATCAGCTCATTTTCTACTTGACAAAAGGGTCTTACTATCTTTCACAGATCCGAATGATTTTAAATATATATTTTTTTATGGTTGACAGGTAAAGTGTTTGACCACATCTCATCTTACGTAAAGTGACTGTGTAGTCAAAGGTGGTAAATACATTTAGTCTGGAATAGAACTGGCTCTCAAGTGAAGCTGCCGAAGCACACCCTTAGGTGGATTCCAGGTTTGGTGTATTAACCATCTTCGATCACATCGTCACTAAACATCACATGAGCTGTGGTCAAACACTTAGCCTGTCAATTATTTAATAAAAGAAGTTGTGTCAAATTTCTGTTATTAAAAAAAAACATACCTAATGCTTTACATATTAAAGTCATGAATGTGAAAATACTTTGCTATTCCTTGCACAACTTAGCAGTACCGATCTAGCAAAATTAGACACGGCAATAGTGAAACACGGTCTCAAAAAATATTTTCCCCCCAGAAACAAACAAGAACACTCGAAGCCGCGGAAGGTAACTTGTTTAATATAATTCAGTGCCACTTCTATTCCTTTCCAACCCGATCATTCCAAGCCTTGAGGGCGTTTAATACAACAAATTATATTTGTGCCCAAATGTAACGGATTATATCGCAGCCACAACGCTGCGTCCACGCAGCGCACCGTAGCACAACACGTTCGCGCTTCTATCGCATAGCCTTGCTCAATTATTTAGGGCGAACACAGTTTAGAATATTTTAACAGTTTTCTAAATAATTATTATCTATTGAAACCACAAGTGAAAATACCAATGTTTTTATCAATGTGACATTGTTTTGCGAAACCACGATTTTTTTTATTCATGGGATTTCTCGACACATAGCCGAGATATCGAACCTTCCTTCTCCTGTTAATCTCAGTTGACGGTTCTTACTGACGTGCATGATAACTTTTACATCGGGAAACTTTTGCGTCCAGTAATGCGTAACATCCTACGGCAGCTCCTCATCTCGAAGGCTTCAAGATTACTTTAACGACTTTCCATGCTTTACTTTAACAAGTTACGTTATTAACGTAATATACATTATTGTTTTACTTACGCTAGATTACTTACGTTTAATTATATCGCATACTCCGACTATAGTTTTGGTCACATCCGGTGGCCTTTTTCATCGAACGGGAGTAATCCCGCATAAATAAAACATAAACGAGTCATAACCACGTTAGTTTTCATTGTAAAAAAGTGGAAACTATTGTAATATAGTACCTAAATTGGAGTTATTTATTTTATTTTTTCACATTATATATCTTTGAAGTTTTTATTTTATTTTACAACAGATACTTCCACTGTTTGTACAGTGCTTACAAATTACTCCAAAGCGCACAGGGAGTCAACATTGTATAAAAATATAATATATAATTAAAAATAATTAATTATGATTGTTACTATCGCCATTGAAGGCGACAGCAGAGTAAATGAAAAGCTCCTATTTGTTGTCGAATATATATATATATATGTATAATAAATATATATGTTACTTGAAAAAGACCAGTCATTTTGAACAAAATTTGTAGGGTATTTTGCTTCTTTTTCTAAATTGACAATACCGAGCGCCTGCAAAAAAGCTAATAGCAATAACGAATGCGAGTCGGTGGGTGATATTAGGCACTTCCTGCAGGCGCAATTACAAGTTCGACTAAATACTACAGCGAAATTGTGCCCCGGACGCCAGCGGTATACTGAAAGTAGGTACATCGGTAAACTTTTGGGTCCTTTACTAAATAGAAAAAAAAAAAACTTTTAGGCTTTTGCAATTTGAACATATGTATATATTTATCAAGCCTTAAAATTAATCGGCTCGCTAAGGACGCACTCTTAATTGTTTTAAAGGTTTTCTATTATTTATTTACTCGTCATAATAAAACCTCGTAAATATATTTACAGTGGCGAATTTACCAACAACCTGAGTAAGCTTGAGTCTAGGGCGGGAGATTATAAGGACGGCAAATTAGGGCACCGTGCAATTTCAGACAAATTATAGTACTGGAATAAAATCAAATCTTGGAACTGACAATTGTAGAGGTAAAGGCGGCATAAATTTACAACCTATGATTGGGAAATGTGTTAAACCGCGACTCCCGATTGTAGATTCATTCGATCCGATTTATTTACGTAGTAGCTACGTGAATATCACAAATTGATATGCTTTACCCTCAGGTTGCTATTGGCCAGACGCCGCCACACTAAACATGCGTTTGGTCACGATCTCACCTGAAGAAAAGCGCCAATGTGACTAAAGATAGAGCACGCTTACCTAGGAAGTAGGTATTCACTTTTTTCTTGACCTTTTTTACAAAACTATTATCTACAAACTTTCTTAACCACTAACTTACAGCATTTTTAAAGCTAAAGTGAAGTTCTATTTCATATGTTTTTTATTCGTCTGTTTGTATTATCTCGAATAAACGATTTTCATTAAAAAAAACTTTGTTCAAACACAAATGTCAAATACTAGGTACTAGGCAACATCAATATGGATACCTACAATATAGATATCAACATCCAACTGCAATCTAACTAAGATATAATCTGCGTTCCAACTAAGACCGTTTAGTTTAAATACTTCAGAGCATTACCAAAACACAAGCATCACATAAGGCAGCCATTCCACGGGCTCGCTCGGCGGGAAATCCCACAAACGTTCGGCTTTGTAAAACTAACTCGGTCCGCAGCGGCGGGCTGTAATTAGCGGGGAAAAACGTGGCGATATGGCGCGAGACGAACCAGATGCACCAAGATGTTAGAAGTGAAATGGAGGTAGATATTCTACCGCTAAGCAGTAGTATGAAAATGTTATTACGTTCCGATTTGAAGGAGCATTGTAGTTAGCGATTACAGGGTTATTGAGTTTAGCGATGATAACGCGGTCGGTTCGCATGCCGAAGGGCGTGGGCTTAAACCCTAACAATGAGCTTGAGCTGCCGGTGAAGGAAAACATCGTGAGGAAACCATAGCGTGGTGGTAGGGTACTTTCTAGTACTCGGCTGGCTAGCTACCACCCTCAAGTTGAAAATCTGCCGCTAAGCATCTAACGATGTGTTCCGGCAGCCTCACTTGAGAACCAGTTCTATTCCAGGCTAGGTGTGCTTTACCATTTTCAACCACACCGTCACTTAACATCAGGTGAGTTGTGGTCAAACACAAAGCCTGTCAGCCATTTAAAAAAAGAACCATTGAAAGTTTCGAAGTAATGAGCGCCAACGCAGCGATGCCCTGAATTGTGTTTTGCTACTCAAGGTACCTACTGTGTATCGCTGCAATGATCATGGACAGACGTTATCTGTTACCATCAGGAAAGCGTCTCGTTCGTCTCATTACGTTCATATAAAAAAAAACAATAGAGGACTTTCTTTATTAATTTATAGATTACCTTCTCCATTATTTTCTTAACTTCACAGCCTATTGCAGTTAGCCGTCGAGTCGAAGTTGCATAACGTGCGTCGTTACTTTTTACTTCTAGGGCTCAATGTTAAATGCCGAACCACTTGCGCCGCATATTACATGTCGTGCCGCTTCTGGCGTCATATTACCCAGACCTATACCTACATGTGCACTCGACTTGCATTGAGATGGCAGCGGCGTAGGGTGCTGGCAATTTGGGTATGAACTGTGATAATCAACCCTATCTTGTTTTTGCTATTGAACCTTAAACTCGGCAGAAAATTGGGAGAGTGGCTATTTTTGGCACAGAAAAAAAAACCTTTTGTAACCCATTAGAACAAAAGTTTAGGCAAAAGGGAATAACCCAATACTGCATATCCATCCAGTTCCATCGCTGACTTTTCACTTTGACTGCTTTTATATCCATCTGAGTGGCGCTTTATAACCGACTTCGAAAAAGGAGGAGGTTCCATGTTCGACTGCATTTTTTTATTTTTTTTAATATGAAAAATCTTTTAACGACATACGAGTACACACGTCACACTATGCCTATACGCGGGCAAGCACACAACCAGACACACAAACAAACACAGGCGCGCTTGCGCACACACGCGCACTCTCACACACATACAAGAACATTTAACTGATAATAGATTGGTTAAAGATATTAATGAAAAATTGTGTTTGTAATGTATAATTTAGTAACAAAATGTATATTTTTTAAATTATTATTCTTTTTAAGGAAAATTGAATAATTGTATCAGTATACAAGATTATGGATGTGCACAACTCTTAGCTTACAACTATTTATTTATTTTATTTTCAAAATTATTTTATTTGGCATAAACGATACAACACAGCAACAACAACAAACACTATATATGTATAGTATTATATTTATATGTCCTGGATCCCACACTAGGATGACCTGTCGTGGGCTAAAGGCTCTTCCTTATAACAAATATTTAGTAGACTATAACAGTTAACCTGGTCTCAGGGCGCCCAAGATACCTACAGACATTGCCTAGTTTGGGCCCCGTTATTGTCTCCTTAAGAATTAGTTTGTTATCTATTATATGTATTTCTGGCAATAAACTTTATTATTATAGTAAGTAGGTTTGAGTTGTGAGCTAAAAAATGTAAATTCAATTCTCTCCCAGGACAAATCTATATAAATAACATAGGCCGTTTGTTTTTTATCTGAATGTTTTAAATGTATTTATTATAATAAGTACTTTTTTTATAAATACTGTATAGGTTTACGTTTGACCACACCCTGCCTGATATTAAGTATGTATTTAGAAGAAAAAAGCATTCATATATATTTGTAAGTTATCAGAAATCAGTTTGCAAGATTTACACAGTTACTAAATAAACCATAGAAAACTATATGGAAATTAGGACAGCATCCCGGCAGATATAAATGAAAGCTGCAATTTTCTAGTTTCCGTAACTAGTAAATTGCATAGTACAAACTCTTAAATTAAGGCTAGATGGCGAAGTTTTAAATGGCCACCCTACTCTTATTTAGCTTTGAGATGTTTCTCTAATTATCATCAGATAAATAATCATGAATAGGGTAAAATCGACTTCTTTTAAATTATTTACTAGTTACATATGGTTAGATTTAACCCGGAACGTAATTACCATACACCTAGCCATCTAGCTTGGCGCTCTCAAGTGAGGATAGATACACCATCTTAACTTGAGGGTGGTTGCTAACCAGCTGGATACTAAATTGCCTTACAACCATGCTATAGTTTTCTCACGATGTTTTTGTTTCACTGGCAGCTCAAGCTCATTGTTGGCATTTGAACCCATACTTCTCAGCATATGAAATAATCTCGAAAACCAGTAAGCTATCCGACATGCGTTTTGGTTAGTAAATGGCAACTACAGTGAGAAGTTTTTTTTAATAAGAAAATGCCTTACGTTTTACCACCATCTCACCTGATGTTAAGTGACAATGCGGTCTAAGATGCAGCATGCTTGCCTATAGAATTGTGGTTAATTAGTTATTTTTAATTTATTTTCATGTTAAGTTTGTTGGATTATAGTTTTAGGTAGGTAATAAGAGTTATTTCAAATATATATTTAAAAATTGTCATCTAGTTAGAGAAATATTTAAATTAAAGCCTCATCAATGTTGTAAACAATACGCGGAAAGTGGAAAATAACTAAAAATATATTTCTTGAATACTCAAAATGATCTTCCACAAAGTAACACCAGAATCGATCATTTAATTTAAGTGTGTTTAAAAATGGATGCATGTCATTGGGAAAAATAAAAATTACTTTTAACAATGAAAATATGAATCACATATTATTTTTTATTTTTACCAAACTTAACATTCTTTGACTTAATTATACTAGTAGCATCATCATTTAACTGTTGGAAGAAGGCCTTTGAAGTCTTAAGAGACTTATCATTTGCTTCTATACCCTTTTTAGTATTTCTGTGATCTGTAATCTTAGTCACCTGACCTCCCTTGGCACGCTGTAACTTCTTCTTTTTCCTTCTTTCTCTATTCTTATCTGTCTGGGTTCTTTCTTCCTTAGTCATTAATTCTCCTTTACGCTTCTTTTTCACTTCTTCTGGGGCCAGCATTGTAGCATCACTTGTCGCAACTGGGGCCACTTCTTCCATTGAAATAGCCGGAGTGTTGGAAACAATCTTAACTTCTGCATGGGCTGCTTTTGGTGTGTAATGATAATGGCATAAGGCATCAAGCTTAGCAAATAACTGACGCATGCTCTCTCGTATTTCAGTATGGGCTTCCGGTTCTTTCTCTTCTTCCACATCACCAGAAGCTGCTTGCTTTTGTTTTAAGTATTCTGCTTCATAAACTTGGGCTAAGCTGAGTTTGCTTTTTGAATGGTCAAGGATTTCAGTCTTACGAAAATCTAGTTGGTCATCAACAGGTTTTTCTTTCTTTTGTACATCATCCCAAGCTTTATCTTTAATTCTTTGTCGTATAATGTCTTCTAAAGTCAGTGTTGTTTGCTCCGTTATTATGGGAGCAGGGCGGGATGTGAGATCAAAGTCTACAACCTCTTCGAGTAAAGAATTTTGAGGTCGTTTTGATGCATCAACTTCTCCTTTAAGCTGCCATGGTGCATCTTTTAATGTCTTAGCTTCTAACCTTTCAATAGTACTCTTTAATCTTTCTTGTCTCATTTCAAAGTCAGATTTTTTTTCATTTGTGTTCTGTGGAGTTTTATTATCTGTGATTATATCATTTACATCTGAATCATCAGATGAACCTTCTTCTTCAGCAAATCTGACTTTTTTGTCACCTTTTTTATGTGATTTTGTTTCTTCCCCACCATTTTGAAAGTCATCTTCCATGATATTTTCTTCATCTAATGATTCTTCAAGATCGTCATTTTCACTTATTAGATCATTATGATCAGCATCGTCATCAGTAAGCTGATCAAGTTCGTTTGATCTATCATTGCCATCAACATCATCAAAAAAGGCTGAATACTTTAATTGCCTTGGCCCCGCTTCCTCTTCCCTATCTCCTTCACTTTCTATCTCTTCAAACAAGTCTACAGATTCTTCGTCGCTATCTTCGGGGACTTTTTTACCCTCATTTCTTTCTTCTTTTAGTAAAAACTGCTCCATTTCTTGCAGTTTAAAGAATTTATCATCTACTATTGATGGTTTGACCTTGGGTTTTGACTTCTCTTTTTGATTTTTAGAGATTTTAAGTTCTGTATTTGTGTTCATTGGGTTCTTGCTTTTTTTCTTACCTTTGCCTTTCTTTTTTGTAATAAGTGAATTTTCTTTATCTTCATCTTGAACTACTTGATCTTTAGCAGTCGTGACAGGAAAATTAAGCTTATCTTTTATAGACAAGCAGGTGGCTACTTCCTTTACAAGTTCGTCCCAACTTTCGTTGTTTTGAAGTTCGATTTCTTGCCATATCTGCTCCTCATCGAAATCTTGGACTATAAGTTCAGGTATAGCACCTTTTTTCTTTATTTTTTTACCCTTTTCTTGCACTTTAGTGAAGTCGTAGATAGATTTTACCAAATTTTTAATGTCGTCTTTTAAGTCGTTTTGAACGGTGAGAAACTTTACAGGTTTCTCTGTGAAAACGTTGAACTTATCAATTATCTTCTCCATTTTCAAAGAAACTGCATAAACTTACGTGGACTTGCTGTTTTTACACTAATAAAAACGAAAACTGCAATAATACTTTTCCAGCAAAACAATTAAAATAGCACGCGGTGCCGAGTATTTTGAGTTTTGACATATCTTATTATCAGGCTGACAGCGCATGCACATGACAGTAACTTTACAATTAATTGACAGTAGCTTTTTTTACATCGTATCCATGCTGCTATTGTGCATTTAATTTAATAGATTAACAGATTTTATCAAGTTAGATAATATCTTTTCTTTTGATATTATCAAAGCAATTTAAAAACTTAATTAAAGTGAATTTATTTCCCTAAAACACTTTAGTTTATATGTTAGGATGTAATTTGTAGATAGTTTTCTAGTAAATACAAATTATTTTTTTTAACCTTTGGTCGTCAAGGTCATGTTGAGCCACTTTCTAGAGCCAAAATAAACAAAAATTATTTTAGATAGAATATTTTAAACTAATAATATAAACATAAATCATCGGAACAACACGTTTTGAAAAACAAAAAATGCAGGAGTTTATTTTGGCGGGAGCCAAAACACCACATCAACACAAATGACATAAACATTATCATTATTAATAACTACCATACAATGAATTTAATGAATTTAATCGGATCCACGGCCTTGATTGATTAGCCACAATTTTAAGCTGCATTTATTACTCAGACGAATAATCAGCTATTGTAAGTCTGTGGTTTAATTTCATTCTTTATGCTTTTTAAATATTTGTCATCTTTCATAAGTTAGATTCATTACATTCACTCATTTGATTTATTTTCTTTTCGCTCAAGTCGTGCTTGTGTTCTTATTTCTTTAAATTTATTTATTTTAGTTATAATGTTTCGTGATTAAAAGGAGTAAAAAAGCGTAATGTTTGCTAATTGTATCTTAAAATCATTAAAGTGACGAATTAGCCGCAATAAGTGCACGAACTTTAATATTTTGTAGCCTTCCAACGTAACGAATGTAAGTACACGCACGATACTCAATTGCATTCGTGGTGGTTTCTCGGATTTCTCACTTGACTGCTCATGGCGTGGGGCTTTTTGTGCTCTCTACGCACTGATAGACCATAACTAATTCGCCCACGCACAGCTATTTACCGCACCTGAGCCTAAAACAAGTTTAGATAGAATAAAGTGAAAGGACAAGGAACTTGCAAGAAACCTGTTGATCATTGTAAACAACCACGAGATTGTATAACTCACAAACGCACCTACTTACATTAAACGTAGAAGTGTTCTAACGTTAAATAACCTTTATAATCTTTGAAATAGGTTAAAAATGTAAGTTTGCATCTAAAAAGTGTAAATTCCAAAGGAATGTTTGTTTTCAGTAAAATGGAAGGTCAAGACATGGAAATGAAGTTCAGTGCGGGCAATGACGTCGGTGGACTGGAATTGTGTATTGTATGTGGGGACAGAGCTTCAGGCAGGCACTATGGTGCTATCAGTTGTGAAGGTAAATAATACTCTATTCATGTCATTCACTATACATAAATAGATACTTGGTTCTTGATTGTTTCTTTAGTAGCCTAGTACTAAAATACATACACCATGACAGATTTTCAATATAGCATGTGTTTTGAACTGCTTAAAATGTTATTTTTTTTAACATAATATGTTAAATTTTTTATATATTATATCAATTTTTGTTTTGAGTGAATGTAATTATTGCATTTGTTTTTTTTTAAATGAACTGAAGCCTTATGCCTATTTTGTCTACTTATTATTCCAGGTTGTAAAGGTTTTTTCAAGAGGTCTATTCGTAAGAAGCTAGGCTACCAGTGTCGTGGCAGCATGAACTGTGAGGTGACAAAGCACCACCGCAACCGCTGCCAGTACTGTCGCCTACAGAAGTGCCTTGCTTGCGGGATGCGGAGTGACTGTGAGTATAATACACTAGCCACATAAACATAATTATGTATCATTTAATAGGGAATAGATGGAAAGGATTGGACCTCAATAGCACCAAACAGAGAGGCATGGAAAGGAGGAAGAGAGGCCTTTGCCCATCAGCGGGACAAAATAGGGTGACATAAAAAATAAATGGGCAATCTATTTGATTTTCTATTGTTTCACAATATCACAATAATGCCATATTTTTCCTGTGTAAAGGTCTAGTGTGAACAATGAAGATTTAATTCATTCTAAGATAATCATAGAGTGAAATAACAAACCATCAAAAATATAATTTAAATCTGTTCATTGTAAGAAACTTAAATACATTTTACAATCATGGTTGATGGTTTAGGAGCACTATGTACTACAAATATAGAAGTGCCATCACATTGAGACTACATAAAATATATGTGTTAAACTCTATACTAGTATTCACTTTGCCGGAGAAGAAAGCTTTTACTTTTAATAGCGTACAAAGTCTTTAAACGCTGATATCTCATAAGTTTACTAGCCAATACAAAATTTTATTATTAATTCAAGATATTTTTATTTCAAATATATTCAGCCTTTACAGTGTGAAGAAGTAACATGCATACATACATACACACACAAACTTTGTAATTTAATATTTTTCTGAGATAATAAGGAACTGACCAGTTAAAAAACTGAAAATTTCTGTATTGGCTTGAGTAATGACACGTAATGAGCAGTAATTCTTGTACGCTTGCGTGGCAGCGGTCCAGCACGAACGGAAGCCCATTGTGGACAAAGGAAAAGGAGAGCCACGGGAGCACGAGCGACATGCAGCATACTCCAAGCTGCTTGGCCTGCAGCAGGGACAGGTGAGTGGATCTAGTGGTACTTCATCACTAGTATGATTACCGATAAGCAGATATATTTAGTACTTAAAACACTTGACTACTCAGTTAGTAGTAGTTTACTGTAGGGTATGAGTTCGATTTCCACCCAGGACACAGTTATGTTACATAGATGTTTGGTCATGTGTTCTAAATGAATATATTATAAGCATTCTTTTCTAAAAAAAAAGTTTTAATGGATTTTTGCATTACAAAATAATTTCAACATATTTTTAGCAAAAGTTGCCAAATTAAAGTAGAAGTAGAAAATTGGGGATTGTATGGAATATGACTGGTGGTCTTTCTTCAAGTTTCTCTTTATGATAACAGATAAATCCAAAGGAGGAGCCCAGTGATGCGTTCGGTGCGGTGTCACCTGCGCCCGCTATCAACTTTGCACTCGCAGCCGCCGTAGCATTCAATAAGAACAATCCAGGTAACCATCCACCACAGGCAAATAAAGAAATATTTATTTACTAATTTTGTTATTCAGGGTTATAAGTGTGGGGTATACTATGCTGAAAGGGAGTTCTTCTATTCATCATTATGAATAACTTTTACTATGAACACAACTAAAATCATGTAAAAAAAACATTAGCTTCATAGAAAAAGTAATTTTTAAACTTTCGTGACTTGATAACTTGATGATGACACATAATGTGTGACATAATTATTCATAGAAAAAGTTTGTTGGCTTTGAACTAAATGTATGTTGCATTTTTTAGTTATTAGGACGTTACAAATGAGTTGACTATAAATGGTTTTGTGGTCTATTTACATATTATATGCAGAAGTTCCCACTTGAAGTTCACACAGAATTGAAGTTTTGATAGTCGTTTGTTTAGGACAGCTATTCTAATTGATTCATTCCGAGCACACTATGATAATATGGTATACATCGAACATAGTGTTACAGACTAGGCAATTGGGAGTAATGGATTTTCCCATTAAATAGGAAAACTTATTACATAGAAAAAATATGCATTCTAAAGACCTTCTTAAAACTACATCTGGAGCACAAAAACGGGTTTTTGAAAAACCTTTGGACAAGCCATTTGCACGATGCAAATACTACTATCTACAGAAATAGCTCTTTAATTATATTGTTTTTATAAAATTCATCAATTATGCATTTTATACAATTCTGTCTCAATATTTCCAAAACCTAAGTTTGCAATTAAATTTGATGCTCTGTATCCATTTAATTGTTGCATTTTTAACTGTTTTTTTTTCTATCAGTACCGAGCTACCTTCCCGGCAGTACTAACGACATGGAGGGCGCGCGGCGGCAACAGCTGCTTCTCCAGACCCAGCTCGCCAAGAACTTATTCAAAATGGGCCAGTTCGGGGCCATCAACGAATATCTGCAGTCGGCGTACGCGGCCACCCCGCCGGAGGGGCCCATGCAGCCCGTGGAGACACAGCACACTGAACGTATGTTTTTTTCTTAGCTTTTAGTATGGGACATTAAGTATTCTGCCAGTGTCAATTTAATGTGATTTTCTTTATTTCACCATACTTGGTGGTAAATTTCCTTAGCTGGAAGTCGTCTAGGTAGGTACCACTGCAGTACCAGATACCGCCAAGCAGTAGTATGTAAACATTACTGTGTTCCAGTTTGAAGGGTACTGCAGCTAGCGAAATTACAGGGCTGTTGAGACTTACCATCGAAAGTCTCAAAGTAATGAGTGCCAAAGCAGTGATGTCCCAGACTTTGTTTTGCTACTCAAAGTTCTGTGTATTGCTGAAATGGTCACGGACATGCGTCATCTCTTGCCATCAGGAGAGAGTATTGTTCATCGCATTACTATTAATAAAAAAAATCATAACTTTTAAACGCTCGTCCAGATTTGGATGTATGAAGCGCTGTTGAAATCCTTACATCATCCCAAGTGATCATCATTCGTGTTTTTTAAATATTCTTAATTGAACCTGTTTTTCATACATTTTAGAATATTTGACCTTCAGATTGAAATCAGTTAACAAATGTCAATATTGATATAGGATATGTTCGCTTATACTTGTTCTATGTTGTGGATGACGCTGTTTTCCAGATATCCGTGCAGTTTCTCCAACATGCCGACTTTAAAGTTTTTTTTTTCTCTTTCGTCTTGGCATCGCACTCTGTGCATTCTGCCAGTTTCCTGTATTTTGTGTGCAGTTTTCATCTTTTTTTAACCGACTTCAAAAGGAGGTTCTCAACTTGATTGCTTTTTTTTAAATGTATGTATGTACACCGATTACGCTGAGATTTATGATCCGATTTACGTTGATTCTTTTTTAGTTTCATGAGGAATAGTTGCCGTTTGGTCCCTATAAAAATTTAACATTGTTTGGCCCAGTTGTTTTCATTTTATGATTTTTTTTGTTTACGTGGACGATGTAATTAGCTTTTGCACGACGTTTTTGAATCTTAGCGAGTCTAGGTAGACTCATACTTTTTCCGCGTTCCCGCCAAAATTCGTCTGTAAAGTTTGTTGTAATATGTGACAGCGGAGAGCGAGTCGTGCATTCTGAGCACGGCGGAGTCGCTGCAGCTACGGGTGAGCGGCGTGGGCGCGGCGGTGGGCGCGCTGCGCGTGCAGGCCGCGTGCGAGGCGGGCGCGCGCCTGCTGGCCGCGCTGGCGCGCTGGGCGCACGCCGTGCCCGCCTTCAGAACTCTGCCGTAAGTACACTCACTGTGCTTAGAGTATTTACACTGACATGTAGCTTATTGACAAAGCCTAATAAGGTGGCTCATTACGTGGAAGACAGGAATATATGGTTGTAGTAGCTTCTCTCTGCACTTGCATCCCCCTGGCTTAGTGACAATTGTAGTAAGCATAATGTTTTAATATTTATAACTGTAAACTGTAACCTAATATGAAAAGAAAGATCCACAAAAAAAATGCCTTGCTGAGTTTCTTGCCGGAGTCTTCTCAGTTGAAGTGTAATTACGAGCCGGTGGTAGATTCAAACATGTAACTTAACGTTCATAAGTGCATTACCAGGGCCTAAACTGAATAAATGACTTTTTGATTTTGATATTGATATCTGCTTCAAAAACAGATACTGTAGACCAGGGGTGGCGAACCTTTATGGACCAATGTGCCATTTTTTTAAAAGCAATATTTAATGAGGACGTGCCGTTAATTTTTTTTGATTTAGTGTTTAATGGAATAATACTGAAACTATATACTATCAACTCACAACTCTTTATTTATTACCAAAAAAAACATTTTGCACTGTGTTTAGGTGTGTAACGTGCCCAAAATATTGTGTCGCGTGCCATTGTTTCGCCATCCTTGCTGTAGACTCTGTGTGTGTGTGTGAGTATGCGTGCGTGCGTTTGTGTGCGTGTGTGTGTGTGAGAGTGTGCGCGCGCGCAGTTGTATTGTAGGTGTAGTGTTGTATGGGCCCCCTTAAATATTTATTTTATTCTGTTTTTTAGTATTTGTTGTAGCGGCAACAGAAATACATCATCTGTGAAACATTGCGACTGTCTGACTATCACGGTTCATGAGATAAAGCCTGGTGACAGACAGACGGACAGCAGAGTCTTAGTAATAGGGTCCCGTTTTACCCTTCGGGTATGGAACCCTAAAAAAGATGTGATGAGTGATGATGGTCTTCCCGTTCCAGTTTCGAGATCCAAGTGACGCTGTTCAAGAAGTGCTGGCCGGAGCTGTTCGTGCTGGGGCTGTGCAAGCTGTCGGGCGCGCTGGCGCTGAGCTCGCTGCTTCCGCTGATGGCGTCGCACCTGCAAGCCGTGCTGCGTGACCGCGCGCACGGCACCGACTGCGCCGAGCGGACCAACGATGTCGTCGAACCCGAGGTAATATCGCCTTACTTAGTTACATATATGATTTATTTACATTATGAGATGTTGATAATTTCTTTAGCAGGAAGTCGTCTAGATACCACCACAGTATCTTATATTCTGCCGCCAAGCAGTAGTGTATTATATTAATTATATAAATATCACATCACACTCTCACATCATCAGCCATAGAACGTCCACTGCTGGACATAGGGTTCCTCCTGGGGGGGTTTTGCCAATACTCGCCACGCTTGGCAGGCGGGTTGGCGAGCGCAGTTAGGTGTGATTGTTCAAGAAAGATGCTGCTGCCCATCTTCCGGATTACATCCCTTAGCCTACTCTTACGGCAACCACGGGTAGAGAGGGTGGGGTACTATTCTTACGCCGGCACCACCACGGTATAAATATCGGTGTGAGACAATTCAAAAGAATGACAATTTGCCCGTATCTTGTTAAAGTGTTAATTTTTATACACCTAATAGACTATAGACCTCAGTATCTGGTATAAATTTCAACCTGCACCCGTTACTGAGAAAAACGGTGGTGACAGACAGACGGACAAGAGAGTGATCTTATATAGGTTCCTTTTTTTACCTTTTGTAGTACGGAACCTTAAAAATATGATTGTTATTGTTGATCAGATCACGCTGGCGGACTACTCGGACGAGCGCATCACGGAGGTGATCGCGCTGCTGGTGCGGCTGCACCAGGTGATCGGCAACGTGGAGCAGCTGCGGCTCACGGAGCGCGAGCACGCGCACCTCAGGGCCTTGTGCCTCTTCTCACCGGGTGAGTTGTGTTCGTCACGGAGTCATAGATGATCATGGCTTTTGTGTCAATAATCTTGATGTATATATATTTTTTATTATAGATAGACTTACGTTTAACCGCCATCTCACCTGATGTTAAGTGACGGTGTGGTCGAAGATGGCAAAGCACACCTAGCCTGGAATAGAACTGGCTCTCAAGTGAGGCCGCCGGAACACATCGTTAGATGCTTAGCGGCAGATTTTCAATTTGAGGGTAGTAGCTAGCCAGCCGAGTATTAGAAAATACCCTACGAACACGCTATGGTTTCGGTATTAAATTTTTTTTTTTGATAGTCTAGATATTGTAATTCTACATTTAAAAACATCATGTACAAAAAAATATTACAGTATTACTGTAAATTGTGCTATTTTTTGCTCTATTTCTTTAAGTATCTTGCTAAAAATCTGGAGCGCTAATTCTATGCATGTTTCGTTTTTTTTCTTTACATTAGCCTAGTAGCGAAGGATCAAATCTCGTGCTCAGAATAACTTTAATAGAACGTTACCAGCAATTCGTCATTAAATCTCGTGTTTGAACAACTTTAACCAGCATTTACATGTTTCACAGATGGCGTCCCCGACTTCCTAACCCGCAAGCTTCAAGACCACCAAGCGTCGCTGCTCACGTCGCTCCGGTCGGGCTCCGGCAGCGGGGGCGAAGCGCGCGCCTCGACCCTAGTGCTGCAGCTGGCTGCGCTGCGGGCCTTCCAGGCGCCTTTCCTCGAAGATGTGTTCTTCGTTGCCTGTCTCGGAGACGTCTGTATAGACGACGCGGTACCTTATCTACTTTCACAGGAACGGTAGCTTTACCTCAAGACGTGTTAAGCCAAAATTTAAAAAAAAACTTCTTTCAAAGTAAATCAAACAGAACCAAGTGAAGAAACATAATTTAGTGAATAAGTTTCATAGAATATGCAGTTTTTAGGGAGTTCCCTAAAAATAATATACATATATATATTTATATGTATAAGGGAATATCCATACAAAAAAACATATTTTTTTAGATTATATCTGTATAGCCTAGAGCTATATTATAGTATGTTCAAGAAAATTAAAAAAAAAAGAATGAATGTATATGTCCGTCCATCCATAGGCAACTACCACAGAATGTTATTTATATATATATATTTTTGACAACTATTGTGTCATTTTCTAAGCTGTAACTGACAGATTTAAAATTATTTCCTGTCACACCATAATGAAACGAAATGAGAAGTTAGTAATTTTAGTTCTATCTGATTCTTTTTGTAAATGGTTATATTAGAAGCGATGCTATCATTTTAGATTTTACTCATTTCCAATAAGGCCTCGTGACACGTGATCTGACAAGCTTTTCTAGATAGAGGTGACTTTGCTGGTGGATTTTGAACTTTGAGTTGACAAACATAATGTACTGTTTTGCATTCCAACGAAACTAAAAACAGTGTTGAGGTGATGAAATCTGTTGTGAATTTGCCTTTTGTTAATACCTTTTTAATAACAAATTACGATAACTAGGCCCTATATTTACATATTGTTGACGACGGCGTTGTAATAGAATTGAGCAATTCATAAAAAAAAGGCGTCTCATCCTTTGTGCGGGCCGGGAAGGGTATATAGAAGGATGTCCACTGGCGTATTTTTAGGGTTCCATACCCAAAGAGTAAAACGGGACCCTATTACTGAGACTCCGCGATCCATCCGTCCGTCTGTCTGACTGTTTGAAGGTTCATATTCCCCTTCATGAACATTAATATGTTGAAGTCCTCGTCTGAAAGCGAGGCTCGTGCCTAGATTAGGCCTATTTTAAGTCATGAAAAGTTGAAATTCATAACCAAAAAGCTTATATGAGTCAAGAAAAGTTTGTACGGCTGTGATAGCTAGAGCTGATCGCAGTGGAATCCTATTCATCGTCTATTTAGAAATAATGAATAGTTTCTAAAACAGACATTCTACACAAACACAAGAGTCACACATGACACGCCTGAAATACTGGCACAAAATTTAAATCTAGGTACACCATGAAGTCCTAAACAACAGGCTAACGATTAACTTTAACCATAGACAAGTACTCAAAAAGGCAAATTAACAACAGCTTTCTCCACATCAGCACTCTGTTTTTAAAAAGATACAATGCACCTAAATCCTGTTAAGTTTTATGAAACGCCCAATGGCCTTAAATGTTAATATAGTAAAAAACCAAAAAAACTGACGACGCCTATGTGTTTTTTTGTTTTTAAATGTAGTTAAATGTTAGACTATTCAATTTAAATATATGTCCTCTAAAGATTATAAATAAATGTGTTATAGAAGGTGATAGAATAATAACAAATTGCTATTGTAACTACATATAACTAAACTATAAATTTAAATATATTGTTAAGAATATTTTAATGTATAGAATTTATATTTTGAATATAAGTGTCAAATAACTATATTTTGAATACGTGTCAAATAACAAGCAAAATTCTAAATAAAATATATTTCGACAATTGTATTTTTATTTCGATGGAACTGCTTAGTTTTTTCAGTGTCTCAAATGTGCAGTAATATTAAAATATGTATATGAAAGTTAAAACGTTTTCGAGGTCTCAAAATATATATCTTTACATATTACCTGTTGCCTGCGGCTTCCCTTCAATATCATAGTTCAAACCTGAATAAATAACAATAAAACAACAATAATGTTGAACAACTACCTTTGTGTTTAGATCGACATATTTATGCATAGTTATCAGTATTTTCAAACTTAAAACAAATACTTCTCGCGCATAAGCTTATAAAAATCTAGGTTTGTGTCGTTTCGACTGCAACTAACCTTTTTACTTGATATTTCGTCAAATACTTGAAGTTGTCGAAAATATACTTAACTTTGGCAAAATACACAAAGTGCAATGCCTAAAATAAAATAAAATCTTTCTCCAAAACCAAGTGACCTTGAATATATCTAAATTTCGGTATTTCTACCAAAAACTGGATCTATATTTCCAAAATGATACTTTTCATGGTTTTGAACACTGCAGAGTTATACGTTAGGAAATAAAAGTGTAGTTAGACGTAGTTTTTTAAGGGTTCATATACTAGTTGATTATTACAAAGGATTGAGTTTGAAAGCTGTTTCCGAAAGTTTGTGAAATTGTTTTTTTCGGGTTTACATTTGCAAACATTCTCTTCAATAAAACATTGTTATTTTTTAGAAGTCATTATGTTAACCAATATCTCTAACAAGATAAAATGTCGTTAGGCGGAGAACTTATTCATATAATCCCGATTTTAGATATAAATCTACCGATTTCGTATTTTGACGATCGAGAACACTAAGCGGAATTAGTTTTTTTTTTTTAATTATTCGTTAAACTTGTAAACGAAACATTTAGTGGTTATCGGAAAAATGCAATTTTGTAATTTGAGACTGATCAAAACACTTCATTTGTGATATTACCTATGTCTCTTCGAATTTGATAAATAAATAAATACTTACACCTCGTCTAAAAGCTTGCTGTGAATCTGGTGAAAAGCCATA
The DNA here is from genome assembly GCA_950106695.1 of Biston stratarius. Classification (NCBI taxonomy): domain Eukaryota; kingdom Metazoa; phylum Arthropoda; class Insecta; order Lepidoptera; family Geometridae; genus Biston; species Biston stratarius. Next base: position 9,246,336 of record OX467108.1, read on the forward strand.
ATAAATATTGAAGTGTGTGTGTGTGTGCTGATGCAATAAATATCGGAGTAATAATGTCCACAAAGGTTGCAGTAGTTACCGGGGCAAACAAAGGCATCGGTTTTGCTATAGTCCGAGGACTTTGCAAGCGATTCGACGGCGCTGTTTATCTTACTTCCAGAGATGTCGACCGCGGGAATAAAGCTGTAGAAGAACTGAAAAAGGAAGGCTTAGAACCTAAATATCACCAACTTGATATTACTGACAAGCAAAGTCTACTCGAGTTCCACGATTACATTAAAAAAAAGTATGATGGTGTCGATGTTTTGGTCAATAACGCTGCTATGGCATTCCCTTCTAAATCTCCTGAGCCTGTGGCAGTACAAGCAGAGCAAACTCTTTTCGTGAATTACTTCTGTTTTGTGTCAGCATGCGACCAACTTTTCCCGCTACTAAAAACTGGCGCTAGAGTTGTGAACGTTGCTAGTTCAATGGGACATTTGAGTCATATTCCAAATGAAGAGCTACGGAAAAAGTTTACAGACCCAAATTTAACTATTCCTGAGCTATCCACACTTATGCAGGAATATGTTGATGCGGCGAAGGAAGGCAAACAAGCTGTAAAGTGGGGGAATTCATCATATGCTGTGTCTAAAGTAGGGATGATAGCTGCAACTAAAATATATCACAGGTTACTCAGTGGCAAAGGTGACTATAAATATTGTGCAAAAATTTAATACACAAAAATATTGTTATATCTATTATAAGTTGTACTTTGCCCCAGATTTGTTTAATGTTTTGTATCAGATAAGAGTGTCTCTTAATCTATTATTTTTATTTGATAGTACCTATATCTATACAGTCGAGATAACAGGCAGATGAATAAATTTAATATATGTCATCATATATACTTATATGATGACAATATTATTCCCTCTGGTTTTTATGATTGACAGGCTAGGTGTTTGACCACAGCTCACGTGATGTAAAGTGATGGTGTGGTCGAAGATGGTAAAGCACCTAGCCTGGAATGGTTCTGGTTCTCAAGTGAGGCTGCTGAAACACAGATGCATTACGGCAGATTTTCAACTTGAGGGTGGTAGCTTAGCTGAGTTCTAGAAAGTACCCTACCACTATGCTATGGTTTCCTCATGATGATTTCCTTCACCGGCAGCTCAAGCTCATTGTTGGGGTTTGAACCCAGTCTCTTCGGCATGTAAAACCGACTGTGTGTGTTCCGGTTTGAAGGGTACTGCAGCTTGCGAAATTATAGGGCTGTTAAGGTTAACCATCGAAAGTCTCAAAGTAATGAGCACTAAAGCAGCAATACCCTGGACTTTATACTATCTGCTGCTGTTGAGCACAACAAATAGCCATTACTCAGCCACTAAATATTGAATACTATCATTCAGTTTGGTGAGAACATATATAATTAAGGTAGTAATTTACTGAATAAAAACATGTATCTTTTTCTTTCAGATATAAAAGTGAATGCCGTCCACCCGGGCTATGTTGATACGGATATGTCTTCACATAAAGGTCTCCTCACCATTGACCAAGGGGCTGATGCTCCTTTATTTTTAGCTCTAGACGCCCCTGACTCTGTCAGAGGTCAATTTGTATGGTACAATAAAGAGATTGTTGATTGGGATGGACAAAAACCTGCTGAAGCCTTAGGATATATTAGGCAGTATGTCGGTTCTCTTTTCCAGAGCATTATGAGCAAGTTCTAAATGTTGTGTTCTAGTCAGTTTTTTATGGATTATTTAAGAGTGGTGATTGGGACAGTGATAATGGTGATATATTAAATATTATTTATATAATACATGTTATTGTTTATTGATTTAAAAAGGATTTAAATAAACTTATTTTTTATTAATGATTCGCATGATGTTTCATTATGAGAATTGGTACTATATAATTATGGTAAGATAATTATATAGGGGCCCAATTCAAGATAATGTTGTAAGTTATTATTATTGCCCTGTTAGCTTATTTGGTAGAATATCTGCTTCAAGAGCTGTAAGGCTTGGGTTTGATTCCCACTGGGACAAACGTTTATGTGATGATAAATGTTTGTTCTGTGTCTGGGTGTACTGTATGTATTATGTATCTACAAAAAAAAAGTATTCTATTAACTTTGTTTGGTGCTAGATGGCGCTGTGTGAAATGCCCTACGATATTTATTTATTATCATATAAACTATATAACGTAATATTGGGATTTCGAAATATTTAATAATAATTGTTAACTTTATAATTTTATGCATGTCGTCACCTGTAATTGCTTAAATATCTAGTTTTTTTTATGTCGATGACCTTTACAAATGGTGTGTATAGTTGGTGATCCAAAAATACAAAGTGTACATAAGTGAAACGCTCCCGAAAATAAAGATGGGTGCCGATTATTAATTATTATTAAAAGCACAAAAAAAAAATTGCAGTATGTAAATAAAGATATTGCTACCATCATCTATGAAATTTATCAACCCTCAAACTATCTGAGTGTTCCTCTTTCTGTCGGGTGGGGTAGATAATGAAGCAAACACCTGCTTTGAAGAATAGTCTCAACTATTGTGAAAAATAATCTTAACTTATTAAAGTTTGCAATCTATTTAACATTAGCTTTATGCTCGGCACTTCGTACCCAGTGTAGTTAGCGCTCAGCCTTCTGTCTCGCATCTATATGATCCTCATTCAAAATACATTTTTTTTAAATATTTGGATCAATCGTTATCAAGTATACGTACGTAAATATACGTACTAAAGATTATTGATCAGCGGATGCGGGCTGGGACACAAGTGACAGCGCATCCCAGTAAAAAAAAACTGAATAGTAGGTCAGTGCCATGAAGCTATAGGTAAAGATGGAGTCCAAACTTAGAACATCGACTTGAGTCAAATACCTAAACATCTCTATCTCACTCGTGTGGGCTGAGCTCTCTTTTTGTGTTGGACTACAGTATTGCTATGCCTTAATATTAAATCTCCTATCAAATTCTTAGGTTGATTTGCACACGCTACTAAATCAGAATTTAAATATTTTTCTATCGTTTATCGATGTCAGCCAAGAAGACAGGAACACAACACATTCAGTTTAAGCTTTCTTAAGCAAGAAATAATTAGAAAAGGTACCTACCCAAATCAAACAAATGAGAATTTAAGCACTCTAATAATTTGTGAATATTTAAATAGTTACATTACGATTTATTGTATTCGAAATAATAACACTGTGGTTAACGAGAGCATAATTGTCTTGGTGAATCAATAATTACAATCCCATTTTCTAGGGATTCGATAGTGCGGCAACATTAATCCTTATGTCAACCATCAAGATGTCATATTTATGATAATATGGCGTTTGTTTACATTTGATTCGTAGCGTCGTTTCAGATATTATCCGGTAATTACTGATTTTATTCAAGAAATGGTGGTAAATTGTATTGTACGTGGTTGCGACAGTACGTGGTATCCAGAATGTGGCATAACATTTCACATGTAAGTGTTTAAATCGTGATTTCTGGCATTGAATTATTGTATACTTACTTCTTTACATTTTCACTTGATTTCTTTCTGAAACCTTTGACCAATGTTTTCAACATGTAAATAAATAATAACTAAGTCAAGATCAAATCGTTTTACATTGGATTTGAGTGACCTAGGGCAATTTTAATGTATTTGTTTGTAATACATCGCATTGCGGTAGTGTTACCATATTGAGTAACTTCTGGGACTTTCAAAGTTTTGTTTCTTATATGATCTTTTTTTTTAGATTTCCCAAAAATGAAAATCAAAGGAATTTGTGGTTATCCACTTTACCATTGAAAATTAAGTTTTATGAACGAGCAAGGATTTGCAGTTTGCATTTTCAAAAATCAGATTATGATTTGATAGCAAAGCGCTTAAAACCAACGGCAGTTCCTACTGCTTTAATACAGCGACAAACATTGCCACAAACAAGCACGGTAAATTTTTCATTACCTATTCCATACTAATTATTAATAGTAAAATAAAATTTGAAATCATCATCATCATCATCATTATATTTTCTTGATTTACTCTTGGATGATGCTTTTTCTTCACACATGGTGGTCTTATGCTCCTTTTATACAGTCCTATACACTGTTGCCTGCCTCATCCATGAGCATTAACTTACTACTACATTACTGTGATGGCAAACGATAAACATCCATTTCGGAGAAGGGTCCTGCCCACACTTTTTTTTGTTATGTTAGTAGGTCACTTTTTTCTTAATTTGCATCTGATTATTTCTTTTTCAATTATAGACCATTATAATACTGTTTTGTGTAATGTTGTGTGTAGTTCATGGCATCCTCGACACAAAAGAAAATCCTAGTAGGGAGCTATGTATGTGAAAAACATTTGTTTGCTTGTTTTGTGAATTACATGCTCTCGGCGCTACAGGTGAACACAGGCATGGCAGTTTTCTAAATAGACTGATTGTTTGTTGATTTTGAAATATAATTGTTCAAATCACACATTTATTTAATTTATTATCACCTGTAAGTTTTCCTTTACATTATAAAACGTGTATTTCATTTCTTGTATGTGTATTTCTCATGTTTGACATAGCTTGTGTCAAAATATTTATATTACTATCTCTACCTTGCCAAGCTTAGCTGTATGAGATAAGAAATTAAGAACAAAGACACATAGAGTTTTCTTGTTTTTATTTTCCAGGTCAGCTGTGAAGATCACGATCCCGCAAAGATTGATAGGGGCGTGCAAGTGAATATTAAATCTATAAAATAAGACATTCTTCGGAAGAAAACTAAGCTCCTTGGGCAAAAATGTACATGTACATGTACGTGCTCATTTAAAGACTCGTACTGATAATTTATTGAGTATTTTACGCGGTAAAAGACAAAAACTACATAGAGCGTTGATGTTTAGCCATGTGTAGTAATTAATAAAACATTAAAATATATTTAATTTCGGAAGGGTTTTTATTTTGATGTTTTTTCACATTACCTATATCCATTGTATATAAGCCCAAGCTCAATATGTCGATATATGTCAAAACTTTGTGTGTGTGTATGTTTGGTTACTCCACGCTAAAACGGCTGAAACGATTTTTATGAAATTTGGCATGCAGAAAGATAAGATCCTGAATTAACACGTGTACTGAAAAGTACCTATATAAAAAGGTGTATGTTTGTCTAAAATGAAAATTGCGGTACGTAACATACAAATGAAATTGCACTCTGGTTTGGCTGACTAACCTAGAAAAACTCATTTATAGGAGTCATAGGCAAGGCGATTTGAACAAACAGCTTTTCTAGTAATTCAATAGAAGCATACGAAATTATTACATATTTCATCTTTATGGGCTAGGTTTATTTTTTTGTATTAAACAAACACGTAGATATTAATAATAATCAAATCACTTACGTAAATACGTAAGTTATATCCTGGGAAACATTAAATAAAGGTTACCCTATTCAGAAAGAGAGGGTTAGCCAACACAGAGCAAGATAGAAATAAATAGGTATGCTTCAAATAGGTATTCAGAGTTTGGACTCCATCTTTACCTATAGCTTCATGGTCAGTGCAGTGCTTCGACAATTTTAAAACGTCAATAGTTAGGTAATTATTTGTAGAATGAAATTTCATCTCGCGCATGTCAGTCTGTTCGATTAGTTCCTTTATTACGAAACAGGGTTAAACAGGTAAAATAGTAGTTACGTTAAAGCGTATACGACACAGTAACGTCACAAATGTCTTTACCGTAAATGATAAAATCAAAAATTCTAGCTTTGCCACACATTTGTACTAAAATGGACCTGATAACTGCGTATTGAAATAAATATTCGAAAGCTCCCGCGATAAATAAGTTTGCGCGCGCATTCTCGCATCTCCGAGTATTCCGGACCTTGACATGCGCGTGGAAAACATACCTAAGTATACTTCCATATACCACAGCATCGCGTTCTTTTCTGCTTTACAGCTGTTTTTAACCAAGGTAAGTTAATTTTATTCCCAATTTTATTTTAGTACGATATTTTACATTTTCAGTTAATATTCGCAATAAGAAATCCAATTCAACCTAATACTTGATTAGGTACTACACTATAAAAAAGTGAAATTAGTACTTTCTAGCCAGATCTAATCGATATCTTTTGTTTTTGTTCATGTAGGCGGATACCTATTAGATCGACGTTAAGTGTATATTGTGTTTAATTATCTCAAAACCGTAAAATTGCAAATAAATTCCTGAAAATAGAATCTAGTTAACTATTTTCAAAAAAGGACACGTACGTGGCTAATAGGTAACTGTATTCTTCTGGTTCAAGTTAGGGAATATAAAAAACTAATTAACAAGTTTTAGGTTTTGTAGAAAAAGCAATACCGACAAAGATTTCAGAAAAGCCTTACAACAAAGTAATGAGTTCAGAAATGACCGACGTCGAAGAAAACATCATTGAAGATAAAGTAGAAGAAGAAGAAATGGATACCATTTTAAGACACCGTGTAAGTCTTTTTGATCTAAGCGAAGATGGAAACGAATGGTGTGAAAGAGGAATCGGACAAGTCTCATCGTGTTATGTTGAAAAGACAAATTATACTTATTTGCTTGTAAATTCAGAGTCTGACGATTCTTTCCTACTGAAAAGTAAAATAGAGCAAGAAACTGCATATATGAAGCAGGACGGAAGATTTATCATTTGGGAGGAAAATGAGAACACGCTAGGAATGAGTTTCCAAGAAAACGCTGGCTGTGACGATGTGTGGGAAATTATATGTCAGGTAAATTAATTTTCTGCGATTTATTTGATGTGAAAAATATCGAAATTAGGTACTTCAATATTAAGAATATAGACAGTGAATCGCTCTGTTAGCTAAAGCCGCAAATCTTGCCAAACAATATTCGGTAAGCATACATATAACAATCTAAGTTTGACATCTTTTTATCCCGAACAAAAATTTCAATGTCTGCGAAAAATATATAGTTTCCGTAAGATAACAGAGGAAAACACAAACACTTCAAGTACCTACTAAGTTAACTGGGTAGGTAAGTATAGTATACCTACCCAGTTATTTTGATAAAATCGCATCATTACAAAACTTATATAAAAAATAACATATGTATGGAAACTGACGTGGTTTAATTATACCGGATATTCCGACTATAGTTTCGGCCACATCCGGTGGCCTTCATCATGGAGACAAACCTGAGTACAACGCGCGCGCGGCCTCATCGGACGAATTAAGTAGTTAGTTACGTACTAAACAAAAATTATTTGTAAATATAAGGTAAATAAAGTTTATGTAATTGCATTACAGGTGCAAGGAAAAGATCCGAATGTTGTACTGAAACCATATATCATAAAACAAGAAGATATCAAAGAAGAAGAAATGATCAAAGAAGAAGGTGAGGAACGAGAAAAATATCAAGAAGACACTTTTCAAACAGATGAACAAGAGGCGAACGATGAGGTAACTGAGAACAATACACAGACAGATGATTGTTTCGAAGAAATGCTAGATATCGAAAATGTAGAACTATCAACGTTTGAGAAAGATATTCTAGAACAGCTTATTGCAATAGTGAACAGATTGGTGTCACCGGGGCCTGATGACAAAGATCCTCCTCCAGAAGAACGCCGGTTCTTAGACCTGTTCCATATATCCGAAGATATAGAAGAAGATTTCACTAAGGTGTTCCGTCAACTGCATGGAACAATATTGTATTTGTTGTCTTTAAATAAAGACAAGCAGTAAAAAAAACTCCCATATAAAGGTAGGATAGTTAAATTGGTATATTATACGTTGATCTAAATTTAATCAAAAACTAAATGTTAGCTTACCATAATTCACTCTTGGATATGGCCGAAGATAAAGCGCTAAGCGGTGTGGTTCGGCAGAAACTTTGTCGTAAAGTCGTATATCCAGCAGGTTTGATTTGATTATTTCATAATTATTTTTACATTGTAGCTAATATTATCAGTAGCATTATGAATAATTTCGTCTAAATAAATGTTGTAATTTCTAAATGTCTACTGAAAATCATGAATGTAATTCTATATTTACCTTCTACGTGTATCTAAATGTACCTGTTCTATACCTACCTAATATTATAATTAGAAACCTATTTTGTTTTAGGTCCATGAAGTACTTTAATATTTGTGATAGTAGGTATTTTTGAAATTCAGTATTGTTTAGTTATTTAGTATTTCTTTTTTTTTTTGTTATAGGTAAGTAATGTTACGAATTTGTTAACGAAACGCATATTTTTATAATTGTCCTCAATTGTACAGATTTCATCCATCGTCACTGTGTACTGTTGCTTCGACTGTATTGTCAAATACTCGTATTCAGTTCAGAGAGGCTAGTACTTATATCATTTTACGTACTAAGTATACGATAACTAAATATATGGAAACTGGGACAGCGCCTAACAGTAGTAAATAGAGCTTGCTTTTTTTTCATACATTTGACTATCTTTTACATATTAATTATGCGATTATCGCAAATTAATGCTAGTCACAGGATATTTTCAGCATCTCACATTGCGAAAGCATTTTGTCATGCTCAAGTGCTCAGAAGTGATACCTATCGACCCTGGGATTAGAATAAAATCATATGTACAATAATTACATTTTGTTAAATGACAATAACATTTTCCTATAAAAAAAATGTTTTTTCCTAATTTCAAAGACTATTTAATTATAGAATCGACGTCCCGCGGTAAAAGTTGTTCTCATTGATGGGTAGATCAGCTCTTTCAAAATATTGTTACACTTTTCGAAAACAGTCTATATATGTAAGTTGTCAGTTTATCGTTGTTGTGTTTTTAATCTATAGAATACGTACTTTGTGTGTATATCATAATTTGATGTTACATAATAATATACTTATTTAAAAAATAAATGTCTGCCTTTTTTAATCACCTAGATAACCTACCAACTGTTAGTAGTTTAGAATATGACTATAGTAATATTCTAGATTTAATGCATTATGCATTTATATTAAATTTATTTCAAATGAAAATAAATCGGGAATTCGTAATCTATCTACTATTGCAAAATCCGTTGCCATCAATGACGAGTAAATGGCAAAAACGCAAAAATAAATTTTATTAGCGTGGCAGTGTCGTAGTCCCAGCCGTGAATTACTTGTAGGCACAAACTTTTGAACACTAAGAAGTTCTTCAGATTTTTGTTTCACTTAACGTAACGAATTTTTTGATCCTTTAACTAAGTACATATCGAGTGGTTTAAATTTTGTATGTAGATGATACTTGCAACACCAAACCTTATCCCCTGCATGAAGCTATAATAGCTTCATGATCCCCTGATTTTGAAGCAAAGTATTCCAAAATTTGAATTTGGCGCCCCGAGTGGGGCGGTAATGCTGTGTACACTGTACAGACAGGGCCAAAGAGGAGCAATTATTAGATGTAATGAATACAGTGAAGATAATACAAAATAAATTAAAGCAGGTAGGTAGCCATCTCGAACAAATTACAAATAAAAATCTTTGATTAATTTTATTCTCTATCAGCAGTCCGAAGTAAGGCGGAGTACTTAGCGTAGTGAAGTGAGGTATCACTTCAGGGCACTTCTGAAGTTCTGAATCTTCTGATTCGAGGAAATATTGACATTGAAAAGTCGGAAGCGGTCGAGAAGCAGTCTCTTAATCTCTTTTCTAGAAACATATATTTCGTTACTTTGTTCAAATTTTATCATTTACCGAAAATGTCCTCAAAAGTTGCAGTAGTCACTGGATCCAATAAAGGTATTGGATTCGCAATAGTTCGCGGCCTTTGCAAGCGGTTCGACGGCGCTGTATATCTCACATCCAGAGATATCGAGCGCGGCAGAAAAGCTGTTGAAGACTTGAAAAAAGAAGGCCTCAATCCGAAGTATCACCAGCTAGACATTACTGACAAAAAAAGTGTGGAAACTTTCCGTGATTACATCAAGGAAAACTACGATGGAATCGATGTTTTGGTCAACAACGCAGCTATAGCATTCAAATGCCATGCGCGAGATCCGGTCCCGGTTCAAGCAGAACAGACACTTTTCGTTAATTATTTCTCTTTAGTGACGACCTGCGATATTCTATTTCCGATTTTGAAGAATGGCGCGAGAGTTGTTAATGTTTCTAGTTCAGCAGGGCACTTGGGAAATATTCGTAATGAAGAGTTGAGAAGGCAGTTCCTAGACTCAAATCTAACAGTGCCCGAGTTGTCAGCGCTGATGCAAAAGTATATAGATGATGCTAAACAAGGAACTCAAGTGAAAGATTGGGGCGGCTCCTCTTATGTAGTATCCAAAGTTGGAGTCACAGGGTTGACATTTATACAACAAAGGCTACTCCAAGATAAAGGTAATTCCTTTATTATTGTAAACTATTTTATTACAACTACTTTATTATTGTAAACATTATAGAATTAGGGTAGGTATAGTGTACACAGCTTATAAGTAAATTGTACTTATCTATTTGTACTTTTACTAAAAATAAACTTTAGACAAATCAAATGTTAAACTTAAAAGATTTCTATCTATAGGAAAAAATTAGTAAGCTGATATTAATTACAATGGCAAGGTTATATGAAACGGATCTCAACCTGTACATTTATTAATCGTTTATAAATTTCTAGGTATTATAGTGAATGCTGTACATCCAGGCTATGTCGACACAGATATGACCTCTCATCGAGGCCCATTGACCATAGACCAAGGTGCTGTGGCTCCGATATATGCTGCATTGGACATCACAAAATCTCTCCCGGGGCAGTACATATGGTGCAATAAGGATATCGTAGATTGGAATGGCGCAAAACCTTGAATGAAGGATGGAGATTGCATGCACAATTACTTAACGATACCATATTATGAGATTTTTCCCATCCCTTTCATAGGTGTCATTACATATTTTGTAAAATAATTAAATTAAAGCCAATTTTATGATTTATACTTTTGATGTCAAAGCTTGTCACATCTCACTTTCTTGATCTCTCTCGCCCCCTTGACCTATGACTCTTATACCTGGCTGCACCTACCAGTGTACCGCTGAGGGTTTTGTGTAAATATGGTTGTGATTGATGCATAGCTTTGCTGTATATTTTGTCTTGGAATTCATAGGCAATAATCTGTGCAGAAATATTACTGATAATCAATAAGAATGAAAGAAATGCATAGTTATGAGAATATTTTTTTACTTTTATCTCTATTAAAACTGTTACTTCAGTTTCAATAAATATTAACTATTATCAAAAGGAGTGATAAATGCACAATGTTTACATTTTATAAAACAAATATATTTTATAAAATAAATTATATTTTTATTACATTTAGTCATTTTATTGTTTAATAATTCACTTTTTTTTTTATGGTTGTCAGGCTAGGTTTTTGACCACAGCTCACCTGATTTTAAGTGACGGTATGGTCGAAGATGGTAAAGCACACCTAGCCTGAAATGGTACTGGCGGAACACACCGTTAGATGCTTGGCGGCAGCTTTTCAATTTTGAGAGTGGTAGCTAGCCAGCCGAGTACAAAAAATTACCCTACCACCATGCAAAAATTATATAATTAAGCTTTACCAAGGTGTCGACTTATCTGATAAGGATTGGTGTAGTCGATGATAGGCTGTGGTGGTTTAGGAGAAATATAAATACATATCACCCCTAAAAAGTAGTTGGTGAAGGCACTCCGGGAATATCAACTAAATCATCTACCTACATTTTTAGACTCGTCACAAATTTCAAACATGTAGATTAGGTAGATTGTTAAAAAGAAAACTAGGTATTAGGTATTAACTTATTCCTGTTTCACTGCTTACTGTTTGGTAGTGTATCTGCTTTAAATGCCAAGCACTGCAAATACCTCAGAAGCTACATATCATATTGAGTTCTATCTCCCGTGCATTGTAAGCTAGCCACAAGGAAAAGGAAAGTATTGGAATACAAATAAACACAACAATTAGGTAATTTCTTATAATCTATTTACTAAACTGTTACACATAACTTATAAAAAAAATAGACAAAAATTTGATTTTTATGACTTATAAGTGTACAATACAATATTATATGACACAATCTCAAAATATATTCCTATATATACCGATAGTTCAATTTATGAAGATACCCATCTTAACTCCGAAACACTGCAACAAAAGAATCCGTGGATCTGTCCATACACTCACAGAAAAAGGGCCCAAGGTAACTGCCAGATTTCAACATTGTTGAACATATAAAATCATAATCTGAAGAAATAGAGAAGGAAGAAGATAGTCTCATTAGGATTAATTAAAGAAGATACGGAGAAAGACAAACGTTACATTTCAACTTCAACACTGTGTGATATAGGTAGGTACATAAATCAAAATCTATATAAAAATAAAGATTTAAAAATATATGTAGGTACATAATTATACTTAGTTCTTTTAACGCTGCGAAAAAGATAAGATAGGTTATGCAATAGTACAATTTCGATCCTAACGTAAATATGGCAAAAACGTACAATACAAATTGTACTGGATGTTTAAAAAAAAAACTTATTTGTAATGAACTTTACGTATTGTGATTTTTTTATCTACGTTTATTGAAATGTACTATGGTCAAAAGTGTTGAAATTCGGCAACCTATATTTTAGACATTAAGAGGAAATACCTGCAACCACCATGCAATCATTACAAACATGTTCTCTAATGTATTTCCTAAAATATAACTAGTGTATTTTTTTTTAAATAGAATAAGATATTTTCTTTTGGCACATTCTTGAAAGAATTATTATATTTTTAAAAATAGACCATTCATCAGGCGAGTCGGTAGCCACATGTAAAAAAAACCAAACATGCTACATAGGTTTAAGAACTCGTACGTGTACATTAGAAAGAGATAGATAGAAAGTAGCTTCATTTTAAGCGGTCTTTAAAGCTAAGAAATAGTTTACGATTATTATTGTTAAGATCCAATAAATAATTCACGAATGAAACACAAGAAAGTCAATTTATAGCACAACCACTGAATATATCGTAATGTTTGTGTATTAAAGGTTTGAAGTACCTACACGTTTATTTTATTATACCCAGTAAGGAACAAAAAGTATAATCGTTCAACTACCCGTGCATAAGTTTATCCCGCTTGCACAGGTAATTATTATTTTAATAAGAAACATTTATAAGTATATCTATTAACTGCTTTGTTAGCTAATTTGGTAGCACACTTTCCAAATACCGGACAAACATTTCTGACGAACATAGATGTAACAAAGCATATTTTTTGTTAGCTTTTCTATTTGGATATAGATGGTGCTGTGTGCAGAGTCCTACGTCATTTATTATTATAGATTGTCAATGGCAGCGGCTCTCAAACTTTTTTGGTGACGGAAACCTTTCTGAAAGCGAAATATTTGACGGAGCTCTAAAGTAATCAAAAACTGTTTTATGTGTATTTTTTATTGTCAGTTGTGTCAGTGTTGAACTGTTGACTATGCTCCTGGCTGAAATGTCGCGCTCTCATGTTACGGATTCCACTACTACTCTTTTACACTTTTAGTATTTTTTTAAATTTTATTTTGGAATATTTAGATGTATTTACTAAAGATTACTATCTTTAGTTATTTTAGTTATGACCAGTATTTCCGCAGAGCCCTCTCACTTTGAGTGGCAGGTCTAAAGGAAAATTTGTATCTATGCTTGAGAGGATGGGGTATCTACATTAATTAAACTACCTAAGATGATTTTTTTACAATGATTATCATTTGGTATAATTATGTGAACTTACACCACTGTAAGTTACGTGGAGCATTATTGCTATATAGTTCTAACCTAAGAACAGTGTTTTAATTGAATATTATATTTTATAGTGTCACTTTAAATGATCATGGTCAATAGAACCTTAAAAGCCGTTCCGCTCGTTCATTAGTGTTGGACAAACAATTGCGCCTCCATTTTTTATTCTCACTTATAAGTAAAGGTGGTTTTATTTTAATCCATTAATATGTAAATCAGCCTAATTTTTTACACAATTTTGTAACACCTAAACTTGAGAAATAGTTAAATGTGCATTTTTGTTTCATTTTCTTATCGTACTATTTTAACACACTTCATCAAGGAGATGCCGTATTAAAATATAAGAAATGTGAAATTGTTTCATTAAAGCAAAAATTGTTTTTTTGATGTGAAACCTTTATTGGCACGCCTTGGCTGTAAAACCAACGCGTGTGACGTGATGGCAAACGGCGTGATGCCACCATGCCCCCTTCGCATTTCTCGTCATTAATATATGAAAAAAAAAAGCTAAATAATTTGACTTTTCAAGTTTAGGTGAAACAAAGTTACGTGAAAATTAACCGTGGCCTGCTTTTGAGTTCTTAAATAATAGTTACCGGCTGTTTTTGTAATGAGTTTACTAAAACAGTAAGCTTTCATAATATCGCCAGCCAAATATGCTTCAATAAAAATTATTTACTAGTCACCTTCAAAAAAAACTCCACCTCCGCAATCGCTTTACGTCAGGGTTTCTTAAACTGTGGTCCATGAACCCCTAAAAGGACCGTGTAACGAGCGCTGCTTGGTGGCAGATCGCCTTAGCAGGTCGTCTAGGTAGGTCCCAACGCAGTAACAGATCTTCTGCCGCTAAGCAGTAGTGTGTAAATGTTACTGTATTCCTGTTTGAAGGGTACTGCAGCTAGAGAAATTACAGGGCTGTTGAGACTAACCATCGAAAGTCTCGAAGTAATGAACGCCAAAACAGCAATGACATGTTTAACTACTCATAGTAATTGTTGCTGCAATGGTCATGGACAGACGTTTTCTCTTACCATCAGGAGAGCGTGTCGAACGTCTCATTACTCTTACATTTTTTTTAAAAGTTAATCAATGTTGGTAAAAGCTAAGTTTTTTTTAATCTCTCCGAAAAGGGTCCGTGGGTTCTTTGAAACTTTATAAGGGGTGAATGACTAAAAAAGTTTAAGAAACTCTGTTTTACGCGGACTGCGGAGCGTAAGTTGTGTAGCTTCATATCAAATAAAGAACTTTGCATAGAACATGATAACTTGACCAGTTATTACTTACAAATTTAATTACTAAATTTCATTAGCATAATATTGCAATTAGCATAATATAAAAATATGACTATTGTATAAATTTGGAAGATATATTTAGTTTACAATTTATTAGCATACTCGTATTATGATGTTAATTTCATATATTAATTCAAATGATTAATATTAAATTTATTTAAGTTAGTTCAAATGATTACAAGATTAATTTGATACAACAACAATTTAGCTTAGATATAATTTTGTTATTAAGCCTCTAACGTAAGTAATGAAGTTCAATTGAACTTATGATTTTGATACCTATTTAGAATATAAAAAAGTTAGTTTTTTTTTAAACTATCGATACGGGTATACGCTGAACGCTAGTATAAAGTCGAAAGGAGGTCATTAAATTCCCAGAAATTCGAAACACACATTTTTATATTGGACAGTAACTTTTTTTCAAGACTTCAAGTTTGATCCTATGTTAAAAGTCGTTCATAAAAATGAATACAACAACCTCCTTTCGTTTTTGAACTATCGTGCCGTAAAATCCAGTTTATAAACACATATTTCCAAGTACATTCTCGTACATTTTGTTTGACTTAATATATATAACCAAAACGGCTATATTTTATTACCAATCGCAGTTACAAAGCTAAAAATAATGTTAAAAAATATATTTACATAGGTACACGTTTTAAATCTTTATGACTGACTAAAAATAATTAAAAATTAAAATCTATTCTGTATAAAATCAATAATTTCTAAGGGATTACCCCGTCAAGGCAGTTTAATGTAAAGGTTATTTATACGTATTGTTAATATGCAAGCAGTTAGGAAACAATTCCATGATATTACGTGAAATAATGCAGTTTTGATATGTTTCGTTTAAAATCTCGGGCGATAAATGTAAGAGCTAAGCTTGACATTACTCTGAGGGATTGTATCCGGACCGAAGTAATTCGCCAGAGAACTAAAGTCACAGACATAGCTCAGTGTATTAGCAAGCTGAAGTGGCAATGGGCTGGACATATCTGTCGCAGAACCGATAACCGCTGTGGTAGACGTGTTCTAGAGTGGAGATCGCGAATTGGCAAACGTAACGTAGGACGCCCTGAATCTCGATGGAGTGACGATATACGTAAGACAGCTGGCGGTGGATGGAGGCGAAAAGCCGAAGATCGGGCTCTTGGGAGAGGCCTATTTCCAGCAGTGGAATTCGATAGGCTGATGATGATGACGTTGAAATGTAATTACGAAAAGAACGATTCCCGGGAAGTTGAAGAGCTAGTAAAAAACTTACTTCAAAGTTAATTAATTTTCCGCAGAACCTTTCCACACATGAAAAGTAACCACATTGAGTTTTTTCTTGTTAGATTTATAGACAAAAATACCACCAAATGTGGCTATAATTATAACAACACGTAGAAGCCTATATGATCTGTCACACCGCCCTAGATTTTAAACGAAAAATTGGCGGTAGTTTTTAATTCTCTTGTGTTACTCGCTGAACTAAACATTGTGACAGGACCAAAATTATCTGCGTCCCTTTTTATTTCTATACAAGGAAAAAGGATGACATCAATTTTAGTCCTATCAAATTGTATGTGGGTAGTTCGAAAAATGCTAAAACAGACATCAATATGTAACTAATTAAGAATACGTGTCATACGTGAATATAAAATTTTCTATGCGTATTACCTCGTACAAAGTACGATGAAAAATTATAAAATTGTAATTTAGAATACAAACAGTCAAACGATTTTCGATGTATACAATCAATATCTCAATTCCTTCAAGTTATCTAATGCTTATTTTAAAGTGAATCGCGTAACTTTTGTAAAAGTTGTGTAC
Source organism: Biston stratarius (assembly GCA_950106695.1). NCBI lineage: Eukaryota > Metazoa > Arthropoda > Insecta > Lepidoptera > Geometridae > Biston > Biston stratarius. Next base: position 9,263,184 of record OX467108.1, read on the forward strand.
ACAATCGTTACGAAAAGTTTTCTTCAAGTCAACTATACATTTGGTTAAAAAAATCCAAGCAATAGTGATTAACATATATTAACCTACTTATAAACGTTACTTAAAGTCAATCAGTGCTCAAAATGCTCAATCAACTTCTAGCTGACGTTTATCGAGACACTTTAAACAACATTTATAAGTATGGAGTTTAAAAATTTAAATGCAATACGAAATAAATAAATGAGTTTCGTGTAATCTCAATAAGAACTAATTTTGACATAGTTTTTTTTTTTTAACTAATGTAATTTTTAAAACTTTCGCGACTTGAACACATTATTACGTTCATCACCGGGTCTTGTGTCAACGTCGATGGCGGTAACGTCGAGGTAAACAAACAAAACTTATTTTATAGTATTTTGTGCGCGATTAAGACTCGGTGATAAACATAATAATTTTTAAAACAACGTTTATAGTACAACAATTGTATCGATCATCCCCAGTATTCTAAACGCAACTGGAAAGTTTTCAATTCGAAAATTATTCTTACCGACATATTAGGAAAGAAGAACAGATAGAATTTTGCGTGAAAATAAGTAAGGTCTGCTTGGCCATACAATTTTGCACTGTTAGCTCCTTTGGTAGTGTATCTGCTTCAAGACCTCTAGGACGTGTATTCGATTCCCATTCAAGACAAAGACAGGACATTTGTGTGACGTAAATGTGACGTAATAAAAACGTTTACAAAAAAGTATAAAGTATTCCATTAGTTATCTGTTTTTTTATGTTTAATTATATCAGATACTCCGGCTATAGTTTCGGCCACATCCGGTGGCCTTCATCATGGAGACAAAGCACGTGAGTAATCCCGCGTAAATAACACAACAATGTGTCAAACCCAGGTCAGTTTCCAGTTATCTGATTTCCATAGTACAAGACTTGCTTGGCTTGATGCTAGTGAGACATGTCCTATGATATTTATTTATTTACTTGCAATCAACTGCGGCGACTGTTTAGTATTATCGTGTCGCGTACTTGTCGTTTATGTAGGACGTTTTAGCTAGTCTACTGTATATTAGTGTATGCAACCGTAAAATCACTAACGTAATTTGTTGGCATGTAATTTTATTTAAATATCGTTTTTTTGCGAACCTGGCACGCAGGCCGTGGTATAAGACTTTCCACTCGCGCAAACGATACAAAACGTGTCTATATTCTTCGTTTTAATTTAGTCCACACCCCATTTTAAGGGCTGAATGAGTACCGAGTCTTCGAGCTTATCTATAGAGTTCCACCCGCGTGAAAGAGATTGTAAATCTCGAATCGAAATCATTCCTATTGTGTTTCATGTAGGTTTTAGGGGTGTTTCGGTCCGGTACCTAGTTTAGCTGGCCTGTGTTTCATCTAAGAACTCGACGTACGTAAAAGGAAAGTGTCCCACTCGGCCGTTCAGCTCGCCTTCCCACTGCCCGTTTATGTTGATTTTCGTCACCTGCCACATATTAAAACAATTATACTGCGCCATCGTAAAATAATTATACTACAAAATAATTATACTGCGCCATTTCAAAATAATTATACCGTGACATATTAAAACAATTACACTGCAAAAAAAATATATCCTTCGAAATTTTAAAACAAGAAAATTATACTGCGCCATTTTAAAATAATTATACTGTAACATATTAAAAAAAAACAAACTGCAATATTGTGAAATAATTATTCTTCGAAATTTTATAAATAGTTATACTAACGTTAAAATAATTATACCGTGACTTGATATTAAAATTATTATACTGCAATTTTTTTTTAATATCCTTCGATTTATAAAACAATCATACTGCACCATATTAAAATAATTATACTGCGACACATTGCCTGCCATTTTAGCTCATTCGGTAGTAGAGCTGCTTTGAAAATTGAAGGGCGTGGGCTCGATTACCACTTAATACTAAAATTTGGGAGACGAACATAACATGTTCTGTGTTTAGGTAACCAGTATGAATTTTCAAAAAATATTCTATTAGTTATCTGGTTCCCACAGTATAAACAATGCTTAATTTGGGACTAGATAGCGCTGTGTGAAATGTCCTAAGGATATATGATTACCTTGATAATATCGCCTTCTTCGAGAGACAGCGCGGTTTTGTCGTAGGCGTTCGGTACACGCGTCTGTCTGACTCGCGCCAACGCGGGCAGCGTGCGCTATAACGAAAAACACCAACATTAGACCTTGCTAGAACATTCTGTGACAGTTATTACAAATGTAAAAGGAAGTTTTGGCGGGAACACGGAAAGGTCTATTTTTTTCAAATCTTCTGGGTTTTTTAATGTTTTTATATACAATTATGATATTTTATTCATAAAGTGCCGAATTATAAGTTATATAATGAGGTGAAACAAGACTTTTCGTTTTGCTTCCAAAACTCCATTGAAGCATGTAGTAAGGCGCCACTATTTTACTAGTACATCACCAGACTTGACTTTGACTTAGTTTGTGTGACTTAGGACTTATTTTATTTGCAAACATGAATATACTTGACACTGGCAAATGCACAAAGTACCACGCCAAAAATAGAAGAAAACAATATGCCTTACATAATCTATACCTACTTAAAGTAGTCACGTAGTATACATGCATGAACCCTGAAAACATTACACCTCCTTTTATTGGACAGTCATAAAGTGTATGGAAACTCGTATAGACGCAATAATTTGTACCTGCATGTTGGTCCGCGGCAGCGCGCCTCGCGGCGGGCTGAGCGGGTCGGTGAGATGGTTGACGGCCTCCGCTGGGGGGTAGGGTGCGCCCGACGGGTCCAGGATCTGCAAACATGCAACAATCTTCATTACTCATCCATAACATCATCATTTGACATGTTCTCAATTTTCTTTGATGTTTTTTTTTTAAGGAGTATGGAAAGAAGCTTGATAGGTGTTACAATAAAAGACCGTATGAGAGCAGATGATATACGACCTATAACCAAGGTGGAAGACATAACAAGGATAGAAAGACAGCTAAAATAGCAGGTGGGCAGGGCACATGACAAGAGACAGTAGAACAAAATGGACAAAAATTATAACCGAATGGCAACCACGCGATGGTAAAAGGAAAAGAGGCAGACAGGCGAAAAGATGGATAGAAGACATCAGGAAAATCGGTGGAGCTACATGGATGAGGAAAGCTAGAGACAGAAAAGAATGGAAGCAGCTGGAAGAGGCCTATGCGTCACAGGACACGCTGAGCTCTAAATCGGGAAACCAGATGTGTTCGATTTTAAGTTATTTTTGTATTAAATTGTTTGCATCATGTGTAAGTATTCAGCAATAAAGGCTTAATAATTAAAAAAAAACATCATTTGCGTGGTGGTTGGGCACTTTCTAGTACAAGGCTGGCTAGCTGCCACCCTCAAGTTCAAAATCAGACGCCAAGCATCTAACGGTGTATTCCGGCAGCCTCCCTTGATCACACCTCACAGTTCCATGCCAGGCTCGATGTGTTTACCATCTTCGACAACACCACCATTTAACATCAGGAGAGCTGTGGTCAAACACCTAGCATGTCAGCTACAAAAAAAAGACATGACCATTAAATTGTACAAAACGGGACATTTTCAAACGTCACAATAATATTCACATTCTACTAGGTACCACCGCAGTACCAGATATTCTGCCGGCAAGCAGTAGTGTGTAAACATTACCGTGTTCCGGTTTGAAGGGTACTGCAGCGAAATTACAGGGCTGTCGAGACTATCAAGTCACAAATTAATGAGGTTGCTCTGGTTTTTTTGTTACTCAAAGTTCTGTGTATCGCTGCAATGTTCATGGACATGAACATTCATCAACCACAGCACAGCTGGTTAGATACCATCCTGAAGTTGAAAACTATCGTCAAACACCTAACGGTGTGTTTTGACAGATTCATTTGAGAGTAAGTTCCAATTCCAGGCCAAGTGGCGAACCACAAGCGCGAGTGTGGGTAAGTGATATAATGCGGTGAAACATGACTTTTCGTGTTGCTTCCAAAACTCCATCGAAGCTTATAGTAAAGTCGCCACTATTTTACTAAAGCATGACTAGATTTGACTGGCACCGATTGGAATTGTCCAAGACTGGACTTTGACAATAAAGATAATGAAGCTGAAAACTGAAGACTGCACACAAAATACAGAAACATTGAAACTGGCAAAATGCACAGAGTGCGATGCCAAGAAGAAAGAAAAAAACCTAGCTTGTATAAAAAAATGTTTCAATTTACCCTCTGCACGTAGGGCACGGGAATGGAACCGGTGCGGCCGTGCGTGTTCCGCGCCGTCCACCACTGCTCCTCGTCCCGGTTGATCACCATCAACCTCTCACCACGACGGAACGGCAGGTCGTCCGCATCCTGGAACATAATACGTAAATAATTACTTGCGCGCCAACTCACGATAAATATATGTTTTCCTTTTCTTTGATCTCCCAGGCTAGGCGCATCATTTAACAGTTGAGCTGTAGTAAATCAATTGCCTGTCATCCCAAAAAAAACACTGTATTAGCTTAATTCCAAAGGTGGTGTAGCGTCTCAGTCAGGTCAGCTTAAGTTGCAAGGGTGATGTAGCGTCCCAGTTAGGTCAGCTTAGTTGCAAGTGATGTAGCGTCCCAGTTATCTCAGCTTAGTTGCAAGTGATGTAGCGTCCCAGTTATCTCAGCTTAGTTGCAAGGGTGATGTAGCGTCCCAATTAGCTCAGCTTAGTTGCAAGTGATGTAGCGTCCCAGTTATCTCAGCTTAGTTGCAAGTGATGTAGCGTCCCAGTTATCTCAGCTTAGTTGCAAGTGATGTAGCGTCCCAGTTATCTCAGCTTAGTTGCAAGGGTGATGTAGCGTCCCAGTTAGGTCAGCTTAGTTGCAAGTGATGTAGCGTCCCAATTAGCTCAGCTTAGTTGCAAGGGTGATGTAGCTTCCTAGTTAGGTCAGCTTAGTTCCAAGGGTGATGTAGCGTCCCAGTTAGGTCGCTACGGTAATAGTTAGTTAAAAGTTGTTGCAAAAGTTCAAGTCATTTATTGGTGATTCACATAAGTTTAACCACTCGTGCGTCTGTCGCGGCGAGTCAAAGTCCACTCCGCTCGGTCGTCAACAATGCATGATAAGCAAAAAGTAATGTACTCTGTACAGGTAACATTGTAAAAATAAACTAACTGGCATTTTCAACATTTTTTGTTCACTTAAGCGGGACACATTTTCAACATAATAATTATTTATTTTAAAGGCTGTGATATATGTACGATATGTGTGTGTATATATATCTGTGTACGAGATGACGTAATCCTAACAGGCTTCGTTAAGCTCAACTGTAGAGTAGTGTGCATATACTGCTCCTGATGGTGGTAAGCCCAGTCGGTTTACACGCCGAAGGGCGCTGATTCAAATCCCGGCAAAGAGGTTGAGATACCGGCAAACGAAAACATAATTATAGTGGCGGTGGGGTACTTTCTAGTACTCGTTTAAAAATAGAAGGAGCAAACAGACAAGCGAGCGTACTAAATGTTAGATCTCCGCTGTCTGGGACCATGGGTGGATGGTGCAAATATCTATAAATATCAGCGATGATACTTAGCTGTGGTTAGCCCGGTCGCTTCACACGCCGAAGGGCGTAGATTCGAACCCCAACAATGCCACTGCCGGTGAAGGAAAACACCGTGTGGATACCATAGCATGGTAGTAGGGTACTTTCTAGTATTCGCCTGGCTAACTACCACCCTATTATAAAACAAAGTCGTTCGCCGCGTCTGTCTGTCTGTTCGCAATAAACTTAAAAACTACTGAATGAATTATATATCATGCGAGTTTCACCAATAGATTGGATCATTCATGAGGAAGGTTTAGGTATATAATTTGTCAAGATTTTGTGTCAATATGTTGAAGTGAAATATGACGATAATTGTTGGAAGTGTCGGAAAAAGTCAAGCCACCTGGAACATCTCTAACATCATTATCTAGAACGCTGCCTAATCCCTTGGATAGATCCAAAGCCCTGCGTAAATCCGTGCGCAGCCAGGGCGGGTCGCTAGTATAAAATATGTCAATATGATTAAATGTTTGGTCGTTTTACAACAAAACGACCAGACGCTCGACCAAAAGACACCCTATTACAGTGGAAATTCCCTACAAACGCACAAAACGCTCCCAGACCACGTTCCTTGTAAGAACTGCTGATGTGTGGAACTCGTTGCCAGCGTCTGTGTTTCCAACTAAGTACAACCCGGGTTTGATCAAGAAAAATGTGAATAGGAATTTCCTAGGCAAGCGTGCTCCATCTTCGGTCACATCGTCACTTTCCATCAGGTGAGATCGTTGCCAAACGCATGCCTAGTCCGTTGTAAAAAAAAATATGTCAATAGCAAAAAATATAATTATGTACTTACTAGTAATTCAATATACTCTTATTTTTAAATAAAATTAATCGTCAGTCATAAAATAAGGTCTCTCGAAGCCAAAATCTCAGCTTGCTTCTGAACCTTCAGGTGCATTCCGAATGGTAGCGGGTAGGCGGTTGTACACCGCGGGTCCAAAATTCATACCGATATTAAAACAGAGTTATGTATATGTAACATATGTACATACTAGGTAGGCATGTATTGTCCAGCCTATATCAATTTAGCCGGTGTACATCTGGGGCGCCATAAAAAAGTTTCTTCTGAGTTATTTATAGCGTAAACAGACCGTATGGAATTAGATATGACTTATAGTACCCAGACATATTTACTGAAATAACTTATGATTCTGATGGGAAAATATGTGAATGGATGTAAGAATTCTGTTTTACGGTTCGATATTTAATAAGTATCTAACGGGCCCCTAAGAAGTAGCTTACGATGTTTAAAATACCTAATTAATTTCCACAATAAATTTACGATAACAATATGACATTTAAAAATAAATTTTGACTTTTAAACGTTGCTGTGTCCCATATACCACTTTGTTTTTAACCGACTTCAAAAGAAGAGGAGGTACTCAATTCGACTGTTTTTTTTAAATGTTTGTTACCTCAGAACTTTCGACTGGGTGAACCAATTTTGATGTTTTTTTTTTTATATTTGAAAGCTGGTGGTGATGGTGGTCCAGATTTGACAATGACATCCATGATAAAATCATATTAAGTCGGTTTTTTTTGTTAAAATTTTACTTGTTATAACATCTTGTACTGTTTGAAAGCAATAAATATCTTGAATCTTGACTATATATCTATGACAGATTACTCGATTGATAAAAATATATATTTGAATATACAAAATCTTTTTTTTTTAATTCTTGTTATAATGTAAGATAATGATTATTGGCCACAGCTCACTTCATGTTAAGTGATGGTGTGGTCGAAGATCGTAAGCACACTTAGCCTGAGATAGAATTGGCTCTCAAGTGAGGCTGCCGGAACACACCGTTAGATGCTTGGCGACAGATTTTCAACATGAGAGTGATAGCTAGTTAGTCGAGTACTATAAAGTACACTACCACCACGCTAGGGTTCCTTAAAATATAGTGTTTTAACATCATTTTGTAGCGATGATAGCTCAGTGGTTAGCGCGGTCGGTTCGCATGCCGAAGGGCGTGGGTTCAAGCCCCAACAAAAAGCTTGAGCTGCCGTTGAAGGAAAAACATCGTGAGGAAACCATAGCGTCGTGGAAGGGTACTTTCTAGTACTCAGCTGGCTAGCTATCACCCTCAAGTTGAAAATCTGCCGCCAAGCATCTAACGGTGTGTTCCGGAAGCCTTACTTGAGAGCCAGTTCCATTCCAGGCTAGGTGTGCTTTACCATCTTCGACCACACCGTCATTTAACATCAGGCGAGCTGTGGTCAAACAACTAGCCTGTCAGCCATAAAAAAAAAAGATAAAAAGACCAGCTTAGTTTCTTAGTCATCTACGCCATAGAGACCTTAATTGCCCAGCTGTGGGATTTCTAAAGACGGCGTAGTACTTAAACCTTTAAGACATTTATTCTTATACTAGCTGTGCCCAGCGGTTTCACCCTCCACCGGCATCTGAGGGTCGTGATTTGATGTTAAATAGTCTATAGTAAAGAAAGAAACGAGCTATCAAAAGCAAACTTTTTTTAAAAATCCGACGTACATAGTTCCAGATATTAACGTGTTCAAACAAACAAAACTTCAGCAGGAGGTCGTCTAGGTACCACCGTAGTACCAGATATGCTGCCGCCAAGCAGTAGTGTGTAAACTTTACTTTGTGCCAGTTGGAAGGGTTTAAAGCTAGCGAAATTAATTACAAGGCTGTCGAGACTAACCATCGGTCTCAAAAGTAATGAGCGTCAAAACAGCAATACTCTGGACTTTTTATTTGACTGCCATGTTGGTTCATTGGTAGTAATGTCTGCTTCAAGAGCCGTTGGGCGTGGGTTCGATTCCCACACAGGACAAGCATTTTGTGGTATAATGTTTGTGTGTCTGGGTGTTCTGTATATACTATAATTAGGTACACAGCGCCATCTGACACCAAACTTGTATAATGGATGTCGGATAAGTAATATAATACTTAAATTATTATAATTAAATACTTATATACTAGCCCCGCAGTGTTACCCGCTCAAGGACATTGTTGGGGTTTGAACCCACGCCTTTCGGCGTACGAACCGACCGCACTGAGCTATCATCGTTACGAAAATATACCTAAAATTCTGGAAAAAGGGTACAAATAATCGATTTTTTATCACTACGCGAGTGTAATCGCATGGCAACACTTGTCATTTCTAAAACAAATCACGAAACTATCGTAATAAAAATCTTCATCGCCTACCAATACAATTACATTAATCTCGCCTTGCATGAGTAACGATCAAATTATGCAAATTTTATGTATGTATTGTCAAAATTATTAATTCGACAAGCTGCTCTAGCTAACATTGAATAACAGTCTTTATAGGTAACCTCAACTATATTTACGAAATTAATTTCACTATTTCTATTTTAGACAGCCTGTTGGCTTATTGGTTGTATGCTATGAGCGCGTGGGTTCAATTTCCATAAGAACAAACTTTTATGTGACGATAAATTTTTGTTTTGTGTCTGGGTGTTTTGTATCACACTAATATTATTAATGCGAAAGTTTGTGAGTGTGTTTGTTACTTCTTCACGCCCAAACGGCTGAACCAATTTTGATGATTGGTATAAATAAAACAAATAAATGAATATTGTAGGACACATTACACACAGCGCCACCTGACCCCAAACTAAGCAGAACTTGTGTGATGGAGGTCAGATAACTGATAGAATACATATTTTTTTTTATACATAAGGGTTCCGTACCATTATCTATAAAAAACGGCAAAACAAAAATCATGTCTGTTGTATGGAAGCCCCACTTAAATAAATATTTATTTTAATCTGTTTTTTAGTATTTTTCGGCAACAGAAATACATCATCTGTGAAAATTTCAACTGTCTAACTATCACGGTTCATGAGATACAGCCTGGTGACAGACGGATAGACAGCGGAGTCTTAGTAATAGGGTCCTGTTTTACCCTTTGGGTACGGAACCTTAAAACCAAAACTAACAAAAGCAACAATGCCCTGAACTTTGTTTTACTACCCAAAGTCTTGTGTATTGATGTAATGGTCATGGACAGGCGTTTTCTTACCATCAGGAGAGCGTTTCGTTCGTCTCATTACTTTTAAATTTAAAAAATCCCAGTCTCTGCCCACCAAATGCGAAACTGTTGGTAATCTATCACATAGCATGATATTCTTAGCTTTTGGTGTATTTGAGGCTGATGAGTTACTTACGTTACCAGCGAAGTCGAACTTGGCGATGACGAGCTCCAGGACTTGGTGATGTGCTGACGCAGCCTTGCCTTGAGGTGGCGGCAACGGCCTGTGGATAACGGACTCGATTATTACTAGGGGTTCTGCAAGAAAACTGCCTTAGTCCCAAACAAAAAAAATTAACGAGAGACGAGAATTTAAATTTCGCCTTCTATTTCAAAAGCCAAAAAGCTTTCACTTGTTCTAACTAGATTAGGTTTAAGTGCCCCGAGCCCGCGCGGCCCCGTCGCGGGGACAGATGTAAGAATACCATATTATTATACACCTATAAATATAAATTCAAAATTTAAACAAAATGTTAAATTAAAAACAGATAAATATTAAATTGACAATATAAGCCTCATAGAAGTTTTATAAAACTTTCATTGCTAATCTTTTCTTTTTTTTTTACGTAGATTTGGGTCTTTCGGCACGTTAAAAAATAGTTTTTCTAGAGTTTAAATTGGAGTGTTTGTACATTTCGGCACTATACAATATTTATACATGGTTAAAAAAATTAATTAGACACAAATCGGACACTTAATTTGTTTCAAAATAACAAAACATTGCGCGCCTCGCTCGCTGCCAACGTCTAGCTGGCGGCGACCGTCACAATGACGTCACAGCTACCGAGGGCGGCCACTCGTGAACTTCGCTAGTAATTTGGCCATAACTTCGTAAATTTTCGTCGTAGTACAAACATTTTTGCACTGTATGTTAAGCATTTCTTAGCTCTATAAATCTCCATCCTCAACTAAAAACGTTACGGATCCTCATTGCGGTTCGCATCTAATGTGTGTAGTGTTTGACCACAGCTCTGTTAACGGTGTGGTCGTAGATGGTAAAGCACACCTAATCTGGAATGGAGCTGGCTCTCAAGTGAGGCTGCCGTACACTGCAAGGTACTTGGTGGTAGATTCTCAACTTGACGGTGGTAGCTAGGCAGTCGAGTACTAGAAAGTACCCTACCACCACGCTATAGTTTCCTCACGATGTTTTCCTTCATCGATAGCTCGAACTCATTGTTGGGTTTGAACCCATGCCCTTCGGCGTGTCATCCGACCGCACTAACCACTGAGCTATCAACGCTACATATTTTTTTGTAGTAAATATACAAAACAAACACTTATGTTCATCAGATAAATGTTTTTACTGGGAAGGACATGAACCCACGCGCTACAGCTGGTGAAGCAGAGCTACTGCCGAATGAGATAACGGCAGTGTAATCATTTATTAGTGAGCACAGTGGAGAGAGGTCTCACCTCGTGAGCGGCGTGGTGTCGAGGTAGTGCAGCCGGTAGAAGGAGAGCAGTGCCGCCATGTCTGCGAACAGCTGGTCACCGATGCGGAACCGGACGGTGCCGTCCGCGGACACCACACGGTTGATTATATAGTGGGACACGCGGTCGTCTTCTCTGTAAGCAATAATACATCACAATATGATTTTTCCCGATATGTAAAAGTAGTGAGACGAACGAAACGCTCTCCTGATGGTAAAAGATGGACAGGTGCATTACCATTGAAGCGATACACAGAACAAAAGTAGTTTGATTAACAAAACAAAGTTCAGGGCATCGCTGCTTTGGCACTCATTCATCATCATCATCAGCCGATTAAAGTCCACTGTTGGACATAGGCCTCTCCCAAGATACGCCACTCAGCCCGATCCTCGGATTTCGCTTCCATCCCTTGTCAGCTGTCCTGCGTATATCGTCACTCCATCGAGTATCAGGGCGTTCTACGCTACGTTTGCCAATTCGCGGTCTTTACTTTAGACAACTACTCTACTCTACTTTACCCCAGCGGTTATCGGTTACTGCCATTTCAGCTTACTAGCTTGGTGTACGTTACTTTGAGATATTTGATGGTTAGTCTCAATAGCCTTATTTTTCGCTAGCTGCTGTTTTTGTTGTACCATTCAAACCAGAACACAGTAATGTTTACAACTGCTTGCCAGCATAATATCTGAAAGTGCGGTGGCACCTACCTCCTGTCCAAGAGATCTACCAACAAGAGAACCTACCAAAGTTAAAAAAACCGCGATTATAAGTATAATATATGGTACTAACGTTTGGCGATCTCGAAGGTCGCCAGTAATTACATAACTTGTTAAAGCCATTTTATTATTTCTGTTAATATAGGTATTTCTATTACCCCATGAGTGATTGTGTACTATATACAAGCTTATTAATTTTTCGCACTGTAATGAATCAAAGGATGTGACTAAAATTCAGAAAGAAAATGATTATACCCTATAATTCTGTTAGCTGTTCCCATTTCGAATTTCACTCAAATTCTTACAGCAAAAAAACAATAGTGATGTAGAAAGTAATTACAGCACACGTAAGGGACAGATGACACAGCAAGGCAGAGTATAACTTCTTATTCAAAGTGGGGGCGATAAGTCCTGCACTGACGTCCCGCTTGGGCTGTTTTGTGCATTTCCCCCTGCCAGTGCTACCCGAGCCAGCCCAGCTCCTTGAAGCATCGGTGCGAGGCTCTGGGCCGCTGGCATAGTAGCTCCAGTGAGATTGGCATGGCATATCTACATATACACGCCACACTTGGATAGGTATGATGATGATATCATACAAACTTTCGCAAAAAATATTTTATTAGTAACTTGAGATAAGCAGGCGTGGATGTTGTTGTGCGCACACCTGACACAGAGGACATAGTCTCCGGTGATGGTCTTGGAGTCTCTCACGAGGAATACGCCGCTTTCAGTCTCGTTAAGCAGCAACCGAGTGGCCTCCGCGCGGGATAAGTCTTGAAAATACCAGCTGCAGACAACGGAGAACACAATTTAAATATTAACACAGGATACATGTATTATGTGGGTTCAAACCCCAGTAATGAGTTTAAGCTGCCGATGAAGCGAAACATCTCGAGGATACCATAGCATGGTGGTATGGTACTTTCTAGTACTCGACTGGCTCAAGTTGAAAATCTAATGGTATATTTACTAACTTTGATCACACTGTCACTTAACATCAGTTGAGCTGTGGACAAACACTTAGCCTGACGACTATTAAAAAAAAAGCCTCAGCGCATAGTATCCTTACCACATTTGCCTGGAAGAGATCACTCTAAGCGATCATTTTACTATATTCAGAATATTAAATATGTTTTTATTGAAATTTTTGTAACTTTAATATGAATAATAAAGAGTTATCTATCTACTTATCTTTCAAAGTAGGTAATATTTAAAAATCTCCCTACATCAGAACCAGAGTACCAAATTTCGACTCAATTATATCTGTGGAAGATATATTCCTGAACTAGAAAAGAGCTGATAGATGTTTGTTCTGATCTCAGTGTTCACAAGGCATGCAGTTGCAAAAAAGGGATTCAGTATAAAGTCTATATTTGTTTGCTTAGTTATTCTACTATCATAATTATAGAGAATTTCTCCTGTCTTGTATACAAAGCAGGGAATCGCTAGTTAGGGTCAATGTTGGTAAATGTAAACAGAGGTAAATGGTAACGTCGCTTATTACTTCGCTGTTTTAACTTTTAAAACATTATGCATCTAATGAAAAGTAAGTTTAGTCTGTGATCTATGACGGTCGTTTTGAACTTTCACCTTTTGGGGTCAAAATAGAGGTGTTTTGTCATTTTGAAATTAATTCGAAAAAAACAATAAAATACAGTTTTACAGTGGTTTGCCGAGTCAACATAAGTACAAAAATAATTAAGGTAAGTGGTTATATCTAATGTTTAATTGGGTGAATGTGGATGAGTTTACATGTTTCAAGTTATTTTGTCTTTGAAAAAGGTGTCCGCTATTATTTACACGCGCATTTACAATTACCTCAATAATTATCACCCTAAGTAAAATGTAAACACAATCTGAGGTAATTGTAAATATTTCAGGGAAATGGAAACATTTACAACATGCTTTAATTATTACATAGCTACCGGTGGTAGGTAATTGGAAACATTTTTATTTCAGCGCTTTCGTGTTTAAAGAAAAATCTGAATATGCTTACGAAGTACGAAGAAAGAACCGCCTCGGTACTCATTACAAGAGTTGTAGATGTTACTGTAGATGTATGTTACTGACCAAAAAAGACGTTTAGACAAGTCAGTGCCAGTTTTACCAATACCAACTTCTGTCATTTTTCATCGCATTAAAGGTCGAAAGGTGTCTTTAGATAAAATGGGCGGAGGGACCACGGAAGCTTTTCCAGATAGCGTTGAACAGCATCTTGTTAACTGCTTGAAAACCAGAGCAAGAAGGGGGTACCCGTGTCACAAAGAAGAGTTCACGCAATAAGTAAGTGAGTGTATTCAAACTAAAAATTAAAACACCATTTAGAAATAATATACCAGGAGACTGTTGGTACCGAAGTTTTATGAAAAGGCATCCAGAAAAGGCGAACGAATATTTTACAAGTCTCCGAAACCGATGGATATATATGAAAAAGCATTAATAAATAATTTAGAATAAATTAATAAACACTTTCATCCATGTGTTTTGCATATCACAGTGTAAAGATTTAAATAAAATAATAAATGAATGAATATTAATGACAGTTTTTTGTTTTCATTTACCTCCCTATAATTAATATGAATGTTGTTTCAATGCTAACTTTTAGTTTACAATTACCTTATTATAAGTAAACTGTTTCCCTTTACCTCAGCTATAATCACTAAGAAAGATAAGGAGAGATTCTAGTTTGTTTCATTTTACCTTCTAGTGACAATAATCAGATTTGAAAGTATTTCTCTTTATAAGATTAGCGCGTTCTTACGGTACAAAATGACACCGCTGCAAAATCAAGCAGTTATCTAGGATTAACATGTTTACAATTACCTCAAATTGATGATTTTTTAATTATTGCATGAAGGGAAATGTAAACTTATCATAAAATGCAGACTAATTGTGCAAATTTATCTTTTGTAACTAAATTTCATACCTATTTTATCCCTTAACTAGGTTATCTAACTGGATTGTCTTTATTTCCACTAATTATTTTTTTATGATGGGTAACATACTACAAGGTGAAATTTTTTTCAAAACTGTTTCCATTTACCCACTTTGACCCTAAATACCTTCTATGGGCAAAATTTATTAGTCACAACAATGTCTGATCCTTTTAATGAGGATTCCCACAAAATAGTGTAGAAGGAAAATTATGACACATATTTTTAAGCATAGAAATTTGTCATAAATACAAATTATGATGAAAATTGTATTGCAATGTTAAAAGTTCTTTTGTAATAGGTAATTATTTTTGTAATGGGGTTTACATATCTAGTAGGGAAGGATTTTAGGACAGGGCTGAATTAAGGAATCCAAAACAGATGAAAATGGATTTTTTTTTTTGGCATTCTGTTATTATTATTTTTATGACATGACATATTGACATTTTGATTTATATACTAACATGCTAGCTATAAGTAACTTAAAATTTGACATTTTTAACAATTATGAGGTAAAGATAACATGGTGTATCTGTTTTTTTCTCAATAAACTAATTTAATTTATTTAATTTTTTAATTTATTTATTACTTGGAAACTGATTTTGTGAAGCGACATCAGTTAAAACTGGTGGGTACAATCGGCTGCAATTCTGTAGGGTACAGATTCTTATTCAAAAGTGGGGGCGATACGTCCTGCATTGACAACCCACTCGGGGTGTTTTGTGCATTAAAGTGTTAATGTTAGAGGTCAGATTATTTTATAAAAGGAAAATTTAAAAATAAAAGTTTACGTAAATAATAAGAGTTACTTTAGAAAAGTTCTCAATAGTTCACTAAAGATAACTAACAATAAAGACTAGGACTTTTAAAAAAAATCTAATTTTTTTTTTTAATTTTTTTTATTAGCTTTTTCGCAGAGGCATATGTCGCTCGCTTTATTCACGGCGCCAAACTAAGAAAAACTTGTACCTACCTACTATTTATCATCACATAAATGTTTGTCCTGATAGGAATTGAACCTGTGCCTTAAAGCTCTTGAAACAGATATTCTACTAAATGAGCTAACAGGGCAGTCTGTTCTGGGCAACAGTTGATCTCTGGTCAGTCTTTAGGTTGTAACCGTGAGTGGTGTTTACAACCAAGTGATGCAGCATTAGTTATTTTAAAACAGTAGGTATACCTTGTCGTGGACTTCCAGAAAGTAAAAGTATATAAACTCTAGGGTTGGCCACTCAACCTGCAAAAACTGTCCCTTTATCAGTGAAGTATCTTGTGAATAGAGAGGTGGACGCATGTATTATTTTATCTACCTACATATTTCACCCAAGCATATAAGCAATGGTCGGAAACAAGAGGTTATATTTACATGGACAAATGCATAAAGTGTCCTTGCCCTTCACAAGCTACAAAAGTATGGTTGGCTGATCTTTGTCATGATCTTGAAGCAAGGCCAAACAAAATTAGTTTTTAAGTAGCAATCAGTCTTTTTTTGCAGTAACTCATTAGATACAATGACTTGTGAAAACGGATTAGCAAGATAATATTTTAATGTGTATATTGAGTCTGTTCCAGATACACTCTGGAAGGTACCTAAACAATACCCATGTTTTCCAGAGACCCTAAGATAAGCTAATGGTATATTAATATTTAAAATGTACCCAGAAGTGTTTATCACATTTTATTGGTCTGTGAAACTATGTAGTAGTGTATATATATGTCAATCAGTAAACATATTTTTTATGTAAAAGTAATGAGACAAACAAGACACTCTCCTGATGGTAAGAGATAAAGCATATCCATGACCATTGCAGCAATATACATAAAGTAGCAAAACAAAGTCTGGGTAATTGCTGCAACTTCAACAATATAGGTATATAGCTAGCTGCACATTGTGGTATTACCCACTGTTCCCACATAACATTTTTCGGGATAAATAGTAGCCTGTGTGTTAATCCAGTGTCAGCTACCTCCATACCAAATTTCATTAAAATTGGTCCAGCTGTTTGAACACATTCACCAACTTTCGCCTTTATAATATTAGTGTTTTTTATTTATTTACTGAAGAGTATGAGTCAGGTCCATAACACAGCATGATAGTATACATAACAGTGGCATTATATATAATATAATGATGATGATAAGTCATAAGTGGCCATCAACAACATTATTTTTATTATTGAAATGAGATTTAGATAAATCATGATGGCATTAAAATACCAACACTATGAATGGCAATATACTGAATGAAACAGGTGTTACAAAACCAACCATGATAAAATTATTCAAGTGATAATAAAAGCTATCTCAGTTTATAATGCCTAGATTTAGAATGTCAAGGAGGCACACCCACTCGCTGCATTATCATATTTCGGCAGTGATAGGTGCAAAATAAATATATTTTTTTGTGAAATCAGTAAGTCATGTACCAATGACATTCTCCAGATGCATTTTAAGTACAGAAACATGGATAGAATCCTTCCAAACTACAGAATTCAAGCCTCGATTCAGTTCAGTAATAATACAAGATTTCTGTGAACCATAACTAAGTTGGTGTCCATTAAAAAATTGTGATAGCAATAGTTTTGGTTATTGAAAAGTTCCAATATAAATTGGCTCATAACTACCAAATAAAGTTTTGGAAATTTATTAGTAATCTGATAAGCACTCTAATATTCCCCAAAAAAGGATAATTGAAAAAGTACACAAAAGAACACTTAAAATCTTAGGTTATGTTACTTAAAAGTTTGTTTACATTTGTTTATAATATAATTTCTTGTGAAGCTGTGCTCTACTGACATAGAATTAATAATAGCATGTCGATTTTAAGGAAATTGGCAAGGAAAAGTATTTGAACATTTAGACTAGATTAGTGGTCTATTGAGAGTGGAGAGAGAGATAGAATTTGTTGGAGAACAAACCTAGTCATATCGTTGGGGTCAAAAGAGGCCCCGATGCCGGGGTTCGCCATACTTTTGCCGGGATGTCACTGCTTACGAGTCACCGAAGAAACCTCATCACGACAGGAAATGCCACTCCGGTCCGGCGGTTACTCCCACGGCACCTGTACCACTTCACTATCACTTAACAGAACCAAATATCAAAGTAATAGCCACTTAACACTGAAAAACACCACCCTACAATCCAATCGACAAATAATTAGAATTTGTTGTCATAAATTATCACTTAGATGTTCACATCAAAACACATGTTTCCGCATTCGTTGCGCGCTGACGGGCGTCGCAGCTCACAAACGCAACTTCACGACTAACTTTGCGACGCGTATGCAAAAGAAAATCTATAATTAAATCAGAATTTAAAAATAATCTTTCCAACCACACACGCAAAGTTCTGCTGATGATGATGACGTATAGACAAAATTTATTAGTTTTTTATTTTTTGACGCATTATCTTCTATAACATAATTGTCTATGATTAAAATCCTTTCACATAAGTTAAATAACTTTTTATTAATGCGATTAGCATGCTATTTAACAGCTTTTTGCTATTTATTTGTCATGTTGGCTAGACTGTACTGATGTCATTACACATCGAAATTTTAGTCTATGGTTTGTGTCCATTGTTTTTCTACAATGTTATTTTTCTGACTGCTGCTGGTGGGTGAAAAATTATTTTCACTGCGTCGAGTGTGAGTTTTATCTGGTGTTCGTGTTCGATATTGTGATTTATTAGCAATAGATCACGAAGATGTCGTCACCGAGCGCTGGGAAACGCCGCATGGACACAGATGTCATCAAACTGTATCCTTTCTTTGTTATCGTCATTACAAAGGCCCTATGCGTACAGGGCGACCATGTAAATAAGTAGCTGAAGGGTCATCAGCTGATTGTCACTAACCCTATTTAAAATCGATATGGGGTGTGTTTCTGACGAGAGATCCTCGTTTTACGATGCTATAATGAGGTTTGGTTTAGGGTTTTTTATGTCAAGACCTTTGGCTTGATAAGTGAGAAGGTGCGTGCATTCTTTGTATAGCTGATGGGCCAACATAGTATCTATATATAACGCGTAGATAAACACGTACGTTCGCGCGGAGCTTCCGCGTCTACTAGATTGTGTATTTCGTAATTTCCTATGTAGGCCATGGTCCCATTGCGTTTTTTTGACGGTCTTATGCTCGCGTACTGAATTACCTATTCTATTCAACATAAAAACTCATATTGCTTGTATCCTATTCTATTATTTTCATTGTTGTCATATGTGGGCAGAATATAAACTAGTTCTTTGTCATGGGACAGCTTTGTTTCTAATCTTTATTATGCAATTTAATTGAATAATAATACTGTAGAAGTAATTTAATTGTTTTTATAATTTTCATAAATTTTTTGCTCCAA
The DNA here is from genome assembly GCA_950106695.1 of Biston stratarius. Classification (NCBI taxonomy): domain Eukaryota; kingdom Metazoa; phylum Arthropoda; class Insecta; order Lepidoptera; family Geometridae; genus Biston; species Biston stratarius. The sequence goes on from OX467108.1 coordinate 9,282,234, forward strand.
TTAAAAATAACATTTTCAATTAAAATAAAATTAAATTAATCTGTCTATAATACAGCCCAACACAAAACACCAGGAAGTCCAAGAAAAGTCTCTGTTCCTATGCTCTCCCAGTTTTAGATCCTAAATATCTAGTGAACAATAGCCAACAATATAGTTGTACCATATTTACCAATTTCACACATAACACAAACACATAAAATTCTGTGTTCACACATTTGTTGAATTCATTAACATGTGATGTTTAAATTACACTTAAGCAAGTGATAGAATTAAGACTACCATTTTGTGTTTTCTAGCACTTTCTAGATACATTAACATTCTCCTTATCCCCGATTTTTACATTTTTGCAGACAAAATCAACATGATGATCATACATAGGTTTTTTCATTCTTCTGCTATGCTACCATTTTAAGCCCAAGCAGTATCTGAATATATGTGAGTTTCGAGAAAGTCAGATTTGTAGTTGGTACAGTGAAGAGTATTAGTATGTATTTAGAGGGGGCTGGATCGCAAGTCCTAGCCACTTTTATGTTTCCGTCTCTGCACAATTGACCCTGTACTCATACCATGACACCATTGTATGTTGGGTTGCATTCTCGTTACCCCACTATTTTATGCAGGCTGGTTCCAGTGTCTTTTCTTATTCTCTAAATATTTTTTAGTCTAACATTCTTAGAGTATACTTACTGTCCTAAAAAGAATAAGCTTGTTGTAAATTTGTCTTGTTGCTTTCATATTTGAATTTCAAACTAAATATCTTACATGAATATCTATTTATTTTTGAATAACCTAGATAACAGCGGTTTAGTGAACACCAGTGTATGTTTGACACTCGCTTGTTCTCCTGATATACGTATATAAAAAAACAGTACTTAAATCAACTCCATTCTTAGACAAGTCATATTACTATTGTGAGTAGTGTGATGTTCTTTACTGTGTCTAATGTTTCTCACATTAAATCAGTATATTAATAATATTTTTTTTCCTAAAATTAAAATAGGTTTGTGTTTGACCACATCCTGCCTGATATTACGCATATGTAGTTATGATTTCCTTATTGTGTATTTTAAACAGCCGCGGATCTATAATTTTTCCAACCGGGGCAGAAACTTCATAGTGGTGCCCCTTCTCTCCAGTGTTTAAAATAAATAGTTACAAAAAACTTACATGTCATTTTTGTAACCGGGAGAATAAGTACCCCTTTATGAATTTATACTTAGTATCTGGGCGTCCGAATTACGCTTGGTTAATATAAAAATTTTAAGAACTTTTTCACCCTCATTTTAATTCACCTCGCTTGTTCTAGATGCGACGGAGATTCCCCAGGCAATAAACTTAGGATACTTTCATAACGTAGGATAGACGTTTTAAAAACAAATTAATACTCTATAGAACAATGTGCACTGGATGCTAGGCGCTTTGTGAAACAAGCTTTCTGTTCCAGCTTATTTATTATTTTTTTATTTTTATGGCTGACAGGCTAGGTTTTTTTACCACAGCTCACCTGATGTTAAGCGACGGTGTGGTCGAAGATGGTAAACACACCTAGCCTGGAATGAAACTGGCTCTCAAGTGAAGCTGCCCGAATACAGTGTTAGATTCTTGGCGGCAGATTTTCAACTTGAGGCTTGCTAGCCAGCCGAGTACTAGAAAGTACCCTACCACTATGCGCTATTGTTTCCTCACAATGTTATGTTTCATCGGCAGTTCAAGCTCATTGTTGGGGTTTGAACCCACGCCATTCGGCGTGCGAACAGGCTGTGCTAACCACTGTGTTATCATCGCTAAACTACTGTTAGAAACGGAATATTATGCTTTGGTTGCCCCCTGAACCAGTTCCGGGGCTGATTTTAAAATACGTAAAAAAAATATTTTGGCACGCTTCTTTCACATTTCAATCATCAACATGGAACATTCCAGCACTAACCAATGGTTGTTTACTTGTTTCGGCAGATATCAAGAGAGAAAACAACTCGTTAATTGAAATGTTGTTGATCTCATAAAATTTTCGTGTTATTTATTTGTTATTATTTGCGTGCTTATCTGTCATTGGTGAATTTCAAAGTTTGTTGACCTTGGTATTATTTATGGTCTGTTTGAAACTTATTAATAATTCTAATAGGGAAAAAAATCCATATTGTAGTTAGATGTGTCTTTTTCGAGTGCTTTTGTATAAAAATGCCGTGAACACTAAGCGCTCTGTATTATACGAACGAGTGCGGGCAAACTACGTGTAACTACCTAATTAACAAAATATACTTTTTATTAACCTCAACATTACGTACTCTTCTACTTACCCTGTTTTATAGAACGATTTTTAGCTAACGGTAGTCGGTAGGATAGGTGTAAAGGTTAAACAACAACCATCAACAATCGTTAAATATAGAGGTAAATTATACGTTATATTTAAGTAGGTATATCCTGTAATTTAAACCTGAATATTCGTTAAAATGAGATGTTTGACAAGAAGTATTGTATTCGTAATGTAAAGGTGTATTTTGTATCAAGACACGCGGCAGCGTGTCCAGCCAAGTTCAAAGAAAAAGGAACTGGCGACGCAGCAGCAGTGTGTAGGTAATATTACACGAACCATTTCGAGCTACTTCTGACCCCTCACAAGTCGAAAACTATTTAACCTACATATATGAAATTTGGCACATTTATTAAAGCAAAATTTCATAAATGTTGCTCAAGCAGTTAACGTAACGTGTTATATTAACGTTTAAAAAACGGCACTCACTCACTAACTTATAGATCAAAAACCTAACCCACTTCCAGATGACGTAGAAACTTGATATTTTGCATCAAGGTAGACTATTAGGCATATACAAAGGAAAAAAACTTGGCACCCATATAATAATAGATCTCAATTCTTTTGTCGGTGAAGTCAAAAATGATGCATATTCTTAATATTGAACTTGGCTCTCATTTCACATTTATGTTTTTGATACTTACGGGCAGTTGTAAGGGATTTTGAAGAATTTGGTAAATGAAAGAAATCTTATATTGAGGTTCATTACATTAAGGCTACACTGTGCACTAAAATTGCAATTACAGAATAAAAACAGAAAAAAAAAAAACAAGAATATTAATAATCTACAGGGTTTTCCGTTAGGGATAAATATAGACATATCTTTTACCTGGCACACATATAAAAAAAAAAACTGTGATGGATTCACAGAATATGTTTTTTAATACTGAAAATTACTTTATTATATAAAAATAGATTAGAAGATTTTTTTAAAAACTTAATAGTTTTACAACATCTTTCGTCTGTTCTTAATCTGTAACGTGTTTCCATTCTTGTTTGCTTTTTGTATTTTTTATATATTTTGGTGTGCACAATAAAAAGTTTCTTTATATCTAAATTATCTACAATATCATGGAATCCATTAAATATCAGCGTTGCGTTTCGATTCAAAATCCAGACAAGGGTAACGACCGGATGAGTCTGGAGCTGCGACCGGGACAGAAACCCAGACTTTCGAAACACGATAGATATAGACAGGTCATATATAATATCCTTCCTTATCCCACTGCTGGGCATTGCCCTTTCTGTGCCATCTGCCTCGATGACGCAGCATTTGATTTGGAATGTTATCTCTTATCTTTAAATAGTATTTTTTTTAAACCGCTGTCCGCATCTGTCTGTTTCTCCGCTTACTTCTTCTAAACCACGCAAAGGATTATGATCGGTCACTGTTTTTTTGTGTTGTTAGTTTTACAAAAATATTTAAATACAACAAGAAACAAAACCAAATAAATAAAACAAAAAAAAATAGAACATACACTCATGCAGCCACACACATACACAAACTCACACACTCACCCATTTTTTATTATTTAGAAACAAAAATGCTTGTCACATTTTGTTTAACAACCACGTACATACGTCAGTTTCCATAGTAAAATAATTATGTATTTAGATATTTCTAACCGACTTCCAAAAAGGAGGATGCTTCAGAGGTGGTCCTATATAAATTTTATCGAAATTGATTTATCTTTTACTCCGAAACCTCGCTGTTTCATTGGAGCAGTGCGTTTAGTTGACTTAACGCTTTAGTTAAGGTGGCGCGCGCGGTGTTTCCACGCGCCCCTCAAGGAAAGAGGGATAGAGGCTCTCCAGCTCTATTCCTAACAGGGATGGGTCCCAGGGGACCAGCGCCGTCGGGGCCGCGGACGAGTGCGAAAGCGTTCCCGTAGTCCCGGCACATAGGCGTCAAGCAGAAACACCCCAGGGTTTTTAGTGGGTAGGCCGCCACTTTGGCGGAGAGTCCCACATAACCACCGTGCTTCCTCCGGAGCCGGAGGTATCCATTAAGGATTTCCCTGAAAAAAAAAAAAAAAAAAAAAAAAAAATGTCATGGAGTCGTTTATTTAAAATAAATGTATACTTGTTATTTACGGAACGTTTGGTATACTTATGAGTATATACAATATATCCTAATTAAACTATGTAGAGAAATTCAATGTTTGGTTCAAGGGTCGATAGTTGAAACAAATTTGTCTTGTTTTAAAGTTGATAAGCCATTTTCTTCGTATCGATATAATTACCGATATATTTGAAAATCAATCATACTGTTTAGGATCAACATTAATTAGTTAAATATTATAGCTATGATTGCGTAAAATTGCTGTACTTACATAATCAAAGTAACCGATGGAACAAACAATCGATTGGCACTGCAGGGGTTGCTATGACTAAATTATGAAGGAACATGCGTGCAAAGCTACCATGGAGGCAGGGTACTTTCTAGTACTGAATAGGTAGCTGTTAGCTACTACCTCTACCTATAGTCTTCCACCACTTAGATGGGGCATGATTTGAATGTGACTTGCTCAGTTTGCTTCCATTCTATGTATTTCAATGTGATATCTAGAAACTTCGACGATTCCAAATCAAAAACACATAAAATCTGGTTTTACAACCAATCGGCATCACCGTGAGACTTGCGCTATCTCTAGAATATCTTATCGTGTGCTATGACTTCCCATGGTCACAGTTAAGTTGTAAAATAGTATGTTAACTTATGCGTATTTCACGCGTGCCTATAACGAATGATACGTATATCACTTGTATATTTTATAAATTATACAATACAATACAATACAATACAACTTTATTATACACAAAACATTATAAAAATACATACAAAAATTAAAAACAGAAGAGAAAGAAGGTAACAAAACAAAAAATACAACATAGAAACAACAAATAAACGGTGTACAATTATGCGTATTTCTCGCGTGCCTTTAACAAATGTTGCGTATTTCACGCGTGCCTTTAACAAATGTTGCGTATTTCACGCGTGCCTTCAACAAATGTTGCGTATTTCACGCGTGCTTTTAACAAATGTTGCGTTTTTCACGCGTGTCTTTAACATATGTTGCGTATTTTACGCGTGATTTTAACAAATACTGTTCAATGTATTAAGTTTTAGTTTGAAAAATAATTTCAATATACCAGGTATAAGGATTTGACTCGGGCAGACTGAAAAAAGGGAATAGATATTTCCTTTAAGAGAGATATCTATTTCTCTCGTGGTTCAAAAGTGTTGGCGTCCTATGTTCATTATTAAATTATCTTTACAATAACAGCGTACATTTTTGGTGTAAATATGTTATCTTTCTGTTTGCCAGCACTGTGGTTGAGCAAACATTTCTTATCAAATAACAATGACAATAGTATTTGACGTTAATAATTCGAGGCGACGTATTACAATGCTGACTAATTGCTAGTATAGATAATTCTCTGTGAACCCGACCTAGTTTTTTATCGACCGAGACGAAAGTTATTAGCACTCAATGACATCGGTGTGCGGGTCCGACGAGTTTCTAGGACGCTTGCGCTTGCGACTTAGATGTAGGTTTAAGAGGTCTCTTTATCAACCCCTGCTTATGATCATAACTACGTAGATATTCTTTCCAGCGATGAAAAGGAGGTACTTCTTTGGTGTAGTTTTTCGCTTGATATTTCTTCGGCAATAAGCACATTTAGAAAAGACGTGCGTACCGTGGAATTCGAACCCAGAACCTCCACATTGGAAGCAAGACGGTCTCCTAACTAGGCTACCGAAACTTATACCCCATATTGTGTTTAACCCAGGGTAGAAGAATAATAGTATAGATATTATTTAGTTTTCTCAAATAAAACACGTTTTTTCTTACTATAAACACTTCAGTATCGAAAGTAAACACGAGGTAACGATACTCGGGGGGCTCAATGAGTTTTGTGTCAAGTTCTTCGGCCCTCCAGGAAGTAAGTACAACGCTTTTATGATTGTGGATGTTGATGGCTCAGTGGTAGCGTTTCGGGATTCAACGCTACAAGGTGTGAGTTCATTAGAGTATGCTTGATATGTGATTAAAAAGTTATGTTTTATTTCAGCCACGACTTTTTTACATTATCCTTCAGCAGTTTTTTTTTAAATGTAAATAATGTGACGATCGAGAATATCTCTTGATGGTAAGGGAGAACGCATGTCAATGACCATTACAGCGAACTTTGAATAACAAAGTCCAGGGCATCGCTGCTTTGGCGCTCATTACTTTGAGACTTTCGATGGTTAGTCTCAACAGCCTTGTAATTTCGCTAGCTACAGTACTCTTCAAAGCGGGACACAGTACTGTTTACGAACTAATGCTTGGAAGACACTTATGCTTGCTCAGGTAGAATATCTGGTACTGCGTTGGTATTTACCTAGACGACCTTCTGTTAAGATCTACCACCTAGTAAATATCAATTTGTTTTTATTTAATTAAAATTGAGAACACATAAATGATCCCATTTAATAGATTAAGCTTGTTTAATTATGTATAATGAATATATGTCATGTAATATCTTTAATTCAGGCATAAAAATAATCCCATATAAAATTCAGTTACGTAATTATTATTTTTTAATTACGTCACGGATTAAAATTTTCTTCCATGTATTTTTTTTTCTTCTTTATCAGCCGTTATTCAAATGTATTAACCCATTCCAGAACATTTGCTGTTTTTCTCAAATATTTTACTAATAAATAATTGTGGTCTTTTTTTTATAGCTGACAGGCTTGGTAATTGACCGCAGATTATCTGTGAAGGTCTGGTCTAAGATGGTAAATTCCTTGCCTGGAATAGAAACTGGCAGTCACGTGAGCCTGCCGGAACACACCTCTGTGCTTGGGGCAGATTTTCAATTCTTGTGTGGTAATCCAGCAGAGTACTAAAAAGTTTCCTACCATGCTATGGTTTCCTCGCGATGTTTTTCTTTAATTGAAGATTACATTTTTTGTTGGGATTTGAACCAATATCCGTCGGTGCACAATCCGACCGCGCTAACTACTAAGCTATCATCGATATTCTTTTTATATTTATATCATATTTCAAAACTCAAACATGTCAATGTACGTTCCCCTTTTGTAAGTTTCGCCACGCACACTAAAAAGTAACTTTGTTCGTTCCAGCCCCTTACGAAGGCGGCGTGTGGCGCGTTCGAGTGCACTTGCCCGACCACTATCCCTTCAAATCTCCTTCTATTGGCTTCATGAACAAAGTTTACCATCCTAATATAGACGAGGTCTCTGGGACCGTCTGCCTAGACGTTATCAATCAAGCATGGACAGCGCTTTATGGTGAGTTCTTTTAAAGTATCTAAGTTGTCTAAAACTACGCAGAGGGACGATCTAAAGTTTTTTTTAAATGTAAAAGTAATAAGACGAACGAGACGCTCTCCTGATGGTTAGATATAACGCATGTCCATTGCAGCAAAACTTTGAGTAGTAAAACAAAGTCCAGGGCATCGCTGCTTTGACGCTAATTACTTTGAGACATTGGAAGGTTAGTCCGCAGAGCTCTGTAATTTCGTTAGCTGCAGTACCGTTCAAACCGAAGTAATGTTTACACACTACTGCTTGGTGACAGAATATTTGGTACCTACCTAAGCGACCGGCTAAGAAAATCTACCACCAAACATAACTTGTCATATCTTGCATATCAGATATAAAATTAAAAATTTGCGCTTTTTAAAAAGTATCAATTTCATATACTGTCTTTTATGTTCCGTCTCGAAGCCGGAAGAGATCGCTTTTAGCGATAAGGTCACTTGTGGCACTAGCTCTAAGGTTCTTGCTTGTGTACACAAAGGGTTTCTATCTATCTATATATTTATTTTAATTCTAAATAGGTTCGCGTTTAACTCTGCCTAATGTTAAGTGCGGCTTAAGATAGACGCTATTCGTGAGAATTCTACCGCGTTAAAAATAAAACCTCTGCGTAGAGGACCTCCTGCTAAAGAGATCTACCATCGACAATACTCCACTTCTTTTTTCTTCTTATTCCTAAGAATTGGCGTCGCACTTTTTGTGCATTTGCCAAGTGTCAAGTTTTCATGATCCACTTCTGTCGCTATGATTTGATGACGTTGATTGCTTCCTGCAGACCTGTCAAACATCTTCGAGTCGTTCCTGCCGCAGCTGCTAACATACCCCAACCCCATCGACCCGCTGAACGGAGACGCCGCCGCCATGTACCTGCATAAACCAGAAGAGTACAAAAAGAAAGTCTCAGGTAAGCGCCGGCTACTCTCCATCACAAAGAAGAAAGAAAGAAACATTTATTTTGATACACATTTCTTTGAACATCGTGAGGAAACCATTCCTCTCGATGTTTTTCTTCACCGACAACCCAAGCTTATTGTTGGTCTTCGAACCCACGCCTTTCGACGTGTGAAGCGACCGTACTGACCACAGCTATCATCGATGATATAGATATTTGCACCATCCGGTTTTTTGATGATGCACTGGTCCCAGTCTGGATCTTACTTTTAGAACGTCTGCTTGTCTGTTTGGTCTTTCTATTTTTTAAGATAAATATAATAATTTCAACAACCTTTTTGGCTCATTTAGGGCGTGGGTTCAAATACCACTCGTAACAAACATTTTTGTGGTATAAAACGAATGTTTATTCAATGTCTTAGTGCTCTGTAAAAAAGTATTTAAGTATTCTTATATTCTATCAGTCATCTGATTTCCATAATAACATCTTCGAATCACTTTGCTTAATTTGGGGTGAGATAAAAAATGCAATCGTCGACAGAGAACATTCATTTTTGTGGTATAAAACAAATGTTTGTTCTATATCTTAGTGCTCTGTTAAAAGTATTGAAGTATTCTTATATAATAAATACATGAACAAAACAACGAACAAAAAAAAACCTTATTATTTTTACACACTAAGTATGTATTATTTTAATTAGTTTTTTTTTTTAAATTTGTTAGTGTTACAACGTCTCCCATCTGCTCTTTATTTTATATCGTTTTTCCATTATTGGTTGCCTGGAAGAGATCGCTCTTAGCGATAAGGTCGCCACTTGTGACACTAGCTCATTAGATTATTTTCTTTTCTGTACTCTTTTTTTTCGGTGTGCACACAGCACAATAAAGAGTTACTATCTGTCTATCTAATATCAGTAATCAGATTTTTTTTATTTGTTTTTATTTATTAGGCTTCGCAATAACAACTGCAATACATAAAACACCAACTAATTAAAACTTAAAGAATACTAAATGTGTTGCTTATATAAGGAAGCATAACATGCAATTATTACATTCAGGATAATCAATTAAATTAAATAACAACAACGAATATAACAAAAAAAAAACAAATTACATTTAAAATTAAAACAATAAATCTATAATAAAAATCATAACTAACACCATAATCATAATCAAAATTAAAAACAAAAATAAAATTATTATAAATTAAAATATTAAAAATTAACCGATTTAAGAATTCAGCTTGCTACCAACACCGGCCAAGATCACACTTAAATAATAACATCTTCCAATCACTGCTTAGTTTGGGGTCAGATAAATAATATCACACATCACATATCATCAGCCATAGGTCGTCCACTGCTGGACATAAGGCTCCTCCTGGGGGGTTTTGCCAATACTCGCCACGCTTGGCAGGCGGGTTGGCGAGCGCAGTGAGGTATGATTGTTCAAGGAAGACGCTGCTGCCCATCTTCCGGATTACATCCCTTAGCCGACTCTTACGGCAACCACAGGTAGAGAGGGTGAGGTGCTATTCTTACGCCGGCACCATCATGGCCACATTAAAATAATATAATTAAATGCAATCATCGACAGATTACGTGCGACGATTCGCGACGGAAGAGGCCCTGCTAGAGAAGGACGCCATCACGGGGGTCGGTGGCGCTGCGGCCGCGTCCTCGGGCTCCAAGCCCTCCCTCGGCACGGGCTCTGACACAGAGAGCTCTATGAGCGATTTCAGCGACGACGAGGCACAGGACATGGAGTTATAACATCAGGTTAGCGATACTTGGAGAAGTTGTGTTTCCCCTTGCAGATGGAGTTTTTACAAGCTTTTGCACTTTAACTTGCAATATGTATGTTTGTGTATGGAATCTTGCAAGTTAAATTTGATCCACTTCCCGATGTCCGTTTGGACTCAAATTTGGTGTACTTATGTATCTTAAGTGACAATACAATTATATGGTACCATAGAGTTGGTTTGATGATGGAGACGGAAAATGAGCATAGGAACTTTTGAACTAAACGAGTTAAACCCACCGAGTTTGGGCTCGATTGATTCGTCTTGAGGAGCAATCTCAAAAAACTTATCTACTAAAAAGTTATACAATAAATAAATAAAAAAAAAAAAAAATACAAGCTTTCATCTGGGACAATAAACTAAAAATTTTAAAATGAATTCTTGCAAGTATTGGGTATATAATACATGGTACAATACCTGGGTTCAAACCCCAACAATGAGCTTGAACTGCCGGTGCCCTCAAGTTGAAAATCTACCGGCAAGCATCTAACGGTGTGTTCCGGCAGCCTCACTTGAGAGCCAGTTCCATCCCAGGCTAGGTGTGCTTTACCACCTTCGACCACACCATCGCTTAACATCAGGTGAGTTGTGGTCAAACACCCAGCTTGCCAGCCAAAAAAAAAGTTTACATTTAAATTTATCTCATTTCCAGGTGGACGCCTCGCTTAGTCCTGCCGTGAGTGCTTGATTCGCTTCGAGGTCTCATGTTGGACAGTCGCACACGCATGCATACTAACACGCTAAGTCAGATTGTTTCTATTAATGCTCATACGCGGATCGTCTAAAAGTATACTCTACTCGGAGATAACCCTTAAGTTAACCTGACAAGTTTTGCTAGATATTGTCCTATGGCATCTCTATACATACCACATTACGTGAATTTTCTTAAAAACTTCAATAATCAACTGTAGATAAAGTTCCCTATGACTGTCTCAAAGTTAAAACTTATCTACAGTTTTATTTGTAGATGTTAATTGATCGACACGTTTTACGACTGAATCAATAATCTAGGAGATGTGTTCTGTGCTCCGGTGTACTTGAATAATCCGGATAATTTATAAAAGCGTGTGGTAAACTTGTATGTTGGCGCGTCTTCATAATTTGTTCGGATTATACGGTCTTAAGGTGTCTAGTGTGGTGAAATGTGAGCTTTATGTTGTGTCACTTGCAGCGGATTTTTAAATGCCAAACTTCGAAATTAGTTTGCGATGTGTTTTCTTGCGTCAATTTCTCTTTTGATACGAGGGCTAGTTGGACAGGTGTGTGTTAAAAACCGCGTAATATGAGGTATTCAATTTGCCCTATAATCAGTCTACAGAACAGATGATTAATGATCGTATGAATGGTTTACGAAGTAATTTGTAACAAGTCACTTTTAAAATTTCAAAGGTTAAATGACGCGTGAAATGGCAATGGGTTCAAAGTTTATCATTTGAAATTTAGCTGTTTCAAGACATACCGCTCATAATTTATTCGTATGCTTTGAGCTGATCCGTTGTTCAGTTGACTTAATTTGACATTGATATTTCACAGTAAATTTGACATTTTAAATGTCATCGATTCTTTGCACATCACTATTTTATATCGGTAATCGACATCGAAGCGTGTGCTGGACCATCACTGCCACTAATTGTTACGCATAAACGATTTCGCCAATATTTTTGTCGGAATACGATAAAAAAAAGGAAATCACCGCTTTTTTGAAAAATTTGAGAATTATCGTGAAATTAAATATCACAATTTTCACCATTAATTTAAAGTGCATTGTCCAACGTTAGACGAGTGAGTAATCGCAATGCCAGAGCCGTGTTTGCTGTCCGAATAAAAATAAAATCTATTAAATTTATGGACCATGTATTGCCAATATTAGAAATAAAAACTGCTCATTAAGGCGGCAACATGAGAACATGCTTTAGGGAGGTGAAAAACTTTGAAATTCGTGTTTTAAAATTTTTAGGGTGTCATTTTTGAAGGTGCGTAGCGGGTAGCGTTTTTGTGAGCGTACTATTTTTCCAATCTACTTTTTACTAAACAATGTTATACATTACAAACTTTATGCAATGTACAAAATATATCGTGTATCCTATAAGATTATTTTCAAAATAATTCCACTTACTTTTGAGACATGAAATTTTAATTTTCTAACTTAACTCAAAAAATATCTTTTGTACGCTTCACGCTGCGCTTTCCGCTCCGCCGTTCCAAATCCGCATCATTAGTCGTCGGTGTGTTATGAAAGTTTTAATGGTTAAAGCTAGGAGTGTCTTCGGCTTGTCTATGTGTGTCTACGCTTAAGATTACTGAGCGGTGGTTTTATTTTATTGGATATCAAAAAAGAGACTGCGGCAATTTAACGGCTCTCAAGTTGAGATAATGATGAGAGCTCATATGTCATTAATTTCAAACTTTTCAAGTGTCATTCATTTCTGATCAAATGACAACAAAGTATTGGAATGTTAAACCTATGTCATGAGAGGTAGAGCAGAATTTCGATTGGCAACCTACAACACTAAATTCGATAATAAGGGATGTATTTTCGAAGTTTACTATTAGAATCTCTTTTATGACGTAGAAAACCATACATGAAATAAGATCTTAAGTGCGAAAACAAGCTTCTTTCTAATTTCTTTATAAATAAAATCTTTTACTAAATCTCAGGCCTTCCTTATCTTAAAATATAATGTGGCGCTAAAACGCCATCTAGTAAAGCTGACGGAAAGATGACTTTCATTGCTAAGGTTCCTTCAAGGCACTATAGCATCTCTGTCTGTCCCTGTGCTGTCGTTGCTGATAGCTATACTTTGTCTTGTGCTATTCAAATACATACCTTATGAACAGAAATAGTAAGCTACTACTCTATCGTGAATTCATGACTCGATCGTTTTCATGCAATATTCGACGCTAAAACGCCTTGTCGTTGATACGCTTTTTGTACGATGAAGTCTTAAATGTATTACGACTTTATGTCGATGCACTAAACATTATATTCACGCGTCGGCTCTGATTGTTAGCATACCTATATCCAATAAAATAAAATTACCGCAACATAGCAGCAATACGATAGGGATAAAAGTGTTCACTATTCGGTGTTTATATTGAATAGAGATAGATCGGCTTCGACGATTCTTTAGATATCATTCGGTCGGTGCGTGTGGTGCAATATCATACTCTATGTAACATATACAAGGTGTAAAGTTAAACATTCGACATACTTTTAGAGGTTATCATAGTACGAATCGGATTTTGAAAATGTTAGAAATATAAATTTGATATTATTCCTAACTAGCGACCCGCCCAAGCCACGACGGTTGCAAGATTTTCTTTACAATAATATCCATGTATTATACATATAAACCTTCCTCTTGAATCACTGTCTATTGATGACGGCATTAAAATTTGTTGCGTAGTTTAAAAGATCTAAACATACAGACGGCGGGAAGCGACTTTGTTTTATACAATGTAGAGATTTGTATAGCGTATACAATTTCAAACAAAATTTGTATGTCATGATTAGTTGGCAATCAGATGTGAAGAGTCAGTTAATCGGTACTATTTGTTTTAGCCCGAGGTTCATGTTTATCCTAAGTTTCGTAAAAAAATGTGTTCTATAAAATTGTTGGTCCATTAATATAATTTTTACTTTTCTTTTTTTTTTTTTTTTATCCTCTTATATGTTACTCGTTTGATTTAACACTGTGTATAAAATTAATAATAATCTATAATTGCCCTAACCGCAACGACCGACAGAACTAAAATTAACTTTTAAATTAGAATTACGCGCTAACATAACATAAACAGTAAATTAGAAATATCAATTCGATTGAATGTTATAAAGTTAGTGTTATTTTTTGGGGTAATTTGATTGTTAATGAGAGTATAGCCTTGAAGCTTACGAGCGAGCGCGGACTTTACGTGTTTAGGTATAATATAGACAAAAATACATTGGTATATAAATAAAACATTTAAAAAAGTACGCTCTCTGAAACGATAGCAACTATTTGCTCATAATTATTGTTACGATATAAATTTGTTTAAAATATGCGAAAAGATTTATGCTATATATATTTTTTATTACCAACTCTAGTTTAAAAAAGTCAAATACAAATAACTGCTATAAAACATTTCTTTATATACCTTTTTATATAATTGCAGGCATCAAAAAATGCGTGCAAAATTTAAAAAAATACATCAGCTGTTCGTTTTTGGGATCGTTACCTATACACCCGGTATATTTTACATCAAATGTACACACAATACTTGTAAACTTAAACACGTGCAAGAATCAAGGGCGCTCGTAAACTTCAAGATTTATAACAATACCTTTATTACCATAGACAATTAAAAAAATCAATGACTCGCAGGATTTGAAGCGGATACGTGTAAATTTTGCTATTGCAATGATTGATATCACCTACCCAGACGCCAAACACAAAAATACAAACGAACGTTACATTGCATGCACAAAAAATGTAAAAGCCAGACAAAGAGACGATCGAGCAATTACGTGGGTGTTAATTTAGATCGTTTGAAAATTCGAAAATTACACATGTCAAAAAAAAGGTCGATGAATTTTTAAATTGTCTATAACAGTAAAAGTGTGATGCGAAGTATGTTAAGACGTCGATAAAAAATACTTTAGCAATATTATTAAAATCATGGCAGGGCGAAACGGCAAAGCGATCGAGCGAGATAGCATTTTGTAAATATTCTAATTAAATCTGTCCCCATAGAATAAATCCAATTTAAATCTAATAAATCGAGTCCGGTATCGGACTAAAGTCATCACTTTATTATCTCATAGGTATTTAATGTTTTTTTTTTACTATAGTTTTTATTTTTAAACAAAATGTGTCATGATGTGTTTTGTCAATCTCCCTCTGTGACGTTACCGCTAAATGTAGTTTATGTTAATTATCCAAATTTAATAAAAATTATGCAAGAAAAAAACTTTATATCAATTGCGCATAGCCAAAACAGGAAAAATTACGAATTTTTTGATTACTAGGTGCAGAAATCCTAAAGTATTGAAGTCAAAAATTTATTTTGTTATAAAAAAGCATTTAGCACTAGCAAGCATTGGCTTTTCAGTGACATTATTACAATTTTTGACATGCGTACCACAGGCAAAATGTAGACCAAATTTTGATGGTCCATTTATATTTTTCTGTTGGTAACACTGAAACGCAATGAAATTGTCATTGATTCTAATTTTGAAAACGAAAGCGAATTTTTGTATCTCGATCTGTGATTTGCTTTCTTCCCTTAAGCGTTGTGGCGTGAAACCAAAAGACGAAAAGTCGTGGTGGCAAAAAAAAATAAAAAATGACAACGATTAAACGTTTTCGATTAATGTTTGCCATTTTAAATGATACCGTATGTTATAAATTGATTGAATGCAGATGAACAAATCTGGTGCGAAGAGAAAGAGATAGAAATACATTTCTCTTGCGTTTCTGATGCTTGAGCCGTACAGAATCCGCTCATCTGTGAATACATTTAGAATTTATTCATTTTTTTCGCCACCGCCGCTACTAACCGCGTGTTTTATGAGAAAATAAATTGTCAATTTTTGTCATTAAGAGGTTGAGATAATTAAGATTGAATCATCTTGTACTTAGTGTAATTGCTCTGTTTACTGCTTTTTAGATTTTATTTAGCACAATCATTTCTATGCTTCCACACCGCCTTTGGCAAAAATTATGTTTAAACTATTTTTAGCTGCTCACAATGCAGAATGAAAGTCATCTTTATTATTTGCCAGTTAGAGTTGAAAGAGACTGGACGGAAGGCGGTGTATAAAGCCTTATTTTAATTCAGTGTCTACACCAAATATGCGGTATTTTTTTTTTACGTTCGACGCTACCACTCTACTTGTGCTGTATCCGCCAATAACGTTGTTTAAGGCTCATTTTGTGATGTTCTTTTTACTTTAGAAACGGAATACCATTTACAACAAATACACTGAAATTTGTTAATATCACATAAACGTATTACTGTTTTTTTTTTGCGAATTGTCTCTCAACTTTTGATTAATATTTTGGGTTGTATAATACTGCAAAGGTTTTTTTAACTTAATGTTTTTCCATATTTTTTTCAAAACAGCAATCAATTTGTTACTGTGTATTTTTTTTTAAATCTCTGTACTTGTGAAATGGATTGCAACAATTTCGGTGTTGCCAAATTTAATTTTGAAAATCATACAACAAACTCTATTATATTAATAATAAGGCAGTTCCTGTGACACTAAAACAATAAAAACATTTAAGTATCCATGTAAAATAAGTGTCATTAGAATTTGCTGAACAGTTTCCAATAAAAAAATAACTAAGAAATTTATGTGATGATTGTTGGAATTAAATTTATTTTTAATTTCCAAGTACCTAATGCTTATGCCATTATAATTCTATGCTCACGAAAGAATATAATGTTAAAAGTTTATTTTATTACATGAAAATATTTTTCAGCACATATCAGTGAATATATTAAAATATTTACAAAATATTCATAGTTTGTCATCACATTGAATAGACTCGTTCTTTTTGCAGTTGAGAGTGAAACTTAATCCAATAAAGGATGAGTGAAATAAGTGAAAAAGAACATTTCAAAAGTGCACTCCGATCTCTAATAATGACCCATTGCGAACTAAAAGTCTTGCAATAGTCTCTTACGGTAAGTCTAGGTTTAAAAATAGTTATAAAACGAGAGTATATTAATATAGAAATATGATATCTTCGAAATGATAATTGATAACTCAAGCCATAATAATATATTTTGGTATAAGAAGAAACATAAATTCTAGTTTAATTTTTCTTGTAAGTTGGGTTGACAAATTTTGGAATGTTTTTTCAGATATATTTTTTATTTTGAGATGTCCACCCGACTTTTGTATACCTCATACATGAGGCCTTTAACACTAATAGATGTTATTGCTATGAAAATAAAATCGACTTTAGACTAGCATTTACCTATCCAGCAGTCATCTACGCTGGAGTGTTAATAAAGCCGTATTTGTATTGGCAAAATTATTGTTTTGAATCATTATGGCAAATATTTTTTATCGTATCCTATTTTAAACTTTGACGACGAAATATGATTTATTTTTGCTTGTTAAACCAAACAAAATCCTTATTAATATTGTAATAAGAATCAAGAAAAATAGCATGTTATAAACAATATGTTTATGTGCAATATTTCTTAACAAAATGTAATGTTTTAACGTCTAATTAGAAACCTTTGCTCGGAGAACAATCGTGACGTCATTACATATATATAAAACTGGTAACATTAAAAGAAGTAGTAAAAACTCGACAGAAAAAAGGCCTGTATAACAGAAATGTAGTCTATGTCATAGAGTTAAAGATCGATTTTCAACTCTCCAATGCCTCCTTGTATTAGGGAAAGAACAATAGATAGTTTTATCTTCTGTAAATATTACTTCCCTCTGGGTAGTGGTTCCTATTTAGTTGGCCCAATCTAAAAAAACGTTATATGTATTTTTAATCTTACACAATTTACTTTTGTTTGTACTGCTAAGAGAGGAAGCCAAGCCAAATTAGAATAAGAACATCAGGCCACAGAAAATGAATTTTATACTGACTATATCCAATATTTATGAGTCTATGGTCGGTTGTTTTGATTTAGTCTTTGGTCAGATGACATTGACATTACGTCACGATTGTTCCCAGAAATTAAAAAAAAACCTGTAAGTATAATAGTTGTACCTACCAAGATAGTTATGTATAGGCTTCGCCCTATGATTGTGTCGTCGTTATAATGTTTACCTGTAGCAGGATAAAGGTTTATAATTATATATTTTTATTTAATTACATGTAATAAACTTACGTTATTTTTAAACTAATTTGTGTTTTATTGAGACTGGGTTAGATATTTTTTTATGGTAGGAGGAAAGGGAGGCCTTTGCCCAGCAGTGGGACAATAGAGGCTGAAAAAAAGGTGTTTTATCTCAGTGTCGGTGTGGTTAAATGTGGTAAACACATGTAGCCTGGAATGGGAACCGGCTCTCAAGTGAGGTCGCTGTTAAGTGCTTGGCGGCAGATTTTCAACTTAAAGGTGGTAGCTAGCCAGTGAAATAGCTTGCCATAGACGAGCCCTGTATCAACATTTGTCGGGGGCCCTTCTACCCGACTTTCATTTCATAGCTCCACGTGAGGTATGTAAGTATATTATTGTTTTGTCCCCTGTGCTTCAGGGGCCCCGTATAATTGATACGGCGGTTGCTACGCCCCTGTAGCTAGCCATCTGAGTACTGGGAAGTACTCATACGCAATGTGGCCGAAACTATAGTATCCGATATAATTAAACTTGAGTAATCACGCATAAGTAAAAAAAAAAAATTGCCTTGGTTTATAATATAAATAAAGTAAACCAGATCGCAGTTACTGATACTTTTTTTACTACAATTTCAAACAATAAGACTGGTACGTGTCCTGCAGAAACGTGAGGACGCTGGCTTTAAATATTTATTCCTAATCCTCATCAATCCTCAGCCTTTCCGAATCAGGCGTTTTTATAAACTGTCCCACATCTGGGCGTGGGCCTCTTTTCATTGTGAGAAGGGTAAGGCCATAGTTCACCACGCTGGCCAACTGCGGATTGGCAGAGATCACACATCTTGCAAGACCTTTTCAGGGTTCCGTACCTCAAAAGGAAAAAACAAAACCCTTAAGGATCACTTTGTTGTCCGTCTGTCAAGACCCTTTTTCTCAAGAAAGCGCGGAGGTATCAAGCTGAAATTCAAATCAATAGGTACTCAGGTCTATTGTCCCTTGGAGCTGTGACAAAATCAAACTTCTAAGCCAACGCAATCAAAAGATACAGCCGTTTATGCTGCTAATTTTCGACACTCGCAAGGGAATCAAAACCTACAGGGTACTTCCCGTGAACTCAGAATCTTGAAATTTGGTACGAAGCTACATCTTATAGCACAGATAAAAGAAAAGTTTCGAAAAGAATGTTACCATAAAAAAAATACAGAACTTTTACTTATATACCTACAGTTTTGTAAGGAACTCTAGGTGCGCGAGTCCGACTCGCACTTGGCCGGTTTTTTTAAGTACTCTAGGAAATGTAGGTTTTCTTATGTTGTATTGCTTCACCGTTTTGAAGTCTGTGACATTACGTTCACAACTTAGAAAAGACAGAGGTACGTGTCGTAGGATTCGAACCTTGGGGATTCAGATTGGAAGCAAGATGGTCTTCTAAATAGGCTGCTAAACTTTAGGTTAGCTTACTGATGCTTAAATTAACAAGCGTCACGTAATTTATCTCTTCCCTCCGGACCGCTGAGCTACTCAGACGTATTAGCGAAGACTTCTTGTCAGCTTAAATTATAAAATAAACACAGTTTACTTCAATAAATCTGATCAACAATAATAGGAGCGCATATGCAGCGAAGAGATCGACTACCTATCGACGCATCGGACGGTGAATGAGTGAGTCATACCTAGCTAATGAGCGCGAGTGCACACGATACGCGACTGTCTTTTATCCTGCTCACGCAAAAGCGTCATAGTAAAGTGGCCGTGCTTACTCCTCGCGCCTTATAATCGCCTAGTACTGCAGCGGCGGAATATCGGCGCGCTTTGTTTTACTTTATTTACTTGACCGGCTAACAAACAAAATACTGCGTTGCATTGTGGTTCAACTAATAAAATGGAAAACGGTATGGAGATCTTGCTCGGATCCTGACATAAGTCAGACGAATTACCTGGATAAAACACCTACAGGCTTTGCTATTACACGATTTAAGAGGCGGAGGCATGATGAATGTCCATCAGAATTTAATAATTTTAAAGAAGAGCCATGATTCTCAGTTTGGAACAAAAACAACAAAACCAAAATAAAATTCTGAAAGATATTCAGCTGGGAAATCACAATATACAATCTTCTATAACTCTTCTAACATCACAAAATGAAGAGTTTAAAAAGAAGATACGCGAATTAGAGAATATTGTACAGGAAGACAAAAAGCATATAGTGTTGTTGGAAGATAAGATTGAAGATCTGCAGATAGGGAGTCGCAAGGCAAATTTAAAGCTGAAAAATGTCCCAAAAAAGTTGTCCGAAACAAAAGAGGACCTATTGGATATGGTTATTTGTTTGTCGGAATGTGTGGGCGGAAACCTGAATAAAACCGATATAAAAGACATCTATCGAGTACGAGAAAAGAAACCAGATGTAAAAAATACCTCAATTGTTGTGGAAGATGTTTCCACACTTCTAAAAACTAATATATTGAAGATGTGTAAAATCATTAATACCAAACACAAGACGAAACTGCGGGCACTGCATTTAGGCCTGCGAACATCTGAGGACACTCCCATTTATGTTTCGGAACAACTGACGGCAAAGGGCTCTCGATTGCATTTTCTGGCTCGTGATTTGGCTAAATCTAAGAAATATAAGTTTTGCTGGACTGCTTATGGTAAAGTTTAGTTAAGGAAGGATGAAGGCTCGCCCATTATTGCTATAAAATCCCAAATACAAATTCAACAACTGCTACAGGAACAATGACTAGATTTCGTTGAAATTCTAAAGACAGTATTGTTATTACTACTTTTTAGTTACTTTATGTCAACAATTTAGTTTATATTACTTAATCTTAGTTATTTGCTTACATATTTACACACTACCTACACTACATTATACAAATACTTACTTTTACACAGTACTTACACTACATTATACAAATACTTACTTTTACACATTACCTACACTACATTACACAAATATTTACTTTATCACATTACAAAACCGCACTTAAACACAATCCAGAACAGCTATAAATCTCCAGTAAATTATACTTTTATATTTATTACAAAATTTAACTCATCTCCATATCTCAGGTTATCTAGCCAATGCAAAGTAAACTTAATATATAATGTAACATTGAAGATCTCAGCCGGAAAATATTTGTCACAAGAAATGATCTCAAAGTTTTTTGCCAAAATATCAGAAGTGTTTATAGCAATATGGAAGATTTAATGATAACTTTAAGTGCTACAAACATTGATCCAGATATCATTATTTTGACTGAATGTAGAATAAATCCAGATAAATCCTTTCCTCATATAGCAAACTATACATCATTTGCTACAACCCATCATATAAATCAAAATGATGGACTTGTGGCGTATGTAAAAAATTACAAAAAAAAACTACAAATATTAAAGAAGTGAAATTAAACCATGCCTCATATTTGCAAATTGATTTCTACAACTGTTCTATATTTGGTATATACCGTTCTCCCTCGCATATTAATGCTGATCCTTTCATTAACTCGCTAAACTTACACTTAGATTCTTTAAAATCACATAAAAATATAATAATAACAGGAGATATCAATGTTAACTTAATATCAAAAGAATCTGAACAAAACTATGAAAGGTCAAATAGATTAAGTTACTTAAATATGTTATGTATGCACAGCATAATGCCAGGACATATACTACCAAGAAGAGAAAATAACTGTTTAGATCACGTTATGATGAAGATCGAGAAACATACGATGTCTGCTAAGATTGCTGTTTTAAACACAACTGTTAACGATCACTCCATGATATTCTTAAACCTATCTGGTCAAGCTTTTTCTAACAAATGCAACAAAATAAAGACGGCGACTGACTATAATGCAGCCGTTATAAGTTTATCAAAGAAAAACCTCGCTGATCTATTGTATTGTAACGACCCTAATTCTTTGTTGGAATAATTAATACATAAAATCACTGAATCTTTGCAAGAAAACACTAATACAATACAAATACCTAAAAATAAACGTACTATAAAACCATGGATATCTCCTGGTATTTTACGATGCATTAAAAATAGAAACAAATTACAAAAGAAAGCACAATTAGACTCTCATAATGAAATCTTAAAAATTACGTATAAAAGGTACAGATATTTTTGTAATAATTTGATTAAAAAACTGAAAAGAAACTACGAACGAACACAATTAGCTAAATCTTCCAAAAATTCAAAAACACTTTGGAAAAATATTAGATCAATAACACATTTAAATAAATCAAAAGCTGATAATACAAAACTACTGAAGATCAAATCGTGTCCAATTGAATCTGTTAATTATGTAAACCAGTATTTTGCAAATATTGGAAAAAATCTGGCGGAAGATATATTGAAAAATCATTCCTTATCAAATGAAAGTTCACAAGACGTTCCTAGTACTCAACCTAATTCATTTGTTTTATTAGAAACTGACCCGGATAACATCCCAACCTGTTTCCTTAAACTGGCGAAATATGAAATAGTGCCTCAATGAAATAGTACTCAAGGAATCTTTCCCCTGATGTTGAAAAAATCAATTATTACTCCCGTTCACAAGAGTGGTGACATGGACGATGAGAATAATTATAGACCCATATCGGTATTACCTAGTATTTCAAAAATACTAGAAAAGATAATAAACATTGGGCTAACTAAATATCTGGAAAAATACAATTTATTATCTAACTCACAATACGGTTTCCAGAGTGGTAAATCCACAGAGGATGCCGTAACAGCTTTGACTTCTTTTATTGTAGACCAGGTGGATCAGGGTCAAAAATGTGTGGCTGTTTATATAGACCTTAAGAAGGCGTTCGACACAGTCCATGTCCCCATTCTTCTGCAAAAATTAAACAACATTGGGATCCGAAGCGTACCCTTGGCTCTTTTTGAAGACTATCTAAGTGATAGAAAGCAAAAAGTCAAAATCGGTGAATATGTAAGTGAGGACACAGATATCACCTGCGGCGTCCCACAGGGAAGTGTCTTAGGACCTACCCTGTTTTTAATATATATAAACAACTTATGCAACCTTAAACTTACCAATGCAAAAATATTCTCATATGGTGATGATACCGCTGTGGTTTTTTCAAATTCTACTTGGAACAGAGTATGCGTACAAACTGAACAGGGTCTTGCTAGTATTGCTCAGTGGCTTAGAATAAATTTACTTCCAATACATGCTCTTAAAACTAATTATATGTGTTATACTATATACAATAGAACTCAGCCTGATATTGATTTTTGTCTTAAACTTCATAATTCTGATACCATTCATAGTACTGATTGCAATGACACTATCCTTAATAAAGTAACCTCGGTTAAGTATTTGGGAGTTCAGATAGACCAGAGGTTATCTTGGTTTCCACAAATTGACGTCGTTAGCACAAGGATAAGAAAATTAATATGGATTTTTAAAACATTACGATATGTAGCCTCACCAACATTACTTAATAAAATATACATAGCCCTAGCACAATCTATTTTAACCTATTGCTTACCAGTCAGGGGTGGAGCCGCAAAAACTAAATTTATAAAGATTGAAAGAGCACAACGAATTTTAATAAAGGTTATGTACTTCAAACCTTACAGATATTCTACTAGTGAATTATATTCACTAAGCAAGTTGCCAACAGTGAGAAAACTGTATATCACACAATCAGTTTTAAAGGTTCATAAGAAATTGCCCTACGATCATAAAATCCTCAGCAAAAGAAGGAAAGACAAGGCGATTGTAGTACCAACAACTAAAACTTCATATGCTAGCAATCAGTTCGCAAACAAGTCAGCGCGTTTATATAATGTTATAAATAGAATTTTAGATATTTATCCACGGAAGTATCATGACTGCAAAAAGCTGTTAACTAGTTGGATTCTTTTAAAAACATATGAGGAAACAGAAATACTGCTAGAAAAACAAACATGATGTACCTTATCTACCTATATTATAAATCTACACACACAAACACACTCAAAAAAAAAAACAGAATATCATTTACTCAGTTTAGGCCGTGGTAAGGCACTTATGAACGTTAAGTAACATGTTTGAATCTACCACCTATCTCACCTCACACATCTACTCACCCACACGCACACACACTCGCTCACAAAAACACACACACACTCACACACACGCACACTCCCACACACACACACACTTATATGTTATGAATAAGTATAATTATTATTTTCTTATACTATTTATTAAATATACATATGTACATAGATATAGAAGAGCATAGTACATAGTACTTTGAGAAATAAAACATTGCTTTGAGACTTGGCTAGCTGCAGTACCCTTCAAACCGGAACACAGTAATGTTTACACACTACTGCTTGGCGGCAGAATATGTACCGCGGTGGTATCTACCAAGACGACTTCCTGTGAAGGAGATCTACCACCAAGTAAAATTGTATTTCAAACGACATTACTTAATTACGCTAAAATCTTAACATGTAGTCGGGTCAATCAATTCAACAAAATAAAACACCAAAATTGATTTATTAACGTAACTCTATTAAAAATAAACGCTTTAACAACAGGCCGTATGTACAAGTCTATCTACATACATTCATACACGACGCCTCGGGCGGTACACAGTTTGAGCGACCTACCAACTCGACACTTGGCCGCTTTCAGCAATTCACTATCCATTGCGTCTGACATGCAATCAAACATCATAACTCACGCTGTCTTTAAAATTAGCTTTAAAACATACTCCAAATCAATAGACATGGCATCGAATGGATAACCATCCCGCTTTTTGAAGTGGATTCAATCTGCGTTTTTTTATTATTGAAAGAGCGACAAACAAGCAGAATGTATGTTTGGTGGTAAGCTCACCGCCGTTTATGAACATCTGCAACATTAGGGATGTTGTCGATTCGTTGCCAAATCAAAGCGCTGTCCTTAAACTAGTTTTAGCGTATGTTTCACGCAAATGACACTGAAAGCGCTCATGTGTGGATATGGCTAAAGACAGGGCTTCACCCATAGAATTGACGGAATTTGGCGATGTTGGAATGAGCCGATGATCACCCTAGGACCACGAATGAACCATAATAGTATCCTTTTTCGAATTTTATACGCTATTATATTATGTATATCCCGGAAAACGTTATTCCTGTAAAATATCGAGTGAAACCGTGCGGCGCTGTTAGTCGGTTATACTATAATTGTGCTGTTCTAGAGTGATCACAAAAATGTCATAAATGCTTACTGGTAGTAAGTAGCGTAAAATGGCGATATAACAAAAAATAATAATAATACGCAACATACAAAACACAAGGGTAAATCAAATCACTGAAGCCAACGACTTTCTACCTCGTAGACACCCAGCACTTTGACAGCTTTGACTTTTTTTAACCTTAACGGCTTGTCAAAGCTGTAATAAAAAAAGAATTAATCAAATTAATTAGTCTTAATCAGATTAATCAGAATCGCCTCGTAGTTCAGATTATTTTCATAGGTTTTTCGGAATCTGTTTGGTTCGATTTTAATGAAACTTGGTCCGTATGAATATTTAAATAGACTATATATAAATCTATGTCAATTTAAAAAAAAAACTCAATTACATTAAATAATTTTGTAAGAAAAATTGTTTTTACAATGACCATATTTTGTGACCTTTTGATCGGACCAATCAACCAATATTATGTAAAAAACGTATTACAAATGAATTCGACACCGCGTCTACAAGATTAAAAGTCGTTGACTAAAACATTTACATACATATATTGTATCATACACACATACAAGTTGTGATAGGTCATTAATTTAGGAATTATCTAACATTGCTACACAACGTTCTGGACTTTGCGATAATATCTTTGGAACAACTTTATATAAAATAGTTAAGGCAATTTGTATATAAATTTTATTATTTAATTAATAACAATAAAATGTAAAATTAATATTATTTTGTATGTAAATTTTAAATTCACAGATTCACATATTTTTTTCTGTCAATATTTCAAGATTTTTGTATTGTAAGTTTTGGTACTAGAATATTAAGTGTTTTTTCGAGAACTTTTCCGATTTTCAGTGTATTTAAGTTGTTGTGTTTATTCCATCGTACTTCCAAACAAAACTAAATTAGACAACACTAAATACGTACATCGTTTTATATTTCAAATCAGTTTAGCGAGTGGTGGAGCATTTAATAACATATTTGTCTTTTCTTTTAATTAAAAGCAAGACACCAACTTTTGCGTGATCTTTCGGCTGCCATGCCTATTTGGTTAGCTCCGCTTTCCGATGTGGGGCTTCGATTCCCATGAAACAGATGCTTATTCTTTGTCTGGGTATTATCTTAAATACTTCTGTACGTGTGTTTGTCACCAAACGCCTCCAAAATGGCTGGACCGATTTGGATGAAATTTTTCGTGTATATTTCAATGGTTTCCTGGATTTGAAAACACAATTGGACCCGGTAGGTAGCGCTGCTGTCGGTATGTCTGTTGACTGTTAGACGATACGAAGTTCGCCGGGTCAACTAGTGTATTTATAAAATGTATTTACATGAAAAAAGTATGTTAAATTGTATTAATTATTTATTATCTGGTTTGTATAGTACATGCGTAGTTTGTTAGATGCCTCTGAAATGTTCTTTGATATCAATTTAAAAATAATATCGATGACAGCAAGTTTATCGAAAAAAATATTAAAATACACTCGAATTAAAATCGAAAAAGTGAAAAAATCACTTACGTTTATAAAGACCCTAAATGTATTTTCTGTAGTGTTGGTCCTGCATAGAGAAGGCTTACAGAAATCGTAGTCCAAAACACACATCCACATGATATTAAAATTAATATTGGCACGTTCAAGCTGTTGAATTAGGTATTCAAAATAAAAAATAAAACTTTCTGGAATTCATATTTCTTATTGGCTTAGTAAATACAGAATAAGTAGTTTGATATCAGTGTGCGGTACTCTAGTAACAGATGACAAATTCAACCAACAGAACAATCTGTATGGATTATATTAGGTTACGCGGAACGGAACTAAGCGGCAAGAAGATAATTGTTTGTAATTAACTTATTGTAGTGATGATAGCTCCGTGGTTGCGTTCGAACCGCACGCCAAATGGCGTCAGTTCAAATCCCAAAAATTAGCTCGAGCTGCCGGACAAAGTACATCGCGAGGAAAACATAACATGGTAGCACTTTCTAGTACTCGGCTAGCTAGCCAAGCAACTAACAGTGTGCCTCTGCAGCCTCACTTGAGAGCCAGTGCCAATCCAGACTATGTGTATTTACCATCATCGACCGCACCGTCACTAAACATCAGGTATTCTGTGGCCTGACAAAAATAAAATAAAAAAACTCAAAAGAATTAATGCGTAAATTCTGTTCGGAATCCTACTTAATGAATGCGAGGTGTTTTCCCTCCAACTGGGCCACCAACACTGGAATATACAATTAAAAAAAAATGTTTATTAGACGATCAGGATAATTCATCAAAATCAAATCACTAACTTGATTAATATTTTAACTATGGCAACTTTTGTTTTACTTATGCGAGATTACTCACGTTTAATTATATCGGAAACTCCGACTAATTGAACGTGAGAAATCTCGCATAAATAAAACAAAAATAAAATTAAGCATTTTCTAAATAAAACCATATTGTATTAAGATAGCGAAAATCATCAAAATCGATCGATTCATTTTGAGAAAATTACTCAAATAGACATGGAACCAACACAGGACCTTCTTATTTTGTAATCGGTTTAATAGTAACTATTGTCAGTGAAACCAAATTCAATTACGTTGGCTGTCAATTAAAACTATCGGCATTATTCTGCCTTCCTCTGATGCTATGGGTGCGAGCGGGACGGCGCTATCACGACTGCAAATGACAGGAAACATAATCAGGTCGGTACTTTGTAAATACGCATCCTTGTACCAATCACCTGATTTAATAATAAACTATATAGTAAACCCTAAAATCAGCTTGAACAACACACCAGAAACGTCGGATTATAACGTACAACCACAGCAATCCCAGCGGTACAACCGTGGCACAACTAGCGTTACCAGCGGTACAACTGGCGCAGCCAACAGTACAACCTAATGTCACAGCGAAAGATAGTTTACAGGAAATGAGTTTGGCAAGAGAAACCTTGGCACAGTCATCTCAAAAATTTAGGATGATACAGCTTAAAAGGGAAACCAATATTGTTGACGCTTCCTTAGTTTATTTAACTAGAATAATAACTTCGTGCGAAAATTCTGCTGAAAATTGAGATGTTATTTTTGTCTAGACAAATCGGAAGTACATTTTGAAAGCGATACAAACTTATAAAATGTAACAATAATTAAATATAAATATACAAAACTGATAAACGTAATGCTCGAAATAAAACTGAAAGTTATATGTATGTTAAACGGCTTGCGCAGTGGGCCTCGGTTTCGCCGGTGAAATTCATTTTTCAACTGTACAACCTTTCGTTGTAGCAATACCAGCGGTACAACCAGTATACCCAGTGGCACAACCAGTGTTTCCAACGGTACAGCCAGCGTACCCAGCAATACAACTGTTGCTGTGGCTTTAACCTATGATGAGACCGCAGCCAAATTTAAACTGCTGCTTGGCCTGGTTGGCCATGCCCGATAGAGCGAAGGTGAACGGTAGAGGTTGTAGTTTCTTCTCTAAAACTGCTCCAATGTTCCAATTAGAATCTACCATGCCTGCAAACAAAATAAACATGATTTTAGAGAATTTAATAAATATTTGGTAAAAGTTGTTGCTGATGTGTTTAAGGACTATTAACTATTACTGATGATATCAAATGGCTTCAAACAAATAAAGTTAATAAGGACCTTAAAGTTAGGCAACGCACTGGTAATCCTCTAGGTATTGCAGGCGCCGGTGACCTTTTACCACCAGGTGGCCCGCCGCTTGTTTGCACTTTTTCATATAAAAAAAACCATGACTCTCCATGTCAAATACATGATTACATAAAAGTGGTGAAGCGTCGAATCAATAGAGTGCACTTCTCTGAGTAAATTTTCGCTTCTCCATGATTATGCCCTACGGTACATTAATTATTATAAATAAAAGGGGATTAGATTATATATATACATATATACAAGAATTGCTCGTTTAAAGGTATGAGATAATAAATTGGTTTAAAAAGATTTTTTCCTTTAATTGTAGCTATTTTATTCACATATTTTTTAAACTGTTCAGCTTGTTTGTATATACATACAGAACACCCAGAGAGAACAAACGTTGATCGTCACTTAAATGTTTGTCCTAGTAGGAATGGAACCCACAGCTACAGCTTTTGAAGCAGATATTTTGCCAACAGGGCTACTTTAAAGTAACGGAGCGAGGCTCCGGGTCACTGGCATAGTAGCTCTGGTGGGGGAAATGGAATTATACAATTATACATGATGACAGCAGTCAGTAGCTCGTAAAACAGACTTACCTCTAAAGACTAGATCAGCTTTGGGTATATTGACTTGATATCCAATAGTTCCTACGGACTCCATCCCTCTGAAAGATGTGTCTATTTCTGCTACAATCTGAAATAAACATTTAAGATGACTATGGCTAAATAACTTAAAACAACCATTGCTTGGATATGGCTAAATTACTTTAGCCGAATGAGTAAAAATCACAACTTTT
Organism: Biston stratarius; assembly: GCA_950106695.1. Classification (NCBI taxonomy): domain Eukaryota; kingdom Metazoa; phylum Arthropoda; class Insecta; order Lepidoptera; family Geometridae; genus Biston; species Biston stratarius. The sequence goes on from OX467108.1 coordinate 9,312,013, forward strand.
TTTTGTAATTTTTTACAGACAATTGTAACAATCTTGTGTTCAATAAATATGTCTATTAGATTAATATTTTTATAAAGTATTAGTGTTTCATTTTTATTATAAGTACCTGGATGACCGAGCTTTGCAAACACGGATAAAATGACCTTTTCTAAAAATGAAACCTAGCTAGATCGATTTATTGCCCCCGAAATCCCCTGCATACCAAATTTTATGAAAATCGTTGGAGCCGTTTCCGAGATTCAGATTATATATATACATATATACAAGAATTGCTCGTTTAAACATATTTATTTTAGGTTACCAGGACTAATACAAAATAAAAAAATGATATTATTTAATTGGGTACAACATGCTTAACGTCCATCTAATAAAAATTACCATAAAAAACTATTACTAAATGCTAACACAATTATAGTTTTTTTTATCCCTTTTTAATTCCAAATAAATTAAAAAATAAGAAGAAATCGCTCTAGGCGATAAGGCCACCTTTGTACACCATTTATTTGTTATTTCTATGTTGTATTTTGGTTTTGTTACTTTCTTTATCTTTTTTTTAATGTTTTTAATTTTTGTATGTTATAATGTGTTTGGTGTATAATAAAGTTGTATTGTATTATAAGTGATATAGCAACTTACTTGTAACTGTTCACTGGCTTGTTTAAAGTAACACAAGTGGAAGTTGGCCGGGCTCAGGGTGGCGGATATTTCAGAATCTGAAATTAATTGTACAAAAAGCAAGTTATAATGAACTTAGCTAAAAAAAAATTGGCAGCCATATACAATTATCATTACCATATGGCAATGGCATTCATATACAATTACCATTACCATTTGGCAATGGTATTCATATACAATTACCATTAACATTTGGCAATGGCAATCATATACAATTACCATTACCATTTGGCAATGGCAATCATATGCAATTACCATTACCATTTGGCAATTGGTAGATCTCCTTAGCAGGTGTCTGGGTAGGTTTTACCACTGTATCAGTTATTCTATCATCAAGCAGTGTTGTGTATACATTACTCATCCAGTGTGATAGATATAAGCTAGCGATATTACAGGCTAATGAGACTATAGTCAAGTGCCTTGGTTTGTTTCTTGAAAGTTCTGAATATCACTGCAAAGATCAGGCATTTTCTTCTACCATCAGGGGGGTTTCTTATTCTTTCAATTATTATTATTAATTTATTTAACACAAAGTTAGTAGTAGTAGTAGTTCTGTAAAAATATCTTTTCCAATCAATTGAGTGGAGATTGCCATTAAAAAAGGTGGTTCTCTCTCCCAAATCTCAAATGGTGACAGGCTGACCATATCTCATATGATGTTAAGTGACAGTGTGGTCAAAGATGGCAAACACACTTAGCCTGGAATGGGATTGGGTCTCAAGTAAGGCTGCCAGAAGATACCATTAGGCTACCATGCTAGTAATTGGTAAGTAGCTCACCGTCCATAGAGTACCTAGCGGCAGCGGACGTGAATGCGATTTCTCCTCCCATGACACGCGACCCGGACTGGTAGATCAATTCCGCGCCCATCGCCAGCCGCTTCGTCACAGACTGTAAGAAATAGACATATTGTTGAAAGGTTTTTTTTTTAATGGCTAACATGCTAGGTGTTTGACCACAGCTCACCTGATGTTAAGTGACGGTGTGGTCGAAGATGGTAAAGCACACCTAGCCTGGAAAGGAACTGGCTCTCAAGTGAGGCTGCCGGAACACACCGTTAGATACTTGGCGGCAGATTTTCAACTTGAGGGTGGTAGCTAGCCAGCCGAGTACTAGAAAGTACCCTACCACCACGCTATGGTTTCCTCACGATGTTTTCCTTCACCGGCAGCTCAAGCTCATTGTTGGGGTTTGAACCCACGCCCATCGGCATGCGAACCGACCGCGCTAACCACTGAGCTATCATCGCTACAGGTTACGATTAAACATATTGTTGAAAAGTGACAATTAACAATATTGTTAAAAGGCTACAATTGAACAGATTGTTGAAAAGCTCTAAATAAAAGTATGCCATTAAGGCCCACAAGTGACAATATGATCTAGCAAAGATGACATGTCACATACATAACTAGATTTTGAACATGGCATAATTTTAATATACATATAGGTATAATACATTTTTATTTTTTCCTTTTCTGATCACTATAAGATCTTTACAGCCTTTTTTGTTATGGAAAATAAATTTATAGTATATTTTTTATCTACCAACTAGCGACCCGCCCCAGCTGCGCGGCAGGTGTCATTATTCTGGCGCTTTAATTACATTGAAAACATTGAATTTCTCTATTATCATCATCATCATCATCAACCGCTGCTGGACATAGGCCTCTACTAATACAAAAGTTTAATTAGGATATACTTAATTATATTAATCTTCTGTAAAAAATAAATATATTTGAGTTTAACCTGTTTCAAAATCCATTGTGTGGCTTAGAATTAAGCAGAGAAACAGACGGACGTGGAAAGCACCTTCATTTTACTTTTTTATACTATTTATATAATTAGAGAATGCTTTGATTACCGTAAAGTTTTTTAAATTTTGTCTTACCAATATATCGACACACACGCACGGCACATGCATCATGCTTTAGGACACATTAATGAATGTGGGGCTATTTAGAAATCGGACGAAATTATCAAGCTGTCTCTTAATAATGTCGACAAAGTGCTTCACCAATGCAGATTAAGAGCTTATTAACAAGACAATTATTATTAAAATAATAGATAATTTGTAATTAAAATCAAGATAGTGTCTGATATCATACTTGTAGGTAATGTAGGACGAAGACGGCAGATTTGTCCGTAAAGTCTGGTTTCCCGAAGGCCATTGCCAGCGTGTAGTCAGAGCCTTTGTACTCTACGGTGCCCTGCGTCGCAGTCAGCTTACATTCTTGAACCTGGGGACATTATAAGTAGTTTACATATAAATTAAATGAATAGAATATGACATTTATTGCCATGACATGTAGAAGATTGGTGCAATTACTTGAATGTGGTTAGCTTTTTCAGAATTTACCTACAAAAAAATTGTATTATGGGCTTTTCAGTTAAGAATCAGAAAGAATGCTGCGCTTCAACTATTTAATGTATATTACAATAGTAATAGACATGGTTTAGTGATAAAATAATTTTTCCATTTTACATTTATGGAATTATTCACATTTAATTAGGTTAGGTACTCCAACTACAGTCAAAACCTCAGTTTTGATTATGAAAAATGAATTTAGTCTATTATTTGAATCTGACAGAAATCCTCCAAACCTTGTTTGAAAAGCCAGTTTCTATTGTTCCTACCAACTTTGATTACAGTAACTGCTGTGGTCAAACATCTACTCAAAGAAACATATAAAAAATGGTACCGGGAAAACAGTTTCTGCAAGAAAATGCTAATTTGAAATGGAAAAAACAATGATGATTCACCTGTGCCGCCCCTTTGACCCTGACTTCAGGTGTGATTTGATGGATGACATTCATATTAACATTCCCCGACGGGTCAACATCTCCGAGCAGGACGGGGAATGCTTCTGTGGGTGATATCTGCTTGGTGCCGATGTATGTTGCTCCAAATTTGTAGCCGTTTTGTGCTGAACTCATCGTCAATGTGTGGGATACCTGGGATCACATTCAATGATTCAAATTATGGTTTTAAATGTTATTATTGTTTACAAATGTATACTCATGTTAGTTATGGTAATAGTATAAGATTTATGTAGGCATCACATGGGCCTGTACTTTAATTGCCTTAATATTGTAAAAAATTCTTCAAGGTTTAAAAGGCCATTAATTATATCTATAATTAACCTGTATTTATTACTTTTAAACATGTATTTAAACTACCAACAGTTTTTGATACCTATATGGATAGATAATCTTGTGGGTTAAACTTTATCACTGAGATAACAGACAACTATATTGATATGATTATTTAGGAATATATACTGTGGTTCTAAGTTTTGTTTCTCAGCATAAATATCCCATTTATAACTATAGTGTGTCTGTGATAATCTAACTATAGATATCTGTTGATTTGTAGTCACCTGGAAATGGTTGGATAGTCCTCGGTTGACCATCAGCTTGCCACCTTCAAAGTTAACCGGCATTACATCTAGAATGAAAGTTCTTTGATAATTTTTTTAAATAATTAGAGAAACCGTGAACCTCTTGATGATACAAAGTCATCACTACTTATGGAGAACTGTCACCAGCATTAATAATAAATTGCTTAATCTTCAAGGTAAGGATTTTAAAACTGAATCTGAAATATACATTAAAAAATTTGGTGAATTCTTTCATTTGTGAACTGTCTTAAATTTAACATTGTTCTGTCTATTTTTAGTCTTATAGTGTGGCGATATGTTCCGCACTGTTGTCCCGCTTGGGGTGTTTTGATTTACATTAAATCAAATCAAATAATTTATTCACAAGAATACATATAACATAATAGGTCCTATTAAAAAAAATGTTGCCATGTACTCAGTCTGCAAGCAGATGTGTAAATTTTTCAATTTCAAATATATAAGGAAATTTATTAATTAGTCTAAAGTGCATTATTATTATAGAAGCAATCAGTCAAAGATTTTTTTAAATATATTTCAAGCTTATTGAGTATATTTAATATGTAGTTTTGATCATTAAACAACAGTTAATAACAGCAGTTAAATGCAAAAACCTGAGCGACCAAGTTTTGTTTGGTATATGCCAAAAAATCACCTTAGAAATGTTGTTTACCCAGAGACGAGATCCACCCCAGGTTGAAAAACAAGCACCTAAAAGTGTTCCATTCCAGCCCAGGTGTGTGTTGCCATGTTTGACCACATCGTCACTTAACATCAGGTTAACTGTGCGCAAAACTTAGCTAGACAAACATTAAAAAAACTCGATTGAATTTTCATGCCAATAATTAGAAAAAAAGCAAAATTTCATTAAAATCATTAGGGCTGTTTTTGATATCTCAAAAGTTATGTATCTACAGATATTGCTTGTTTAATAGTATTACATTTTTATAGGTCACCTTTTTAAAAGGTACATAAATGTCTTAGCAACTTCTTTATAGAAAATGAGCCAAGGTTGATGAACACACAAAATTTTAACTTGTTAAGAAAGTGCCACTGCCAGCAATCATCTCATTGTGAATGGACTATAAAATGAGCTTCAAGATAAATTATAACTGTATATAGTGCAAGTAAATTCACTAGTGCTCTTTCTACAACATATTTAAAATATATTTTTGTTGTTTATTCTTAAATCACTTGTAATTGTCCATTATTTATTATTTAGTAATTTAGGGGTGATTTCGCTCGAATTACATCACAAGTTAACCAAACTTTTTACCGCAACATTACTATGTTTACCGCTGTTTTCTGACATGAACACAAAATATCAGCATTTAATTAGAATTCCAACTAGAATTTTAATAAGATATTTAGTAGATAGGATGCGTTAGAACGTGTGTAAAAACTACCTTTGCTTTTTTTATGGAGCTCATCCAACGTCCCTGGGTTCTCTCGTTTATTTTCATTTTCTATGTTTTTCATATCGACGTTTGTGAGTCCAGAGTTGGACACACGACACATACTCGCCATAGCACCCATTTTATAGGGAAACACTCAATACTTTCGCTAAAATAGATAAAAATCGATGAACATGTGCAATGTAACACAATTTTAGCGAATAAAAGACAATCGCTTAACTCCGACGTGAAGTTGACAGAACAAATACCAACATAGCAAATCATTGAAAACCATAGATAATTCTTTTTGAAAAGCCTGTTATCTCAGCCTGTTATACTGTTAAATAATAGTTATAGCATGCTATTTTGCTATTGAATTTATTTTATCTTGGTTTTATCATGAGAAACATTTATATTTATATTATGATATGACAATAAAATGAAAATGCCTGACACTGGCAGTTGGCACTTGCGTTGCATGCAGGGTTGGATTCAGGTACGTTGAAAAATATAGTACAAAAATCTCAAAAATATAGTACGCCGATAGTACACTTTTCTTGTTTTTTGTAAATCTAAATATCTAATCAATAATAGTTAGAATCAACATGTTTATGACAATTTACTCCTCTTCTCAATTAATCAGATCTTGAATATTATAGTATTCATCGTTAGTTATACTTTACAAAACTAGATTTGACTGGCACGGACTGGATTTGGCCCAGACTGGACTTTGACTATAAAGATAAAGAAGCTGAAAACTGTAGACTGCACACAAAATACGGAAACATTGAAATTGGCAGAATGCACAGAATGCGATGCCAAGAAGAAAGAGAAAAAGAAACCAATAAACTATTTTTTACAGATCGTTTGGCATTGAACGCGTGTCATATTTACGTATTTTGGTATTTTATAAGTGAAGTAACGAAATTATAGTATTTTTCCGTACTATCCTTAGATATGGATAGTATCTAGTACGGAGCATGAAATAGTAGTACAAATACTATAATTATAGTACGAAATCCAACCCTGGTTGCATGACATTTACTTTCAAGCATTCATTCATTAGGTGTCAGGGAGTTTTGGCGGGAACGCGGTAAGAGTCGTGTTGTATTTTTTTCCAAAACTAGTGTTTTTTTCGAGAGCTTAGGTCTAAATATAGTGGTTTTATTCATAAAGTGCCGAATTACAAGCGCGAGTGTGGAAAAGCGATATAATGCGATGAAACATGACTTTTCGTTTTACTTCCAAAACTCCATCGAAGCTATACCATTACTTTACTAAAGCATGACTAGATTTGACAGGCATGAATTGGATTTGGTTAAGACTGGATTTTGACTATAACTATAGATGTAAGACATGAATTGCAAAAACGGAAGATAAGACATATGGCTTTATAGCTGTAGCTTCCCCGATAAAAGCAAATTGAATAAAAAAATATATTTTATAGATGTCAGTGTCAACAAAAACTAAAATATTGTGGTGTTTAATGTGTTCGTCGTTACCGTCGTTACATACGTTGTCCCATTTATTTTTAATGTAGAGAAGCTTAAGAGTATTTAGATATCGTCTCAGTATATATCGAGAAGCTGCTTCCGAGAGCTAGGTACATGAGATTATATACATAAATATTCAATATTTATTGGACTATTTTCAACTTGGATCCACATTACCTACACCATAATGCCGAAGGTAGTGTCTAGAAGCATTGTTTGCTCCGACACAAAAGACCAGGAAGAGTATAACGAAACAAAACCTCTTCACATCTATTACTGCATTTGCGGGCAAATGTCTCTGATTCTGGACTGCACCATTGATCGTCTACCTCTGCGACCCACCGATGGCGCGCGAGTCATCGACGGCTCGAAGCACGCTCACAAAATCACTTCAGACCCCGACGAGACAGTTTACTTAAAAAGAGAAAAAGGTAAAACTTGTATATTTTATACTTTTGCAATTTGAAAACAATAATTATGTTTTGTATGCTATAAGTCCCGGTTTTATGTATTTTACCTGGAGCTTTGGTTGCATAGTGTATAAAACAGCCTATATCACTCGGGAATATTGTAGATGCCTATTTTTTTTTTAAATATGTTCTTTGGTAATTTAAGGGATTCCTCTAAACTAAACCTACACATTACTGTTGAACAACATGCTACATATAATTTTCTTGTGTACACAATCTTATTTATTCTTGGCCATGAATACTAGTGTTTCAATAGGTACACAACCTTATATAAAACTAAGCAATAAAACCTTAATATTAAACCAAGTGATGATCGTTGCGATGATAGCTCAGTGGTTAGTGTGGTCAGTTCACACATTTAAGGGGATGGGTTTAAATCTCAACAATGAGCTTAGCTGCCGGTGATGGAAAACATTGTCAAGAGACCATAGCATGGTGGTACTTTTTAGTACTCCGCTGGCTATCTTCCTGTAAACCATAAACGTTTCTTTTTATTAGAATTTAATTAAAATAACCTTTTAAATATTGGTATTTAATAACGAGCACAGCACTCATAACATTTGTACACCTAGCTACTGGCACAAATGTCCGAGTTAAGCTACCAATCCATCACAGGATTTCTATTTGAAATATATCAGAATAATACTTATCAGTGGCGTAGCTAGGCTTGGGCGAAGTGGCCCCTCGGCCACGCCCACACTTATAGGGGCCTCGCGAGAGATCCCCCTTATTCAAAGTGGGGGGCGATAGATCCCCCTTGTGGATGTCTCAAGACCAAAAAAATAAACACCAAAATAATAACTATGTTAAACTATAGTTTACATGTGGTGTTTCCTTGAATATTTCCATAATTAGGTATTAAATCTATAACTTCTGGCAAACCAATCGAAGAGTAATTAAATAATAATCAAATTTGCCTGACCTATAGCTGCACTTGCCCACTAAAAGATAACTTCTATTACTCCTGATTGATTTGATTCAATGTAAAAGATGTCTTCCACTTTTAGTTTTCTGTAATATATTTCCTACCTACTATAACTCCAATGTACCAGTTATCCTGGTAACTATAAAATTGGTTTCGTATTATTTTCAGGTATTGAGCGACAGTACAGACTGAAGTGCAAGAAATGTGCCATACCTATCTACTATAAGCATACACAAGACAGTAATGTCCTGTTCATCATGCGTGGGGCACTGGTACAAACAGCTCCCGAGGGTGGGGTTACCGACATATACAAACAAGTTGCACTCACACAGCCAAAGAAGATTATGGTTACCAAACACACCAAGAACATGGGAAAATTCAGTTCTGTTACCGTATCCACTATTGATGAAGAAGAAGATGAGATTGAAGCACGGGAAGTAGCGGACAGCTATGCGAACAATGCCAGGATTATTGAGAAACAGTTGGAGAGGAAGGGAATGAATAAGAGACAGGCGGAAACACCCGCACAGGCCACTGAGAAGCGAGTTCGAGGGACTTTGATTGATAAGTAAATTAATAAAAAGAAAGGTCTGTTCTTCAGCCAGGATAAAAGAAGTGGTTGATGTAAATAGAATAACTGTCATCATAGTATGAATTGAAATGTGATATAGCATAAGACCAGAGACAGTATGTGTACAAGATTTTTTTCAGTAGTTAATTTATTATCAGATAATCTCTGGAAGTGTTATTGGGATGCTAAACAGGCCTACTCTGAAATGGAAACTGGCTCTCAAATTACCAATCAGCTAATCATCACCACCACCATGTACATTTGTCATAGAGTTTTAAAGCTTGTAATGATGAAGTGCCCTCCAATTTATTTATTAGGAATAAAATAAAAATACTATTTATCACTTTTTTATTTATATGAAAACAATTTTACAATGTTCAATATTAAACAATAAATATTGATAATTAATAATGTCTCAACATAGTATGATTGACAGAATAAATATATTATTTCTGACTTAATTTTTTATATTCACATAATTTTATTTACAAATTTTCCCATGGCATACAGCTAGCATTTTTGCTAGGGTTATAAAAATGTCCTTAATAAATGTAAGTAAATTTTTGAAGTGAAGAATTTTGTACATTATTTACATTTTTTATAAAGAATAGATAAATAGACATTTGTACCTCAAAATCAATGGTTGCATGTTAACAATACAAGTCAATATACATAATGAAAATTTATAATGAGACTTTTCAAGTTAAGTATTAATAATATGCGAAATAGTTACAGAATAAATATATATTTCAACAAAGTAACAAGGAAGAATTTTCAAACGGATTTAACAAATAACTCGTTGGCACTTGAAAATAGGTACATAGAAAGGAAGAATATGCAACATGTCACAAAATTTGCGACATAGCATGCTGTAGACAATAGACATAATTGAAAACCTGAAAAAATCCTCAAAAGCTAAATAAAAACAAATACCTAAAGGTATTGCAAAAAGAATAGTACAAACTCGGCACAATGCCGTTATAAATATCTAGAAAAATAAACATGTGATACAATGTTACATCATGTAGAATAAAATACTGCCAACCTTAAGGTAACCCAAAGGATATTTCTGCTTATCTAAAGCAAATTTTCCTCACCAAATTTAACTTTTGCCAATGCCATAACAGAAGAGTTTAAACTATGGTTTCTAATTAATGATACGAAAAGGTTGATTTTACTTTGTCCTTAACGCTATAGGAATGTGACAAATGGCAATGGAAAGGACATGAATTCTACACTAAGTCGCTTTCACTGAGACATTAAAAGGGCACTTACTAGGGCTTACAGATCTAATGTAGCTAAAAATAAGCAACACTTTCCTAAGACAGTATAAAGCTGGGTACACAATTACATGTTAGTAAAAATGTATGCTTAGTGTTTAGGTCCTCATGAGTCATGAGGGCCTAAACACTAATTTTAAATATACATTTTATTTATTTTATATAAATTTTACTTAATTAATTGTCAGGCATCCTATAATTTGAATTTTGTATTTTGATACATTATAACTGTGTAATTTTGTAAATTTCTTTTTTGTTTTTGGCGTCGCACTTTGTGGATTTGTCTGTGACAAGTATTTTGATATTTTTAAGTATATAAAGTCACACAAAGTAAGCCATAATCGAATTTACTCTATTTCTATGAAGTTTTGGAAGCAAAACTAAAAGTCGTGATTCACCTCAATTTATCACTCTCTCACACTTTTAATGTTAATTACAAATTTTACGAACTTAAAGGTTAAATAAAAAACGAATGTTATCCAAGTACTGTAAGTCAATACGCACTGGCAATTTACGTACGCTTTACGGAGTTTTATGAATAAAACAATAAGTTTTGGAAAATAATACGATCTGGCAAAATTCCAATTATGTAAACACAGATGGCGTTTTCCTGTGCATTTTAAACGACTTGCAGCGCTCATTTTTGTCATTGGTAGACTGTACGCCATATTTGTTTGTTTTCTTGAGCAGTTTAGGAAAAACAGGGTTGCGAAATATGAATTATATCTAGAGAAAATGTTTACAGGATTCTTGGCACATCGAAGAGTTAATAAAATGAAGATATTTTTGATATTCATGATTTTATATTTTTAATTATATAAAGTACCTAAATAATTAAAATATAGGAGGTTATTTCCCAAAGCGCGATCTAGCTCCAAACTAAGCAAAGCTTGTTCTATGAAAGCTGGATATCTAATATAATACCTACTTATATACCTACTGTTTTTTTTGTAAATATGTATATAACATCACAGACACTGAACAAACAATTAAGTTTGTTACATAAAGTGAAATCGGACCGACGCACTACAGATCAAGAAGATCCAACAACTATCTAAAATTGAGCTAACAGACCATCAATGTGAAAAAGTGTGCGATCAATATCTCCATTTTTTTTTTTATTTGTGTGTGCCACAATCGGATTGAAAGCTAAAAGTGTTTTTTTTTTCTTGATATGGACCCAGCTTTACGTTAAAACTTACAAAAGTGTCGCCATATTTAAAGTTGTTTTTTTAACTAAATGTGATCAAAAAATAATATTCTTAAACTTGATGACCAAATAAATTTTCAATAAATGCCACTTCACACAAAAACAAAAATGTTACTAAAATTATTCACTACATTACTAGTCTTTTATAACGTAATAATTATAAAAAGTACCGACAATAGGTAATTCTTATCAAGTAAGAAATATCTTAGCCAGAAGTTCTGGCATTCAAAAGGGGAAATAACAATTTGGTTTCACCATCAAAAGATAACTAGGTACATAATATGTAATAAGGCTAAATGTAATAAATAAATATTTTACGACACTTTTCTACGTGAAAGACAAAAAAAAAATTGCAGAATTAATCTTCTATGAAATAGTACATAACATATCTTTAAAAGACTCAAATTATATCTACGAAAGAAGAAACATACTAACAACCCGAAAAGATAGTTTGAAACAAATATATTATATCTTTTATAATTGAAGTAGATATTCATATAAAACATTTACCAAAATGTCTTAAAAGACAGCTAATTTTAAAATAGTTTTAACTGTGAGGATGAAAAATCAGACTTTCATCTTTTTTACAATTAGGCGAAACTAGAACTAAGTCTAGTTTGTATATAGTGGTCGAAGCTAAGTAGGTACTTGTAAAGGCTGGAATCGTAAAAATATAGTAGGCACTTTTGAATATTGTAAAAAAAACGAAGTAATTGTTTTCTCAAAACTAGTATAACCTCCTCTCTTACCCCGCGCCCGGTTGTCGTTGATTTTCGGGACATTCTGTATATAAAAGAATAATGAACATTTGTGACGTCATGATAAATAGATGCAATGTCATAAAAACTTATTTTTATTTATGTTAACGTCCAAATGTGTGAGAAAAAAACATTTTCCATTTTAGCGAGAAAGACTCAAAAGTTTTTTGTAAAAAAAAACCTATTTTATTTTTACATTCCAGCCTTTATCCACTACACAAAATTGGATTTTCCTAAAATTGAGGTTAACAATCAGTACTTAACAAGTCTTCCGAATTGGTATTGTCACGGATGCGGATAAAATAAAAGAAACATAATATTTTTATCAGCAGAATATATCGAAATAACATCTAGAATGCTGCCTATCTAAAAGGCAAAAAGAAGAATAATATTTTTTATAAAAGATGCAATCTTTATTCGGCAGTTGCTATTTTGAAATAGCATTTATATAACAAGTGCCTTTATAGCAAATATTTTCGGCCATATAATTTAAGTTAGGCACGACAAAGTAGTTTAATATTCTATAAGTAATTACATAATAATTGCAACTTGCACTTCATGCAAATCAACTTACCTGCTAAGAATAACGAGAAATTATGCGTATCGTTATTTTATCTCCAGACATTATTGTGAGATAAACTTATTCTCTCTCAGAATTCGAATATATTTTTCTAATGTAACTTTTTAAATTTTCTCTAATGTACCCGTCTTTAAGCTACATACATTTGTCAGTTCTTACAGGGGTACTGGCTAGGGTACTTTAAGTACAATCTTTAAAATATTATGTTCGAGTTACTAAGTACCCTACAAACTAGAAATCTCACTTTTTCTGTGTTAGTCACAGTACTAGAATACCATATAAGTTACACTTTAGTTACGCATCGAAATGAAACCGAAAATATTGAGCATCAGTTACCAATTCACACTGCTTCACCAACTCTGACAAACATTTTAATCATTTGAAAACTCACGCTTTTACGTCAGATATCGTGAAACTGGGGACCAGTAACAGAGTTTTTATATCAAATCAAAATACAACGAAGAATTTCTAATAAAAGATCCTTACACCAATACTGGCTTACGTTTTCTTTTTCGTCTGTGGTGCTTGTGCCGTTTCGCGCCATTTTCGACGCCATGTTGCGAGTCCGCGCGTTTCGGCGCGCGTTCCTGTAAGGCTGGTGCTATAACCTCTTGTAAACCGGCGGTGGCATGGCCGCCGGCTGGTGGAGGGGGTGGTACTGGCGGGCTAGGATGTCGCCCTATAACCCAAATAGTACCCTATACATTCATCACACTCGTAAAGCTGTTAGTTCCCTAAATGGAAAGTTAGGAAGCAACGATGGCTACAAGCGATGAGGAAGGACTGACTACTTACAACTTGTGGTTGTTGGTTCTGCGCTTGTTTTAGGTTCCTCTCTTGTATCATTAGCTGATGCGCGGCTCTGTAATAATTATTCATAAATTATCACATTTTCGTCAAGTAATTCGCATACAATTTACTTGGTGGCAGATATCCTTAGCAGGAAGTCGTCTAGGAAGGTACCACCGCAATATCTGATATTCTACCGCCAAGCAGTAGTGTGTAAACATATGTGTTGCGGTTTAAAGGGTATTACAGCTACTGAAATTAGAGGGCTGTTCAGATTAACCATCGAAAGTCTCGAAGTAGTGAGCGCCAAAGCAGTGATGTCCTGGATTTTGCTTTGTTACTCAAAGTTATGTGTACCTTTAATTTGGTTTTGAGATGCATTGGTTATAGACATGCGACAAATGCGAGACAATCAGGAGAGCGTCTTGTTTGTACTTTAACATTGAAAAAAAAACAGCCATTTTGTAGCGATGATAGCTCAGTGGTTAGCGCGGTCGGTTCGAATGCCGAAGGGCATGGGTTCAAACCCCAACAATGAGCTTGAGCTGCTGGTGAAGGAAAACATCGTGAGGAAACCATAGCGTGGTGGTAGGGTACTTTCTAGTACTCGGCTGGCTAGCTACCACCCCCAAGGTGAAAATCTGCCGCCAAGCATCTAACGGTGTGTTCCGGCAGCCTCACTTGAGAGCCAGTTCTATTCCAGGCTAGGTGTGCTTTACCATCTTCGACCACACCGTCACTTAATATCAGGTGAGTTGTGGTCAAACAGCTACACTGTCAGCGTCAAAAAAAAAAAAGCATTTTCATTGAGTCAATTGTTTACCTGTCCATTTGCTCCTGTGTCATTTCAAGCGCCTCTTGCATTTCTCGGGAAGTGTTTCTTACGAATTCGGGGTCACAGTATGCAGCTAGACCTTGTTCTGCAAGTACCTTTATAACAAAAACATACAATAAAATATCTGCATGGGAGATGGATCTGGGTACCCAGTCAATTAAATTCTCAGATAAGTTAGAAAAGTCAGACGTGAAACATTTAGACATTTAATTTAAAAGTTCTGGGTAGCATTGATTTGTTATGGGCGATGCTTACCATCAGGCGAGGGACAAGAGAGTCGTTGTTCAGTCAAAAAAAAAACTTTCTAGGTTAGTCTTTTTTACTTTGATCTATACTTTTATACTTTCGAAAATGGCATTGCGTTTGCCCTGCTATCGCCGTCTCGTCTGTTACATGATGGAACACGTGAAGTCACGTCAAGTCGCCACTAAGATTGTGGCTCATGTATCCAGCCAGGTGTTTGATATGTAATATGATTTTGAATTGTAATTGAGCTTGGTGTTCTTACCCTGGTGACCAAACTTTCCGCGGAGCCCACTACAGGAACGGAAGAGTTGTTAGCACGAGGGCTTCCTGGCAGTGACACCACACATCGGCCTATGCTATCGCCTCCTAAAATTATTTTGGAACGTTCATATTTATTTACTTCCAATTTTCTTGGATATGGTGCTCATCAGACCAAGTTATACAATACACTTTAAACTACCATGGTCTATTCTATTGATTCTATTTCAACAAATAGTTATCTTTTAATTATTTTTAAACCTACAAAATAAAAATAAATAAGCCAACAAACCTTCTTATTACATTTTCTTAGATCTACTAACGTACCAAGTCTGTTTTCTAGTTAGTAAGCCTAGTTAAGCTGGCCTAAATTATTTATTCAAAGCAATGGTTCTTATTGACATACAAATCTAAATCGGTGTCCTCGTGAATATTTAATGATTTCATTTCCAAACCAACGATCGTGCAAATTAAAATCAAAACCATTATACAAATTTCTCTAAAAGCTTTCTAGACCTCATCTATACTAAATTGCATCACTATTCAGCTCTGTTGATGATGTTAACTGACATGCCACGAATTACGTTCAGGATGATTGTTTTTACAGATTTTAGATTGTAATTGTGTATGACAAATTCATTTCATATGTGTGGTTAAGAACATTTGCAGTAAATATTAACTTTTACAAATAAATTTACCTGTTATTCTCTCAAAGTGCAAAATTTGTGTTAAATATATTTGTGTCGTTAATAATAATTATTTTTGTGAGATATTGCGTAATATGAAATTTGCAAAAGCGATGTGTGACCGTGACTAAGTGTAAAATTAATAGTTTTTTGGTTATACCCACAGACTACCGGTTGAAGGTAAGGGAGTTCCTGAAAGCTTGATATTACATTTTATGAGTGTCTTTATTTTCTTGGAAAGCTTCTTTCAAATAGAATGAGCAAACCACTGTCCATATGGGATCATTTATAATATCTACAAACTCTACAATGCTAACAGATTCTTTCTAAGTAGTACCAGTAGTTACCAATCTCTAATGAAGAAAGGAAATATGTATCAATTGCCTCGATTCTAAGTAAGTACTTAATGTGAGGATTCTATTCCTCTTTCTTTTTAACAAACTATTTAACCAGGAGAGTAATGTTTTCGAAAGTATGTATAAATGTTTATTTGTTCGTCATATCGGCACCTCCTGCAATTTCAACCTCATGACTGAAAATCTTTATAACAACACCTTGAAGATACACGATAGATTTATCTTTATCTCATTAAAGTGATAGCCTTGTACAACAAGATATGGGCTTGGGCGATTCATTTTGAGCTAACGTGATAATTTTCTTGTAACTAATATATTTTAAGTAATGTCGAATCCTACAGTTTTTCTTTTAATTTATATTTGAACAAATGTTACAAACGTCGTCTATACGTCTAACGCTAAACAATAACGTAGTCTTCTCAAGTAGTTTGTGGTATAAGAAGGAAGCTTCCCAGTAATGTGCGGACCTGGCGAGTGCGGGCGTTCTACAAGCCGAGCGGTGGGGACATGCGAGCCCGCCGCCCCCGAAGAGGCACTGCGCACCATCCGACCTGACACCGGCGGCTTCACAGCGCGCAGGCTGCGCCGCTCCCCACCGCGGTTCGCGCGCTCCTTCGCGTGCGAGAACGCAAAAGGAAGCTTCGCTGCCGCGTTGTATCCATACAACGTCATCGTTTTCGACTCCGTTGTCGGCGTGCATTCGCTAGCCAGTAGCGGTGATATCTTCGGCTGTATCGTCTCGAACGCGTTTGGTGATGGCGACTTGTCTTCCGGTGATGCTTTTCTCGGCAGCGAAAGCATTTCTTTCGAAGACGTGACTGAATCTTCTGGGTGTACTTTCTGTCGAGACACCGATGGTTTCGGCCGCTCGATAGGAGTCGGTTGCGTGACTTGCGTGACCGGGTGCGTGGTTTCGTTCGGTGTAGTCAAATAATTGACGCAGCCAAATGCCAGGCCTATCTGACCGAGCATCTCAGGGTAGTTAGATTTTTGACTACTGTTAGTACATACCAGAATCCACACGGATGCAGTGAAAAAAATGTCGTGTTAGAAAAGATGCAAGTGATGTTACGTGCGCAAGAGATAGGGGTAAGAAAAGTCCAAACCACACTAGACTACCTTGTATAGCGTTCTTAAGGTCATTTGTGGTTCTTCTGCAATATAAGCATTACTAATTTTAGACTGTTGAACATGATCTATTAGATATTAATTTCATATCATCTTTTATCTTCGGTAAGTAAAGTAATGGATGATGTTAAAATATGGGTAATGTAAAAGCGTTACTTACTCGAGTACTTGATATATTTTTTCAGATTCCCCGTTGAATATAAGTGGCCTTAAAGGAATTTGCTCTTTCGGTTGTCCGTTTGCTCTGTGGAGAATAGTTGATCGTTATTATTCGTGTTGGTTGAACTCATCATCAAATGCATGTTTTGCTACTTACAAATTAGGTGCTAATGGTCCTCCAGAAGGTCCTAATTCTCTTTGCATTAGTGAACTTAAGTGATTTCCGACGGCTTCTGGAACAAACAAGTTTTTTTTTGTTAAAAATATAATATTATATGTTAATATTGGTTGATCCGTGCAGACAAATATATAATTATTCAAAATAACCAAAGTCCTGTTGTTTCGCTATTGTAAACTTAACTTTTAAATACTTTCAATTTTCTCTAGCGTTGTTTTTTTCCCGCAAATATTCTACAAGAGAAAACTATAATACCTGGATGAGTATCGCTATTTTTCTTTTTATGAAAGTGTCGGTTAGGTCCATGTCTTCGTATGCTCGACCATACTCCTCCAAATAGTGAATGGTTCCTCTGTGAAAATAATATTTATGTGTTTATTTTGCATTCACATAGACGTTTTATATCCGTTTACTCTTTGCAATCATTGCCTTTGTATTGTTTGGTGATGATTGATATTGTTATTAGCTATTTTTGACTAATTTTCAGATCATCTGAACACTTTTGTTTATATTTTCACTTACTCTATGCATAGGCACGTCGCATTCCCCGCCTATATCATCTAAGTTTCCGGATATGGCTCTCTTCAGTTCGGGTCCTGCCTCATGCAACGTCCTCAGGCCTGCTTGAAGGGTCATCTGGTGATTTTGCTCGTCGCTCTGCCTCATCTCTTGCTCTTTTCGTTTTTTGAACCTATAGTCGCAGATTATACAATGTTATGAAAATAGTTTAAAATATTATCATGTATTTTTTCATTGTTTTTAAATTACTTTAATTTACTTACTTCAATTCCTGAATTGGTGTGTACAGCTATGCTATGTGTAAAATAAAGTTAAAAAGACTTTGACTAAGCATCGAACTGCCATTCACTTTAAATTGCAAATCCATGTATACATACATAATATGATCTGAATACTATGAAGTTGTACAGAAATATGTTTTTTACAACACATAATTCGGATTAAGTATGAATGAATTTCTTTAAATCTATCTATTGACACTATAGTGTATATGATGGCATAGCTCATAATAACGAACGAAATATGCTTATCAATTGATGTAATAATCTTACTGTTGGATCTATAATAAAAAAATGTTACCATGGTTCACGATTCCTAAATAGTAGAATATAATATTAACTATTCTATAAAACTCAAATATAATATCAGGATCAAAATTAAATAGGCACCTAATGATTTAACTAAATCTAACTAAGTAGGTATATAAATTATAAAAAGCACAACATATAACATTGGGATATTAAACTGAATATAATACAAAGATTAGGATATCATATACATGCTTCTTTTTCAATGTAAGATGGTTTAAGCTCATGATTATATTTTTAGGAGCTTTAATCCATGCAGGGGCAAACGTTGTATCTAATTTTATGTTTCTCTCAGGGAGTTACCATTGGTCCACTATTGTTTATTAAATCTATGATATTTGGATTTTATAAGATACAAAACTCTAAAAAGGGTGTTTCCTAACGACATACGGTTCCGAAAGATGCGTTACTTACGCGTGGTTCCTATGGAATAAAAATATTGATGTCAGTTTTAACCAAACAAAAATAATGTTAACATAACACATAATTAGGGTATCCTCAGCTTCTATAAAATTATGTCAGTAAATACGTTTCTTCAGTCGAATTACTGGCAAATATTTCAATCGTTTTTTGAAACTCACACGTTTGAGTAGTTTTTTTACTGAAATTCAAATAAAATTTCTACGAGAATACTTTGAATTCGTTTGAATTCCACATAATTACCTTTAAGACCCCTATTTCGAAGCATCTCGAGAAGTATGCATATTCGTAGTCTACCAAAATCAGAAGATAATTAACTATAAATTTAAATTGGCTAACCTTCTAAAGTAGTCCTGGATTAAGAATGTCGCGTAGAATTTTCCGACGGTGATTTCGTTGGGGTCTCCGGGGGGTGGCACTACTTGATCTAGCAGTTTCGGGGATGTTCGCTTCCATATCTTTTTGATCACAGCTCGAAGTTCCGTATTGCTGTCGTCGATGTTACCTATTTCATAAGGTTAAACTTAAGCATGGTTGAACAGCATTTTCTTTAGACAATTAGAGAGAATTTTCTATCAATATTAGTGAGGGTTCTTTATTATTTTTGGCTCTTTATTGTTCTTTATTTACTTCTTTGTTAGTGCGGATCCCACAATATTATTACGCTTAAAGGCTCAGAAGCTTTCATCTGTCTTCTTATTATGATCTATCTTCCGTCGACTACCTACCTAAAGTCTATGAAGTAAACAGCATTCATGGTTCGAATAAGCTTTTAAACCACATTCTAGAACACCAACTTTTTCATTCCGCTCGTGACTTGTCTCCAGTTACGCTCTATCTTCTGTTATCTCTTTATACTTATCTTCTATAAACTTGTGACTAGCCTTCCGCTTGTGCTTCCTGTGATCGATCAGTCCTAGCACAAGTTAGGACTGGACGTCTTTCCCCTGTTTCTATTCGATCTTAAAAAAATATTTGAATAGAAAGACTTCTTAAAATGTCCCGCGTAATGTTTTTATCGCCGTTAATCGGCGAATACAGATACAATTCGCCGCCGTTAACGAATTAGGCTTGCTGGTTGTCACTTTGACATTTATTCATCTTGGGTTCTTACATTTTTCCTTTCATGACGACCTTTCGCTCGCAACGTACCTTCCGTTTTGATCTTGAGAGAGGTCCGCACAACAGCGAAAAGCGTGGCGTTGAAGAGCACTGTCCCGTCTGAATTGAGCGGCATGTTCATCGACACCAGCCGCTTGCAGGCCACGCGGTGCGGACATAACTTGCCAAAACCTGCGCACGATTGTTTGGAATGAATTTGTACACTAGCAGCGCCTCACACTACACTATCTATACAAGATCCGTTATTTTTTCGTTATAGAAAATGTATGGAGTGTAAATTGTTATAATTCCCAAAACGCCGGCCCCATTTCCAGCCTTAACCTGCGTTCTGAGAAGATGTGGCGGTGCCAAAGTATCAACGTAAGTGACGACGTCCCATACTAAGGGCCGTTTCATCTTCCTTAGAATCAAAGTCATTCAAGGTGGCCTCTTACCATAATCACGTACATTGTCCCTCGTCTTGAGGGTGGCCGCGTAATTGGCGGTAATAAGAGCCCGGCGGATGATATCAGTAATACTGGCGTGAATTTCAGATAATACAATTACAGCAATTTTAAGTATCTGTACAAACTATCTTCGATAGTACCTACCTACTTTATTACATTTATGTATATATGTATGTAGGTATAGGTACCTCTGTAAGCACACTGATATATACCTTAAACGAAAATCTTTTTCGATAGACGTTTATCATAGTGTTTCTTGTACCTCTTTCATCATATTAGCTAAGTCGCCAACTATTGCCTTATTTTATTTCATACTTAAAGACGATTAAATCATTAAGTTATTTTTTTTTAATTTTATTAAATTGTCGATATTTTGTAATTTTTCTTGACATGTAGTCAGTGTTTTTGACATATTTGAAATTTAATAATATATTATGGAATTGGACTAGAAACTTTAGCAATAAAATATTTGTATTTGTATCAGCTGTATCATATAATGCATGGTTTAACTTACCTAAAGGCGGACTAATTTTCCTTAACAACGTAACTACATCTAAATGTTTTATTCTACCCTTTGCGTCTGGATCATATTCACTCCATAATCTGAAATCATAACAAGATTTAAAATATTGACCTTGTTAACTATAACATAAGAAGTCAGAAAATGTAAACACCTTATAAATTCATCTAAGTGGTGTGGTCCCAGGATTGACCAGTCTCTAGTTAAATAGTCGAAATTATCCATAATGACAGCCACAAACAAATTGATAATCTGAAAATAATGACAAATAAGTTTTTAAATGGTTCGAGTTGTTAATCTAGGAGTCCTTGGCCAAAATATTTTTTATATTATTTCAGTAGAACAAGTCAAAATAAAAATTCTTGATGAAAAATCTATTTTTATTTTTAATGTAGTAACTAAAAACAGGAAAGCAAATTTTTGGAGAAGCATAAATATATTATTTCCTTTTAAAACTATTTCATTTGGTATTTAATCTTCACAACTATAACTGGACATTCATCAGCTCAACGACCTACTTGCTCACCAACTACGCTTCGATACTATACTATAATAAATAAATTTATTCATAATGTTCGTCTCATTACTTTTACATTTAAAAAGTGCACGAAAGAAATGCCCTAGACTTGTTATTTATTTAAAGTTCTGGTTATCGCTATCAATGGCCATGGGCAGCTGTTATCTCTAACCATTAGGAAAGCGTTTAAGCTATCCTATTACTATTAAATAAAAATAAAAAATTCTTACCAAAAACGAGCACAGCACATAAAATGAGATAAAGTAAGGGAAGGCCAGAACACTGCCGCAAGAGCCAACGTCTTCGTCGCTGCCTTCTTCGTCGTGGTAGTTCTTATCACACTTCACTTTAGGGTCAGGAGACACTCCCATCATGATGTCCTGCCACGCCTCACCTGGAGCGCAAGATTCAAGATTTTGTTGTCAAATGTATTATACAAAAATATAATTATATACTTAGTTCCATACAAACTACTTCTTTCAGGAGTACAATAATGTGATTTATATTTTACATACATGCAAGGCACAGAAGATCTTAGAAATAAGTTTCAAATAATAATGAATTTCATTTTATGTGTTTATATAATTCGATATAAACTCGATTTACTATAAACCGGTGACTCCGTATGGAAGGTTGATTTGAGAAATACCTTTTCTCAGATAACAATGAACTGAATTTGATAAAATCAGTCGGCCAGTAACCAATAGATATTAAATTACTAGCTGTTACAAGCGACATAGTCCGCGTGGAATTTGATTTAAAAAATGTACTTTTCTCAAAATTAACTTAACGTTATCTTTGGTAACCTAACATTTTTCAGTATAAACAGTATGGTAGTAAATAGTATTGGCGGTTCCACAGATTATGAACGTGTACTAATTATATAGAAATGAGCTATCAGGGTACTCATAGGAAGTAAAGCTAGGGAAACGTGTAGAGATTATTTCAAAGATATGTTGATAATGACATCAGTCTCTGTGTACATTTTCGAGGTACTGAAACATGTCCGCTCAATACTCCATGAGTATAATAAAAAAAAGTAAACTAACTTAAAAAAAAAAACACTAAAAAGCGAAAATTAAACTACATGTCCGCTCAATACTCCATGAGTATAATAAAAAAAAGTAAACTAACTTAAAAAAAAAAACACTAAAAAGCGAAAATTAAACTCAATGAAACATTTAATTCAAAGAATAGAAATGTTTTAATTTACAAATTATGATGATTTATTTACTCAATTACAGTGATAGTTTTTATTAATTTAAATAATGTATTATGGTACCTACCTACTGATCTGTTTGAAATATTAATATTATCTGATAGAATGAGAAGATTAGTTATGTGCAGGTTATTTCTTAGTTTACTTAAACCATAAAAGAATGTGATGCTTGAGCTGCCGGTAAAGAACAAAATCGTAAGGAAACCATAGCATGAGGGTAGGGTGATTTTTAGTACTCGGCTGGCTAGCTACCACCCATCATGTTGAAAATCTGTCGCCAAGATCTGTTAGTCTGTCTGTCGTAGTGTGTTCAGAGAGTCTCACTTGGTAGCCAGTGCCATTCCAGGCTAGCTGTGTTAACACCAAGTGAGCTGTGGTCAAACACCGAGCCTGTTAAACATTAATAAAAACGTCTTACCGGTTGCAGATCTAAATAAAACGAGGATAGCTTGCGGAAACGTTTGAAAGTGATTGTTCCTCGTAATGGGGGTTTCGTCATCTATTGCTATTTTCCCAAACACCTGCAAAATAAAATTTTATTTATCAAAGTTTTATCTATCGAATAGAGTTTGTAAAAACGATGACCATTTCGAATCGATAAGTATAATTTTATTATCTTGCGATAGTTTTATTCTTAGAATTGACAGGTAAATTGATATTTAATAATTCTTGAAAAATCTACATAAATTTACACATAGTAATTCAAAATTAATTTATTAGTTGCACCGGACGACTTAATCCTTTTACAAATTTACAAATATAATATGTAGCTTACAACAAAATAAGTTACAGCTTAACATTCGATTCGGAAATTTTTGAGCGTTCATCCGAAATTCTTGCGTTTGTATAAATATAAATTAAAGCAAAATTTTTTCATCATAGACGGCGAATAAGCTTGTTGGAATGCCTAATGGTATACACGGCACTCTCTATCACTTTTGGATATCAACGGTGACACAAGTACATTTTCTGCTTACCTGCATACCAACAACAGCATAGATAAAGAACAACATGAGGATCAGCAAGGCGACATACGGCAGAGCCTGGAAGGACTTAATGAAAGTCCAGAGCAGGGTTCTGATACCTTCCCCTCGAGAAAGCAGCTTCACCAATCTCATAACACGGAAGAGGCGGAAGAAATTAATTGAGGGTATGGAGTGCTCCTGGAATAATTTTAAAGGTGAGGATGAACTGATACTATTTAAATACAGATAACTTCTAGCGTGAAGAAAAAGCAGACCTACTGTGTAACATAGTGAGGTAATCTTTATTTTAACGGAAACAAACTAGAAATTGGACATTATAATATCTTTTTTTTATCTGAAAGTAAACTCTCTTTCGTCCCAACGAACGAGACGTTCTCCTGATGGTAAGAGATACCGCTTAAACATGACCATTGCGGCGACACACAAAACTTTGAGTTGCAAAAAAAATCAAGGGCTCCGCTATTTTGGAGCTCATTACTTTGAAATTTTTGATTGTCTCAATAGCCCTATAATTTTGCTAGCTGCAGTACCCTTAAAACCGGAACACAAAAGTACTTTACTAAATATATTTTACCCATGGCGTCGAGTACTTCAAAAGTTGATTTTATTGTCATAGACATTTTTACTACTTTTAATATTATCATTGTAAATAAATATTTCTCTGAAACGGACACGTTTAAAAGTTACATCAATAAAAATTTAAATAATTCTGGAACTAAGATAAAGAAAGTACAGTGACGAAGTGTTTCTAATAAGTGCCATAATAAAGTTTGTGTTGTTTATTTGCCGTTTTGTACAAGATTGCGTTGTTCAGTGTTACTGTCCCAATATTTTTACATCAAAAGCATTGAAGTCGTATCTTTTACCTGTCTCGTTTTAAACAACATATAAAGCTTTGTTACTTTACTTAGACGTGGTCACGTGTCACGGTACTTCTAAGCCATAAACAGGCCATTATTTTCAACATTATTAGCAACTTGTACTAAGGGACCAGTATTGAAATCACGACAAAAATCGGCTGTTCTGACGAGAAATTTCATTGACTTTCAACGAAATTTATGAAACAAATAATTCTCGAGCGATTTCAGGTTCGGCCTCATAGTTTAAGTTGTTCGTAATGACGAGTACAATGAACTATTTTCGGATTAGTACTGCCGTTCCACGTAACCCTGTATAGGTGTAAAGTATATTTAGATTAGTGCTGTTTTACTTTTTACATCATTGTACTTTTGAGTTTCGTTAATTTATACTAAGTTAGTAACAGACAAAGCTCTACTATAAAATTGCATATGGATGCTATTGTGCATTGCAAAAATTATGATATTTCTTTGCATTTCTATTCAAATTTAATGATAGCTGTGTCTGTTACTATTTTGTTAATAATACTTTTAACAATTACAAACATAACATGTTTGCATGTAAAGTTACTTTTTTCTTTTCTATTCTTCGGGATTTGTAAATGTTTGTAAGTATAGTTTTGTTATGGTTAAAGACGATTGCATCAAGCTTGTACCTTACCTTAACAACGTGTGCCCTGACACCACCAGCGCCCTGAAATCAATTTTGCCGCTCAATTGTGAACCCTGCTTCGTAGATATAAAAGTGAGATTGCATAGCGTTGTTATTACAACATCTATCGTCCATGCTGGGGACAGTAACTTTGCTGGTTTGGTTTTAATAATACTTTTGTAAAACCGTAGTCTTTTAAAAAGATAATTTTCTATTTAAATATCGTTATGTTATTAGTAAACTTTCCCATTGTCAGTGACTTGTAAAACATCAAATTGATGACCTCTAGTTAAAAATGTAGAAAGTGCAGTTGTTGAAAAATTAAATAAAGTTATATTGAAACCATAAAATATAAAATGCTAAAATCAAAGCAAACTTAAGTAATATATTGTATAATAGAACTAGTAGAAATTAACAAGGTGAACCAGATAATCATCAAAAATTAATGAAGGCTAAAATGAAAAAGAAAATAACCTTTATAGACAACATACTTTGCTAAAAACGAATTATACGATCTTACAGACTTTATCAAAACCATCCAGCATAAAGTGAAAGTGAAACTATAGTTGATAATATTCAAAACATACTTAAAAGCTGCATCTCTACAATTAAATAAAATAATCTTTTAACGAATGCAGTGGTAGCAGTCAATTAACATTCTTCGACTTAGAAATCAATATGTAGTAGGTATATATATTAAACAATGTGTAGCAGCTTATAAGTGTATTTATGTGTGTACTTAGCATTTATAATCGGTGCTTGTAGCTAAAGTTACCTGGTTCTTCAGTTCGTTTACTTGCGAGAACACAATGTCGATGATGCTTCCCAATACGATGATAAAGTCAAATGTATTCCACGCGTCGCCAAAGTAATTCTGTGTCATGAAAAAATAGCTATAGGTGGAACGTATACATATAATATTATGATAAAATGTTTGATTCGAATATCACTCTATTTGTAGGTATTCATAATTTTCAAATATCTTGATAGGAATAGTATGTGTATCTTTATCGGCCATACAGATAGGGAGGGAAAGCATTTGAAGTACTTAAAAATAAATAAAGAATTAACATAAAAAATAAGAGCTTATACATCACATAATCAAACTGTCCTTTAACATAAACATGCCATTAAAGATCTACGTGGTGCTGTATGTGTAATGAAGTATATCCTGTAAAACAGATTTAAAATACCATAATTTCCCTACCTTAAATCTAAAAGCAGCTAATTTGAATATGAACTCTAGTGCGAAGACCGCAGTGAATAACATATTGAGCATGTCGAGCGCCTTGCTGTACTCCGGCGGCTGGTTGTGGTACTTCATGGCGAGAGTGATCGTGTTGATCATGATGAGAACGAAGATGGCGTACTCAAACGGCTGTGACGTCACGAACCACCACACTTTGTATTGGATGCGGTGCTTCGGAATATACCTGAAAGACAAAGATGAGATAAAACCATGCTATTTATTTTCTCAGCAAGAGGTAGAGGTCTTACCTTCGTATTGGTTTTGCTTTTAATGCAAATTCTATGCAGTTTCTTTGGTTCTTGTCTAATTCACAATTTTTATACTCTTGCTCTCCCTCATTTTGGAATGTCACTATGACGAAACCGACGAATATATTAACCTAAAATATTATGTACAAAATATTAGTCGAATTACGAATGATATGAAATCATATGCCAATATTATGCCAATATATAAATCCATACCATAAAGAAGGCAATAATAATAATATAAATTATATAGTAGGCTGCAACAATTGGACGGAAGTTAGTGATGGGACCACGATCCTCAGCATTCGAATCAATTGAGACATACAACAATCTGAAAAAAAGAACAGAAATAAATATAGACAAATTGAAAACAAAAAATAAGGATATGGAATAATTACGCATATTTTAAGTACTTCGAAATACGTAATATAAAACTTACCCTGGCCACCCCTCAAAAGTTGACACAGTGAACAAAGTCAACATTCCTTTCATAACATTATCAAAGTGGAAGTTGTTTTTTTTCCATATTCTATCTCGCACCTGATATTCTTCATTTTCAAAAACCAAATATGTCCCCCTAAAATGAATCAGTGTTTGTTAAAATATTTTTTCATAGTCTATATAAGATTAATGCTTGACATGAAAATTGTACTTACTGACATTCATGCTCTGTCATTTTAGAAATATCATTACATCTAAAAAACTTTCCCTGAAAAAGAAGACCTTAGCGATTAAATTAATCATGGACAAATTGGTTTTTAATTTCATGCTACGACATCTAAAATGACAGCCAGTTATTAGAAAATGTTGAAATACTAATGACTATTTACTTGTATGAATGGTTAATGATAAACTCATTTCTCATGACGCGTTTCGTATATTGTGTAAAAAGCTTTTTACAGTTACCATAAAAGTGACGCTAACATTGTTAGCCCAAAATGATTATGACGACCCTAAATTTGAATTACTTTTACAGTTTTCATTACTGAAACTATAGGTTGAACATGCAACATGAACAGCTAAAATTCTAATATGTAACTAAACATGCAGCAATTTTCATATGAAATCTAAAAACCTTAATTCATCAAAAGCGATACGTTTTGTTTTGAACGAAAGATGTTTTTTTAGCCACAACATCGATGCAACAACAAATCCCAAGCTCACCTTAAATAACTGTACACCGACGACAGCGAACATAAATTGTAATAAATACGTAACTAGCATTATATTTCCTATAGTCTTAATTGCTACTATCACACATTTCACCACATACTACATTATCAAGGGCCAGAGAGTGCATATTAGTCGCAAGGATATGATGTACGTTACCACGAGCAAGGAATGTTCCAAAAAGAGTCCGGTAACCCCGCAGCATCGGAACAACATAGGGGACAAGCAAACCAATTTTAATCACATAGGATTTAATTACAAAGGGGAGTCTAACTATTGGAGAAAACATGTTAGAGATTGTATCGGTATTTTAAAACGCCAAGGTAGGGGGATGGTAATGCTGTCTAACACTTAACGGGGTTTAGTCTTCTAAACACTGGACAAAACTACACCTTTGGGTTCGATTGATGTTAGTATGTCATGCTTGAAACTAATTTGACGACACTGAACTTATAATTATTGAAGAAACATAATGATATGATTTTTAAAACAAGATTTCCGCCTATTCCATGCAAGATTTTATTTTTTTGTTAAAACAGAATCATCATTCAGGTAGGTACTTAAATTATACCGTTTGCAGAAGACAAAGAAAAAGATGAAGCTAGTCACATCACAATTTCACAAGAAAATATAGCAAAGCTTTCCCATTTTTCATAAAATGGAAGCTTCAGCAGCTTGTAAAGTTAGCATAAGAGTCAGTTTAAGCTTGAAACAGATACAGTTTGTTAAGCCTCGATATAAATAAAAGTACATAAATAATCATGAGAAATGAGTGTGAAGACAGGATAGAAAAGTGAGAGAAGAGATAATACCCAAAGGTGTAAATGGTTTCAAGATATCAAACAGTGAAAATGGAGGATTCACTGCACAATGTGTTGTCACTCGTGATTTTGATCCAGGTATGAGAATGGTTGAAAACCTTCAGGATTTGCACATTGAGGTTTGGGCCCCCTACCTTGAACATTTGCACTCCCATGACAGCGAACATGAATTGCAGTAACGACGTTACCAATAATATGTTGCCGATTGTTTTGATGGCAACAATCACGCATTGAACAACGTGCTATAATCATGGAAAAATATGTCAGGAATTGTTTTTCATAATATAGTTTATACTGAAGATTAACATAAGTTAATAAAATAGATTAAAAATATTAAGTTATGACTGTAAAAATGTTTAAACATTGCTTATTGTAAATGTTATCATAATCAGATTATAAGATAATGTATTAAGATGTATATTACTGACCTTAAGGCCCTTGGCCCTGTTGATGGCCCTAAGAGGCCTCAGCACCCTGAACACTCGCAATATTTTCACCACAGATATACTACCAGACCTGAAAACAAGTAATTATATCACACTTACTACATTTAAACCCAACAAGAGTTTTTAATTGAATAATACTTAAAAGAATTGTTACATGTGATGCAAGTTAATAGCAGATTTAGAAATTTTAATCATCTTCGTCATGACAATTAATGAAATGGACATTACAAAACTACAGTTCCTAAAACTTGCTACGAAACCCTAAAGTTTGACATGTAACATGACCTAAATTATGTCAAAGACTGTAAATCAGAATATTATATCAAAAACTATTTAAAAAAAGCTGCAGCTAAAGAAAACCAAAGTTTGCAATGCCAATAATGCAAACGAAAAATAAAAGTTGAGAGATCAAAAGAAAAATAAAAAGTATTGTTTGCTGCTAGAGCAAAAAAAAAGACGTACTTTAAGTTCATAGAGATGAGCGAGACGCAAACGACGAGCATGTCGAGCACGTTGAACGCAGAGCGGAGGAAGGCACCCTCGTGCAGCACCAGCCCGTAGGTGACCAGCTTCAGGAATAGCTCCAGCGTGAAGATGCCCGTAAAGAACACGTCGAATTGACTAAGTAACTGTCAAAATAAATATTTACCTTGAATTTTAGGAATATTAAGATGTTGTTGAAAGCGAATGTTACGTTGACATGACGCTACTCTCTAGCTCATTTGGTTAGGTTCATTTCGTGAGCTAGACAAACGCGTATGTTATTTTTAAATTAGTTAAATGTTTGTTTTTACAAAAAATAAGCTACTTAAGTATTTCATTAGATATCTGGTTATCGTAGTGAAAGCTTTGCTTAGCTTGGTTAACAATGTGAAAAACGTCTATTTATTTATTTACTTCTGTGAGTTTCAGTAACTTACGCTAAGATTGTCACACTTCATCACGCTTAATTGAAAATACTAATTCTGTTCAATTCTATAAAGATGTACGTATATAAAAGGCGCGGAAATATAACGAATAATGGAGTAAAATTAAAAAAGGATACATGCTGTATTGACCGCACCTAGAGACAAGAGCAGGAACATAATTCTCACCCAATTCCTAAATCCCTTTTGCGCAGCATCGAGCGGGTCTTCAGCAGCCAACATGGCAGAAGACAGCATGATGCAGACGAGGATGACGTTGCCAAATGGGGAAGACGCGGATAGTTTGTAACAGAGCACGCGAAACCTGCAGTCATAGGCAAAGATATAGATCTATAAATTAATTAATCATCAATGATAGTGAGAAGTTTATTAAGTACGGTTGGAATCAACAGCAATGAATTGCTATCATAGAAAAAAATCAAGGCAAATAATTATGATAAACTAAGATTTTCCAACTGCTAATACGGATAAGATTAGAACTGTAAATATTTTAGAAAACTAGTGGACCTTGAAACAGCCATAAGTAGCTTGTTGTAATAAAATAACAACACTGAAGGTTTATCGCAATTCATGAAGCATTATTATGAGATTAAGTATTGAGATAATTATTTAAGTAATACAAGTATCTATTTTGATTTGTCACAACACTTAAAGCTCAGGTGGATACACATCGTAAGTAATATAGGTAAGGATATGCTAGAGCGATAAAGCTTAATATTCACATGTACATAAATAATTTTTATCACAAAATATTTGAACATTTAGTAATAGTTGTAGTTATTATAATAATACACACTAACATGCACCATAAAATCATGCAACTAAATAAAAACTAAAGGAACAATCCATGCAACACGTTATACTAAATTCCTATAACTGAAACTCTATTAACTTTAATCTGATGGATTATGTAGGTACCCCATGCTTATGAAATTCTAGACTATCTAAATCACAACCTAAAATGACTAATTGGGGAACAGCTCAAAGGTACTCAGTACTCATTGTTTAAATTTTGAATTTGGTCGGTCATTATTCCACACATAAGGATCACAACAGTCGTGCACGACGAGGACAAATGGGTGATGCTTCGCAAAGTGGATATCCAATGAGATGATGCCAATTGGTAAGGCCGTAGACACACAACGCCAATACAATGAGCCACTGGTACCGCGGAAACGACAGCCATGAATCACCTGTTCGTCGGTGAAAATACGAAGAAACTACTAGCATTCGGTATCGGCGGCGTTTGGTTGGGCATGTTCAGTTCTGAAACGCGCCGTGGACGGGCAGTTACCAGTTGCCCCTCTTCTTCATTTTCACCGCCATCTTTGTGAGTAAGAAACACATGACCGTAGATATTTTGTTTACTACTCTATCATCTACAGTATTTTCCTCTATTTCTATGTACTTTACATAATTTAAATGACAAAATCTATGCAAACTTTATAGTGTAGGTATTTTACTAGAATTTTTAGTATTACAAGAATCCATGCCTATGACAAACTGCTTGAACTGCGCATACCTAAACTCCTACCTAGTCTAAATTAAGAAGAAAATTAAATTGCAAACACAATAAAAGTGAGATTAGCTAACAACAGTGTCAAAACAAATATAAATATAAAATTATTCGTAAGTATTAAAAAGATTGAAGGCGAAGCTGTCTCTGCCGAGTTTATAACTAATGTGAGATAAATAAATGAAAGTAACATCTAGTTAGAAACCAAAGCTGAAATAGTTTTTGTGATCTGTCCGAGTCCCTAACCTGTTGGTTTTGGAAAATATGAAGAAAGACGAAGCGTCTGGGATGGGTTTCTTAGTGTCGCAAATATCGACATCGGAGAGTCGCCTGGGCCGCGCCGACGAGGTGGTCGGTTTGCGTTTCAACCGTGGCTCTTCTTCATATTCTGTATTCACTGTTTTCGGTTGGTTAGCTTCAAACCAAACTATATCGACACGAGAATTCTTTACCAAATAAACATTATTTTACAGTCTAAAGCAAATTTCTTCGGAATCATCAATTAGACAATTATACACTTCATATTTAGAACAAAATATAATACTTTGTTTCAAATTTACAAAAACATTTATTTATCTAAGCTCTCTTATTAAAAAAAAAAGATTATACCTATATGATTCCTCTGATGAATATCTTCTTCTTCTTCTTCTTCTTCTATTCTCTGTTCTTCTTCTATCCTTTCTTCTTCTATACCTTCTAAAATACTCTCACCGTCTCCGTGGTCCTGCTGCTCTTCCGACGCTGTTTCTTCATAGTCTCTATCTGAATGTGACCTGAAAATAAATAATCAGTTATATTTTAACTGGAAGACGAGGCCGCGCGCGCGTTGTCTCAGCTTTGTCCCCATGATGAAGGCCACCGGATGTGGCCGAAACTATAGTCGGAGTTTCCGATAAAATTAAACGTGAGCAATCCCGCATAAATAAAACAAAAATCAGTTATATTCCTACATTTTTATGGATTAAAAGTAATTGTTACAAACATCGTCATATCTTTCTAATTTTTCACACACACTTGAAAAAAAAAAAACGCTACCTATTGGTTTGATGCATCTACGATGTGGTTAATGTGAACCCAAAATAATCATCTAGCAACGTCTTTGTATGAGACGATACCTAGTATTTTTTTTATTATTTATGCCTTTTTATACAATAATGCAATAATCTGGATAAGCTTGATTTAGAAATAGACATGAAGTAACTACTATTCAATGTACGAGTATACTCGTATTACGTACAAGTCTGAAGGATATGCATCGTCGTCGTGGATGTACTCATCATCAGTGTCTCCTTGTCCGCCATCTGCAATCGCGCTAGCCACTTCTTTCTCATCTGGCGCCTGTACCAAATATAGTAAATTTAATAGACTTTTCAATAATTATATTTTGGTGGAAAGGGAGGCCGCTGCCCAGCAGTGGGAAGCTGAAATAATAATATTATTTAACTTTAGTGATTGAACATTTCTGCGGAATTACAATTATAGACGGAGCGTTGATCTTTTGTCAATAAAAAAATACAGCTACAGTTATGTGGCCTGCTTTTGTTTGTCAAAAAACGAGTATCAGAGAAAAAAAAACACTATTTTGAATAGTTAAGTAATATTATAGCTTACCCCTTCTTCTTTTTCGATATTGGTGAGAGATTCAGCATCGGCCAAGTTGTCCACAGCGATGGCCAAGAATACGTTCAGAAGGATATCTGGTTAGTAGCTGAGGATCATAATTCTCGGTGATTTTACTATTTCCAGGGTGTTCAAGCTACCTACCGTAGCGATAACTTGCCCTTACCTAGACATATCTATACTACAATTTGTACTTTAAAAAAGTTGAAAATCTTCCACCTATCTAATGGTGTGTTTCCTATAAAATAAATATTCATTATGTTTGCCACTTTTCCACACGGGAACGGACAATTTTGGCTAGCGAGATGTATTCATTGTTTTCAATCACGTCCTGATTTGATATCAGGTAAGCTGTGGTCCAATACCAAATCATATAAAATAACTATAATCTTATGAAGATCTAAACTTATGGTAGGTACTTAGATGCAGTACATTTCACAAAGGATACAGTTACCACAGATGAAGAGAATGATGAAGTAGATGCAAGCAAGGATGCCGAACGATCCGACCCCACCGTACGCCTTTATGCCTTCATACATTACGGCGTTCCAATCTTCACCTGTCAGTATCTGTAATTAGACATCGGTTTGGGGCTCATATTTTTTGTTATAAATACTAATAAATATTGGAACACATTTCATTAAACTCCATCTAACCCAAAACTAAGCAAAGCTTAGTTCGATTCAACATACCTGAAAAACCGTCAAGAGCGCCTGCCAGAAGCAGTCAAAGTTGTGTCGGTCCTTCTCTTCGACAGGATCGTAGTTAAATTTTCCTCCGAAGACTTGCATTCCAAGGAGGGCGAAGATCATGATGAAAAGAAACAACAGGAGCAACAGAGACGCAATGGACTGGATGGAGTTCAGGAGCGAAGCTACCAGGTTGGATAGCGAGCGCCAGTACCTGTTGATGCGATTTGATACAATATATTAGTTATATTACAAGATAGATAGGCAAATAGGCAACTAGACGTCCTGGTGGTAGAAGGTCATCGTCGATACCTATGGTACACTTTGCAAATTTGTAAATCATTGCCAGCGATCATACGGGGTAAGAAATCTCGCAACATTGTCCTTGAAGCGACCCAGGTTATTGGCTAAAGAACTTCAACGATTGCCAAACCACGCAATTAAATTTTTTTTTGGTAATAATTTAGTTAGTGGTAAATTTAACAAATTACTAAACGCATGATAGAAAATTTGTCAGACATGTTATTATCAGCCTATCATATAGTACTGCTGAGCAAGACAAGGAAGCTATAAAAATGTAATCGTATTTTCACTATGAAGCACTTTAAAATAGTATGAAGAGTCATAACGTTGACTTACTTGGTAACTTTAAACACTCTGAGTAAGCGGACACACCGAAGTACGGAGATGCCGAGTGGAGGCATTACTTCTGTTTTAGTAAGTACCATCTCACTGATGGAACCGATTACTACGAAGCAATCGAATCGGTTGAACAGGGACACGAAGTACCCCTGAAAATACACGATAGATAAGTAAGATAAAACAGAATAAAAGATCTACAAGAACGATAAAGAATATAGACCTGTTAAAAAGAATAACAAAGTTAAGGAATAAACTACCAAACCTTTGCCAATTGCCAAAAAGTATTGTGCGAAAATTGCATCTCAAATTAGAAGCATGTTTTATTTCCTAACGAAATTAAAAAAGTGAGTACTTACTTGTAAACCTAAGCTGTACATCTTGACTAACATCTCTAAAGTAAACAATGCGACAAAAAACGCATTGCCATACTCTTGGAAGCGATCCAACCAAGTTGGCTGCCTGAAACAGAAATAAAAGAACAATTAAATGTATTGATAAAACACGATACTTACTTTAGAACAACATTAGTCGAGTTTTTGGCGGGGAAGCGATAAAATAAAGTATATTTATTCAAAACTTTATAAAGTTATGTGCAGGAATGTAATACATTAGGTACGCCTACTTATTTTTTTTAAAGTTCCACTGTATCTAGGGATGTCTAGCCTTTGTTTTACGAGATCAAGACGGACGAAATCTGAGACATGTAAGTTTCACAGCAGATTTTTTTCGCAGCGCATTAACAGTCAGAGTGAATCCCAACTAGACTGTCGTAGCTCCCGTAATAAAATGTCATCAAAAAATTTGAAATTTGAAGTTGATACTAAATAAATAAATACACACAGCGCTATCTGACCCCAAACTAAGCAAAGCTTGTACCATGAAAGTTAGATAACTGATATAATAATCAAATACTTACCAACAGATAGAGTGATTCATGAGGAAAGTTTTATATAATTTGTCAAGGTTTTGTTTTGTATCTACATTGCACCCGTGCTAAGCCGGGGCGGGTCGCTAGTACAATATATACAACACACCCAGGCAACAGAACAAACATTTGTTTATATCACAAAAAGTTTGTCCTGGGTGGGAATCGAACCCTCGCTCTATAGGTCATAAAGCAGATACCAATAACCAACCAAACCATTAAAGATACCAACTATTGCAGATAAAAATAAAAATAAAATAAAATAAGCCTTTATTGCTGTTAGATTTTAACTTAACTAAACATTACTTTTTAAAAGAAAGATAAGACAATAGAGATAAGAAAACTATAAATTAACTTAAACTAAAAATATTTTTTTTTTTTTAGTTTAAGTTATTGCAGATACCAATAAGCTAACAGGGCTGTCATTGGTAGAATACGACAAGTGCGTTGTTGAAATGAAGGGAAAAAGAAGTTTGAACGTTGTAATTAAAAATATATAAAAGTAATACTAACTGATAGTGCTCGCTGGCCAGCACCACAGTGTTGAGGAAGACTAGGATGATGATAAGCCAGTAGAAGGTCTGTGACTTGACGGCGCGCCGGCACGCGCGCTTCATGCGGCGATTCACCTGCGCAACGGAAATAACTCAGTTAACTCTTTTTTTTATCAAGAACAGCTGAAATCGTATTTTGGTCTTTAAGACCGAGTGCGCAATAGCGTCGATCATGCCTCATAGAGTAACAAAGACTTGTTTTTTTTAAATATTCAGGCTTGCGTTTGACTGCCATTTTGCCTAATGTTAAGCGAAGATGCGGTCTACGATGGAGCATGCTTGCTTAGAAAAAACAGATTCAAATGCTATATGTTCCTTTCATTACGTGTAAGTTAAATGAAGTCATTTAATTCTTC
The DNA here is from genome assembly GCA_950106695.1 of Biston stratarius. Classification (NCBI taxonomy): domain Eukaryota; kingdom Metazoa; phylum Arthropoda; class Insecta; order Lepidoptera; family Geometridae; genus Biston; species Biston stratarius. Next base: position 9,348,406 of record OX467108.1, read on the forward strand.
GCTTAGTTCGTCTAATCACTAGTAATAAAAAAAAACTTACTTTGTCAAAGTCTTTCTTCCACAGGACTCCTATTGCGACTTTCGGTGTTTCGGTGACCTCTAAGCCAAGGTGGTCGGTGCTGTCATGCTCGTTATTTGTTTGACCTGCAATTTAGATTTTCATTAAATAATTTAATATTTACAACAATATAAAAAAAATTTGGTGTTAAAGAAAGTTCGCCTTTCGTGACCGCTTTTCTTTTTGAATTTATAATCAATTCTAGAAGACCATAAAAAGACGCAAATATAGTTTCCTGGACAGTGGATACATCATTTGAGACTTTTGGGGTTGACACTTTGGAACCGGGAGCAAAGAAACTATTTAAAGAGTCATCTCGTCTGGTCGATGCTACATGTGACCAAAACGCTGGCCTCTATTTTGCCCAACGTTTGAAGTAAATGAGTATGGCCATACAAATACAAATACAAAATAAAAAATGCAATGCAATACATCGCGGCAATGGGGCAGCGTTTTGAGAATTATTCCCATTAATAGCGGCCTTCTAGATTAGTTAATTTAAAATTGTCTTTTCTGTAGTTTGTATGTTATCTACAAGTTGTACATAGATTTATTTTCTTTCTTAGTATTATTTGATATTAATAACCATTCTTTATGAAAGTTCATTTTAAATTCATATTAGTATTTCATGAAATAAGTGACTGATGGCTAGATCGGCTTGATCTTGATGAAATTCGTAAATCCAGAGTAAACTATGAAGTGCGGCTAGCACAGAATATAAAGATGGGACATTATTTACACTAAGCAAAAAAAAAATAATTAAAAAATGTAATTTATTCGGATTATTATATTTCTTCTATTAATTCGTTTTGATAAGTTGGTCCAGTTACCATTACCCATTCCATAGTCCCGGTTTTGCTCCGCCGGATCGTCCTGGTCCGCCAGCGGTTCCAAGTACTCCGCCTGCGTGATCCAGTCCAGATAGCCCTTCAGGTCTTCTTCTAGCTGCTGCTTCTCTCGAAGTTTCTGGAAGTCTCCTCGGTTCTTCGCCTTTTCACGCTCTTTGGAGAACTCTCTGTAAACATTTAAAATGACAAAATGCAATCGCACAAACTAAAACTATAGAACTGTTGTTGTTGCGAAGGCATAGAACTAATGTCAGTAGGTCAATAATGCAAAATTATGTCTCTACTTTTACAATATTCTTGAATATATGATCAATTTTAATAAATGAGTTGTTGATAAATAAATAAATAAAAAAGCGGGAAACGTCGTCTGAAGATATTAACCGTAGAAATCAGCTAATGAAACGAATTCAAATATCCTTTGCAATAATTAATCTTTGGGCAAAGATTATGTTTTTTATTATTAGGTACATATGTACCTATTTAATAAAGTAGTAGAGGTACTTACCCGGACAAAACACCGAGAATAAGGTTCATGACAAAGAAAGCACCCAGTATGACCATCGACACGAAGTATATCCACTCCCAGCTGTTACCCATCGCGTCTTGTATCTGGAAATATACAAGCAAGTACAAGAATGTATAAATGATACTCACCATGAAATGTCTTAAAGTGACGATCACCAAACCAGTGTTGCCTAGATTTTACTTTTTTACTTAATTTTGGGTACTGCAATGGCCATGAACAGATCATGGTCACAATATTTTACAAGGGAGACTCTTGGTTTTTATTGTAGAGAAAAAATAGCGACGATAAATATGAAAAGGTTATTTTAATTAAAATATGTCAAGACCACGTCAGTTTTCATAGTAAAATAATGAGTTTATTTTTATATTTATTTATCCATCTTTTACGTCACCAGAAGTATACATACTAAAAGAACCTAAATATATGCCATTTCTGGCAATATTTTTTTTGTAGTAGCAACACTTTTAACAAAAACGATAATAGTATGCTAGAGCAGAAAGTTCGTAGCTTATGGTTTCTCACATGATACATAACATCGGTCCAGCCTTCGAGCGTGATACACTGGAACACCGTGAGCATGGAGAGGCCAAAGTTGTCGAAGTTGGTGATCCCGAAGTTGGGACCATCCCAGCCGTCGCGACACTCAAAATCATCCCCCAGCTTGGAACAGTTGAACCCGTTGTATATATCACACGGGTGCGCGCCATCCATCAGCTCATCTACGAAATTAAAATACAAACGAGTAATTACACCGACAGAGTTGGTTTTTAAGCTAGAAAACAAGCACCAGCTCGCCTGACAGTAAGCTAAGATAATTCATATATGTATGAAATTAAAAATACCGATTATCAATAGAAATACCAAGTAATGAGCGTCAAAGCAGCGATACCCTGGACTTTGTTTTGCTAATGTAATTTTTAAAGTTTACTGATTTGAAAATAAACTCCACCAAAAATCAAATTGCTTCAAATTCCAGACCAAAGTACTTCAAAGTTTTGTGTATCGCTGTAATGGTCACGAACATGCGTTATCTCTTACCATCAGGAGAACGTCTCATTACTATTGCATAGAAACGATGCCATTAAGGTTTTAGTTAAGATAGGGTTATAAGTACTTGAAGATTTGTTATAGCAGCTTTTGTGCATCTTCCCGGAGAAGAGCTCGAGGCCGATGATGGCGTAGATGATGATGACGAAGATGACCAGCAGTGCGATATGGAGCAGCGGCACCATCGCCTTGAGGATGGAGTTCAACACTATCTGGAGACCTGGAAACGGAACGTGCTGTTTTGTAGATATTTTTTTTCGTAAGCCTTTCGTCCTTGCGTGAACCTCGAATCCCATATTAGGAGGAATCTGGTATCGTGAGATGTGTCTCACTGGCATGCTTTCTACAAAGTTTAAGCTCCTTTCCGTCCTAAGATTGCCTGGAAAATATCGCTTTTAGCGATAAGGGAGCCAGTTGTTACACTTGTTTTCATTTTTCTGCTATATGTAATCTTTGGTGAGGACAATAAAGACTTAATTTATTAATCAAAGCTACGGTATGAAATCGTTTGTAACACTCGTTGAATAATTGTTTAGTTATTAATTTTATAAATCTAGAATTAATATGATTACTTTCTTATTTTTTAACGGTGTGTGTGCTCGTGCATGACCTAATCTTGCCATCGCCTTTTTACAACAACACGACCAGACGAAACCAGCGATGCCCTAGACTTTGTTTTGTTACTCAAAGTTCTGTGTATCGCTGCAATGGTCATGGAAGGGCGTTGTCTCTTATCATCAGGAGAGCGTCTCGTTGGTCTCATTACTTTTACATAAAAAAGTAATTTAACTTTCGCGACTTAAACACATAATTATGTTCATCACCGGGTCTTAATCAATTTGTGTAATGTGCCGACCAAAATAAGGGGTAGATCACAAAACTCAAATTTTTTCATCAAGTCGACCAGCACTTTCCATTCAACTCGTGACCACGGCTATTGCAACATGGCCAAAACGTCGACGTAGTGAATCAGCCCCGTTTTTTATAAGCTGTCCTATTGCTGGGCGCGGTTTTATTATTACTGTGAGAATGATATAAAGTAGGTATTAGCGGTATTACGTCCCCAGGGTCCTTAGTAAAAGCGGGTGTACCGCAAGGATCAATCTTAGGCCCATTCTTGTTCTTGGCATATATTAATAATTTGCCCTATATGGTAAATGAATTGTCCGATATAGTTTTATTTGCTGATGACACATCGTAAATTTTCAAAGTCAATAGAAAAGATACAGACCTTACACAGCTCAATAACACCTTATCAGCAGTATCAAAATGGTTTGCCGCCAATAATCTTATGCTTAATTCGTGTAAAACTAAATGTATAAGGTTTTCTCTCCCCAATGTTGCTAAGAGGGACACTCATATCTTAGTCGATGGTAAAAGACTTGACCTAGTGGATAAGACAGTCTTTCTAGGCGTAACATTAGATAGTAAAATTCAATGGGGTCCTCATATAGAAAAGTTAGCTAGTAAATTGAGTTCCGCTGCCTTCGCGATTAGAAAAATTAGACAAATAACAGATGTGGCTACAGCCAGGTTGGTTTACTTTGCTTATTTCCATAGTTTAATGTCCTACAGTCTACTGCTGTGGGGCTCAGCTGAAGACTTTGAAACTATTTTTACTCTGCAAAAAAGTGCAATTCGCGCAATCTATTGTTTGGGTCCTCGCGAATCACTACGAAATCGATTTAAAGATTTTAAGATATTAACGTTACCGTCACAGTATATTTAGGAAAACATTATGTTTGTCCGGAAAAAATTAAATTCATTTGAAATTAATAGTAGCCGCCATAACTTAAATACAAGAAATAAAGATAAAATTATGACACCTAGATTCAGATTATCTAAAGCTAATAAGTCTTTTCTCGGGAATTGCGTTAGATTCTATAGTAAAATCCCACTTGAGGTAACTAAAATGTCCTATAATAAATTCAAAGATTTTATAAAGCAGAGGTTAATTGACAAAGCCTACTATAAGGTGGCTCATTACGTGGAAGACAGGAATATATGGTTGTTGTAGCTTCTCTCTGCACTTGCATCCCCCTGGCTAAGTAACAATTGTAGTAAGCATAATGTATGTATTAATATTTATAACTGTAAATTGTAACCTAATATGAAAAGAAAGATCCACAAAAAAATGCCTTGCTGAGTTTCTTGCCGGAGTCTTCTCAGTTAAAGTGTAATTACGAGCCGGTGGTAGATTCAAACATGTAACTTAACGTTCATAAGTGCCTTACCAGGGCCTAAACTGAATAAATGACTTTTTGATTTTGATTTTGATTTTGATAAGGCTACCACACTGGCCAAATGCTGTTTGGCAAATTTTACACATCTTCGAGAACTTATTCTTTCTTTAAGAACTTTCAGATATATAGCAGGTTTCCTTACGATGTTTTCCTGCATCGTTTGAAGTTGTTTGCAATACGCACATAACCTAGAAAGGACAGATGATTCAAACTCAGGACCTCTAGATTGGAAATCAGACGGCTTCCAATCTTCAACGTCTTCAACTTTAACTGTAAATTTCATAGTATTTTGTATGGTTGAATGGTTTCGTTGTACTCACTAGGAACTCCTGACACCAGGCGCAGTGGCCTCAGCACCCTGAAAGCTCGCAGCGCCTTCACATCAAACGCGTCCTTGAATATACTCGACAATACTGTGCTCACCATGCTGGAAAAACAACAATATTATATTCTTACAATGTTCTTCTGTTGTGTTTATCAGCTACCTACGTAATGTCTGATATTCATGCAGCAGAACGAAGAGAAGGTGGGCTGACAACTTAACAGATACAGCAGGAAATGTCTGGCAGAATATTGCAAATGACAGGAACAAATGGAAGAAATCGAAGTTGCGAGTGTCAGCTAGTGTTAAATACTAGCTAATTTATTTATTTAATTCTTTATTGCACACTTAAAATAATATGTACAAAAGGAGGACTTAATGCTAAAGCATTTTCTAGCTAATGTTCTTTTTTAATCAGTAAAATTTAGATGTATAAAAAATATAGCATGTTCTCTAGTTGTGTCACATAACAGTTGTATCAAAAATTTGCTCTTTCTAAAATTATCTATTGATACATAAATATTGATTTCATTGTCTATGTTACTAATCTCGACGGCAGCTGAGCAGTGCTCTACTTGAAAGCAAGTTCCATTCCAGGCTAAGTGTGCTTTACCATCTTCGATCACACCGTCGCTCAACATCAGATGAGCTGTGGTCAAAACCCTAGCTCGTCAACCATAAAAAAAGTTTGTCAACAAAATTTATTTATTTATTTTATTAACACATGAAAAATTAACAGTTAGGTGCAAAAATTTATTTACACATTTATACGTTCATATGTCAAAAAAACTATTGCCGATTAAAAATGCTACTACATAAATGGTGTAGAGATAGACAAAAAATAATAACTCAAATATGTATTATTTTTAATTTCTTTTTTACGTATTAGTGTTACAACATCTGTTCATTCTGTTCATCATTTAGTATCGTGTTTATCCATTCTTGGTTGCCTGGTAGAGATCGCTCTTAGCGATAAGGCCGCCACTTGTTGCACTAACTCATAAGATTCTTTTGATTTCCGTACTCTTTTTCAATTTTTGGTCTGCACAATAAAGATTTTTTATCTATCTATCAAATAGCGAACAAAAAATGACGTCATTAATCCTCACCCGATGACGACGATGGTGAAGTCGAGCAGATTCCAGCCGTTCCGTAGGTAGGAGCCGGGGTGCATCACGAACCCATACGCTATGATCTTCATCACACATTCTCCCGTGAATATCACCAGGAACACGTACTCGATCTTCTCCTGAAACAGCACAAGTGTAAAGTTGTCTTTATATGTAATAGTAACGAGACGAACAAGACGCTCTCCTGATGGTAAGAGATCACGCCTGGCCATAACTATTGCTGCGATACACAGATGTTCGAGTAGCAAAACAATGTCCAGGGCATCGCTGCTTTGGCGCTCATTACTTTGAGACTTTCGGTGGTTAGTCTCAACGGCACTGTAATTTCGCTAGCCGCAGTACCGTTCAAACCGGAATACTACTTCACGCACTACTTCTTGGCGTCAGAATATTTGGAACTGCAGTGGTACCTACTTCGACGACCCCCTACTAAGGAGATCTACCACCAAGTAAATTGAATGTATACAGGGCTATAAGTTTGGTGTGTACTTACTAAGCCGAATGAGGATCATTGCATTTATCATTATGAACAACTTTTATAAAAAAATTCAATAAATAATTAAATGAATAAGTATAAAGTGAATAAGATTGATTTGTCCAGAATATTCTTCAGTCATAAGCCATCGACGCAGCCGTCAAATGAATTTAAAGTTTAATAAAACCTTATTAAAATACATTTTGTTTTTATTAAAACCTACTTACCTACTTACCTTAAAGCAATTTATACTTACAAGAACCCAATTGGTGTAGTTGGAGTCACTGTAGGGGTAGGGCGTGTAAACCGCCAGGGCGATGCAGTTGGCGAATATAGTCGTCAGGATCATCCATTCAAACGGTCTGATGCAAGTGTCAAGGAATATTTGAAGAATAATGAGTTTGTCAATTATTATTCCAAAGGTAAGATTTACAGTAAGGAAATAAATGTTAGATGATGCATAACATTTTAGTAAGATCAAACACTAGAGTTTTTAACCTTCTACTTAATGATAAATGAATCCTACTAATATTATAATTTGAAAGTTTGTATGTTTGGATGTTTGTTAATCAATCACGCAAAAACTAAAGATACCAAAGATTAAGGTTATTTTTATGGTTGACAAGATGGTCAATCAGGTGAGCTGTGGTCAAACACCATAGCTCACTTGATGTTAAATGACTGTGTGGTCGAAGATAGTAAAGCACACATAGCCTGGAATAGAACTGGCTCTCAATTAGTGAGGTTGCCGGAACATACCGTTACGTGCCTGGCGACAGATTTTTAACTAGAGTGTGGTAGCAAGCCAGTCGAGTACTAGAAAATACCCAGAAATATTTATGTACGAGAAATACAGAATTATTAAATTTTCGTAAATTCTGCAAACTGAACTAACATTTTTAAATTCTACGCAAACGAAGACGCTTGTAACAGTTAGTACCTAATAATAGCAATTTGTTTCTAATGGCAATGGTTGATTAGATGGTATGGTCAAATTTGTGAATGTATGGATTATTAAAAAATTTGGACTGTACACTAAAAGTATCTGATGAAGCTATTGAGGAAAGTAAGCTTGTTTAGATCTAGGCATGTGGCCTTAAACAGCTACTTGGATCGATTAGGGATTTGATATTAAGCAGGTAAGGGAAATTGAAAGAACCTAAGATCTCGAAATAGATCAAGCCACCATTTGACCACGTCCCTAAAGATTGAGGATATCGGATTTAACTGTACTGCATATTCGTCGGGTATAGCCTTACAATCTCTACAAATTCGTGTGTTGGTTTCTTTTATTTCCACAAAACTTATTAGTTGCTAATTTATGAGTCGTAGAGTTGGCGGAAGAAGACACGTTGGAAGACGATAACGTTCCTACTAATTCGTGCTCATAAACTTGACATTACTACCTGGCAGGTCGTTTCTACAATAACCGAGATAGTAAAGATAGGTCAAGAACACAATGACAAAGTTATTTGGGGAATTCTATAGATATCTTCTGTGGAGCTCAACCTGCCAAAGAATTCTGCAAGCAACCAGATGTGTCATGACCCACGCTCATATCGGTATGTGTAAATGCCGGTGTTTCCTCTATTGTTCCCTGTATTTCTGTTCATTCACACATTTGGCATCGTTGGCCTTCCGCCAGCGTGTTTTTATGTCCTCCAAATGGAGTAAGTTGCACGCATCATGAAGAAAATATGGAAGGTATTTTCGAGGTATTTAAATGGAGACAAATGTCTCACTTTGATCGTTTGATACCTATTAAAGTTGAAATATTGTGGTATGTGGATTCCGATCCAAATATACATGTGTCTGTTGCAATAATAGTCGTGAATGAATTGGTGTCATTAAACAAAATCAGGAAAGAAAGAAATTGATGTTGGAATAGTTCACCCATTATAAAATAGATAACCGTGCATGTGGGTTGAAATGGGATTTGTAAGATATCGGGAAATTGAGGAGCATGCTCGTATATTACGCCTCCACAACTGCAAATTACCTACTCTTGTTCTGTGGATTTAGCAATTCACGAAATACTTATTTTTAATACAATAAACGCGGTACGTTCATAACAATCATTATCTTCAGCAGCTCGGCAGCATTCCCCGTTTTTTAATTAATTTCTATACTGGCTCAAATACTCATCGATGACTAAATCTTTAAGAATTTCTTTATTTTTTAATACAGCTTTTTAGAGAAATAGGTCCAGGCATTTTAAAATTTAGACAATGGGACTGACACTCATTTATTATCATCAATGTGAGTATTCTGTTTATCTTTCTACACTGGCAGCCTGTGGGTGTCATATACGCAAAAGCAGTACGACACCCTTCGAGTTCAGTACAATAATGCATTTAGGGTGGTGTTGGAGCTGCCCCGGATCTGCAGCACCTGCGATGTTCGGCGATTCACGAGTCGACTGCTTTTACACGATAATGCGAAAACGGTGCACATCCCTGTATCGTAGGGTTAGGAGCAGCCCTAACAGCATCCTAGATGTGTTTGGTAATAGATTTGACCGTCAGTACTTGAAGCATTGCTATAATAATATGGTAAACCAATGGGTAAGTATTGTAATGTACTATGTAATTGTGAATTCTTTTACTTTAATAATAATCTGACTGCTTTATGCTAACTGTACCTATATGCCTATGGTATGGACAAAATTTATTATTGTTAATATTTTCCTAGATCTAGACTACTTCTTCTTTGTGCTACTAGTTCTCATGTCACGTAAGCGATTACATTATCTGATACTTAAACTTATTGGTGTCTGATGTTCATAGTTTTCTTACTTCTATCTTAACCCATTTTATTTACGAGTTCAGTACCTACTTACAGCGTGCTACTTTTCCTCAATTCGTCCCTATCATCCGTCATGTCTAAATCCACCCCCTTTTTCCTCGTGTCATCTTTCATGCAATCCATCCACATTTCGGCTATTGATACAGAGTGTCAAGTAAACATAGATAATTTGGAATATTATATATAATTTTCTACCAGGTATTTACTGTATTCATTATTGCTCGCTAGATGGTAACAAATTTAGTTAAAATACACTCATTGCAATAATATTTTGTACGATTGTGTGTGTGTGTGTGTGTGAGGGACAGAAAGTGTGCTAAATGTGTCTTTGTTTCTAGTTTCGTAATGGCTGAATGGATGTGGATGTTATTTTTGGGGTATAATAATATAATTAATCATTTAGTTCAGATCCCATTTCAAAATCCTATCCATTTTAAAATTTACATATTATTCATAAAATACAAAAATACGATTAAAATGTAAATTAAAAAACAATATAAAAAGTCAAAGTTTCTCAAAGTCAAAGTAATTATAAAATACAAAAAATATTCTATTATAATCAATAAAAAAATTATGTATTACTGATTCTACATTTAGGTTAGTTAGGTTTATATGTACAAGGTTACTTTAGTTAGATGGAATTATAAAATAGAATAGAATACTATTATTTCTAATAGATATAATGGGATACTAAACATATTGAGCGCAATCTTTAGACACTTCTAGGAAACGTCTACCTACTTACTCTATTTATTTCCCGTCATCACAATAATCGGAAAATAGGAAATATCGTCCTGGGAAACAGGTACCATCACAGCGCGGTTCCTCCTTGGCAGCCAGCCAACGAAACTGATTCCGCTAATCGAAGATCTCAAATAATATTGGATTATATGAAGCGATCATCTGTTTATGTGGTTTTATTTATTTGTGTATAGAGGATTTTAACTAATTTGGTTCAATGATTAATCCAGCGCAAATTGGCAAACGCCAATCGTTGAAAGTCTGATTTTTAGTTACGCTACGTCGTTCCGACGATGTACGTAGGGGAGCTGTCTGTTGATGGAAGCAAAAAACCGATAATATTCAATAGTACTTAAACTTAAGTAATTAACAATTAATTAGTAACTTAAGTAAGTAGTAATGTATGTGTTTTCTATAAACTGCACTTGGGCGTTTTTTTTTTAAATATGTCATCGGACATGTTACACACAGCGCCATCTGACCCCAAACTAAGCAAAACTTTTTTTTTGTAAATACATACTTATAATACATACAGAACACCCAAACACAGAACAAACATTGGTTTATACCATAAAATGTATGTCCTTGGCGGGATCGAACCCACGCCCTACAGCTTAGTCAGACATATGAGTCACCAATGAGCCAATAGGGCTGTCAAAAAGCCGCACCGTCGCTTTCTATCCGGCGAGTTGGTGGCCAAACGTAAATCATATTTATGTTTAAAAAATAGTAACCAAATTTTATGCATAAAAGGTTACAAGCAAATACAATATGTGAGGTTAATACAACAACTCGTTTAATTTTTTTTTCATAGTTGACAGGCTATGTGTTTGATGACATGATGTTAAGTGACGAAAAATAAATTTAAATGATACTATGGTCGAAGATGGTAAACACCTAGCCTGGAATGAAAATGGCTGTCAAGTGAGGCCGCCGAACACACCGTTAGGTGTTCGACGACAGGTGTCAAACTTGACCGTGGTAGCTAGCCAGTCGAGTACTATAAAGTACCTTATTACGCTATGGTTTCCTCACGATGTTTTCCATCACCGGCAGCTTAAACTCATTGTTGGGGTTTGAATCCACTCCCTTCGGCGTGTGATGTGATCGCGCTAACCATTGAGCTATCATTGCTACAAATGTAACTGATCACGTGATTCCTGGCTTTCCGGGCATGTTTCGACAATGGCCAAACGTAGCTATTAAATATATAAAAAAAGTAAGCAAGTTTTATGCATAAAAGGCCACTGCTAAAATTTCGAGCGGTCCTACGCAAACTTGGTCCCCGCTTCTTTATCATTCCGTCGTACAACGGACAATGTCGGGTAATTAGGAACTGGGTGCCTTTAACACGTTTCTGTAATAAATGACGACCTCTTAATGGTATTTGAGGTCATCAAGGAGATGGCATTAAGAGGAAATGGAGATAGGTAACGCTCTTCAGAGAAATAATGGAATGGAAGATTTGAATCGGTGTTTTGTAGGTAAATATAGATGATGTAGTTAAATAACGATTATTCGAAGTTATATGGAACGACATTACTAAAAAGATTAAAGATGTGGGGCAGTTAAAAATATTAAATAGGTTTGCGTTTGACCACGTCTTGCTTGATGTAGTCTAAGATGAATGCCTAGAAAAAACCTGTTTGCTCTGGATTTAAAGACACCCAAGTTGTACTTCGCGGGAAAAACTGACGCTGGCAGAGAGTTCCACATCCTCCCTGTACGTATCGAAGCGTTTAGTCCGTTGAGGCGAATGTCTACCATGTACCTATGGATGGCGCTTTGGCCGTGTCTGCCTAGCCGTCCGGCAATAAAAAGGGGCAGGTGGAACCAAATGAAACAATTATAAGACACACTCTCCGTAATGTATCCGATAGAAGACAGACAAACCAACTACTTTACGTCACCACCAAATCCCACTAATTATTATTACCAGGTTTCGACAGTAAAAGAAAAACAAGTGAAGTAGGTAATCAATGTAGGCTCAATAGACGCTCCCTAACCTCAACCCGTATTTTTTTTATGGCTGACACGCTAGTTATTTGACCACAGCTCACCTGATGTTAAGTGACGGTGTGGTCGAAGATGGTCAACACACTTAGCCTAGAATGGAACTGGCTCTCAAGTGAGGCTGCCGGAACACACCGATGATGAACACATAGATGCTTGGCGGCTGATTTTCAATTTGAGGGTGGTAGCTAGCCAGCCAAGTACTAGAGAGTATTCTACCACCACACTATGATTTCCTCACGATGTTTTCCTTTACCGGCAGCACAAGCTCATTGTTGGGGTTTGAACCGGCCGCACTAACCACTGAGCTATCATCGCTACACATGTAGCTGTACGTGATTCCTTGGTTTACGGACATATTTCCCGCCAAAACAATATAAAAATGGCGCCCGGACGTCATAACAATGTTCTTGTTGGCGCAATTGCAGTGACTGAATTAAGTCATCGCGCTCCGACATATCGCTATAAGGTGCATTTTTTTGCTTGAGAGCTTTTAAGGACTCGTAAATAAAATAATGCCGGACTTAACAGTCCTAGAGAATGTCACGGCTCTTCAGGCGATATAAAGATTTTAATTTTACTTTGTTTTGCTTAGTTTAGGTAAGAGACTTAACAAATAGTCACATTATAGTTTTTTTAAATAATAATATTACCTCTGAAGTCCATAAAATAGTCACAAAAAAACAGACAAAAAGCAATAAAAATAATAATAAATATAATAGTAGTTATTTACTGGCAATCAGGCAATGAGGGATCGTATACTGAACGAAGTAATTCGCCAGAGAACTAAAGTCACCGACATAGCTCAGCGTATTAGCAACCTAAAGTGGCAATGGGCTGGACATATCTGTCGCAGAACCGATATCCGCTGGGGTAGACGTGTTCTAGAGCGGGGACCGTGTGTGTGTGTGTGTGTGTGTGTCTGTGTTTGTGTGTGTTTGTGTGCAGTGTGTTGAGTATCTACTGCTTATGTCAACTTTATATTTCAAATTTCAAGAAAAAAGGATACTTCCACTCCACAATATCAATACAGAGCTTCCTCAAGGGATTCTTGAGCGTCAGACAGAAGAGGGCCCGCTTAGGCCTCTCCTGTTGTGGCTTGAGCCCTCTCCGCGGCGGCTTCCTGGGCGCCGGCGGCACGGGAAGCCCTAGGCCTCCGTCGGCCGGCGTGGCCGCGGAGGGAGGCGTAGCGGGAGTGCCCGGCGGCGCCGGTACCTCATCGCACGCCTCTGCCACGCTCATCGCGACCTGGAGACAAGAGAACATCGATTCAAGTTCGGACTATGTATAGAGAAAAAGGCGTGATTGTATGCGTTTTCAAAATCTATTACTTGTCAGCTGATCTATGGTATAAGTCATTTTAATAAATAAATATCGTACATTTGACACAGCGCCATCTAGCATAAAACTAAGCAAAGCTTGTACTATGGGAACTAGACAGCTGATTGAAAACTCATTGACTTTTTTTATACATATACTTATAATTCATACAGAACACCCAGACAGAAGAAACATTTATATAGTCAAATAAATATTTATTCTGGGCGGGCTTTGAACACCACCGTAAGGTAGAAAGTCTGACAATTTTCTACAGGATTCATTTCGGAGAATGTGCTACTGAGCTGTACGATCTTGTACTTCCATCGCCTTTTTAATACAGGACAAGCAGAAAGACAGCCCACTACCACCCAACATAGTGAATTTCCTTGGTTACGTACCAAACGTTCGCCTCTATGTTTGTTATATAATTCTATTTAATTTGACTGTGTACTTTTTTTTTAATAATCAAAATAACTGACATTTTAGAATTTAATTTAGTTTTATTATTTATTTTGTACTTTCTCATTATATTAAATTGTATGACATGTAACTACGGAATTATCAATAATTTTTTGTATTGTATTGTACCCTACCACCATGCAAAAGCTCAGTTGACAAGGTGTGGGTTCAACCTAAACATACGTTAATGTGTATAGCATAGTGGCATTTAGTTCTCAAGATAAACAGCATCCTAGATACATGTTAATTTGCCCTTTCCTTTCCCTTCTAAAGCCGGATCCCTGAAGTAATCAAAAACTGTTTTAAGTGTATTTTTTATTGTTAGTTGAGTCAGTGTTGAACTGTTGACTATGCTTCTGGCTGAAATGTCGCGCTCTCATATTACGCATTCTACTCTATTACACTTTTATTTATTTTAAAACTAAATGTTGGAATATTTAGATATGAAGTGAACTCTTTAGCTTTTTTTTTTATTATGACCAGTATTTTCGCGGAGCCCTCACAGAGGCTTTGCGGATCTCTAGGGTTTCGCGGAGCACCCTTTGAGTAAGGCGGATCTAGAGTATAAGTTACTCCGAGTTCCACTTAGATCCGTTGAGCCAATACAGTGTAAAGAACAAATAAACATACATATTCACACACTAATTCGCCAGAGAACCAAAGTAACTGACATAGCTCAGCGTAGCAAGCTGAAGCGGTAATGGGCTGGACATTGGACATATCTGTCATAGAACCGGTAACCGGGTAGATATACGTGTTCCAGAGTGGAGACCGTTGTCATATATTTGTCGTTGCCATATTTTTATATTGACATATTTTTATACTGACATATTTTTATACTGACATATTTTATATTGGCAATATTTTTTGTTGACAATATTTTTATATTGACATGTTTGTATACTTTGACATTTTGTTTTTATTTCATTGACATGTAATTAGTTGTTCTAAAACTCTTAAATGATAAAAAGTAATGATATTACGGAATTGACTTGTAACATTGGTGTTATCAATAAAATATTTGTATTTGTATCGGCCAACGTAGCGTAGGACGCCCTGAGACTCTTTGGAGTGACGATATACGTAAGGAGTAGCTGGGAGCAAAAAGCGAAAGATCGGGCTAGATGAGGTGCATGTCCACTGTCCAGCAGTGTACTATTGTGAGTTGATGATGTTTCACACACACTTGCGCATTTATTATATTAGTTGATCAGTGGGAGGTAATTCAGTGTAGTTTGTATAATATCTGGGTAGATACATCGCTTTACGAAACAGTTTTATTTTTATCACGTAGTTTATCGTAAGTACTAATATAATTTTATAAATATTTCGCAGATCTGTCTGCGAGTGTTCATTGCGGTTTATGTTCCAAGAATTTGATGATGATGGATATTGAGCAGAATTAACTATCATTTTCTATAAAATATACGTAAACTACGAATATGTACTGAAAAAATTACAACAGAGGCCTAATTTTTAGGTTAGAAGGCCATGGAGAGTTTTGACGGGAATGTCGAAAAATCTAGTCACAACATCGTGGTGTTTAATTCAACTAGCGACCCACTCCAGCTACCAGAACACACCGTTAGCTGCTTGGCGGTAGATTTTTTTTCAACTTGACTAGGAAGTTCCAGCCGAGTACTAGAAAACACCCTATCCCATTGATATGGTTCCTTCAAGATGTTTCCCTTCATCAGCAGCTCAAGCTCATTGATCATCATTCAACTCAATTCATCACCCGACTGCTCTAACCACTGAGTTGTCATCGCTACAAAAGAAAATAAATTCACCTGATAGGTAAAAACTATGTAAAACTAACTGAAGAGAGGAACCAATTTATTATTCCGAATTAAATTAAAACATATAACTTCAATATATTTTTGTAATCCCCTTTTAATTTCCTTTATTTAAATACCTTACTTGATAGGTTTGGTTTTTTTTTTTAACAACGTATTACTATTTCGCGACAAAAATCCACCATCTTGTTTTTTTTTAAACCATACTCAAAGGACACTTGGGTTATTGACACGAATCTTACGACACCTTAATGATTGTAATCCATTCAGCCGATTGGAAGATACGAGGTAATAAATAAGTTAACATACATACAAGATACGCGCGAAAAACATAACCCTTCCTTGGCAGTCGGGTAAATAGTGCCTTTATCAGATGTATTAGATTTTAAAAATAACATAAGTTAATTAAACATAAAGGAACTCGTAACACGAGTATACCATTTTTAAGAAAACATTTATTTTAAACCAATTACTTTAAACTTAATAAATTTAATTAGATTTACGAGTTACGTTTGCTTACTTCGGAGCAACAATACGGTCAAGCGGTAAAAACTGTTTTACTAGTTTTTTTTTTTAACTTGCTATGTATGTATGTATGTATGTTTGTTCGGGTGAAATCTTGTAAGTTGAATTTGACCCACTTCCCGATGTCCGATTGCACTAAAATTAAGTGTACTTATGTATCTTCGGTGACAATACAATTATATGGTACCATGGAGCTGGTTTGATGATGGAGACGGAAGATGGTCATAGGAACTTCTGAACCAAACAAGATAAACCCATCGAGCTTGGGCTCGATTGATTCGTCTTGAGGAGCACTTTATGCCTAGACGACATCCAGGGTCTGATGATGAAGCTAGAAGTGGCCACGGCATCTCTGTGATAAAACAACAAAACCCCACCGAGTTTGGGCTTGATTGATTCGTTTTGAGGAGCAATATCTAAAATACTTATAAAGATTTTAAAAATATTTTTTTATTTTTAATTTATTCATCATTATTCTTTTATGTATGTTTTATTGTATGAGCGGAGCGAACGTGGGATGTTTTTTGAGGGATCCTTCTAACTTCAGATAATAAAAAAAAAATACATGTCAGATTTCCCTATTCTAAAGCATTAGTGAGTAATTCCACGCATAAAGCTCATTGATAAATCCGACCGCACATTGTGAGTATTATATTGGTTTCTCGGAATGCATTAACCTGACGTGAGTCAGCCGGTGAGGTCAACGCATGTACTAGAGATATTTTTACTTTCATCAGCTTTCAGCTGTTTCACTCGTTAGGTATCCTCCAGGATTATTGACCGAGCGCAGCGACTCTCAAGTTTATTGTATGAAGCGGCACTTGTATGTACTACCTACATACAATATTTTGTCGACGATAACTTGCATATTATTGATTCTTTTTTTTTAATGGGTAATACGCTAGGTGTTTGACAACAGCTCATCTGATGTTAAGTAACAGTGTGCTGGAAAATGATAAAGCATACCTAGCCTGGAATGGAATTGGCTCTCAAGTGAGATTGCCGAAAGACATTTAGGTGCTTAGTGGCAGATTTTCAACTAGAAGGTGGTAGCTAGCCAGTCGAGTACCCTACCATGGTCTGATTTCCTCACGGTGTTTTCAGCTAATTGTTGGGGCTTGAACCCACGCCCTTCGACGTGTCAACTAACCACGACAACCACTAAGCTATCATAGTTTTTTTTTTGTACAGAATAAGTTCGCGTTTGACCACATCCTGCCTGATGTTAAGCAACGATGTGAAATTTAATTGTAAGCAAGTAATTTGGGTAAGAGTACTAGTAATTTTCAAGTTTTACTTTTTAATTTGAATAGGCTTGCATTTGACCACACATTCATATTAAACAGCAGTGCGGTCTAAGATAGATAAATAATTTAAACAAGTTTCTTCTACGTACCCATAGATACTCTGCTTCTAAAAGGAATCAATTTACTCATTGGAGACATAAGTACATATACCTATAACATTTGCAACGATGGTTAACTTTTGTCGTCGTTGACAACACGTAGGTATAAATACAGCCCTAAGTAAGTACCTACATTAAATTTAGGTAAAATAGTAAAAATTACTCATGCTTTATTAGCTGACTCATAAGATCGAATTTGTTAACACAAAAACATCTAGGAATCGTACACGCACGTGACAAGTCAACAAAATTGATCAAATTCCGTACCTCTCTCACAAAGATAGAGACAGTGTAGAGAATAGACGATATTGACCAGAAGTGAAAACACACAACACACGCTACGAAACTACTGCTGAAAACTTGTGTTGTTTTCGATAGGTAGGTAAACCACTTTTCCTCCCAGATCAAAGAAATAAGGTAAACAAAATGTGATGTCGTCTAAGAAGGAAAGCATAATATAGTGGTGTATTAAAACATGTATTCTCGTGTTGCTTCCTAAACTGCGTCAAAGATGCTAGTAAAGTTGCCAGTACTTGGCCCTTGGTTTACTTTGAATGTGGTTTGATATTCTACTTGATATTTCATCAAATAGGTACATAAAAATGTCGAAATACTTGACAGGGGCGAAATGCATAAAGTGCAATGCCAAAAAGAAAAAAAAAGAAAAACTATAGCCAGAGTTTCATAATTGTGTCCCATGTGCTTAGGCACTGATTGTTAGTGTTTAGTAAAACGGCTTGATCAAACGAAACGTTAAAAAAACAAATTAATCAAATTCTTTTTCGTTCGTGGCAGAATACCAGAGGGCATTGGCCATTGCGTATGTCGCCACAGATAAAACAGTAGTTGCACCATGTCGCGTTGATAAATGGCGGGAAAGCTCGTTTTTGGCGGGAATACACGCGTCAATGCCGTAAACGTCACAGTTAATGTGCTATCGTGATTTATTCAATTAGCATGCTAAGTTGTTATGTACAATGTTAATTAGCTCGCTCGCTGTTATTGCTGATTATGAGGCTTTAATTAAGAAAATATTTCAATTGTATTTTTTGAAATTGTTCACTTTAGTTTTTCAGTTTGGTATGATTAATAACCAGCGTTATGTGCTTTGGTTTTAATTAGGTTTACTTACAACATTTTTCAACAGACTTATAAAGTACTAGCAGGCCCACCCGAGTTCACACGGTTAAAAAAAACTCGAGAAATTTTATCCAGATAGGTCATGCCGCTTTGGAGTCTTTATGGAACATACATACACGTATTCATTTTTATTTGAAAAGACCTACCTAATTAATAAAATAATATAAAACATAATAAATAAAATAACACCTCATTTATTGTAATTTCAAAATCACTCGAAATTATTAATATGTAATCGATAAATTACGTTTGGTTATTTTTAAGGCTTTTAGCAATTTTAGTTTGAGTTTTATTTTACTAAAATATATCTTTTGAATAAGATAATGTGATATGATTAAAATTCATCATATCTATTCAAGAGCTCCGTACATTTAGTAACGTAATTTATAATGATTGAATAAATTAGAAACGTATTTTTTATTAAATTTATAGAAATTGAAATTAAACGTGACACCGAAAAATGTTTTTCGAGACATGCTAAGAGATTCCTTTGTAAAAACTTACGAATGTTATGGTAATAGATGGGCCATTTTTAGGGTTCCGTACCTCAAAAGAAAAAAAACGGAACCCTTATAGGATCACTTTGTTGTCCGTCTGTCTGTCTGTCAAGACCATTTTTTCAGGAACGTCCACTGCTAGACATAGACCTCCTCCTGGGGGATTGCCAATACACGCCACGCTTGGCAGGCGGGTAGGCGAGCACAGTTATATGTGATTGTTCAAGGAAGACGCTGCTGCCCATCTTCCGGATTACATCCCTTAGCCGACTCTTACGGCAACCACGGATAGAGAGCGTGGGTTACTATTCTTACGCCGGCACCACTACGGCAATAGGTACTAGACATAAAAATACCCAAATTTTAGTAGTTATATAGCCGGCTGTGAATTTCAATTTTGCTGTGCGCATCAAGAAAGTAAAGCCGAAACTTCCGCGAGGAACGGGTGGTTGTAATGTGTCGTTCTTCTATTTGTTCTGTAGTGGAACGGAGAGGTTGGGATAAAGTCATTGAGCTCTCTTGCGCACACCTCGAAATACACAAAAAAATACTTGGTGGTAGATTTCCATAGCAGGAGGTCGTCTGGGTAGGTACCATCGCAGTACCAGATATTCTGCCGCAAAGCAGTAGTGTGTAAACATTACTGTGTTCCGGTTTGAAGGGTACTGCAGCTAGCGAAATTACAGGGCTATAGAAACTAACCATCTAGTTTCAAAGTAATGAGCGCCAAGACAGCGATGCCCTAGACTTTGTATTACTACTAAAAGTTCTGTGTATCGCTGCAATGGTCATTGTCGGGCGTTATCTCTTAACATCAGGAGAGCGTCTCGTTCGTCTCATTACAGATACATTAAAAAAAAATTGATAGATATGCGGCGGTGATCGAACTAACGGTGCTTTACTTTATTTATCTATTTGTATGCGTTGAATCATTAATAAATGCGCCTCGGTTATTGTCTAGGGCGCAGTAGGCGTCACTGAGGATATAGTCTACCAAACTATACAAACATGGCTAAAACAGACAACAAACTAAAAATGTCCAACATAAATATCCAATTTTACTAAAACAGTTTTATTAAAAGCACGTGTTCCCATTAAACTATTCACTACTTTTGTCTGGCGCTACAGTGCAATAGCAATTCTCATTATTTCATTCATCAAAGCTATTTATTTACACCGTGCCTTACAATTAAATTCTTTTGAAACGCCGTTTTTAAACAATCTATGCGAAACGATCTCTATAACTTTGTTATAAAGTTTAGATTTTTTTGACACGAATTCAGTTCACGTTTCTTGCAACAAAAAGTTCAGATTCCTGTATTACGAAGTTTCTTTTTAAATAGTCTCTAATGCTTTCGATATAAAGTAGAATTTTCTGCGTATGGGTTGTTTTTTAGGGTTATGGTGTCCGAATTCCGCCCTTTGTGCCAGGAACTCTCATATTTCGTGTAGAATGCGTTTCGGGCAGATGGTGCTTTGATAGATGGCGGTCATATCGGCCCATTAATAAAAATATACATAAGAAAACAGAGAGAGATTGCTGTTATGCGGACACACATTTATTTGAGTTATGGGTTTTAGTTTTTTGGCGAAGGGTCAAAGCAAACCCTTGGGTGACCTCTTGCTGTAAATAAACCTTGTTTTATAAAAAATTCTGTAAATAAAAAATTGTTTTGAAGTTAAGTAGTTCTACTTAACTTCAAAACAATTTTTTTTTTGTAAAGCAGCCATCCAATCTGCGTGATTAATTTGTGGATAACATTCGTCATTAGTGCCGTTTTCCATGATCGAAAAAATTTTTGAGTAAATCAAGATACAAGATATTTATTGCTCCCGTACAGTACCAGATGTTGTAATATAAAGTAGTATATGGTACACAGGCAAATATAAACCCAGTCGGGCACAGCAATGTTAAGAAGAGAAGTTATTTTATAAGTCAAAATTTATTTTTAAATGTCAAGTCATATATTTTTATCCGAAATTTCACGTGAATCATCTATTGTATATTTCGCTTTGAGGAGATGTTGTTTTGATTATTTTGTGAATTAATTTAGTTATTGTTTTCAATAATTATTAACTTTTTTTGAATTTATATCTGTATAAAACAATGCGCTATTCTTACATCTCTCCTCACGCCGGTGTGCGCTCGGGGCACTTAAACTTAATCTAGTAAGACTCTTCATCTCGTCTGGTTGACGCCACTCGTGAACAGAACGCTGGCCTTTATTTTGCCCAACGTTTGAGTATTGCCATGAACGCGGCAATGGGGCAGCGTTTTGGGAACTATTCTCATTGACAGCGGCCTTTTAAATTAGTATATATTATTTTAATTTATTTATTAGTTCCTCTAAAACAGTTTAGTTTATATGTTAGGATGTAATTTGTAGATAGTTTTCTTGTGTAAATAAAAAGTTGTTACCCTTAATTAAAATATATAACTAATATCATAATGTAAAAAGAAAAGATTAGCAAAGAAACTTTGATGTAGTTTATGTTGTCAATTTATTCATTTATTAAATAGTTTTTAAATTAATATCTTGCTACTGTTTTTATTCGCAATTCCAATTTTATTCCAATTCGCAGGTTTTCTTTTTAGTGTTAAAACGGGGAATCTCGACGAGTTTCCCTATTCAAAAAGTTACGTTCAAAGTTAGTCAAAGAGTTTTACAAGTTCAAAAAGTAATGTTCATTACAAAATGTTTACAAGTAGATAAAATAATAATTACAAATACGTGTATTTACAATTTTCTATACCTAATGTTACAACTTTACACTATACGATATTACGCGTTTTGCTTGTATGAGATTACCCATTAATAATGAGCTTCAGTTAAATACAATTAAGATAATTTTATATATTACAATGTATTTATTACTTTATGGCTGTAAAATTATGTTTATTTGAATTTTTTGGTTGTTTTATACGCAACTTTTTTACTTCTATATATTTATAAAGATAAATAGTTTTTTTTTTTTCTCTTTTTGTTACTTCTTTTTAATGTGTGTATTTATTTATATTTTCTTTAACGATAAGTCCTTTGTTTTTATTTACGTATCTGACCACTATTTGTACGTATCTGACCATTTTGCTGTGTTATCTGTCCTGTCTATCTAAAAGTTGCTTGGAAGAAATAGCTTCAAGCGATAAGGCCGTCGTTTAGATTTTTACATTTTATAATTTTTTTGACATAATTATAATTTATTCCGCGTTCCCGCCAGAATTCTAAATTACAAGTCATATAGAAAAAAAAAAAACAATTTTGGTGTAACGCATTTGTTACTAGACGACCATAAAGATTTAAAAATTCCTATTAAATATGTTGAGTACATATTAATATTTTAGTAATAGGTAATATTTATAATTAGATACTTTCTATCATTAAATCGGAAAAATATCGAGTGACCTTTGCTATTGTTAGGTATCGGACACGTTGTTAAGATAACTCTCTCACACCAAATAAACAGAGAATCTATTTCTCTATAAAGAACTACCAGCTTATACGTAAAGTTGGCAAAATGCTAAAACTACACGTAACTGCGTGTAAATAGCTCAGACAATTGATAGTGGCTCCCTCATACACTTACAATCGTTTGCACTAGGTACGTAGGTAGGTACGTCGATTGTGATGGACGACCCAAAACAACCAATATCCACTATCCAGGTCAAAGGTCAGAGGTGAAACCATTAACACCTTTAGAAATGCACTCTTAAGTTTTAGTGCGGAAGGTCTATAATCGTGTAATTATTGTCTTGGGGGAAGCTTTTTGGTAGAACCTTAACCCTTAATTTGTTTTTGCAACTTTTTGGCAACAACCACTTTAAAAAAATCTACGGGTCCCAGTAATTATATTTTTACAAAATCGATTGATTCAGTTACAAGGATGAATTAAGTACAACACTAGAAATAATAATCGGCTCTGGTTTTTGACTATTGTACAACACTATTTCCGTCATTCAACCGGCATGTCGCGCAACGTCATCAACAGATCCGTAAGTTTTATTAATTTGCCTATTTATTTGCTTTAAATATTTGTGATTTTGTTCAAAATAACTAATATTGAAGCAAACTAACTTTATCACTAAAAATCTCACCTGGAAATATACTTACTAACCCATGATATGGTTACCTAACCTAAATGTTGTAAAAAAGCATCACTGCCAAAGACCTATCAATATGCTTTATTTTGTGTGTGTGGTAAAGAAGCAACACTGCTAAAGAACTGTCATTGTTATGCATTTTGTGGCTGTTGTAAAAAAGCAACATTGCGAAAGTCCTAACGCCTAATACAAATATTATAAATTCGATTGTTTGTGTGTTTTATACGCATTTTTTTTTAATTATTGCTTTTTTATAGTTTGTTATGCTTTATGTGCTTGGTTTTGAATTTTGGTTGCATGTGGTTTTTTTCTTTTTTGTTCATAATTGCTTCAACGGGCTAGAACTAACCGGATATTAGCTTTAGTTCCAGTTGGTAATACGCGATCTGATGAAAGTGATGATGATTTGGATATCGAAGAAAATCAGGCATTACCACCATATAATCGCTCGGACCATGATGAATATTCCAGTTCTCCAGCACCTTCAATTGCCTCATCGTTGGAACGTATGAACCTGCTTGGCAGTGAAACCGGACCCATTATTTCGATTCAGATCACGAAGTATGTTTACCCCCTGTTGTACGAACTATATTTCCTTCTTCAAACAAAATTAACTACGTATCCATTCCATCTCTACCTGCGATTCCAGTTTTACCGTCACCAACAGTTCAGTCACCACATTCTGCCTTTGCCATACCATCCACATTAAACACCACAAAAAAGTCACCAGATCAACTAGAACCAAACCTGGCAGTCTTCAACCACGTTTAGTTGCAAAAAGATCTAAACGCATTGCAATAAACTTCCGTTGGAAAAAGACACAATTTCAGCACAGAGCTTCGATCGAGCCAACCCCATTTTCGGATCCACCTTCTGATGAGCCACGCCAATATTTTCAAAAAGTCGTAGTGGCGCTCTGTAAATCAATTCAAAATAAACCGTGTTTTGTCTATTTCGACAATTACTACACATCCTTGGAATTGGTCATGTATTTGCGAAATGAACTGGGCATATTTAGCCTTGGCAGAATCAAAGCCAATCGTTTGCGCGGATTTGAATCTTTGCTTGAGTCACAGTGGATTTAGCAGACATGCTGATCGCACTATATAGGACCCAAATGAGAACCAAGAGATGGTATATGGGCATTTTTGCTCAAATTCTAGATATATGCATCAATAACTCCTGTTTATTGTACCGCCGACATTGCGACCAAAAGAAACAAAAGAAGTTTTTGAGCTTGAAAGAGTTCCGATGCCAGATTTTCCTGTCACTGTCATTAAAAACTGTTGTGGAAGATAGAGACATGCCAGGACCACGACCAACGGAAAACATAAAAAAAAATCCTGTAGACCTATTGATGACGTAAGGTTTGACGGGACGGGCCATCTGCCCAACATTGTAAATAAAAGTCGCTGTCGATTATGTAAAACGGGATATTCTACTATGGTATGCATAAAATGCAATACCCGACTATGCTTGACAAGAAACCGCAACAGTTTCTATGATTTTCATATGAAGAAATAAAAAGTTAATTATATATTCAGTGTTTCTTTTCCACACCTTAGATTGGCAACGTTGTAAAAATGCAACATAGGTTTTTCGCAAATATATATTTAAAAAAAATTTTAATACATTTTTTCTGTTATCTCTATAGTCCAATTATGAGGCCCATTTAAGTTTTTTTTTTTAAAAAAGACTGTAATTTTTTTGCCAAATTAAGGGTTAAGGTTAGGGCAGCAAGGTTTAGAATAATAATATTTTTTGCCCAGGTTCTTGCTAGCTTTGGAAACTTAGACAGCAATAGGTTTGTTATTTCCAGGAAATATTTTCAAGCTCGCACATGTATATCCCTAGTTATTATAAAAAGGTTGACGTTCTTTGCAAGAAGAAGAGTAGATATGTATGTATTTTTTTATTTTTGGCATCTCACTTTGTTCCTTCTGCCAGTGACAAGTATTTCATATTCAAGTGTCTCGTGGTAAAATTAACCAAGAACAATCTTAGTTTACAGTCCAATACGATCTGTTTTACTAAGCTATCTAAATCTACCACTACTAACTACTACTATTTCACTATAATTACTGACAAAGTACGATTAACTATCCATATATCTATTATCATTCTGTTTAGTATTTTGTATTACTTTTATTAGCAACTAAGTATTTTTTTAAACAGACCAACGAGACGAACATGGCACTTGCTAGATGGTAAGCGTCACGTTTGCCCGAAGATTTCAGTGAAACTCCTAATTTTTAACTTTGCAAGAACAAAATCGAAGTAATCATCTACAATACTACAATAATTATGAACCTAATTCAAACTAAAAACAAAATACTTTTTTTTAGGTACCCATTGATTTAATAATTTAAAAACCAAATTTAAGAATAAAACTTTTTAATGTGTACACCGGAAAATCAAAGGGAACATAGAAATTGTAAATTACGAACATGGAAATTTAAAAAAACTTTGATAGCCAAAATTGTTTGACGTTTTGAATACATCAGGTAGAAAACGTACGTTAGTTACTTTTATATGAAGTAGGTGAATGTAGCTAAACAAAGGAAAACAGTTTGAAAACACGACGAGAATACAAAATAGGTCGGAAAGTAGGTATACGTCTAAATCAACATCTTGTAACTTTGTTAACAAGGAATGCTAATTATCTCAAAATGAGAGCACATTTCCTCTAACAATGCAGAAAGGGAGGCTGTGTAAGTATATGCTAGAATCTTGTAGAAAATAATGTATAACTTTATTGTACGACGATAATCGACATATTATTTGCCAACCCGCACTTGACCAGCATGGTGCTTTGTCTCCTTGAAGAAGGCCACCGGATGTGGCCGGAACTATAGTCGGATTATCAGATATAATTAAACGTGAGTAATCTCGCATAAGTAAAACAAACATGTCAAAATTACGTCAATTTTCATAGTAAAGTATATTTGTAAAATATACTGTGTTTATTGAAATTTTTAAATATATTTAGTTTATTTTCGCTTAACAGTCGTTTCATTTACAACAGTGATTAGGATTTAAACTGTGGATGGATGGAACGACTTAAGCGGAAATAAACAAAATATATGCCTTGAACACTCAAAATGAACTTCTGCAAAGTAACGCCTTAATTTTTTTTTTTTTTAATGTTAAATAGTCTAAGTTTGACCGCCATTTTACCTGCTGTTATGATAATCAGAAGTTTCTGATCACACAAGCACATCTACATCACATTCTAGCTTTTAATTGTTTTGCCGTGCGGATGGCGGGTTCATCACGTTGCGGGGATGAGAACCTGTAATTGCGATCCAGGTGTAGGTTTCAAGTGTCCCTTCAATTACGCATATCGCTCACCTGCACTGCCCGTGTTTCCATCGCTGCCTAAGCAAATATAATTTAGATAAGTTTGCATTTTTTTTAAATGTACGAGATTGACATATGTAGACTGCCTACGCGACATATCGGCAGCATATGTCAATCCCGTACATTTCTAGCTTTTCTATCAGCGTTATCGCTAATCGAATGTTACTTTGTTTAGACCGTTGGATAATGTTAAGTGACGGCGTGGTCGAAGATAGTAAACACGTCCAACAAGAAATGAAAACTGGCTCTAAAATGTGTATACCGTAACATACCGGTAAGTGATTGTGCGGTAGATTTTCTACTTGAGAGTGACAGCTAGCCAGCAAAGTACTAGAAAGTACTCTACCATCATGCTATGGTTTCTGCCCTCTTCAATTGGTGAAGTTGAAGTTCTGCTTCAAGAGTAGGAAGACGTGGGTTCGATTCCCACTCAGATCTAACGTTTGAGGAACGAACACAGGTGTTTGTTCTTTGTCTGAGTTTTCTAAGTAAGCATTTACGATTAAAAAAAAGTATATAAGTATTCTATCAGCTATCTGGTGCCTATAGTACAAGCTTTGCTTAGCTTGAGGCTAGATTGGCGTTGTTTGAAACCTCGAGCGATATTTATTTATATTTCTTTATGATGTTGCATCTTCACACTGTAATGGCTTAGTAATAGGATGAAACTTGGAGAGCAGACAGCTTTTACCTTGAATTTACATATAGATTACTTTTTAACCCAGAAATCGAGAGTGAACCGCGTGGCGTGAGGAATATTATCGAGTACCAGAATGACAGTTCACCCTCACACAATCTTTTTATGTAAGAGTAGTGAGACGAACGACACGCTCTCCTGATGGTAAGAACTAACGCATGTTCATGACCATCGCAACGATACACAGAGCTTTGAGTAGCAAAACTCATTACTATTATATTATTGTCTTTTAATTATTTTTTGGTAAATACATACTTATTTTTTTTTTATCATATCCTATTTACATAATAAAACTATCTCCAAAAATATATCCTATCATACAAACTACAGTTGTTTATGTATTAATTATATTCATTTTAATATATTTTTATATGTAAGTAGGTATATATATTTTTTTGGATTATTGATTATATGTTTGACATTTTATTATACACTTGACATTATTTATTATTTGATTGCCATTTGTATATTCATCTAACACTATTGACATTTATTTATTCACTAGATATTATTGTCATCAGGCAGTGACAATTGCTTATATGAATTTTTTCTTTTTAAATTTACATAATTTTCTTAATAAAATTGTCATCTTGACGTGCCTAGCGTTACATTAGATATAATACCAATAAAATATTCTATTCTTTTCTAAACAAAGTCCAGGGCTTCGCTGCTTTGGCGCTCATTACTTTGAGACTTTCGATGGTTAGTCTCGACAGCCTTGTAATTTCGCTAGCTGCAATACCCTTCAAACCGGAACACAGTAATGTTACACCAGTAGCAAACGCCCTGTATCAGCCGTATCAATGATACGGGGCCCCCGAGCTACAGGATACCCCAACGTGAGTACGCAAATTTTTTTAAAATGTTGGCCACAATCTTTCTAGTCTAACTCTTAGGCCGCGGCAAGAATGAACGTCTTGTGTTTTCCGCGATAACTTTGTATGATTATACGTTCGCTAAAAAATTAGTGAATTTTTTTTAAATAACTCCAGTGGCACTATAAAATGAAACTCGAGTAGAAAGGCAACCCTCCTACAAATTTTGATACAGTTTACACACTACTGCTTGGCGGTAGAATATTTAATACTGCGGTAGTACCTACTTAGATAACCCCCTGCTTACTAGATTTTCCACCAAGTAAAACATTGTGGTATACTGATGTGGTACTTAATACATACATACATACATACTTTATACATACGTATAAGTATTTGTACAAACTTCAGTACGGACACCTAATAAAACTATATTACGCACTAGCAGGTAATATTAAACTCAGCACTGTAAACATGCTTCGAGTAGGTACCTACCAATAACATGCCTCTGGTTTTACGCGATACATTTCCGTTCGAACATTTTCGAATGTAGTCGAACACTTGAACCATCGATATACATATATATTTTGTTAGGGCCACAGATTAGAAAACAAACAGATATAATTTTGTTTCGAAAACGAGTGAAGATACTTTGGTCCCATTATTTTTTTAGATATGCGTTTAGTTTGGTCGGATACGTTCAAACTAGTTTTGGGTACATCATATGGCCTTTTTCATAGAGACAAAGTAGGTATACAACGGACGCGTGGCCTTGTCTTGCTTTGCCTGTAGGGTCGTAGACTTTACTTCCTTTAATGCGTTTATCTGTGTTTGACCACCAACTGGTCTGATGTGTTCGAAGATGAAGGATGAAGACTTAACCTATTCACTCTAATCTTAAAAATATCCAGATTACATCCTCCAGAAAATATGAAAGCCGGGTCTTTGTTGCCCTAAAATTTTTGCTTGTTATTTTGTGTGTTCGTTCGTCTTTACTTTGTATACATAAACACAAAATAGCTTGCTGTATTTGATGTAAGGTTTTAGCGTATTTTTGTGCGTGTATTTTATTATGTGTATCAAACAAAAATTGTTAAATCTTCAGGTGACGTTCGCGTTTGTGGGAAAATAACAAAATATTGCGCAACGTGGCTTTACGCGTCGCTTCCAGAACTCCATCGAAGCTTGTAGTACTTATTTTGTTTGACTTTGACATAAACAGCAACTTGACGTTGACAGCAGCAGCAAAAAACATTATAGATGAATATGTACCTTAAATTGTCATTAGTTTGACGGGAACGCGTAAAGGTATTTCGTTTCAACACTTATTCTCTAATAACATTGATTCCATACTTTTTCCCAATCTGTGGCCAAACCAAATTAAACTAATTTATGGTTTGATTGACAGGGTATGATATATTTTATGAAGAAGAATGCGCCCATTAAACATTCTAAAATAGAATATCGTTAGTTATGGTGTAATTGATTGATTCAGGCGCTTCTTTGCGGAAGTTCATTTTGAATATTCAATATACATTTTTAGGGTGTTTCCGCTTAAAAGTGATTTTGGTTACAACAGTGACGAGGAATTAATTTAATTTAAATATTTATCTAACTTGACGGCAAGTTTTAAATATTTATCCAAAACATTCCTTAATTTTATTATGGAAACTGACGTGGTCTTGACACATTTTTGTTTTATTTATGCGGGATTACTCACGTATAATTTTATCGGAAACTCCGACTATAGTTTCGGCCACATCCGGTGGCCTTCATCATGGAGACAAAGCTGAGACAACGCGCGCGCGGCCTCGTCTTGCTTCGCTTGCTTTTTGCTAGTCGGAGTTTCCGATAAAATTATACGTGAGTAATCCCGCATAAATAAAACAAAAACATTCCTTAATGTCTAAAAATCCGACCTATACTTAAAATCTAAACAAATTAAAGATAACCACAAGTCTTAACATCCTCTTCTCGATGCAGTAACCACTTGCCGACGTTGAGTCTTCGAGCGCTTGGCCGAGAAAATTCTCTGTCTAGTCAACACATCTTGAGAATGCCTCTTGTAGAGGCGAAACACGTGTCGGCAACTGGTTACTGCAGCTGCTGCAGAAGAGGATATGAAGACTTGTGGTTATTTTAATTAGATATTTTTAATTGGTTTAGATTTTAGGTTTATGTCGGATATATATTTAAACTAAATCGTCGTCACTGTTGTAACCAAGACGAAACAGAAATACACTAAATATGGTATCAACATGTGGGTGCTGGGTCTATCTCGTCGCAGAGATAGCAATTAAGTTTTAAAAGCCCGAGTATAAACAAAGTATGCACTTTTAAGTTTAGTTATATTACATTTTTGTTAGTTTCTTTCAATCATTAATTATTTAAATTAATTTAAAACCTAAAATTTAATTTTAATATTTTTATAAATAGGTATATGTATATATGGTGAATAGACTGATGTATGTATATAAAACCTGCTTCCTAAAGCTTGTGTTAAATGTAATACACAAATAGTTTATTTAAAAAAAAACTTTTTACAAATGTATGGTTTTATAAATAAAGAGATAATGGAATTGAAAATAAAATCAATTGATTTATTTGGAAATAAATATGTATGAGAATGTAAATACAGTCAATAGAATATTGAAAACCTTACCAATTGTCTTCTCTGCTCTGGTACCCCTCCAGATTCACTTCCATGCGCTTGCGCATTCAAACAACCCTACAGTTACTTGACACATCACTTAACAAAATTTACACATTAAAAACACAAATTTACGGACAAATTCACAATGCGCTAGGTATCCACTAATTAGGTGCAGGTTATAGTGCACTAGGTTTAATTTTAGGGTAAAAATAGGCAGGTAGATTATTGTGTGACTCGCTGTTTGGATTTCTTCGGAAGGTTGGTCCCCTGGAACAAACAAATATACAGTGAGTACAAATCGATGTAAGTCGATGGTGTAAACGCTTCTTTATTTTTTGATATTCCTTATGATTTGATAAGTTTCTGATTGAGTGAGTAGGTATATATTTTACTATAAAAACTGTCGTGGTTTTGACAAATTTTTTATTTACCTATGTGGGATATCTCACGATTAATTATATCGGCGATTCCAACTATAGTTTCAGCCACATCCGTACACATCCATATCACATATAGTGGGAGTTTCCGATAATTAAACGTGAGTAATCCCGTATAAGTAAAACAAAAATATGGAGTGAATATATACTATATTATAATCGCTTACCATCAGGCGAGTTTGTGGTCAAACGCGGACTTATCCGTTATAAAAAAAAGTATTATTTACGTTCTCCCATTGTAACAAATCAACAGCTTTGATTGAAAGTGGAAATAGAGAACTCGTCACAAACTTTTATTCCGGAATATGTATAGTTTCCCGTGGGTAGAAGGTAGAGGGTCAAAACCGCGCGGCGCTACTAGTGTCCTACTAAATGAAAACTCATAGAGCTTTACCCAGCTTGCTCTCAATTACTTGGAGATGACGTCAACATTTCACATCAATAGTACAGGCTACGATAGAATTAAGTCAACAGCGCAGGCCTACAGATACATGTACAGACTACAGAACAATTAAGTCGACCGTCGACCTTGGACGCTAAGCACATCCTTGAAACGGTGATTAACGTCGGTGACGTCACTCGGACGCACTGACATCTAGGATGGCCAACTGAACGGTGTATAGAGAGTAGAGACAATAAGATAAAAACATAGACGTAGCATTAAAGTTATGTTTTCGTCCATATTTTACCCGACGTTATTTCCCGACTATAATATAAAGATAGTCATGTTTTTGGCAGCGAATCAACTAATGCATCCCCATGTCTCTCAGCGATTAGGGCACCCTAATTTGCAATGCCCTTATTGCTGGCTATTTTCAAAGCCTACTCATTTCCAGAAAAACAGAATATTTCTTTATCCAACTATGGAAACTTACATGATTTTGACAAACCTTTTTGTTTTCGATACAAAACGAGGCCGCACGCGCTTTATTCTCTACTTTGAGTCCTTGACAAGATGTAATTGAAACTATGGTAACGAATTATCATACGTGAATAATGACTATCACTACATATCATAAAACAAAGTTGTCTGCCGAGTTTGGTCGCGATAAACTTAAAAACTGCTGAACGGACTAACTTTCACGCCATATATTAATGTGGAGGACGTATGATTAACTACGGCACATTCTTGTATTAACTGCCGCCGCCCGTTAGAACGGGACTCAGGATGAGTTGCAATTTCTTTACAAACTAGCTCTACATAATTTTAGGGAGCGTGGTAACCTTGGTCAGTCACATTACTTATATGAATACTAGGGACCCGCTCCGGCTTCGCACGGGTAGTAAGAATGGGTATAGTAAGCTATCCTTAAAAGGTAGATATACGAGTATGCCACCGTGGGCTATTTTGTAGATCTATAAAATAGGAATGTCCCACCATTCATTTTGTTATATCTCAAAGGGCTTAGGCAGTGTTTTCGATGAAATAAACACAAAATAGCTTGATGTATTTGACGCAAGGTTAAAAATAGTTGATATAATAAATTTTTCCGACACTTCTAACAATTATCATTATATTTCAACCAATTTACACAAAACCTTGAGTAACTATATACCTAAACCTTCTTCATGAATCACTCTATCTACTGATGAAACTCGCATGATTATCCGTTCAGTACATTTAAACTCCAACATTGAGCTTGAACAGCCGGTGAAGAAAAACATCGTGAGGATATGTCGCTAGCTGAAGTACCCTTCAAACTTTACACACTACTGCTTGGCGGCAGAATATCTGGTACTGTGGTGATACCTATACAAACGACTTCCTGCTAGCTCTTCCACCAAGTAAAAGTAACTAACTAACCAGCGACCCAGTTTTGTACAAGTTTGCCACATGTCATGTCTGTGAGTCACTACTTACTCGTAAATACCAACACTAACTGTCACCTAAGCACTCTACCCACGTTCCTTAAGGGTGTTTAACCCCTTCAGTCGTATACACTGCTATAAACCTGAACCAATAATATACTGAAAATACAATGTCATGTCATCATTATAATCAGCCTGTCACTTTGGAGTGCTCTTCAGATCTGCATGCCATGTGACACCGCTTCATGGTTAATATTCCAACTGAACTAAGTAGTTTGATTCCACCTTCTTCTTACGAACTACTAGACATTGGAATTTGCTGCCTGAGTGGGTGCTTCCCGATAAATAAAATTTGGGTACCTTCAAGTCGCAAGCGATTCGGTTTCTTCTAGACGAGCCTGCTCCACTGTAGACCGCATCTTCGCTTAACATTCGCTTACAGGCTTGCGTTTGCCCGTCATCTCGTCTGATGTCAGCGAAGATGCGGTCTACGGTGGAGCATGTATGTCTAAAAGAAACTGATTCAGTAAAACAGTAAATCAGTAATATTTATTGGCCATAAATAACAATAACGTTAAAGGCCAGTCACTTGTACAATAAAAATCTTACAATTACACTGTAATGAATGAAGCTGTAGAATACTTACAACGAACATACATCTGTTTACAGCGCGAGCCCCGTTTATGTGTTACACATAAATGAGAATTGCGAGAACCTCTTAAACATACAATTAACTTAATTTGTATATTAACTTAATTTGTTAAAAGGATTACTGTCAAATAAATTTTTAATGGTTTTTTTAAAATTCGGTATGATTTAATTCTGTAATAGATTGAGGTAATTTATTATACATTAATATATTGGCGTGACGGCCCTGCTTTTCAACTTTACCTAACCTAGTTTAGCACGACCAGCTTTTCTTTGTTGATTCACTAGCGACTTGAAGGTATCATCACCCAGACAATTTTTTTTTTCGAATAAGTAATAATACGAACTAATCGCTCTCCTGATGGTAAGAGATAACGTTTTGGCACTCGTTACTTTGAGATTTTCTATGTTTAATCTCAATAGCCCTGTCATTTCGCTAGCTGCAGTACGCAGTTCTTGGCGATTTTTGTTTACGTGGACGACGTAATTGTCTTTGGCATGACGTTTTTGAATCTTATCGAGTCTAGCTAGACTCATACTGTTCAAGTGTTACTTGGCGTGATCATAAATTAACTAAAAATTATAAAATAAACAACCTTAAAATAAAAGTAAAACCGACTTCAAGAAAAAAACATCAGCACTAAAAAGCGATAAATAAACTTACTTTACAATGTATTATTATACCTGCTAGGTACCTACTGATCTGTTTGAAGTCGGTGCCCAGCACCGGCACCTAGGCTAGGCTAAGCACCGATTTCAAACAGATCAGTAGGTACCTAGCATGTATAATAATACTTTGTAAAGTAAGTTTATTTTTCGCTTTTTAGTGCTGATGTTTTTTTCTTGAAGTTTGAACTTTTTTAAAGTTTGTTTATTTGTCTGTGAGTGTCCTGCGCTATGTTTGACGATCTATGGTCTCCACCGTGCATGTGACTGTTATGATTATTTACGAGATATTACTGTATCATGAGAAACAATCTCTATAAAATTGAATAGATATTATGACCTTGCAAATAAATTGATCCTAAATGGCTTTGTGGTTAATTTATAGGCAGCAGAAGTGGGAGCGAGAGGTATGCCAGGAAAATCTTTATGTAGTTTAGAAGCCCTCGGCCTGCCAAGAACATTCATTAATTGTTGGAAACAGTATCCAAAGCAGCGTTGATAGGATCCCGGTCTGTTTACACGCCGAAGGCTGTGGGTTCAATCCCCAACAATGAGCTTGAGCTTCCGGTGAAGAAAAATGTCGTGAACATCGTGAGGAAACCATAGCATGGTGGTAGGGTAATTCTGAAGTTGCCTAGAAGAGATCGCTCTTAGCGATATGACTAGAGTTAAGTACCTACTGAAATCGTTATATTTGTTTGTAATTGGTGTGAACAATAAGGAGTTATATTATTATTGGTTTCTAGTACTCGACTGGCTAGCTACCACCCGCTAATGTTTTCCATTCATTGACATGTAAACAGTGTTTAAAAACTCTTTTTTTTTTTTTTTTTTTTAATATGGCTGACAGGCTATGTGTTTGACCACAGCTCACCTGATGTTAGGTGACGGTGTGCTCGTAGATGGTAAAGCACACCTAGCCTGGAATGGAACTGGCTCTCAAGTGAAGCTGCTGATATTTGAAATGATATTACTTATTACTTGTAACATTGGTGTTATTAATATTTGTATTAAGATTTATGTAAGTGAACAGTCTCAGAATAAGTTTTTTTTTTTTTTTTTTTTTTTTATTATTGACTCTTGCTGTTGGCCAGTTGGCCTCTAGAGCGTCACCGGACTGATTTGTGTTTACTCT
The DNA here is from genome assembly GCA_950106695.1 of Biston stratarius. NCBI lineage: Eukaryota > Metazoa > Arthropoda > Insecta > Lepidoptera > Geometridae > Biston > Biston stratarius. The sequence goes on from OX467108.1 coordinate 9,384,075, forward strand.
TTTTTGCGAGTCGATGCCGATATCCGCCTATATCGTTACTCGTTACGGCAGTTACTTGACGATACAACGCCAATTAGGAGGCTTCTTACAACCAGCGTAGTTGTGAACGTTGATTTATCCGTTATAATTTTCATTACAATGTTTTGTAGAACAAACAAGGATTACTAAGAAAAACATTTTTTCTCTCGTTAGAGAAATATTTCCAAATATATTTTCTCATCTCTAAGATCCTATGCCTATTCCTATAATAGGATTTATGTTTAATGATGTGGTAGATAGGGTCAAATTTAGCTGAGCAACATATATGGGTAGCGTAACTTAATTTTTAGGGTTTTGTACCTCAAAAAGAAAAAAACGGAACCCTTATATAGGATCACATTGTTGTCCGTCTGTCTGCCTATCATGACCCTTTTTCACAGGAACGCGTAGAGGTATCAAGCTGAAATTCATATCAAATACTCAGGTCTACTGTTCCTTGGAGCTGTGAAAAAATCAAACTTCTAAGCTAACGCAATCAAAAGATACATCCGCTTATGCTGCAAATTTTCGACACTCGCAAGGGAATCAAAACCTACAGGGTACTTACTTCCCGTGAACTCAGCATCTTGAAATTTGGTACGAAACAACGTCTTATAGCACAGATAAAGGAAAAATTGCGAAAAGCATAAATTACCATACCATAAAAAATACCGTAACTTTTACTTATATACCTACAGCTTTGTACGGAACCCTCGGTGCACGAGTCCGACTCACACTAGACCGGTAAAAAAAAAAAGGTTTTTCTTCACTATCCGGCAAATAGGAAACAAAACTAATTCTGTCTTACACGGTTCTAAACAATAAAAAAGCAAAAACTTAGCACGTTCTCTCAATGGAGTGTTTTGGCGGAAAATATCTTATTTTATGGTCATCTTTATTTTCTATATAGTTTACAAGCTAGGTGTTTGACCACAGCTCACCGACAGATTTCCAACTTGAGTATGGTAGCTTACCGTCATGCTATAGTTTTCTCACGATATTCTCCTTTACCGGCAGTTCATGGGGTTTGAACCTACACCTTTCGGCGTATGAACCGACCGAGCTAACCACTGTGCTATCATCGCTACAAGTTTTGTATAAGTAGAGAAATCCAATGTTTTGTAATTCGCCAACAACTTCGCACGTGCGAAGTTGTTAATATTACTGAATTCAAAGTTATCACATAGTTTGCGTGCTTCATCTTCGACCACATCATCGCTTACCATCAGGCGAGTTGGTGGTGAAACGCGGACTTACATAGGTATGTAAAAAAATATTAAAAAAAAATGTCATGTGTGTAATGGTAACGTTACAATAGACACCGTTAAGTCCTTGTACCGTCCTGCACACACTTTACTGCGAAGATAACGATACCTCAGAGCACCTGATATAAATGTGACCTCCTCGTGGGTAGGTAGGTAACTAATATCTAGATCTAATGGAGCGTCGTCAGGGCTCCTGTCACGGCCCGGCGCGGCGGCACCTGCTCGTTCCCATGGATTCATTACTTGCGAGATTCAGCCCAGATATATTACCCGACGCAAAAAGAGGGTATTTAAACTTTAAAGTGTACATGTGTGTGCATCGTAGGTGGTATTGATTTAGTTTTATATTTTGGTGACTTGCTTGTACTTTTTTTTAAATTGTTGACAGGCTAAGTGTTTGACCACAGCAATCATGATGTTAAGTGACGATGTGGTCGAAGATGGTAAACACACCTAGCCTGGAATGGAACTGGCTCTCAAGTGAGTTTGCCGGAGCACACTGTTATAGGTGCTTGAGGGCGGTAGCCTGTCAGTCAATTACTAGAAAGTACCCTACCATCATGGTAGGTTGGTCCATCATCCTCACGATAGTTTTCCTTCACCGGTAGCTCAAACTCATTGTTGGAGTTTGAACCCACGCCCTTCAGCGTGTGAACTGTTTTATTCTTTATTAACCCCTAGCGCAATAAGAGGGGTGTTACAAGTTTGACGTCGATGTCTGTTTATCGCGGTGTGTGTGTGTGTGTTTGTGTGTGTGTGTGTGTGTGTCTGTCTGTCTGTGGCATCGTAGCTCTCAACCAGATGGACCGATTTCGATGCGATTTTTTTCATTTGAAAGCCAGTTTCCTTGCGGTGGTACTTAGCTATGTTTGGTTAATTGCGAAGGAGGTTTTTTTAAATTTTTAATTTAATTATTACTAAATGTTATGTTACCACACAACAGACATGATTTTATTGCCGTTTTGTAGATAATTAATGGTACGGATCCCATCATGTGCGAGTCCGACTCGTACTTGGCTGGTTTTTTTATTATATGATCTAAATGTATGTCTAAGTATCTGGTTTAATAATGGAGTATATGACATAATTGAACTTGAGTAATCCCATACAAGTTAAAGGATAATGTAACACACCCATGTCAGTTTCTATAGTAAAATTGGATCAGCTACCACTATATCTGAGCAAAATTTTAGTGTACAACAAAATATTTTTCATTTAGCTTCAAATGAAACACTTTAGGGATAGTGTCGTAAATACATCTAAGCGACAGTAGGTCTGTATGTCCTTGTGTATAACAAATGTCTACAGATCTCATTTAACAAACATGAAATTTGTCTGGAGACTTAAACTGACAAAAGGCAAGCCAAGACGATGGCAGATAACTAATTATGCTAGATACTCTACATAAAATGTGGACCAAAAGAGAAATCTAGAATGTACGCTTCTTTTAATTCCTGAAAAATGTCTCACTATAATTTTACTCGACCGCGGTGAGGCCAAAAAGGGGTTGTGTGTTTGAGACCTGTTTGTATGTCCGTCCATATGTTCCCTCGTAACTACTAAACCGCTGAACCAATTTGATGGATGATAAAATGTCGTTAGATTTGTATTTATTGTGCGAGTGTAACAGATTAGCCACATATATACATATGTTTGTTATTGCTTATTTATATTAGAATAAGTTAAAGATAATATCTATTTTATTGTACCTACTATTTTAAATGTATTGTTTGGTTAAAATTATAAAAATCTAAATGGCGGATTTTTGGCGCTAAAATGGATCTTATTATCTTTTAATTATAGTTATTTTTCCGTAGTCAGATTATAGATTTTTAAACTATTTAGCTTAAGTAATTGTATGATAAATAATTAAAGTAATTTGCCACGACACGACGCTTTTCATCTATGTGGAATAGATCTGTGAGAGATGTCCTTATATAGATATTATATAGGTATATGATATGTATATGGTATATGATATGTATATGATATAGGTACAAAATAAAAAAATAAAAAATTATATCACATCACATCACATCATCAGCCATAGAACGTCCATTATAGGATTTATAGGCCTCCTCCTGGGGAGGGGTTTTGCCAATACTCGCCACGCTTGGCAGGCGGGTTGACGAGCGCAGTTAGGTGTGATTGTTCAAGGAAGACGCTGCTGCCAATGTTCCGGATTACATCCCTTAGCCGACTCTTACGGCAACCACGGGTAGAGAGGGTGGGGTACTATTTTTACGCCGGCACCACCACGGCAATTATAACATTTTATAAATATGACCATACAAAATATTGTGAAAAATATTCAAACTGTTTTTTTACGATCGACAGGCTAGGTTGACCACAGCTCGACTGATGTTAAGTGACGGTGTGGTCGGAGATGGTAAGCATCTAGCCTGAAATGGAAGTGGCTCTCAAGTGAGGCTGCCGGAACACACCGTTAGGTAACGTGACAAATCGACAGCTTATGTCAATTCCGTACATTTTTTGACTTTTCTATTAGCGTTATCGAATATTATTTTGTCTAGGCCCTCTCAAAAGCGACGAACGATCGTCTCATTAGTTTCACATGAAAAATAATAATCTGAACAATAACAGAATAGTCAGTAGTCAACTATTAAAAGTAAAAAATCACAATTCCTGCAGAATAAATAAAAAATGTGGCATTGCTATGACTTCCGCGGCAAAATTCTAGGTCACTAAACTTTTATTTTTTATTTGTTATGGCTTAGATTGGGGGAAGAAATAGAAACAAGAACAGAGTTTTTTTTATTTGTTTGTCTTCATTATAGCTGTGGGAAGTTACGAGCGTTGTTTTATATTTCAAGAGTAGCTTACGCCCACGACTTCGTCCGCGTTAAGATTAGAATTAGATTCAGAGAGAAATGAAACATGTATACCTAAGTAACAAATAAGCAATAGTCGTGAGACTTGCGCTATTTTATTATTAGACTAAGATATGAGATACCGGGATAATCTAAATATATATAACTCAAAGGTGATTGACTGACTGACTGACATAGTGATCTATCAACGCACAACCCAAACCACTGGACGGATCGGGCTGAAATTTGGCATGCAGGTAGATGTTATGACGTAGGCATCCGCTAAGAAAGGATTTTGATTAATTCTACCCCCAAGGGGATAAAATAGGGGATGAAAGTTTGTATGAAACTTTGTCAATTTTAAGCCGATCGGGCTGAGACTTTGCATGCATAAAGCTACTATAACGCAGGCATCTAGCGCGGGTGAAACCGCGGGGCACAGCTAGTGTTCCATAAGACGCACCTATACCAAAACAACAAAGTTCTGTGTATCGCTGTAATGGTCATGGACAGGCGTTATCTCTTACCATCGGGAGAGCGTCTCATTCGTCTCATTACTATTACATTAAAATAAAATAAAACCTGGTGTTCTTTACCATATTCGACCATAGCGTTTTTAGCCATTACTATGCATCTAGGTGAGTGCATTTGCACTAGTGTACTTCAAGCGCAACAAACAACGTATAGCTATCTCTTTCTGTATCATACGTTCCGTATTATCTATCGCATTCGCAGTTGAAAATTACTATACACCTAGGTAAGTGCATTTGTAATAACGCAACGAAATCTGAACGTCGTCGCGTCGTCCGCTCAGTATGAACGCAAGGTATCTTTATAATATCATTGATTATTTCGATAAACCAGCATAGTGTAGCGGCAATATTCATGATTCAATCTACCCCACGCTTGATGACCTAATGCATTGTATGGCAGCTATATAAACTTCGTGCACTAAGATCTACTAGAGCGGGACATGTGTACTATTTTTGTTCTTCAAATAGGTCGATGCAATGATCGCAATTAGCAATTGTGCTCAGCTGTTTAACGACATCATTGGATGCTCTTGAAATTAATGCTCTATCTATTTTAATAAAAACACTTTTATTTTTTTGTGTAAAAGTAATGAGACGAATGAGACACTCTCTTGGTGTTATGAGATAATACCTGTCCATGACCATTGCAGCGACAAAAATAACCACATAACTTTGAGTAGCAAAGTCCAGGGCATCGATGCTTTGGCGCTCATTACTTCGAGACTTTCGATGGTTAGACTCAACAGACCTGTAATTTCGCTAGCTGCAGTTATGTTTGACCACAGCTCTGCTGATGTTAAGTGACGGTGTGGTCAAAGATGTTAAGTAAGCACCGTTGAGTGCTTGGCGGCAGATTTTCAACTTGAGGGTGGTAGCTAGCCAGCCGAGTACCGTACCACCTATGATTATGGTGTCCTCACGATGTTTTCTTTCACCGGTAGCTTAAGCTCATTGTTGAGATTTGAATCCACAATTTGATTTTAGGGATGTGAACCGACCGCGCTAACCACTGAGCTATCAACGAGTAGTATAATAAGTAAATGGCTCAAAGTAATGAGCGTAAAAGCAGGACTTTGTTTTGTAATTTATAGTTTGTAATGGTCATGAATTATCAGGAAAGTGTTGTGTTCATCTCACTCTTTTTCTATCAAATCAAATCAAATAATTTATTTACAAGAATACATGTAGGTATATATAGGTCTTATAATTTTTAATTTTGGTTTCGCAATTAGAACATTTGCCTGTTGTAGGTAAGCGTACTCCACCTTAGTCCACACTACTACTTAACATAAGGCAGGGTGTGGTCAAACCTGAATCTATCCATAGATCATTAATGTCTCAATTCTACGTGTGGCATTTCACGTTGGCGAGAAGATGACAAAGCATTCTAAGTATTTATTAACGTTTATAAGTAAAATTCATAGATCCAAAACCCTCATTTTTACGCGGTTCATTTATAACCAAAGCATATCTTGTAAAGTATTATATTGTCGAGAAGACAAAGAACTTAAACAATACTTAACCGCTCTGCGATCGATAATGCAAATAAACAGTAATAAAATGTGACCTTCAGCCAACTGGGAGATGTCATGATGAATTTTAAAATTTCGGGGAGAAATAACAGTTCTTTTACCCGCCTTCCTAAAAAGGGGAATATGTTTTAAGTGTGTTAAAGTAATGATACTCAAGTTCTCGTTGCAATTTTACACTTCTACGGCTTTAGCGTTCGGATAGGTCTCTGAATTTCATCGGACTATAAACTTTTTTTATGGTTGACTGTCTAGGTGTTTGACTACAGCTCACCTGATGTTAAGTGACTGTGTGGTCGAAGATGATGAACACCTCTAGCCTGGAATGGAACTGGCTCTAAAGTGAGGTATATGGTTGATTCAACCAGTTGAGTATAACCTTTAAAGTAAAGTAGCAACTAGGAAATTACGCTTGTATTTGTGCAAAATATCTTTCTAAAGACCAATACAGTAAGCCCACAGTCGTCAGCTAACTTCCCGGCCAGACAAAGCCCGGGGTAAGAAATTTCGAAACAATTCACAAAAGTATACCCTCTAAATTCCCAACAAAGTAGAGCCTTCATGTTTAAGTCAAGTAAACAAAAAAAGTACCGTAGTAACAGAATAATGCAGAGAAACATATCCGAAAGCATGGGGAGATCGTCCCTCCTAAGCTTCAATTGAGTTTATGATGCCAACGCGGAAAAGATTTGTATTATTTTTCAATAAATATTTTATATGTTTATCTATATCTAATACCTTTAAACGAGCAATTCTTGTATATATGTAATCTGAATCTCGGAAACGGCTCCAACGATTTTCATTGAATTTTTAGTATGCATTAAGTTTCGGGGGCGATAAATCGATTTAACTAATTTTCATTTTTAGAAAACGAAAAAAAAATCCTCATCCAGGTACTATACATAATATATGAATGGTTTACAAAATGCCGAGTTACGCTAGAGTGGGAAAGTGATATCTTGTGTGCGTGTGTGTGTGTGTGTTTGTGTGTGTGTGTGTGTGTGTGTGTGTGTGCCAAAACTGCATCAAAGCTTGTAGTCAAGTCATTACCACTTTACTAGGGCATGACTGGACTCAAACTGTACACAGACACAGAATAAACACTTAGCGTCACATAACATGTTTATCCTGGTGGGAATCATGCTCACACCCTACAGCTCTTGAAGCAGATATTCTACCAAATGATCTAGTAGGACCACTATGCATTACAAGACTTAAAATAACCTTCAAAAGCGATAATAGCTCAGTGGTTTGCGCGGTCTGTTCACAAGCTGAAGCTGGGTTCAAACCTCAACAATGAGCTTGAGCTGCCGTTGAAGGAAAACATATTGAGGAAACCGTGGCATGGCAGTAGGGTATTTTCCAGTACTCGGCTGGCTAACTACCACCCACAAGTTGAAAATCTGCCGCCAAGCACCTGACGGTGTGTTCCGGTAGCCGCACTTGAGAGCCAGTTCCATTTCAGGCTAGGTGTGCTTTACTATTATCGACCACACCGTCACTTAACATCAGGTGAGCTGTAATCAAACACCTAGCTTGTGAAAAAAAAAAGTTATTTTGTAGTCTTATCTTTAAGTTTTACTTCTGAACTCTTAATAATTTGTAATTGGAAGATGTTTGTACGGCTGCAGATCTCTAAAAAAATTATAAACGCATTGCGCTATATCCGCACTTCGTCCCTGGAGAGCGTTCCGAATAACACATTCATTGCTTCGCGGGCCGGATTCCGCATACGAAGTACAAACATTTCTACATCACTAGTTTAGTAAAGTTTTCGAATAAAAAAATACTTTATATCAGTTTTGATGATGAAATCGTTTTATTCGATTAGTTGTCAAAATGAAACAACACTTTACTATCAAATTATACCATTTCCTGTGGCTTCGTTCGCATTTATTTCTATCTAATACCTTTAAACGAGCAATTCTTGTATACTATATACAAGACATAATCTGAATCTCGGAAACGGCTCCAACGGTTTTCATGAAATAAAGTATGCAGGCGGTTTCGGGGACGATAAATCAATCTAGCTGGGTTTCATTTGTAGAAAACGTCGTTTACCAAAAAAAAACCGAGCATAGCTCGTTCATCCAGGTACTATGTACATTAAAACATAATTAAGAAAATTAATAAAACACAAACGCCCACTAATTTTGATTCTTTAAAAAAAAGTGTCATTGTCATGACTTTGACGTAAGGATTCTAACTATACAAACATCCAAATCTGTTCAGGCATTTTAAAGTTATGGAATATAGAAACTCACATACATACATATGTGAACCTTGAAAACATTACACTCCTTTTTTGGGCAGTCGCGTAATAAGGCTCGATGACGAAGGTGATTCAGAAACAGTCTATTTTTTTTAATTGTAGATAGGCTTGCGTTTAACCGCCATCTCGACTTATATTAAACGACGATGCGGTCTATGGTGAAGTATGCTCGCCTAGAAGAAACCGATTCATTCGCGACTTGAAGGCACCCATATTGTATCTAATAGGGAACGCCTACTCTGGTAGCAAAAAAATATTTGATAGATGTATACATATAAAGATACAAAGCAAGGCCTTTGCTACGTACGTCTAAGTACATACACGCAGCGACATTCGTTTTGTTCAGTCAATAAGAAAATACTCAATTAATATTCATTGTATTGATAAAAATTCAGATAAGCTTTTTTATCCGTATCACCTTTTCAGAGGCTTATCGCGGCTTCCAAACTTTTGTTTTGAAATGCGGACGTGATTCTACTTTGATATATTTAGTCTTCCATGCTGAGTTTGGCTAATGGCTATAGTTGTTACTGCGAACTATAGGGCCTGGTACAACACGTTTTTCCGCCCAGATTATTTAAAATTAACAGAGATTGGCTTAATTTTGTAGTAGTCTAGTAAATGAGGTGTGCCTTTGATGGTATAATAATTACATTGTTATTAATATAAAAGCAATTGTTAATATCAGAAATTGGTCCTGAATGGGAATCGAAGCCACGCTCTACTTTTCTTGAGACAGACCTACAACCAATGAGCCAAAGGGCTGTCACAAGAATCCAGGCTAGATAAGTGAGCTATGGATAAACACCGTCAACCATTAAAAAAGAACTCCTTTTTTGGCCAGTCGTGTAAAGATATTAGACGTATGGTCTCACTGTACAGTACACAGAATTGCTGATAGCGGCACTAATGTCGTAAACGTCAAGCGACGCCGACAACACAGCAATCTCCGAACAAATTGAAATTACTCATAACAGCGCGATCGCTGCCCACGTTACGCACTGATTGAATTCCCCAGTGTTGCCGTCTATCCGAACACATATTATACTGTTTGTCAGAAGCTTTCATTTCGGAAAACTTGAATGCACCTATGGGGATTGGATGATATAAATTTGTTGAGCAAAACGGGCAACTATAAAATATTGCACTGTTTATAAATATTATATTAATAATATGATTTACGTAGGCCGTGGTGGTGCCAGCGTAAGAATAGCACGCCACCCTCTCTACCCGTGGGCGCCGTAAGAGTCGGGTAAGGGATGTAATCCGGAAGATGGGAAGCAGCGTCTTCCTTGAACAATCACACCTAACTGCGCTCGCCAACCCGCCTGTCAAGCGTGGCGAGTATTGGTATGGAGGTACCTCCATACCAAATTACCATAACACATCGTCACCTAACTACAGGTGAGCTGACAAAACCAACCACCTAACCAAGCAATCAAAACCACCTGGAAAAAGTAAAAAAAAATAATGGCTATAGTACTTTGTAAGTACGCGAATTTTCAAAAGCTAAAGCTTTTGAAAATATAAATTCTAAATTATAGACCCGTTGCCTACTCAATCATTAAAAGGGTAACTTTTCATCAAGAATAAACCTAAAGTTGAAAGTCCATATACCTCCGAGCGCTTATCACTCATAAAATGTTTTACAAGGCAAACCTTTGTGAAAATTCGCGTAACTTCAAACGGAATTCCGAGCGCGTCAGCGCGTCGCTTGAACGAGGCTGACGGCCCCAACAATGCAGCGGTCAATCAATCAATCTCTGTATTGGACGAGCTCGGGGTTGCCTTTACTTGTTTAGCTTTTGATACGAACATTGGTTTAAATTTGAGTTGAGTTGATTTGTAATAGTATCGTAGTGAAATATTCTTATCCAAATTACGGTGTTTCAGCAGATAATGAGTTCATTTCAAAATTAATTCAAATACAAGCGCCGTCTATTGATGCCTAATTCACGGGAAGAACAAGATGAAAAAATAAGATTTTGTTACCAAACACATAGCCTGGTTGTTACCAGCCAGAAATAGCTTGGTTGTTACGAGCTAGAGATAGCTTGGTTATCACCAGATAGATATAGCACCACTTGTTACCAGACCAAGAAAACATTGCTTGTTACCAGACAGAGAAAGGTTGATTGTTACCAAGTACAGATATTATCGTTTGTTACCAGAAAGAGTTAGCTTGGTTGTTACCAGACATATATAGCATGATTATTACCAGCTAGAGATACCTCACTTGTTACTAGACAGAGCTAGCTAGGTTATTACCAACCAGAAACAGTTTGATTGCTACCAGACAGACATAACTTGGTTAGTACCAGGCAGAGATAGCACCGCTCGTTATCAGACCAATAAAACAAAGCTAGGTTACCAGACAGATATTGGTCGGTTGTTACCAGCCAGAGATAGTTTGGTAGCCAATGGAGGAATCGGTCAGTCTCAATCCTCAACAATCCTGTATGTGAATACAGTGTATACAGATTTATTTTCTTTTGACTAAATCATTATTCTTTCATAGCCTTAGCAGGAGGTCGTCTAGGTAGTTACCACCGCAGTACCAAATATTCTACCGTCTAGCAGTACTGTGTAAATATTGCAGTGTTCCAGTTAGAAGGGTACTGCATCTAGCGAAATAGGGCTGTTGAGACTAACCATCGAAAGTCTAAAAGTAATGAGCGCCAAAGCAGCGATGCCCTGGACTTTGTTTTGCTACTCAAAGTTCTATCCATCAGGAGAGTATCTCGTTCGTCTCATTATTTATACATAAAAAAGCACATTAACGATTGTTTTCCATGGTAAGAAGTTATAAAACAAACAAGTACTCAGCAACCTACCCGTGCAGGGGTACTCGGAACTTTCAGTAACAACATAACGCTGAGAGCAACGCAACATCAGCACTCATTACTTTATTTGTTCTCTTCCTTTTATCCCAATTAATCTTGCAAACACTTCTCTATTCTATGTAAAATTATAAAAGTTTCTGTTAAAAATGAAAGCTAATTTTCACAACCCGCATACCTGCAAACTTTTTGCATGTTAGCATTTCACTGTAAACGTTTTGAAACGTTTCCCGAGCACTCGCCTAAAGTCCCCGAATTTCACGAAAACGTTCCCGAAAAAAAGGTATTACAATTTCGCGAAAAAGTTGCGAAAATTTTCACTGCGTAATGTTATTTTATACAAGAAAACTTTTATTGTAGCGCCCGAAGTGGAGTCTGCGGAAAAAATAAATTAATATACATTTTTTTTTTACTTAGTAATGTACGCGTTTATTCAAATTGTGCGACGTCATTTCTGAGAGTTTGTAGCGCTATGATTAAAAGGTTTCAGATAAGTAACATTATTTATTACTAGCTGTTAACCGCGACTTCGTTTACGTAGAATATAATTTAAAAAAAAATGTTTGTTCAGTTCTAATTCTGCATTCCTTGCAACAAAATGCCTATTTTTCGTGAGGAAACCATAGCGTGGTGGTAGAGTACTTTTTAGTACTCGGCTGGCCACCACCCTCAAGTTGAAAATCTGCCGCCAAGCATCTAACGGTGTGTTCCGGCAGCCTCACTTGAGAGCCAGTTCCATTCCAGGCTAGGTGTGCTTTACCATCTTTGACCACACCGTCACTTAACATCAGGTAAGTTGTGGCCAAACAACAAGCCTGTCAGCCAAAAAAAAAAGCTAAACTCAAAAGTCACTCTTCTTTGCGAATCGATACTTCGTGTTTTTAAATTATATTTTTTGGTATTTTTTGTGTTTATGTAATTTTTTTTGTTTTAATTTTTTTATATGTTACTTCGGCTTTTCTTCTTCTAAAATTTAAAAATTCCTTTATACACTTATACGACTTTTTTAAGCTAAAACAACATAGCTAATGGCATCTCTCGCGCGTGAATTTACCACGTATAGGTAAAAATATATACCTTTAGAAAAAAATCTATGCCAGCTAAGATCAACGTTTGTCCTTGCAACTTGTTGTATGTCATAGCAAAGCTAACATTGATAGGAAATTGCATTCCTTTAGGCACTCTTTCTTGAAGGTATTCTGGGAATTCGTGGTATAAATGATGATTCACAATCGGATATTTCACGACCTTCTATATTTTTTTTTGTAATGACTCGCAATCTGGTACCATCGCAAAGTTTCGGTGGGTTAAAGTTTAAGAAATATAACACGAATCACATCAATTTAAAATTCTAGTTTTGAGTAAATTCTTCATCCGGATTGCAAACTGTTTTGATGGAAAGGTACATATGTTTAGAATTCGCCACGAAGCTTATCTAAAATGCGCTGATTAAGCTTATAGATACTACGGGAACCAAATAACTAAAAGAATACTTATATACTATTTTTATAAGTACATATAATACGTACAGAACACCCAGACACAAAACAAACATTTTTGCTCGTTACACAAATGTTTCCCCTGAGTGAGAATCGAATCTTTGCCTTTCAAGCAGCTCTTGAAGCAGGTACTCTACTCAATGAGCTAATAGGGCCGTATTTTTTTGTTCATTTATTACCTGCTTGATAAGTTAACAACCAGATTCAATAAACTAAGACAATCTTCTCTAGGCGAGCAATTAAAGACAAAGCTCCAAACACAAGAGACCTTTACCGTCCAATATTAATTGGAATCGTACTCCACGCGTGGGCGTGTGTTGGCCGGACACGGCCGTCCCTGGGGTCAGCGGACGGCACGCGCTGACCTCGCGACCTAAATACCTACATAAATATATATCTATAATAAAGAATTTTTCACGGGATATTTATGGCGGTGGTACTCAGTACACTTACGCTAAAAGCGATGTGCATAAACTAGAACAGTATTTTCTAAAGAAGAACTTTATTATAGCGATGACAGCCGAAGTCGGTTGTCATCAACTGGCTCTCAAGTGAGGCCTCCGGAACACACTGTTAGATGCTTAGCGGTAGATTTTCAATTTGAGGGTGGTAGCTAGTCAGCCGAGCACTAGAAAGTACTCTGCCACCACGCTATGGTTTCCTCACGATGTTTTCCTTTACCGGCAGCTCAAGCTCATTGTTGGGGTTTTGAATTCACGCCCTTCGGCATGCGAACCGATCGAAAACATCGTGAGGAAACCATAGCGTGGTGGTAGAGTACTTTCTAGTACTCGGCTGGCTACCACCCTCAAGTTGAAAATCTGCCGCCAAGCATCTAACGGTGTGTTCCGGCAGCCTCCCTTGAGAGCCAGTTCCATTCCAGGCTAGGTGTGCTTTACCATCTTCGACCACACCGTCACTTAATATCAGGTGAGTTGTGGTCATACACCAAGCCTAAGACTTAAATTTCCTCTTCCCATATTGTAGAAAAAAAGAAATTATATATATATTGTATAAATCCAAGTTCATAAAGGTCACGGACCCCGGTGTCCGTGAAGTGTAAATTTCTAAATAAAAAAAATAAAAAAACTCCTAGCCTGTCAGCCATAAAAAAAAAGACAGTAGAATTGCCAGGGTAGAACGCATCCGATATATTGTTAATCAGACAGTCCGTCAACCAGAGTGCCGTAAATTTAGATTTTTCGGCAAACACTGAACTTTTCAAAAAAAAAAAAAAAAATATGTAGAATACCTTATAGAAGCCGCTGAATTAGTGTGAACTACTTTCTTTATAAGGTACTTTCGTGATTTTGTTATTCCGCGAGTCGAGCAGACTATGGTAATGGGACAAAATCTACATGTAGGTACCGGAATCGGAGGCGGAGAATCCAATATAACTGGTTACAGCCACGGAATAGAAATCTCGACCGAAAAAGTATTATTTGGACAAAATCATATCGAGTTTTATTAAAAGAAGGGAACTCTTTTACTTGTAGGTAAAGCATTTCTCAAGAGCCACTGATAATTTAAAAAATAAGTAGGTATTTTAATTTTCATCACATTTCATAAGGTTAAGACAAAAGATAAGAAGGTTAAGAGACAAAAACATTTAAATATTTTGAGAAACATTGAGAATTTTGGAAGATACGCTCCTAATCTTTTTTTAACAAAGCAATGTTCTGGAATGGAGACCACGGACCGGCAAGCGCAGCGTAGGACGTCCACCCACAAGGTGGACAGACGGCCTCATAAAGACCGCAGGAACGCGCTGGATGCGAGCCGCTTCCAACCGGTCTTTATGGAAGTCAATGGGGGAGGCATATGTCCAGCAGTGGACGTCCTACGGCTGAGATGATGATGATGATGATGATTGAGCTTGAGCTGCTGGTGGAAGAACACATCGTGAGGAATCCATAACGTGATGGTAGAGGAGTTCAAAATCTGCAGTCAAGCACGTAACGGTGTGGTCTGGCAGTCTCATATTAAAACTACTTTTTGACCTAACTGATGTTATAGTGTGTTAAGAAGTTGAAACCTTTTTTTTTATCAATAAATTCTACTTAGATTAAAATAAAATCATTAAACGTAACTAACTTAAATAATAAACACTGTTCATAAGCAATAATAAACTTAAGAACATAAGCTGAAAAGTTTAAAAAATCTATAACCATACGAAAAAATAGCTTATATTAACGAAAAAAACTTTAAATCCAATTTATTATTCGTAATTATAATTATTTAAACGTAACATATATACATATTTGTAATCCCATTACGCACCAAAAATCCGCCTTTTTAAAATATTTCTTCACACACGTACCTAAGAACATTTGGGTGTTTAGGACGAATATAACGACACCATAACTGTCTAAATCCAGCCGTTTAGAAGATACGAGGTAATAAA
Organism: Biston stratarius; assembly: GCA_950106695.1. Taxonomy (NCBI): domain Eukaryota; kingdom Metazoa; phylum Arthropoda; class Insecta; order Lepidoptera; family Geometridae; genus Biston; species Biston stratarius. Next base: position 9,399,266 of record OX467108.1, read on the forward strand.
AAAAAAACATACAAACATACAAGAAACGCGCGAAAAACATAACCCTTCCTTGGCAGTCGGGTAAAAAGAAACATCTTATCGCATATAAATTATGTAATTTTCATATCACGAAAAATGACAACGGTGTTTTCTGAAAATCCTTCCATTCGACGAAAAGGTGTATGCACGTATCGGAGAGCCGAGTAAAGCCACAGAAAAGGGTACAGCAATAAAATCTCGTGAAGAGCTCTAATCTAATGGCTTACGTATAGGATCTCGGCTGTCGTTGCTTGTGCCCGAGGTAAGACCCCGTTACTCGACGTAAATTGCATTCGCTGTATAAAGCCAACTTCATTTATATTTCCACATTATATCAGACGCGTGTTTATACAGAATTTTAATATATAACATTTCAAAGTGTAATCGAGTGTATTTTCACAAGAGTTTAGAATCAAAAATCGTATTTTCTTAGTTCAATCGATGGGACTGAAAAGTCTTTGTATTTATAAGGTTTCCAGGTCTTTAGTACTTTGTATTTGCAGGGTTTCCAGGTCTTTAGTACTTTGTATTTACAGGGTTTCCAGGTCTTTTGTATTTTGTATTTACAGGGTTTCCAGGTCTTTAGTACTTTGTATTTGGAGGGTTTTCAGGTCTTTAGTACTTTGTATTTAGAGGGTTTTCAGGTCTTTAGTACTTTGTATTTAGAGAGTCTTCAGGTCTTTAGTACTTTGTATTTAGAGGGTTTTCAGGTCTTTAGTACTTTGTATTTAGAGAGTCTTCAGGTCTTTAGTACTTTGTATTTAGAGGGTTTTCAGGTCTTTAGTACTGTGTATTTATGGAGTTTCCAAGTCTTTAGTACTTTGTATTTACAGGGTTTCCAGGTCTTTAGTACTTTGTATTTAGAGGGTTTTCAGGTCTTTAGTACTTTGTATTTACAGGGTTTCCTGGTCGTACTAACTCTATCTTGACTGATAATTGATACTTTTTATCCCGGAAAAAACAAACAACAAGAAAAAACGAACTATAAAACGTATCCAATTGAAACTTGATACTTATAGATGTGTCCTATGGAATATTATTTCGTGATTAAAGGTATACTTTATCATAATCTAGGTAATAAAATAGCGGTTCTATGACGGATGAAAGTAATGTTTTTTGTAAGTGATACAAAGTGTTACATTTCTTTTTGAACCCTATTCTAAAATCAAATTTATTTTATTTTAATGGCGGACAGGCTAAGTTTTTGACCACAACGAAGTCGCGGGCGCAAGCTAATATTACATAATATTTAGAAATAAACAACAAAATAATAATATTTTTTTAAGAACTTATAGTAATGTTACGACATCTCCCGTCTGTTCTTAACCAGTAACGTGTTTACCATTCTTGGTTTTCTGGAAGAGATTGCTATTAGCGATAAGGCCGCTTGTGGCAGTAGCTCATAAGAATCTTTAAAGAGTTTCTATCTTTCTTAATACCTTTGCTGAAATGTAATTATCTAATTATTTTCAATTTTTGTGAATCATTTATATTAGTTGTTTTATTTATAAGAAATTGTACAGTGGTCTAAATTGAAATCCTGCTATATGTACATAATGCTTCTGGAAAGTATTCTGGAATGTTAAATATACAATGTTTCATGCCTCTGTTACTTTCTAATATTTGAGTAAAGATAATAATTTAAAAAAAAAACACTTGCTCCCAAAGTAGAATACATAATCCTAGATTAGTTATGTCCTAAGTATTTCTATTATCATTGACATCAACGCGACCGTCCCTTATAATACTCAAACACATTAGAGAAACTAAACAAAGACACCAACCAAGACCCCCCGTTCCTAGCTCGGCCGTGCTCAACGACCCGATGTAAAACACTGATACCAGTGTATGGAACATGCTTACAAACTAGTGCAGATTTTATAATGATAACAACTGGGACAGAGAAAGAAGGTTTTACAAGAGTTTAGGAACAGATTAAAAAAGAATACGTATTTTTTTTTATAGCTGCCAGTCAAGTGACGTTGTGGTCGAAGATGGTAAAGCACACCTAGTCTGGAATGGAACTGGGTCTCAAGTGAGGCTGCCGGAACACATCGTTAGATGCTTGGCGGCAGATTTTCAACTTGAGGGTGGTAGCTAGCCAGCCGGGTACTAGAAAGTACTCTACCACCACGCTATGGTTTTCTCACGATGTTTTCCTTCATCGGCAGCTGAAGTTCATTGTTGGGGTTTGAACCTGAGCCCTTCGGCATGCGAACCGACCGCGCTAACCATTGAGCTATCATCGCTATAAAACGCGTCGAACGAACACGCGTTTTATGGTAAACGAATAGCTTATAGAACACGTTACCGACGCGGACAGATATTTATTTTACGACTATCCAACAGCTGAAGACTTTAAAAAATCTATAACCCAACTGCGACTAAATAAAAATAATTAAAAAAAAAAAACTAACTTTCTTTTTGGTTTACTTTTGACCACGCCCTACCTGATGTTAAGCTAGTCTAAGATGAAGCACGCTTACCTAGAAAAAACCTGTTTACTCTGGCTTCGGCAGAGAGTTCCATATCCTCGCTTGTAATTCTCTACTCGATAAGTTTTGGTCATTTTTTTAAATTAATGTATTATATTCACGCCAAAAATTCGCCATTTTTTTCATACACCTACCTAAGTACACTTGGGTTTTTAAGACGAATTTAACGATAACGAAATCCATCCAGCCGTGAAACGACGTAATGAAGAAATTTATTTACATCCCACTAATATAAAAAAATGTGAAAGTTTGGATGGATGGATGGATTTTTGTTACTCAATCACGCCAGAACGGCTGAACGGATCTGGATGAAATTTTGCATATAAATACTTTAGGCCCTGGAATAAAACATAGGATACTTTTCATCATCATCATCTATCACCACGTGGGTAAAACCGCGGGGCTTAGCTAGTGCACGAGACGCGCGAAAAACATAACCCTTCCTTGACAGTCGGGTAAAAAAGGAATGTAATGTAGTATGAGTTTCTTTGTGCGACCATAACTTTTGAATGCCTAAACAGATTTGGATGTATGGGGTGTCGTTAGAATCCTTACATCATCTCGAGTGATCAGACTATAGCTTGTATCGTTCACATTACTCGAGACGCTTTCAAAAATCATATTGCTGATGAAGATCATCTAGAAAAGAAAGTCATATGTGAATACTGGAACGTGAATCGAACCAGCCAGGCGGAACACGGCCTAATTAACCTTGGAGGGAAGCCTATGATATCCTACAGTACCGAGGTTCCTGATTTAGTAGTTTTACTCGTATTCTCTAATCACGCGATTTCAATTACCCTTCGAAAATGATACATAACTCCATAATCTTAAAGTTTATTTATTTATTTCATAAAGAAAGAAAGAAAGAAAATAATTTTATTTTGTACATAACACACCGAAAAACATAAAACAAACAAAAGACTAACAGTTACATACAAAATAGGACTCACCTCAGCATAATGCTGGCTATACTAGGTGGTATGACCAGCGCTGGTCTTCCGGTGAGCCCTAGTAGGTCTAAAAAATGCATACATAACAGAATGTAATAATATTAATTTCAATATTCACATTTTATAAATCTGTATCATATTCCAACACGTCTTGGTGCATTATAACGACATTTTTAAACTCACTAGATAATATATTTATAAGTTAATTGTCATTGATTAATTAGGATTATGATCATAATTATAAATTAAATAATAAAAGGTAAGTTATACAGCCAAAAAACATAAAAATGTCAACTATATTTTAAAATTAAAATTTAAAGTATTGTTAATCTGTCTTGAAACTGGTAAGATATCGACAAGTCTGTTGAGTCTTGTTGTTCTGTTGAGACGAGGTATTTATTGCATTGGCAGTCATTCTGACAATAGGGTTATAATAAGATGTGTAAAATACTTGTAAACTAAAGATATTATAATTGCATTATTATAATTTTATATTGTTTAAATATAAAGATTCATTCATAGAATACTTTTTTTTTTTATGTTACAGTAATGTGACGAACGAGACGCTCTCCTGATGTTAAGAGATAACGCCTGTCCATGACCATTGCAGCGATACACAGAACTTCGAGTAGCAAAACAAAGCCCAGGGCATCGCTGCCTTGGCGCTCATTACTTTGAGACTAGATGGTTAGTCTTAATAGCCCTGTAATTTCGCTAGTTGCAGTACCCTTCAAACCGGAACACAGTAATGTTTACACACTACTGTTTGGCGGCAGAATATCTGGTACTGCGGAGGTACCTACCTAGACAACCTCCTGCTAAGGAAAACTACCACCAAGTAAAATACTTACTCATACTTCTCAATAACGAGGGGGTGTTCTATGAAATAAGTTCTAATTCTGAGCTTTTCACTTTAAAGGGACGGGGTATGGTCCAAGATAATGTTTTATGCAAACTTGGCAACCAGTACATTATGTAGTGGAATCTGTCTAGTCAAGTCATGTCTAAAGAACTTTGCATATTCTAATAAAAATGCTAAACGCGCTCGTTCTGCAAATGTAGATTCTGTTGGAATAACGGAATCAATAGTTTGAGACCTTAGAAAGGAATTTCTGGAGACCATGTGTCTCTGCGAATAAATTTTAAAATGTCCTCGTAAAAAGATATTCGATGAAAATATTGTAGTAGTGAAGTTGTATGTTTTGTTTGTTACAAGTAAAGCTCGAAGCTGGGTTTGAATCCCATGGACGCACCTCTATATTGTCGATACAAATACAAAATGCAAATATTTTATCAATAACACCCAAGTAACAGGTAATTTTTCTATTTATTTTTAAAAATATTATTTTTAAGCATATACTGTCCTTCTGTATTTATTTTATAATTATATTACAGCGAACTTAGAAGGTACTTACACTTTTACAAATTTATATTATTTATTGTTGCATGTTTTTATCACTTCAAAATAATAATAAATATTTAAATTACAGAACCATATATAAATGATACTATTACTAATGTTTACGACGTACATAGCTGAAACTATTATATTATATACTATATTTTCAATCTTAATAATATTTAACTGTCAAATTTAAATAATAAAATAAATAAATGTCAAAATATTTATTACAAAAAGAAAAACACGTCACGAACAAAATAAAAATATTATTAAAAATATTAAGAGCATCATATGTCAATATAACAATAATAATATTTCAAATATAAAATATGTAAATATTATTAAATACCAATTTGATAAACGGATATATAACTTCAAACGGTGAAAAAAAAACATCGCGAGAAAACCTAAATGTATGAGTACTTAAAAAAAAGGTTTCCATGTGTGTTTGTGTAAAGTTTGCCAACCTGCACTTGGCCAGCGTGGTGGACTATGGCTTTACCTTCAAACCGGAACACAGTAATGTCTGCACACTACTGCTTGGCGGCATAATATCTGGTACTGCAGTGGTACCTACCTAGACGACTTTCTGTTAAGGAGATCCACTAAGTACAATATTCAAATACAGATTAAAAAGTTTTCTTCTAGGTAAGCGTGCTCCATTTTAGACCGCACTACTACTTCAAATCAGGCAGGGTGTGGTTAAACCCGAACTAATTTAGAATTTAAAAAAACACATAGCTTATACTGGGTGGAAATCGAACCAACATCCTACAACTTTCAAGACGATACTACCACCAACTAAGTTTCAAAGCACTAAAACTCGTCAATTCAACAAAACCCGTGAAACACATAATGTCTGAAAACCTCTGTTTGTTCCAATTTAACTCGAACCGGATTTAATTCCAAATCCTTTATCACCAGATAGCTGTAGCCTTGTTTACGCCATTTGTTTCCATTCACTCGCTTTGTAGTACAGATGTTTAGTCTGCCTCGAAGCAACGCAGCTTTTCTCGCTTTCAATCCGAGATAAGAAAAACAACGAGTTTTGTGATGAAATCATTGTGCAATGTGGACACGACAGGCTCGATAGCTCAAGTCAACATCAATTACTGAACAGTTAACTGAACACAAACTCATACATTATAATGCGCGGTTCACACATAACTATTTTATTTTAAAGATAAAGATTTATTTATTTGCAATAACACGAGTGTGATATTTAATGTCCGTAACTAAATGTATGAGCTTCATGTTATGTCTGAAGGCGTACAAATTTTTGTTGGCAACACAATATTAGCAGTAGGTAATTTATGTTTTTAAACAGTTCAAAAATATTTTTTTTATAAAATTTGAAGTAAAATTTGCATAATAATAACAATTGAAATATAAAAAAATATAAACATGGTCACATATTTTTTTTAATTAAATTGTGAAAATCAAAATGTCGTTAACAAAAATAAAATGTCAATGGAATTACAATATCAAAAAAATTATAAAATGTTATTATGCAGATATTAAGGCCAATTAATGTTTTTGTTGATTTATCGAATATGTTGTTATAATTATCTGTAAAGTTTAGTTATATTAGACAATTAACAAAACTAATTGTATTGTATTTTGTACTAGTATGTATGAACATGGTATTTTGTGCGCAAGTAAAACCCGGTGATAAATATAATTAAATATTAGAGACGATGGCAAGAGACCGGACGGTATGAGTTTGATTCCTTGGAAGATGGGCCGGGTGCTAGTATGGGATGCAACCTGTTCAGACACGCTGGCCCCTTCCCATCTACATGGAACCAACAACAGCGCTGGTGCGGCTTGTGAAGCGGCTGAAAAATCTAAAACATGCAAATACAGGGGTCTAGGCTCCGAATATGATTTTGTCCCATTCGGTGTTGAGACCCTTAGTCCGTGGGGTCCTAGCGCTATAAGGCTTTTTAAGGAAATAGCAAAAAGGTTAGTCGACATCACAGGAGACCGAAGAGCTGACAGCTACCTCGGACAAAGAATTAGTCTAGCCATTCAAAGGGGGAAAGCTGCCAGTATCTTCGGAACCTTGCCTAAAGGGACTCCTTTTAATAATATATTTTAGTTATTACATGTAATAAAATTTATGATTGATAAATAAATGATAATGATATCTAAAAAAAAAAATAATAATATTAGACATAAACATCATGTACATATATATAGCCCTGTCAATTAAAACCAGTCCAAAATTGGTCTCACTACAGGCTTTGTAGCCTCAAGAGCTACATTTACATCTAAGTTAGCAAACATGTAAGTATTTACTATTAAATTGTGATTAGGTGCCGGTACGTGTTATTTGGTCGAAATACTTGTAGTTAGTCAAACACGCAACGTTCCGTTGCGCCGTTGTCACGTAAAACAGTACCTAACAATGTCTGCGATATCAGATTTTACTAGAAACTTCAATAAAGACGTCTTCATGAAGTCGTTTCTTTCAAACTTTTAGAAAAGTGTCAATTTTCGCACTACAGTATATTGCCCTCTAGTCAATGATATGCGGTAGCTCAGTAGGTACGCGACACGCTTCAGATATGTGAGCTTGTGGTTCGATCATAATTAAAAGTACCTGGAGGACCGAGCTTAGCTCGGCTGAAAACCCGGATAGAACGACGTTTTCTAAAAATTAAACCTAGCTAGATCGATTTATCGCCCCCGAAACCCCTGCATACTAAATTTCATGAAAATCGTTGGAACCGTTTCCGAGATTCAGAATATATATATGCAAGAATTGCTCGTTTAAAGATATAGATAGATACATCATGGTAAAAGAAAATGTGAATCTCGAATAGGATATTTAATAGTATATCGACACCATTTTGACCGCTAATTTATTAAAATATGTTGCGTGATAGGAAAATAAATAATCTATACAATAATATTGACAGCCCTATTGGCTCATTGGTAGTATATCTGCTTTAAGAGCTGTAAGGTTCAATTCTCACCCAGGACATATATTTCATAGTATAAAAAAAAGTTTGTTTTGTATGTATTATAAGTATGTATTTACAAAAATAGTATTTATGAATTCTATCAGTTATCTTCCATAGTACAAGCTCTTGCTTCGTTTGGGGCCAGATGGCGCTGTGTTTAATGTCTTACGATATTTATTTATATCTATAAACTTTTGAGAAAAGCCACTAAAATGGTTTTATGCTACACCCATACGTACACACATAGATATTTATATACACATATAGATCAATATTCATGTAATTCTCCAAAAAATTGTTAAGTCTGTTTATGGCATTTTGTTTTCGGGACTGGTCGCTAGTAATTCAATAAGGTGTAAACGCTCAGATGTTTTACGCCCAAAACAGCGTGGGCGTGCGATAGGACAGTATTCCGCCTACTGCATCGCCGTGACCTAGCCACACAAACCTTAGTTATATACTATATATAATAATAGTCAAGTAGACATAATTGCTTGCTATGTCTAATGACGAAGGACAATGTTACTGGCAAGACATTTCGATACTTATAAGTACGTATAGATTGTATTTATAGAAATGTTCAACAAGATAACATTTAATTTTTATTACTCGACTATTTCTTTTTATGCCTTACTAATTTATTTTCTCATAATAAACTTATAGTATATATTAACCAATTAATAAATTAAATAAGTATTCATAATCATCATCTCAGCCGTAGGACGTCCACTGCTGGACATAGGCCTCCCCCAATAACTTCATAAAGACCGGTTGGAAACGGCTCGCAACCAGCGCGTTCCTGCGGTCTTTATTAAGTCGTCTGCCCACCTTGTGGGTGGACGTCCTACGCTGCGCTTGCCGGTCCATGGTCTCCACTCAAGAACTTTGCAGCCCCATCGGCCATCAGTTCTGCGTGCTATGTGTCCTGCCCACTGCCACTTCAACTTGCTAATCCGCTGGGCTATGTCAGCTACTTTGGTTCGTCTACGGATCTCTTCATTTCTGATTCGATCTCGTAGCGAAACTGCGAGCATAGCTCTCTCCACGTAAGTAAAAGTTAAGTATTCATTGAAACATATTATATTGTGAACAAACACTTATGCTTATCTCAAATGTATGTCTTGAGTGGGAATCGAACCCCCGCCCTACAGCTCTTGAATGGGTTAACAGGGCAGTCAAATGTCGAAGTCATATCGCCTGAGACTTTGCGATAGCTTGTTCAATAGATAAGACAAACAAATGGGTCCGACAATTTGACACATCGTCTATTTGACCTCCAGCGACGGACGGTTTGATCGATTTTGAAATGTGGGGGTGTCTGTAGATTCATTCTTACAGGCAAAGTGTCATTGGCTATAACTAACAATCGTTTTTGTTTTTTCTAATAAAAATCATGTTTTGTTAAAGAATATTCCAACAAAAGATGACTTTAAAGTACAGCCTCAACAATTAATTAATGACACTGAACACAAAAACACGGAAAACAAAAAATAACTTATGAGCTAGTGCCACTAGTGACGGCCTTATCGATCTCTTCCAGACAAACAAGAATGGGAAAACACGTTACTGACTTAGAACAGACAGGATATGCTACAGGACACTATTTGCTGTCGTTGTTGTATTGACAATTATTTGATCACAGCTTATTTGGTGTTGAGTGATGATGTGGTTGACTATAATAAAATGGAATGGAAACTGGCTCTAAGCTGCAGATACTGGAATACACTGTGTTGTTGTGTAGGTATATTGGCAGCTTTTCTTTTGAAAATGAAACCAAGTCTAGCGTTCTTATAGAATAGATATATTAGACAAGGATGATAGTAATCAGAGATAGCTTGTACTCTACATTGGTAGCGATTATTACTATAGGGCTAAGTCCGATATTGCGTATAAAAAAGTACTAAAAAACCGACCAAGTGCGAGTCGGAGTCGAGCACTAAGTGTTCCGTACCATTATCTATAAAAAAGGGAAAAAAATCATGTCTGTTGTATGGGAGCCCCCTTAAATATGTATTCTATTCTGTTTTTTAGTATTTGCTGTTATAGCGGCAACAGAAATACATCATCTGTAAAAATTTCAACTATCTATCACGGTTCATGAGATACAGCCTGGTGCTACAGATGGACAGACGGACAGCGGAGTCTTAGTAATAGGGTCCCGTTTTACCTTTTGGGTATGGAACCCTAATAAATTACAGACAAAGAACAGAAAGAAATAAATTTTATGTCACAAACCGGCCTCAATTCAGCATAATGCCGATTGCAACCAGCTGGTGCTGGTCTTCCGTTGAGACCGGCAGGTGACGTCACGCACGAGAGTGCCAGGCGGTAACAAACAAGTGCGAGTCGGACTCGCGCAACGAGGGTTCCGTACAAACCTGTAGGTATATAAGTAAAAGATATGGTATATTTTTTATGGTAATTTATGCTTTTCGCAATTTTTCCTTTATCTGTGCTATAAGACGTTGCTTCGTACCAAATTTCAAGATTCTGAGTTCACGGGAAGTATCCTGTAGGTTTTGATTCCCTTGCGAGTGTCGAAAATTTGCAGCATAAGCGGCTGTATCTTTTGATTGCGTTGGCTTAGAAGTTTAATTTTTTCACAGCTCCAAAGGACAGTAGACCTGAGTATTTGATATAAATTTCAGCTTGATACCTTCACGCGTTTCTGAGAAAAAGGGTCTTAACAGACAGACGGACAACAAAGTTATCCTATAAGGGTTCCGTTAGAGACAAACAAAAACTAAATATAAACATTATCTATTTATTTAATATTAGGATTGGACAGGAAATTTATTATATAGAAGTAAGTAAATGTATTTTAATAATCTTAAATCCGAAGTCTAAAAACAACAAACTTAAACTTAAACTAGAAAATAATAAATGGTTTTAAAAAGTGTTTTCCTTTAATTATAGTTATTTTATTCGCAATAGGATTATAGATTAAACTCTTCAGCTTTTCCAGAGGTGTTTTCATCGTTGTAATCATAAGTATAATGAAATCCTTTCAGCTTCGTACCTCCGTTACGTGTAACTGCTATTAGTAACTATGGCTAGATAGTCCGTAGAACAAAGACCTTGTGGTATGATAAATCACCCATTCCCGCAGATGGTTTCTCTCAAATACGTATCTAATCTACACTATTGCTCGTTTTACTCTGTCTATGCGGCGATAAAACTAAACTTATATATTTGAGTAGATATTAATAATTACATGACGTTGTGTTTTTTATGGAACGTTTTTTTGAAATCAATACCGACAGGGATCTTCGAAAGAGAGGAAGGTTTTCAATTCGATACGTTTTTAAATATTTCGGTTAGTTTTAACCGACTTCAAAAAGGGGTGGTTCTCAATTCGTCGGAATCTTTTTTATGTATGTTCTCCGATTTTTGGCCGCCTGGACCGATTCGAGTTTTTTTGTTAAAAGGGTGTACTTCCCATGTTCTCACTGGCACCAAGTCAAGGTCTGATGATGGCATTCTAGAAAAATTTACGGCAACCCTCAAATTTTATAGGGATACATAATGTGTTTTACATAGGTATTTTTCATTTTAAAGAATATACATTCAGATTGGTTCCATAGAAAATTTACGGGTAAAGTATGAAATTTGCATGATATCAAGTCGCCAAATTACTGTTGTTATAAACGATGGAACTGCCAAGTGGGCGCGAAAGTCTCATAAATAAATTGAAATTAAAAAAAATATGTAATAAATCACGTTAAAACTTTTTTTTTATAGTTGACAGGTTGATGGTTTCCATACGATGTTTTCTTTTATCAGCAGCTCAAGCTTATTGTTGGGGGTTTGAACCCACGCCCTTGGGCGTGTAAATCGAACGCGGTAACCACTGAACTATCAATTTACTACAAGTTTATGTAAAAATGTTTAAAAAATACAGAATTCATTTGGTAATGTATCTGATTCAAGAGGGGCGTGGGTTCGCTTCCCACTCAGGACAAACATTTTTATGACGAGAGTAGTTTGCTCTGTCTGGGTGTTCTCTATGTATTATAAGTATGTATTTACAAAACAAAAATTAGTATTCCATCTGTTGTGTGATTCCCATAGTACAAGCTTTGCTTTGTTTGGGGCTAGATAGTGTTGAATTAAATGGCTTAGGAAATTTATCAAAAATATTAATGAATAAATGAAATTTTTTTCAAACTTTACTATCATAGTAATATTTAAAGTTATCAATTATTTTATTTCATGTGTACACAGCTTCGTAAATAAGCTCGCGTAGCTATAAAGGGAACTTGAAAACAAAAAAACACACCACTACCATGACCACCACCGCCGTGACCATGACCATTTGCATAAAGTTGTATTGTTTACTTTTCTATTAAATATTTAATAAGCAATTTTATATCGTTTTTTTTAAACAATATTAACTGACAATATAATAGCGTTTTAAATATGTTACTAAAGCTTTGTGAAGCTCAACCCTTATAAGTTAGGATTATGCAAAACACAAAAGCAAGGTGTTTTTAATAAAATACTTATGTACAATAAGATGCCAGTAGATTTAAGAAATTTATCAATGCCTGACTTCAAACGAAAAATTAAAAACTTTTTCCTCCGGAACTCATTTTATAAGCTTAATGACTTTATGAAAATTAATTGGAATAGACAATCGTTTGCATGTGATAGTAAATAATGTAATTTGTAATGTTTTTCTCAATTTATTATTTAATTAATTAATTGACCCAATATGACATTCACATGATATTTTATGACATTTTAATTTTATTTGATTAATAGCATTATATTTTTTAACTGTATTGGATTGACGTACCTAGTATAACGAAACTCTGTTGGCGAATAAATAATCTGAATCTGAATCTATTATTTATTGTGTATAGATACGTAGGTAGTAATATTTAAAATATCTCACTTTTGATAAATAAAGTAATCAACCATGGAAAAACGAAAATAAATTTAGGAGATTGGCATTTTGGATGCGTCGTACAGAATCAGTGCCAAAAAAAAACTCAACTTGGTGACCAGAAAAAAAAACTATACTAGTATTATTAATTGAGATGAGTCCCGGCTACTTCGGTAACTTGTATTTGTTTGTTACTCACATGGATATTCCAGAGGCGAAGTAAAACGTAATTAACTCACGCACACACTGACACTCATATAAATTTACAATTTAAAACACACAGTTTGTCATTGCACTTTTACTATTATGTTCCATAAGATAAGCGTAGCATATTGACTTCTACTTCGTGTGTTCGCCGCGCCCTTGCTGCTCGACACTGCCGCCCATTTTTGTAGTAATAAAAAGGGTTGAAGAACACGCCTTGATTATCTTTTTATTTTTTTTGGTATATTTTTTTGTGTGGAGGTTTTGCTGGGCAGTGGAAGTAGGGCGGCTGGCAGGGCGGGCGGCGCGCGCATCCGCCGTTCACTCGGGTGCGCAATGTGCAGCTCTTGCAGCCAACTTCATGGTTGTATTGTGACCTGCTTTCGCATCGCAATGAATTATTTTCGAAATGGCAACGCACTGGCGAACGCGAAACCTTTTTATTGTTAGCACTGAATGTTAGTAATGCTTGCCGGGTATTTATTGTGCTTGTTAACATCTCGTTATATCCAGCTTGCCGACAATTTTATTTTCTTACTTTAAAATGGTTAACGTAATATTTGTTTTTAATTTCATTCTTATTACTTGATTTGCCAAAGGGCGTGGATTCAAACCCCAATAATGAGCTTGAGCTGCCAGTGAAGAAAAACATCGCGAGGAAACCATAGCGTGGTGGTGGTTTCTAGTACTCGGCTAGCTACCACCCTCAAGTTGAAAATCTGCCGTCAAGCATCTAACGATGTGTTTCGGCAGCCTCACTTGAGAGCCAGTTCCACTCTAGGCTAGGAGTGTTACCATCTTAGACCATACCGTCACTTAACATCAAGTGAGCTGTGGTCAAACACCTAGCCTATCAGCCATAAAAAAAAGTATGAAAAATGTAAATATAAAAAAAAAATTACAAAATAAAAAAGGTTAGAAAAAAATTGTAGTTTAAAATACTCGTCAATGTCATAAAACATTGCTTTGAGACTTTTGATGCTTAGTCTCAAGAGCCTTGTAATTCCTATAGCTGCAGCACCCTTCAAACCGGAACACAGAAATTTTTACACACTACTACTTGACGGCAGAATAACTAGTACTGCGGTGGTACCTACCAAGACGACCTCCTGCTGAGGAAATCTAATGCCAAGTTCTATCTACCGTTTTTTGATACGTTTTAGTACACAAAATTGATTCTTATGAATCACCAGAACCACGAGTCGATTTATCAAGTATCGAATAAATCACTACAAATTGCACAGAGCTCTTACTACCGCGTATCGCACGAGGTTGATTCTCGAGTGCTGGAAGCTGTAAGAAGTCCCTTAAAACTTTGTAATTGGGCTTTCCACTCAGCCTATATGAACTTAGTTTTAAAGAAAAACGCTGATTGAAGAACAAAGCGATAAAGAAGCAATTTAAGTCCTGTCTGCGTGAAGCCTGCTTGAAATTCTGCGAATTGTCTTCAAGAACGGTTCTTAATACAATGAATGACAATAGAATTTAGAAAGAAACTCAGCGAAGTATAAATTTAATTTAAATATCAGGTAATTTTATTATGAAAACAATGTTCCTGGTTGACTTTATGCGACTGTATAGGTAACGCTCGTGTTCTAGTGTCAATCTGAACCGAAGTAAAGCAATATAAACCCCACTAATATTATAAATGTGAAAGTTTGGATGGATGTTTGTTACTCAATCACGCCAGAACGACTGAACCGATCTCGATGAAACTTTATAGATACTTTAGGCCCTGGAATAAAATATAGGATACTTTTCATCATCATCATCATCCATCACCACACGGGTAAAACCGCGGGGCGCAGCTAGTAGAAAATAATTATTGGAGACATTTCACACAGCGCCTAGTCCCAAAGCTTGTACTATGGGAATCAGACAGATAACAGAGTACTTAAACACTTTTTTTTTTATCCGGTCAGGCCTCGGACACTTGACCGTGAGTGGTATTTATTTCTGAACGTTACCTTAGGTTTTTAGTTTGTCTTATTTATAGACAAATTTCAGTTACATTTTTGTAGATTCACTTGATAATATACTTTTTACCTGTGATATAAATCTTTGTATTTAAACCGCTAAAAAAGTTAAAAAGTGTTTTTTTTTTAATGTTTGACAGGGTTAGTGTTTGGCCATAGCTCACCTGATGTTAATTGCCGGTAAAGTCGAAGATGGTAAACACACTGAACCTGGAATAGAACTGGCTCTCAAGTGAGGCTGTCGGATTATACTGTTACTTGGCGACAGATTTTCGACTTGAGAGTGTCAAGTACTAGAAAGTACCCTACCACCATGCTATAGTATCTTCACGATGTTTTCCTTCACTGGCATTTCAAGCTTAGGCGTTAAGGTTCGTACCCACGCTATACGTTTATCGTGTGAACCGACCACGCTAGCCACTGAGTTGTCATCGCTACAAATATGATTGAATATCTTGTTATTATTATTATCAGTTATTTAATTTGTTATTATTATTTAATCCCAATAATTTTTATCCTAATTTTATATTTGTTTAATTAATTTCAATTCATTTAGCTAACTTTTAATTTTTTTTTTTTTAAATTATGTTTTAATCTTGCGTATACTGTGTAATTGCATGAGGTTTATACCTATAATTGAGGCAGCACTTAATTTTTGCCAACTTTATATCTAATAATTATCAACTGTGTTAGTTGGCTGCTTTGTTGGTATGACAATAAAATAAAAAAAAATAAAAAAAATAATGCAAAGTAATTTGCCATAGCTCCGCTACGTATTACGCTGGGTCTACAGCTACGCCGTAGCTCTGTAGCAAGTTGCTTCGGCTACGAGACCCCCGGGTAAGAACTTTGTTAGTCGAGGTGGAGTTAGTTTTTCTTGAAGGTGTGGGGAACATACGTGATAAGCAAGGCCCCACACTCCCTCCCCTTTCTAGCCACATACAAGAAATAAACGGATGATAATAATTATGTAAAATTAATGAAACGAACGCGACGCTTTCCTGATAGTAAGAGATAACGCACAACCCTGACCATTGTAGCGATACACAGAACTTTGAGTAGCAAAACGAAGTCCAAGTCATCGCTGCTTTGGCACAGACTTTCGAAGATTAGTCTCAACAGCCCTGTCGCTAGCTTTAGTACTCTTCAAACTGGAACACAGTAACGTTTACACACTACTGCTTGGCGACAGACTTGCAGTGGTGCGAGTGAAGCTGATGTGTGTCACCAGTCTCATTTGAGAGCCAGTTTCATTACCAAACTAGGTATGTTTATTTTCTCTAATCGCACAATAAGATAGATATAAACTTTTGTAGCGATTATAGTTCAGTGGTTAGCGCGGTCGGTTTGCAATCCGAAGGGCGTGGGTTCAAACCCCAACAATGAGCTTGAGCTGCCGGTGAAGGAAAACATCGTGAGGAAACCATAGCTTGGTGGTAGGGTACGTTCTATACTCGGCTGGCTAGCTACCGCCCTAAAGTTGAAAATCTGCCGCCAAGCATCTAACGGTGTGTTCTGGCAGCCTCACGTGAGAGCCAGTTCCATTCCAGGCTAGGTGTGCTTTACCATCTTCGACCACACCGTCACTTAACATCAGGTGAACTATGTTCAAAAACCTAGCCTGTCAGCCATAAAAAAAAACAGTTTATTTTTATTTCAAAAAGTTGTTTTTTTATCATGCATATGTCCGCGTTTGACCACCAATCCGCTTGATAGTAAGTGGTAATATGGTCAAAGATTCAAGGTTAAAGATTCAAAGGCTTTTAATTATGATTCCTGTAAGTTTCTCATTACAATATACGAGATAAATACAGAACCAGTTCTCGGAAGTATACAATGCATTAAGTAGATGAATCTTGTATAACTTACTTCATCTTCTATACAGTAACGGCTACAATACTACGTTACATGTACAGAATATCATACTTGCTTTTATATCTCGTATCTCAGACATTTCCTGCCTATCGTCTCCAATTCATACTTCACTGTCACTGAATAAAATACTCCGTCTAATGTTGTAGCTAAACCGCCATACCTTCGTCACTCCCCCTCCCGCCGCAGGAGGGAAGATGGGGGCACCCCCCTCGCGCACTCTGGCGGTACAGTCGCGGGGAACGGTTGTATTATTTGCTATGACGCAGTGGGGCCATAAAAAGTGAGAATACAACATAAAATTAAGAAAAAAAATGCTAAATTTTATAAATTTCTTTTCTTATTGACTAGCTGTGTGTAGCGCTTCTTTTATCTAAATGTACGAGTATGTATGAGTTCAGTTGGAAAGTATAAATTAGATTAATTTACAACAAAAAATTACCTTAGTTTCAGAGTTTAAATTACTTTAGAGTCACTGCCATGGCTATTTAATTGTGATAAAAACAAACATTTGTTCTGTGTGGTGTTCTGTAGTTATCTGACTTCCATCATACAACTTTTACTTAGTTTGAGGTTAGATGGTGCTGTGTGTAATGTCCTACGACATTTATTATTATTTATCTTATTATATTATACATCTAAATCTGATCAGGTATTAAAAATAATGGTGTAATAAAAAACTTACACTAGCTGATAAACGGGTTGCAGAAATTGAGATGTTGAAAGATTTTTTTACTTTGAATTCTGATTTATAGTAGGAAATAAACACGATTATTTAAGGCTAAATGATATATCTTTATTATGACTTATTTTTATTTTGGCGTTTTAATGACATATATTTTCATTGATATGTAATCAGTGTTTTTGACATATTTGAAATGATATTATTATGGAATTTGACTTGTAAATGTGTAATTAATAAAACATTTGTATTTGTAAAGGTAGGTAGGTACTTAATAACACCCGAAAAACATGTTAGCTTGGGTTAAGCTTTCACTAGTCTTAGAATGATTCAGCAGTGATATTTCAGTCTGTTTTATGGCCCCAATACAGACTGAGGTACGATAACGTCAACTCTCGCTAGTACTTTTGTTAGCGATTGTCCATGACACCTGAACAATGTACTGTTTCCCTAACCGACACTTGTGTGTTTATGTGTACTTGAGTGTAATTGATTGACATAATATCAAAGCCAAACTAGCTCTCATTTCCCTTCCCCCGCTCCCCTGGCACGCGCCGGAGAGAAGATTGTCTTTCTCTGCGCGAAAACGTGACTCAGCGATGATAGTTAAGTGGTTATCGTGGTCGGTTCACACGCCGAAGGTCGTGGGTTCAAACCTCAACAATTAGCTTGAAGAAAACATTGTGAGGAAAATATATCATGGTGGTAGGGTACTCTTTAGTACTCGACTGGCAAGCTACCACCCTTAAGTTGAAAATCTTTTAAATACAAATAAAAAGTATCTATGTATTCTATCTAAACACAAGCTACTCTTAGCTTAGTTCGAAAATCCGAAGCTCAATTGATTGAATAAACACCGTGAGTTGTAGAACAAAACGTGTTTTATGTTAATGCCAAATAAATGATTTGATTTGATCAATTTGATATCCGGCATTTGACTTCCATAGTACATAGGACATAATACTGTCCTACGATATTTAATTTTTATTTAATATAACAGAGTGATACCGCTGGGGTAGACGTATTCTAGACTGGAGTCCGTGAATTGGCAAACGTAGCGTAAGACGCTCTGTGATTCAATGGAGTGACGTTATACGTTGGAGATATGGCGATGGTTGGCAGCTAAAAGATCGTGTTGAGTAGACAACGATAGGCTGGTAGTGATGATGAATAGAGTGATAAAGAAACAAGCAGATGATGGTCACCGCCGCCTTTGAACTTCTGCAACAGCAGAAGCAATGGCGGTGCGTAACATGTCAAGAGTTTGTTCTCATTAGAGGGGAAACACCGCAGGCCAATAGCTGTGCGGATAGGCCTTGGGAGAACATTCTACAACCCACAACACGACAGAAACAAATGACAAAAGTGAACTGTCCGAGACATTCACGCCACAATATACGGATGTTTATTTCACCGCCAGCTCAAGCTCATTGTTGATATTGTACCCACCATGGAACAACCAAAATTTAACTTGTAATACCATTGACTGACAATATCTATGATAATTCTAATCTAATATGTACATCAACTTGCAAATACCTACAAAAGAAATCCGATAGTAATTGGCAACTTTACAATAAACTGCCTAAGTGCATAACTAACTTTTACGAAGTACAATGTTTTGTTCGAATGCACATACAAAGTAGTGATTAGCGCGACTGCAAACTAAAATTTTGACTAAATTTAACGAGTCCTTATTATTATTATTATTTTATTAAATATATTTTGACGAAGCTCATGTACCTTAAATTAACACTTTAAATTTATTTAGCCCCTAAACTTTTATTGATTTTGAATTACGTTTCATATATTTATTTTTTTAAACGTCGAGGCTATCCAGCTCTTCGACAACACGGACATAGTGAGAAGACTAAAAAGGACAAAACCTTTTGAGTTAGTGTATTAAGTTAGTTAGTGTCAGTGCAGTGAGTACTACATATTATAGAACACATGAACAAAGTGTCTTCCCCTTAATAGAGACAGTAAGATAAGTGTTGATGGACACATTCTTAGATTTACTCAACTTAGCAATTTAAGTTATAATAATATTACTTATTAGTCTCAACTTGGCTAGATTGTAATAACAATGAGGTATCTAAAAACAAACAGATACATCATTAAAAGAAAAAAAAAAATATATATATATTTATTTTTACAATATTAATATGTTAATATTGTAAAAATAAATAAATAATATATAGTTCGTCAGTTTTTTAATCCCATTTTAAGTAACACTGCATTTATAAGCCGAGAACTATGTAAAACCGGACGGGTACATAAATAAAATCATTATTGTAAATAGGTAATAAATTGTGTAGGACATTACACACAGCGCCATCTGACCCCAAACTAAACAAAGCTTGTACTATGGCAGTCAAATAACTGATAGAATACATTTATACTTATTTTTTGTAAATTCTTATTATACTTACGAAAAATACAGAAACCCCAGACACAGAACATACATTTTGTCTTAAGTGGGAATCGAACCCACGCCCTACAGCTCTTAAGGCAGATATTCTATCAATGAGCCAACAGGGCTGTCACTGTTATAGTGTGCAATAGATATGTTGAGGCTTGCCGTTCCCTCACCGTCCCTTCCTTACCCTCGGCCGAGCCATCAGACGAAGAAATCGCGCGCCAGAGGATTCAAATTGATGCCTCAACTCGCCGCTAGGAGGCGCTTCGAAAAAAATACCAGATTACCACAAAACCGAGAAAAAACACTGTTTTGTTTTTTGAGAAGGTGTCGCCGGCACTTTTGTTTAAGCTGGCAAAAAGAACATAAATATAATACTGTATCTGCGAGTCTTCCCATTCGATACTAGAAAATGGGATTCCGGGACTCCGAAGACAATTTACGTGTCGTGTTGTGTTCAAACGTTTATAAACATAAATCACCACATATTCTGGACTATTCGGTGTGGCTGTGGTTTCTTAGGATCGGAGTGTGGCGATCAAAGGCCGAGGTGAGTACTCCCTTTTCGTACACCTATCCTGGAGCAAGCCTCAAGTTTTTTATGGAATTACTTTTATTACGGTCTTCCACGATGGAAGCGCTTACAGGAAAATAAATGATTTATTTTTATGACAATAAAGAATATCTGTCTATCTAGTTAATTAATTAATTCAAATACCACGTCTTGTAGCGTGTGAACCGACCGCACTAGCCACTGACCTATCATCGTAACGAACTTCTTATTTCGTCTAGAGGTATTCTTGCAAAGTCTTTGACCTAGGTTTTATTTTAACGCCTTGGCCTACTCTCTGGATCACAGGAAACGAAAAATAAATCATTTATCTAATCCAGATTTTTTTTTCGTCACGCTTGATATCTACGAGAGTATAGTCAAGGAGACAGCGATGATTTAGTTTATTTGTTATTGTTTTTGAGTAACCTAATATCAGTAAGTCTAAATACAGTAAAAAAATAGTAGGTACAATACAAAAACGGAGTTTTTAAAATAGCTTTGACTTATTTAGGTATGTTAATTGATTTACTTGGTAGTAATATTTTTTGCTAGTGGTCTTTCAGGTAGATATTAACGCAGTATCACATATTCTGCCGCCAAGCAGTAGTGTCTAAGCCATACTATGTTCCGTTTTAAAAGATCCTGCAACAAAGGCTTTCGAGACTTATAATACCCTGGACTTTTAAGTTATTCCAAGTTCTGTGTACCGCTGTAACGATTATAAACAAGCGTTATTTTTACCATCAGCAGACCGTTTTGTTCATCCCGTTACTTTTTGATACATAAAATAAATAAATGAAAGAAGATTTGTAATAAAACTTAATTGTGCGCTGCGGTTTTATCCACTTTTTCCAGGATATAAAGAAGCTTATGTTTTAGTACAGAATTTAAGCTATCCGGATTCAAAATTTCATCAAATTTCATTAAGCTATTACAACGTGTACCAAACATACATATGGATTTTCGCATTTATAATATTGCGGTAAAAAATCTACTTTCTTTTAACTTGGCGAAAATTATAGCAGTACGTGGCACACGTTTCTAGTGAAAAGGAAAAAAAAACTATTTTTATTATTTGTATTTCTATTTATTGTTTTTTTTTTTGCACCGTTAGCTCCTAGTCTAATGTCATAAAATGCCGAATATTTTGTGAAATAATGTTGAAAGTGGATCTGTTTGATCTGGACTTATTCCATGATGGGCGGCTTCCTGGACATTTCGTTGGTATTTTTAACAAAAAACGCGAAAACAATAAATGATTTTCGAGTTGCGAGAACTATTTAACAGGTTTGATAAAATCAAGATAAAATCCTTGTTATTTATTAAAAGAAAAAGGCAAAGAGCTAATTGTATGTACTATAATTTTTAAACTTTCGTATCGCGCCACAAAATACTATGAAATTAGTTTTGTTTGTTGTCACGAGTTGACAGGAGAATGCGGGTCGTCTCGTTAAAAAAAACAGGTTGTCGCGATTTCCTACCCTCATTTTGTTCTTATAAAAACGTAAGGTTGGCACCACAGCACGCTACACTAATTGTATCAGCAGACCGTTCTGAAACTACACCGCGATACCAGCACTTGTCTATGGCCGGATTCCACGACGCCGGCAACCTAAATCTGTCTTCCCGGTTCAAATTGCGATGTTTTTTTTATTTCATCCGCTTCACGAACCATTCGTGAATAATAATGTCTTTCGGATCGTGCAGCTCAATCTAATAACCATCCCGCTCCGTGAACATGCTCACCTATTGCAGACTGCGTTTGGCGATTTTTGACCACTGCGATGTGTTTTTTGATTCTTTTCGCTATAGCACACCTAGTTTGACCAATGTAGGAACTACCGCAGCTGCAATTCAAGATGTATACACCAGGGGCCTGGAAAAGTATAACATCCTTCAGCATCTTCACATCCTGCTTAGTTTTTTGTGCGCAATTAAGATCCAGTGATTTTTTAAAATGTAATAGAGAAGAGACGGACTAGACGCTCTGCTGATGGTAAGAGATAACGCCTGTCCATGACCACTGCAGCAATACACAGAACTTTGAGTAGTAAAACAAAGTCCAAGGCATTGCTGCTTTGGCGCTCATTACTTTGGACACTTTCGATGGTTAGTCAACAGCCCTGTAACTACGCTAGCTGCAGTACCCTTCAAACCGGAACACAGTTATGTTTTTACATAACTGCTTGGCGGCATATCTGGTACTGCGGTGGTATCTAGACGACCTCCCGCTTAGGAGATCTACCACCAAGTAAAGTACAGATCTATGTATGGAACGCGACTTAAAAATGATTTTAATAGGGCTGGGAATGATTTGACAATCACGATATCGATACAATTAAGAAGAAACTAGAAATTATAGGTTTGTTACTTTTGATTTGCTTGAAATACTTATAATTGAACGTGAAATGTATTTTTATTCTGTTATTAATTATACGCTATTTGTAGTTTAAAACTTTATGTTATTTCTTGAACCTGAAAATGACCGACATGAATTATTACTAAAATTAACAAGTCGGTGTTCTAAATCAAAGAAAATAGCGACAGAGGAGTGAGATTAAAAAAAATACTTCATTTACTCAACCACTTGTCACATTTTTTCACACCATTAATTACTGTCATTAAAGTTTTCGACGCCATCTATTTTTAATGCCGCGAAACATTTGTCGAAGCATCATCAGTCAACTTTCAGCCTTCTTTTAAACAGAAATAAGGTCAACATTGCAATGAAAGTAAGATGTAGGTATTTACATTTGAGTTATGACAAATTTAAGATTGTTTTCAGACATATAAATATGCCAAAATAATCAAAAATGCTCCGCTCTTGTGTACATTTTACGGTTATGAAACAATTTTATAACTTTTTTCTTTATTATAAGCACGTATGCACGTGCTTTTTTTTCATATAGATAACTTATAAATATGATTAATTTACAATTTCACATTTATTTTATTTCCGTAGAAAAATTCGATGCACTAGAATATATTTAAATTGAAAAAATATGCGTTAAATATGCAAAAGTATCGTCACTAAATTAGGTACTACTAGAAGTCGAAATCTAATTAAAACTTAACCAAATACCAATGTATTTGCTATAGTTGGTATAAGTTTAAAAGTGTTGTTTAAATTTACTATATTATATAGTTTTGCTTCGAGAGCGTGCGGTGTGGGTTTGATTCCCAGTCAGAACAAACATTTGTGTGAAGGACATAGATATTTGTTCTGTGTATTCCGTATATAGGTATTATAAGTATTCAAGTATTTCAAAAAAGTATTTTATCAGCTGTCTGGTTCACATAGTACAAGTTTCACATGGTTTGCCGCTAGATGACGCTGTGTGGAAATAATCCAATTTTATGTAGATTTATTTTTAAACGTTTTAAAGTTTATAATGAGCAATATAAACGTAGTTTAGTGTTTCAATGCTTAAAATGACCTGTCAACTCCTTAAGGAAATGTCATGCTAAAAACGGACTACTTTAAGCATAAATTAAATTTAAGCAATGTTTGTAAGTAAGACTACAAGTATGCAAATACCTACATACGAGTACTGTACTTATGTGACAAGCTGAAGAGTTAAAAAAATCTAAAACCTGACTGCGATTAAAATAGCTATTAAACTAAAGATTTTTTTTTTATTTCCTTTATTTTGATACCCCACTCGATATGTATTGGTCTTTTTTAAAATTTTGCGCCAAATGTCCGACATTTAGTTTTTTTTTTCAAACACTTGGGTTTTTAAGACAAATATACCGATGCCTTAACTGTCGTAATCCATTCAGCCGTTTCGAAGATACGAGGTAATAAAGAAATTTACATACATAGAAGATACACGCGAAAAACATAACCCTTCCTTGGCAGTCGGGTAATAATTAATAAGGGATCGTCATTTTAAAAGGATAAATATAATTGATTGATTCGTTCGTTACTTTGCGTGTTCAAGATATTTGTTTAGAGTATTTCCGCTTAAAAGTCTTGGTAATAAATAAATAAATATTGTAGAACACATTATACACAGCGCCATCTGACCCCTTACTAAGCAGAGCTTGTGTCATGGAAGTCAGATAACTGATAGAATACATAAGTACTTTTTTTTTGTAAATACATACTTATAATACATACAGAACAAACATATGTTTATACCAAACAAACATTTGTCCTTGGCGGGAATCGAACCCACGCCCTACAGCTCAGGCAGGCATATTCCCAATGAGCCAACAAGGCTGTCAAGGTTATAATAAACAGGGTTATAATAAACTTGGTAAACACAAATAGATATATATATATATATATATATATATACGTTATAAAAGGATAACTAGACAGAAATTATTTCAACCATAAGATTATCAAATTTCACGACACCGTACTAAATCATAAAAATACTCGGGAAACTTTAAAATGAATTATATTGCTACAAAAAAAATACGTAGAAACAGAATTGCTGTGCTCGTCTAGAAATGTCATAATTCTGTAATAGCTCTTACTTGTTTAAAACAATTTTAAAATAATGTTGAAAGTCGTTACCACGCAAAAGAAAGTTTAATAAAAATACTTCTGAAGCAGTTTCACAAGTAGCTGCCTTTTCGTTAGTAAATATCTCTTCCAGATCCTAGGGTTCAGTATATTAGATTAGGTTAAGTTTGGAATTCTAGAGTACCGTGATACGAATTTGGTGCAAATGTTTTGCCGATGGCTTCAAACGGTGAAGGAAAACATCATGAGGAAATCCAAATAACCGATAGCGCTTAAAAAAAGTTCCCGTATACATGTAAAGTCGACCAACTCGCATTTGGCCAGCGGCATCGTCTCACAATGAGAAAAAGCTTATAAAAACAGGGCTGATTCGGAATAGTACTTTAATAGTATTTTGTAGCGATGATAGCTCAGTGGTTAGCGCGGTCGGTTCGCTTGCCAAAGGGCGTGGGTTCAAACCCCAACAATGACCTTGAGCATGGAGGTAGGGTACTTTCTAGTACTCGGCTGGCTAGCTACTACCCTCAAGTTGAAAATCTGCCGCCAAGCATCTAACGGTGCCTCACTGGAAAGGAAAGCCAGTACCATTCCAGGCTAGGTGTGCTTTACCATCTCCGACCACACCGTCACTTAAGAACTGTGGTCAAACACCTAGCCTGTCAAACATAAAAAAATATCTACATATATCTTTGACGCATAATATACTAAAATTAAAAAAAACTTTTCAAACTTTCTCACGTCTTTAGCTATTTCTTTGATTTGATTTATTTTTTTCATCTTTATTATCAAAGCAAGATATATTAACTCTCTCCACTCTACAATTGACTTCAAAGGATTGCAAAGACGTTGGTCAAACAAAGCGTTCTTAGAAAACTGTACTACCTGTTATTCTTGGAAGATCACTTTTACCACTAATGTAGGTTATCACCTACAAAACAGATTTAAGTTCACTAATATAAGTTTAACATCACTATTAACAAACACATGGTCTTTCTTCAAACTCCCGCACACTACTAACATGCATAAAGAGATTTGAATCCAACCATAACAACGTAAATGATTCATACGAGATTAAGGCAACTCATACTTCTTAAGAAATTACCGAAAATAATTCTAACTCACCTCTGGATTATTTCAAAAATGCATCATCCAGGAATTTCTGTAAACGTAAAATCGCACACTGTCACTGCAAGTTTTCACTGGATATAATAATCACTGAATACTTAGGAAACTTTGATATATTTTCACCTTCTGCATTAATATAGCGGCAATTTAAAACATGTGCTTAAAAATTTTCTTTGACACGTGCTTTGAGTTAATTTCATATTGCAAATTTTTTTTGCTAAACTTTTAGGTCCTTTTGATTTATGTAGGTACTCTACACGTATGTTCCACAAACTTGACGTGTTTTAGTAACGCGTTAAAATTACGTACTTCTATTTATAATATTTATTGAATATGATTCGTTCGGTCGGAAGTTTCGGTAAAAATATCGCGGCGCGTGGCGTCGACCCGCGCGCTCCGCGCCCGTGTGCTGGCTAACATTCGGGAAGCGCCTAATCTTTATCGATATTTTTATAACTCGTCAGAGGTCAATATTTGATCGTACTTGGCTAAAAACAAACACCCTGCAAAGATGATTTATTATGACAGATTGACAAACACCGCTTATGAAATACAAAAATCTGGTTTACGTAAGAGTTTATAACTTTCGTCACAGATAACATTTTAAAAACAGAATCTTGCAATTTTTTTATTGCATTTAGTTTACAGCTGTGAATATTAATCTTCTTATTTTTTTACTTGTCACAAAACTTATTTGACGTTAAAATTTAATTTATGTGATGCTTATTTATTTGACACATATATATTTTATTAACATTTAAAAAACTATCTACAAATTACATCCTAACATACAAACTACAGTTTTTCTAATATTACAGAGGAAATTATAAATAAATTGAAATAAAATAAACTTTTTTTTTATGTAACAGTAATGTGACAAACCAGACGCTCCCCTAATGTTAAAAGATAACGCCTGTTCATGACCATTGCAGCGATACACAGAATTTTGAGTAGTAAAACAAAGTCCAGGGCATCGCTGCCTTGGCGCTCATTACTTTGAGACTATATGGTTAGTCTCAATAGCCCTGTAATTTCGCTAGCTGCAGTACCCTTCAAACCGGAACACAGTAATGTATACACACTACTGCTTGGCGGCAGAATATCTGGTACTGCGGTGGTACCTACCTAGACGACCTCCTGCTAAGGAAATCTACCACCAAGTAAATAAATCTAATCTAAAAAGCCGCTATCAATGGAAATAGTTCCCAAAACGCTGGCCCCATTGCCGCTTTGTACGGCAATACTCAAACGTTGGGCAAAATAAAGGCCAGAGTTTTGTTCACATGTGGCTAAATTAAATTAAATTTTTGCATACAATAACATAACTTACAAAGGCCACCAAAGTTGATATCTGTTTCATAGTAGCTAGAAAAATAGATGTTCATTGTGTGTTCTGTATTAAAACAGCAATAATAGTTATAATTGACACAAAGAAAAATACAACTTTCGAATAAAATTTATCTCTATAAAATCCTAAATAACAAATAGATCTCTATTTAAATTAAAATCTTTCATATCGGAATAAAATATACATGTATAATTAAAAAAAAAAAAGTATTGTATTTATCGACATAACATTATATCGATAACTGTACATCCCTAGGTTTGGAATCTCCCGTTCGTTGTGCCATTGGTATTTTCATTGCAGTTTCATCATACATTATATTCGAAATTACGGTACAATTAGATAATGCATAAAAATAGACGTAAAAGGTGGTTTGTGTAATTTGCTACATCTTATTTTATGCTATTCGAATACTCGGAAATGTTTTTATAGTAAGATACAAAAAACATTTGGAGCGATGAAATCTCAGCGGTTAGCGCGGTCGGATCACACGACAAAGGTCGTGGGTCAAATCCCGACGATGATATTGAGCTGCCGGTGAAGAAAAATATCGTAAAGAAACCTATTGCAAGCTATAGGTGTGCTTACAGTCTTCGGCCATATCATTTAACATCTGTTGTACTGTGGTCAAATACCAAGCCTTTTAATCATAAAATAATCTTTTTTGTGCTAAACACATAGTACCTGAACAGTGATGTTTTGTACGCAAATATGACTATCATCGACCGGAATTTTATTTATTTATGGGTAATCCACCATAATCAATAGTTAGATAAAATAGTGCAAAATTTCCTAGACAGACTAACGACATATGCTTAAGACATAAGTGACACGCTATGACGACATAAGTGACACGCGTTTTTTACGGTTGTAAAGCTAGGTGTTGATCACAGCTCACCTGATGATAAGTGATGGTTTGGTTGGAGATGGTAAGTGCACCTAGCTTGGAATAGGAACTGATTCTCAAGTGAGGCTACCCGATTACACCGTTACGTGCTTAGCGGCAGAATCCCAAATTGGTGGTGGTAACTAGCCATCTGAGTACTGGAACCCTACCATCATGCTATGGTTTCCTCACGATGTTATATTCACCGGCAGCTCAAGCACATTATTGGGGTTTGAACCCATGCCTTCAGCATGTGATCTGACCGCGATGACTACTGAGCCATCATATCTATGCTTTTAGGAACTTAATCCAATAACGGGGAGATAGGCCGACTAAAACTGCGTTTTCAAAAAAGCGGAACTGAATCGGCCAATCACAATGCTCCAAATATCCGCTCTGCTTCAGTGAAAATAGTAAAAGCGGAGTGGAGCGGAGCTAAGCGGCTTCATAAATAATAACGGAGCCGGTGCGAGGGACAGTGCGAGTGCGTTCCGCGAAAGGCGGAAGGGGGAGAAGGGCGAAGTTGCTTTGTTCACGCGTATAGCAAAGTACTTGGAAATTGGAGCGCGCGGCCCCGAGTAAGAAAAACATCTGCTCTACTAGCGTTGATTCACGCAGGCTTAGCGCGAGACATCCCATCTACAAACAAATCTTCAATCGATCTGTTTTGTTCTAGGCTAACATCAAATCTATAGGACACACGTAAACTTCTGTGAATTTTTAATACCTTTTTAAGTAACCTATTAAATTTGAACATGAACACCTACCTACAGTACCTACACAACAGAAAACAATGGCATTTACGTGCTAACCCCGACTGGTCAGCCGGCACTCACGTAGTGATCGCCGGCAAGCGTCCTCTGCCCCCACCGCACCACCTCTTCCCACTTATGTCGCCTATTTATTGCAAAGATGTTCAAATTATAGTTTTTTTTTATAGCTGACAGGCTTGGTGTTTGACCACAACTCACCTAATGTTAAGTGACGGTGTGGTCGAAGATAGGTTTTTAGGGTTCCGTACAAAAAGGGTAAAAACGGGACCCTATTACGAAGACTTCGCTGTCTGTCTGTCCGTCCGTCTGTTTGTCACCAGGCTGTATCTCAAAAACCGCGATTTCGCGAGTTGAAATTTTCACAGATGATGTATTTCTGTTGCCGCTTTAACAACAAATACTAAAAAACGGAATGAAATAAATATTTAAGTGGGCTCCCATACAACACACATGATTTTTTTTGCCGTTTTTAGAGAATGGTACGGAACCCTTCGTGCGCAAGTCCGACTCGCACTTGGCCGGTTTTTACTTACTTTGCGTATAGTGTCAATTCATCATACGTCATACGTATTGTTCACACGTCATCATCAAATCTAAATATATGAGAAACTCACGGAGTGTTAAAAAATCCGTCTGCATGGGATTTAGGTTTAAATCATGTGGATTTAGGTTCAAATAAAATATCGCGTAAACTTTTGGCACTTTTATTGTCGACTATCGATACAGGCTTTGCGTAGGAGAATCGAATAGCAACTGATGGGCTGTAAGAATCTACGCACGGCCGGCGCGCGAGCGTGTAACGGTACGAACTAGACCCGCGCGCGCGGCGTCGCTTGTGTTAAAATTATATTAAGTGTAGTATGAAATGTTATGTTTATGTGTAATGTATGTATGTATGTAAATAATATAAATAAATAGGTAAAGAAATGTGAATAAATAAATGATTTGATTTGTGCACCTAATTGATTTGGCTTGTGTCGTAATAAATTAATATATAAGTACCTAGATGACCGAGCTTTACTCGGCTGAAAAAACTGATAAAACGACGTTTTCTAAAAATGAAACCCAGCTAGATCGATTTATCGCCCCCGAAAACCCCTGCATACTGAATTTCATGAAAATCGTTGTAGCCGATTCCGAGATTCAGTTTATATATGTATATATATATATATCGTTTAAAGATATAGATAAGATATAATAAGTCACCTACATGGCACACATGACTGTTAGGCCTTTGCTTTTGTAAAAGGCTCCAAGCAACGCCGCTCCACTCCACGCCATTCCGCTCTACTCCGCTCCATTTCTGTGGAAACACTCACCTCTTTTCACAGCTCTGCTACGCTCCGCCCCGCTCGTCTCCGCTTCAGTGGAAACACCCTGAGCTATGTTTGGATCCAGTCTCCATGCATACAGCAGACCTAGTTATGTTCAAAAGTCATAAACCGTTTGGAGTTGAATTTTTACAGCCGCGGGTCAGGAAGGGCTCGTTAAAGCGGTCGTCGAGTGGAACATCAAGTTAAATTTTACAGCCGCCTTTTAAATGAACAGAAATAAGATATGATGCAGTGTTTTATTTTGTTGTATCGGGGCCGGGGTCATGAATCTCTATACAATGTAATAATACACGATTCATAATGATATACATACATAAAATAAATAAATAAATGTAGACTTAAAGTTTAATTATGTTTATTGACATAATTATACTAGTTAGTATAATTATGTTATATATACTTATTATATGACTTGTGATTGAAGATATCTAATATCTTTAAACGAGCAATTCTTGTAATACACTATGTATATATGTATATAATCTGAATCTCGGAAACGGCACCAACGATTTTCATGAAACTTTGCAGGGGGCTTCGGGGGCGATAAATCGATCTAGCTAGGATTCATTTTCAGAATACGTCGTTTTATCCGTGTTTTCAGCCGAGCAAAGATCGGTCAACCAGGTACTTATACTACTATACTATACTTATTATAGGACTTATGATTGAAGATATGTTAATTTAATCTTGTATAGTTAAATTGATGCTTATTTTATTGTAACTACTAGTAACGTATTAAATTAATCTTAAACAAAATAAGTATCGCATTTAAATACAGCGTCATCTGACCCCAAACTAAGCAAAGCTTGTATATGAGGACCAGATGACTGTTATAATGCAATTTTTTTTTTTTTGGATATTCATACGGAACCCATACACAGGACAATCATTTGTCACGCAAATGTTTGATAATGTTGTCGAAGATGGTAAAACACCCAACCTGGAATGGAACCAGTTCCATTCCAGGAACTGTTACTTACTGGTAACAGGAACTGTTAGCAGTAGGTAACAGTGAGCAGTAGGGAGCTGGCTCTGAAGTGAGTAGCTAACAGATGGCACTGTAAAATTTTCTGATATTAATTTACTAGCTGTGCCAGGCTTCACCCACTGTCGGTTTTTTTTTAATGATCGTATTGTGATGTTAAATAGTATAACCTTCCTCAAGAAATGAACTTTCAAATCTAAACTGGTAGTTCAAGAAATAAGTACATCTAAACGAACAAACAATTTTTTTTAAATTATATTATTTATACAACAGATATTCGTATTTCATTTTCATATTTCGCCTCAAGATAAGAAATTCATTAATGAATATCTTATCTTGAGGTGTCAATTGTTACAAGGTTTTTGTCTGTCTTATTTATTTCTATTTAATTTCTACTGTAGGTACCTACATAATAAAGAATTTCTATTTATAATTATACTAGCGACCCGCCCCGGCTTCGCACGGGTGCAATGTAAACACGAATGCGGTGCATATGCATGTATATACAAATTATAAACCTTTTCCTTGAATCATTCTGTTTACTGATGGAAACCGCATTAAAATTCGTAAATTGCGTAGTTTTAAAAAAATCTAAGCGTATTGACGGCGGCGAGCGAATGGGTATAGCAAGCTATCCCTAAAACGTAGATATATGCCACCGCGGACTTTTTCGTAGGTGTATAAAAGAGGAATATCACACCATACATTGTTTCGTTATACCTCAAAGGGATTAGGCTGAGTTTTGGATGAATGAGCGTTTCCCAAGTGGCCTGACTTTTTCCGACACTTATCCAACAATTATCATGATTTTCAACAAATTTACACAAAATCTTGACAAATTAATTATATACCCTTCCTCGTGAATCACTATCTATTGGTGATTGTGTAGGCAGGGTTAAATGCCAACATATTTGGTTTAAAAAAAAAACAATGAAATATAGGTAATTTTCGGAAATATTTTGATCTTGAAAACGGCTTTAATTACCTATTTTGATAAAATTTGCTAAACGGAGGTTTTTGGGGGCGAAAGATCGGTCTCACTTGTGAGTAAACGCCTTTTCAGGATTTAAAATTTTGCAAAGCTGTTCGCCCAAGTACTATAAAAAACGTACATATACGTAAACGAATAAAATTAATATTATAATCTAAGATCTACAGTTAAAATTGAAAAATAATCGCAATAAAACACCGATTCTATTTCAAATTTATAGATTTCATCCTTTAATTTTTTTTATTTAATTTTAATTTAATTAAAATCGTCCGAAGAATTTCGTTTTATTTATCCGTATCATTATAAAAATAATGATTTAATACAAACATTATGCACGCCAGTCCGCCATGTTTGTATAATATGTATATATGAATGTATATACCTGCTATTTATCCGAAAATTTGGTATGAAGTATCTTGCCTTATTTCTATCTAAGTACCTATATATGTATATCCCTTTCGGCCATGTATACCCAAGCTCATAACCGACTATATTAATAATAAATAATTAACAATTAGACGTATGCCTGTATATTTTTTAATTACTATATTAAATTATATTTTTTGTTTTACGACTATATCTTTATTTGAATCTCGGAAACGGCTCCAACGATTTTTGTTTTATTTATGCGGGATTACTCACGTTTACGTGAGTAATCCCGCAAAAATGTGTCAAGACCACGTCAGTTTCCATAATAAAATGGCTCCAACGATTTTCATGAAATTTAGTATGCAGGGGGTTTCGAGGGAGATAAATCGATCTAGCTAGGTTTCATTTTTAGAAAACGTTGTTTTATCCGTGTTTTCAGCCGAGCAAAGCTCGGTCATCCAGGTACTTAATAATAATGTGATCAATAAATAAAATTAATAACTTGACGTACGCCTGTATATTTTTAATTACTGTATTAAATTATATTTTTTGTTTTATAGTACGACTATATTAATAATAATGTGATCTTTAATTAATAATTTGACGTATGCCTGTATATTTTAAAATTATTTTATAAAATTATAGTAGGATAGTAGGATAGTTGTGCGTTTTATATAGGAAGTTGTACCTAGTTGTCGTTGCTTTGCAAAAGTTCATTTTAAGGTATACTGATCAGTTAGATATTTAAAATTATATTCAAATTAAATGACATCCTCGTCACTTTTAATATATAAAAAAATAGAATTAGAACTAATTTAATGTTTTAATAATTTTGTACATTTGCACTCCTTTGATGGTTAATTCTAGAAGGAAAATTCTTAAACCTTCTTATAACGCAAATAAAGCATTTGACTATGACTTTGATAGTAAGTATTTAAAATGTAAGATTTTATCTTGAAAAAAAAAAGGTTTAGGAGTGAATCAGTGCGGCACAGCCAGTAGTAAGGGTATAAAGTACTATGCAGTATCTGAAATCACTTCTATAGCTGTAGAAGTGCATACACTCTATCGTGTAGTTGCTCAGAATGAAATTCAACTTAATGATTTTTGCGTTAATGGCTGTGTGTTTCTTATTTGTCAGGCATGTTGAAAGTGCCGAAGAAGTTAACGAGGATGGTCCGGATAATACGCTACTAAGGTAAAAATTCAAACATTTAATGCCACAGTTGGCAATTAATCAGACGGGTTGCCTGATGGTAAGCAATCACCGTCGCCTATGGATATATTCAATAGCTATTATTATTATTATTATATTTAGCGATTAGCTAAATGATTAAAATTAAAAGCAAAA
Source organism: Biston stratarius (assembly GCA_950106695.1). Classification (NCBI taxonomy): domain Eukaryota; kingdom Metazoa; phylum Arthropoda; class Insecta; order Lepidoptera; family Geometridae; genus Biston; species Biston stratarius. Next base: position 9,433,333 of record OX467108.1, read on the forward strand.
AGTACTACAAATATGTAATGCCAACTCATCACTATCATCATCGGCCAACTTAAGTCCACTGCTGGACATAGCCCTCGCATAATGTACGCCACCTAGCCCGATCTTTCGCAAAGTAAATCCCCTTTAATTAGGTCCCTAGAACAGCTTGCTGTAGACCACGAACTTTTTTCTTTCATGGTTTAATAAGTTGAACGAGACACCTAACATTGTTATATATGAACCGTAAAGATCTATTATACATAATCTTCTCTTAGAATTTTAAGCATGACAATTTGCATTAGGCTGTTTTTTATGGCTGACGGCTAGGCGTTTGACCACAGCTCACCTGATGTTAAGTGATGGTGTGGTCGAAAATGGTAAAGCACACCTAGCCTGGTTTGGTAAGTACCGTAGACTGACGAAAGACCTGTGTCACCAAGATTAGTCTTTCGTTCTATTGCTCATTTACACTAATATTATAAAGGCGAAAATGTGTGAGTGTGTTTGTATGTTTGTTAATTCTTCACGTTCAAATGGTTGTACCAATTTTGATGAAATTTGATATAGACGTAGCTGACTTCCTGGACTACTTTTTATCCCCAAAAAATTTTTATCGGGTAACATCGCAAGGCGCAGCTAGCGTATAAATGTGAGTCTGTATATTTGGATGTTTGGATGTTTGTTACTCAATAACGCAAAAACGGCTGAACGGATTGGGATGACATTTGGCACACATATAGTTTATTACCTGAATTAACATATAGGATATAACGAATATTTTATAACTGATTTTATTTAAAATTAATTATTCATTTGTTCTTTTGTTCATTCATTATGTTCCGCAAATTTAACAAACATTTGTACATGTGTGTCTATGTGTATGAGGGTATGTATGACGGATCTGTGTAAGGGAGTAAAGATGCACCTATTATTAAGTAACATACCTAATCCTAAATATATGCATGCAATTAATATAGAGCTTGGCGTGAGTCTAGCTTGGAATTGTCCCTGAGTCAAAGGCAATCCAGACCATTTACCATTATTTTAAGCATCTTCCTTGTGTGATTTTTTCAGACTAAAAAGACGAGTTTGTCCCCCAGGACAAGTACCTCATGACGATGAGTGTATCGAAGTTATCGATCCGCCAACCAGGCGAATCATGGCGAGCTCTAAAAACCCGTATAATTTTCTGTGCAGAGACGACGACAACATCATAACTGATCATTTTCCAAAACATGATCATTAGATTAATATTAATATCTTTTTCATGATGTTTTATAAAAAAAATGTCTCAATAAATGTTGTTGAAAAAATGTCATCAACGTCGTAAATAAAAACTAAAATTTTGAGTACAGTTATACTTTATTTCTCCTTTTAAACTCTAATTAATATAGTTATTTATGTAAATAATTATTTTCAGGAGGATTTTTCAGTTCATGATTTTTCCATTTTAAGTACTGGATTCATCGTATATTGTATCCCACTAATATTATAAATGTGAAAGTTTGGATGGATGGATGGATGGATGGATGTTTGTTACTCAATTACGCCAGAACGGCTGAACGGATCTGGATGAAATTTTGCATGTAGATATTTTAGGCCCTGGAATAAAACATAGGATACTTTTCATCATCATCATCATCCATCACCACGCGGGTAAAATCGCGGGGCGCAGCTAGTATACTATATGTCGTGGTTATTCGTTTAAATTTCATACCTACACCGGCTGTGTAATCAAGATTTCTGTTTAAGTATAAAAATACCGTTGTGAATAAATTACTTACTTAATCATTTAATAAGATGTATGATATACTAGCTGGTATGTTACTTTGTCAGCGTGGAAGTCCAGGGCTTCGCTGCTTTGGTGCTCATTACTTTGAGACTTTTTGCGCTAGCTGCCGTACCCTTCAAACCGGAACACTGTAATGTTTACACACTACTGCTCGACGGAAGAATATCGTGTACTGCGGTGGTATCTACCTAGACGACCTTTTGCTAAGGAGATCTACCACCAAGTAAATATCAATGTTGCTTTAAAAAAAATATATATACCTATATAAGAAACTAGGTATGTTAATATGTATCCACCTAGACAATACTCGATAGTGTTTTTACGGTTATGTATCTTATGATTGTCTGGTTAGGTGTTTGACCACAGCTCACCTGCGTTAGGGTTAGGGATAGGGCTCGGGTTTGAATTTGAAACTTAAATGTAAATTTAGGTTGAATTTATTTTTGTGGATTTCGATTTATTGTGGATACGATTACGATTTGGTATGCATAAAATATGCAAAATTAATATTTGTACTTTAAAAGTGTAAATCTTGCCAAGAGCCATGAAATACTCTTCAGTATTAAAAGTAGTTTCAGAGAAGAGACAATCACCGCAAAAAAAAAAATGAAATCATGGTTGATAACGTTATTGATATCGATTTGTGTTTTACATGCACTTGTTGGGCAGACGGAAGGCTTCGTAGAAGATCTAGGAAATGGTCCCACGATGGATCTACTAAGGTTTGTTGTATGTCTATGCTTCTGCTATCTCTTTCGTACACGTGTTTACACAAGTGTTGCATATATCTATCTCATTCACGTAGCTTGAGAGATTTTGCGGGAACGCAAAAAAACATGTCTTCACAATATATTATTTAAAAAAAAAAGCTTTAAATTGTTTTTTATATATTTTTTTTATAAATAATAAATTTAATAAGGCAATTGTGTTTTTTTTTGGATCCAATATATTATTGAGCTAATATGCAGGTCAAAATATGAATTAATTACATAAGTAAATTCCAATTATAAAGTCAATTAATTACTTGTCAATTGGAACTATTTAAAATCCCCTCGCGCATCGAACCCTGGCTAAAAGTCCCCGCAATACCTACTGGGTGCGTTCCCCCGCTGAATTGTTCGTTTTAGTAGGGGAGCCCAAAGCGGGGATTTTGCGAGTTATACGAGCGCGCCAGAAAATCATATGGGGAGAAACCCCTAACAATTTTTTTTATTTTTTTTTATTTTTATTATCAGCCCTATCTAGTTTGCTCCTTTCTCCTTGAGACGGGTACCTATATCACGCATTAATTTCCGAGCCTCTTTTTTATCAGTCTTTTTATTTGTATTGAATTATGTGTAAAAGTTAAAAAGTTAAAGTGGTTGCCGTAAGAGTCGGCTAAAGGATGTAATCCGGAAGGTGGGCAGCAGCGTCTTCCTTGAACAATGATACCTAACTGCGCTCGCCAACCGCCTGCCAAGCGTGGCGAGTATTGGCAATACCCCCCCAGGAGGAGGCCTATGTCCAGCAGTAGACGACCTATGGCTGATGATGTGACGTGTAAAAGTGTAAAAACGACATTTCGCGTAAATTTAGTACAGTTGTTTTCTTACAAACTTTCGCATTTATAATATAAGTAGGATTATTTTAAGCTGTGGAAAACCGTTACAGATTAAAAAGGAGCGATGTCACAGCATGTCCTCCTGGAAAAATCAGAATAGGAGACGAGTGTGCGGAAATCGTTTATGATGGAGAGGATGCCGTGGATTGAGGTAGCTGCCACAAGACAGATGCTTGGCTGCTGACCGCCTGCCAGTCTGATGTTCGTCACGTGACCGCTGGTGGTGAGCGGACAAGCATAAAATCAGCAGTGTGTGATACGCTTTAATAAAAAAAATAGAAGTTTGCAAGTTTTATTGAATGTGTTTTTATTAAAGGTAATCACTACATATTATAAAACAAAGTAAAAATCAAATCGAAAGGAAAATACTATCTATATATATAGGTAAATACTATAATAAGAAAATATATCTACACGTTTTGGTTTTCACTATAATAAAATTTTCGGAAAGATTCGAGTTTTATTTATAGTTCCAACTTAGAACCTTCAGATTGGAAGTAGACGGTCTTTCGACTAGTTTGCCTAAAGTTAAGCAGGACGGAGTTTAAGATGAAGCACCTAGAAAATACCTGTTTACTCTGGATTTGAAAACACCCAAGTTGTACTTTGCAGGAAAAACAAACGCCGGCAGAGAGTTCCACATCCTCGCTGTACGTATTAGGAATGTGGAATCGAAGCGTTTAGTCCGTACGTGGGGAATATCCACCATGGTAGGATGGCGCTTTGGCCGTGTCTGCCTAGCCGTCCGGCAATAAAAAGGGAACCAAATTATGCAATTCTAAGGCACACTCCCCGAAATGTATCCGATAGAAGACAGACAAACCAGCGACTTTAGCCGATTTTTTTTGTTACCATAAATTAAATATCTTTTTCATTTTTAATAGCGCATAGTAAAAGCTAATATGTCTATTTTTGATTCTGTTGATTGTGTTGTAACAAGACACGAGCGCTGTGCGACACGTGCGGCTATTCGTTGGCTCGGCTGCGTCGCGCTGGGTGGTCTCTACCAAAGAGTTTGTATGATGTATATTTAAGAGTGAGAACAATGCGAATATGGCTCTATTAAAGACCGAAACGTGGCGGTGATGAAGGCCCTGGGCCGAGAGGAGGTGATTTAAATTCAAATGTAATGTACCTATGTATGTAACAAAAACGCAATACTTTTATCCATCATGAAACTTACGCTGCTTTATTACCTAGATTAAGATAAAGGATACCTTTTATCTCGGAATAATGTTCCATAAGACACATCTGTACCTAATATCAAGTGGATTCTCTCAGTTATCTGACTTCCATAGTACAAGCTTTGTACTTAGTTTGAGGTCAGATGGCGCTGTGTATAATGATATTTATTTACGATTTTTTATTTATTTATAACTGCGAAAAATAAAAAGATAAACTCCTTAGTGTTCACACCAAGGACTGTACATACATATATCTAATACAATAGAAAAATATCGTTAAAAGCGATCTCTTCTAGGCTACCTTAGAATGGGAATGATTCAAGAACAAGTAAGAAACGGGATGTGTCGATAATAAGGATGAAAAAAATATAGGATATTATGATCAGGAAGTATAACATAGACTTACATTCTAATGTAGTATTTGATCTGAGATGTAGTATTGGGTCTGAGATTCTAATACTTAAATTAGAGAGATTATTTCTTTCTTCTGACTGAGTCATATCAAAATTCTATGAAATAGACAACAAACACAGAGAGAGAGAGAGAGAGAGAGAGAAAGAAAGAGATAAAAGAGAGATTAATGGCATATCTTTTTTTAAGTTGACAATGGTAAGTTAACCGATTCATTTGCGGATATTCTTTTTATAATAATCAGCCTATAGAAGTCCACTGTTGGACATAGTCTTCCCCCAAGACACACAACTCAACCCAATCCTTGGCTTTTCGCTTCCATCCACTATAAGAAGTCCGGTGCACCGACTATCGCCTCTTCTGTTGTCTCTGGTCCCATCACGTGATACTGCTTGGCAGACTTCACGAGTGACCGCGGCACGGAGACCAGTTTTTTCGCATACCTGGTAGAGCGAGACAGCCTCTCGCCACGCGTACGATATTGGTTGAGTAGAGCTCTATTATTATCCTTGTTCTTAGGTTTCAACTCCGTTGCAGCCTGTCGGCCGTGCAGAGCGTCTGCTAAATGGTAATTAGCTGCAGCATAACGGACGTGTCATATCATAAATAAATAAATATCGTAAGACATTTCACACAGCCCAAAAGCTTTGTAAAAGTTATGAGACGAATGAGATAAATGAGTCTGTATTTCTCGTGAAGCACAATGTGGTTGTCTGTAAATCCAAATTAAACTGGTTTCTTGTCAAACACAAACCTAATTTTAATTTAAAAAAAACAGAACCAGCGTGCTCCATTAAAGATTCTTACTATGCTTCGGCAAGGCATGATCAAACGCGAGTATTCTTCATAAAAAAGGCTAGATACTCAAATAATAAATATGTAATGTTAAACAATCATTCAAACGATCCTTTTTACAAAAACATCCGAAAAGTTCGTTACAAAATTTTATCAGCCTACTTGCAAATCCATGACTGGCCAATTAAAACTTCTGTCAGTATTTAAACTCTGTTCCATCTGGCAAATCAATCAACTTTTCAACAACCGTCAAAAGGCTAATCAAAAAAACATCGTGAAAGTTTTAACAAAATTCCAGTGACCCCAATACACAGCGAAAAATATCTCATTATCGTACAGGTATGTTGTCGCGACGCTCCATTTTGTGTAGAAAGTGAATTTGACCCAAGTCTTTGCTTTTTTTCAATCAATCACGCTTTTGACGTGTGGGCAGTTGATCGCGATTGATCAATTTACGCTCTACCTTATATAACAACGCAGTATTTGAATGTCGCGTTCAGGCGCGGAAGTTTTGAGGTAGGCTAACATTTTTAGATGCAGAGCCATGGTGACGCCATGGTAACACCATGACACAATGGGCTTGCTGATGAGGGTACTTCTAGTCCTGAGTGCTTTATTCCCACTGTTGGGCTTCGCGAATTGCTGTACTAGGAAGGTTTACATTGCTTGCAGACAGCCAGCGCCTTGTAGCAAGTGAAATCAAAGGTAAACAAACTATTTGCCACTAAAAAAAATTACAATAATAAAAGTTCATATTTTTCCTTACAAACTAGACTGTATTTAATTGACTTACCCAGTATAACATTGTTATAACGTGAATTATCTGAATCAACTGATGGAAAACCAAAAACAAGTAACCAACCAAGTATTCAGCGTATAACTCAGCGTTCAAATAAAAAAATTAAATCAGATAGCGTCTTAATCAACACCTGTTTGTGACTCCCAAATGTATTACCTATATTTATTTTACTTGGTAGTAGATCTCCTTAGCCAATGGTTGACTACACCACCGCCAGGTACCACCGCAGGATCAGACCGCCAAGAACTGCGTACTGCAGCCAGCGAAATTACAGGGCTGTTGAGACTAACCAGCGAAAGTCTCAATGTAATGAGTGTCAAAGCAGCGATGCCCTGGGCTTTAGTTTGTTACTCAAAGTTCTGTGTATCGCTGCAATGGTCATGCGTTATCTCTTACCATCATGAGAGCGTCTCGTTCGTCTAATTACTTTTACATATAGAAACGCTTTTTGTTTCAGCTTCCGAAATGGCAAACTTCGACGCAAATCGTCTCTATTCAATCTTATTTACAATATTTTCGATTTTTATCATGGCAGCGTCGTGTTGCAAAAAGAAAATACCGTGCGCTGGAAAAGCGCCTTGCCGCAGAGGCCCTTACCGACACTAGGGCTGCAAAGTATACCAAACTTGTATAATGCGGCGACCAGATTTAACACGCCCATGAATATGTGCCAAACAAAAAAATATAAATTTTAAATGGGAAACGTAGTCCGCCAAAAACCATTACTTATGATTAAATCGCAGTTTTTAAAGAACGTTAACATGATTTTATGGTTATGAAATATAAAAGATAAAAATTGCGATCATCGACCCGTTTTCCAAAGTCATAAAATTTAATGTTTTCAATGTTTATTTGGTTCTTCATGTGAGATTTTGGACAAACTTACATCAATGTTAATCATATTGATATTAAAAAAAAAACTATGAAATGTAATAAAAATTGCAAAATTTGACATTTTTCCTTTTGTTTTAGTGTATTAATTCGTTGTAGAATTTATTTTAATGTATCTGTAAACGTTAAAGCATTGACATGGGTCGAGTTCCACCTGTAGTTTTATTTTTAGTTTAGTTCTAGATTTAGTTTAGTTTTAGTTCGTGCGGTGGAAAGACTCAAATCAATCCTTTTTCGTTTGCAGGAACAAGATGCAACGGAAATAAACATGGATTTGAAATGGCAATACAACATAATATAATGTAGAAACTAAACCCACAAGAAACCTAACCTATGTAAGTACGCACTAACTGTTATTGTTAAAATACTTTTCATTCCCATATTGCTTAGGTATATTATATATGAAAATATTATATTAATGACCTGCCTCGGCTGTGCACGGGTTCACACGGGGCTTTTGATATATCTCAAAGGGAGCGTTTTCGATAAAAGCTCCCAGGTGGCTTGACTTTTTCCGACACTCCCATCATATATTACAACCAATTTACACAAAACCTTGACAAATTATATACCTAAACTTTCCTCATGAATAATCTATTGGCGAAACTCGCATGATAATTCGTTCAATAGTTTTTAAGTTTATTACGAACGGACAGACGGACTGTCAGCTGTCAGTGACTGACAGTCAGCTGTTCTATAATATAAATAAATAAAATCGTGAGTACTAGAGAGTACACTACCACCGTGCTATGGTTTCCTCACGATGTTTTCCATCACCGGCATCTCAAGCTCATTGTTAAGATGTGAACCGACCGCGCTAACCACAGAGCTATCATCGCTACAAATCACTACATATTGACACAACCCTGTTGGCTCATTGGTAGTATAACTGCTTCAAGAGCTGTAGGGCGTGGGTTCGATTCCCACCCAGGACAAACATTTTGTGGTATAGACAAATAATTCGGTGTCTGGATGTTCTGTATGTATTATAAGTATGTATTTACAAAAAAAAGTATTTAAGTATTCTATTATTTATCTGACTTCCATAGTACAAACTTTGCTTAGTTTGGGGTCAGATGGCGCTATAAGAAATAGCTTCTTTATTTTTCCTCAAATAACTTATAAATAGCTTAAAAAATATGTCTTGTAACATTATTATGTGTCATCTAATCACTATGTCATCACTTATTAATTTATTTATTTATCGGGAATTTTATGCATGTTGTCGTCACCTGTAATTGCTATAACATCTAGTTTTCTATTTTTTATGTTGACGACCTTTTTAAATGTTGTGATGTGTATAGTGTTGGTGATCCAAATAAATAAAATAAAATAAATCGGTGTCATAAATTAATAGTTCCTAGAGCACCATCGCAAAGAGCAACTAATAGTAATTAACAATATTTAAAAATTAAAAAATGTACAAAAGAATCATTTAAATGACATAAACCAATAAATGACTTTTAATCGAAATTGTATGATAATAATAACGTAAATAGTTGTTGTAAATTAATCCACCATTCATACTTAAGACAAACCGAGCATAAATGTTTGTTTTAGGTACATCTAGGTGTTCTGTATGTATTAACAAAAAATGTTCTGTATGTATTATCAAAAAAAGTTGTTATATAGGTACATAAGTATTCTATCAGTTACCTGGTTCCTATAGTACAAGCTTTGCTTAGTTTGGGGCTAGACGGTGCTGTCTGAAATGTCCTATAATACTTATTTATCAATACGGTCGGAGCCTCCTTTAAACTAACAAATTACATAATTTTTTTTTCAGAACATTGCAATCTGTGTTCAAAACCTTTCTACCTATAGGTACGAACAGCACCTACATAAATAGGTTTGTGCAACTTTAATATATTAGTATTAATTGTAGTTTAAATGTGGGTGTAGATATATGTAAAACCGATTGTCTCCCACACCTTTACAATAACTTTCCAATTACATACCTACTTTCTTTTCCACTTGCCCATATTTTTTCTTTGGACGTAAGACCTTGGGCCTTGCCACATGTCACTAAAAGTCGCTGATGCTCAAGGTTCGGCCTTCCCTGTATACTATCGAGGTAGCTTAGTGTCAAGCTGTGTATGTATAGAAGCAGTTGTCATGCGCGTGACGCTGAGGCGAGTTGCGGTTCTGGTGTATCTGCTGACGGCGTGGGTGCTGGGCGCGGCGGCCTGCGGCGGCAAGAAAGTCATACAGTGCACCCCCGGAAACCCTGTCTGCAAGAGATAAGTGTCGGTGCGCACTTAGATACCATTTGTTATATGTAACTACTTTACCGATGATAGCTCAGTGGTTAGTGTAGCCGCTACAAGTGGGTTCAAGCCTAACAATGGGCTGTTGATGTAAAGGTAATAAGACAAACGAGACGCTCTCTGATGGTAAGATAACGCCTGCCATGGTAACGATAAATGAACTTTGGGTAGAAAAACAAAGTCCAGAACATCACTGATTTGTCGCTCATTACTTTGAGACTTTCGATGGTTAGTCTCAACAGCCCTGTAATTTCGCTAGCTGCAGTAACTCTTCAAACTGGAACACAGTAAGGTTTACACACTACTGCTTGGCCGCAGAGTATCTGGTACTGCAGTGGTACCTACCTAGATGACCTCCTGATAAGCAGCTCAAGCCAAGCAAGTAAACTTGAGCTGCCAGTGAAGGAAAACCTCATGAGGAAACCTTAGCATGGTGGTAAGATACTCGGCTGTCTAGCTTTCTCCCTCAAGTTGAAAATCTGCCGCCAAGCACCTAACGGTGTGTTCTGGCAGCCTCACTTGAGAGCCAGTTTCATTCCAGGCTAGGTGTGTTCACCATCTTCGACTGCACTGTCACTTTACATCAGGTAAGCTGTGGTGAAACGCGTAGCCTGCTAATCAGAAAAAAAACTAGCAACGCACGATTTAATCCGCTGTTCTACGATAGATACTAAATCAACATCCAGCCAAATATCACGTCGGCCAGTTGCTTTAATACTGAGTAAAGAAGGTACAAACTAGATAATATATATATAGATAAACATTTTGCATTTGTAACATTACCAGCTACTTATATAACGTTTTTAAAGTCCTGGTTTAAAAATGAATTATATCAAAATCCGTGTCGTGGTAAGTAGGTACTACACAACGTGTAATACGACTTCATTAAACTAACTTAAGTGATAGCAGAGGCATAGGAACAAGTTCGATATAGCTCAGTTAGATCTACATTACACCAGCTGTAAAATGACAAAAAGACATTACGGCCGATGACGCAGACAGGTATTCTTCTTGAACCTTGAAGTAAGCAATGAAGATGGTTGGATAAGCAGTTCCTCTGATTTTGCTTTTTGTTTTCGTTGCCAGCGTTGTCATTTTTGTTTGTATAACTTAGTAATTAACTAGCGCATCGCATGAGGTGAGCAGTTTCGACGTGACTCCTTGCCTCGCTCTCCTATCCCGTGCTGCTCTCGTGAACCTCTTAACCTGTAGACAATAGTTATGAGGCTTACATATAGTTTAGCCTTGTAATAACAATCAACATAAGACCTTCGCAGCCCCCTGGGCTATGCCTTTTCTGGGCAACGTGATACGTCTGCGCTATAAAGCTACTTTTCAGTATCTGCTGGTTCAAAGTGCAGCGCGGCCGGCGATGGACACAGCGTGCCTCAAAGAAGTGCTTGTGCTGATGGTGACATTGCTCCTCTCGTACCTTGAGTCCTGTTTCGGCTGCCAGAAAACAACCTACGTCACCTGTAATGAAGGCAGCGCCAAGTGCGAAAAGGACAAGTGAAGCGAGCTGTTTTTTTATTAAAGGTTAACATTCTGTTGATAAGTACAATGGCAAGCGTTGTAGTTTTTTAATTAACTTTGTGGTAGATCTGTTTAGCAGGAGGTCGTTTAGGTAGGTACCACCGCAGTATCAGATATTCTGCCGTCAAGCAGTAGTGTGTAAACATTGTGTTCCGGTTTAAAGGTTGCAAAGCTGCAGGTACCGAAATTACAGGGCTGTTGAGACTAACCATCTAATATCTCAAAGTAATGCGTGCCAAAGCACGAGTATCGAGCCAGAACTTTGTTTTGTTACTCAAAATGCGGTGTGCCACTGCAATGGTCATGAATATCCGTTATTTATGGCCCTGGTTTGCTGATAAACAAGCAAACTTTTAGTTTCGAAGAAATAAACACATAACTAATTAAATAAATTACATTCCTTACAGAAATAGACCGTATATGAAGCTCTCCTATCTCATTATGATGCTGAACTACTTGATCCGCTTCGTTGTGGAAGGCTGCAAGCGCCGGTTAAAGAAATGCCCTAACGGTTGCCTCCCGTGCACTTATAAAAGACCGATCATAACAATTCTGGAACCTAAGCAGGTTGTTCAACGTTCTCTATTCCTTGCTGATGGTGGTCTTTTGTTCTTATTACCAGCAATGTGTCCTTTGCACGGATCTTAGATTCTAATGAGATAGAATGGTATGAAAAAGCGAGGCTACATACAAATAATGTTTTTGAGATTAGCACCAACACTTCAAACCACTTCTAGCATATCGTTTTTCTTTCTCATTATCTCATTTAATGATCCATAATTCAACGCAAAGCAGACAGTAATAAGTAAACTTCGACTTTCGTTTGATGGTAGATAATAGAATATCTTCGCAGGAGGTCGTCTAGTTAGGTCTCCAAGCAGAAGTGTGTAAACATTACTGTATTGCGGTGTAAAGGGCACTGCTGCTAGCAAAATTACAGGGCTGTTGAGACTAACCATTGAACGTTTAAAAGTAATAAGCGAAAAAGTGGCGATGCCCTGGACTTGTTACTCAAAGTTCAGGAGAGCGTTTCGTTCGTCTCATTACTTTTACATTAAACAAAACAAATTCGAATGCTAACCCGTAACCCATTTATAAAACTTTAGCAGCCAAAACCCATTTCAATTAAGTAAAGGGGTTGAGGGAAACGGTAAACGCATTGCAATTTAGGCACCTTTACGCTACATGTAGGTACCTACTGGTAAAGCAAATATTAAGCTATGTATTTTGCGTTGAATAGGTACAAGTGCAAGGAACATGACTTTACTTATGATAACAAGAAGCTACATATTAATTAAGTTTTTATAAACTATCCCACAGCTGGGTTCGGGATTTTTCTCATTGTGAGAAGGGTAAGGCCAAAGTGCACGTTGGGATGAATTAATCAATGTGTTTTCCGGGTAGAAAGTTAGGTGTGATTGTTCAAAGAAGACGCTGCTGCCCATCTTCCGGATTACATCCCTTAGCCGACTCTTACGGCAACCACGGGTAGAGAGGGTGGAGTACAATTCTTACGCCGGCACCACCACGGCTTCGAGGGTTCAAGGCTTCAAGGCTTGAAGGGTACTGCGGCTAGCGAAATAACAGGGCTATTGAGAAACTATCGAAAATCTCAATGCAATGAGCGCCAAAGAAGCGATGCCCAAGACTTTGTTTTGCTACTCAAAGTTCTGCGTATCGCTGTAATGGTTATGGACATGCGTTATCTCTTACTGTCAGGAGAGCGCCTCGATAAAATTAAATTGAAAAAAGTGGCGCTTTTTGTGCAGAGTTAAGATCATGTCCCCGTAGGCACTATTGGAGGAATGCTGCTTGTGTTACCTGGTGGTCGCCGTGTCGTCGCGCTGCCGGCGACGACACGGGACCAGTCTTCGCTCTCATTTGGACATGGTGTCATGGAGTTCACGGTGAGTGTGTGGCTTTTTTCCACCTTTCTACTATCGGGCAGCTAGACAGACTTTGATGTCATCTCATGATGGACAGTAAATGCTTTAATATGTTTATTTTATTTTATTTGGGCAGCGCCGGGACGGGATCTACAGGATCTCTACAAGATTTACAGGAGTAGGAGTAGGTTATACTTCCCGTACAATTTAAACGTCTTCTTTATAGTAAACAGGTTTATTATAGTAAGCGTGCTCCATTTTAGATTGCATTACTGCGTAACACCAGGCAGAATGTGGTCAAACGCAAACTTTTGTATAAAAAAGTTCACGGTGCAAATCTTTAATAACGAATTTTATCAAAGGTTAAGGAAAATAGACGCAACTTTAAATGCGCCAACTTTGTCTAGATAATCTGCTTGTGGCTTATGGATTTTACTTTACGGTAGATCTCCTTAGCAAGACGTCGACTAGGAAGATACCATCGCAGTACTAGATATTCTGCTGCCAAGCAGTAGTGTGTAAACATTACTGTGTTCCCGTTTGAAGGGTACTGCAGCTTGAGAAATTGCCGGAATGTTGAGGCTAACCATCCAGTCTCAAATTAATGGGCGCCAAAGCAGCGATAACCTGAACTTTGTTTTGTTACTCAAAGTTCTGTGTGGCTGCAATGGTCATGGGCATGCGTTATCTCTTACCATCAGGAGAGCGTATCGTTAGTATCATAACTGTTACATAAAAAAAGGTGACAAGTACAGTAGCTGTAGTTACAGGCGTGTAGAGTGCCGTGGTGGTGCCGGCGTAAGAATAGTACCCTACCCTCTCTACCCGTGGTTGCCGTAAGAGTCGGCTAAGGGATGTAATCCGGAAGATGGGCAGCAGCGTCTTCCTTGAAAAATCACACCTAACTGAGCTCGCCAAACCGCCTGCCAAGCGTGGCGAGTATTAGCAAAACCGCTCCAGGAGGAGGCCTATGTCCAGCAGTGGACGTCCTATGGCTGACGATGATGATGAGAGTGCCGTGATGCACCGGTGCACTCTGGACCTCTTCCTTACCCGAGTCCTCCTGTATGGTGTCAGGAATATGCTAGCACAAAGACCTCACCGCGACTCAGGATAAAGCTAAGCTATAGGTATATATCACGAATTGTATTAGTAGATACGTGCGAGTAAAGATTTATATTTCTTTTAGCTGCCCGCTTAGGTCATTTTGTAGTGTATCTGCTTCAAGAGCTGTAGAGCGTGGGTTCGATTCCCACCCAGAACAAACATTTATGTGACGAAGATAGATGTTTGTTCTATGTCTATGTTCTGTATGTATTTACAAAAAAAAGAGTATATTAGCAGTTATTTGGTTCCCATAGCTTTGCTTAGTTTGTGGCTAGACGTGTGAAATGTCTTTTTATTTGTGTTACTCCACAGCGTCAATGGTCGATGTGATACTTCTCCTGGTGTACTTAACACTTTTGTCTTCGACGGCTCGGTGGGCGGACCCAGACTTCTGAATAAAGAGAAACCTACGAAAGCTGTGAATTACAAAAGATTACGAGCTAGAGCTGTAAAAAACATGTTTAATAAAAGGTTTTTATGATTAATAAAGGTTTTTGGTTTGGTTTTTTTGATTTGACCAGTCTGCTTCGAAAGCTGAAGTGCGTAGGTTCGATTCCCACTCGGAACTAACATTTGTGTTCGAACATAGACGTTTGTTTGTGTCTGGGTGTTCTGTATGTACTATAAATATGTACCTATTTACAAAGAAAAAAGTATATTATCTATCAGCTATTTGGTGCCCATAGTACTAGGTTTGCTTAGTTTGGGGCTAGATGGCGCTGTGTGAAAATGTCGAACGATATTTATTTATATATATTGTCAAACGTAGATTTCTCAGTTCTTATAATGACAGGATTCTATCTATAGCTTACGTTTCTCGAAACAAAATACATAATTTATATAAAAAAACTTTATTACCTATAAACTTACACGATCGAATACAATTTTAACACTATTTAACAATAATCTCTGAAAAAAATTAACATTTTTTCTAAAACTATGGTTAAGTAGCATTTTCATAAAAACGGAAGATTGGGCTGTTATAAGGATCATAGCCCACACTTATGATGACGTACTAAGGTTCATAATCCTACCACACCAAACTCGAACATATTTTTTTTATGAGTTTCTCGTCGTCTTTATAGTTTCAGGCCGAAACTGATTGGCGTCTTTCTTAGCGCTTAAAGTCTCGTAATTGCCAATTAATAAGATATAAAACAAAGGTGTTCTCAGGCGACTGACGAGGCGTGAATCACTATGATTAGCGTTTTAGATCTTGATCTGATAACCGCTATCACATCGCTACACTATAATGCCCGAACGACACGAATCTAGAACAGCTAGCTAACCTTAACAAAGTTTACTAGATTGCTAGTAACTTTGACACTAGTTTGCTATCTTGTCTCGAGCTAGCTAGTGTACTCTAACCAAAGTTTAAATCGCTAGTAACTTTAGCACTAGTTTACTATCATCTCAAATTAGCTAGTGTACCCTAAACAAAGTTTACTAGATCGCAAGTAACTTTGGCACTAGTTTGCTATCCTGTCTCTAACTAGTGTACTCTAACAAAAGTTTATATTGCTAGGAGTTTTAGCATTAGTTTCCCATCTTGACTCGAGCTAACTAGTGTAAACAAAGTTTACTAGATTGCTAGCAACTTTGGCACTAGTTTACTATCCTGTCTCGAGCTAGCTAGTGTAATCTAACCAAAGTTTATATTGCTAGTAACTTTGGCACTAGTTTCCTATACTGCTAGCTAGTTTAACTTAGTATCCTAGCTTCGAAAACTAGACTCACGTAACCCGGGCATAAGCGCTAAGCAGGATGCGTCTTTAGCCGTAAACAGATTATTGAAATGCCATTTACACAATTTCCTAAATAAAAAATAAAAAAAGTTTTGTTATTTTCATTTGCAAGTATGATATAATATTTTAAATACAACGAGAAACTCGAAACACAAACAAACCCAAAAATTCCGTCCTACGCAACATTCAACTTAAAAAAATAATAGAACAAAGATTAAATAATGCCAATAATAATAATTTTATTTACAATTTGTTACATTCGAATTAACTAATAAGATAATTTTAACAATTTTACCAATTTTTTTAAATATTTAATCATTAACATGGGAAAATGAAACTACGAAGTCTATTGTGAGATAATAAGAAACAGTAACTTAGTTTAATAAATGTCGTAATACCAAAATCTTATTAAAATTATTAATTGGGGGTCTTCCAGCCTTATTTACATTCACGTAAGGGTCAGTACGCACTAACTACCGGCGAAGGTTACCATACGTTGGCGTATGGCTACCATATGTTGGCGTATGGCTACCATATGTTTGCGTATGGCTACCATATGTTGGCGTACGGCTACCATATATTGGCGTATGGTTACCATACGTAAGCATATAGTAATCATGGATGTTTACTAACTCCATAATATCAATAAGTCGACAAGTCAAGCGTATGGACATCCTAATCGCAATGAAAATAAGGCCTCAAGACTAACAGAAAGCAAAAACATGGCTTTTAGAAACGAAAGTCCGTATAACGATGGCAAACGCATTACCTTCTATAAATCTTGACTAATCGACTTTTACCACGTCCCTACCTAGTTGAAACTATTTTTATATTATTTTCAAATTTCAAGACCTTACCTATAAATATGTCTTAAAGTTAGTTAACGCATAAAATGTAACGTCGCGCGCGAAAACGAAACAACAAACTTTAAGCATATATTAACTTTAACCTTCGTTTGTAAGTAAGGCCGCTTATTCCTATTAAAGACTGCACTACCCCACTTTTGGGTTAAGGTCCCACATTCCTTATATATTACAAAAATAATATACCTCAATAACAGTCATAAGGACAGATAACTCTACGTAAACCATTTGCTATGAAATGATCATTGCTAGCTGCTGTTTGCTCCAAATATTCACATTTTTAATATATAGGCAACCACAGATATCGTATACTGCAGAGGGGTCACGTACAACCGAGTGCTGAAACAATTACATGCTTGAAACATAGCATTTAATCAGGCCCATATAATTATACTGTAATAAGAGAATGTTAACTAAATGTTGAAATTGTAAAACAATAATACAATACACAAAAAAATTGCATATAGCTATCACAGGCGCTTGGTTGCACTTGACCTCTATTTAGTGTGTCATCTCTATGGCTATAAATGAATATAAAACTTCTCTGAATTTACTGGTGCCGTCAGCGATCATCCTGTGGCGAATTTTCTATGACCATATTATTTAGTCTAATTCTTTTGACCCCTAGCACAAAACCTATATAAATTACATTTTCGAAAATGACAAATATAGTTCCCAATTACGCCCTCTGTCCCGGTTTTCATACGATTTTTATCGAAAATATATTTCGTATTTTCCGATAGATATTGTGCTGGGAGCTGGTCTTACCGATCGTCATACTAAGGAGAAACTACGAGGAATTTCATCGATTCGACCAGAATGAGCCTTTCTTTACCTTACCTTACCTGTGTTTAAAATAAACATATATTCTTCAGTCCCACATAAGTGTACAAGTAATTGTACAAGGGTCATCGCACAATATATTGACTCGACATCGATACAATCCTATATTTTATTTATTTAATCGATTATTTTTCTTTTATGAAATGTAATGAGACGAACAAGAAGCTCTTCTTATGGTAATAAATAACACCTATCCATCACCATTGCAGCGATGCACAGAACTTTGAGTAGCAAATCAAAGTTACGGACATCGCTGCTTTGGCAAGACTGGATGAATTATTTCAACAGTCCAGTAATTTCGCTAGCTGCAGTACCCTTCAAACCATAACACAGTAATGTTTACACACTACTACTTGGCGGCAGAATATCTGGTACTGCGGTGGTACCTACCTAGACAACCTACTAAGAAGATATTAATTTTTTATAAGCTTTTTGTTTTTAATTTAAATGAAGACGAGAAAATTTCAACCTAAAATAAAACCCATAATCTAAAATTATAGCAAACAGCAAGTTTAAACACATAAATAAATAATGTTTACGGCCACAAGCGAAATGATTCGCGCTAGAATATTTACAAATATTAAATTATTCGCTACATATAACAGCGTATAAACAAATCGCAGTGAATATTTTAACCAATCAATTTTGATTTTCTTCGATTTTATCGCGATGCCGTCATTTAGATTTCAAAGCAGACAGATAGACAGATAGAAACTCTATTAGTTAACATAGACATTAAAATAAACATACAAATAAGAACAGACAGTTTACGAAAGAATATTCCCAGACAAGCATTTCGATTAATTATCAAACATTCAGTATTTGTTTCTATTTGCGTTGTTCACTTCACAAAGTACATGATTTTCGAGTCAACTCAACATAACTTACATGAGACGATGAGTCAATATGGTGTGCGAAGACCTTAATTCTACACATTTGGCGACATACATTATTGGAAGGGTTTATTCTATAATAGTTTTTTTTTTAATAATATGTGTCTCTATAAAGTAATGAATAATGTACATGATGATTCAAAACGGATTTTAATATTAAATGTATATTTCAACACTAGCTAATCGGTCTATTAATACATGGGATTGTCTTTGTTATATTGACTCTGACTGTAAGACCGGCCAGTCAGCCTAACCTACTTTTTTTATTGCAGCAGAATTGTCAATTACTAACATCGAATGGAAGTCATTGTCATTCATGATAAACAGAGTACAAAGTGATAAGAATTGTCTTTCATTTATTTTTATACTAATTTAGATACTTTTTCTAAAAGTCTGTGTTTAGCTAACATAGAAGTCAGTGCAGTAAGGCCAACGTCCAGCAGTGGACAATTAAAGGCTGATGATGATGATGATGGCTTCGCAATAGAAAATATCGATCATTATTTGTATCGATTTGTACAAATTCGCTTTTTATTCGATTATTACAAATATTATTCGTATTTGACATGAATTTGCAAAAAAATCCATGTATACAGTATATTAACTAACGGAACTGTTTTTGCTTCTTTGTTTTTCTCTTCAGAAATCCGTCATTGACTTCAATTAGGGAAATTTAGGCTCTTTATTACTGATCTAGCATCTTTTAAGTGAGAAATATCTTGTTCTAAATCTATTAGCATCGAGTGTAGGGCTTTCGAAGACAGATGAGACAGTTTATAGCTAAGAGCCCTAAAACATTGTATCTCAATAAACACTACATAACTTTCACCCCACTTGGAAATAGAGAAATACAGTCCACTCCGAAACCTTCCACATTTTAAAACTATAAACAGCGAACGTCTTTCATTAGTGAATGAAAGATACGGGCCATTAATAGTAGAGATGCTATAGTAACGCCCTGATTTCCTTGTGCACGTGGCAGAGATAGTCCACGTAGGAGGCGCTGCCGTCCACGCCGCGGTCTTCCACCAAGAAGTGACGGAGCACCGCCTCCATCTTGTCGTGTTGACGCATCACGGTTAGCTGCAAAAATGAGGGTACATTGAACAAACTAACTAACTAACAGTAAACGATAGGCAAATGTTTAAAAAAAAAAGTAGTTTCAATCCCGCCGCCGCTGTCCACTTTTAGTTAAAAAAAAACTTTTACGCAGTACGTAAATCTCGTAAATTGATTTGATAACGCTTCAGGTGTAAAGTTTAACTGTGCAGGTTGCGTGAAACTTATTCGCCATTTATCACTATAACTAGATAAAATAAAGTAAACTATAGGAAAATGTTTTAAAAAGTGTTTTTTTTACTCCCGCCGCCGCTGTCCCTCTTTCATTTTTGTTTCATTTACGCAGAACGTAAATCTCGTAATTTTATGTGATAACGCTCCAGGTGTAAGGTTTAACTGAGTAGGTTTCTGGAGTTGTGGAGACGTTCAAGAGGGTTTTATTTTGTTATCTATTGACGTAAATCTTCATTGCTATTTGTTGCGAGTATAAAAAACGGTAGCGATGAAGGTTCCACATAGTGACACAAATTCAAATCTGTTCTGTTTGTATCCACTGTTGTGCTGACACCTATACTTCCTACAAGTTATTTTGAATTCGTCGTGCCAGCCTATAACACGATCTGTTTTAACATGTTTTCTTTTATTGATAAATACAATTAACATGTCAATATCGTGTATACAGTAACACACAATAATAATTTTATATAAAAAAACGCAATCAAATGAAAAGTATCATAAACAATTTATATGTCAAATTTGTAAAAAGATAACATCAGTTGAACTATGGGCATTTCAAGTAAAAAAATTGCAATTTTTATATTCAATGATTTATGATTCTGACATTCTGATTTGATTAATAAAATTAGCATTGCCGTTTTAATTAAATTAAAAAACAATCGTCGCAAATTGTTTTATTATTTGTTTTGCTAATCAAAGTTCCTCACCATAAGAGTCTCAATAGTTTTACATAAAAAAAAAAAATCGTCCGAAGATTACGTAGTACGTTAAAGATTGTCAAATATATGAAACAACCATTTATTCTTACTGGCGGCGGTGTTCCACTTTCCATACATTCACAAATTGACATGTTAGATAAACTTTTCGTTTTTAAATTATTATCCGCACTGTCTGTCTCGTGTTGTACATTGTGCTGTCACGGCTTCCTCAGACACGCTTCCTGTTCTGTTACATTTGAGACTCCTCCCTGGAGCGCCACTATCGCAGGAACCTACTCACTTAAACCATACATTTGTAGCCAACAACATCTTAAAACTTAATAATAAACAACCTTCATTCTATGATTATTAAAATTTGCGAAAGAGAAAAACAGCTGTTTTTTTTCTAACAAATTTTCCCGTAAGTTTTATAAAGTGCATGAAAGCAACTATCATCAATATGGCTTATCCATAATAGTTATACAAATTATATATAATTATGTTTTTATTGCGATTGTATTATTGTGGTCTATATTTTAAAACGTATATTCAAGGTGCGATTCAGGTACACCCGAAAAAAAAATTAAGTAAAAGCTCAAGCGAGAGGAAATATATAGCGTGTTTCGGAAAAGTTTAGTAATGCTTAATAGTGTTGTTGGCCAATTCAAAGAGCTTTTACCATTAGATAGCCCTGGAATCGCAAAAAAAACTTTTATTTTCTTTTAAATGTTTTTTTTTCTAACAATTGATTTCTTTGCGATATCAGGGTTGGTTCTAAAGTAGAAATTTTAACATTGATGGATAAATAGTATCCTTAAGTATGCACTACAAACTTCTCTAAAACAAATAAGCACGCAAAACTCAAACCTTGTCAAATATTACAACTAAGTACCATAACCAAATATCAAAACTATTTCATGCTAAGAAAATGACCAACAGATGGCGCTAAAATCAATACCCAACACAGCCAAAACTATTCCACACACCGAATTGTTAAGCAACATAATGGTTTCAAAACTGACTCCTTCATAAATGAAACTTTTTTATCCAATAATCCAGCGATGATACTTGTAAAACTTTATAAGATAATCCAAAGATGCTATTTACAATCAATCACCGAAAGCTCCAAAGAGTTCAGAAAAGCCCAATATGATCAAGGATGTCGCAGATGATGCAACTTTACAAACTTTTGGCAGTTTTCAGCGGTGACATTTTAACCAATAGCTCCAAATAGCTCCCAAACGTTGAAAAGACCAAGATTATTTCAAATGAGATGTTGACGCCAAAAAAGTCCCAAATGATAGACGTGTCGCTGTTATGTTCCCCAAAGTGACCAAAAGATGGCGCTAAAACTAATCAAACAGCAGATCCCAGGACGCCACACCTACAGCAGTTTTTGGACGCGTTTATGCGTCTCCATGAGGAAGTCCATATACGTGGGCGCTGCGTCTGTACCCAGGTCTTCCACCAGCAGCCTCCGAGCTTCGCCCCCGGCCTTGTCCAGCGCGTGCGTCACTGTCAGCTGTGGGACAAGCCAGTGCGGGAGAGCGGAAACGGTGCGATACCAGGCGGAAACAGATTACAGTGTACCGCGAAAGATACGCTTAGCTTGGGTTATACGTCTGTAGTTTACAGAAGGGTGTTTCGTAAAGGCTAAGATAGACATGAGCATCCACGCAATAGATATAAGCATATCTAGTTTAACAAATCTTTGCCAATTAACGAAATATAAATTATATTATTCATTATTTTATTTTCTATAAGCAGTTTGTGTAGACTATGTGTGAGGAATGTAACTAAATATTATATTATATGGAGTATATTGGCAAAATTATTATTATTCTCGGTGAGTAAAGTTCCGAGATTAGAAATAAAAACATTACAATTTTAGAAAATATGCTTTGGAATTATTGCTTAATTTTGGGCCCTGCGCGTAAATTTTTTATATTAAGTTTTTTTAAAATTAATAACAGTCTTTCAAACTATAACTCATTCAAATAGCCAGCTATTTAGTTTCAGACACTTTCTCGCAAAGTAAAATTTGGCATAGGGTTTACATTTTAATAATATTTTGTATAATATAACACAACAACACAAAAACAATTTTGCACAATATTTTTTGTATAAAAAATATTGTGCTCTCTGCCTTGTAGTAAGTTAAATTACTGTCATACTTTTTTAATATAATTTAACTTAAAAACTATCAGACATTATTTTCCTAGCCTATTGTGTAGTTTTATTCATCCATTTTAAATCTATATACCTACAAAAAAATTAATCCCCGTTTCCCTTGGTTGCGCCATAACTTAGAACGACTTTACCGATTTCATTTATCTATTTTTTTTTAAATTTTCTAATACTTTCTTGACGGTTCTTACGGAAATAATAAAATTAACAAAATGGCGCAGAAAATCGGATAATTTCAGAAAACTTGGCGATTTATTTTAACTTCGCGCGTTTGATAAAGCTAAAACAGGACATCTTCGGTCAGGTCAGTTAATAGACAATAATGCTCACTATATGTGAATGCTCAAGTATATCAACGCAGTAACAGCTTACAAAATTAACAGTACAATTCAGAAATAGAAAAAAAAATGATAAGGCCTATCGCACACCAGCCATACACGAATCATGGTCACGGTCACATTTTGTTACAATTCACTACAGTCAAATTATTATTGATTCACATCAAGGACACATTTGTTTTTTCTAGTAAATATTCAGACGTGGATGTGGTTTGGCTCCAGTGTGTAACTAGCCTTAGTTTACAACCGACACACAACATGCTTAAAACTACATGCTTCCACTGAAGATAAAGAACGGAATCTATACATGCAGATAGAAATTTAGTTACAAACTCGGTACACCTGTATCAATACATAAAAGTATGCTATATTTAGAGGTGAACTGAAAAAAGCTTTATGCTAAAGTGACTACTTAAAAAAAACGATACTTATTGTGATTCATAAAAGCATAATTTTATGTATATATTTAAAAACAGAAAATATCGCACGCTGTAGTTGCAATGTGAAAATTGTAGAGTATTTAGGGTGTTGAAATCTGGCGGAGTTTTGTATATGACACAGCCTGGCAGATGCAACGTGAAATCCTACATTTTTTTAAATCTAATATAGGCTCGCGTTAAATTGATATTTTTGATCAAAGCATTTACCATCACTATAATTTTTCTGTTTGTACAGGCTTCCCTCAGAATAGCCTTATTTATTTTTCCTAACTACCCACACAAATTTATTTTATTTACAAATCAACTATAGCTTACACTCTTTCGTGTCTACTTATCTTCACAACTTTTCATAGCTTGTCTCTGACATCCTAGACCGAGTTGAATTTAAATCAATTATTGCTTTTTAGTTGTGAGTTAAATACGAGTTTAACAGACATATTTATCAAATAGTTTGACATTTATGAACTATAAACACAACCTACATATCTAGTTTATAATATCTAGTTTATATAACTATAAACACTATCTACAGCACAGTAAGCATGTTTGCGTGTACATATGTGTGTGGAGTAGTATTGACTTACCCGCATGGCACTACGGCGCAGCACCCTGGCTTCGTGCACAAGTTTCCTGACCGCCGCGCTCGCTGGCGTGTCTAGTATGGGCAACTCTGTCACCTGCAAAATATTCATAAAATGTTTATATAAAAAAAAGTAAAATAAGTAGTAAAAAAGGTTTTTCAAAAAAACCAGGTAACATCATCAACATCAACATCAGGTGAGCTGTGGTCAAACACCTAACCTGTCAACCATAGAAGAAAATCTTTGTCTGACCTTACTTGCGCCGAATTACTTGCGCATGGACTGTACCAAGCTTATGTCTGGCGTTAGGGGGGTATATTATAGGTATCATTAGTTAATATATTTTACTGTTATTTCATACCTGCGTGTCGATTTGTTGCGGTGAAGGCACTCCAAACACGTCGCGAATAAAGTCTGGATCCGCTTGTGCGCCAACCCATATTAAGATATGGACACCGTTTTCTGCACAGACAAAAAAAAGTGTCAAAATCGAAGCTACTTAAAGGCCCGCAAGGTCAACAATCGAACAGAAATTCCGGAAGACGCTTTGGAGCTTACAGCTGTATTAGCTTAGTTGGAGATCTACTTTGTAATCTGGCTCGAAGGACCAAAAATTTGTGTTTCAGTTAAGATGCGGCAGACCGTATAATACTGCGGCTTGACGCAACGGCAAACGCAGCCGCTAATGCGTTTTAGGCCTTAAGTGCAAAATTTAAGTCTATTCGACACGTTTTACAGAATATTTAGTTCGGATTCACACTCGCTCGTGTGTCAACCGCGGTGTGTCAAAGCTCACTCGTTAAGTACAGTTAAATCGACCATTATTTCTTTATTGAATTGCCTGTAACAATCGTTGTTATTTATGGCTAATAAATTATTCTGATTCTATACGTTTTGAGAGGAACGGGACGCTTTCCTGATAGTACGAGAAAACGCCTTCAGATATTCGTTGCAGCGGTACCCCGAACTTTGCTTTGACGGATGCTTCAATAAGTTCGATGGTTAGTTTTAATAGCTTTTTAATTTCGTCAGCTACAATAGACGTCAAACAAGAAATGCGGCGGTACCAACCTAGACAACCTTCTACTAAAAATATCTATTACCAAGAAGGTATTCCTAGCAGTATGCCACCTTCTTCCCTGGGTTCAATTGCGTGGGAGGCCAGATTCCCAAATCTGACCTAGAAGTCCTCTTTCAGTCAGTTTTGATATCGAAGCCGTATTCTAAAACCCCAGCTCTAGGGTTGTCACACACTGACCTAGTAGATAGACGCCCTTGTCGTGCATTTTGTCGATAGAGGCGCGGAGCGGCGACGGCGTCCCCTCCGGCAGCCGGTGCAGCGGCAGCAGGCGCGGGTACGTGTACACGACGGACGTGAGCACGTCTGCCGTCAGCGCGCGGTACATCGCGCAACTGCGGTCGTCACACGATATGTCCGGACCTGCGGGGAAATTGACGTTCTGTTTTAGTTGTGTTCTGATACTCGAGCGCTTTCTAGTGAAACTTACCGAAAGATGTTTTTTTCTTTTATACAGAATAGCCTGTGACCTGTCTGTGACCAAATCCTACCTGATCTTAATCAACGATGTGGTCTAGGATGGAACACGCTTACCTAGAAGAAACCTATTTACTCTTGATTTGAAGACACTCGTATTGTACTTTTCAGGAAACACAGACTCCTGCAGTGTTCCACATCTTCGCTGTGCAAATAAAGAATGTGGATTCGAAGCTCTGTGGAAGTACCATTATAAGTTCGATAATTGTCAATATGATAGGAACAGCGTCCATAGACAAAATTATCTATTGATGAACTATAAGATTCAGCTAAATTAATAGAGGTAAATTCAATTCGCTAGTTTGAGCTGTGAAACGAGGTAAATACGTATGTTTATCATTGGCCGTCGTGATTGCTGTGCAAGGCTATTCATTTCAATTACAAAAATAAGCTTATTACATTAGCGCCATGTTGCTCATGTATAGACTATACCAAGTTTATGTTTAGCGTGAGGGAGGCGTAGGTATCATCAGTTAATTGGTTTCGTTGTCATAGCAACAAAAGGGGTATATTTATAAACTGTGATTATATTCAAGTCACAAATAAAAATAATTTGCGATATCAATAAACCAAGTCGCAAAATAAGCCGTTTTAAAAAAAAAAAATGCCCTTTTGGGGAGGCTAAAGCTTTAAAGCCATACTGCCTTGTCTTCCGTTTTGCAATTCATGTCTTACATCTATAGTTACAGTCAAAGTCCAGTTCGTGCCAGTCAAATCAAGTAGTGCCTTAGTAAAGTAGTGGCGACTTTACTATAAGCTTCGATGGAGTTTTGGAAGCAACACGAAAAGTCATGTTTCAACGCATTATACCACTTTCCCACACTCGCGCTAATTTGGAACTTTATAAATAAAACACCACTATTGTTATACATAAACATTCGAAAAAACACTAGTTTTGGAAAATAATATAATGTGGCGACACGACTCTTTCCGCATTCCCGCCAAAAAACCTGTTATTTATGACTTCCGCACAAAAATAGTGATGTCCCACGCAATTGTGAATGGCCCACATTGTATCGATTCACATCGATATACAAAGAAAAACACTATAGGGTTTGCTATAAAACAAATTGGATTAGGGATCTCAGCTTCTAACTAAAGCTTCAGGACGTAGCATATTAGTATAGAGCAGCAATAGTTATAAAAGTGTTGTCTGAAGCAGTAGACATAACGTGACAGTGGCATTTTATTTGATACATGCATTAATATTGTTTTTTTTTTTATGGCTGACAGACTATTTGTTTGACCACAACTCACCTGATCTTAAGTGACGGTGTAGTCGAAGATGGTAAAGCACACCTAGCCTGGAATGGAACTGGCTCTCAAG
Source organism: Biston stratarius (assembly GCA_950106695.1). Taxonomy (NCBI): domain Eukaryota; kingdom Metazoa; phylum Arthropoda; class Insecta; order Lepidoptera; family Geometridae; genus Biston; species Biston stratarius. Next base: position 9,460,343 of record OX467108.1, read on the forward strand.
TGAGGCTGCCGGAACACACCGTTAGATGCTTGGCGGCAGATTTTCAACTTGAGGGTGGTAGCTAGCCAGTCGAGTACTAGAAAGTACCCTACCACCACGCTATGGTTTCCTCACGATGTTTTTCCTTCACCGGCAGCACAAGCTCATTGTTGAAGTTAGAACAGACGCCCTTCGGCATGCGAACCGACCGCGCTAACCACTGAGCTATCATCGCTACAAAGGAACTGACCTCCAGCCACGGCGTCAGAGCGCAGCATGCAGCTGGTGTAGAGTGGCAGCAGCTTCATGGACTCGGGCAGCACGAGCTGTCCGGCGGAGGAAGGCGAGGCGCAGTGCCGCCGGTACGCCGCCAGCGAGCGCGCGCATCGCGTGGACAGCCCCTCGCGGACCTGCCGTGGCGCGTGCTCCCTCAGCGCCCACACCGCTGGAACGATAAACGATGTTACCAACAGATGTACGTCGTCGTACATACCTGGATTACACTTGCTTATTCAAAATTATTCACTCCCAGATAGACTCCTCTTCTCTTCTTTCAAACATAAATGTTAATACCAAGCCTAAATCTCGCTACCCTCACACAGGAATCTTTTCTCTGAGAGTCCATACAAACAACACCTCTTATATAACCCACTAGTTAGAATTCGTCACCAATACAATATCTTAGCGGATCATCATGGCACAATAGACATATTTAACCTGAAATTTACAAAGTTTAAACGGGACGTCTTGGCCATCTTACGAAAGAAGGACTAGTTATTTTTGTGATATTTGCGTGATTAGCTTGATGGCTAATACATTCCGTCTGTTTCTTTATAATATGTATGTAATTCAACGTTTTTAATTTATATACGGTTTGTGTCACTCTATTTGCACTATTTATGTATATGCTTCTAATTTATATTGTTCATGCTGTATCCACATTTGTCTAGGGATGTAATTTAGTTCAAATACTTTTTGTCATTTGCATAATGCTGATGTAAAAATTATGTTCTGTTTTGTGTATCTAAATAAATAAGCGCGCGTGTGTGTGTGTGTTACCTTGCTTGGTGAGGAAGTTGATGCACGTGTCGAGTTCCATACTGCGATACACGTCGGCGAGCTGGTGCGCCACGTTCAAAGCCAGGTTCAAGATCCTCAGCCGACGCTGTCCGCATCTGGACACAATATCAAATAACTATTGACTTAAACTATAAAAATTACTGTGTTCCGTCATTAAATTAAAACTATTGTCGTGAATATGTCTTTAAATTTGCTCCAATACAAATACAAATATTTTTATTGATAACACCAAAGACTGATCAACTGATCATAATTATGTCAATTTCAAAGAATGTCAATACAAAGTATTTCAATATTTTTATATTGAAATAGTATAATAATAATAATTGTTGTATTGATATTTACTCAAGTGTGTAATGTGTATACCTGTGTGTGTAGAGTAAAGCGGCTTGGATGTAGACGCCGTCTTCAGCCGTTAGTTTGTCGTCGTGCTTTATTTCGATACCGATGGCTTTGTCCGCATCTGAAAACAATTATATGCAAAAGTTACTATAATGTTTTTTTTTTTTATATAGAGTTAACGGAACGGCAGTGCTGCGCCGGAATAAAGTCAACAACTTTTACCTACTCTGGAAAAACGTAACAATAACCAAAACAGACGGACAAGAAAGTGATCCTATAAGGGTTGCTTTTTTTAAATTATTATTGACAGGCTATGTTCTATTATAGGGTACTGTCTAGTACTCGGCTAGCTAGCTACCACCCTCAAGTTGAAAATTTGCCGCCAAGCATCTAACGGTGTGTTCCGGCAGCCCTACTTGAGAACCAGCTCTATTCCAGGCTAGGTGTGCTTTACCATCTTCGACCACACCGTCACTTAACATCAGGTGACTTGTGGTCACACACCAAGCCTGTCAGGCATAAAAAAAAAAACCTTGAAAATAATGGTGCTCTTTTTTATGTTGGTTAATAATAATAGTTTTTTTTTTCCATTGAATAAACCGTTAAATGTATTTGTTTTTTGTGCATAATATGTATTTGAATTTTAAATTGTATGTATGAAATTGTTCTGTTCTGAAATAAACCTTTATTATTATCACTATTCCACAGCCTGAGCATTTTTGTGGTACACTTTACTGAAAAACTATCACGTCTATAGATTTGTCCTTTAATATAGTAATTTAACTTCATATCGAGATGTGTTATCTGTCCAAAAAAAACATAATTTTATAACCATTAAAATAAATTAACAATAACAATTTTGTATTTATTGGATATAATGTTATTGTACTACTAACGCCATCTGTTCGGAAACCAAAGAGTTAACATCGCTGCAACAGAACTAAACTCAATACTCAAATACATCGTAGTTAATCTACTTAATACTAGATGACACTACTAGAATCAGGTTGTAAAAGTAAGAACTGACTTCAAAATTTATACCCGTTAAAAAAACTACGCGAGCCCTCACAAAGCTCAGCTCTTTGCTAGTTATTAATGTAAGTGTACTGACCGATTGCGGCCAGCTCCACGTCGGTGGTGTTGGACATGAACATGTGCCCGTAGAAGTCGGTGGCGCGCACGCCCGTCGACGTGCGCACGCGCATCACCGCGTCGTGCGCCGTCGCACGCGACACCACGCGCCGCGCGTCCCACACCAGCCGCGGCCCGTCCACTTCCGCCTGGAACACGGCATACTTCCAAATATAAAGCTAACTCCAAAGTGCAGGCATGTGTAACTTGCCCCTATTATCATCATCACATCATCAGCCATAGGTCGTCCACTGCTAGACATAGGCCTCTTCCTGGGGGTGTTTTGCCAATACTCACCGCGCTTGGTAGGCGGGTTGGCGAGCGCAGTTAGGTGTGATTGTTCAAGGAAGACGCTGCTGCCCATCTTCCGGATTACATCCCTTAGCCGACTCTTACGGCAACCACGAATCAATTTATTATTTCAATTATCATCAAAGCAAAACAAAAACCGGTCAAGTGCGAGTCAGATTCGCGCACCGAGGGATCCGTACAAACTTGTAGGTATATAAGTAAAACTAATGGTATTTTTTTTAAATGGTAATTTATGCTTTTCGCAATTTTTCCTTTATCTGTGCTATAAGACGTTGCTTCGTACCAAATTTCAAGATTCTGAGTTCACAGGAAGTACCCTGTAGGTTTTGATTCCCTTGCGAGTGTCGAAAATTTGCAGCATAAACGGCTGTATCTTTTGATTGCGTTGACTTAGAAGTTTGATGTTTTCACAGCTCCAAGAGACAGTAGACCTGAGTATTTGATATGAAATTCAGCTTGATACCTCTACGCGTTCCTGAGAAAAAGGGTCTTGACAGACACACAGACGGACAACAAAATAATAATCCTATAAGGGTTCCGTTTTTTCCTTTTGTCGTACGGAACCCTAAAAAACAAGCGGAACTGGAAAAACGGTAAGGAAAATAAATATCATCATGTTTAATTATATCGGATACTCTGACTATAGTTGCGGCCACATCCGGTGGCCTTCTTCATGGAGACAAAGCTGAGTACAACACGCGTGCGATTTTGATAGTAAAATATCGTAAGACATTTCACACAGCGCCCATCTACCCCAAACTAAGCAAAACTTGTACTATGGAATCTAGATAACTGGTAGAATACTTATATACTTTTTTTTGGACCGGTTGGAAGCGGTTCGCATCCAGCGCGTTCGTGCGGTCTTTATTAGGTCGTCTGTCCATCTTGTGGGTGGACGTCCTACCCTGCGTCTACCGGTTTGTTCTAAATACGTCCAGAACACCCAGACAAAGGCCAACATTTATCGTCCCACAAATGTTTGTTCTGATGAAAATCGAACCCACACATTACAGCTTTTAAATCAGATATTCTACCAAAAGAGCTAACAGGTTAACAAAAACAAAGAAAAATATTAGTAAAGCATCACATCAATAGATGGCAACTTTTTTTTTGTAAGAGCTGTTTACTGACCGTGAAGTAAGTGTACTTCCGCAGCTGGCCACCGGTGAGTCGAGGCAGCTGGCCGATGGTGGCCGTGTCCACGTACGCCTGGTTGCACACGAACATCTCCACGCACACGCCGGCCGCAGAGCACGCCTGCCCCACCTCGTTGTACGCCGTCGTCGCGGGGTCTGGAATACACGAAAGTAGATTTTAATTACAAAGATTTAAGAGTAATGAGCGCTGATGTGGTGATGCCGTATGCCGATGCTTTATCGTAGATACTTAAAGTAATCAGCGGCAAAGCAAGGATGCCCTGGACTTTGTATTGCTACTCAAAGTAATCAGCGGCAAAGCAAGGATGCCCTGGACTTTGTATTGCTACTCAAAGTAATCAGCGGCAAAGCAAGGATGCCCTGGAACTTGTATTGCTACTCAAAGTTCTGTGTATCGCTGCAATGGTCATGGACATGCATTATCTCTCATGGACATGCATTATCTCGGATCAACATACAATATACATTTTTAAATTTAAAATAACATTCGAATCAGAATAGACCTGGTATTCTCGTATCTGCTGGTATCAATACTCACTTAGTATGGTCTTCTCCTTCTCAGTGCCGAGCAGTTTTCTATCCTCCCTGTTGATGAGCTTCCCCGGCGCGTTGTACGTGGGCAATGAGGTGTGGAACACCAGCAGCTGGCCGGACGTGTCCGCCGCTTTCAGCGCTTCCAACCCAGCCTGGGGTACGCCAACACATTATTTAGGGCTTCCTTATGTTTTTACGCAACATTTTTTTTTGTGAAGTAATTTTCTCTTATATTATTTAAGAGATACTAAGTTTAAGTTTAACATAAGTTTTTTCGACATCGATTTTTTTTTAATTTGTTTGTCTTTGCTATATAGTTTGTACTCTACTATATAATAAGTATCGTTTTTGACCGTGTTTGGGCTTAGTAAAACACAGTTGTTTTTTTTTTATTATAGTTGTATACTTGTCTTGTACAAAACACTTTTTTTAAGCTACACAGTCGCCTGTCGTTTATTTAATTAAATTTATTTATTTATTTCAAGTAACTTGAAACTATTAATAATAATACATAGTTTAAACAAAATAATAAGAAATAAAATGTCAAAAATAAAAATATCAATAAAATAAATAATAATCATATGGTCCGTATATCCCATATTGGTAACATTGATTAGGGTCCACTGTGTAATGTAACATGTCACTGTGTAATGTAACAAGGTACTGTGTAACGCAACAAGTCACTGTGTAATGTAACAAGTCACTGTGTAATGTAACAAGTCACTGTGTAACGTAACAAGTCACTATGTAACGTAACAAGTCACTGTGTAACGTAACAAGTCACTGTGTAATGTAACAAGTCACTGTATAACGTAACAAGTCACTGTGTAATGTAACAAGTCACTGTGTGAATATGTCACAAGTCACTGTAATGTAACAAGTCACCTGTACAGCGGGCAGCAGTATGGTCTCAGTTTCCTTGTTCTCGTGGCACATGGTGGGCAGTTGCTGGAGCAACGCTTGCAATACTGCACCGCTCTCCTCTGGCAGCGCCAGGAACCCTTCCAGCAAAGGCACGAACATGTCTGACACATCCCCCACTGACATCATCTGTGGTTGAGCTAACGTGCCCTGCAACAAAGAACATATTTGAGTTTTGGCGGGAACGTAGAAAGAGTCGTGTCGTCGCATTGTATTTTTAAGTAATAGTAAAGTCGAAGCTTATAGTAAAGTCGCGAAGCACTAATTTACTAAAGCATGACTGGATTTGACTGGCACGGATTGGACTTGATCAAGACTGGATTTTGGCTATAAAGATAAAGAAGTTGAAAAATGAAGACTGCACACAAAATACAGAAACATTGAAACTGGCAGAATGCACAGAGTGCGATGCCAAGAAGAAAGAGAAAAAAAAAGACATATTTCTGTTTTTTAATTGTTAATATTATATTTGTATGCATGTCGTCGTCACCTATAATTGCTGTAACATCTTGTTTTTTTGCTATGATCCAAATAAATAAATAAACAAATGTTAAAAATTTATAAATGTATTTTAATATTTTATCTATAACGGCTGTCCATGACCACTGCAGCGGTACACAGAACTTTCGAGTAGCAAAACAAAGTCCAGGGCATCGCTGCTTCGGAGCTCATTACTTTACACTCAGTCTACCTCCATTTATCCTTTTTTTTTACAACGGACTAGGCATGCCTTTGGCCACGATCTCATCTGATGGAAAACGATGATGTGGCCGAAGATGGAGCACGCTTGCCTAGGAAATACCTATTCACATTTTTCTTGATCAAACCCGGGTTGTACTTAGTTGGAAACACAGACGCTGGCAACGAGTTCCACACATCAGCAGTTCTTACAAAGAACGTTTTGTACATTTATAGGGAATTTCCACTGTAAGAGGGTGTCTTTTATCTTTACACATTGAAGCACTCTACTTCTTTCTATGGTAATTCCTTTACCATAAAAGCCATCCAGTTATGGCACGCTCTGCCTGTCTCCATTAGACAGTCACAGTTCTTAGATATTTTCAAAAACAGAGTAAATTTGCATTATTTGTCACAATGCTGTGTTGATATCGCTGTTAGTTGGATCAGATGTTTATGTACCTTTTTATGTAAAAGTAATGAGACAAACGAGACACTCTCCTGATGGTAAGAGATAAAGCCTGTCCATGACTAATACAGCGATACACACAAAAACAAAGTCCAGGACATCGCTCCTTTGGCGCTCATTACTTTGAGACTTTCAATGGTTAGTCTCAACAGCCCTGTAATTTCACTAGTTTTAGTTAGTACCCTTCAAATCGAAACACAGTAATGTTTACACACTACTGCTTGTCGGCAGAATATCTAGGACTGCGGTAGTACCTACTTACACGACCTCCTGCTAAGGATATCTACCACCAAGTAGACTTGCTGATGTTGGTTATTTTATATTTGTTTTATCTTTACGAATACGTATAATTATATAAACATATATTTATATATGTACATATATCATTTTATATAAAAAACGTTTTTTTTACATACTTATTATACATATGAAATATTTTTATTAGTTTAATTTTTTTAACTACACCATCTCTCGTCTGTTCTTAAGATGTATCGTGTTTTCCGTTCTTGGTTCCTTGGAGATCGCTTTCAGCGGTAAGGCCGCCACTTGTGGCACTAACTCATAAGATCCTTTTGTTAACTGTACTTTTTTTTTCAATATTTGATGTGCACAATATAAAAAAACTATGTTCTTTGTTGGTTAGTCGCAACAGCCCCTCGCTGCAATAATAGTGGATTGTGTTTGTTCTCACCTTGATGTTGTAGAAGTGAACGGTAGAACTATACGTGATGAAGCCAACGCGCGTCCAACTCCTGCCGGTTTGCTCGTCCTTGGGCATCGCCTGGCCGACAAAATAAAACATCATAAGACAAATTACTAAAGAGTATTACATTATTTATAAAATTACTAGCTGCGCCCTGCGGTTACCCTCTACATTTTTTCGGGATAAAAGCCTATGTGTTAATCCAGGGTGTCAGCTACCTCCATACCAAACTTCATCAAAATTGGTCAAGCCGTTTGAGCGTGAAGAAGCAACAAAAACACTAACAAACTATTGCCTTTATAATATTAAGTACTAGCGACCAGCCCCCGCTTCGCACGGGTGCAATGTAGATATTAATGTGGTGCATATGCATGTATTATACATATAAACCTTCCTCTTCAATCACTCTATCTATTAAAAAAAACCGCATCAAAATCCGTTGCGTAGTTTTAAAGATTTAAGCATACATAGGGATATGGGGACAGAGAAAGCGACTTTGTTTTATACTATGTAGTGATGATACATCTGAAGTGGTTAGTTACAACGCTCTACTGAAAGGTCATGTCGCTGTTTGTATCATGTGATATGATGTTTTTATTGAGATGCTTGGGTGTTCGACCACAGCTCAGCTCATGTTAAGTGGCGATGTAATCGAAGATGGTAAGCCACCTAACCAGGAATAGAATTGATTCTTAAGTGAGGGTGCCGGAACACACTGTTAGGTGCTTGGCGGTTTTTAAACTTGAAAGTAGCTGAGTACTAGAAAGTATACTATGGTTTTATGTATAAAATAGTTGTTTCACTACCCTGCCCTGATTTTTTCAGGACGAACATTGTAACATAAATGTTTCTATGTCTGGGTGTACACCTTCTTTCGGGTTAGTATACCCTAAGATTACAGCCCTGTATAGTAGAAGTTGTTCACAATGACGAGTAAAAACTACTAAACATAACGAAAGGGAGGTTTACTTTCAGTTTAGTAAGTTCTAGTTTACAACCTTGTATATAAACATTATTTTTGAGGAGGATTAAAAGGAGGAGACTTATCAATTCGGATGTATTTTTTTCCTTAAGTTTGTTTGTTATCTCTGAACTCTGTCATATATGAACCGATTTCATTTTTTTTTAACATTTGACGGGATATACTTCCAGATCGGTCCCATAGAAATTTCATCAAAATCAGTTTGATCTTTAAACCAAAATATCTAAAAAGTGTTTGGGATTAGGGGCATGCAGTCGGTTTTTTTTAATTGATACTTGTTAGTAGTAGTGGTTGTACTCACCGCAATAATGTCCATTATGTTTTCGCAGATGGTGTCAAGCAGGCCGCTCTTGATGGAGTTGTAAGACACGTCGATCACGAACACTATCGCCGGAGGATTCGGCAGAGTGTTGTTCTACAAACAAACAGACACACGTTTAGGGATTGAATACCGGAATCACGGGATCCCGAAAACCGGGATACCGGACCGATTTTTCTCCGGTAATACAATACCGGTATTAGTACAGATTTCACCTTTTTTGTTTCATTCAAGTCTCGACAAATGAACTTTCTTATATGTATTGTATCGACTAATTGTTGACTTGTTACACTCGATGCGTATTGAGCAATTTGTTATTGTTTGTTAATTTAAACAAATTTTAATTGTTACCATAATACCGGAATCCCGGTATTGTTTAGGTACAATACTGAAATACCGGTATTGAAAAATTCCTCCGGTATTGCAATCCCTACGCACGTTCAATTTGACATGTTTTTGTTTTGACTGCCCTGTTAGCTCATTTGATAGCAGTTCTGTTTCAAGAGCTGAAAGGGTTCGATTTCCACTCGGAACTAAAATTTGTGCGACGAACATAAGTTTTTGTTATGTCTCTATGAGCATCACAAAAACTATGTATAAAACGTTATATGTCACTGGCAGTCGGCGATAGTCATAATTGTAATTTACTAGATGTTTTTAGGGTTCCGTACCTTAAAAGGAAAAAAACGTAACCCTTATAGGATGACTTTGTTATCCGTCTGTCTGTCTGTCTGTCAAGACCCTTTTTCTCAGGAACACGTGGATGTATCAAGCTGAAATTCATATCAAATACTCTACTGTCCCTTGGAGCTATGAAATAAATCAAACTTCTAAGCCAACGCAATCAAAAGATACAGCCGTTTATGCTGCAAATTTTCGACACCCGCAAGGGAATCAAAACCTGCAGGGTACTTCCCGTGAACTCAGAATGTTGAAAGGTGCGAAGCAACGTCTTATAGTACAGATAAAGGAAAAATTGCGAAAAAATTAATTTAAAACCATAGCTTTTACTTATATACCTACAGGTTAGTACGGAACCCTCGGTGCGCGACTCCGACTCGCACTTGGCTGGTTTTTTTTTACCACAATGGTGTGGTCGAAGACAGTAAAGCACACCAAGTCTGGAATAAAACTGGCTCTCAAGTGAGGCTGCCGGAACACACCGTTAGATGCTCGGCGGCAGATTTTCAACTTGAGGGTAGTAAGCCAGCCAATACTCTATAAACACTAAAGTACTAGAAAGTACCGTATCACCATGCTTTTGTTTCCTTCAGCTCAAGCTTATTGAATTTGAACCCACGCCTTTCGTCATGTAAACCGACCTCGCTAACCACTGAGCAATCATCACGACATACAAGAATTATAACCTGGAACAGTGTACCAGCTAGTTTTATGTTCTAATATGCCACCAACTAGTCTCGTCTCGTTCGTCTCATTACTTTTACATAAAAATTAAATATTTATATCTTACCCTGCAATATTCCTTAGTGGCGACAATTTCATAAGTTCCGAGCGCCATCTCGGCGGGCACGCGTCCGTACTGCTGCATCGAGTTAATGTACTGCGTGTACTCCATGGGCACTGCAACGAACATATACTCCTTGTACACAAACATGACGCGTTAGTGACGTGAAGAGACCGGATGGTATATCTATATCAAGGATGGCGAACCATTGGCACGCGACACAATATTTTGGGCACGCCACCCAACAAAACTCAGAGCAAAATGTTTTTTTTTTTGTTAATAAGTAGGTAAATATATTATTTAATTTCAATTTTGTATTATTTAACTTGACTTAAAAAATAAACTTGACATTACCAAATTTTATCTCAATTTTAATTTAAAATGATATAATAAAAAATTTTAAATTTTAATTTTGTTATTTCATATTGTTTAATTTTAATTTAATATTTTATTATATGTATATATTATTTAGTTAAGACTTTTTAAAATTAACTTGACATTTATTTATTATATTGGAATTTCGTTTTTTTTTTAAATAATTAATTGTTAACATTTTAATTTTTTGTGCCGTGGTGGTGCCGGCGTAAGAATTGTACCCCACCCTCTCTACCCATAGTTGCCGTAAGAGTCGGCTAAGGGATGTATTAATCACACCTAACTGCGCTCGCCAACCCGCCTGCCAAGCGTGTCGAGTATTGGCAAAACCCCCCAGGAGGAGGCCTATGTCCAGCAGTGGACGTTCTATGGCTGATGATGATGATTATAATTTTAGACATGTTGTCGTCACCTGTAATTGCTATAACATCTAGTTTTCTTTTTTTTTATGACGTTGATCTTTTTAAGTGTTGTAATGTGTATAGTGTTGGTGATCCAAGTAAATAAATAAATAAGAGTTTTTTGTGTTAGTGTTGTGTCGTATTTAGTTTTTAATATTTTCCCATAATCACAAAGCCAAAATTATTTGCCGGCACGTCCATGGCCTCATTAAACATTTCTTTAGAAAAATGTCACATTGGTCCATAAAGGTTCGCCACCCCTGATCTATATTATATACCATTTTTCCCCTCACAGTTTTTTAACAATCCCATAGGAACCTAACATTTTTCCGGAATGAAAAGTATCATATACATTAATCCAGGTAATAAACTATCTGTGTGCGTTTTGCGTGATTGAATAACAAACTTCCAAACATCAGAACAAAGTTTCACATTTATAACGTTATATGACATACACAGGCTTAAAATGGTCAGTAAATTGCCGAAACTGATGGGACAAAAGCTATATAATAAATTACCACAGAATATTCAGAAAATTGAGACTGAAGGAAAATTCCGAGCGAATGTTAAAAAACTGCTGCTGTCGAAAACAATTTATAAAATAACTGAATTTTTAAATAATGACTATAGAGATTACAAATTAGGTTTAAACGATGAATATAATTAGTTTCACGATTGGATACAATCTATTTTATAAATATTATTATCAATTATTTCTTATTATTATTAATAGAGTGATTATATTTGTTTTATTGACATTTTATGATATTGACTTATTTTATATTTGACATTTATAATTATTTTGTTAATTATGACAATGTTGTATCTTATATGATTTATAAATACAATTTAATTAAAATCAAGCACTTAATATTAAAGTAAAAAAAATTTTTTCTGACATTATGAATTCATTTTATACAATTATTATTTTTTACCTTTTAATTTCGTATGCTACTTTTATTATTATTTTTTAATTTTTAAAGTCGAAGCCCCTATTCAGCTGACTCTTAATAATAATTGTGCAAACTGTTTGACGAGTCCATATAGGAGCAATTTAGTTAATATTATGTTAATTTAGTTAATTTTTATGAATGTAACTTTTTGGACAATAAAGATTATTCTATTCTATTCTTTCATACATATGTATTTCTTTTTCTAGCGACGTTCAGTAAAAAATCCCGAGGAAAGATTTAAGTTTTAGCTGCGGTAAGTTGGTATTTACGCACGACCTTTTGCTAAAGAGTAACAATGAAATACCATATTTAATAACTTATATATAACTTAGTCTTAATATGGCTCACCTTCAGTGGTAGCTTTACAGAAGGGACACTGGAAGTGGCGGCCCGCGTCGACAAACTTCATGTTGGGACAGATGTACGCTTTGCAGCGCGCGCACCGCACCGGGCCCATGGTGGGCGAGCCCGTCAGTGCCGCGAAGTCTAGCAGCGGGGGAGGGGGCTCTGTGCCCATTGGCTCTGCCATTGGCGCTAGCTGGGGTGGGAATAAATATATTTGAATGAATAAATGAATGAACGAATGAATGAATAAATGAATGAATGAACGAATGAATAAATGAATAAATGAATGGATGAATATTTTATGGTTGACAGGCTAACTTTTGACTAGAGATTACTTTTTTATGTAAAAATGTGTCAAAGAAGTGTAGGGCCACCGGATGGTAAGTGCTTATTTGATGTTGAGTGACGGTGTGATCGAAGATGGTAAACACACCTTGCTTGTAAAGGCTGCCGAAACAGTTTTTTTTTTTTGCCCTATCTCTTGTCAAATCTATAGATAGCGCTTTTTTGCGTGAATTAACGTTTCTTCAGTATTAATAACGACTGTAGCGCAAAGTATTCATATAAAGATTTTTATCAATTTTTTTATGTCATATAAATTACGTTTGGCCACCAACTCCTGATGGAAAGCGACTGTTCTGTAGAGGATGGACCATGTTGTTCTATAAAAAAAATATTCATTCTATTCAGTTAAAATGAAGGCTAAAGATCGTTCTGGATGCAGAAAGGTGCAAGGTCAGAAGTGTGCAATAAAGATGCTTACGTTCAGAAGTGGCCAGCAAAAGGCTAATGATGATGAAGAATATCTTTCAAACAATTTACTTACAACAAGACAGAACGGCATGGCGGTTTGTTTCAAAAGGTCCGCTGTCACTGGAACGGTGTACATGGAGCTCCGGATGTATCTCGGGCCTAGAAAGAACAACATGCTTTAATAAGAACTTCGTATAACCAGTGACTAGTCAAAAGACAATAATATGTTCTAAAACAGAGGGGAAAGTTTTTTTTTTATGGCTGACAGGCGAGGTGTTTGACCACAACTCACTTGATGTTAAGTGACGGTGTGGTCGAAGATGGAAAACACACCTAGCCTGGAATGGAACTGGCTCTCAAGTGAGGCTGCCGGAACACACCGTTAGATGCTTGGCGGCAGATTTTCAACTTGAGGATGGTAGCTAGCCAGCCGAGTACTAGAACGTACCCTACCACCACGCTATGGTTTCCGCACGATGTTTTCCTTCACCGGCAGCTCAAGCTCATTGTTGGGGTTTGAACCCACGCCCTTCGGCATGCGAACCGACCGCGCTAACCACTGAGCTATCATCGCTACAAAACCAACCAAAGGAAAGTTAACCAATAAGATGAATAAATACCCTGTTAGAATGTAATCTGTTAATCTGTCTTTCCGACCTTTAATAAATATATAAATTAAGTATCGTAGGGAATTACACACAGCGCCATCTGACCTCAAACTAAGCAGAGCTTGTACTATGGAAGTCAGCTGATAGAATACTTACTTTTTTGTTGTTGTAAATACATACTTATAATACATACAGAACACCCAGACAAAGAGCAAATATTTTGTTTATACCACAAAATGCTTGCCCTGAGTGGGAATCGAACCCACGCCCAACGGCTCTTGAAGCAGACATACTACCAATAAACCAACTAAAACAGTCGAAATAGGTTATATCTTATATAGCAGATATTTTTTTTTAACTTTGTGGTAGATCTTACGGTCGTCTAGATAGGTACCACTGAAATTCCAGATATTCTACCGCCAAGCAGTAGTGTCTAAACATTACTGTGTTCCGGATATAGAGGACTGCAGCTAGCGAAATTACAGGGCTGTTGAGACTAACCATCTAATATCTCAAAGCAATGAGCGATAAAGCAGCGATGCCCTGGACTATGTTTTACTACACAAAATTCTGTGTATCGCTGCAATGGACATGGGCATGCGTTATCTAAGCTCTTATCATTAGGAGATCCACGTTGGTTTCAATAGAATTACATTTAAAAAAACAACAAGAAACAGTTTCTTGTAAAGTAAAATATTTAACATTTAATTATTTTTAACATTTCACAAATTACATTAATAATTGCCGTGGTGGTGCCGGCGTAATAATAGTACCCCACCCTCTCTGCTCGTGGTTGCCGTAAGAGTCGGCTAAGGGATGTAATCCGGAAGATGGGCAGCAGCGTCTTCCTTGAACAATCACACTTAACTGCGCTCGCCAACCCGCCTGCCAAGCGTGGCTAGTATTGGCAAAACCCCCCAGCAGGAGGCCTATGTCCAGCAGTGGACGATCTATGGCTGATGATGTGATGTGATGACAAATTACATTGGAGGGAGGGTGTAGGGTGAGTCTGACTCGCACTTGGCCGGTTTTGTAATACATTCTGTATAGGCATACTCACTGGCATTCCCTTTGTCGTCGACAGTGAAGTCTGTGGTGACTAGCGGAGGCACCAGACCTTTCTCGTTGGTCACGAATATACCACCGCGGTTGTTCTGGTCATCCAACATCACTTGGATCTGAACAAAAAAACGTCACTTTCACTATTTGTATTACTAAAAGCACTCGTAAAAAAATATAAGCTGCTTCATGTATTTCGTTAAGGGTTAGTAAATTTTTTCTATGGAACAACGAATTTCTTTTACACAATCTCATTAAAAAAAAAAACAAATTGTATTTATTGAGATTAAACTCAGTCAAGCCAATATCAGTAAAATCCAACATATAATTTTTTTTATAAAGAAATGATTAATTACAAAATAATAAATAACATAAAAGAAAAAAAGAAAATGAAGATTTTTAAGTCAAATTAAATAATAATACATACAATGTTTTGACATGTATGCATATTTGTAACAACTAATTAGGTAAGAAATCTTACAATTAAAATTGTTTACATAAAGTAATAAAAATTATTACAAATGTCAGGTAAACAAAAAACTAAATGTCCTAATTGTCATCACAACCTGGATTACTGTTACTGCATCGATCCTATTGGTCAGTTAAATTTTCTGTGTTAAAGTTGTCAAAAGCCCAGTTGTTATAGTTGGGCCCATAGTAAAAGTTGTTAACTACGACAACTTTTCCGCTGGGTATACCCCATTCTTAACCGTGTAACTAAAGCGAAGACTAACAATACTAATAAAGCACTCATTGTTAAATAATGCCAAAGTTTTTTCCATCGCAGTATAGACAAATGAGATGAAATTACCGGACTAGGCATTTGGTCAGGGTCGAGTCTCTTCTGCGGCTGCTGGTACTGCTGGCCCGGGTAGCTGGGCTGCTGTCCGGGGAATGGTGACTGGTACTGCGCTGGATACCCGGATACAGGCTGCCCGTACCCGGGCTGCTGACCCGGCTGCGGTGGCATACCTGAATCACACGCAATATCTCTAATATATCTAGTACAGACACATCAACTAAACAAAAAACGGTACTCCAATGGTGGATTTTATTTTTGAAATATTCCGACTATTCTAATATAATGTGAGATGTCAAAGTGGTAAAATCGTCAAACACAAAAGTCTGCAATAACTGGGCATTTGCTTGGGTAAGTCCTCTCCACTGAACAACGCTACTATTTAAGTATGGTCTGTGAAGTGGTTGAAATCAGAAAGCAACGCAATTTCAACCTTAAGATGGCATTTAGTGCTTGTATCGCAGTGTAGTTTTAATTCAATTCAATTATCATTTCTTCACATAAATATGGTAATTACAAAATGAAATACATAAGTCCTGCCTATTTTGCTATAACTTGACATGTGAACAACTTTAGAACAGTCTGTGGATACAGTTAGTGTAGTATGTCGTGGTGAC
This sequence comes from Biston stratarius, assembly GCA_950106695.1. NCBI lineage: Eukaryota > Metazoa > Arthropoda > Insecta > Lepidoptera > Geometridae > Biston > Biston stratarius. The sequence continues at coordinate 9,476,325 of OX467108.1, forward strand.
AATCTACCGTTTTTATAAGATCTAAATGGATGTTTTTTTTTTTTGTTATCTATTGTAACCATAAGTAGCAATGCCCTGCACATTGTTACAAAGTTTTGTATATCGATGCAATGGTCATGGACATGCGTTACCTCTTACCATCAGGAGAGTGTCTTGTTTGTACTATAGAATCTGATGTGGTTTTGACACATTTATTTTTTATTTTTTGTTCAAAGCAAGACGTGGCTTCGCACGCTTTTTCTCAGCTTTGCCCCCATGATGAAGGCCACCGGGTGTGGCCGAAACTATAGTCGGAGTTTCCGATAAAATTAAACGTGAGTAATCCCGCATAAGTAAAACACTTTCTTGTTTGTCTCATTACTTTTACATTAAAAAAATCTATTGTATACTTATACAAATTCTAAGAAATAAATATATAAGCTCACCAGGATATGCACCACTAGTAGGAGGTCCAGGCGGCCCAGGAGGCCCAGGGGGTCCAGAGGGACCTGTGGGCGCCGGCATGCCCGGAAACTGTTGCCTTTGCTGCGACAGTGGCGGCGGCATGTGGGGAAGACCTGGCATCTGCGGCTGCTGGAAGCCAGGTTGCCCAGGCATTTGCCCTAGTTGGGGAGGTAACCCAGGCTGACCAGGCATGCCATGCTGCGGCGTTAGTCCAGGCTGTGGCGGTAGTCCAGGCTGACCAGGCAAACCAAGCTGTGGCGGTAATCCAGGCTGACCAGGCAAACCAGGCTGACCAGGCATCTGTCCCGGTGGCAGCGGTAGCCCTGTTTGACCGGGTTGGGGCGGGAATCCAGGTTGCCCAGTTTGGAGGGGTTGGCCAGGTTGTGGTGGGAAACCTGGCTGTGAAAGCGGCTGCGAGAATCCTCCTTGCATTTGCCCAGGCTGTCCTAGTTGCGGCGGGAGGCGAGGTTGCCCTGGCATTTGTCCCGGTTGTTGGAAAGTTGGCTGCGAAGGCTGAGGCGGTAATCCTTGCTGGCCAGGCTGTTGCTGTTGCAGTGGTCCTGTGAACTGCCCAGGTTGAGGCATTCCAGGTTGCGGAGGACCAGATCTTCCTTGTGGTATGCCAGGCTGACCAGACATTTGACCAGGTTGTGGTGGCATTTGACCGGGCTGAGGAGGCATTCCAGGTCTGGGCGGCATTGGGCCCGCCTGGGACTGAGGGGGGCCTTGCGGAGGTAGACCTTGACTAGGTTGTGGTGGAAGCCCTTGACCTGGTGGAGGAGCTATAGGTTTTTGACCACCTTGTGAAGGTAAGCCGGGCTGTGAAGGCAGACCTGGTTGTGAATGAGATAATGCTTGGGAATGAGGAGGTAATCCTTGAGGATGAGGCAGTATTCCACCTTGTGAAGATGGAGGCATCTGTCCAAGACCTTGTGTCATCTGCCTGGGCCCTGGTGGCATTTGCACTGGTCCTTGTGACATTTGTGGTGGACCTGGCTGCTGAGCGCTCGGTGGACGCTGCATTGGACCAGGCGGGAACTGACTGTTCTGCTGCGGTGGTGGACCAAAACCTTGGGGAGTTGACGTCACTGGTCCCGGCGTCGGCGGTTTCGCTCCCGGAGGAAATTGCACGTTGTTTACTGGAGGCCTACCGGGCATCCCCCCAGGTGGCCTCTGCCCAGGCGGTAATTGCCCAAAATTTGACGTCGGTGGATACGCACCAGGAGGAAATTGACCTGGAGGTAACTGGGATGATGGGATCCCAGGCCCGTTAATGTTCATGTTTTGCATCTTCTGTGTCATATCACTCGGATCAAGAGGCCCATTGGGTGGCATAGGGTTATAATTAGCATTGACTCCATTAAATTCTGCTGGTGGGAACCCTATGGGGTTTAATGGCGTATTATTGTTCTGCCCAGGAGGCGGATACTGAGGGTTCATCATATTGCTTTAGCCAGTCTACCTGGAAAAGATATTAAATAAAAATTAGCTAACCAGACAACACAGCATTTAAACTTCTAATACAATCAGTAAAACCTATACATATATCTATGTAACAGTTTAGCTGATTCAGAATTTGAAAGCAGTACAATAGTGTACAGGCTAATCTTATTAATATACACAAGCCTAATCCTGAAGTTGATCAGGAAATCATTGCCATTATTACGAAGGAAGATATTATAATTTGCAGTGCTGACAACTCAGTAGTCTGCATGATAGAATGAAATGGTATGATTTCAAATTCCAAATAGGACTACTTCTTAAGCTGTAAAATATTTATAGCTCAATATAATAATTATATTATTATTATTTATAATCTTAATATATATAATTTTGTCACCTTACTTCTCTTAAACGACTGGACCGATTTTGATGAAATTTTGTTTATATATATTATTTAAATGGGTTCCTAGATGGTTTGAAAACACATTTGGACCAGGTAGGTACTTCTATCGGTATGTCTATTAACTTTTAGGCATAACAAAGATTGCCGGGTCAGCTAGTAGTATAATTATAATTACCTATTTTACATTGTAATTATTATTTACCATTGCCATCATAATTATATCAACAGTAAAAAAAAAAAACAAAAAAAAAAACTATAATAAATATGTTAATTACTAGGTCTTAATTGTGCACATCCGCAACACATGGCATGGCATGTTGTGATTGCAACCTTATGTTTTTATAAGACTAAATTGAGGGTAGTATCACCCTAATTATTTCATCGAGATGACCTCCATTCAACTAGTGACTTATTGCAACATGGCAGAAACATCACTAACTTCTAACTTCTTAATAATTTTGTGTGCAATCAAGATCCGGTGATAATAATAATTACAACTAAAGTTGCAATAACTTCGAAAGATAATTCAGGTTTACAATGTGCAAACCACTAAGCATGCTGGAATGTGCTACCTAAGTTGTCTATCGATACAATATGTCGAGAATAAATTGGTTTCTCCTAGTTAGCTCCATAGTATCTTCACTTAACTTCGGGTGAAATAGTCGTCACATGCAAGCCCATTTCATTTTCAAAAAGTTAGAAGACTTTTATTTTTTGTAGAGGCAAATCTGGTTTAAGCGCCTAAGTATAAATGTTATTTGCCTGTGTTATCAGTAAAAGTTCCAATGCATCCTCTACACAGATAATCTAAGTATGATACTATAAGGGTCATACATACAACCACAAGATTCATTTGATTCATTTATGATGTTCATAATAACTACATTTCTCTTTACATATTTAAAAAATAGTCCTTTTTGGCACAATGTAAATGATCTATGACTGTACTATATATATATCTATCCTCATAGATGGAAGATCTTTGAGAAACTATATAAGTTTTTGTTTTATTATATTTATTTATATAGGATAGTGGGAGTAGGATAGAATAGTGATGATTAAAAGAGCATAATACTATAAATATACTTTAAAATGAAACCAGGTAAATTCTCATAAAACTGGCAGTTTGCTACAGGACCTTAAAAACAAATTAAAATTAAACTAAGTGATACATTGCTTTGTTTTGGGTCACTGATATTCTATCACATCCTTAACTCAAAGCATTATGATAGAATAATTTTATTGACTATCTTGTAAAGAAACTGTGTCACTGCATCAGATAAGAGGTTATTTCAAAATATCTATACAAATGCTACTGCTTTCTATTATGCTGTGGTATTATGTCACAATTAGCTATATTACATTCGTGAGCTTGTTAATTAGTGAGAATTTAAGTTTCAACAGGGGAAAATCTCGTATACAATACTCGGTGATGCAGCAAAGAATTTAATAAAAAACTCGATCAATAAACCACTTTCTCAGAGACAAAAATTACAGCAATGAAAATATTGAACAATTTGTTACGATAATTTAGTTATATAATTACAAAACAAACTAAAATACATTAATTTACAACAAAATCTTATTAGAAAAATTGACAGCTGCCACCGTGATTTCGAATCAAATTTTTGGATACAGTCACATTAATGTCTTGCTTAGAGATTTTTTGTACGAAATGAATAATGTAATAACTTGATTTACTTACGATTTCTGGGAAGATTATTATCGAAATAACACACGAAAAAATATAAACAAGACACACAAATCGCACAAAACCTCGGGGCCACGTATTCGGCAGTGTTGTCAGTCGAAAGCCGCTTATGTGGAACTTTTCAAAATAATCGAAACAATGCGTGGAACGAAACGCAGCCAAGAACTAAAAACAATAATTAAGTCATGTTCATCTTAGTGGTTTTACGCCTTTTTATAATGAGAAGAACCAAATCAGTATTCAAGCATCATTTCAACGGCTCAAACAATTTTCAAACTAATAGAACTATTAAGAAATTTATTGACTGTTTTTTTTTACAATAAGCTTGTTCTACCTTTTTACGACTTGTGATGGTAAACAATATAACTGTAACTTGTGATAGTTAATAGCTTGTAGGTTTTGGAAATACTATGCATTAACATGTAGAAGTCACAAACATTTCTCATAAGACTAATTTTGCAGGTGTTTAGAGACAGATCTAAACATACAAAAATCTTGCTACCTTTTCATTGCAGTGCATTAAACGAGCACTGCAGCATGTAAAAATTGGTTGTCTGTAAAGTCGGTTTACGGACGGTAATTTGACGTGACAACGTCAATAGATGCAGCACGAACCGAACTGAGCTGACCACTCGAGCCAATCATGCCTCTCTCTCGTTCGTGCCGCGCTTTCGCTTGCGGAACGGGACATCGTGACGTCAAATTTTTCGTGCATGCAGCCCGTAATATCACTTATTAGACGTTGTCACGTCAAAAATGTGTATCAGCTGTCAACTTTAAGTCTTTAATTTTAGTTTTATTCCAAAGTGACGCAAAAGGGCTCTTATTTGAGATAATAAAGACATAAGAACCACAAAACATGAAACGGAACGTACTGTGCTTAAGCCAACAAAAATCCTGCTGTCAAATTTGACGTTGGCTGAGTTGCACTTGCACAATCCCACACAAGAGTTTGTATAGAAAAAGAGTGAACGTATCATTACAATTTTTATTATTATTAGAATAGACTTTGTCACTTTGTTGATTTGCCACCACGTTTCTAACTTTTTATACGAATGCTAACAGTTCCGTTAACATAAAAGAAATACACTGACTGAGATAGATATACATATCGATTTTCTATGGAACAAGCCTTAGACGGGCCCTGTATTAAGATTTGTCCTTCTACTTTCATTTCATAGCTCCACATGGATCATGTTTATTATTCTTTCACAAACATGTTAACGAACATATAATCAAACGAAGTCTTACCCTAGACATCCGTTGTTGCCGCGGCCTGAAGGTTTACGAATCTTTGCTTATACATAATGGGGCCCCTGTATATTGGGGGCCCCGTATCATTGATACGGCTGATACGGCGGTAGTTACGCCCCTGAACAAGTCTCAAGTTGCAAGCTAGGAAACTAGCAAACGAGCCGTGATAAAAATCTCTCCACACCTGAAAACGCTATGGACATGTCCGTAACAATTTTTCGAACGAAGAAAGAAAAAAAAAATTGTCCACAGCGTGTACTAGAGTTGTAGACATAAAAATAGCGACACTAACAAATTTTGTCTTAAGACGACTTCCGTAATCAGAGATAAATAATATAATGTTTGAGAAAGGGCATCTCCATTACTATCCTATTTCTTTGCAACATGTCTTATCATTGATTTCAATCTAAATTCAACCTTATTCAAAAGGATGAAGTCACTAAACAGAAGAGCGAACAACTGCTCGGATTAATGATTCGGTATTATGCACTCTACGCTATTAACTTTAGAACCATAGTCGTCAGCGTCATAAAAAATCGTGCTCTTGTTAAATTTTCAGGCGTTACAAACGATTGATGTTATGATTCCATATCATGTATTAATTAGCTTAAATAACAAACTATCTATACCTAGTACAATATTCAATTCTTGTTAGTAGATTCATAATCACATTCATAAAATCATCGGATATAGACTAAGTTTCGCTACAGGATGCACTTATGCGTTATATCTTGTTGTATAATTAATGTACTCACTTGTGATGGCACCAAATTATGGAACAATTTAATATTCAACGAAATTCAAAACAATCATTAGCAACCAATTGAAATGATACGATGTAATTATTAGGTTTTAGTTATCTCAAACGCTTCTATGAAATAAATAATCACATTATAGTGGTCATAATGAAATCCATGATGTTACACGTTCAGTTTTGGTAGTCGATTATAAATTAGACCACTTGCAGGATTCAAGCGTTGGCCACAATCCAGTCTGTGTACTGAGAGACTCGTGTGTAAACTCCAGGGTAATATTCGTCGGCACATTTGTAGCTCCAGGACGTGATACCCACGACAACGTCACCCTGGTGTAATAAAGGTCCACCACAATCTAACTTGCACGCCCCCTTACCGCCTTCATTAAGAATGCCAGCGCAAAGCATGCCAGCTGTGATATCGGGCCAATTCTGAAATCCAGGTTCCATCTTTAGGAACATGTAACGCCACGCACAGACTGCATGGTTGATCACGTTTATATCCACTTGCTGTAACAGCTCAGGCCACCAGCTGTCGTAAGCGTAAGCCCCCCATCCGACGGAAGTGACCTGGGTGCCGTCAGGCAGGTTGTAGTTACGCGCAGCAATACGCGCTGGCTGCACTGTATCGGAGTAGACTGCGGGAACCGACAGACGAACGATCGCTACGTTGTTATCCATCGTCGGTGTGTTGTACTGAGGGTGCAGGGTAAATTCAGAGACAGGGTGAAAGGAGCCACCGAAGCCGCTCGTCGCGTACGTAGATCCCAGTACAGCTCGCCAAAAGGCCGGTATATCTCCTTCGAAGCAGTGGGCAGCTGATAGAACAGCTCTAGTGGTGAGCAGGGAACCTCCACAGTACTGCGTCCAAGCTGAGACGATAATCGAATACTGCATGTTCACCATGAAGGGATATTTGTCAATCGTCGTGTATTCACCTCCTACGATGCGGTTCGAAGTCCTCGGCACCGCAAAAGCACACCCTATAAGGGCTAGGAGAATAATTTCCCGCATTTTCGACTTACGTTATGAGTGTAATCACATTAAATGCTGTCAATTTATAAATCCTTATCGTAGACATTTAAAAATAAAAAAAATACTTGAAGACGATCATTAGGGATTAGATAAGATATCAATGTTTGCAAAAACATTTCAATGGAATTCGAATGTTCAATGGGAGTACTATTTTTAACTAAAAATCTTAATCGGTAGGTATAATATATATGTACAGTAAAACGAGTTTGACGAGAGAGACGATTTCACAGGGACCCAACCAAAAACGCATCTTAAGCGAGAAAGCGTATTATGCGGGATAGGGAAACGTACTACTATTATTATGTATTATGTTGTAATGCATTAGCAATTACAAGACCTTCTCATCTTCGTCTTCATCATTATCACTTAGGGCCTCTTTTTGTGTGTTATTCATATTCTCAATAAGAAAAACCCTGCAGTAAGCATATTAAATAAGCGTATTAAACGGAATGACGAAAATGTATGAAATCATGTCTCAAGTTGCAAGGGACTGGCGTAAAATGGCGTATTATGCGACAAATCGCATTAAGCGTGATCGTATTAAGCGGGTTCTACTGTATATGAAACCCTTGTGTTTTTGGAGATTCGACTGAATTTGTTATAACGCTATTATTTGGGTCAAAGTGGCTCCACCACCAATCACTAGGATAGAGCGCGGCTAAACACTTCACCGTGCTGACACTTCTCCTCCGACAGCCCGAACGATCCCCTCGTATAAGAGTAATGGCCCCACAAAGGCCACGGAAGGTTAGATAAGTTCTTCCTTAATACAAGCTCTACCTACCGCTGCTATTCCGTAATCCGTCGCAATAGTAAAATTATTGCTACTTACACCTCTTATATTGACATCTGCCAGTCGAAACTTGGACATCTGTAAGATTTCGTAGCAATTATAGCTCAGTGGTTAGCGCTGTCCGACCATACGACGTAGGGCGTGGGTTCAAACCTTACAACGAACTTGAGTACCTATATGTATATACACATATACATTATATATATATATCATACACATATACATTATGTATATGTATCATACACATATACATTATATACAGACCAGCCTTCTATTTCCTGCCCACCTACCCGACTCTACCACCCTTAGCACATAGTGGTGGCATTTATTTGGGTAATAATTATTTTAATGTCGTTAGCAAACTTCATTGGTACGACAAGGCGGGAACCAATATCGGAGACCTAGCATACTAAGGGCCACGCGGTTTCTGTCCTTGGCTTTAAAAATTGGTCTGTTACCTGGCTCAAAATATCCGGGGACGTCCTCTATACACGCATGCGTGAAATAATTTCAGGGGTCACTAGTGTTGGCTGCAGTGTTAATAATATGTCGATACAACACATATCGATATCGTATTATTATGAAATAGGTAAATATTTTATCAGTTATCTAGTTCCCAATTAACTTCATTTTGCGCATTGTGCTAGATGGTGTTATGTGACTATTTATTATTAAGGATTCCCAACTGTTAGCTGCATTGCATCGTCTGTGCTCTATTTAAGCTACGTTTATATTAAGTCGGACCTCTATTTAAGTTGCTACATTTTATAAGCATAGTTTTTTTACAGAATCCTTATGGAATTGGAAAACGCATTTAATATATGTAACTTAGGGCCTAGACAAAGTAACATTGGGATTGGCTGTCGATATGTCACATGGACAGCTGTGTGGACAACTTATGTCTATCTCGTACTTTTCTATTAGCGTTATCGAATATCTAATAAACTGTAACCTAATATGAAAATAAAGATCCACAAAAAAAAAAAATGCCTTGCTGAGTTTCTTGCCTTCTCAGTTGAAGTGTAATTACGACCCGGTGGTAGATTCAAAATTGTAACTTAACGTTCATAAGTGCCTTACCAGGGCCTAAACTGAATAAATGACTTTTTGATTTTGATTTTGATCAAATATATCTAATGTTACTTTGTATAGGCAGTCTTCTCTTTTAAAGAAACAGTTTTCTATCGATAACTGTCGGTGCACGTCATGCTATTTCTCTTCACTACGCTCGAAGCCAACCCTGTATTGATTCGCTTCACGAAAGTCTAATTTTGGCTGTTTGTACAGAAAATTCTGCTAGAAAACGTTGCACTACAAGTCGTTTCTTCAAATTATTAATTTTTTCATTTTACCACCTAAAATTTAAAACTAATACCTAAGTGCAATGTAATTTGGATCTTCTGTATTTTTTAACTAAAAAGTGTTCTTATACTTTTGCAGTCGGTGCCTTTTCGTGTTTTTTACTTTATTTTACCGCGTGTATGTGTCTATAAATGAATATACTTAAGAAGAATATTGTCCTCGCCCAACATATTCTTCGTTATTGATTCTTGAGGAGTCTCCTAAACTATAATCGAGATAAAATGTTCAAATATTGCCCAGGATGCTACCGACCCTTAAGATTAAAAAAGATGTGAAATAAATTTGTGGTTTGTGGATATATTTTGTTTAGTAATCCAGTGATCAATTTGTCAATGAAAGTTTTTTTCATGAAGTTTTTTAAAAATAATTATTTTCTGCATTTCCAGCGAAATCAAAAGATAAGGAAGTGAGTATCAAACAAATAAAAACAAAACTATAAAAATAATTATTTATAGCTACCTACATGTAAAAATTATTTAACTGACCACATCGTCACTTAATATCAGGTGAGCTGTGGTCATACGTCTAGCCTGTCAGCGGTAAAAAACTGCAACGAAATAATTAATAAAAATTATTATGGTCTGGAACCATAAAAATCTGAATTAAAATTTATTTTCAAGATGAAGTTCTTGAAGATGGCTTCAATTAAAAATGCATGGCTAATATATAAATTAATTAATTCACAATCATATCGAACGTCTTCGTCCAGTGTGTGTTTCCAATGATAACTTATGGCGCTGAAACGTGGTCTTTGACTATGTGCCTTCTTGGTAAGCACAAAGTAGCAGAACGAGCTATGGAGAGGGCTATGCTTGGAGTTTCCTTACGAGATTCAAATGAGAAGATCCGTAGACAAACTAAAGTTATCGATATAGCCCAGCGAACTAGCAAGTTGTGGGGAGGGCACACAACACGCAGAACTGATGGCCGATGGGGCTGCAAAGTTCGGGAGTGAAGACCACGGACCGGCAAGCGCAGCGTAGGACGTTCGCCCACAAGGTGGATGAACGCGTTGGATGCGAGTCGCTTTCAACCGGTCTTTATGGAAGTCAATGGGGGAGGCCTATGTCCAGCAGTGGACGTCCTACGGCTTAGATGATGATGATGATACCATTACAAAAATTCTACATTTAATATCTATTCATAATGTAGTGTATCTCCTTTCGACTGAACTACAATTTCGCGTATAGCTATCGAAATGTACAACATATTTTATGTTGAATTTTTTTTTTTTCCCAGGGCATTGTCATTTTATACAGAGTAGCTAACCCAGGCAGATAAAGATGCTGCTGACGCTGGTACTCTTGACACTGGTCTCCGGCAGCCAGGCTGTTCCCCAGAAGCCCAATTTGGACGCCATTCTGAACCGGCGGACTGACGTCTACATCGCCGGCTTCTTCCCTTTTGGGAAGGGCGTTGAAAACGCTAATACTGGTGAGCTCCTTATAATCTTCGTTTCAATAAGGTATTAATTTAGTTTGACCGCAAACTCGTCTGTATAACAAAACAAAATGTGGGTCGAAATGAGAACCTCCTTAAAGTAGATTGATGTAGTGCGTGGTCTCGATTCCTATTAGAACAAATATTTATCTTAATAATATTATAAATGTGAAAGTTTGTGTGTTTGGATGTTTATTACTCAATCACGCAAAAACGGCTAAACAGATTTGGATGAAATGCACACGTATAGTTTATTACCTGAAATAACATGTAGGATATTTTTTATCCTGGAAAATTTGTAGGTTCCTGTGGGATTATCAAAAAACATACTGCAGAACAGTATCCACTTGAAATTTGGTATAGATGTGTCTTATGGAACATTATTCCGGAATAAACGGTATCTTTAGTATTAATTGGACGAAGCCGCGGGCGCATGTGACGATAAATGTTTGTTCTGTGTCCCATACACTGAACAAACATTTCTCTTTGTTTTTCTTGCACTGGTTTTCTGGCACTTGCGTTAAATAACTTTCCAGTCTAATGAAGTAAATAAGATTTCGTATTGTTCGTAGGACGCGGCGTGATGCCGAGTGTAAAGCTGGCGCTGGACCACGTGAACGAACACGATTCCGTGCTCAAGAACTACCGTCTGCACATGTGGTGGAACGACACCGAGGTACCAACTGTGGGGGCGATGGGGCTGTGATAATAGGTTATCGCGAAACATCATAAATGTAACCACTCTTATAAGACTGCCTTATGATTTTTGGATGCAACACAAAATGACGTGTTTCACCACGTTTTATCATTTTTCTTATGCACGTAATTTGGCACTTTAGGTATAAAATACCAGTACTTTCATGAATCATCATCAGCCATAGGACGTCCACTGCTGGACATAGGCCTCCTCCTGGGAGGGTTTTGCACATACTCGCCACGCTTGGCAGGCGGGTTGGCGAGCGCAGTTAGGTGTGATTGTTCAAGGAAGACGCTGCTGCCTATCTTCCGGATTAAATCCCTTAGCTGACTCTTACGGCAACCTCTTACGGTAGAAAGGGTGGGGTACTATTCTTATCCGGCACCACCACGGCACGGCTTTCATGAATATGCTTACCCAAACTGCTTGGCGACCACTTTTTTATATTTGTACCGTGACGTTTCTAGTGCAACGCGGCGGTGGGGGTGAAGTCGTTCTTCGACATGATGCACAGCGGCCCCCACAAGCTGATGCTGTTCGGAGCCGCCTGCACACACGTCACCGACCCCATAGCCAAGGCTTCCAAGCACTGGCATCTCACGCAGGTATCTACTGAATACACGGAGAATGCCAATATCATAGCCATTTTCCGGTACAAGTTAGAATTTCTCAAACTAATACCTATTATAAATGTGAAAGTTTGGATGGATGGATGTTTGTACCTCAATCACGCCAGAACGGCTGAACGGATCTGGATAAAATTTTGCATGTATATACTTTATGCCCTGGAATAAAACATAGGATACTTTTCATCATCATCATCATCCATCACCACGCGGGTAAAACCGCGCGGCGCAGCTAGAATATTATAAAGGCGAAAGTTTGTGAATATGTAAGTGTGATTGTTTGTTTGTTACGACTTCACGTTCAAACGGCTGGATCAATTATGATGAAATTTTGTATGGAGGTAGCTGACACACTGGATTATTACATAGGATTTTTATACCAAAAAATGTAGCGGATAACACCGCGGAGCGCATCTAGTAAAAAATGAAATCTATAAATCTCATTCGAAATATCACGATCATTTAAAAATATCAGCTTAATTAGTTTAGCTGTTCTCAATTTATGCGCTTATCAACAAACATCATTTGATTTTTATTTATACAGGGTTCTAACCTTGGGGTGTTAAGCCTTCGAAAACCAAAGGGGACAAAGTTAAGTTATATATAGACTTTAGTCTGTATATACATTATTATAAAACGAAGTCGTCCGCCGCATCTGTCTGTCTGTCCGCGATAAACTTAAAAACTACTAAATGGATTATCATGCGAGTTTCGCCAATAGATAGAGTGATTCATGAGGAAGGTTTAGGTACATCATTTGTCAAGGTTATAAGTAAATTGATAATTGATGATAATTGTTGGGAGTGTCGGAAAAAGTCAAGTCATCTATATATATCCCACTAGCACAGCTACAAGCAATTTTCTAAACCGCTGCTTTGGGACTTATTACAATTGACCAGTTTGATCCTTAACAGAACTCTGGTTAAGATTTAAATTAAGATCAACAACGATACCAATTTCTTTCAGCTTTCTTATGCCGACACCCACCCAATGTTCACGAAGGAGGCCTTCCCGAACTTCTTCCGCATCGTGCCGTCAGAGAATGCCTTCAACGTACCTCGGATCCGTCTCTTGCAGCACTTCAACTGGACCAGGGTTGGCACTATTTACCAGAATGAGCCGAGATATGCGCTGGTGAGAAATTATAACACAATACTTGCGTACTTATATAGGTATATTTATTTATTCGTAATTTTTTCTTAAGTATGTCATTTTTAAATAGTTTAAGTGATTTATTTAATTCATGATGTTTTTTATATCAGCAGGTAGCAATAGTTAGCACGGTCGGTTCAAACGCCGAAAGGCGTGGGTTCGAACCCCTACAATGAGCTTTAGCTGCTGGTGTAGGAAAGTATCGTGAGTGGTGGTGGGTTATTTTCTAGTACTACTCAGCTGACTAGCTACCACCCTCAAGTTGAAAATCTGTCACCAAACACCTAACGGTGTGTTCCGGCTGTCTCACTTTAGAGCCGGTTCTATTCCAAGCTAGGTGTCCTTTCCATCTTTGATCACACCATCACCATCACTTGAGCTGTGGTCAAACACCTTACACGAACCATAAAAAAGGTGATTTATTTATTTATTAGATGATTGGTATTTAGGACCGATAACCGCTGGGGTAGACGTGTTCTAGAGTGGAGACCGCGAATTGGCAAACGTAGTGTAGGACGCCCTGAGACTCGATGGAGTGACGATATACGTGGGATAGGTGGCGGTGGATGGAAGCGAAAAACCGAGGATCGGGCTGAGTGGCGTGTTTTAGGAGAGGCCCATGTCCAGCAGTGGACTACAAAAGGCTGATGATGATGAAGCAGACATTGTTGCGATACCTAGAAGAGCTTGTTTGTACTTGTTCATTCGTTGAACAAGTACAAACTTCACAAGAACAAAGTTCACTTGTTGATTTCAAATCGCCATTAAATATAGCTCATTGACTGTGGCTAAGAATAAAAAATGGACCTTGTGATACTACTTCTTGTTGTAACAAGAATTGTTTCCTCAGGCCCATAATCGCCTCCTGGCTGATCTGGACTCCAACGGATTCCTGATTGAGGAAACACAGAGCTTTGCCACTGAGGTAAAGACTGCACTGGCCAAGCTCAAAGAGAAAGATGTCAGGATCATCTTGGGAAACTTCAATGAGACTTGGGCACTGGACATATTTTGCGAGGCTTACAAGTAAGGAAGCTCTAGTACAAGTATCATATTGTTTTAAGATGATAGATAGGTCAAGTTTCTGCCCTTCTAGTACACGCACCGTGTGCAAGTCTTTTTTGGTTGTAAAAAGGTTCTTTTCACGAGTTTCGTTCGGTTCTTTTTGTGTCTGTATATTTTGTCTTCATATTTTTGTCTGCACTTTCGTGGTGATGTCGTTTGATTCCAGACTGGAGATGTACGGGCGTGCGTACACGTGGCTACTGCTGGGCACGTACAGCACCAAGTGGTGGGGGAGGCGCGCGCCGTGCTCGCGAAGGAATCTCACCACCGCGCTCGACACCGCCATCCTCACCGACCTGCTGCCGCTCTCCACCACTGGCGAGCTCACCGTCTCTGGCATCGTCAGTATTCACTTAACACTTAACTTCAACTTATTGTTACGCGACAACGTCAAACAAGAAAGTTATGATTTTAGCCTCTTCGTATCTGCCCCGCAATTTTTAAAAAGGTTTTTTTTTACAAATGATTTTTTAATGTAAAAGTAATGAGACAAAAATGACACTTTCCTCATGGTAAGAGATAACGCCTGTCCATGACCTTTGCAGCGATAGACAGAATTTTGAGTAGCAAAACAAAGTCCAGGATTTCGCTGCTTTGACGCTCATTACTTGAGACTTTCGATGGTTAGTCTCAACAGACCTGTAATTTTCCTAGCTACCGGAACACAGTAATGTTTACACACAACTGCTTGGCGACAGGATATCTGATACTGCGGTGGTACCTACCTAAACGACCTCCTGCTAAGGAGGCCTACCAACAAGTAAGTATGTCCTTAGTTTACGTTTTGTCCCTTTACTCTAGAACTCAGGTGTTTTTCGATTTATTCAGTACAGCGGGTATTTAACTTCTGCCTTTAATAACCCCTTCTGGGCATACGAAGAAGTTTTGGCGAAAATCTCGCTCGATTTTGTTCTCTGCAGCCATTAAAATACTGTTCTGTTTTTCAGACCGCGAAAGATTATCAGGTTGAATATGACAGGCGACGAGGTCTCGAATACTCCAGGTTCCACGGTTATACTTACGATGGTAAGTGAATTTTTTAGGCTACAAGTTCAAAAACCGCTCTAAGCTATGCAAAAGTTAATCGAGTATTTTGATTTTGGGCGTATCACAGCAATAATTGATCTGTTTTCTCAAAGATTTAACCACATCAATATCGTTTTTAGGAATTTGGGCAATGGCCTTAGCCATACAAACGGTTGCCCAGCGAGTGAAGTTAAAGAACAAGGAGAAAACGGTGCAGGATTTCCGTTACCGGGACAAAGAATGGGAGACCTTATTCCTTGAAGCACTCAGCAATGTTACTTTTGAAGGAGTTACTGTAAGTGATGGATTGCTTTTCATATCAGCTTGTCATCATAGATCTCCAATGATTTTGTATAGATAGAACAATTATTTTCTAATTAAAAATAATTGGGGAATACTTAAAACAAAAAAATGGGCAGTTATGAGGACTGCCGACAGAAGTGAAAACTTAAAACACAGCACATTAGATATCGGTGAAGTGAACCCATAAGTTTTGCTCCTACCAAAAATCGCTCAACGCGTGACTTCAATTAAATTGATTTGATTGATCTGTAAAGAATTCTAAGTCAATTGTATTGCTCAATTTGTAGCGATGATAGATCAGTGGTTAGTGCGGTTGGTTCACATGCCGGAGTGCGTGGGTTCAAACCCCAACAATAAGCTTGAGCTTGCCGGTGATGGAAAACATCGTGAGAAACACCCTAAAGTTGAAAATCTGCTGCCAAGTATCTAACGTTGTGTTTCGGCAGCCTCACTAGGGATCCAGTTCCATTCCAGGCTAGGTGTGCTTTACCATCTACGACCACATCATCACTTAACATCATGTCCTCACTAGGGATCCAGTTCCATTCCAGGCTAGGTGTGCTTTACCATCTACGACCACATCATCACTTAACATCACGTTTCATTAAAGTTTAGGATTCCATAAGTCGCCTTGACGTGTTTTAGGGTCCAGTCCGTTTCTACGACAACGAGCGCAAGCCTTCCATCCTGCTGAAGCAGTTCCAAGGAGAAGATGAAGGTGAGGTGAAGGTGGGAGAATATTGTGCTGAACGGGATCACCTCGACCTCACCAGCTGGGAGCCGTTTAAATGGATTGGGAAGTTAGTGTAACTTACTGTGTTTTATTGCTTTTAGGAGAATAATCCTACAGACGTTTAAAAAATCTTTGAATACTAGAAATCTAGGATGCGACAACTACAAAAAATACCGAAAATTGAAATTTTTGATCGCTATTAAGAAAATGTAATCTAGTTTTTATGCGATACATATCAAACAGTAAATCAAAAAGAAACGTACAATGCAGCTGGGCTGCCGCCAGTTTTATCAAGCATTCATTGCTATTTTATCAAATGGTGTATCAAGCATATTGCTTGTTCCAGAAACCCTCCAAAAGACCGCACATTACGTCTAATCGAGCACACACAAGTAAATATCACGTTATACTCCGTGCTAGTGTCGTGCTCTGTGCTCGGCATCCTGTTGGCGACTGGGTTCCTCGCTATGAACATACATTACAGGAATCAAAGGTGAGACATGTTGTTAGACAATGTTTTATTTTTGCTTTGTGTACCTATTAATTACAGGCCCTCGTATTTTCCAGGACTCGACTTAAAATGGTTGCAAAGAGCTAGGCTTTTTCCTTTTTTTTTACTAAAATCTACGTTTGGTCACAACTTGATGGCAAGCGATGGTGTAATATATTTTGTAGTAACTAAGGCTTTTTCATATTCTTCTTTCAGATACATAAAAATGTCATCACCTCACCTGAACAATCTGATCATCGTGGGTTGTATGCTGACCTATTTGAGCGTCATCTTCCTTGGCCTCGACTCGAGCCTCAGCAGTATTGGTACGAACTTTCTAGTTTCCATCTGGTCGAAACGGACCAGCCCCCCTGGCCTGGCTGGCCATGACTTCCTGGCTTAAAGTAACCAGGATTCTCCTGGACTGGGCAGAAATAAGCTGGTTCTGCGCTGTTCTTTTATGCCATTACTCATGTTATCTTTGTGTTCTTTCTTACTTTCGGATTGAAGGTAAACGCATACGGTCATTCTTTTTTGCTGAATTGGCAAGGGCTCGTACATGAATGCCGTTGTCAAAATCTTAAAATTATATTTATTCTGTTATCCGCATACATCAATCTTTTATTCATAATAATGCTTTGCTGTTTTTCGCTAATGATTTTATTTAATATTTTTTAACTACTTATATCTATGACCACATTTAAGCTCTTGCCATTTCTAAATCAGTATTGCGAAATAAAGAAACTTAAACTATAAAAGCTAAAAGACGAAAGCACTGGTCAATTCGCATGATGCTGGCACAGTCACCGCTGTTCAGTCATTGATCTCATCATAACATTCATCCTTAGGTCTTTCTCAGGACTCGCCGCGTGGAGGTAACAGCTTGATTCCACCCCTAAAGCTTGGCTTCAACCCCTGGGCAATGTGGATCCCGTCAACCAAATTTTGGGAACTCTAATTCTGAGAAAGACCTGAGTTTCTAGGTCGCGGCAGTCAGCATGTTTCCAAGTTTTGGTTTATTTGTTCGTTTGTGCATCATTCGCGGCTTTTGTCCGTCATTGGTGGCGAAGGTGTCGTGGTATCTGTTGCTTCGTCACTATCCTGTATTATTTCAATCTCAGTACCCAAGCTAGTAAGGGGTCGTCCGTTGATAACATTTTGATGAATTCGTGTTCCCAATCGGTGATAAGATGCTTGTAAGTTGTGATTCTTTATTTTTTTTAAACTTGTATCCAACTCAACTCATGCTAATGGATGATCCCTGCTGAAAAAACCTTTCGAAAATATGTGATATTTATATGAATGAAATAATATTTGAATCAAAATAATATTGTAAAGAGGTACTAAGCTTTAAATAATGTTTCTAAAATGCATATACATTGGATTCTAAGTATTTAAAATGACATGCTTCATACTGGACTCTGGCTTCTCGAGTAAGTTCTCACTAAGCTTACTCAGTAAACGTCCTTCCTCTGTAACAGTAATGCATTGTTCAATTTATTTTGCTTCCCTTGTTTACAGCATGCTTTTTTTTAACATAAATGAAAATATAAACGTTTTGATAAATTTACGTACAAATATCTACCTGTGCTATGAATTCTAGAAGCTTTTGTATGCAGAAGATAGTTTTATGAATCCAAGAATGAGTGCATTAATACAATTAACTTCCAGTTTGTTAATACTTGCGTCCTTTACTCTCATGTTAAGTTATACGATGAGGCACGATGGATATTTTAGGAATCTTGTATTCTCTGATAAGGATGCTAATAATAACTTTATCTAAGCATGAGGAACGTCTGCAAGTCACAGTTTTCTCCGATCGTTTGTACATATCTCTAAATAGCTGGTCCACGCTCATGTATGATACACTGTGATGCCATGGTGGTATTTTCCCTGTTCTCATATTCTTCTTTAAATGGTTTGCAGCTGCGTTTCCCTACATCTGCACCGCTAGGGCGTGGCTTCTAATGGCTGGATTCAGCTTGGCTTTTGGGGCGATGTTCTCGAAGACTTGGCGAGTCCACTCCATTTTTACTGACGTCAAACTGAATAAGAAGGTAAATTAACAGTATTTATTTGTGACTAAGCCGTTGAATGATATTTATTACCATTACCTTAAATCTCAGAAACCTCGAATAAAAAACTTTGGACCTTAAAACTTTGTGGTTTTAAGAGAGTTTGTAAGGAAACATTTGATTTTGTTACTTCTGCTTCTCTACATAGGTGATCAAGGACTACCAGCTTTTTATCGTGGTAGGGGTTCTTCTAACCATCGACCTGGCCATCATGACCACATGGCAAATCGCTGACCCTTTCTACCGCGCTACGAAGCAAATGGATCCTTATGTAAGTTGGTGATTTTTGAGCAAACTCCTTTTACCTCTTTTGAAAACCTTCACTTGCAACGCTACGTACATAAACTGAGAAAACTGGATTGATGATCGTAGAAGTAAACTAGTACTTATGTTTACATGATTATCATCTCATCTAAACGAGTGACTCTGTCTTATTGTTACTCTTTTAGAATAGAATAGAACCGAACGGATCTGGGATTGATGAAACTTGGTAAGGTGGCAGTCTGCCGCCTCGCCGCTGTTTTGGGAAAATCGGAAGCGTAGTACTGAGGGTTCTGGTGTTTTCTACTTATATTCTATATCATTTTAATGAATACAATCCCACATACCTGAACTACGCAGCCTAATCTAATCCAAACGATCTTTTGAAGATTTACCCCTCAACAAAAATAAAGAAATAGTTGTGTCAACAGAAATTGACCGCTCTGTTGGCTCATTTGGTGAAGGTCTGCTTCATGGGCATGGGTTCGATTCCCACTCAAGACTAACATTTGTGTAAGGAACAGACGTTTGTTCTGTGTCTTGGTGTTCTGTATGTAATCACGTATTTACAAAAAAAGTAGTATTCAAGTGTTCTATTAGTTATATATCGGTTCCCATAGTATAAGCTTTACTTAATTTGGGGCTAGATGGCGCTTTATGAAATATTAAACGATATATTTATTTATTTGTTATTTAAATGTTTTTGCAGCCACACCCATCGAGCGAAGATATTGTCATCGTGCAAGAGAACGAATACTGCCAGTCAGAGAGGATGACCATTTTTATTGGCGTTATTTACGCTTACAAAGGCTTGTTGTTGGTATGAGTTTCACATAACTTTATAGTAGCCTTATTTAAAGTGTCCATGTCGTAATTCTGTCGAAAAACTTTTATAAGTGGGCTGATGGAATTTGCTCGTTGAGCGAATCTTCCTGCACTTACCTACTATCTGCGTGTCGTCAAGTCGCGAATAAATGGTTTCTTCTAGGTAAGCGTGCTCCATCGTAGATCGCATCCTTGCTTAACATCAGGCGAGATAGTGGTCAAACGTAAGCAATAGTAAGCATGTCTGACAACCGAATCTCTGAGGGTTCTGGACAAACTTGTAGTATCTACTTCTATCACGAGAATAGAAATTAGAAGATTTTTGTTGTGAACGCGGCTTTGCCAAAAACTGCTCTAACGAAAAGAGAAGATAACGAAGAGAGAAGATGACGAAATGATGAGACAGATTGATGGATAAATTTCGTTTCAATTATAAAAATATTTGGTTTCCATTCATCAATCACACGAAGGTACCAAACACAGCAAACAAAAAAAAACATGTTTTGCTTATTTCAAAATTCTCGGTTACTGAAAATTTGCCTTTTTGATTTATTTGGTCTTAACAGACGAAAGGATAACGAAGTGGTCCTATAAGGTTTACTTTCTGTGGTAAAAAGGACATTTCACATCTTTATGATTGATGTGTGGCAGGTGTTTGGTGCATTCTTGGCGTGGGAGACACGACACGTGTCCATTCCGGCGCTGAATGACTCCCAACACATCGGCCTCTCCGTCTACAATGTGCTCATTATGTGCATCATGGGCGCCGCCATCACTCTGGTAAAACAAATTCTTCATTCGTTGGTAGCTCTGCTTGCGTGGGTTCACTTCATGTTACGAACATAGATGTTTGTTCTGTATCTGGGTGTTCTGAATGTATGTATAATAGTTATGTATTAACAAAAATTAAAATATTTTATCAGTTACCTGGTTCCCATATGCAAGCTTTGCTTAGTTTGGGGTCAGGGGTTCTGTGAAATGTCTTCCACCTTTTTAATCTTTCAAATAGCAACATACTCCCGATTTCTTTACAATTGAAGCGCTAGAATGGTAGATGCTGCGATAAAGAGGTTTTTTACAAGCGACAGGGCATGCGTTTCGCCACGATTTCCCCCGATTGACAGTGACGATGTGGCCGAAGATGATGCACACTTGCCACGTTATTTTTTTCGACAACTTTGGGATGTATTAACTAGGCAATACAAACTCAGACAACGAGTTAAGGCAGGCAATTTTTACTAGGAAGGTGGTTTGAGAACTTTTTTTTTTGCCTGACAGGCTAGGTGTTTAACCACAGCTCACCTGATGTTAAGTGACAGGGTGGTCGAAGACGGTAAAGCACACCTAGCCTGGAATGGAACTGGTTCTCAAGTGAGGCTGCCGGAACACACCGTTAGATGCTTGGCGGCAGATTTTCAACTTGAGGGTGGTAGCTAGCCGGCCGAGTACTAGAAAGTACCCTACCACCACGCTATGGTTTCCTCACGATGTTTTCCTTCACCGGCAGCTCAAGCTCATTGTTGGGGTTTGAACCCATGCCCTTCGGCATGCGAACCTACCGCGCTAACCACTGAGCCATCATCGCTACAAACGTACGTAGTGATATTTAAGCAGGATGCCTTTTCGTCGATCGCCAATATACCTGAGTATCTTTACCGCTAATTGTTTCTTGGTTACAGGTATTGCAGGACCACAAAGACGCTCTGTTTGTGCTTATTGCACTGTTCATCATATTTTGCACCACTGGAACACTCTGCTTAGTGTTTGTACCAAAGGTAAGTTTTAGTCGAGACTTCTTCATTCATATTGATCATGTTAAGGGTTAATGTTTCTTCAAGATATGGTCTCAAAAATTCCTAGTATATTTAACAATTTTACTGGGACCAAAAAGGTAGTATCCTGGTGTGTCTTTTATGCCAGTTAAGGTCCAAAGTGAGACCCAAAAGCCTCGTAGCCCAAAACAACTATCTGAAAATATCTTATAGTATTTTAATTGTGTTTATTTTAACCACGCACTCTCAAAAGAAAGAGTTTGTCTGCGATGTTTACGATAGGTCATCTTTACCATGTCTAACAAATTTGTTTGTCTAGCTTGTAGAGCTTCGCCGGAACGGTCAGCCTGGTGGTAACGCATCTCGTATCCGAGCCACTCTTCGTCCCGCTTCCACACACGAGTGTCGCTCTCCCGGACCAGAGCTTGAGAGAAGGATGAAAGAACTGAGGCAGTTCAATAATCGCTACAGAAGAACGCTGCAGGCGAAGGAAAATGAGCTTCAGGTGAATTCATAAAACATAAAAAAAATGGGATTGTTATTTTGTTTGGTTATCTGATATTAAAAGCAAGTTAACCTCTATTCTAGATGCTCCTAAGCAAACTCGGTGACGACGCAGGTTCAGATTCTTCGATCAGAGACTCCAAGTCTCCCGGTATAAAGAGAACCAAACTTCCCCTGCCGAAGGAAAATATCAGCCATCCTGGTAAATGTAATTTTCTTCAACTATCTACATTTTATCTTTTTTGTCGTGTAGAAAAAAAATACTATAGTAACTTATTAAAAAAATAGTTGCCTTTTTTTTTCAGCTATATACCACCATACCTTTTCAGTGTCTAATTTTCAAGTACCTTACATTGCAATATGAAATGCTATAGATAAAGTGATTAAAAAGTGAAAAGCCTACTTGTCTTCCTTTCAGATACCAGTGAAATCACGTCAGTCTGCAGTCTTAGCGCTTCCGCCGGAGGTGAAGCAGAATACATCAATCTACAAACTCAGCAACCTCCTGAAAAGTTAGAACCTTTTTTTAACGTTTAACAGGTTTGAGCACAGCTCATCTGATGTTAAATGACGGTGTGGTCGAAGATGGTAAAGCACACCTAGCCTGGAATAGTACTGGCTCGCAAGTGAGGCTGCCGGAACACACCGTTGGATGCTTGGCGGCAGACTTTCAACTTGAAGGTGGTAGCTAGCCAGCCGAGTACTAGAAAGTACCCTACCACTATGCTATGGTATCGTCACGATGTTTTCCTTCACCGGCAGCTCAAGCTCATTGTTGGGGTTTGAACCCACGCCAATATCCAATCGAATCGTATATCGTAGGATATTACACACAGCGCCATCTAACCCTAAACTAACCAAAGCTTGTAAAAGCTATGGAAGTCAGGTAGCTAATAGATTACTTAAATACTTTTTTAAATAAATATATATACATGGGCCGTCGTGGTGCCGGCGTAAGAATTGTACCCCACCTTCTCTACCCGTGTTTGCCGTAAGGGTCGGCTAAGGGATGTAATACAGAAGAAAGGCAGCAGCGTCTTCATTGAACAATCATACCTAACTGCGCTCGCCAACCCGCCTGCCAAGCGTGGCGAGTATTGGCAAAACCCCTCCCCAGGAGGAGGCCTGTATCCAGCAGTGGACGTCCTATGGCTGATGATGATATATACATATACAGAACACCCAGACACAGAACAAACATTTTTGATTATACCACAAAATGCTTGTCTTGAGTCGGAATCGAACCCACGCCCTACGGCTCTTTAAGCGGATATGCTACCAATGAGCCAACAGGGCTGTCAAATTAGTTTCCTATGCTGTATAGCCATTTTATGGAAGAAGAAGGGTTCCATCTCCATGTTTCAGGCCAAAGCCTTCTGCGCCACCGGAACCAGTGCTCAAAGATCCTACCCCCAAAGAGCCGAAGAAAGAACAGCAAACGAAGAACGTGTCATTCAAGAACCACCTGGACTACACCAGCCCACCGTCATCCAAGGCTGTCCCGGAGAAGGATCAACTCGCGAAGCTTCCTTATGGTTGGACTGCCGAGGTAAGTGGTTTACAGTTATTATGTATTTTTTAAACGCTTAATTTTAATTATTAGCTATCGGAAACGAAAGCATAATCTGAAACTGTGCTCACAGAGTCAATTAATTTAGGGTTAAACGTTTTTTGTCCACAAATCGTTTATCCTTTTCTAATGTGATAGTCTTGATTTCTCCATTGTCTTTGTGCAAAGAAGTAACTAACCTACTACCAAGTAAAGATAGTATTGGAAAGAAAAGTATGGAATAACAATTTCACAACCATTACACGTCTTTTAACGAAGGGTCATGTTCTAAATTTCGTTTTAGGAACCTTCAGAGCCTCCGAAGCCAATCACAAGAATTCCTGAGCCAGCTCGGGCGGAAGCGAAGACCATCCCCGCTCTGAAGCCAACCGACACAGCCAAATCTATGCCCGCAAAGGTTCAGGAACCCATGTATACAAAGGCTGCCACTCCTAAGGTCAATAAGGTATACCTCAACCCCATTTTTCTCAGGTCAATGAGATATGATAAAAAATTCAATGACAAATATGAGCCCATTTAACTATACTTACTAGACCTTTGTGGTTGAATATGGCCTAAACAGCCTATAAGAATAGGCCTAGGGGTAGCGTTAACGGGATATTGTATAAGCTCATTTATGTATGTATGTAGGTAGTAGGTAATTGATTTCTATCAAATGTTAAAGCAATCTGGACTCTTTAGATCTTTATGAGTACTTATATGAAGATATTTTGAAAATTGATCTATTTTTTAGACTCCTGAACTCCAAAAGAAAGTCATGAAAGGTCAAGATTCGCTTTCCAATAAGACGACTCCATCTCGCGAGCACAAACCTCGCCATCGACGAATGTCCAGTGTGGGTCAAGCTGCTCTCATGACAGAATTAATGCATGTCAGTGTGGATCAGGAGGACTTGGATCCAATGCCTTCACCAGGCATGGAGAGAAAGGTCATAGGTGAGACACAATGTCTTCGTAGGAAGTGTACATGTTTGTATTTCAGACAGACAATTGAGGTTTGACAATGCGCACAGTAAGAATTTAATTTACATTTTGCATCTAGCGTCGCACCAGTAAAAACATTTTGTAGCGATGATAGCTTTAGTGGTTAGCGCGGTCAGTTCTCCCGCCGAAGAGCGTGGATTCAAACCCCAACAATGAGCAAGTGAAGGAAAACATCGTGACGATACCATAGCACGGTGGTAGGGTATTTTCTAGTACTCGATTGGCTAGCTATAACCCTCAAGTAGAAAATGTAGCGCCAAGCACCTAACGGTGTCTTCAGGTAGCCTCACTGGAGAACCAGTTCCATTCTAGGCTAAGTGTGTTTTACTATCTTTGTCACTTAACATCAGGTGAGCTGTAGTCAAACAACTAGCTTGTCAACCATAAAAATCCTTAGGATACTGAGTTGACTTACATACCTTGCCTAATGGGAGACCTTTTACAAAGTTGTAACTTTATATTGTATTTTGCCAGAACATATTAGGTTAGGCTTAAACCGATTTTAGGCAATTGAAAAAGCCATTACACGAACCCCAGCGTTTCATCAATTCAAGAAGAAAATATGACGATCGGGTCTTTGGACACAACACAATCTGATATTTAATCAAAAACAATACTTATTCCTCTTTCAGGTCAAGAACGAGATCCAATACCAGTACCAATGCCAGTGAAGCAGAAACAAGAGCTAGAAGACATATTGGACATAGATGCTGACAATTACTCTTCTGCCGAAAGACGGAAATCATGTAAGTTTTTTTTTTGCTCTGAACAATGGAAATTCAGAAGATTTGAAATATGTACCTATGTGATTTATACCGTTACACGCGAGTATAGTAGAATTAACTCTATAATTTACAGGTCAACGAAGAGACTCGGAAAAGAGAAAGAAGGAAAATTTCATAGTGGTGCAAAGTGACCTCTGGGATACAAATACCTTCCAGTATACCTGTCAGAAGTCACCTCCAGCTAGTAAGAATCCATGCTTTCCTTATGCTTTACTGCTCTAGAGCGTTTGCCCTCCAATACGAAGATGTGACGGACATGATGTGCTTAAGAAGGTCCGATACTGCTTTTTGTTTGAATCGGTTTTGGTAAATTTTTAGGTACCCAACACCTTCATTCACCGATGCAGAGAAGTGTATCAGAGAAAAGTAGACAACAACCTTCACCACATCATCATAGGTAAAATATAGACTGGTGATATAAGTAAAACTTAGGAATATAATTTCATTCACCATCTTTTTTTTTTATTTAACTAAAAGTTCACTATGTTTTATGTGCTACCACATTTTGCCTGATATTAAGTAATACTAACTTTAAGCAATACTTTTTAAATTTTGTCACATCACTATTTTTATTGCATTTTTCAGAGAATCTGATAGCAGAAGCATGGAAAGAAGAGCATCAAACGCTTCCATCAATCATGGTTAGTAAATACGAGTAATCGAGTTAGAACACTTTTGGACTAGGTGGTTTGGACTCCTTAACAAGAGATTACCTCCGCAGTATCAAATATTCTACCGCCAAAATGTGTAAACATTTC
Organism: Biston stratarius; assembly: GCA_950106695.1. Taxonomy (NCBI): domain Eukaryota; kingdom Metazoa; phylum Arthropoda; class Insecta; order Lepidoptera; family Geometridae; genus Biston; species Biston stratarius. The sequence continues at coordinate 9,502,589 of OX467108.1, forward strand.
TGTATTCCGGTTTGAAGGGTAGCTCGTGAAATAACAGGGCTGTTGAGACTAACCGTCGAATATCTGAAAGTAGCGACAAACCAGCAACACCGTGGACTATGTTTTATTACTCAAAGTTCTGTGTATCGCTGCATGCATTGCTGCATGATACATGCATCTTTTACCATCAGAAGAGAGTCTCGTCCGTCTCATTACATTTACATTTTTAAAAATGGCCAAAGCTTCCTGCTGAAACGAAAGGTTTTCTTTTTAATATATTGTTTGCAGCTGGAACCGCCAGGGGAGGCACGCCTGAGGGATATCGGGAGGCAGAGACGTTACGGATGACTGATAGAATAGCAAAGGTATGAAAGACCACAACAGACCGAAATTTGTAATGAAATAAATATCTTATCTTTCGATAAATTTCACGAGATTCCTTAGTAGCTCTAATTAATAAATAAAAAAATTACCACAATTTACACAATTTCCAGTAATGCCGCCATCAAACCTGCTGTTGCATTTATTTTTACTATATTGTCTCCGAATTAATAATAATCTGCCTTCATCGAAAATTAAAAAGAAAATTTTTCCTTTTAGCGTCGTGGGTCAGAATTCCCGCAACCAGTGAGCACACCTCCACAACAAACTCATGCGAAAAGAAGACAGTCTTCAGCAGCGGTAAGTTACATCTGATAAAAAATAATCGTTCGCTTACGAAAATACGGAATGAAGAAAAATATAAAAATTATATGAACCCGAACGAAGTCGTAAGCATTAGTTGTAATTGGTATATTTCCAGGTAAGATCTTACCAAGAAGAAAAAGCTGTAAAGGTAGACTCTCAGCGTCGACACGACGACATTCCTCGAAAAACTCTCCCAGAAACGCCTCAAGAGGTAGAGACATACAAACCTGACCCTGACACCATCCGAGTGTCCAAAAACCAGGAGTCTCCAGCCAAGAGACTGCGCCAGGAAGCCGAACCGCTGAAGCGTGCGAAGGGTGTTGGTGATTCTCCTCGACTCACGCAAGCTTCACATTTGCCTCGCCCTGATCATCATAAAAGCAGTCCTAACGTAGCGTCGAGGCATAAAACAGGTACATTTTGACGAATTATCACCAAGCGGTACCAAGTACTTATTTGTAATTATGTAATCTCGTAATCGATTATTGCAACAAGGCTGAAGCGTCGAGATAAATAAACAAAACTATTTCATATTATTTTGTGCACGATTACGTTCAGATGACCATTCAATCTAAGTATTAAAAAAATGTCTATCGTAGTTCATTGCTATACATCATGCACATCACTTCATCCGGTCTTTGGTTTTTCTCTTTCACCCAATGGTAACCGTTGTGGCGAATATCTTCACATTACCAAGTCTCAGGACGCCCTACTCTAGAAAATTTTAATCCAGCAGTTATTTATTTATTTATTTATTTAATCCAAATAGGATTATATAGTTATAGGATCTGTTACTTCAACTTCCTCTTAACAGTGAACTATGTCGAAGTTCAAGTTGATGACGTTCTTCGATGTAAATAGTTCTTTATACTTTTAGCTGAGCGGCTTCGAACTTGTGAGAATCCTTTTAAATATTAGTAGTCTTCGCTTTTCACATGCTGTATAAACTTAACATAAAAAAATCTTATTCATATTTCTAGGGTCACCAGGTAAACGTGAAGAGCGCAAGTCAGCCACATACAGCCGCGAGTCAAAGCGTCAGGAATCCCATGACCAGCGCAAGATGTATACGGCTAGCTCGGAATCGGAACTCTTCGAGTGCGCCATCCTGCCCATCTTCCACAAGCTGCTCACGGAGCGTCACAAGAGCCAGCCGCACGGCCTCAACCTTTCTTATGGAGTCAGCTGCCCTAATATATCCATTAAGTGCGATATTGTTGAGTACTTGTAAGATACTATACATCGAAATTGTAAAGCGTCGCCCCCTATCTAATACGAGTGCACATAAACCTAATACAACAGTCTACATGTTGGTCAAGTGTCAGGTCTTATTAGCCAAGCGCAGTGATCTGGGAACTGTTTATTGAATCAGAAAAGTGTATTAACAGAAAGAGAGTTGCTATTTACTTAAAATGTGATCTTTAACAAATATACAATGTGTGTAGTACCTATTGTGTAAATTTGTCGTAAATATTCTGTCGCCACTAAATGCGGCATGCGGCTACGTCTTCAGGGCCTTTTTAATCTTTTAGCAGTTCCTCAAATACTGTTCAGCTTATGGTTCCGTTAGTACCTACGAACATTTATAGGTAACTTATAAGTATATTCTGATAATTGTGTTATTGGAGCGCACAAAATACTATAAATTATATAATCCTTTTGTTAATTTACGATGACCATTCGGCCATTTTATAATAGACGAGGTCACGGACTGACATAGAAACTTCTTAAGAGATATAGTGAGTGCATGTGTAAACGCTCACCACATGTGTAGGACTTATTCAACATGATAAGTTAAACAAGTATGCATATCTAAGTACTTAAGTATTTGCTCATTTTTATCAATAACAAGTTGAAATTATCACAATAGAAGTTTCTATATACCAAAGCTGCCGGCCCGGCGGTTTATCTTGCCAGGCTACCAACTGGATATTGATTTATGTGTCGTAACTCGTAACACTAGCCATATAGTACCAGCGACAATCCGCCGGACCAGCATCGGCGGCGTTGAATTTAAAATAAAGAGGCCTTTATGTTATTCATAGTCGATTACAATATCTGTGACGAAGCGTACATCTACCTGCATACAAAACAATAGTTGTTTCTTCCGCGCACCTGTCTATGTGGAATGGATAACCACCGAATTTGTATCTACTTCGCTTCAAACAAAAGGGTCCTAAAGGTCTTAAAAGTAAGCAAAGCACTGGCAACTGACGTGTATTGTAGGTGTCTATCGGCGGCGGTGACCACTTCCACCATCAGGAGCCCGTAGCCACTTTCTCAAATAAAATAAAAATTAGTTGACCGAATTTTAATAATTTTTTAGAAAGAAATTAATTTTCTTCTGCGCACAGATATATTTACTATTATGCAGTCTATTTGCGTTCTTGTTCTAAGACTGTAAGTATGTTACGATGTAATTATATTACCTTGCATTTAACTAATATTTTGTATATTATGCACTTGTTTATTTAATGTCAACACCAAACATCGAGGAGATCAATTATGTAATTAATAATTACACAATAAAATATAAATCTATATGCGTTTAATATTTTCTCTTGATTACTTAACACAACTAAGTACTTAGGTAGGTACTCAAATATTATCCATGCTACATAAGTAGGTGTCCTACAGCTGCTACACATATCCTTACTGGTGCGCCAAAAAACTAAAACCACCTTTAGATGTCCGTATGTTAGAAAATAATAAATATACATACGACGAACTTAGTTGCTTAAGACAGTTAGTAAAAACAGCTAATCCAAACTTACAAGTAATTTATCTTTTGTTTTGTGGCAGGTGAAAGAGGTAAGCGATTGCAATCTATTTTTTCTTTTTACCTGATGGTAATGACTTTTTGTTTCACGCTTCGACCAAACTATAATATAATTTAAACTTAAAAAAATTAAATACATACTTCACTGTGGCAAAATACGCTAAGCGCGTGTCAAAAGTAAAATAAAAAACTTAAACATTGGCTTCGAATGTCAATATTACGTTTTTTTTTCTCTTTCTTCTTGGCATCGCACTCTGTGCATTCTGCCAGTTTCAATGTTGCTATATTTTGTGAGTAGTCTTCATTTTTCAGCTTCTTTATCATCTATAGTTACAGTCAAAGTATAGTCTTGATCAAGTCCAGTCGGTCCCAGTCAAATCAAGTCATGCATTAGTAAAATAGTGGCGACTTTATTATAAGCTTCTGGATGGAGTTTTGGAAGCAACACGAAAAGTCATGTTTAACCACATTATATCATTCTCCCACACTCGTGCTTGTAATTCGGCACTTTATAAATAAAACACCACTATTTTTATGCATAAAAACTCGAAAAAACACTAGTTTTAGAAAAAATACAATGGGGCGACACGACGCTCACCGCGTTCCCGCCAAAACTCTCCAATATGACGTTTCGATCATTTAATGATTCCTCTGAGATTTAATCATTCACTAGTGTTGTAAAACTATGGTTAACAGTTTACATTTATTTTTGTATTATATGATTTGTTTTGAAAAATGTTAGTCTCTAAAAATATGGGAAATACACAGTATTTTTATGATAATATATCTAATTCAAGAGTTGTAGGGGCCACATAGTGCTTTGTGAAATGTACTACGATCTGTATGATGTGTATTCATCATATTTTTTTCGAAAAGTGTAATATTTACATGTTTGCGTAGATATTACCCTTTTCGAAAAAAATAATGACTATCTAGTAGCCCGCCGCAGGTACAGGAACAAAACTCAATGAATAATTAAGATGAAGTTATTACTCTTGAAATTCTACAATTCCATGTGAATTATTTGTGAGCTTAGACTCATTAAATTAATAGTAGCGATACCGATATACTACTATCGGTAATTATTATAATACAGTATCTTGGAATTTTGGTGTTTAGATAGAAACGAACTTCAAAAAGACGATGAGTCTTTCAAAATAATTCTCTCTCTCTCTTTAGGAATTAGATAGTGATCAAAATCATTTTTGAAATAAGCTTTTACCCGAACAGATTTTCACATCACTAATTTTTATCGTTCATTCATAGGTTCGTTCCTTTCTTGAAGTCTCACGTTTGCATTCTGTAGTTTATTCATTCGTTTTGTTCGATCACTTAGTATTTTTCTCTGCGTTGTATAGTTTGGTTGTGTTTTTCTTTTTTTGTGAATTTTCTGTGAAATTATAAAACTTTTGTGTTTATTCATGTAATTAAGTGTTTTCAAGGACAGTCACAATGCCGGTGTTTCATACGAAGATTATTGAGAGTATTTTGGAGCCGGTAGCGCAACAGGTAATTTTCAAGATTCATAGAATGACTGATATTATTATTAGAATTTGCGTTATGTTCGGCCCAATTCTCTCGTGTAGGTGTTAAATCTGCGATATTGTTTACTGTTGGCTATTACATCAACATTATCAGCGTATTATGTCATCTCTGATGAAGTTTTAGAGGTATTTACGATATGTATTAGTAATGAGAATTTGTGTATAACCTTGATCAACAAAGATACATGATTCAGAAACTGCGGTCGTGGAGATAATGAATGCAGTGTTTCTTAAACTTATCAGCAATGTAGCGCATACTTGACGCTTAATTGACACATTATTTACCTGTACTATATTGTAATACTAATAAGAAGTAATGACCCAAGAAAGGATTTAATGTACAGCTATAACTTTAGTGCCATATCTATTATAAATTCTTTATTTGTTGACCTCGCAAACAAGCTAATAAAACTCTGTGAGTGTATTTTTATCTACAAGTAATGAGACTAACGATACAATTCTAATAGTAAAAGCAAACAATTGTCCGTGACCGTTGCATCAGTATTCTGAATTTCGAGCAACAAAACGAATTCTTGAGTATCTTTTATTTCGTGCTTATTACTTTAATACATTATATGTTCAATATATCTGAAACTTTGTTAGCTCAATATAATTACCTAATATTTTTACCAACTTACTTAATGGCACAATATTAATTGATGTAAAGGTACTCATACTTAAATGTTCTACTTAATCTATCTTGCTAAGTAAATCTTCCAACTATTAACTAGTAAAAGATAAAGTAAATAGATTAAGATAAGATATATAAGTTGAAATACACAAGAGATCTAACTTTAGAAAAACCAACATAAAACTTATCTATGCATATACTTTGGTGTCTTATTTGAAGTCCCATTAAGGTGCTTATCATTCTGTAGCTTTATACAAAACTAAAATCCACCCTAACTTCATAAAGACATTATAAATTATCTGGAAGAAAATGTCTAGATGATATTGAAAATTATCAAACTTGGTTACATATTTTTAAAGCACTAAGTAAAACGATGTAATCATGCACAAAATAATAATAATAATTAATGTGTTCAAATCATGAAAGTAAAAAAAAATGGTACAATAACTAAGCAAAGCATCAATCTCCAATTCAATTATATACTATTCAGAGCGTTAACTCTGATGACTTGAAGAGTGGCTTTAAACAATGAGCTGGTGTCTTAATAATTATTTCAAACTTTTTGTAAAAAATACTTCCAAACTTTTTGGAATCATTTTTAACTTCCATTGCTTCTTTCATACTCTCCAATAATAGAACTCAATTCCATCTTCCTTATTTTCTGATAAGTTAAGGTAATAGAGTAAATAAACTTGTGGAGCTCCACCAGCGTCTGTATTTCACATGAAGAGTAGGTAAATAGGTTTCTGGTCAAACACAAACAAATTTTGAGTAAAAAAAAATAATCTTCCAGATCCATATGATCTATGCACAGTGACATTATCACTTACCATCAGAAGAGTTAGTACAATTTTTGATGTATTTTTAATACATACCTATCTACTACTATAGATACCTACTTATAGTAATTTTTTTCTTGTCTTAAAAATTATATTACTAATCCTGCCTTAATAAAGTCATAAATCTATAGCACAAAATTGAGCCATAAACTTAAATGTTTAATGCCCATAATGATATCATCTGGTGTTCTTTGTGTGTTGCTGTGGCCATTCAGCCGTAAAGTTTGATGACTTCGATTGACAGGTTTATAAATGTGCAGCTTTTGTCTTTGTCTGGAGAACCAACTGCTTGTTGATGACTTTAGATGTGACATTATTAATATCTTGAGAGGCTAATGCATGTTCTATTCTTATAGGATTCTTATGGGCGAGAATAGATGCTGCTATCTTTATTGCAATTGAGTTAAAAAAATTATAGTTACTGTTACAGTGGTCCAGGTTATACTAATGGAGAAAAAATCTATATAAATAAAAATTAAAACCATTATGTAAATCATTAGAAATGGCCCGACTGATTTGTCAACTTTTAGCTAATTAAATGTTCACAATAGCTTAAATAAGGTTCATCATAGGTAAGGTGTGTGGTGGTAGAGCACTTTTAAGTCAAAAATCTGCCGCTAACCATCAAACGGTGTGTTCAGGCAGCCTTACTTGAGAGCCAGTTCCATTCCAGACTAGGTGTGCTTTACCATCTTTGAGCACACCATCAGGTGAGTTGTGGTCAAACACCTAGCATGTCAGCCATAAAAAAAAAAAACATGTAAAAAAATTAAGTTCCTTGGGTTATTAGAATTTAGGGGAAAAGTTACTTCAACCTTGCTACTTAAAGATACTTCGGAAAACTTGAATTTATTGGCTTGACGGCCTCTATATGGGTGAATTTGTTTACTAATGTGACAGTGTTATGTAGGTTCTATAACACATACAACCTTCCAAAAAAATATCTAAATGACAGTGAAAACCGTATCAAAATCCGTTGCATGGTTTAGAAGAAGTAAGAAACAGACAGACACGAACAGCTACTTTGTTTTATACTATTTAAAGATAAATTATTATTTCAGCTTTCTCTATTGTCTGTTCTATATAATGGCCTGTCCTATAATATTAGCAGAAAACATATTTCCTGGCCACTTCTGTCTGTAATTAGGGCAGGTGCATGGCCTCGGCGGCTTCCGCCGGGCAGGGCCGGCTATTTGGAGCCCTACGTCATAGATTATACAGTAGTCACAAGCCTACACGGGAAGATACACTTTCGAGGCTAAGAGTAGTCTATTGACATCACTGTTCAACTTTTAATGCATTTGTTGTCTGGAAGAAATCGCTCTAGGCGATAAAGCCGCCGTTGTACTACCACAAATTAATCTTGATGTTGTTTTGTACCTAATTTTTTTTTTCTTTATCTCTTAGTTACCTAAGTTTTTATGTTATAGTTTATATAATTTATAAATTATATAAATTTGTATTCTATTCAATTCTGTTTTACAAGACTGTTATGCCAGTTAAAAAATAACAGATAAAATAACATACTAATAAAAATTGCGTTGGAGTCTTAATAATGACACATTAATAAAAAAAATGCCTACTAAAAAAAAGCATTGATATGATATGGCACATGAATAAAAAAATTGCTTTAGATAAAATAATAAAAGAAAAATTGTATTGGAGGGTTGATATGGCACACGAATAAAAAAATAGCTACAAATAAAATAACAAAAAAAAATTTGCATTAGTATTTTGTCACGGCACTTTAGATACTCTATACCTACAAATGATTATTTATTATTGTTACTCTCAAATCTTCCACTGCTTAGTAAAGGCCTTCATTCCCCTTTTCCAGATTGCTCGATAGAAAACATTAAGAGATATAAATATATAGACAACCAACCCTCCCAGATAACTAGGACAATGTTTACACAAAGGTTAATATGCCAGTACTTCAAATTTAAAGTTCATGATTTTGTCCTGGCATAGTAAATTATCGAGAAAGTGTTTAGGTGTCCTATTTTTTTGATGATTTATAATGTAGGTACACAAAGATAAATATATTGGCAAACTATACCTATTTACATTTGAATAGCAGGATGTGTAGGTCCAACAGTGGGCGCCCTACGGCTGAGATGATGATGATTGACATACAAACTCTTAGTAGAGCTTTAGACAAGTTACAAAGAAATGAACCAGGAAATTTAAGCGTCAAAACAGCAATTATTACGTAAGGAAATGAACAACTTGCGAAGCTATTGTGTTCGCGAAGTAAAGGAAATGGGGAAGTAATGACTTCTCTCCCCTTTTTTAAGGGCGCGTAGCGGAAATTGCCTTTTGCATGTCATGCCCTTTCTAAGCGATTGCAAAGAATGCAGTTCGCGATGAATACATTTTAGATGATGCTTAAAAGTCCCAGTGCAGGGGACATGCCTCTTCGAAGGTTCTGCCATGTTATTGTGACTGCTGGCTTGTTTTGTAGTAGTTCAGCCGTAGGACTTCCACTGCTAGACATAGGCCAGCCCCATTGATTTCTATGTCTAAGTCCAAGTCCGGTTGGAAACGGCTCGCATCGTAAAAACGATGTCGCTCAAAAAAGCGACGTCGTTTCATGGTCGATGTTCCAAAAAGTCGTAAGAAACGATTTGATTCCACGTTCATTGTGCGGACTGCTAGACAGTGGGTGTTTTCCGTTGGAATATAATCTGTAAATAAATATAGTCGAGAGGAATCGGTATCTTCTAGGCAAGCGTGCTCCATTTTAGACCGCATCATTACTTAACATCAGGTGAGATGGCGGACAAACGTAAGCCTATTTCTTATTTAAAAAAAAACTAGTGCGTTCTTGCGATATTAATCCCGCATAAGTAAAGCAAAATTTTGACATATAAAGGTTACTTTTATTTGACAAAACGCGCGTGTCCACGGGGTACAGATAGCGGTCAGTATCGTCAATATATGTTGTCGATCATTAGTCTCTAGAAAGGAAACTGACCAAAATTTTATTCCCATTTTGATCAATCTGCACCATTTCGATATAACAGTCGCACAGTTCAGTGACATGTATCGCCCGCGCCGTGGGTAGCAGAACCGAGATATCATCTTTCTTAGTGTCGTCATCTTTCGCCAAATATGTCCCGCTTACTACTTAATATGGTAGTTATAGATTAAGAAGCTAACACCTCACTGATCCTACTCAAAAAAAAATGGTTAATCTTTTTCGATAAATTTTGACTTTATACTAGGATCTTTATAACTTCCAGAGAATAGATCCTCCGTTTTTTTATGGTAAAAATACTTAGTGAAACAGCCGCAACGCTGCATGTGTAAACTCCTGATGCGCAGATAATAAGAAATAATATTTGTCCATGACCATTGCAATGAAACCCAGAGTTTCGGTAACAATACAAAGTCCAGGGCATTTGCTCGATACTTTGATACATATGATGGTTAAAATATAGTACCTGGATGACCGAGCTTTGCCCGGCTGAAAACACAGATAAAACGACGTTTTCTAAAAATGAAACCTAGCTAGATCGATTTATCTCCCTCGAAACCCCCTGCATACTAAATTTCATGATAATCGTTGGAGCCGTTTCCGAGATTCAGAATATATATATATACATATATATATATATATATTTTACTATAGGTGCCCAATGCCTATATCTATGGAATGGTGGTCATTACAGGTGAAAATAATCTTGCGTCCGTATACCGGACGCAGTAAGTCGGTGGACACAGTATTACTATGGGATTTTTTAAGGGTGGACGCAAGAGTTGTAGCGGGATGTAAATATATATATATATATATACAAGAATTGCTCGTTTAAAGATATAAGATATATGATGGTCTTAATAGACCTGTGAATACTCTAATGAAACCGAAACCAGTAATGGTTACACCTACTTGGTATTAAAACTGGCAAACGCCACTTGGGGCCATATGCACACAGGTAAAATCGCGAAGCGCAACTAGTTCTAAAATATATGGGCCGCAGATACATAGCTAACCCACGCAGATTTCGTCAGTTGGCTGAATAAAAAAAACAGTGTTTCCTTTACTATTCGTAGAGTTCAGAGATCTATCATAAGTGTTATGGCATAGCACTTAAAATGTAGAGTTGATGCAAGAAATATTTACATTAGCTTGTCTGAAAAGAGAGGGCATGCAATTCTCCGGAATCTGGGTCAAAAATAACACAAGTCGACGTGTTTGGCCATAACATTTTTTTATCGTGATAGATAACTCTTTATTGTTTATACCAAGATTAAAGAACAGAAATATCACAAACATGTTATATCTAAATGAAATGCAACAATAGGCAGATATGTATTGTAGACAAACGAGACGCTCTCCTGATGGTAAGAGATAACGCCTGCCTATTCTCGCCTGCTTCTTCAACGGTTCCCAAAACTAAAACAAAATTGTGAAACATAACGTCATTTCAAAGTATATCCTTAAAAGCGCCTAATAATTTGAAACATTCGATATTGATTCTCATTATGTCTGTAATTTCACTATCTGCATTACCTTTCGAATTGGAATACAGCAATTTTTGCACAGTACATGGTATGGTGGTACTGCGGTGGTAGGCACCAATTTAGACGACTTGTTGCAACGGAGATCTACCAACAACACTTCGAATTACAACTATTTTAAGGGCTCTGTCTGTCTCCAAGTCCTTGCTCGCCTTTCCGGGTGCGCTTTTGTTATCCTCAACGAGGGTCAAACCGAATCGATCGCCAACAGTCTTAAGGCCTAAGACATGGTTAGCACAAGACTCTAGTTAGCTAGTTCTGAAAACCAGCGCTGCTGGAACTAACCTTTTTATCGCTCTGGATACAACTTTAAACACGGCTGCCCAAAAAAGGAGTGTAATGTTTTAAAGGTTCTTGTATACGTATGTATGTGAGTTTTTTCTTCCACAATAATTGAAGTGCCAGAATAGATTTGGAGGTATCGTTAGAATCATTACATCAACACTATAAATGTTCTAAAAAAAAAACATTTTTCTTAATATTAAGCTTGTTTATTTTTATTCTCATTATTCTTATCGTCTTTCATTATAAATATATCAGTGTGTTGTTGTAGTGTCGTGTGTGATAAAATAAATGTTTTTTTTTTCTAGAGAGGCATTGTGCTATACTCAAACAATGAGATAACAAAAAAGTTGTGCATAAGGTTAAACTTTTTTAAAGCGCGGGTGTTACTACATAATTTCTAGCACCAATTATATTAGACCAAGCGTAATAATATGCAAAGGTTTACTACAAAATTTTCTGTGTCGTCACTTCTAAATAGGCCCACGGCCGCTTGTGGGTGTCGACCATCTGGTGGATGACAAAAGGCAATTTTTACACTCCATTGAGACATAAAATCGTATTGATACTTTATGGATCTGTTTATGTTGCGTTACATTGTCGTAAAGGAGAATTTTTACTTGATTATCTTGTCTATGGTTGTCATTGGAAAGAAAGATTAAACTTTTTTTTAAATTCATATGGATATGGCATATGGATACGGAGTTCTCGATGCCTAATCTTTATATGCACTTCAGGTTTTGTCATTTGCGTCTAAGATATTTAATTGCAGTGAAAGTCCAGTCTTGGTCAAGTCCTGTCCGTGCCGGTCGAGTCCAATCGTATTTTAATGAGCTTGAGCTACCGGTGAAAAAAAAAACATCTGAAACCATAGCATGGTGGTAAAGTACTCGGCTGGTTTGCTACCACCCTTAAAATGAAAATCTATCGCTAGGTACCTAATGGTAGATATGTTCCGGCAGCTTCACTTAAGAGCCAGTTTCATTCCAGGCTAGGTGTGTTTACTGTTTTCGTATACACCTTCATTTTATATCAAGTAAGCTGAACAACCATAAAATAAATTAAATTGTCTCCATTATTTATGTCTCGTCACCTGCAAACCTGCTATGGTCTAACGCCTAGCCAGTCAACCACAAAAAAGTCTTATAAGTTCTGTCCCCAGCATTAAATCTATTCAGATAGCTCAACAAACATCGTAGTTTCTGAAATTGAATCATTATTCAACTTTAGCCACAGTCCGGTGCAACCAGAACTTGTTGGAGCTGGTCGCATGACTCATCCCTCATCAAATCATCGGGAGCTCGTCACCCGCACGTCCTCCATTAAAACGAAAATAAAAACAAAACACGGCAGCCACAGTTACGAAACCAAGCAGTCGATTCCAATTTTAAATTTAGGCGCCAACACAAGGCGCGAAAACTAACGATTACAAACAACCGGCCAGCAACAAACGTGAGTCAATATTTAAAATTAGAACTATTTTGAATTATATCACCTGGCAACGTTGTTTGTTTTACGTACTGGTAACAAAAAAACGTTTTCACTGTTATTTTATCTGTTGCCCATTGAATAAAACAATTTGTTTTCGATCTGATGATCATTTCTCATCAGCTATTGAATTGCTTGTTCTGATTGCGAGAGTTATGAGCGTATTACGAGTACTCGAGACGATTGAGTCATTTATGATCGAGTTACCGATGAACATTCCTTACTGTTTAGTAAAAATACGATAAATAATTCAAAAGTCGTCGTCCGTATAACAATACATTTCATATTGAGCCTTTTTGAATAGTTTTTAAAGGTAAATTATACATAACAAATTAAGAAATAGATATCCTTATTTCTCGCTCTAAAACAATAATCATAAACCATTAAAAATATCTTTGAGTAAGTATTTGGAAAACATTTCACAAAGCGCCGTCTAGCCCCAAACTAATTGAAGCCTGTACGTTAGGAAGGAATCTATCTCCAAGGGATTAGACAGCGTTTTCGATGATTTTTCCGAGACTTCCAACAACTATGATCATATTTCAATCAATTTACACAAAACCTTGACAAATTATATACCTAAACCTTTCTCATGAATCAGTCTATCTATTAGTGATACTCGTATGATAATTCGTTTAGTAGTTTTTGAGTTTATCGCGGACAGACAGACAGACGCGGCGGACGAATTTGTTTTATATGCAGTGATAACAGATAACTCATGGAATAACTTTATTGTTAACAAAAAACAAAAGATCAATAACAGAAATAGCTTAATGTGCATCAACTGGCGGCCTTATCGCTTAAAGTAATCTCTTCCAGGCAACCATAGCATGTAACGGATTTGCGGAATACTTATACATATATGTATATACTTTTTTTTTAAATATTTTAACTATTACTAACGTACATCTATTTTCGTTATACAAATGTTTTTCCTTAGGAATCGAACCGAAAAGTTCAGCTCATAAAGCAAAGCTACTAGGGCAGGCAAAGATGTATTGTAATTGCTTGAGATTGCTAATGATTAATCGGTTCTTCGTGGTCATAAACTGAGAACAACTCCATACGTACTATATTTATGAGCTACACTAAAAACATAGCTATTAAAATTGAATTGCTTCTCTTTCCAGTCAATAAACTAAGCTTCATTAAAATCAGCCTTAGTTCACAACTAAGGGAAGGCACTTCATTCAGCCTGATATTAGGCTAACAAAATAAAATAAAAAAAGTGTTTTTTTTTACTACTCTGAGCGGAGGTATTTGATCATGTACAACTTTTACTGTTGGCTCAGCTCAAAAATCAAGAAAAAAATTGCTATATGAAGAACCAACTTTTTTTTAATGGATGACTCGTCCTCACGCAACTAATCTCACGTAAGATTTTTTCAAATACGTATTTTTATTTCTAGATTGCATTGGATATATTTAAAAAAAAAATGAATTGTTCAATTGTATTTATTTAAGAGAGAATGTAGCTGCCGCCACGCCCGGTGGCGGCTAAACAATTGATTGTCCTACTTTGTGAAAAATATTACTGTGTACAATTTAGCCATAGCTTAGCGGAAAAACATAAAATAATTTAATCCAGTTTTCTCGCATTATAACTTTATTTCTTACGAAAATAAATAACATGAAATCCTTTGTCCCCAAACGTCTCACGTAATTAATGAACGCCCCCTAACTAGAACTTAAAGTAAGATAAAAAGTCCATAGTACCATTGCTTTGACTCTTGAGTCTTGATAGATTTGTAACTTCACTAGCTGCGGTACTCTTTAAACTGTGTGGCACTTATGTACTTAGACGACCTCTTGAACTACGACCAAGTTCTAATTTGTCGGAACTAGAAAAATAAATGTTTTTGGCACTTCATGGGAGTAGTTATGGCAATAAGCGCAAAACATAATTTATTATAACAGAGTTCAAATGTAAGTTCGCAATAATGACAACAACGACCCATTTTCGGTGTAGTAGGTACACCCCAAACTTATAGCCGTGTTTAGCCTATATATACAGACATACTAATATTACAAATATAAAAGTTTGTATTTTTGTTACTTCTTCATGTAGCATATTCATATTATATATGCATATTATTTTTATATGTATCAAATACGGCACTTAAAAATAATGAAATACATATTCTTGGTGCCACTAACTCACCTGATGGTAAGCGACGGTGCTGGCGAGGATAGGCTACATTTATCAAAAAGAAATCTATACGCTTTAGTCTTAAAAACGCCCAAAATTGTAGTTCATAGAAGAAAAATATTCGTACGCTAAGCAAGCAATTTGAAAATCTGGTTTTCAATAACAGATAGTCAGTTCAGTCGTTTCTTCACATTCCAAGCTATTAACGCCTACAGTGTTTGCATACTGCAGCGACAGATCGGATGCTGTAGGTCAAGGATGCTGCGACGGCACACTTCGCAGATGTAGATAGCTATCTGGATGATACTGGCACGTGAATATATAATTGTTTATTTATCTTAATCGCACACAAAATACCTACTATGAAATCAGACATTATTATTCACGAATGGTTAGAGAAGCGGTTAAAATAAGAACAATGAAATTTGAATCGGGAACATGGATTTAGGTTGGCGGCGTTGTGGAATCCAGTTATAGGTAAATTCTCGTATAGCGGTGTAGTTTCCGAACGGTCTACTCACGGGCGTAGCCAGGGGGAGGGTTTGGGGGGTTTAAACCCCTTACCTATAAAATAATATTTCGGATAGATATTTAAAAATTGTCGTCTAGTTAAATCGTCGTCACTTTTGTAACGAAAACGTCTTGGATGCGGAAATACACTAAAAACATATCTCTTGAACACTCAAAATGAATTTCCACAAAGTAACGTCTAATCAAACAATTTTATCAGTTGACACTGGCAAAAAAAATTACAAAGTGCTATGCCAAAGTAAAGAAAAACACGATGGAAATTACTTCATCAACGTGACAGTCAACAGAACAGTCTTTTTGTGAACCAGACGCCATTTCAGCAGAATCGATGGCCCGTACTGCAGACAGCTTTAGCATTAACGAGTCTATAAATAAAGGTTCTGATGCAGCTTCGCTTCAGGCCTTTGCCCTCTTCACCGTAAATTGTAGTTTGTTTCAGAGAACCGTGTTATAAATTGGAAGTTCGTTGTTTACACAAGACGCCATGACACACTACGTCGACATTATAAACAACGTTCCACCCTACAAAGCTGTTTGATAAATAATTTATAAAAATGTTTTGTTTGGTGATACATGTATATAAATAGCGAACACATACATGTATCACCAAACAAAAGAGTAGTACATGTATGTAGTAGTGTATGTTTGTAGCGATGATAGTTCAGGGGTTAGCGCGGTCGGTTCGCATGCCGAAGGGCGTGGGTGAGCTGCCGGTGAAAGAAAACATCGAGAAGAAACCATAGCGTGGTGGTAGGGTACTTTCTAGTACTCGACTGACTAGCTACCGCCCAAGTTGCCTCAACCATTAAACATTCCTATATGAAGAACTATTTTTTTTTAATGTTTGACAGGCTAAGTATTTGACTCACAGCTCACCTGATGTGGAAATACATATTTGGAAAAACCGGGAAAAGCTATAAAAAAAATTGCCAAAATCTGCTCACGTAAATAAAGGGCGCTCTTACCGCTGCAATAGTCAGAAACAGGAGATATCTTGTACCATCAGGAAAGCGTGTCGTTCGTTTAATTAATTTTACATAAAAACGATCGTTTTCATAATGTTTGAAAGTACATAACGTTATCAAAGACATGCATCATAAATATTCACTCAATGCATCAAAACGTGCAAATGCCGCCAATGTGCGAGCGAGAAAGCTAATGCATTCAACCATTCATTAAAACCATTACCCAAAATTATCGGTTACCTCATCCCATTATCTAATAGCTCTTGATTCTATCACTAATACAACGGTAATGTAACAAACAAACACGTTTGTACGACCCTGGACTTACTGTCCGTTACAACACTACTCGGTAGTACAAACATAGCTATAAATATCGAGCCCCTGGCGACTGGTTTGGAACTCGGAACTCCTCGCTGGCCAAATGGGCTTCACGGTGGATTGCATTGAAGGAAACTATTTTGTAGCGATGACGGCTCAGTGATTAGCTCGGTCAGTTCGCATGCCGTAAGGCGTGGATTCAAGCTCCAATACTGAGCTTGAGCTCCAGGTGAAGGAAACCATAACATGGTGGTAGGGTACTCTCTAGTGCACAAATCTGTCGCCAAGCCCCTATCAGTGTATTTCGACAGCTCCACTTAAGAAACAGTTCCATACCAGACCTTTTTACTGTTTATTATCATCGACCACACCGTCACTTAACATCAGGTGAGATGTGGTCTAACACCTAACCTGTCAACTATAAAAAAAGGTGGGTTTTGGGTGGAAACCGTTGATACTCGGGTTTTTTATTTATTTATTCAACACAAAACAAGTTACAATCAAAAAGCGACTGGATAGCCAGGAGGCCGTGAAACTTACCTGTATTGCAATTCAGACCATGTGTGCAATATGAAATAATATAATTTCAAAATTACTTAGTAATAGACGCTTCATTATTTCGCCCCGTCAGTTTTACTTCTGTTCTAGAAATAAAGCTCCGAAACAACATAATCAAACGTCACTTCTAAGGCGTTAACTTACATTTCTACGAATCCCCAGTATTCCTCATCGGTGAGTAATCCTTCTACACAGGACTTATAATAAAGGTGACTCAACTCATCAACGGGTTCGTAAAGAGCTTATCGTGAACGAAGTCGACGCGCTCTATTTCTTAATCCTTTAGGCTTAGAAATCAAACGGGAAAAGGCAGAGAGATAGGTTCGAACTTCGACTTGTCTAACCGCTTGGACCTCTGTGATTAACGCAGCTATTGCGTACACACGTAGGGTTAAATTGGTGTGCCAGTTTCAGTACAATTATCCCAAGAAGGAAATCGTCAAGGTAGATATCGCTGTATCATATTTTCTCCTGCCAAGCAGTATTGAAGGGCAGCTAGCGAAATTACAAGGCTGTTGAGACTAACCATCGAATTTCTCAAAGTAATGAGCGTCAAAGCGGCGATGCCCAGATCTTTTTCGTTGAATTTCTCAAAGTAATGAGCGTCAAAGCGGCGATGCCCTGAACTTTTTCGTTCATTGGGCGTCACTGAAGGTAAACTATGATCAATTGCTCATAGTTATTTTCACCTTTGGTAACAGTTTCCCTTCTATCCTCTTTCTAATCAACGCCGATGATGTAAACATGTCAACGTTCTGAATAGTACGCTACTGATGTTGTGAAATGCACACACGTGTAGGTTGTGATTTTGCTAACCACCATGATATCATATCAAAGGTATGATTGATTTGGAAATAGGTATAAACAAAATGTCATTTGACCGATTGAAAATGTTATTAAGAATATTTTCAGGTACCTATATCACGATATTTGATAAGTTTTAAAGGAAGAGCGCGATTTGGCAAACTTTTTTTTTGTTATGAGAAAGTAATGAGACGAACGAGACGCAATCCTGATGGTAAGAGATAACGCCTATCCATGACCTTTGCAGCAATACATTGAACTTTGAATAGCAAAACAAAGTCCAAGGCATCGCTGCTTTGGCGTTCCTTACTTTGAGACTGTCGTTGGCTAGTCACAACGACCCTATAATTTCGCTAGCTCCAGTACCCTTTAACGCCAACCAGCAGTGTGTAAACATTACTTGAAGGGCTGCAGCTAGGAAAATTACAGGTAGAATAACTATCGAATGTTTCAAGAAATGTGCGCCTGAACAGCGATTGAAATGCCCTAGATTTGTCCTCAGTATAGTTGTAACGGTCATGTTGCCATCTCTTATCATCGGGTCATACGTCTCGTTACTTTCACATGAAAAAAGTGTGCTAGTAAAAAGTTCTAGCCTTATTTTCTAATGTCGATATACATAGCGTTCTATTCAACGATATACCTACGTATGTATAAACAGGTCGTAAAAACTGGAGAGTGTATTTGAAGAGAGATTACACCAATAACTTGTCACCCTCTACCCTTTAATAATGTTCCTTTGTATGGCTTAGAGTGGTGTAAGCATATTGAGGTTGAGTATATTGGTTGATACGTGTAACTTTCAGTAATGTAATGCTAGATTTATAGGATAACTAGCTGTGCCCCGCGTTTTCACCCGCGAGGCACAACAGAAGAACTTTACCAAATGAGCTAACAGGCAGTTAATAAACATGCATCTAAAATATACATTGAATTAACACTGGTTTAGGAATTGCAATCCAGCAAAGTGGTCTGTAAGCATCTAATCCCGCAAATTGATTAAAATTTGCCGCCCTAAATTCACTTCCCAGCTCGTTGTGCGACGTGAATTGACGCGACGTTGTTGTCGTTCAGTCGTTTGTTATGCATTTAGCATTGCGCAAATTTATAAATATCAAGTGTGTGTGCACTTGATATTTATAAATTTGTTATATTTATTTATTGATTCTTTACTTTAATAAGAAAAATAAAGATAATTAGTAAATTTAAATTCTTAATAAATAAGTAGTCAAACAGTAATATAACTAGTCAATTAAGTGTAGTAAGATATTGTTTATTTTGGTCATTTTCAACCGACTTCAAAAAAGGAAAGGAAAAGGAGAAAGAAATTCTATGTTCAACTGTATGTTTTTTTTTATGTTTGTTCACCGATTTCTATCCCATTTGTGGACAGATTCTCAGTTTTTTTTAAATAAACATTTAATTATAAATATGTATTAAAAGTTATAACCTCTGCGGGATTCCGCTTGATTGAAAACAGTGCTGGATTTGAATTCCAGTCTGGTTCTCTGATAGCTTTAGTTAGTCTGATACTAAATGGTGCTCTTTGAAATGTTCCAAGACATTTATCGCAATGTGTCTATTTTTAGTTCCTGAATCCGTATTGCCCTAGGTCGTGAAAGTTTAAAACAATATTTAGTTCCCTTTTTACGTTACCTAAATACACGCTTATATTGAGTCTACGAGTAGATGTCACTGGAAACCTAGACTCATATTTCAGGTAAAACGCGAAGGTCACGCCTCGAAGGCTAGACAAATGGCGCGCCCTTTCCGCCTAGCCCCTGCGTCGAAAAGCTACGCCGATATTACAGCTTTTAGGGTCGGCCTTCCTCTACGAAAAGAGATACTACAACAACTGCTTTTGGAACGAGTTCCTTATCGCACTTTATCGTTCTGATTTGTTTGCGGGCTGAGGGGCTAGATCTAAAAATGTGTAACGATGAAAAACAACACCAAAATCCGACATGTTTTTGCAGTGGTTTTTGAGGCACTTCCCGATCACCTAGAAAACTAAAACTTTTTCAATCGATTCGGCTTGCCGTTATTTTTGAGAATATGCAAATATATATTATAATTTTAAAAAAAATTAAGCTTAGGAACTCTTTGCGTGGTGGTAGGGTACTTTCTAGTACTCGGCTGGCTAGCTACCACCCTTAAGTTGAAAATCTGCCACCAAGCATCTAACGATGTGTTCCGGCAGCCTCACTTGAGAGCCAGTTCCATTCCAGGCTAGGTGTGTTTACCATCTTCGACCACACCTTCACTTAACATCAGGTAAGGTGGTACTATGGTCAAAAATCAAACCTGTCAGCCATTAAAAAAACCGTTCCAACTGGGTGTCCATAAGACACCTCTCAATTTTTTTTATAAAACAATGGCAAGATATGTCCAAAGGACATATAGACATATAGCTTTTGTGAATCCCGTACGTTTTTGGACTTTTCTGATAGAGTTTTCGCTAATCGAATTTTACTTTGTCTAGGATCTCTAGTGTTCTTATAATCTTGTAATGTTCTTGCGGCATTTGTAGTGGATGGCTGGCTTTAGATAATATTTTAGGTGTGGGATTTGCGAATTGGAATAGGGTTATACGTATAAAGATATTGTTGAGAATGACATGCAAAGAATATTAGGTAAACGGAAACCACATAATTATGTTCCTAGACACTTTTGTTATTTCGAAAAGCGAAAGTGATATCTGAAGAGATCTAGCAGGAGACCTTGGCAGGTGGTCGTCTAGGTACTACACCGCTGTACCAGATATTCTGCCGCCAAGCAGTAGTGTGTAAACATTACTGTGTTCCGGTTTGAAGGGTAGTGCAGCTAGCGAAATTACAGGGCTGTTGAGATTAATGAAAGTCTTAAAGTAATGAGCGTCGAAGCGATACGCTCTAGACTTTGATTTGCTATTTAAAGTTCTGTGTATCGCTGCAATGATCACGGACAGGCGTTATCTCTTAACATCAGGAGAGCGTCTCGTTCGTCTCATTACTTTTCAATTAAAAAAAATAATTAGATGTAGGTCGTGCCGTGGTGGTGCCGGCGTAAGAATAGTACCTCATCCTCTCTACCCGTGGTTGCCGTAAGAGTCGGCTAAGGGATGTAATCCGGAAGATGGGCAGCAGCGTCTTCCTTGAACAATCACACTTAACTGCGCTCGCCAACCCGCCTGCCAAGCGTGGCGAGTATTGGCAAAACCCCCCCAGGAGGAGGCCTATGTCCAGCAGTGGACGTCCTATAGCTTATGATGTGTGTGTGATGTGATGTGAGGTCTTTAAAAACGTTATGTTATCACCGCAATACTTGCTTATGACCGGTTTCCACGTCTATAACCTAAATCCATATTCCCGGTTGAAATTGCGATGTTTACTGATCTCCACCGCTTCACGAACAATTGTTTCGCTTGTACCAGCTTTAATGAAGCGCTTGTGTAATTACGAGTACATCACATGTCCATGGTAATTACTTACGAATTAGAGCTCATTGGTCGCACCGGCACTTATCAATGCCGACGCCGTGTATGGAGCGCGCGCGCCGATCGCCGCCCGATTAGGACACAAGCGTTCATTCATAGTTTTTTGTTCCGCACCATATTTGTATGCGACACGTCGTATAGGACGTGCTGATAGCTGGACTTTCGGTTTCAATACAATAAATTCACACTCAATTTTCTTAGGATACCCTGATTTTTGTAGCGATGATAGCTCAGTGGTTGGCGCGGTTGGTTCACACGCCAAAGTGTGTAGGTGCAATAATTGCAGGGTTCGATTATGGCACTGTAAAGCCACAGTAGAAACTAGGATTGCTAATAGATTGTTGAGGCAGCTTCATCTTCATCCATATCGCAAAGTGCTGACAAGTTCTGTTCATTTCCACGACTTCCATTTCACCTACTGGAGCTACTATACCAGCAGCCCAGAGCCTCGCTCCAATACTTCAAGGAGCTGGGTTGGCTCGGATAGACGCTGGTAGGGGGAAATGCACAATACACTCCAAGCGGGACGTCAGTACAGGATTTATTGCCCAACAATTGCTTGTTGTTGGTTGAAACTGAGTTGCTGTTGAAGGAAAACATCGTGGAGGCTAATAGGTGACGATCTGGCCACGTCTCAGTTGCAAAGCTGCACCGATTTAAAGTCGCTTGTTTGTCTGTCTTCTATCGGATATATTTCGGAGAGTGTGCCTTAGAATTGCATAATTTGGTTCCACCTGCTCTTTATAGCCGGATGGCTAGGAAGACACGGCCAAAGCGCCATCCTTACATGGTGGATATTCCCCACGTACAGACTAAACTCTTCGATTCCATATTCTTAATACGTATAGTGAGGATGTGGAATTCTCTGCCGGCGTTTGTTTTTTCCCGCTAAGTACAACTTCAGAGTAAAGAAGTTTTTTCTAGGTGAACGCGCATCATCTTAGACAACATATTTAGTATTTAAAAAAAACCGGCCAAGTGCGAGTCGGACTCGCGCACGAAGGGTTCCGTACCATTATCTATGAAAAAGGCAAAGAAATCGCGTTTGTTGTATAGGAGCCCCCTTTAAATATTAATTTTATTTTGTTTTTAGTATTTGTTGTTATAACAGCAACAGAAATACATAATTTGTGAAAATTTCAACTGTCTAGCTATTGCGGTTGTTGAGATACAGCCTGGTGACAGACAGACAGACAGACAGCGAAGTCTTAGTAATAGGGTCCCGTTTTTACCCTTTGGGTACGGAACCCTAAAAACCATAGCATGATGGTAGCACTATCTAGTACATGGCTGGCTACCACCTTCAAGTTGAAAATCTGCCGTCAAGCACCTAACGGTATGATCCGACAGCCTCACTTGAGAATCATTTCCATTCCAGGCTAAATGTATTTACCATCTTCGACCACACCGTCCCTTAACATCAGGTGAAATACTTATCAAACAAAAAAACTACTTTGCATATCTATATACGAATAACTAGGAAAATAGCTTTCGGAAGTATACTTGTAAATGTACAACAAGCACTTTGCTCGGAGTATAGTAAAGTTTCATTCCCTCTTTCTACGTAGAGTCAACGCTCCGTAAGGACAGATTACGTGACTTGCACACTCTTAGCCGCTATAGGGTTGGCAAACACTTTAAAAACAAATTTAAAATTAAATAAATATCGTAGGATATTACACACAGCGCCATCTGACCACAAACTAGGCAAAGCTTGTACTATAGAAGTCAGATAACTGATATAATACTTAGTACCAAGATGACCGAGCTTTGCTCGGCTGAAAACACGGATAAAACGACGTGTTCTAAAAATTAAACCTAGCTAGATCAATTTATCGCCCCCGAAACCCCCAGCATAATAAATTTTATGAAAATCGTTGGAGCCGTTTCCGAGATTCAGATTATATATATACATATGTATATACAAGAATTGCTCGTTTAAAGGTATTAGATAGATATAATTTTCTTGTAAATACATACATATATATGTATATAAGTATTCTATCAGCTGTCTTGTTCCCATAGTACAAGCTTTGCTTAGTTTGAGGTTAGATGGCGCTGTGTAAAAATGTCCTCCAATATTTATTTTATTTATTTATATAGAACACCCAGACACAGGACAAACATTTGTTTATATAAAATATTTGTCCTGGGCTGGAATCGAACCTACTCCTCTTACTCCTACAGCTCTTAAAACAGACATACTATCAATGAGCCAACAAGACATAACTAGAAGACGACTATGGTCCAAGAATAAATTTTCTAAAAAAAATTGTCGATAATCTTTTCGATATATTTAAAAACAAACACTTTTTTGTGCAATTTAAAAAGATCGCAATATAAACTTATATCATATCGCATTTTTCCTCAAACTAAAAGTAAACAATGGTTTATTATTATATTGGTTTTAATTTTTTCAATAATATTTCTGAAAGCTCTTTATTTGAAGAAAGATCCATTTTCTTTCCTCGGGTAAATTAGTAATGACAGCCCTACCTCACACGCTTATATGCTGTAAGCGTGTGAGGTAGGTATCCCTCGTTTTTATGCTTTCCATTGTTGGCTGGCGCCTCCTTATCTCTTCGTGGGAATTTTCAGTGAAAGTACAGATTACTTGTACCTACCTACTTAATTGTTTGGGTTCGAAGATTACTTAAAAGCTTAGTCTTAGTAATCTCAGGCTTAAAATGTAGAGTGTTTCCTTTAAAGTTTCAAAAGGCCTTTTTCATAAGAGAAGTTTTTATTTTTATTTTTGACCACAGCTCACCTGATATTAAGGAATGAAACTGGCTCTTAAGCGTGGTTGCCGGAACACAACGTTAAATGCTTAGCGACATAATTACAACTTAAGGGTGGTAACTAGCCAGTTGATTACTAGAAGTACCCTACCACCATGCTATGGTTTCCCCACGATGTTTACTACACCGGCAGCTCAAGTTCTTGATTTAAATCGTTGGGTTCAATCAATTATTGGGGTTTGAACCCACGCTCTTCGGCGTGTGAACCGACCATGCTAACCACTATCATGGTTACAAAAGAATAATTATGCAATTAAAAGAAAAGTTATGTAATTACCTATGTCAAAAGAAAAATCATACTCTTCTTTCTTTAATTACTACTTTGATTAAGTTTTTCCTAACCATTGTGTTCCGATTTCAAATGAGCTTTTGTTTGTAGCTAAATCAGGATTGATAAGACTTCCTACCATTGAATGTCTTAAAATTAATGCTATAACACTTTTCTAGAAATTTCTTTCTTACTCGAAAATTTTGGGACTTCTATGGAAAGTTAGGAGCAGACGTGATCTTTTATCATACATATATTTTCTCGAACGTCTCAGATAAAAACAGCATATTTTTTTCTTTGTTTTTGGCACCGCCTTTTTCTAATTTTGCCAGCATCTAGTGTTTCGTATTTTGAGAAAGTACTTGAAAAATTCAAGAGAAACAAGTCTGTATTACAGTCAAAATAAGACAACGTCAAGTCGGGCCATGCCCTTGTGAAGTAGCCGGCAACTTTACTAAAAGTATCGTTACTGTTTTGGAAGCAATACGAAAAGACATCGTTTTCACACTCTTGCAAGTAATTCGGTACTTTATCAAAAAAAAGATCATAAAAACGACAAAACTCGAAATAGCACTTAAATACTGCACCTATGACATTTTTAATATGTGAAGTATTGTGTTCCAGGTGTCGCGGCTGGTGATCCTCCACGAGGAAGCGGAAGATGGCAACGCGATGCCGGACCTGGCGCGGCCGGTGCAGGCCGTGTCGCTCGCCGTCAACAACCTCGTCAAGGCGAGTAGACCAATTACCTTTTTTGTTTACAAACGAGAAAAATACCTGACTGTGTTGGATATAGCCGGGTTATACGTGTTCATCGATCCTATTTGATGCTAGACGGAGGACACCAGTTTTTTTTTTTAAATTGGGCTTACGTTTGATTACCATCTCGCCTGATGCTAAGCGAAGAAACTGTCTACGACAGAGCACGCTTGCCTAGAAGAAATTGATTCTTGAAGGCACCCAGATTGTATCTATTGGGGAACGCAAATCGGGTAGCGAATTCCGTTGTTTAGCGGTTCGTATGATGAAGGTGGAAACAATGTAGGCAGTAGGTTCAATTGACATGGAAATTGCTGCGGGAGTGGAAGTTTCCTGATAGATATAATCTGGGTGCTTTTAAGGCGCGAGTGAATCGGTTTCTTCTAGGCAAGCGTGCTCCATCATTCGCTTAACATCAGGCGAGATGGCAGCTAAGCGTAAGACTATAGTTTTCTCTATGATCTCACTATGTACCAAATAATCGACTAAAGTAATGGAATCGATTAACACCGAACGTTGCAGGTGGGGCACGAAACAATCGAGTCGTCGGAGGACGCGGTTCTCCGGGCAGACATGCCGGCCGCGCTGCACCGCGTGGAAACGGCGGCCACTCTGCTGCAGCAGGCCTCCGACATGCTCCGTTCTGACCCTTACTCCGGCCCTGCCAGGTAACTAAGTAAAACAAAATTACAGAGTGCCGTTTTGGCGGAAACGCTTTTTTGTAGCGATGATAGTTCAATGGTTAGCGTGGCCGATTCACACGCCGAAGGGCGTGGCTCTAAACCCCAACAATGAGTTTGAGCTGCCAGTGAAAGAAAACATCTAACGGGTGTTCCGGCAGCGTCACTTGAGAGCCAGTTCCATTTCAGGCTAGGCGTGTTAACAATCTTCGACTAAACCATCACTTAACATCAGCTGGGGTCAAACAATCTAGTCTAGATTGACATAAGCTGCCCACGTGACATAACGACACCTTATGTCATTTCCGTATATTTTTACTTTTCTAATAGCGTTATCGCTAATCGAATTTTACTTTGGTACCTCTGGTTCACAAGTTCTAGGCGATCAATTTTTCCTTTCTTTTTCTAGGAAAAAGCTGATCGAAGGTTCTCGAGGCATCCTCCAAGGCACATCGGCGTTACTGCTATGTTTCGACGAGTCGGAAGTTAGGAAAATCGTCAAAGAATGTAAAAAGGTATACAATATTACGAGTTTTTTATGATTAGATTTGTTTGCATAACTAGTATTGCTGTTTTGAGTTGACCTATTGCTAGTGAAATTACTGAAAAAGGAGATCAAATATAAAAAAAAATGTGTCGCAATTACTGCAACTCGAGAATTAAATTGTTTGAAAGATGTAAAAAGTAGTCCACACACACAGCTCCCAGCTTTTTTTAAATATTACAAGCGAGTTGGCGGTTAAACGCAAGTCGTATTTGACCACAATTCGCCTGATGCTAAGCGAAGATGCGGTCTACGGTGGAGCACGCTCGCCTAGAAGAAACCGATTCACTCGCGACTTGAAGGCACCCAGATTGTATCCATCAGGGAACACACACTCGGGCAGCAAATTTTATTGCTTAGCAGTTCCTACAATTACTTTACTATGGTTTGGTTTCATAGTAATACGCTCTGTATTTTGAACATAAATATATTTTTTTATGTGAAAACGTGGCAAACAAGCGACGCGACGTGCCACCTGATGGTTAATGGTCATCGCCGCCTATAGACACTTACAATACCCGGGGTATTTTCAGTGCGTTGCAGTGAAAAATAATTGCGAACTGACACATTGACAAACTTTATTACTTTATAGATTCTATGTTGTACTGTAAAAAGTTGTTTACTTGAAATTCGGCCGGTTACACCGTTTTGGTGAAAACATACACATCGATATTCATATAGGTGCATAGTTTTTTTTCCTCTTCATTGCATCGCACTATGTGCATTCTGCCAGTTTCAATGTTTCTGTATTTTGTGTTTCAGTTTCCAGCTTCTTTATCTTTATAGTCAAAGTCTAGTCCAGTCCGTGCCAGTCAAAACTAGTCATGCTTTAGTAAAGTAGTGGCGACTTTACTATAAGTTTCGATGGAGTTTTGGAAGCAACGCGAAATGTCATGTTTCACCACATTATATCACTTTCCCACACTCGCGCTTGTAATTCGGCACTTTATGAATAAAACACCACAATTTTTATACATAAACACTTGAAAAAAACACTAGTTTTGGAAAAATACAATGGGGCGACACGACTCTTTCCGCGTTCCCGTGCATATATTTAGTTGTTTCAAAAGTGTTAGAACTATCTAGAAATCAGTTCAAAACATGTTGAATAAGAGTGGTGTTTTGTCGCTAGTGTTTTAGTAAAGTGTTGTGTTGTAGGTGCTAGATTACTTAGGGGTGGCGGAGGTGATCGACACGATGGAAGATTTGGTCCAGTTCCTCAGGGATATATCGCCCGCGCTGTCCAGAGCTGCCAGGGAAGTGAGTACTTTAAAATTACATTAGTAATTATTGTAGATGATGATAAGATAATTCTTTACTGTTCACATTAGAAATAAAATATTGATAACAGGAATTAGTTATTGGTAGTGCAATAACTTGCGGCCTTATCGTTCAAACCGACCTCTTCCAGGCAACCTTAGTATGGAAAGGATTTATGATAAAAGTAAAGGATGGGTTGTGCTACATTCAGAAGTTAAGATACTTGAAATCAATACTTAAATAAAAAAATATATTTGCATTTATATACAAATACGTATATATTATCATCATCAGTCTATCGAAGTCCACTACTGGACGTAGGTCTCTGCCAAGACACGCCACTCAGCCCAGTCTTTGGCTTTTTGCTTCCATCCACCGCCAGCTGTCCTAAGTCCTGTCGTGGTGGTGCCAGCGTAAGAATAGTACCCCACCCTCTCTACCCGTGGTTGCCGTAAGAGTCGGCTAAGGGATGTCATCCGGAAGATGGGCAGCAGCGTCTTCCTTGTACAATTACACCTAACTGCGCTCGCCAACCCGCCTGCCAAGCGTGGCGAGTATTGGCAAAACCCCCCCAAGAGGAGGCCTATGTCTAGCAGTGGACGATCTATGGCTGATGATGCAATGTGATTAGAATAAAAAAGTATCTATGTATTCTATCAGTTATCTGACTTCCATATTACAAGCTCTGCTTAGTTTTGGGTGAGATGGCGCTGTGTGTAATGTCCTACGATATTTTATATATTTTTTACCTTCTATGAGTGTAAGCTGAAACACGTCCGTAGGTAGCGTCTCGCGCCGCGGAGCTGACGCACCCGCCGCACGCTGAGACGCTCACTCAGTGCTTGGAGAGCGTGAAGCAGCTCGCGCCGGTGCTCATCTGTTCCATGAAGATATACATACACATCCTCACGGAAGGTTCGTAGGTATTTGTTTGATAATGTTTTTTTAAATATTTTTTTTTATGGTTGATTGGTTAGGTGTTTGATCACAACTCACCTGATGTTAGGTGACGGTGTGGTCGAAGATGGTAAAGCCTAGCCTAGTCTGGAATGGAACTGGCTCTCAAGTGACGCTGCCGGAACACACCGTTAGATGCTTGGCGGCAGATTTTCAACTTGAGGGTGGTAGCTAACCAGCCGAGTACTAGAAAGTACCCTACCACCAAGCTATGGTTTCCTCACGATGTTTTCCTTCACCGGCAGCTCAAGCTCATTGTTGGGGTTTGAACCCACGCCCTTCGGCATGCGAACCGACCACGCTAACCACTGAGCTATCATCGCTACAAAAAGGTTTAGCTACTGCCAACAAATTGTGTATCATATTCTTGCGCCCGCGACTTCGTCCGCGTTGACTTTGCAATTGGGTTCAAAGAGACATGAAACATTGTGCAAGTCAGAGGTCTGCAACCTTTTGGCAGTCACAAGGTAGCAAAATAAAGTTGAGGCCCGCTTGTGATATTAACACTAGAAGCTTATTGTACGTATTTATATTTATTTTATCAATTATAATTGATCATATTGCATAGAACAGATAGAAAAAACAAAACTACAATAAAAAATTGGTAAAATATAGGCAATTTAATTCGTATATTTTTATATTATAACGTTTTCTATGATATTTTATGACTAATTTACAAAATACGGGCCGCAAGTAGGACATCCGCGGGCCATGTTGATTAAAATCAACATGTTGACATGTCGATTTTATTATTTGATTCGTTTTCTTTGTTTTATAAATATATTTTTTTAAATTATTTTCAGGTGGTAAAGGCATAGAAGAAGCTGGCGAAAACAGAAACTATTTAGCCCAGCGGATGGCGGACGAAATACATGAAATTATTCGGTAATTACCAAAAATATTTTCTTCATATGATTTCTGAGTAAAAAAAGTGTGCGACAAGAATACGAAACGAATGGTACTGGCTCTCAAGTGAGGCTGCCGGAACTTGGATTTGAACCTGGCGGCAGGTTATCAACTTGAGAGCGGCAGCTAGCCAGCCGAGTACTAGAAAGTACCCTACCAATTTCCTCATGATGTTTTCCTTCACCGGTTCAAGCTCATGGTTGGGGTTTGAACCCACGCCCATCGGCATGCAAACCGACCGCGCTAACCACTGAGCCATCATCGCTACAACGATATTGTAAAAACTCTACCAAAAATTCCTTCATCATACGATCAGCTAAACATCTGCTATAATAAAATCGTGTTTACTTCCAGAGTGCTGCAGCTTACTTCGTACGTGGAGGACGGTGGTGAGAAGGACAATATCACGGTGCTGAAAGCATTACAGACACAAATACACACAAAAATGGGCGCTGCGCACGAGTTCTTAAATGTGAGTACGGGATTCAGAGTCCGACAAGGTTTTAACCGACTTTTAAAATTGATGTGGTTATTAATCGGTTTGTATGTTTGGTACCTCCGAACTCCATCATTTAGAAACCGATTAGAAAAAGTAATAATTATTTGATTTTAGCTGCTCCCCGCGGTAACACTATTTTTTTTTCCGGGATAAGTAGCCTGTGTGTTAATCCAGGGTGTCAGCTACCTCTATACCAAATTTCATCAAAATTGGTCCATCCAGCTTTTAAGTTAATGTGAAATTTAGTTTTAGATTATTAGTAAAGTTCCAGATAGGTTTATTTTTTAATTATTAAGTTTTTTAATAAATATTTTCAAGTGTTTCATATCTATGTTAAGTTCTTAAAAATTAAATCCTCTTTTCTGTTGTGGCTAGAACGACTGTTAAGCGGAAATAAACTAAATATATACCTAGAACACTCAAAATGGACTTCCGCAAAGTAATGCTGATTCAATCAATTATATGTCAGTTTAAATTATAATGTCAATACGTACACAATACACAAATTACAATATACTATAGCGTGGTGGTAGGGTACTTTCTAGTATGACTAAAGAAACTGACTAACTGAAGAACTGGGTAAGATTGAATGACTAAATAATAATTGACTTGTAACTAGGGTGTTATTAATAAATTATTGTATTGTATTGTATTGTACTCAGCTGGCTAGCTACCACCCTCAAGTTGAAAATCTGCCGCCAATTATCTAACGGTGTGTTCCGGCAGCCTCACTTGAGAGCCAGTAGCATTCCAGGCTAAGTGTGTTTACCATCTTCGACCACACCGACATTTAACATCAAGTGAGTTGTGGTCAAACACCTAGCTTGTCAGCCATAAAAAAAAAACTAACATCAAGTCAGTTAATACGAGAAAGAAGATTCTACAAGTTGCAATCTCATCCAATTTGTGTGTACCTACATAATGTAGAGTTTGTATGTGTAATGCGGTGTGGCACCGCAGGACCCAGACGCGCTGCACAGCTCGGCGGGCGAGCGCGCGCTGCGCTCCGTGCTGACGTCAGCGCAGCGCGCGGCCGAGCACCTGGAGCCCGCGCACGCGGACGCCATCAGGAGACACGTCAGGTACCGCACGCGTAGCTGATAAGCTCGCATCTTGACTTCAACACACCTTGTTTTATGACTGTGACGTTTTTTTTTTAAATGAGATATAATTGAACTGGTTTTTTTAATTTTTTATTAGCATTTAATAATATATATGTCGACGTGGCAGGTCGGTCGTCATCTAGCGATTATAGCTCAGTGGTTAGCGCGGTCGGTTCGCACGCCGAATGGTGTGGGTTCAACCCCCAACAATGAGCTTGAGCTGTCGGTGAGGGAAAACATCGTGAGGAAACCATAGCTTGGTGGTAGAGTACATTCTAGTACTCGGCTGGCTAGCTACCACCCTCAAGTTGAAAACCTGTCGCCAAGCATCTAACGGTGTGTTCCGGCAGCCTCACTTGAGAGCTAGTACCATTCCAGGCTAAGTGTGTTTACCATCTTCGACCACACCATCACTTAATATCAGGTGAGCTGTTGTCAAACAACTAGCCTGTCAGCTATAAAAAAAAACTTTTTTTAAACATCTCGTGGGCGTGTCGTCGCGTGTTTGCCGTGGTGGTGCCGGCCTAAGAATTGTACCCCACCCTCTCTACTCGTGGTTGCCGAAAGAGTCGGCTAAGGGATGTAATCCGGAAGATGGGCAGCAGCGTCTTTCTTGAACAATCACACCTAACTGCGCTCGCCAACCCGCCTGCCAAGCGTGGCGAGTATTGACAAACCCGAGGAGGAGGCCTATGTCCAGCAGTGGACATCCTATGGCTGATGATGATGTTAAAAAGTAATTTTTTAATAATATTTGGCGCAGATCTGGTGGTATCAACGCGGATCATCTTTGCGACGAGAGACAATACGGGCACGGCAGGGAAGCTAAGGTAAACTTTTATTGTCCCAAAACCTTACTGTCTCCACCAGCTTTAATACTCTCATATGTGACCATGTGAAGGCTCGGTGACCTAGTTGTGAGGCCATCTGGCTTCCAATCTGCAGGTCCTGGATTCGAATCCCACGCAGCTCTGTCTTTTCAAGTTATATGCACGTATTACCGTTGCCTACAAACGGCTAAGGAAAACATCATAGCGATGATAGTGTTAGTTTAGTGGTTATCGTGGTCGGTTCGCATGCTGAAGGGCGTGGGTTCAAACTCCAACAATGAGCTTGAGCTGTCGGTGAAGGAAAACATCGTGAGGAAACCATAGCGTGGCGGTAGAGCACTTGCTAGTACTCTGCTGGCTAGCTACCACCCTCAAGTTGAAAATCTGCCGCCAAGCATCTAACGGTGTGTTCCGGCAGACTCACTTGAGAGCCAGTTCCATTCCAGGCTAGGTGTGCTTTACCATCTTCGACCACACCGTCACTTAACATCAGGTGAGTTGTGGTAAACACCAAGCCAGTCAGAATTAAAAAAAAAAACATCATGAAACCTGAACGTAAAGTCAAAGATGTGTGAAGTCTGCCAACCCGCACTTGACCAGCGTGGTGGATTACGGCTTTACCCTTCTCATAATGCAGTTTTCCGCAGGCTCTCAACCTGGCGTCAGACTTGCGCGCTCAAATAAACGAAGTGGACGCCGTCGTCAACGAGGGAGTGAGAGCTGCCGAGAAACAGGGAGGGAAGACGATGCAGGCCCGGTGAGCATACATTGTAGACTTATAGATAAGACCTATATACATATGTACAGATAAAACCTATTTAAGGGTGGTATTTAACTTAAATTTAAAGTTAAATACCGCTGCAATAAAATTCACCGCTGCATGGTCGATATTGTCCTACAATTGATACTCAATACTCAATCGTTTATTGCAGCATATGTATAGGTGCATGACTTATTAATATATTACATTGCTATGCCTAATACATATGACCCCATTAGGGTATGGCAAAAAAAATATAATTAAAAATTAGTCACTTAAGCATTACCTAAGTCACTAAGCAGTACCTGGATGACCGAGCATTGCTCGGCTGAAAGAAAACACGCATAAAACGACGTTTTCTAAAAATTTAACCTAGCTAGATCGATTTATCGCCCCCGAAACCCCCTGCATACTAAATTTCATGGAAATCGTTGGAGCCGTTTCCGAGATTCAGATTATATATATTCATATATACAAGAATTGCTCGTTTAAAGGTATTAGATAAATATTATCTACAAATGTCCTACGTTTTTTATTTTTTTTTAATCGGTTCACTAAACTGGTAACTTTTACATATAACCGTTTACAGTTGGCCGTCTTTTTTATTTTGTAAATACTTTAATTTTTGACAGTTTATTATTTTTTGTGACATTTATGTTACGACATAGTATTTACATTTAATTTATTAGTTATATTTTGTATTTGTATAAATTTTGACATTTATTAATACTGACATGCTATCATTCAGTTTATAATTTGACATTTAACGTATTTTAAATAACTGTGAGGTAACTGTAACTGGGTGTGTAAGTTTTTTCCTTAATAAACAGGTTTAATTATAATAACGAAAATATCGGCAAACATTGTTATGCACGACTTTCTAGAAGTGAATCACGTGAATGATTATTTTTTTGTGTGTTCTGCAGACTAGAAACCGCCCACAAATGGCTCCTGCACCCGGCAGCTGACCCCCACACCAGGATTGAAGGCCAGAGGGCGATCAACAGCATCGTCTCTCAAGGACAAAGGGTAACACAACCTTTTTAAACCGACTTCAAAAAAGTGGGAGCTTCTCATTTTTATATTTATTTTATATATAAAGCATTTCAACATCCATTTTTTTGTTAACTTCGTCATTTATAACCCATTTTGGAAATAAGATAAGATAATAATAAGATTATAAATTGTGTCGTAATTTAATTTTGAACACACGCGTGTAACGTGAAATAAATTGTAGCGCATATGAAACGTTTGTACTTTAAACGTCGCGCCATCTATTGGATATTTACTCAAACCAGTTAATAAATTACCTTACACCGCCATCTGTACCTCTTTGTCGATAATAAACAAATAATTTGCAATAAAAAACGTATAGCGATTATAAATTGAGATATAAACTATCCTATATCTCAAGTTGGATCAAACTACACACAGTGTGCAAGATTTGGTTAAAATCGGTTCAGTAGTTGAGGAGTTCATCGCGGACAAACAAAGTGACACGAAACTTTTATATCATTATGTCTATACAGAAATGAGTGAAAGCAGGAGAGTGTTCAAGTCTCGATTAAAGTGGTGCCAAAATCATCAGGACCAAATAAGAATGGACGCTCTCGCTGAAAAACATTCCAAGGGTGACTTCCGTGGCTTCTGGCAGGGTACAAATAAGTTAAATATACGACCTGGCCTCCCTGTGTGCGTCGATGGTGTAAATGACTCTAAGGAGATTGCAAATGTGTTCAAAGACCATTTTTCTGTGAAATCTCCGTTAGGTCCGGCGAATGAGGTGATCAATGCTGACATGAACAAACAAATTGTTGGAACGGCTTTCTTTGCGAAAGACGTAAATGAAGCCATAAAGCTTATATCGAGAGGGAAGTCCCCGGGTCATGATGGACTCAGCATTGAGCACCTGCAGCACGCCGGACCACACATTGCAAGGGTCTTAGCCACGTTCTACTCGCTGTGCGTGAGTCACTCATACTTGCCGGCCGATTTCATGAAAACTGTTGTAGTGCCTGTAGTGAAAAATAAAACGGGTGACCTTGCCGATAAAAGTAATTACAGGCCTATTTCTCTTGCCACCGTAACGGCTAAAGTTTTTGACGGTCTTCTTAACGCACAGTTAAATAGATATGTATCACTGCATGATAACCAGTTCGGGTTTCGTCCTCGGCTGTCCACTGAAAGTGCTATACTGTGCCTTAAGAATACTGTCAAATACTACACTGACCGTAAGACTCCCGTGTACGCGTGCTTCCTCGACCTATCCAAGGCCTTCGACCTCGTGTCGTATGACCTTCTATGGAACATGCTGAGGAGCATTGACCTGCCTCATGAACTCATCAGCATGTTCCAGTACTGGTATGCGCACCAGTTTAACAGTGTCCGATGGGCGGGTGTAATGTCAAGTCCGTACCGGCTCGAATGTGGGGTAAGACAGGGTGGGTTAACATCTCCAACCCTGTTCAACTTATATATAAACGGGTTAATAGTCGAGCTCAGCGGTCAGCATGTTGGTTGTCATATTGACGGCGTATGCGTTAACAATCTGAGTTACGCAGACGACATGGTGCTGCTGAGCGCGTCTGTCTGTGGGTTGAGGAGACTACTGCAGACTTGTGAAAAGTACGCCTGTGACCATGGATTAAAATATAATGTGACAAAGAGTCAATTCATGGTCTTTGAGACTGGCCGTGCAAAGTGCCCCCAGAACATACCACCTGTCCGGCTCAATGATGTTCCCCTCGAAAGAGTGAAACAGTTTAAATACCTGGGGCATGTAGTGACGGCTGATCTCAGGGATCATGCAGACATGGAGCGGGAGCGGAGGGCTCTGTCCGTGAGAGCTAACATGATAGCTCGCAGGTTTGCACGGTGTTCTAATGAGGTCAAAATTACGCTCTTTCGAGCGTATTGTACATCGCTCTATACGTGCAGCCTGTGGGCTAATTACACAAATAAGGACTGCAGCGCCCTCCGCGTCCAATATAATAACGCATTCAGGGCGGTGATGGGGCTGCCCCGGTACTGCAGCGCCTCGGGTATGTTCGCGGAAGCACGAACTGACTGCTTTCACGCGACTATGCGCAAACGGGGCGCGTCCTTGGTGCGGAGAGTGCGGGCCAGCTCCAACACCGTCCTGATGATGATTGCCGACAGACTAGATTGCCCTTTCCTTCGGCATTGCTGCAACAGGCATGTTGCAGTTCCAATGTCGAAGAGAATATATAATTGATTATCTTATTTTATTGTTATTTTTGTTGACTTTGAATTAATTATTTCTGACATGATTTATATTTATGTATTTTTGACATTTTATTTTGTAATGATTGTAATTTTAATATTATGGGTTAAAAGGCCTGAAATAAATGAATTTTAATTAATTAATTAAAATTATGTAAAGATTTGGGCGGTTTTTGATTCGTGTCTCGTTGGTTGCAGATCGCGGACGGGCTGCAGGGGCGCGAGAAGGCGGAGATCTTGCAGCTGTGCAGTGACGTGCAGCGCCTCTCCGACCGGTTGGCCGAGCTTTGCGCCTCCGGCAAAGGTGACAGCGACGACGCCAGGGCTCTGACTAGGTAACTATTCACTTGGTGGTAGATCTCCTTAACAGAAGGTCGTCTGGGTGCATTCCACCACATTACCAGATATTCTGCCGTTATTAATGGCTTACAGGCTAGGTGTTTTACCACAGCTCACCTGATGTTAAGTGACGGTGTGGTCGAAGTTGATAAACACACCTAGCCTGGAATGGAGCTGGCTCTCAAGTGAGGCTGCCGGAACACACCGTTAGATGCTTCGCGACACATTTTCAACTAGAGGGTGGTAGCTAGCCAGCCGAGTACTAAAAAGTACCCTACCACCAGGTAATTATTTTGAGTCTAAAACAGGGAACTATTCTCAGGGAACTAACGGACAAGTTGCACGAGTTGAAGCGTGCCGCGGACCGCGCCGTGGTGAACCGCGTCGTGGAGGACTTTATCGACGTTGCGGCGCCGTTGCGCCACTTTACCGACGCTGTTAACGCCCCGCCCGGTTAGTATTCGTCGAGAAATTGTTTTGAGATACGATTGAGATGCCATAAAGTGTATTTTTTTTTAACACGTCTAAGTCCGTGTTTGACCTCCATCTCGCCTGATGGTAAGCGATAATTTGGTCAAAGATGAAGAACTCAGACTTAGAAGATACCTATTCGCTCTGATCTTAAATAGATCCAGATCATATCTCTAAGGAAGCCGGCAGTTTGTTCAATTTCTTAGCCGTACGAATGAGAAATGTAGAATCAAAACGTTTGGTACGTACTTAAGGAAATTTCAGTATGTACATACATATGTAGGGGTGGTAGTGGGCTGTCTTTTACTTGTCCTGTAGTAACAAGCTAAAGAGTTTAAATGTATAACCCAACTGTGAATAAAATAGCTATAAAATTAAAGGAAAACACCTTCTTAAACCAATTTATTATTCCTAATTAAATTTAAACACATAATTTTAATGTATTCTTGTATAATACCCTTTTAATTTGCTTTTGGTTATTTTTTTTTAAATAACTTATTATTATTTCGCGCCAAAAATCCACCATCTTAACTTTTTTTAAAGAACAGTTGGGTTATTGAGGCGTACCTAACGATACCTTAATTGTCGTAATCCATTTGGTCGATTGGAAGAAACGAGTTAATAAAGAAATTTACATTTCAAGATAAGCGCGAAATACTTAACCCTTCCTTGGCAGTCGAGTAACAAGGGGATGGAAGTACCAAGTCGTACAGCTCAGTAGCACATTCTCAGAAATGAATCCCGTAGAAATTTTTACAGATTTGCTCACTAAAGTCTATGAAAAGTCAATTGCGTTACATTTTAAAAGATATTGTATCAGATCCGGAAAGTACAATACAATACAACTTTATTATACACCAAACATATTATAACATACAAAAATTAAAAACATTAAAAAAAAGATAAAGAAAGTAACTAAACAAAAATACAACATAGAAATAACAAATAAATGGTGTACAAGGGCGGCCTTATCGCCTAGAGCGTAAAAAAGTAATGATTGTAAACCGTCTCAGGTACGCCGGGGCGCGAGCCGAACTTCCACGACAAGGCGGCGGTGCTGGCGGCGTTCAGTCGGCGCTGCGCCGGCGCCGCCAACATGGTGGCGCACCAGGCCGGGCACAACAAGCGGCTGGCGGACCAACTCGCGCACAACGCGCACCAGGTCTCACCTCTATTTTTTTTTCTCTTTCTTCTTGGCATCGCACTCTGTGCATTCTGTCAGTTTTAATGTTTCTATATTTTGTGAGTAGTCTTCATTTTCCAGCTTCTTTATCATCTAAATTACAGTCAAAGTCTAGTCTTGATCAAGTCCAGTCGGTCCCAGTCAAATCAAGTTATGCCTTAGTAAAGTAGTGGCGACTTTACTATAAACTTCTGGATGGAGTTTCGGAAGCAACACGAAAAGTCATGTTTAACCACATTATATCATTCTCCCACACTCGCGCTTGTAATTCGGCACTTTATAAATAAAACACCACTATTTTTATGCACAAAAATCGAAAAAACACTAGTTTTAGAAAAAAATACAATGGGGCGACACGACGCTCACCGCGTTCCCGCCAAAAACCAAACACCTTCAAAACTTATAAATTTAACTTCCAATCAAAAATGTACATCCATGTGTTTGTGTGAGCAAACTATTTCGAGTAACTTTAATGTCAAGTAGTGTAGCGATGATAGCTCCGTGGTAGGCGCGGCCGGTTCACACGCCGAAGAGCGTGGGTTCATATCCCAAAAATGAACTTGAGCTGTTGATGAAGGAAAACATCGTGAGGCAACCATAGCATGGTGGTAAGGTACTTTTTAGTACTCGGCTGACTAGCTACCACCCTCTAGATGAAAACTGTTTGTATAGAATAGTTTTTTTTTTCACGACTTCATTGTTGTGCCCCTATTTCTTCATAATGATGATGGAGACGTGTACAAGAAACCCTTTGCGGCTTACTACTCTCTAAGCTTATAACCCTGAGAACGGTGACTGCTACTTGTGGTTATCCCTTGTTTCCTGTTTAAACTACCACTTACCTTAAGGTAACCTTACCGCTCCATCATCAGATTAGCACTATACGTAATGAACCGTGGTCATTATCTGTTTGAAATTGACAGGTGGAAAAATTATCACCACAACTCATCGCCGCTGGGAAAATTCGTCTCTTCTATCCAGAAAGCAAGGTAACTCAACATTATATAGTATGGACATTATATAGTATGGACATTATATAGTATTGACATTACATAGTATAGACATTATATAGTATGGACATTATATAGTATGGCATTGCAAAGCCACAGAAGGTATTAGAATTGCCACTAGGCTGCATGAAGTTGCTTCGTTGTCATTCATGTCGCCGCAACATCTTGACTGCTTCTTGTCATCAATTGTAGCGATGATAGCTCAGTGGTTAGCGCGGTGGGTTCGCATGCCGAAGGGCGTGGGTTCAAACCCCAACAATGAGCTTGAGCTGCCGGTGAAGGAAAAACATAGTGAGGAAACCATAGCGTGGTGGTAGAGTGCTTTCTAGTACTCAGCTGGCTAGCTACCACCCTCAAGTTGAAAATCTGCCGCCAAGCATCTAACGGTGTGTTCTGGCAGCCTCACTTGAGAGCCAGTTCCATTCCAGGCTAGATGTGCTTTACCATCTTTGGCCATACCGAAACTACACATCACGTGAGCTGTGGTCAACTTCAATATTTCTTTGCTCAGGTGGCAGAGGAGCATTTCAACAACTTGAAGAATCAGTACGCGGAAGCCGTGCTGCGCGTGAGGGACTTGTGCGATCAAGCCGTCGACCCGCTGGACTTCGTACGCACCGCGGGTACGTACGGAGATAAACCAGCCGTTTTGCGAAGGCGCTGAGATTGCCTACATTTTGTCGGTTGCTTGCGTCTTCTTAAATTGACCAGGTTATATTGTATGGTGTCTCTCGAAAAGAATGTACAGTCGCTATATCAGAATAAGGCTTTTTGTCGTGTATACGTGACAAATATAGGAGCTTTTATAGGTTTTCGAAGAATAAAGTAAATTATAGGTAGATGTGTTCTAGAGTGTATCGGCAAACGTAACTTAGGACGCCATGAAACTCGATGAATGACAATATACGTAGGACGGCTGGCAGTGGACGGAAGCGAAAAGCCCAACATCGGGTTCAAAGGCCTATGTGTTCAGTGGCCTATGATAGTCTAATGATGATGATGATGACATATTGACAAAGCCTACTATAAGGTGGCTCATTACGTGGAAGACAGGAATATATGGTTGTTGTAGCTTCTCTCTGCACTTGCATCCCCCTGGCTAAGTGACAATTGTAGTAAGCATAATGTATGTATTAATATTTATAACTGTATCATAATATGAAAAGAAAGATCTACAAAAAAATGCCTTGCTGAGTTTCTTGCCGGAGTCTTCTCAGTTGAAGTGTAATTACGAGCCGGTGGTAGATTCAAACATGTAACTTAACGTTCATAAGTGCCTTACCAGGGCCTAAACTGGATAAATGACTTTTTGATTTTGATTTTTGATTTTGACAAACCTATAATCAGCAAGCATAAAATAGCGGAACAACCAGAAACTCTGAAATCGGAAGACAAAAATCAACTAAACATTACAAGAGCAACAAAATTACTTGTAAAAAAGTTGAATTCAAAGTTGTGACCATAGTTAAAAGTTGTTCATCGGCACAATGGCTCCCTTTCAGCTTTGTATTTAGTACCCCATGCCTAAAATCGGATGAAGCGACGGTTCACAAGTTATTTTCAAACAAATATATGTACATACAAATGTTGATTCGTCTAAGACTCTTAGATGGAAATCTTCGCTTCGCTTGTTGAAAAACGTCTCAACGTCTAGTAATTTGATAATCTAAGAAATAACATTTAACATGTTCGTCTGTTTCCTTACTTTTCAGGTGAATTGATGCAAAAACATACTTACCTGTGCGAGGATGCCATACGCAACAACGATTCGCAGAAAATGGTCGACAACACCTCCGCTATCGCCAGGTACGCTAACAAGTTTTTTTTAAATGTTTGACAGGCTATAGGTTTAGTCTTTACAATACAATACAACTTTATTATATACCAAACATATTATAATATACAAATATTAAAACATTTAAAATAAAGATAAAGAAAGTAACAAAACAAAAATACAACACAGAAATCACAAATACATGGTGTACAAGGGCGGCCTTATCGCTTCTTCTGCTGCTTCTTCTTTGTATTAAAAGTCTTCTTTAGTGTATTAAAAGTCGTTTCGTAAAGAGATTATTGAATTACTATTAAATAATTATATTTTTTTATTGACATTTAATCATTTTGACATTATAATATTGACATTTCATTGTATTGACATGTGTTATGATTTTGATAGTTTTAATGTTATTTTTAGATATGAATGGAAAATAGACTTGTAACTTTGGTTTTTATTAATAAAATATTTGAATTGTATTTAAAACGAACTTCCGCAAAGTATGAATGAATGAATGAATAACTAATAATTTGTAGCGATGATGGTTCAGTGGTTAGCGCGGTAGGTTTGCATGCCGAAGGGCGTGGGTTCAAACCCCAAAAATGAGCTTGAGCTGCCGGTGAAGGAAAACATCGTGAGGAAACCATAGCGTGGTGGTAGGGTACTTTCTAGTACTCGGCTGGCTAGCTACCACCCTCAAGTTGAAAATCTGCCGCCAAGCACCTAACGGTATGTTAACTTGAGAGCCAGTTCCATTCCAGGCTAGGTGTGCTTTACCATCTTCGACCACACCGTCACTTGACATCAGGTGAGTTGTGGTCAAACACATAGCCTGTCAGCCATAAAAAAAAAAACTCTTTATTGCACACACTTAAAATTACATAATACAGAAGAAATAAACTAGTTAATAGGTGTAACAACTGGCGACCTTATCGCTGAAAGCGATCTCTTCCAGGCAACCTTAGGATGGAAAGGATTAGAGGATGAAAAAAACGGAGTGTGTCAACAACGAGGATATGCTTATAGGAGAATACAAAACTATGACATATATCTACATTCTAATAATTATATATCCTAATACATAGATTAATTAGAATAACTAAAAATACACTTATATATATAAAATAAATATTACATAATATATATTATAACGCCTGAATCAATAAATTAGGTACTCTATAGATAGATAAACTCTCTCTAACTTTATTGTTCACACCAGAAATTATATCTAATACAATAATATCAACTTAAAACTTGTGTAACGATTGGCGGACTTATCGCTAAAAGCGATATCTTCTAGGTAACCTTATGATGGAAATGATTCAAGAACCAAAAAAACGGGGTGTGCCAATAATAAAATTATAGAAATAAGCTATAAGGTTACATATGGCTACATAGCTTTGTGTTTGCCCACAGCTCACTTGATGTTAAGTGGACGGTGTTATTGATAGTAAACACATCTAGTCTGGAATAGAATTGACTCTCAAATGAGGCTGTCGGTTCATACCTCTATATGCTTAGCGACAGATTTTCGATTTAATTGTATTTCTGTAATGATGTAATAGTACAATAAAGAGTTATACATATATATACTAGCTGCCATAAAAAAAAAAAGTATTGGCCGATTCTCAGACCTACCCGATAAGCACACAAAATTTCATACAAATCGGTCCAGCCGTTTCGGAGGACTTTGGTAACAAACACCGCGACACGAGAATTTTGTATATTAGATGTATATGTATTACACTTGCGTCCTGGAACCAGTCCGATAGCGACATATTATATATTGAGTAACGTTGTGCAGGCTGGCGAACCGCGTGCTGCTGGTGGGCGGCTCCGAGCGCGACAACACGGAGGACTCGGAGTTCGCGCGCGCGCTGGGCTCCGCGCACGGGCGCCTGCAGGCGGCCATCCCGCCCGCCGTGCACCGCGCCAAGGCCGTCGCACTCGGGGACGTCGGCCACGCGCCTGCCTGGCGGCATGCTAACGCCGAGGTGACACGCCTCTTATAGCTGATATTTTTAGGGTTCCGTATCTCAAAAGGAAAAAAAGGAACCTTTATAGGATCACTTTGTTGTCCGTCTGTCTGTCTGTTAAGATCCTTCTTCTCAGGAACGCGTTGAGGTATCAAGCTGAAATTCATATCAAATACTCAGGTCTACTGTCCCTTGGAGCTGTGAAAAAAATCAAACTTCTAAGCCAACGCAATCAAAAGATACTGCAAATTTTCGACACTCGCAAGGGAATCAAAACCTACAAGGTACTTCCCGTGAACTCAGAATCTTGAAATTTGGTACGAAGCAACGTCTTATAGCACAGATAAAGAAAAAATTGCGAAAAGCATAAATTACCATTAAAAAAAAATACACAGGTACAGGTTTGTACGGAACCCTCGGTGCGCGAATCTGACTCGCCGGTTTTTTGTTCTTGGCATCGATCTGTGTACATATCCCAGTATCAAGTACCTATTTCGATATCTTCAAGTCTAAGTCATAGTCACAATTTTTTTATTAGTGTAGTTGTGCTTAACATCTTCAACCACACCGTCACTTAACATCAGGTGGAAAGACACCTAGCCTGTCAGCCATAAAAAAAAACACAAAATAAGTCAGTGTTGAGTCCAGTCCTGTCCTGGTCAAGATAGTTAAACTATTGTTTACACCAAAGATTGCATCTTCTATTTTTTATTATTATTCTAGCCCATCTTGTGGGACTGCTGGGCAAATGCCTCTCTTTCTCTTTTCTATGCTTCTCTGTTCGTTGTTCAGGTTTTTGACAACAGCTCACCTGATGTTAAGTGACGGCTTGCTCAAAGATGGTAAGCACGATTAGCCTGGAATGGAACTGGCTCTCAAGTGAGGGTGTCGGAAGCCATTCAACTTGAAACACATGCCTATTTCAAAAAAAAAAAACTTACTGTAACTATTGGTTTTCCTGTAAGTTAAATAGATTTAACAACTACCCGCATAAATATGATTCAGATAATAAACGCGGCATCAGAAGTGGAATCGGCGCTCGGGCGTCAGTACGCGCCGCCACCGCCCCCGGCGCTGCCCGAGGCGTTGTCGCGGCTTCGCGTGACGACGCAGGAGGCGGCGCCCCCGCGCCCGCCGCCGCCCGCGGCTGGAGCCCCCCCGCGCCCGCCTCCGCCCTCCGACACGGACGACGAGGGCGAAGACATATTCAGGAGGCAGCCCCACCCCAGCCAACCTATACTGGTATGTACATGGATAAATTGGATAGGTCTACGTTGGAAGCAATGTACAGCGTAATCCAACATCGCCATCTATCCAACAACACGGTCAATACGGGGAGTATATCCCGTGTTGTTGGATAGATGGCGCTGATACACAATCATAGATGAGAGCCTGCATCGCGCACACAACAATTCAGTATTTCATTTAATAAAAACATTTAGAAATTTGAAACTTTTCGTATGGTAGACATGTTTTAAGTTTAAGGGTTAACCGACTTCAAAAAAGGAGGAGGTTTGTTTTCTTTTTTTTATGTTTGTTACTTCAGAACTTTCGACTGGGTGAACCGATTTTGATGTTTTTTTTTTATATTTGAAAGCTGGTGCTTCCCGTGTGGTCCCTTTTCAATTTGGTCCAGTTCTGACAATGGCATCCATGAGAAAAC
The DNA here is from genome assembly GCA_950106695.1 of Biston stratarius. Lineage (NCBI taxonomy): Eukaryota > Metazoa > Arthropoda > Insecta > Lepidoptera > Geometridae > Biston > Biston stratarius. Next base: position 9,547,165 of record OX467108.1, read on the forward strand.
CATATGAAGGTCTTTTTTTTTGTTAAACTGACGTGGTTTTGACTCATTTTTGTTTTACTCATGTGGGATTACTCACGTTTAATTATATCGGATACTCTGACAATAGTTGCAGCCACAACCGGTGGCCTTCTTCAAGGAAACAAAGCGGTTTAGCTTATAAAATCGTTTTGGCCACAACAATGACAAACATTTTATGTAATTTGTATATAATTTTAAATTATACATCGAAAATTAAAATCCAAAATAAACTTTAATTATTTTAACTACCAGTATTTATATCCTCTTCAGTGATAAAAAATATAAATATTAGATATTTTTGTCTGATTTGAGACATTTGACAATTTATACTTGTTTGCGAAAACTCTTATTTTATGTGAAAAAGTGGCACACTGTTGACCACCTGATGGTAAGTCACCGCTACCTATTACCACTTATAACACACGGGGGATTGCCAGTGCGTGGTCTTCGTTTAAGAATTCTATTCAGCCTTTGTTTGCAGCAATATAGACGGTAGTAAGGTCATGCGTATTATTCAGGACTGGTGCCCCAATCAAAAAGAGCAATTAGGGAATAATGTTCTGATTAAAAAGAAATTAAAATTTTTACTAATAGAAAAATGTTATTATAAAATCAATCAGTTTTTAGACGATAAATTCTGAAGCAGACTTTATTTGAATATTGATATTATTTAATTGACTATTATTGTTATTGATATTTGATATATAATCATTTTGACATTTAATTTAATATTATTATTATTATTTGACTATTTCATGTATGTATGTTAGTTTTTTTTTGTGTATACTTTTTTCATTTTGATTATTAATTAATTACTATTATTTGACTTGATTACGGTTCATATTTTGACATTTTAAAGTTTTATATTATGTATTATTTGTATACCTCAGTGGGCAGGGATATGTGGACTATACTATAATTATAAGACCTGTGTGCTGTTTTGTATAAATGTACATTAAACCATATTCTACAAATAAATAAATCTTGAATCTTGAGTTAACCAGTGTGAAATCTTCAGGTGGCTGCGCACAATCTCCACAAAGCGGTGCGCGAGTGGTCTTCCAAGGACAACGAGATAATCGCTGCAGCCAAACGCATGGCCATACTCATGGCGCGCCTCTCCGAGCTCGTGCGATCAGACTCTAAAGGTAACTAACCCAATATATGATAAGTATAATTTAAAAACAGACTTTATTGCACTCAACCCAAACACAGCAGTTTTTTACCTTTGTCGTTGTATAGTACTCAAACAGAACAAAAGATATATAAGAACCTTATTTAATTAAAACCTTAACCTTATTTACCTTATTTTTTGTGTGCCAAGACCACGTCAGTTTCCATAGTAAAACCTTATTCTTTCTTGTTTCTTCTTGGCATCACACTCTGTGCATTCTGCCAGTTTTCAGCTTCTTTATATTTACAGTCAAAGTCCAGTCTTGGTCAAATCCAGTCGGTCCCAGTCAAATCCAGTCATGCCTTAATAAAGAAGTGGCGACTTTACTATGAGCTTCGATGGAGTTTTGGAAGCAACACGAAAAGTCATGTTTCACCACATTATATCACTTTCCCACACTCGCGCTTATAAGTCGGCACTTTATGAATAAAACACCACTATTTTTATACATAAACACTCGAAAAAACACTAGTTTTGGAAAAAATACAATGGGACGACACAATTATTTCCGCGTTCTCGCCAAAACTCCAAATCTTATTTAACTCCTCAGATTTAGCATGTTCATTCTTAGCCCCTCTCAAGGTCGCGATAAACTAGAGTTTTTCCTGCTGCTGTGGTTCACCCAGCACACTTTGACCTTCCATCTTCCAACCAAGTTGGGGATCCGCGCTTTGGACTTCTTGAATTTCTGCTACAATGATGAAAAAGCAAATACTTTCTACAGTTACTATGCCAATGTCAAATTAAAAAATGCAGACAAGTTCCGACTTTATCGTATGCAACTTTAGCCATTAACGCATATGTTATCGATAAGGAACCTTATGGCAGCCGGTTAAAATAGGAAACTTAAAGCTTGGCGCACAATGACAAAAATATTTTAAAAATAACTTTGAACTTTTGCTCTTTCAGCTGTAAGCAAAGCAAAAATGCTTTTGAGACTTTTATAACTTGATGGTATATCTTAGCAGGAGATGGTCTAGGTACCATCGCAATACCAGGTATACCGCAGCCAAGCAGTAGTGTGAAAAATTACTGTGTTCTGGTTTGAAGTGTGCTTTTGAGACTAACTATCGAATGTCTGAAAGTAATGAGCGCCAAAGCACCAACGCTCTAGACTTTGTTTTGCTACTCAAAGTTCTATGTATCGCTGCAATTTTAAGGTGTTATCTCTTACCATCAGTAGAGCATCTCGGTCGTCTCATTATTTTTACTTTAAAAAAAATATTGAAAAAAAACGTAGTAAATTGTATAAGCTGCTATTCTGCTATTATATATATTAGCTTGTACAATATACACGCTTACTAAGATAAACTAGTAGCCTACTAAGTTTTAAGATATTTTCAAATGGTATTATATATATATTTTTTTATGTACTGTTGAGAAATTACGGTAAAACTGTGTTTTACAAGAAAAATGTCTCGCTTTCACATGTAACGTTTATCGCTGGAGAGAAGGAGATATAATAATATCTGCCCTTTAATAGACCCATCATCATCATGTTCATGCCTTTATCTATCTATCTATCTTATACCTTTAAACGAGCAACTCTTGTATATATACATATATACAAGAATTGTTATATAATCTGAGTCTCAGAATCTGCTCCAACGATTTTCATGAAATTTAGTATGTAGAGGGTTTCGGGGGCGATAAATCGATCTAGCTAGGTTTCATTTTTAGAAAACTAATTAATACCGGTCATCCAGGTATTGTTAGTTAAATCACACACACTCGAATAAAGATTGCAATTGAAACTAATATGTCAAAAATATATGTAATTATGCTTAGATCAGTTATAGGATTAGAATTTTTGTAGTTCTAACATTTGAACAGCTTTTTACAATCTTCCTAAATAAACGTAACACACACTATTAAACCTCACCGAAGTTTGTCTCGAATTCAAATTCAAAAATTATTTTATTTGACATAAACGATACAACACAGCAACAACAACAAACATTATATACGTATAATATTATATCGATATGTCCTGGATCCCACACTAGGGTGACCTGTGTCGTGGGCTCCAGGCTCTTCCTTATAACAAATATTTACTACACAATTACATATACATATATTATCTCGCTGTCGGGTCTTCAACTCTCATTAAGAATAATCAAGAATCACAATAACAAGTCATCGCGATAGAAGCAAGCGAGCGGCAAGCGCCCGCACACGGCCCTGCTACCCTTATCGGTACCCTGAGGCTATAGGTAGGCAGGCTCCAAATCGCCGCGGTCGTTCTGTTCTCGACAACATTATAAAGACTGGAGGTAGTATGATATATGTTTTATGTAAGCACCGATCATGCTAGCACTTACGTCTATGTATTGTATATGCCATAATCATTGTAATATTTCTCCACCTGCTTCCTCGGATAGTGGTCGCTATGAATTTAAGTGGTAAGTGCCTTATGTGTGAATAGTAAAAAAAAAAACATAGATAATTGCTTATAACAAATATAGTTAGTACAGCTATAAATAAGTATGGTATATTGTGTAGTATTATCATGCCTTAGAAATTACAATAAATATTTGTAGCCATGATAGCTCATGGTTAGCGCGGTTGGTTCACATGCCGAAGAGCATAGGTTCAAACCCCAACAATGAGCTTGAGCTGCCGGAGAATGAAAACGTCGTGTGGAAACCATAGCATGGTGGTAGGGTACTTCCTAGTACTCGGCTGGCTAGCTACCAACTAAAATCAAAATCTCAAAAATCTGCCGTCGAGCACCTAATGGTGTGGTCCGGCAGCCTCACTTGATAGCCAGTTTCATTCCAAGCTAGGTGTGCTTTACCATCTTCGACTACACCGTCACTTAACAACAGGTGAGCTGTGGTCAAAAACCAAGCTTGTCAAACACAAAAAGAGACGGTGCCCAAACTAGTAACTTTGTATATCATAAATGAAAGTGAATATTTGTATGTTGTGCCACAGGCAGCAAGCGCGAGCTGATCGCGACCGCAAAGGCGATCGCCGAGGCATCCGAGGAGGTGACGCGTCTCGCCAAGAAACTTGCGCTCGAATGCACAGACAAGAGGATTAGAACAGTGAGTAAAAACCTTACACCTCGCACACGTAGCTTGGCTTCATTAGGTGATATCAAAAGACCACCAAATTTGACGAAACTCATGATATTGTATATCAGATGCCACCTTACTAGACGTTAAACGGCCTACACACGGCCCTAAAATCGGTGGCGATATCGGGACAGTGTTGATGGGGATGAAATCGGCTACTACTACCTACACACGTCCCTGCCAGTGCCGACCGTGCAGCAGACTGCTCGTTGATCCGAGATGCCGCCGACACTCTCAAAACAGCAAAAAATAGGCATTATCTTGGCACTTACTACGGTGCCTACTATCCAGAGACGAAAAAGGAAGACCTGGGTTAAAAACTGGTTGATGGTTTTAGTGTCATGTGTAGGCCTTTTAAGATCGACAGGAGGTCATCCAGGTAAGTACCACCGCAGTATTAGCAGTTCTGCCGTCAAGCCGGTCAAAGGATCACCAAACTGACGATATTGTGTGTCAGATGACACCTTACGAAATAGTAGAACTCTTTATCAGGAGATCGTGTAGGTACCACAGAATTATTAGCAATTCTGCTGCCAAGCAGTGGTGTTTAAACATTACTGTGTTCCGGTATTGCAGGTATTACAGGGCAATTGAGACTAACCATCGTGTGACTCAGAGTAATGAGCGCCAAAGCAGCGTTGCCCTGGACTTCGTGTTGTTATTCAAAGTTCTGGGTACCGCTGAAATTATTATGGATGACGCTCTTTAAAGTGTTTCATTAGTCTTATTGCTTTTACATTAAAAATAAATATATCACCATGTTTGCCATTCTTAGGAGCTCCGGTGATATTTTAGCACTTGTACAACGTCTGGCCTCTCAATTCCCTTTCTCCTTTTACTTATTTTTTCCAATGTAAAGGCCAGCGGTGTCCTCTGGTATTATTTAAACGAAAAGTAAAATGTAAAGTCCAGTTATTTTACATACAGTTAGGTATCGAAAACTTGATATCATTTTTTTGCTAATTGTCGTTCTCTGAGCATTGTAATTGGTCGTTTTGCTGATACCATCGAAGTCTGATAAAGAATGGACTTGTCTTTGTCAATCTGATGCTTAGCTACATAGCTGTCTACGACAGCGTACGCTTACTTAGATTTGATCTGTTTACTCTGGATTTGAAGACTATATTATACTTTTTGAGAACACTGATTCGAGTAAAGAATAACCTCAACCTCGTAATGCGAATAAAAACGTGGAATCTAAGCGCTTGGGGCCTTACTAATAATCCGTGCTTAAAGTTTTTCGATGTTATACTATTGATGCGTAAGTATGATCCACCGTGGACATATGCGCTTTTATTTAGTTTGTAACAGTATAGAGACGAACGAGACACTCTCCTGACACGTCTGTCCATGACCATTGCAGCGATAGACACAGAACTTTGAGTAGTAAAACAAAGTCCAGGGCATCGCTGCCCTGGCGCTCATTACTTTGTGACTAGATGGTTAGTCTCAACAGCCCTGTAATTTCGCTAGCTGCAGTACTCTTCAAACCGGAACACAGTAATGTTTACACTCTACTGCTTGGCGGCAGAATATCTGGTACTGCGGTGGTACCTACCCTAACGACCTTCTGCTAAGGAAATCTACCACCAAGTAAAAGCTCGTTTGTCTAGCCGTCTGGTAATCGAAAAAGACAAGTATGAATATACTCGTATAAGTCGAACAATTCTTCTTACCCTCCGAAATATATCATATAAACTTATTTCGAGTAACCTTTACAAAGCATTGGGAATAGGCTAGCAACAATAAACTTATTTCATTTCATACCATGTGGTAGATTATCTAATTGTAAACTGTTTGCAGAACTTGCTGCAAGTGTGCGAGCGGATCCCGACGATTGGCACTCAGCTCAAGATACTGTCTACAGTCAAAGCAACCATGCTGGGAGCGCAAGGTAACGTACTCATAAGAAAAATACTCAACAATATTTGTTTTAAACGGACGATAAGAATGGTGTATCTTTTATGGCTATTTTCAAAATAAAAACAATATTTAATTATGTTTATCATCGGGTCTTAATAGCGCACAAAATACTATGAAATTAGTTTTGTTTATTTACTTCGATGTTTCGGCCACGTTGCAATGACAGAGCGGTCACGAGTTGAGTTGGTATACTGTGCGCGACTAAAACCTGCTGATAAGCATGTAATTATGTATTAAGTCGCGAAAGTTATGAAAAAACTGAAATAATACTCGCTAACTAGCCTTTTATGGCGGTGCAAAACAAAAATAAGAAGGTGGTTTTTTTTTCTCGACGAAATATCGTGCCGACGCTTTGTAATATTCTTGTGGCGAAACATATGTATATTTTCGTGTCCGTCAAAGCTGCTAATAAAGTTACCACTACTTACGCATGACCATGGTTGTGATTCAGAATTATTTCACTCTAATTTCCACCGAATTCATGAAAATATTGACACAATTGACACTGGAATAATGCATATAGTTCGATGCCATATACAAAAGAAAAACCGTGATGTCATAAACTTAAAAGTTGTCAATGACAGCGTTTGGCATTGTTGGTACATTTGTTGTTTTTTGTCGTGGATATTATGTAAGTTCAGGCGTAATAGTCACAGAAACCAATTAATCTATCTCAAGTCAATTTTAGTCTTTTGTAAGCAACTTTTCTAGAAGCTAGGTATTTTGGCAGTGTAATCTCAATATTTTAAAACTATTTACAGGCATATAAAAAAATGCTTAAAGGCAATTTAAAAAAAATGCTGCCCTCATTACAATTAAAAAGGCAATGCTCTAAGCTACTGTCCCCCTAGCAGACGAACCGTGATAAGTCTTTCCATCGACGTAAAGCAGATAATGATTTATCACACCTCCGGAGAGACAATTTTATCCACGACGCGTGTTAAGCGGGCTGTTATTTATTAAAATTATTATTTAACCACGAGCAGCTTACCTATAATCCCCTCTAAGCCGCAGCAATAGCTTCCGCTTTTTCAACTAATCGGGTATATTCTGGCTTTCTAACAGTCGGCATGCCGGACTACAAAGGTAACGTTGACCTAACAACGCGATGCAGTGCATGCCATCGTTTTATTTCGGCTGTCGTGCACTTTTGTCTGGAATGATTTTAATATGGATGCTGTTTCGCCTAAAAATCATTGCACTTGACTCACCTTTCCGACCTATCTTTCACCTCAGTATCATATTCTGCCGCTAAGCTGTTGTGTAAACATTACTTGAAGTGCTACTGCTAAAGACTAACGAGGCTATTGAGACTAAACTTCGAAAGATTTTTTTTAAGTTAGAAGATGGTTAACACACCTCGCCTGGAATGAAACTGGTTCTCAAGCGAAACTGCCAGAACACCGTTAGGTGCTTGGCGGCAGATTTTTAACTTGATGAACGAGGTAATCATCAGCCCAATAATAGCGCGCTAACCACTGATCTATCATCGTTACAAAAGTAATGCTGTTTCAAAGTAATGAGCATCAAAGCAGCGATGCCCTGGACTTTGTTCTGTTACTCAAAGTTCTGTGTATCGCTGTAATGGACATGAACAAGCGTTATCTCTTACATCAGGCGAGTTGGCGGCCAAACGCAAGCCTATTAATTATAAAAAAAAAAACAACGTTTCGTTCATCGCTATAAGACGGCATAAGACGGCAAATTTACGGAAGCACCTGCTACTGTATCTTTATTTAACTATGCGCGGGCCTCCATTAATTAGCTTGGTTTAAGGCTGTCTCAGTGTGTTTTTGTAACTGAAATGGTAATGAGACAAACGAAACGCTCTCCTGATGGAAGAGATAACGCATGTTCATGATCATCACGACAGCTACATTCTCTAGCTGCAGTACCCCTCAAACCGGAACACAGTAATGTTTACACAGTGCATGTTCGCTGTCCGAGTGAGTGTTCCCTGAATCGGTTTCTCTAGGCAAGCGTGCTTCCTCATAAACCGCATCATTTAAAAAAAAAATGCTCGACGGCAAAATATCTGATACTGCTGTTGTACCTACCTAAACGACCACCGGTTAAGGAGTTTTACTACCAAGTTAATTAATATCACACACATCACATCATCAGCCTTAGGCCGTCCACTGCTGGACATAGGCTTCCTCCAGGGGGGGTTTTGCCAATACTCGCTACGCTTGGCAGGCGGGTTGGCGAGCGCAGTTAGGTGTGATTGTTTAAGGAAGACGCTGCTGCCCATCTTCCGGATTACATCCCTTAGCCCACTCTTACGGCAACCACGGTCACCTTGGTAGAAAGGGTGGGGTACAATTATTACGCCGGCACCACCACGGCAAATTAATAAAATTAATAGTTAATTAATATGCTTAGAATTAATCTCATTCTTTGACTTCTTCTGGGTTCCTAGTTTGATATTTACTGTACAAACTGCCTTCTCTATCCTATTTCTATGGTTGAACTTTGAATTCTTGTCTCATCCATCCATCCATCCATCAGTGCCACTTACATTGCAACAATAATTTAAATAAATTGTGTATTCATCTTTTACTGTATAAAACACAACAAAACAAATAAATACTGCATGATTTGCATGATTGCGTGTTTTGTAAAACATGATATCGTTTTCTTTTTATACATTTTGTTTTTGTTTTTATTGAACAGGCAGCGAAGAAGACCAGGAGGCGACTGAGATGTTGGTCGGCAACGCGCAAAACTTGATGCAAAGCGTAAGTTTTAATTAATTCAACGAATTCTAAGTTTCGCGAAATGTTAGTGTATATGTTTGAACGTCTAATGACTGATTTGAATGATACAGATACTGAAGTTATGTATTACTGAGTTTATTGAAGTTATATTTATAGTTCATGATGATTAATCATGCTATGATTGATTGACTCGGACGTTACTTTGCAGAAGTTCATATTGAGTATTCAAGAGACATATTTTAGTGTATTTCCACTTAAAAGTTGTTTTGGTCTTCATTAAAAATATATCTCTTGATATGTAGGTAATATCACTATGTATCACTGCAATGGTCATGGACATATATTACTTCTTACCATCAGGAGAGGTGTTTCGTTTGCCTAATAACTTTCACTTAAAAAAAAGTAACAACAACCAAAATTGTTTTTTTTTTTACTAAAGATAAAGTTTATAATTAGTTTTGGAGAATAAATTTTTCAAGGCATTCATTCAGTCACGTAACCGAGAACAAGCAGAAGGTGACTATGCTATTGCATTTGTTAACATTTTCGTAGAACAAGTGCCAAACAGATATGATTGTTTTACACGGCGTGACGTCATTCTCATGCCATGACAGTACTGGCCGTTTTAAAGATTACATTAGACAGAATTAACCAAATTTATAATTTTAGACAACTAGTCTATTACTTCCCCCTTCCATCTAAACCGGACAGAAGTTCCTGTTTTTAACAATTTTAAATTTTGATATCATACACTGTTGTACAGGGTACTAAGCTAAAATGGGGTCACTGTACTCATTATTATGAACAATTTTTATACATTCTATCGAGGATGATTGATTATTCCTATGGTACAGCTGATTTTTTTCTCGACTACAGAATTGTATTAGTAGTAAAAGTAATAATGAAAAGAATATTGTCTCTCCCGGAATAAAATCCTGGAAACATAATTATGTCTATCACCGGGTCTTAATCGCGCACAAAATGCTATGAATATAGTTATTTACCTGGACTTTTCGGCCATGTTGCAATAGCCGTGATCACGAATTGACTGGAGAATACGGGTCATCTGAATGAAATAAGTCGCTATTTTTTTTTTTCAATTGTTTTACCAACTGTTTTCTTTTGTGAATAATAATGTTGTTCTGTGGTAACATGATTATTGTATGAAATCAACAGGTAAAGGAGACGGTAAAGGCGGCAGAAGGTGCCAGCATCAAGATCCGCACCGAGCAGGGCGGGTACCGCCTGAGATGGGTGCGCCGTTCGCCTTGGTATCAGATCTAAACCATCCGACCTTGGTTCAGCTCACGTTATAAAAAGGAAACGCGAAGAAAATTATACAACTATAAGTCTACGTGCTTCATTATCTTATGCAAAATCGTTTATCTTTGGGTGCGTTGTTGCTCAAAGATATACTACGCTAATAAGTCAATTTGCAACATTTTTGTTTTATTTATATGGGATTACTCACTATTGACGAGCTGCGTGGGCATCGCACTCTGCTTTTACTCCTTGAAATAGTTCACCGGATGTAACCGAAGCTATACGGATTCGGTTATAAACTATAATCAAAGTATCCGACCTAATGTTGAAAATCAATTATCACTTCGAATGCTCAGCAACTATAAAGCTGATTTTTTTTACTATTACTTTTTTGATGATTTATTACTTTGACTATAGTTTATAACCAATATAAACTATAGTTTATATTTTTCAACTAATGCTCAGCAACTATAATGTTGATAGAAAAATCCTTTAAAATCTTGTAAATTGGCTTTGTATCAAATCAAGCCGATAGACGTTTGTGGTCTTTGATTCTACATATATGTAAGGAAGAAAACGATAAAAACAAAACTGGTGCTTTTTAACCGATTTTATTATAAACATATACACTTAATTCTGAAAGCTGTTGTTGATAGATTAAAAGGCACCTTGCTACAATAAAAAAACGCCCACGCCCAGTAGTGGGACTGTTAACAGACATAAAAACTTGATCTGGATCCAGTATAGAAAATACAGATCAAATTGAAAATATTATTCTGTTATATATAGTTAACTTTTTCATTGCAATGCATTAGAAGAAGCTTGCAATAATTATTAATCTTTTAACTATCGACAATACAGAATTAACTGTATATTCATTAAATTTATGAAACAAATATGTATGTACTTTCTATTTATGTATGTATAGATTCGATTCCCACCCAAAACATTCGTGACGAACATAGATGTTTGTTCTGTGTTCTAAAAGTATGTATGTAGTATGTATTTACAGGAACAAAAAAGTATATGAAAACTTTATCAGTTATCTGGTTTCCATATACTTTGCTTTTGCTAATATTTATTTATATCTGTCAACGGATTGTGTATTTTAAACTTAAAGTTTAAAATGAAATTATGTGAATCAACAAGAGTGTTAACCATGTTTTAGGTTATTTAATTATTTTTCTCACAACGAATGGATGTTGCAACTAATTAATAAAATAAGTAAAAAGAGTGATTGAAAAAGATTGTGCCATGTGCTAGTGCTTTATAGTGTAGTATAGAATTAGGGTCCCGGAGTCTTAATAAAGTGTGCACTAGATTAGATTTTCACTTTACAAATATAACAATAATAACTTACATTTTTAAGATTTTGTAGAAAGATTAGAAAAAAAATCAATTGTTATTCAAAAAAAAAAAACTAAAAATGTGCACCTAATCATCATCATCTCAGCCGTAGGACGTCCACTGCCGGAAGCGGCTCGCATCCAGCGCGTTCCTGCGGTCTTTATTAGGGTTTTTTTATAATGCACCTATTTAAAGGGAATTATTGGTAAGGTTTCTTTGTTGAAAATGACTTAAAATTCAAGTATATATCCTTGTCTCTAAATAGACGATGCATCAAAAATCTCACTAATATTGTGGCTATGCCGATGGTTTGTTTACCATCAGGCGGATAATCAGCTTGTAAAAATAACCTTTAAAATTGCCACGGTATCGCTAAATTATATACAAATGACTTTCCGTATTGATTACCTACTAAAATGTATTTATCTAACCTAGCAGATAAAATATTTTTAAGCCTATATTTTTACATAATTATACAAATGTATATATTTACTTATTTGAGGCCGTTCAAATATGAAAACACCAAATGGGAGTGGAGCGGTGCTTTGCTTTTTTTTTTGATGACATGGGGGATGGATGTCAATGGCGATAACTTCAGAAATGACATATAAATTATGTTTGTTTGTTTCTATATGTCCTCGAGTCCTCTCGATATTTAGGTTGTCTGGAAGAGATCGCTTTTAGCGATAAGGAGTTAAACCAATGTAAGCATGTCGGGGTAAGAGCTTTGCTTAATTCTGCTAACAAGGGGAAAGGAAGATGTTAATAATAATCACTAAAATTGTGTAATATCTATATATATAAAAATATCGTGTCATGATGTTTTTGGTCGCACTCCACCGAAACGGCTCGACCGATTTTTATGATTTTTTAATGTATATTTGGTAGGTATGATTATAGGTCGTAAAGTATATTTCATACCGCTGGGTGATTAGGGACATTTCTCAATGAAGTCGCAGGCGTAAGCTAGTATATTATGTATGTAATACTTGAATGGTCCCTTAAAATAAAAAGTATGACATTTCTATACAGAAAAAAATGCAGACATTTAAATATATTACAATAAAAAATAAACCAATATTACATTTACCTGAAATATACAGGACATACAACTCGTGTACTTTGTTCGTTGGCAATTCTTTATATATAATGAAATAAATTAATCTTCGTGCATTTTTTCAAATAGACTGCTCAGGCCTTGAAATACATTTATTAACTTTACTTTTATATATATGTATATATTTATATAACATTTCTTAAAGTTGATCTGTACTTAAGTGGCTTGTTTCACTTCAGCGTAACATACTTTTAAGTATTGGTTAACTTTAAGTCATGTTAGATAGTTACAATTAAGATCTTGAATTTATATATCCGTACCTATAGTATTGCATAGCAGTTAGGGTCAGTCAGACGCGCATGAAGGGTTCCGTACAATTATCTATGAAAAAGGCAAAAAAATCGCGCCCCCCTTAAATATTTATTTTATTTTTAGTATTTGTTGTTATAGCGGCAACAGAAATACATAATTTGAGAAAATTTCAACTATCTAGCTATCACGGTTCTTGAGATACAGCCTGGTGACAGACAGACAGCGAAGTCTTAGTAATAGGGTCCTGTTTTTACCCTTTGGGTACGGAACCCTTAAAATAGATGTAATTCGCAATTTTAGATTACTTCATAGTGGCTTTGTAAACCTTTCCGTTTATCCTTGTAAGTTTATTCATTGTTATTTCAGTATAAATATCGTTATATTTTTACCCTTTTCTGTAATATTCATACATTATTATATATTTTTTCCTGTTTACCTTTTTCATATAGCACTATAATATTAGAATAACTATTTATCAAAGCAATATATTGTGAAATAATGGTACTGACGGCTTGCCTTTTAGGATATAACTGTCAGATGTGATAAATAATTCATAATATCACATTATATAAATCTTATAATCTTGTCTGTAGTTATATATATTTTTATACCCTAAGAGTGATTGTGTGTAAGATAAATATGTGATCGTATTTTAGATGTACATATTAATAATAGTATAGAGATTTATGCTTTTTTACTTTGCTAATTATATTAGGTATTTTTTTTTTTAATTATTCGCTTATATTAAGTAATCCGCGCAGCTATAAAAATACTTTTTCGTAGACATATGTTAAATGACTCCAGTAAGGGTAACTTTTTCGTATAACCTAAACGTTATATACTTTTAACACTATACTAAACTAACCAGCAGACGGATTAGTAAGGATTTTTAAAGTATATGTTTTTTTTTTTAATGTAAAATTATTGAGACAATCGAGACGCTCTCCTGATCGTAAGAGACTTACTACTACACAGAACTTGAGTAAAAAAACAAAGTCCAGGGCATCGTTGATTTGACGCTCATTACTTTGAGACTTTAGATGGTCTCAACAGCCCTGTTATTTCGCTAGCTGCAGTACCCTTTAAACTGGAACATAGCAATGTTTACACACTACCGCTTGGCGGCAGAATATCTGGTACTGCTGTGGTACTTAGCTAAACGACCTGCTAAGGAGATCAACCACCAAATAAAGTTATGAACTTAGTTATGTATGTAAGTATTTAAAACGTATTTTTGATGCTTAAATTTAACATTTTGGCCTAGCATTTATGTAGTTGTTGACGTACTAGATCAAGTGCTTATGGGAAATGTCCTAAGCCAAAACTCTTTTTTTTATTGTTACTCGGATGACATAGTACTTCTGAAGTGTTAGTGTGCTTTGTATTTTTTTTAAATTATATATTTATACTTTATTTACCTCTGTTACATTTTAGGTACTCATTTATTTATTTAAATAAATATTTTTTACACAATTCTATTTTATTTTCTTGTTATTATGTTTTTCCCGTATCTGTTGTTTGTTTTCGTTAAATTCCTATGATTTCGCTCGCTATCTTAGCTTGTACTATTTGGCCTGCTGAATTATTTCCCATATGACCTTTAAGGAGTCAATCCCAAGTTGGCATATAGAAATAAAACAATTTCGTAAAGGCACTGAGTACGTTCATGGGAGTAAGTGAAAAGGCTTGGTTATTTTGATGGCGGATGTTCTTTTATTACGGTATTTAAAATATTGTATAAGCGAAGTCTGTTTAAAATATTGAGAATTATAAATATTTTCATTTCTTTATAGACAGCACATATAAGGTATTAACACAGAATACTGCATTCGCGAAATGTCATCGTAAAAAAATTGGTTAGTTTCGCATAATGTCACTTTCGCAAAACGTCATTTTCGTACAAAGTCACTTTCGCAAAATTATTTATGTAAAATAGTGTCATTTATGTGTGTCATATTCTATACCAGAGGTCGGCAACACGCGGCCCGCGGGCCACATGCGGCGGTGTACCACAGTAGGTGAAGTCCTACTGCGGCCCGTGATTGTTTTGTAAATTCAATCCTCATAAATATCCTAAATATTATAGATTCTAAATAGAAAACATTACAAGTATAAGAATTATATTGCCTTTATTTTAACAAAATTTTTTTATATCTATTCTGTGGGATATGACCAATTGTACGCAGGTATATTAAGCTTTTAGGCTTATCATTGCAACTCAGGCCTGCATTTACTTTATTTTGCCACCGTGTGGCTCCTGCCTGTCAAAAAGTTGCCGACCCCTGTTCTATACCAACACTCGCTTTGTGGGAGACGGATAGACAATCCTTTTACCTGTTACGTCACAAAAATGATTTTGACCTATATTTTTTATTTATTTTTATTAGAGCTAAGTATAACAGGTGCTTCGAGTAAGTGTAGTAATGCTTAGAGATGATAAACTTCGAAAACAACTTTTACCGACTTTTAGAATCGCGGAAAAAATCTAATTGCAAAATACTTTTGTCTTTATACTTCAGAATCGGTCAAAGAAAGTAAAGGTTGTTCAAGTTGATTGGTAGAACGAAATATGTAGTTTCGGTAAAAGTAAATCTTAGAATTTTAACGTAACTTATCAATGAGCAAGTTTCCACTTGGCCTAAATGAAGTAGAGATGTTTTTTCATATAAAAATGTACGACGTATTTAAAAACTTAGAAAAACTAACTCATCTTATTTTGTTGCAATAGAATGTTCTTATAGTTATAATGTAGAAGTCTTAAATTAGTCTTTATTGTAGTTTGTTTTATAGTATATAGTCAGAATGGCTAATGGTAAGCGCTACTTTCAATTAATATACCACAAACCAACATCCTTGCACGCTCAAGTTGAAAATCTGCCGCCAAGCACCTAGGGATATGTTCGTGTTGCCTTACTTGAAAGCCAGCTCCTATTCCAGGCTAGGAGTGTTAACCTTCTTCACTTAATAACAGGTGAGCTGTTGTCAAACACCTAGTCTGTCACGAAAAAAGCTTTCCTGTTTCTGTTTAACTAATTAGTGTTACATACTAAATATTAGTGTAATTAGAGATTAAAAAGGCATATTTTCCTACTAGATATTAGTGAAAATAAATTGTGTATTCTTATACAATTGTTGTTTGTACTGCATATTTATTGGTACCCTTGCTTTAACGCCATTTTACCTTTTGAATGAACTAAAAAGTATAGATTGAAAAATTAAAAAAAAGAACATTATCAGAAAACCAAATTTCGACTCAATCAGACCTGATAACGATGCTCACAGATCAACTAGAAAATATCTTATAATGTGTATTTTCATGGCTCGCAACTGATGGTCAAGTCACCTTTCAAACAACAACAACAATACTATTATAAATATGTATATCATATCACTGATACACACGTAAAGCTTTAAGACACCACTCTGTTTGCGTCGGATATTATAAAGGGAATACTAGATGCTTTTCAATAATATAAGTATTCTGACTTCATAAATATAGCTATCACCCTCAAGTTGAAAATATGTCGCCAAGCGCTTAATGGTGTGTTCCAACAACCTTACTTCCTTTCCAAGTTAAGTGTGCACCTTCCACTACACCGTCACTTGAAATCAAGTGAGCTGTAGTCAAATACGTAGTCTAACAAACATAGTCCTTCCCACACGTTTGTGATTTGTTTCGTTGTTTGCCGATACTTACTCAGGGATGTACTACGGCACCTCTATTTATATATAAACAGGTTTTTGACCGCATTTGCCCGTAATGCTCCGCATTATCAGGGAGACGGGAAAAGATTGTAGTAAAGTCGACACTGGTTTAATTTGACACGAGGATATAACTGTTTAGATTTATTTACTGTGCTGACGGAATCTGGGTGTGGTGTGGATTTTATTGGACTATATTGGACTTTTTTTATAAACGGTAAGTTTTAAGTTGTATCAATCTTAATTAATACATGAGTGCTTATATGTATGACGTAAGATAACACTGGTAAGCAATATTAAAGTTTTATCGTTTCACACACAACTTATTATTTTTATATAAAAATCAATCTATATATAATAAGGTTGTGGAACTGCCGGTCTGTGTTACCTGTTAGTACAATATCGGTATCTTCAAATCTAGAGTAAAAAGGTTTCGTCTAGATAAGCGTGCTTCATCTTAGACCGCAAAATGCTTAACATCAGGCGGGGAGTGGTCAAACGTGAACCTATTTTTAATAAAAAAGAAGCTATTTTCACGATAATCATATTATTGGCACGAGTTTTATTTAGTGAAGCTTATTTGATTATGAAAGAAAAAAATTGAAAATTCTTTTATAAAATATTTTACTTACGTTTTCCGGATTTATAATTAGCAGAGTTAAATGATATGGACATACATAGACAAATTTTTGCATGTTTTAATGTTAATGTGACAGACTTGCGTTTGACCGCTGTGTCTAACTGTGTGGTCTACGATGGAGCACGCTTGACTAAAAAGCACCAAGGAAGGCTGGGGGCCGCTTTGAGGGTATAGCGACTGTTGGCCGTTGAGTTCCTTATTCTGGAGCCAGCTCTGGGTGTAGACTGTAGAATCAGGTCATGTTTACTATAAAAATGCAATCTGCTTTAAGTGTATGGCGTGGGTTTGAATCTCGTCAGGATAAATATTCATGTGACGAGCATATATAGAATTAGATCCGGAGGTCTTATCCCACGGAGTTGAAATTTGTGTGTTGTTCAGTTAAACGTACACACATGTCCTAGATTTCACGCAGTGCCACCTAGCGTCAAACTAAGCAAAGGTGTACTATGGGAACCAGATACTTATAGAATACTTATATAGGTACTTTTTTTTTATAAATACATATAGCACAACCAGGCACAGAACAAACATTCGTTTATACCATAAATTGTTTGTCCTGATTGGGAATCGAACCAACGCCCTATAGTTCTTGAGGCAGATATACTACCAATGAGCCAATAGGGCTATCAATAGCAGGTCAATTTATGCTGTGCATTTGGATAAAATTTAAAATACTCTTAAATAGGTACTCTGGAATTGTTTATACCGGAAAAAGTTGGAACGGCAAACTTCAGCTTGAAACATTTAAGGAAGTTGCATTATAGCATTATACCATCACGTGGCTGTCATGTCAGTGTTAACCAAAGCCCTAAATAAATTAAGAATAACAACAACCACTGAGAACTGTCATTATCCTTTACAAGAGGTATATTCGCCCTTAGAACGGAGATGGCGCCACTGTCGTTAAAGATCGTGCAAGACGGAGGCGCAGTCACTCGCAAGATGAAGTTGGATGCAAATCTCACTGTTGCGGCAGCCATTGATATTGTCAAAGAAAAAGCTAATCTCCCATCAGGCGCTAAAGGTAACAGCTCTAAGACTTTGTACTCAAGGAGTGTCCAATGGATCCACTAACCTATTTAGTTTTTATGTAAATGTGATGAGACGAAGTTTCGAACGAAACACCTTCCTAATGATAAGTCAACGCATGTCCATGACCATTGCAACTCACACTGCAAACAACGTTCTGGGTACCACTACTCAGAACGTTGAGTTCAGGCCATCGTTTTGCTTTTCATTACTCAGAGACATTCGCTGGTTAGTCTCAACTGCCCTGTAATATCGCTAGCTGCAGTACCCTTCAAACCGGAACACAGTAATGTACTTTTTGGCAGTTGCCACGACATCTTGTACTTAAGGTTACGACCTGCACGTGGTTCTTTATTTAAATTTTTATCATGATCGATATGCTAGCTGCTTAATTATAATTCAACTAATTTTATTATCAACGGTGCTTTCAAATTAGATAAACACATTGGACCCGGCTCGCGAGATTGGCGAAACACACTTTTAAGTTACCACTTGGTGACAGATTTTTCAAATACTTACATGGAAATACCTTGTCACCGTGCTACGGTTTCCTTAGAATGTATTCCTTTACAACGCATGCTCATTTGATTGTTGGGATTTTGACTTATACGGCCAAACCTAATGATGAATTTTCAGTACCCGTCAGTGGTTTTTAGTTTTCTAATTCAAACATATGTTTTGTAGCATACGGTCTATTTCTGCGGTCTTTGGACAGCGACCTGTCCGGCATTTGGCTGGAAGACGACAAAAAGCTCACCGACTACTTGTTGCGGGATGGAGACCAGCTCGACTTCATGTGTAAGATAAGGAACCTTCGATTGAGGATGCTGGACGGTAAGGGACATGGTTTTTCAACAAACTATCAGGAGTTCAAAAAAGCAATACAAACCATATTGCTTTTCTGAGCTAGCTTCGTGCTTAATATACCTGTACGGGCCTAGCCACTCACATCGGTAAAAGACTAAACGCCTGTTGAGTGCTGAATAGCACAGCCGCCTCAAACCAATGGACTACGCCAGGCTATTTAAAATCAAAATCAGTATTAAACCACGGAACTCACTTGGAGCACTCCGACGGCTGTCCGAAACTATCCGGGGAATCTATCTGTACACCTGCATACCCTATCGCTCTAACCCTATTCCCTAATTCCCTATCGTCCCTAACATACCATATAGTAGACATATACTTATATAGATAGATACAGGATACCTGTTGCCGTGAGACCTATCGGCAACAGGCGGGATAAAAGAGGAGGTTCGATTTTCCAGTGCCGTGACGCAGACTCACGCCACGGTCACAGATGGTGACGGTGGTAGTAGCTCTTGCCACAGTGGAGGGATGAGACAGCGGATATGCTGCGGCGGGAGTCCCACGTCCGTGTAAACAGCCTCTTGAACGGCTCCATCCGACCTCTTCAATGGTCGGCCGGTAGGTCGTCTGGTTGACCTAACTCCGCGTGCAGCAACAGGCACACCACTGAATCAAACCCAGCTTAAGTAGTGATTGATTGATTCTTATAATGTAACAGTTTATATACAACTACTTATTACTATTTGAAGCCCTCGATTGTAGTACAATTGCTGATCGTCCAGTTTTAGGACTTCAACCGCTGTAACTAGGTTACTGACTATGCATCAGGGTTGTCGCTATATCCAGTATGGACAATACCAAAAACCTTGAAAATAATATAAATGTCAGACAGTCAGTCATTTCACATTGGTGTGGCATGCTGCAGCGGTTAATGGCTACGAATTAAACCTACCCCAGACCGTGCTTGTGTGGAACTGGCTTGACAATGTATTACCGCCACAAACGGCTTCAGTCAACCGCGTTGTAACTGGCTGCACTTCCAAGGCGTGTTTGTCTGAGCAAGCTTTCAAAGTATTTTATGTACGTAGTACATATATATCTATGTTAGTAGGATAATTGCTTGTTTCCTGGTATGTCATTTCCTTTCAACGAAAATGTGACAAAGTATTAAGCTGTGATATTTATTTGTCACAGATACGGTGAAGACCTTCCAGGTGGACCAGTCCAAGCTGGTCAGCGACCTGATGTTCTCCATCTGCTCCAAGATCGGCATCACGAACCACGAGGAGTATGGGATGGTGAGATCACAAACTATTCTTTTGCTAAATATTTCGCTATTTAATAACTCGTAAATATATTGAGGGTGGAATTGAATTGAATTGAAAGGGAATACCCTACCACCATGCTATCAAGCTTATTGTTGGGATGTGAACTCACGCCCATCGGCGTGTGAATCGCTCCGCTAATCACTGAACTATCATTGCTATTTAATAAGGCATATCTATATCTTTAAACGAGCAATTCTTGTATATATATATATATTCTGAATCTCTGAAACGGCTCCAACGATTTTCATGAAATTCAGTATGTAGGGGTTTTCGGGGGCGATAAATCGATCTAGCTAGGTTTCATTTTCAGAAAACGTCGTTTTATCCGTGTTTTCAGCCGAGCAATGCTCGGTCAACCAGGTACTTGCATATTATGTAAGTAGGGTGACCATTTTTAAAATTTCGCTTACAGCACGTATCGGACAAAATATAACTTTTTTTTCTTTCTACATAAATAGTGTTTGGTAGAAAATATCCTTAAGTTTCGCTATCTTCCAGTGTTTGGAGCAAGCATGTGACCCGGACGATGGTAAGGAGAAGTCTGCAGGCAACACCGGCACCCTCACGCTGAAGAAACGCTCCAAACTGGAGGAAAGGGACCTAGAATTTGAACAACTCTCTAAAAAACTCAAAACTGATGATAATGGTAAGATAATGGAAATTAAAACGGATCAGTTATATTATTTTACCTTTTAATTCTCGATATTTACATTTAAACTTATACATATTATAACACTTATTTATACACAGTAAATATCAGGAACCCCTCACAGGTGAAGGCCTCCCCCAAGGTTTGCCATTTTTCTCTATCCTGAGCTATTTGCATCCATTGTGGACCTGCAATATTTTTTTATTTCTTCCTCCCATCGTGTGTAAGGTCTTCCTTTGCGGCGCTTGCCTGGTGGACCTCTCCATTTGGTTACTATTTTTGTCCATCTGTAATCTGTGAGGCGCTCTACGTGACCCGCCCACTTCCACTTCAGTCTTAGTGCATGGCTTAGAGCATCAATTGTTTTCGTCTTCTCTCTTATTTTTGTATGCTTTATTTTTTGTTGCTTCTTAATGTTTAACATACCTACTCAGTTAAAAACATCGGATCAGTTAAAAATGCAAAAAATAGCGGAGTACAACAATTATATGTATTCTATCAGTTACCTGGTTCCAAAGTACTTACCCTGTTTTATGACATTAACGAGTATTTTTATTATTAAACGGTTTTAATTAGCTTGTCCTGTTTGTTGTTAAATGTATACTTGTATAGTTAGGTATTTTGAACGCTATAAGTCCCGGTAATAACTTTAAAAGAAATTAGAACGACTTATCATATGACTGTCTGGAAAATATCGTTTTTTGCGTTTCTATTTATTACATAGGTACTAAGCGGTTCGATTCTACCTTCATTGTACGAACAGCTAAACAATGGGATTTGCTGACCGAGTAGTCGTTTCCTGATAGTTACAATCTGGGTGTCTTCAAGTCGCGAGTGAATCGGTTTCTTCTAGGCGAGCGTATTTTCCATCATAGACCGCATCTTCGCTTAACATCAGGCGAGTTGACGGTCAAACGCATTAAAGATAATTAAAAAAAAGTTTCTTTGTCACATAATTCCGCATTTAAATAATAAAGAATTAAATCTATCAATTAATTTTGTAAATTTATAATATTGTTGGCGGCGCCTGTATCTTACCATCAGACGGGCCGGCTGCTTGTTTATTTATAGTTGATACCAGGTTCATGAACTGTACGTTGCTCTTTATTGCTCGACAGCCCTGTTGGCTCATTGGGAGTATGCCTGCCTGAGCTGTAGGGCGTGGGTTCGATTCCCGCCAAGGACAAATGTTTGTTTGGTATGAACAAATGTTTGTTCTGCGTCTGGGTGTTCTGTATGTATTATAAGTATGTATTTACAAAAAAAAAGGATTTATGTATTCTATCAGTTATCTGACTTCCATCGCACAAGCTCTGCTTAGTTTGGGGTCAGATGGCGCTGTGTGTAATATGTCCTACAAGATTTATTATTTATTTATTAATTATATTAAAAATGTCAACAGTTGAAGCGGTCTAAGTATCGACTAACTAAGAACGCGTTTTCCTTACAGTGGACTGGGTAGATTCCCACAAGACTCTCTCCGAGTCTTCGATCGAGCCCTCGCAGACGCTACTCCTGAAGCGCCGTCTGTTTTACTCCGACCGGAACGTGGACTCGAGGGACCCGGTGCAACTAAACCTCCTTTACGTCCAGGCACGAGATAATATTCTAAACTCGAAGCATCCCGTCACTGAAGCTAAAGGTTAGTCACAGTTCATCAATGATACTATTATAGGAAGTTTAACAGCGAATCTCCATTAAACATATGCGAGAAATGTCTACATAAAGAAATAATTATAAAAAGTCATGTAGCATGAACCCACCGACGGAGGACATGCAAACTTTTTTCGAATATTTGTTTTTTTTTGAATAGTCATCATCATTATCATCATCAGCCGTATGACGTCCACTGCTGACGTTAGTTTATTTTATATATTTATTGTGTTGTTGTTGGTAAATCGTTTTTAGCTTTATATTTCCATTTTCCTTTGCCTACAAAGGCTCACCGGAAGACCAGCGCTGATCATACCACTTAGTAGATATTATTTCGTAACGGTCTCTTATTTGTCTCTGTTTGTGTGTTTTTTTATGTTTTGTGTTACAAAATAAAAGTTTATTTTAATCGGTCATTTCAATATGATCAAATGAACGGACCAATTTTGTTTGTGAAGAATATAATTCACCAACATAATTCTCGTAAATTAAATTACGGCGTGTCATTTTAGTTTTCGTTTGCGTCCGCTAGGGGGAGCTGATCCATTTTGACGTGAATCTAATACCTTTAAACGAGCAATTTTTGTACAGCTACAAATCTTATTTTTCTTAATCTTCTTATTAGTGTTACAACATCTCCAGTCTCTCTTGAACGCCATGCTAGAGACCTACATAGATATATGCGGCGGTTGCTTACAATCAGGAGGACCGCTTGCTTGTTCGCCAGTTATGTATACATAACTACCTACTTACTTTCTATAATCTTTACTTATACAAGGACAACTAGGTTCCACTACATCTAACTGTAGACAGAACAAACTAAGTCCCTACCTATATACGCTAAATAGTCAGATTTTCCTGTTATACATTAATTTAGTGATTATGTAGGTAGGTATGTACTTTACCTTACCTAGTTAGTAGGAACGATGAAATCATCGCACTCAAGTATCTATAAAGTGTTATTTGTTCGTTTTACTTCCTTGTTTCTGGAATCGCACGTTACGCATTTGCCAGTATCAAGTACATATTACAAAATTTCTAGGCATTTGATGGAAATCGAAGTAAAACAATCTAAATTTAAAAAAACTTATTAAGTATTTTTTTTTAAACAAAATATTCATTTACTTTGGACGATGCATACGCACATCCAGATCTGCTTAAATATTCATAAAGGTATAAAGAAAGTTACATACATATACCTACTTGACATGAATCCTGATAACATTACACTTCCTTTTTGGGCAGCCGTGTAATAAGTCTAAATCACACAAAGTAAGACAATCCAGTTATGCGAATGGTAGCAATTTATTGAAAAGCTTCAACAGAATAACACAAAAAGACATGTTTCACAATAATGTATTTTCCCATACTCGTGCACGTAATTTGGTACTTTATAAATAAAATTGCAAAATAATAAAACAATGCGGCGACATGATTTTTCCATATTCCCTCCAAAACCCTGGAGTACTTTTATTTTTTAACTGATGAATCATTAATACTGAGTTTACGTGAAACGAAACGCAAGCGAGTGAGCGAGACGACCGACTGGCGACCGAACTACGACGGCGCGACACGAACCCGATACGATGCGCGCGACGGATGCGATGCGACGTTGCCGATCTGTGCAAACGACACGATCGATCGGTCGGTCGCCAATGTAAACTAAAAACAAACCTTTAAAATTATACGAAACAAACGCTACATAATGCAGAAAGTGTTCTCAGAAAAGCTAGACATAAAGCTAATTAAGTTAGTCAGAGAACATCCAGTGCTTTACGACTACAATGACCCGAAATATATGGATTTTAACGCGAGAGAGGTTGCTTGGCAGAAGATTGGAGATTCCCTTGAGAAACCAGGTTGGTACTCTTTATGTTTTGTCTTTTAGTGTAAATTGATAATGTGATCGTGTCGTGTTTAACGATTTAAAATAATCGTTGGTTTTTTACATCTGACGATCTAAATATTGTCATTGATATGAAGTTACTACGGTACTCGAACTCATTATGTTCTCCTTTTAAGATATTGTTTTTGTAAACAATTAAAATATTCACTTCTAATAGCAATTATTATATTTTTTTTAATCTAAAGTAATGAGACGAACGAGGCGCTCTTCTGGTAGTAAGAGATATCGCATGCCCATAACCATGGCAACGTTACATATAACTAAAAAAAAAAAAAAAAAAATGAATATACTCGTAGTAATAAGTTATAGAACGTATGTGTAGGTACCTAAATAATCTATTAATTATAATCATGTGTAGGTACGAAAAACTACAATAATTTTATTAATTTAGCACCTAAATAGTACCTACTCATTGTTTAGTTATATTTTAAAAACGAATGAAATGAAAATTTTAAAAATTGATTGAATTTGCAGCTGCTGATTGCAAAGTAAGATGGATAAATATACGAGACGTACACCGTCGAATAATACGAAAAAGCATCACAGGTTGTTCGCGTCCGAAACGCGCATACAAATACGACAAACATCTAGAATTCATGAAGAGCTATTACAAAGAAGTCGTCACCGCAGACCCTGAACAAGAATCCGAAGAAGAAACCGAAAAGACCGCCGTATCTAACACAAGCTCATCATGGAACAATATGGTCGAAGATAACATTTATATAGAATATGATGATAGTTCCAATGAGGCTGATAGTCAGCCCTTAAAGAAACGCAAAAAGACCACCAAACCTGCAAAACTTGACAGCTTCGAAGAGGTCGAAATGCCAGTTCAATCCATTAATGATAAGCAAGAGTTTGATGTCTCAGACCCGGTAGATGCATTTTTAATAAGCATCGGGGCGACGCTGAAGAGGTTTTCGCCGTATCACTTAAACTTGGCAAAGAGTAAAATATTTCATATCGTTCAGGAGCACGATTTGCAGCAAATAGTAGAAAGGCAACCGAATCGAACTGACTCTAGCAGTATTAGCACAGAAACGCCTGTATTTTATCAAGGGTAGTGAAAAAGAGCGATTGACGTAGACGATTGTATGTGCCGACACATGGGTGTTAATGTTAGCAAGTACGAGTGATCAGAGAAAATAGTGGCGTAGAATTAACGTCTCTTGATATTGGACATCCTTCATTTTGTTCTAGAATAGTTAGTTAAATATAAGTTTTATTTTGTTCAAAAAACTATAGTTTGGTTGTAGGCGAAAATAAACTTGTATAATTTAACTGCCTCGATGAGTCATACTCAAAAGTTAATTCACCTAAATTCGAGACCAAGATGAGACTTGACGGCAGGCATTGTTTAATAGAATTGTTAATGTGATATAAAAAAAAAAACTTCTCAGCATAAAATGATAACGTCTTGTGACTGAGTGTCAAAAAAAATTATAGTTTAAACATCATAACTTCTTAAAATAAACACTTTAATGTTATTATTATTTGCGCTGTTTGCTTTCATTCTTTACAAAATTCTTGACAGTACACATTTAAATATTTAATAACTATATTTAAGAAAAGTGATAAAGTCCCGTTTTATGATATTGGTAGATATTTTCTTAAGCGTCTGTGTTCTCTAGAAACTAATTAGTTTAAATACAAACCATATTACATTTTTCGGGGAAAACATAGTCTTTCTCGTGTTTACAAAAATATGCAATTGAAATTATTTGTACATAGGTACGTGGGAATAGTAAAATCAAACTGCGATTCTTAAGTAAAAATTGTACCGATCGAGTTCCTATCGTAGTGGCAAATATCGTAAAGAAGGTCGACGATCGATAACACTTTCTTCCCCTCGCTCTTGCATGTTGTCGTTACACTAAACTTGTCGTGAGTCGGTAGTAAATCGGTAGTCACTGATGTTCACTCGCAATATATGTATAACGTTAAATATTAAAAATATTTAATTTGATACAAAGTGGAAATTTATAAATTTTCAATAATTTAATAAAATTTGGAATTTAGGTAAAACTTTTATAATTCGTTAATGATTGACCACGCTATTGGAAATCGAATATACAATAAATCCTGCTGATATCTATATTAAAAGAAAATCTAAAACTAAGCTTCTTT
This sequence comes from Biston stratarius, assembly GCA_950106695.1. Taxonomy (NCBI): domain Eukaryota; kingdom Metazoa; phylum Arthropoda; class Insecta; order Lepidoptera; family Geometridae; genus Biston; species Biston stratarius. Next base: position 9,573,903 of record OX467108.1, read on the forward strand.
TTCAATATATTGAAGAAAAAAACCTACTTTATTATTTATTAAAAAATAATTAAAGACAAGATATCTTAATACCTTTAATTTTATGCATTCACTGTTAATAATCTTAATTTGGTACAAAATTATTATCAATACCACCTTATTTATTTTTTTCAGTTGTGCTTTACAATTAGGTAATAGCTACTTAAAATGTTTGATTTTATGTTACTAATGTGTAACGTAAAATATATTTGTTTTTGTAAAACTAAAAAATACAATAGGTATGTATTGACCGGCAATAAAATAAGAACAGGCTAAAAAGTTAAAAAAACGAAACCCGACTAGGAACAAAATAACTAACAGTAAAGAGGAAAAAATAGCCCTATCTTACCCAAAGCATAATAACGAATTTTGACACTTCAATCATCAAAATAGGACGAGTACGTGCGTTACCCAACGGTGGAACACACGTAAATACAAACATATTATGTATATAGATTGCCAAAACACAACGTTTCCTTTTGCCTTTGCCGTAGCCGGATAAAAAAAAGGGTCCACTTTCTCGTCACGAAAGTTTGTTCCTTTTTCTAAAATCTCTAAAATACCTACCGCTCGAAATCTTGTACGAGCCGAAAAGAAAACGCGACGTTGCCGCACCGTGCATAGCTTAAATTTGTTAGAGATGTCAAGCATATAACCAATTCGAATCGATTCAATTGAATCGCAGTTTCAATTCAATAAATTTATATCGCAGAAAATAGTAGGTACGATTATTATTAATACGGATGCTACTTTAGCTAATAATAAAATGCTTTATTATAAATATCATCGTTTTAATTTCCGTTTTTCAGTCACATTTTTATTTTGAGCTGATATCGTGATATTCCATTTCACTGTCATGTCACGTCTCTAATTCATTTCATGCCCGACAATTACATTTGTGTAGCTCCGCCCATTCCAAGATGGCGTATACAAGAATGTTTAGCGGACCTTTAAACTTAAAATTAATAGAGCTTGTAAAAGACAACCCTGTATTATACAACCGATCGCATCCGAAATATTCCAGTTTTGAAGCAAGAGAACTCGCATGGCAGAAAATTGAAGAAACTTTGCAAAGACCAGGTAACCAATGTTTATTTCGTAAACAAAAACAGTAGTGCTGATAAAAGTCGATAAAAATCGGCCTAATAACAGAAAAGTTATTTCGGACTTAAAATTATTTCAGACAGTTTTAGTGATGTAGTTATATGATTTACAAATGAAGCGTAACTTGTATTACGTCTTTAAAAGATGTTATAGTTTTTTGTTTTAAGTTGGGGTGTAAGACACTCATGCAGAAATATAAATATAACACACTTATAAAAATCATTGACATTGATAATAATATCGATTATTATTTTTTAATTTTATATTTTAGCACGAAAATGCAAAGAACGTTGGTCAAATTTACGGGACACGATGCGAAGAAAAATTGCAGAACGTCTTAAGAACCCTGAACAGCAATACAAATGTTATCGATATGAAGAAGAACTATCGTTCATGATACCGTTTTTTAAAGAACCTTCAAATGACTATTCGGATATTATTTTCGAAACCTGTACAGAATTTGAACAACCGTCAGAAGTTTATATTGACGAAGCCTTAAATTTGGAAGACAACGAAATTGACGACGTTGGAGTGGAGGACATATTGCCTTCTCGCAAATGTAATAATGATGTTTCGAGCAGTCGCAAGTTCAATCCAGTGTTCTATCAAAAGTTAAATACTTCGGATCCCGTGGACGTTTTCCTCATGACCATGCGTACCACTTTAAGGAAACTTCAACCTTATTATCTAAATCAAGCCAAAAGTAAAATATTTCAAACTGTACAAGATTATGAGCTGAAACAAATTGAAGATAACAGTATGTCTGGGTGTATGAAAATGTAAATAAAGCTCATATTTCTTCTATGTTCTTGGTGTCTCACTTTGTGCATTTGTGTAATTGCAATTGTGTAACCTTTAGTTAGTTTCAAAGAATAATAATAGTTATAAAAAATAAACCCTACAATACTGGCAAAATCTAACTATAATATGTATATTGCATAGTTGTGGTGCATTATGTAAGTAATTTAGCGTAATTTTAAAACTCCATAGAATATTTTGGGAAAGCTGCCATTACTTTACAAGGGTACGACTTACACTTCACTTGACTTATTTCGGGTGACTGATTATGCCTAAGACTTAATTAAATTTATCATCACATACCTGGAAAATAAAAGTACTGACACTATAATAATTCGCAAAGTTCGATGCCAAAAATAAAGAAATAGAACACTGTTACAGACCTAAAATTAGAACAAAAGAATTGGTAATAAGCTATTATTTTATTAATAACTTTTAATACTGTTATTTTTGTATAACAATAATAACAGGTCGAACTGAATATTGACTTGTAATTACCCATCACTAAGTTTATTTTTACTTTAGTTTTAGGGTAGTTCATACGCGTGACTCGATTCGGTAAATGGTACAATCGATATTCTATATATATTTTTACTTAAAAATTTATATTTAAGTAAAAATATATGCAGTTTTATTTATAGTTGTTGTTTTGTGTAAGCATTGTATCGTGTCATGTATTCATTATGTCATGCGCGATGCGGTTCGAACTATTGTGAATCAATCTGTCATATCATTGTTGTATTATTATTATTGAAGTACAACTATAAAAGTTCGCGAATAGAATCGTCACATTTTAATAAATAAATAAATATTTTAGACAATTTCCCACAGCGCCACCTAGCCCCAAATGAGACAAAGCTTTTACTATGGGAACCAGATATAATTTATAGCATACTTAAATACTTTTTTTTTCGAAAATACATATAATACAGAAGACCCAGATACATATAAACATTTATGTTCGTCACACAAATGTTTGTCCCGAAAGCTAATCGAACCCACATGACCCACATCCTACACATATTATATAGCTCTTGAAACTGATACAATACAAAATGAGCTAAAAGGGCAGTTAATATTTTTTTCTTTATTGTTTTAAATAGATATCTGTACGTTTATTTTGCTGAAGCGACAAATAAACATGCAGAATCATCTTTGGCCTCGTTTCTTTTTTAACCCCGGCACCAATGTATGTTCCCGGCAACCCTATTATAAAGTTCGTTGTCCCTTCTCTAATCTGTCACGTGTGTCCGCGTTATGGAATGGGCAGCTCACGTGACGTTGCCGCTTCGTGCGTTTTTGATAGAATGAGATTTACTTCGTTATAGGTGCTACTAAATGCTTCGATTTCTGCAATACTACTCAAATAAGAAATCGATGTTGTGCTTATATGAACTACTTGCTAGCTCATATAGTAATAAGTACTAGCCAAAATGTAGCGTTGTAGTTGTAGAAAACGATAATGTACTTTCTTCAATTTTATGTAGTAGGCAAGTAGTGCATATACCTACCGGGTGATTTGTGGAGGGCTAGACAAATTGAATGTATATGTTTGGGGACGCACTTAGAAAATAATTTGGCCAAACAAAACCGGGTAGCTTCATCTAAAGAGTTGGTATACGAAGTAGGAATCAACACAAAAGTCGAACTGATGCAGATAATCAACGTAGCAAAAATAAAGTTGGAAATGACACTGCACACTAGGCGCTATAAAATAAATTTAACATACCTATATGCCGTGCAATCCGTGCATGTACCTATTACAAATGAAAGAGCCGTGTTTGAACAAAATTTGTTATTAAACGGTTTTTTAAATCAATAAATGTAATATTTGTTCGCATTATTTCCTCCTAGTCGATTAGTTTAAAACGAACTTTGTAATAAGCACAGAAGTTTTTAAAATAATTTATCCTTCCGGAATGCTTGCGGTAACTTTTTTAGATCATTGCCTTTTTAGGCGATTGGATCAGTTGACCTTTTAGGCGATTGTTCTTAATTTAATCGTTAAGAGCTCTGAGTTAATTATTGAGTGTTTATTTATACTTGCACTCGATTCTAACAATATATCAAAGACCAAATTCAACTAAAAATAATAAATCGACGTATATTTTTTACTAAAGTTTTAATTATAAATATGTAAAATATCTGTAGAATTAGAAAACCCAACAACGCAATTCAAAAAATTAAATATGATTAATGGTAGTACATAATCGAATAAAAAGTAACACTCGATTTATGTGATGTCTCGTCTCTATTCCTGACCCGTCCCGTTCCACAATCGGTCGCACTCGCTCGTTCACTTGACACGGCAAGATGGCGTCAACGTCATTATTCAGTGGCGACGAAGACTTGAAGTTACTCGAACTGGTAAAGGAGAATCCAGTTATTTACAACCCAACGCATCCTAAATATTCCGATACTGACACCAGGGAACTCACATGGACAAAAATTGGGGAAGTTTTGCAAAAAACAGGTAAAACGTAGTGTCAGTGAAACAAATTTTAATGTTTTAGTTAGTGACATAAATGTATGTAGTTCATGCGCTTGACACCAGTGATGGCATCATAAGTATCGATATGTGACTTTTGATTTTGTGTTATGTTAATTTCTAATTGAGAACTGTAGAAATTATGAAATTTATATTATGTTTTAGCGCGAAGATGCAAACTACGCTGGGCAAGCATTCGAGACATGATGAGGAAAAAAATCAGAGATAGAATTCGTTACCCTGAACAGCAATCTAAATGCTATCGATACGAAGAAGAGCTTGCATTTATAATACCGTATTTCAAAGAAGGTATTACATCAAACGACTACACAGATTTGTTAGAAGAGAGTACAGAAATTGAAATGCTGTCAGCAGTTTACATAGACGAATCATTAAATTTGGATGATGACGTCAAACCGATTTTGACATTTCGTGAATGTAAAAGTGATGCACCAAGAAACAACCTTTCTGGATCTTTCCGGGAACCGAACACGTCTGATCCTGTGGATATTTTTCTTATGACAATACGCAGTACTCTGAGCAAGTTTAGTCCATATTATTTAAATCAAGCCAAGAGTAAAATATTTCAAACCGTACAAGATTATGAGTTAAAACAGATTGAAAATGAAAATTAAATTAGAAATTCTACTTGAATTATTTATCGTTGAATAATTTTATGGCAGACAAATTCTTTTATACAAAGTTACAAAAAACTCGAGCTGTCAAACTGATCAGTCGATTACCTTGCATATAAAGATACAATACGATAAAAGTAAATAAAAGTTAAAAGGGCATAATTGAGTAGTATTCAATGCGTGTAATACTAAAAATCGATGCAAATATCGATATCGTCCGGAGAATGTCCCATCTCTATCCCTGACGGGGCGACCGGCCGCCGCGCCCCGCAGTCGGCCCGGACCCTGATCGGACGGCGCTATGCCGCCGCTACATTTCGGTACCGTGTTGGACCAGAAACTCATTAAACTTGTCAGAGAAAACCCGCTGCTCTATAACCCGGACCATCCGGTTTACTCCAGCTCGGACGCCAAAGAACTGACATGGCAGAAAATATCGGACGCGCTCGGACGGCCAAGTGAGTATTCTAGGTATTTATGTTTTGGTGACGTCATTCAAGATGTGCACTATTATTTATTCTATGACCCGGGATCAAATTAAAATGGTCGACGGTTCAAGGTGATGCGTGTTTGAATTTAGTTTGAGCACGGTAAACTGAGTTTAGTTGATACATAGGTACTAATTACTATTCTGTACTGTACCGTTTAATGTTTTTTTCTATAAATGCCCAAAATATTAGACTTGTCTTTCTAGTAATTACTTTTTTGTTTTACCAAGTCTGCGTTTCCCGAAAAGTAGGTCTGTACAATATGAGTGTTTTCTAATCAAGAGTAAACAGGTTCCTTCTAGGTACGCGTGTTCCATCCTAGATCACATCGTTGCTTAACATCAGACAGGATGTGGTCAAACGCGAATTCAAATTCCTTTTATTGACATAAACACGATAAACAATTTCACATTAAAATGTAATAAATTAAAATTAGTAAGATCATGATTGGTACTTACGTCAAATAAATACCGAACCTATTACGTATGAATAATTTTATTTGTGTATATGGGATTACTCACGTTTAATTATATTGAATACTTTGACTTTCGAAACAAAAAACACGAAAATGTGTCAAAACCACGTCAGTTTCCATTGTAAAATATTTACTTTGTCTCACTTTTATAAACTTGCAGGAAATCGTAGTAATTACGTTGACGATAGAAAACATACAAAAACTATGGCTATAGTTATAGAAAACTTACAGAAACTACGGGTATAATTATAGATAACTAAAGTTATAGAAAACTTACGCAAACTATGGCTATAGTTATAGAAAACTTACAAAAACTATGGCTATAGTTATAGAAAACTTACAATAACTACGGGTATAATTATAGACAAGTATGGTTATGGAAAACTTACGAAAACTATGGCTATAGTTATAGAAAACTTACGAAAACTATGGCTACAGTTACAGAAAACTATGGTTACAGAAAACTTACAAAAACTATGGCTATAATTATAGAAATCTATTTAAGTCCAAGGCAGCACTGCTTTGGCGTTAATTACTTTAGAGACTTTCGACGGTTAGTCCCAATAACCCTGTAATTTTTAATATCTATCAATCATATTTCAATATTAAAGTAGTATCTAAATCTTGATATACTAGCCTCTGGTTCTATTTTATTAAATATATTCTGTATTATCTTTCAGCTCAAAGATGCAAGTCGCGCTGGCTAAATATACGTGATCAAATGCGTCGCAATCTGCGTCTACGGATCGAGTATCCGGAAGAAAAACATGGAAAGAAATACCGGTACGAAGACGACCTACAGTTCCTGGTCCCACACTTTAAACAACTCAAATCTGGTGATGATTTGATCGAATTCGTTGAAGACACTGCAGACTTTGAAGATACACCGACGGCGTCCTATCAGAAATATAAATGCAATACAACAAACTCGTACCAGAGCAATGAAGACGGCCAGCTAGCAGGCTCGTACAAAAACGAAGAAACTCCGAATCAGAGTGACGTAGAAATATATCAGGATTTAAATCCAACAGATCCGTTGGATGTATTTCTGATGGCGATAGGAAGTTCCTTGAAAAAGTTTAGTCCGTATTACTTGAACCAGGCGAAGAGCAAGATCTTTCAAATTTGTCAAGATTACGAGCTTCAGCAGATTACAGATAAACCTGGATAAGGGATGATTGATTCATGTTATAATAATTGTTAGTCTTAGTTGTTGTTTTGTAGAAAACTAATGACTCGCCCCGGCTAAGCATGCTGCGTTTAAACGATGCCGTGCACAGGGGCCCTCAGATCCTTGCTTAAGATATAAATGTAACAATACAACACAACTATAGTTAAACTAATTAGCTAATTTTTTAGGTGGTAGACCTCTTTAGCAGGAGGTCGTCTAGGTAGGTACCACCGCAGTACCAGTATTCTGCCGCCAAGCAGTAGTGTGTAAATATTACTGTGTTCCGGTTTGAAGGGTAATGCAGCTAAATTACAGGGCTGTTGGGACTAACCATCGAAAGTATCAAAGTAATGAGCACCAAAGCAGCGATGGCCCAGACTTGGTGTTACTATTCAAAGTTCTGTGTATCGCTGCAATGGTCATGGACATGCGTTATCTCTTACCATCAGGAGAGATTTTTTTTTTTAACTTGTAGTAAATTTATCAAAATTATTAGCGTTGCTTTTTTTATTGTTGATTAGCTAGTTGTTTGACACACTCACAGCTCACCTGGTTTTATGTGACGGTGTGTTCTAAGATGGTAAACATACCTTGCCTGCAATGGAACTGGCTCTCAAGTGAGGAAAGTGAGTGGTGGAGTGTTAGGAATGTAAAAGTGATTTGCTTGATATAACCTACACAGTTTAGATAGGTACCTCATTTCTATTTTGCATTGCGCATGTTTGCGATTTATTTTGTAGAATTGATTACAAAACTTTAAATTTCTTAATTAGTAATCTCAAATTCTACCACAACTTCAAAAATTGAATTATCGAATAATAGTCAAAAGCTTAGCATTGCCATCCAGCATGGCAATGCTGCCAGCATTCTGGCCACATTTCCCTCTGATGGATTCTGAGATTCACCATCATCATCATCATCATCAGCCATAGGTCGTCCACTGCTGGACATATGCCTCCTCCTGGGGGGGTTTTGCCAATACTCGCCACGCTTGGCAGGCGGGTTGGCGAGCGCAGTTAGGTGTGCTTGTTCAAGGAAGACGCTGCTGCCTATCTTCCGGATTACATCCCTTAGCCGACTCTTACGGCAACCACGGGTAGAGAGGGTGAGGTGCTATTCTTACGACGGCACCACCACGGCGATTCTTAGGTTGTTTTTATAAATTTGTAAATAGTAATTGTAGTATAAATAAAGTAGACAAGTGTTTTATTAATTTAAAGATATATTTTTTTAAAGTTAATATTATATTACAAAAGTTTAATTAAGATGTATTTATCTATTGTATAAATATGCAAAACTTCTGTAAAAAAAATTGCTAAATGACGGTGGAAACCGTATCAAAATCCGTTGCGTGACAGACAAACGCGGACAGCGACTTTGTTTTATACTATTTAGAGATGTAGACAGATGTATGTATAAAGAAATATAACTAAGTTGAACGTTTGCAAATAATTTTAAGTATAACTTATATTATTAAGTACCAAATAAGGAAATTACAGGTGTAAAAAATAAGGGAAATGTGGACATTATGATTAATAAGAATTAAAAACCATGTTCGTCTCAACAATTGTTTTTTAATGCTAATACAATGTTCGAACCTGTTTTACGATATCAATTGTGGAAGTATGTAATAAATATCAGAAGTCATATAATCTAAAAAAAAAAAAATGGTTTTAATGTTACTTTAGAAATTAGGATTGTGTGCATGCCTCGAGCATTCATGCTCACCATCGAAGGCTCCTTCTTGCGGCGGCTTCGTGTGTCGTGTCGCTCTCTTCCCTCAGATGGTTAAGGAGGGCGATGGCTGGCACATGCGTCATACTCGTGCTCGGGTGCTGCTTGCGGGTCGCTGCTCTGCTCGCGGTATACAGTCAAAACTAGTCATAGATTACCTTACCACCTCTCCCTGCGTTGTTTTTTAAGTTTATTTAAAGTTGTTGACAAAGATCACGGACCCTGCAGCATAGTACAAATTCTTGCGTTTGATGGTCTATCTTTCTGCGTGACAATGGCGGAGTTGAGAAACGTTTTCAAAAAATCCATAAACCAAGAATTTATTTGAATTGACCTGTAACTTTGGTGTGACCAATAAAATATTTGTATTGGACTAGAATACAACGTATTTATAACATAAATGGATGGCGGCTTTCGTGGATAGAATAATACACCCATAGTAGGGTGTAGTCTTTTACTTTTTCACAATTATTTCCGTACTAAGGGTATCTGAAGGAGATCGTGGAAACGCCTCCATTTGTTGCGCTAGTACTGTTAAGTTGTATATTGTTGCTGGTATGAACAATAAAGTATCTTACCTATGTAAGTATCCCATTTATTTATTTTCTTAATTTTTATTCAAATATTTGTTACAGCTGCCGAGTTCGCGGGTATACAGTGCCAAATTCAGTTCGGCGACTACAATGAAGAAAAACACAAACCCGGATTTATAGAAAAGTAAGTTACTTAAGTTGTTTATTATATTAGAAAGGAATCATTATTTAGATTGAGTATAAAGTAGCAAGCATAATTTTAAAATTGGAGCTACCCATAGAGATGTAGGTAGAGAGATGCCTGATTTAGTTCTGGGAAACCACTGCATGCAATGAACTAAGTTTATTAAGACAACCGTATTCTGACGTAGACCACATCTTCGTTTAACATCAGACGAGTAGTCGGTCAAATGCAAGCTCATTAAGTAATTTCCTAAGATATTTCATACAGCGACATCTCCAAAACTAAGCAAAGCTTCGACTATGGGAAACAGATAACTAATAGAATACCAGACTCACAATAAACATTTTATCTCGTCACATGTGTGTTCTGAGTGGGAATCGAACTCACACCCTACAGATATTGAAGCAGATATATTACCACGTTTCACAGGCTCTTAATTTAGTGGTAGATGGTATCAATCATTTTCTTTTCCTTCCAGCTTAAGTGAGTATCTACCGGCACAGTACTGCAGCTCGTGGGGTATCGAGAAGAAGATCCTGAAGGAGTACAGCACTCATGGCGCCCTCCAAGAGCTGGAAGCTAAGCACCTCTACACCAAGACAGCGCGTGCGTTGCCTACTTACGGAGTTACTTTCTTCCTTGTCAAGGTAAACTTGTTTTACAGTTTCACTCGGGATGAACAAATTATAGGCCAGGTGCGGGCGCCGCCGGTCCCACCATCGAAGAAATCGGTCGACTAAATATTACACCATATTCCGTAACATCTGTCAGTATTTTAAATGTCCATTTCAGAAATATGATCTATGCCAGGGGTCGGCAACCTTTTGACAGGCAGGAGCCACAAGGTGGCAAAATATAGTAAATGCAGGCCTCAGTTGCAATGATAACCCTCCTAGGTCCTAGAAGCTTAATATATCTATGTACAATTGGTCATATCCCACAGAAAAGATTAAAAAAAAAATCTTATACTTGTAATGTTTTCTATTTAGAATCTATAATATTTAGGATATCTATGACCAATTTACTAAACAATCACGGGCCGCAAGTAGGACTTCCGCGGGCCGCATGTGGCTAGCGGGCCGCGTGTTGCCGACCGCTGATCTAGGCTATAAATAATGAGCATTTCAAATTTTGTCCAAATCCTTTATATCGTTAAGACAAACATGCAAACAAACTTTCGTATTGCATTATATTATAAGAAATGAGAAAGCATGTGTGTTTGTTTGTTGCTTCTTCATTAAAACACCACATTCACATGAAACACAGTCACAGAGAAGTAATATGAATTGCAATGAAGTTTTTTTCAGGCGCATCTCACAACCGCTGCGCGCAACCATTTTATTTGGTAGATTTATCATCAAATTATTTCACATTTTATTTAGTGCATTTAACATGAAATTGTTTCATTTTATTTTAAATATTTAAATAGATTCTAAAGTTATGTTAATTCATTTTGGACTTTTAAAATTGTAATTTTATATAGACATTTTTTTGAGACATTCTGTTATTATAGGTATGTAATTATTTCAAATTTTATTTAAATTTGTGTTTTTTTTTTAATTTGTTTGAATATGGACCTTGTCTGAAATACATGATTTACCTATTTATCTATCTAATACCTTTAAACAAGCAATTCTTGTATATATATAATCTGGATCTCGGAAACGGCTCGAACGATTTTGATAAAATTTAGTATGCTTATTTTAGTATGCTATTTAGTTTCGGGGGCGATAAATCGATCTAGCTAGGTTTCATTTTTAGAAAACGTCGTTTCATCCGAGCAAAGTCTCGTCATCTAGGTACTTATTATTATAAAGTACATTTTCTGTTGACAGGAGAAGCAGAAAGGTAAGAAGAAGTTAGTCCCTCGTCTGCTGGGCATCAATGCGGAAGCCATTCTGCGTCTGGACGAGACTTCCAAGGAGATCATCCAGACGTGGCCGCTGACGCATGTCAAGACTTACCACGCGGGGAAGGGAGAGACGTTCACTCTCAACTTCGGAGATTATACGTAAGACTTTTTGTTGTTCACAAACTTTGAGGCTTCTAGTCATTTTCTGTAACTAAACATTCATAACTATTGATAAATAAGGTGTATCTTTGGCGCGAAATAGTAATACGTTAATTAAAAAATAAAAAAACAAACCTGTGGGGTATCAAAATAATATCAAAACTTAATTAGGAATAATAAATTGGATATTTTTTTTTTAACTTTAATTAAGTAATTTATGCTTTTCGCAATTTTTCCTTTATCTGTGCTATTTTATGTTTATCTAACGTTGCTTCGTACCAAATTTCAAGATTCTGAGTTCACGGGAAGTACCCTGTAGGTTTTGATTCCCTTGCGAGTGTCGAAAATTTGCAGCATACACGGCTGTATCTTTTGATTGCGTTGGCTTAGGAATTTGATTTTTTCACAGCTCCAAGGGACAGTAGACCTGAGAACTTGATATGAATTTCAGCTTGATACCTTCACGCGTTCCTAAGAAGAAGGGTCTTGACAGACAGACAAACGGACAACAAAGTGATCCTATAAGGGTTCCGTTTTTTCCTTTTGAGGTACGGAACCCTAAAAAAGTGACGGTGTGGTCGAAGAATGGTAAACACACCTAGCATGAAATGGAACTGGCTTTTAAGTGAGGCTATCGGAACACACTATTAGGTGCTTGGCGACAGATTTTCAACTTCAGGGTAGCTAGCTAGCCGAGTTCTAGGAAGTATCCTATCGCTATACTATGATTTCCTCACGATGTATTCTTTCAGTGGCAGAACGCCGTTCGGCATGTGAACCGACCGCGCTAATCAATTTTTTTTTTTTGAAGTAAAGTAAAGTTTGTTTAAACATATTCCAGCGACAAGGAATACAGCGTGAAGACCCGCGACGCGTTTCGCATCCGTGACATTCTGGAAGGCTACATCGATCTCATCCGGAAGAGGATGCTAGCACACTACAACGTGAACACCACCGAGCACGGATACATCGGCCAAGACAACATCAGCAGCGGACAGTAAGTAACTATACTTTTAACTGAGTGTTACAATTTTAGCTATTTTTTTAAGTACACTTTTTGAACCAAAAGCTTGTAGGTATAAGTCGAAGTAGTTATTACTTGTGTTTCTAATGCCCTGACACCGGTTTAAAGATTTATATAAACAGGGGGTTCAGTAATCGATTGTCGTTCCAAATAATAATAAAAAAATAGGTGATTACTATTTGACCTAATTATCCTCAGCAAACACAAAAATACGGACTGGTTAAAAGGTATCTTATGTTTTATTCCAGGGCCTAAAGTATCTACACGCAAAATTTCATCCAGATCCGTTCAGCCGTTCTGGCGTGATTAAGTAACAAACACCCATCCATCCATCCAAACTTTCACATTTATAATACTAGCTGCGCCCCGCGGTTTTACCCGCGTGGTGATGGATGACGATGATGATGAAAAGTATGCTATGTTTCATTCCAGGGCCTAAAGTATCTACATGCAAAATTTCATCCAGATCCGTACAGCCGTTCTGGCGTGATTGAGTAACAAACACCCATCCATCCATCCAAACTTTCACATTTACAATATTAGTGAAATTAGTGTGATAAATATTTGTTCTATGCCTGGGTGTTCTATATGTACTATATGTAAGTATGTGTTTATAAAAAAGGTATATAGTTATTTTATCAGTTATCTGGTTCTTACACTAAAAGCTTTGAAAACTAGAACTAGATGGTGCTGTGTGAAATGTCTTACGATATTTATTTATTTATTTTAAAAAAGTATAAAAGTATTACATAAACAGTTAGAGGTTAGATGGCGCTGTATTGAATATTTTTTTAAATATAAAAGCTATGAGACGAACGAGTCGTTCTCCTGATGGTAAGAGATAATGTCTATCGTCATTGCAGCAATACACAGAACTTTGAATAGCAGAACAATAACCAGACCATCGCTGCTTTGGCGCTTAATAACACTGAATTACTTCTGCTATGATATTTATAGAAAATTTAAAATGAATTCTTGAATTTCAGAGCGAGCGTTGTTCAGCACATTTGGGAGAATCCTTCAAAGGTTATAGAGCATTCATTCGTAGGACCCAGTAAGATTGTAGAATCTGAACCAGGTATGTGATATTTTTATATAAAAACTAGCAGACCCGCGCGTTGCTGTAGCCAAGTTGAACACACGCGTGTAACGTGAAATAAATTGTAGCGCATATGAAACGTTTGGACTTTTAACGTAGCGCCATCTATTGGATACTTACTCAATTCAGTTAATAAATTACCTTACACCGCCATCTATTAGAATTTTATGGAACTCACAGATAAAATTATACCTCTTTGTTGTATAATAAAAAAATAATTTGCAATAAAAAATATTGTGATTATTAATTGAGATATAAAGTATCCTATCTCTCAACATGGATCAAACTGCACAGTGTGCATATTTGGTTAAAATCGGTTCAGTAGTTGAGGAGTTCATCGCGAACAGACAAAGTGACACAATATTTTTATATATAACCAAGAACTTTAAGTCACAAAAGTAAAGTCAAGTAGTAGATTAGATAAGCGCCAAAGCAGTGATGCGCTTCACTGCTTTGGCGCTTATCTAATCTACCGCCAAGCATCTAATAATGAGTTCCGGCAACCTCACTTGAGAGCCAACTCCATTTCAGGCTAGGCTAGGTTAGGTTAGTTAGTTCTTTGACCACACTGTCATTTAACATCAGGTGACCTGTGGTCAGTCACTTAGCTTGTCAATCATTAAAAAAATCCTCAGGGGTCGTGGCATTTGGCGCCCAGCTTTGGCAAAGAGGTGAAATCTCCGGGTCAAATCTCACCACGCCATTCCAGAGAAGGGGGTCGAAAGACTGACTTTGACTTGAAAAATGCCTAACAAAAAGAATTATATATTATTTGCATTGTTTCCAGGCCAAGTGGCGAGCCAAGGTACTCAGATCACGACGACTCACCAGCTGTTGATGAACGAGATGAAAAACAAGCAGGAGCAGGGTGTGCTGGTAAGCACTAAACACTAATGTTACTTTTCAGAATCATTCATTAGTACCTATGTACAGTAATACTAGCGTGTTTTTTCGTAGACCAAACTACTACTTTCTACTTGGTGACAGATCTCTTTAGAAGGATGTCGTTTAGGTAGGTACTAACGCGGCAACAAATATTCTGCTGCCAAGCAGTAGTGTGTAAACATTACTGTGTTCCAGCTAGCGACACACTGCTGTTCAGACGAACTATCGAAAGTCTCAAAGTAATGAGCCCCATCACAGCGTTGCCCTGGACTTTGTTCTGCGACTCAAAGTTCTGTGTATCGCTGCAATGGTCATGGACATGCGTTGTCTCTTACCATCAGCACTTGCTAAGAGTGAGCCTCACAACTCAGAATAGTCCATCCATCCTGAGGATGCCTCGTGTAGAGACAAAACACGTGTCGGCAACTGGTTACTGCAGCGAGTAGAGGATCTTGTGGTTATTTAAAACCACAAACAAACGCGACCAAAGCGTCACCCGTACATGGTGGACGTTCCCCACGTGCGCACTAAGCGCTTCGAATCCACATTCTTTATCCGCACAGCGAGGATGTGGGACTCTTTGCCGGAGTCCGTGTTTCCCGAAAAGTACAACATGAGTGTCTTCAAATCAAGAGTAAACAGGTTTCTTCTAGCTAAGCGTGTTCCATCCTAGACCACATCGTTGCTTAACATCAGGCATGATGTGGTGAAAAAAAAAAATTTTTTTTAAACTTATTTAGATTTTAAATTTATGTCGGAAACTAAAGTTTTAGATTTTAAAGGATATTTTTTTACTCACCTGATGTTAAGTGACGGTGTGGTCGAAGATGGTAAAGCAAACCTAGCCTGGAATAGAACTGGCTCTCAAGTGAGGCTGCCGGAACACACCGTTAGATGCTTGGCGGCAGATTTTCAACTTGAGGGTGGTAGCTAGCCAGCCGAGTACTAGAAAGTACCCTACCAAGGTTTCCTATAGTTTCCTCACGATGTTTTCCTTCACCGGCAGCTCAAGCTCATTGTTGGGGTTCGAACCCACGCCCTTCGGCATGCGAACCGACCGCGTTATAACCACTGAGCTATCATCGCTACATTTCCTTCCTACACTTATTCCAGAAGGCAGAAGTAGGCATGCGCCAGGACATGGGGATCAAGTTCACGCGTCGCCTCAACCGACTCAACAGCAACTCGGTCCAGATCGTCACGCTCCTTACAGGTGACTATCACTTATACAACATCGAACATTGGGCTGTGGGTTTGATGCCATTTTACATGACTGCCATGAAAAAGGAGTGCCATGTTAGTTTCTTTATTCCACCATATCTTACGCTATTCCTGTACGGATTTGGATATTTGTAATTTTTTTTTCTTGTCGGCCTTATCGCTTTCGTGCATTGTGCTCCGTGTCACTGGAATCTTTACTTCTGAGTGATACTGGCTATAAATCTTTAAAAAAACAGTAATATGACCATGGTATGGCTGCATTATAAAATGTGAATAGAAAAAATAATTGGCACAATACACGAATGTGCCATGACAGAAACAAAAGAAAAAAATTCTAGGTTGTTTTTTGGTATGACAATCATAATTTTTTTAATTATTAACATTTATGCATCTTTTTTTTAAATGC
Organism: Biston stratarius; assembly: GCA_950106695.1. Lineage (NCBI taxonomy): Eukaryota > Metazoa > Arthropoda > Insecta > Lepidoptera > Geometridae > Biston > Biston stratarius. The sequence goes on from OX467108.1 coordinate 9,590,177, forward strand.
TTATGGTCTGGCTACGGCGGCCTTTGAATCATGTCTTTATTTGGAATTACAGCACTTCACTTTTATAATTTTGTCAGTGTTTTTGAACCGTCTTTTCTTCAGTTTTTGCAATATACATCTATAGTTACATTCAAAGTCCAGTCTTGGTCAAGTCCAGTCGGTACCAGCCAAATCAAGTCATGCCTTAGTAAAGTAGTAGTAGTGGCGACTTTACTATAAGCTTCTGGATGGAGTTTTGGAAGCAACACGAAAAGTCATGTTTCAACGCATTACTTTCCCACACTCGCGTTTGTAATTCAGCACGTTATGTATAAAACACCATTATTTTAGATATAAAAACATACCTATTGTCGAAATACTAAAAAAAAACACAAATTTTGAAAAATAATAAGTACTTATAATATGCGTACGATTTTTCCATGTTTTCGCCAAAAACTCTCAAGTACAGTTTTAAAACTTTTTCTTATAACAGCTGTAGGGCGTGGGTTCGATTCCTACTCAGTACCTTTTGAGGTATAAACAAAGTTTGTTTAGTGTCTGGGTGTTCTGTATGTATTTACAAAAAAAAAGTTTTTAATTTCTATCAGCTATCTGACTTCCAATACAAGCTTGGCTTAGTTGGGGGTCAGATTGCGCTGTGCGTAATGTCCTACGATTTTTTTTATATTTTTCCAGAACCGTCTAAGGCGCACGTCGAAGACGCTAAGAAGATAGTCGATGACATGAATGCAGACATGTCTTCTATTAGAGAAGGTACGATAAGAAAAACAAAAATATAATATATGTATCTATACACAAATGATGTTTACTTTTTCAAACAGTGCCTGAGCGTAGCGATGAATAGACACGAGATTTAAATAGATTTTTTAGCCAAGTGGAATACATACAAACTGAATAATGAAGAACACGAAACTACTAAAATAAGGTAGACTTTTTTCTTCAGCCATAGCACGTTTGTGCGTTTCGCCAATTCTCAAGTTTTCAGCAAAGACTGTTTACAGTAAAATATTTTTTAGCTTCGCACGATTCACTTTGTACTTGATTAATTTTCACAGAGAAAATATTGCAATAATTAAACTGAAATTTAAAAAATACTGGTTTTCAAAATTATGAATTCAAAATACGTGTATTCATAATTTTGAAAACCAGTACTATTATGTATTCTGTGGTATTACTGATGACTTTAAACGGCAAAGGAAACATCGTTAGCAAATCCACAACTCCGAAAGTTCTTAAAAAAAGGTCTCGAATATGTGAAATCTGATAACTCGCACTTGGCCAGCGTTGTGGTTGCCATACCCTTCTCACAATAAGAAAAGGCCTGCGCCCATCAGTGGGACAGTTTTGAATAAAATAAATAATTAACAAATCAAAAACTTGACTGCAAAAAAAGGTAATTTAAAAGTAATGACCGAAACAAGATTGAAAATAGAAAACAAAGTTGAAATAAACTATATACAAAGTAAACTTTACTTTGGTTTAACAGACCATATTATGAGCTGAAAGTCTAAGTTAAATATCGCATTAAGTTTAGTAGCAGGCGGGACCCAATTGCAAATTATAAACCGAAAGAAAATTTGAAAATAACACCATCGAAGCGATTTATTAACAATTTTTTTTTTTGATACTGAGTAATTGTCATTTGAATATTTGTCGCGCTTAAATTCCTGATTAACTTTCCACGTCAACGGATAAAACAGTTAGGCAGAAATCTAAAGATAACCCTTTCCAAGCTTGTGAAGTTAAAAATTAACTAAAACCATTTGCAGGTGTGAACGGGACGATAGCCAAGCAAAGCAACGACGAGGAAAAGAAAAAGCTACAAGACCAGCTCAATGAACTCGACGCGCTCATGAAAATTCTATCCCAATCTACCGATCCAGCTTCTGTCGTGAGTACTTTCTTCAAACGTTACGATGTGTAACATCGCCTGCTTTGTGACTTGATTTTACTTGATGGAAGATCGTCTAGGTACTACCGTAGTAGGTACTAGGTAGTCTAGCACCAAGCAGTAGTGTGCAAACATTACTATTTTCCGATTTGAAGGGCACTAAACGCTCAACACTCATGTTAACTTTCAGATTCATTCATTGTGACGATTATCTCTATTTTATTGTAAAAATCTCGAATCAATCGTTTGAAGGGTACTGCAGCGAAATTACAGGGCTGTTGGGACTAACCATTGAAATTCTCAAAGTAATGCAAACGCCAAAGCAGCGATGCCCTGGACTTTGTTTTACTACTCAAAGTTCTGTGTATTTCTGCAATTATCATGGACAAGCATTATATCTTACCATCAGAAGAGCTTCTTTGAGAGTCTTCGACCAGTGACTTATGGTGCTAAAACGTGGTCTCTGACTATGTGCCTTCTTGGTAAGCTCAAAGTCGCACAACGAGCTATGGAGAGGGCTATGCTTGGAGTTTCCCTACGAGATCGAATCAGAAATGAGGAGATCCGTAGACGAACCAAAGTTACCGACATAGCCCAACGGATTAGAAAGTTGAAGTGGCAGTGGGCAGGGCACATGGCACGCAGAACTGATGGCCGATGTGGCTGCAAAGTTCTGGAATGGAGACCACGGACCGGCACCACAAGGTGGACAGACGACCTCATAAAGACCGCAGAAACACGCTGGATGCGAGCCGCTTCCAACCGGTCTTTATGGAAGTCAATGGGGGAGGCCTATGTCCAGCAGTGGACGTTCAGCTGAAATGATGATGATGATGATGATTAGAAGAGCGTCTGGATTATCGTATTGCATTTACATTGAAAAAAAAAAACGTACGGTATAAATTACCTGTTAAATTTTAGGACGCAAGTGAAGCAAACGATGCTGCGAAGCGAATTGCGACCCTCAGCACAGAGATGTACTTCGCAGTGGCGCCGGAGACCCGTCGCCGCAGCAGCATACTAAGCGTATGTTACACTACTTTTTTCTTTGATTTTTGGCATCGCACTTTCGCACAATTACAACTTTTAGTCATTTTCTGGAGAAAAAAGCTAATTAGGTCTAGTTCAGGCCAAGTATTTATTGCAATTTTAGTCACACAATGAGCCCAATTTTAAGAGTATTTGTTGACATAATTATCTAAATTTACTAAAAAATATTGTTATCATTTTCAGTTGCATTATGTCCGTTCCATTATGAACAATAACTGCAACTTTTTAAATTAGTTTAGACATGTTAACGAAACTCTTTAAAATTGTGTTTGATCTTATCAAGGCCACATTTAGGGGCCAAAATCACACAAAAAGTCAAAGTCAAGATCAATTACGCCCTAGTAGAGTAGTGGCAACTTTACTAGAAAGTTCGATGCAGTTTTAGTTACTTAGTTTGTTTATGGAAATAAAAAGAAAACGACATGTACACTATATTTTGTTTACAGAAGTTCCGATCGAGTTTCATAGCGGACGAGAAGACTGAGAAAAATCTTCGCCGCGCTTCGTTTATAGCGGCCTCGGCCACCACCAACCACGCCCTAGACAGCGCCGTGGAACTCGCGCAAGAGGTGAGAACGCTTACATTAATATGTTGGCAAGATTTTGTTACGGATTAAATACCTTAAGCGTAGATAACTTGTTCACACCAAAATTACAAAAATATAAATAAATAAACAAACTTTAAAAAAAAAGTAAGACCGACTCCAAGAAAAAAACATCAGCACTAAAAAGCGAAAAATAAACTTACTTTACAAAGTATTACTATACCTGCTAGGTACCTACTGATCTGTTTGAAGTCGGTGCTTAACCTCGCCTAGGTGCCGGTTCTTGGCACCGACTTCAAACAGATCAGTAGGTACCTAGCAGGTATAATAATGCTTTGTAAAGTAAGTTTATTGTAAGAATCACGTAAATCGGATCATAAATCTCAGAGTAATCGGTGTACATACATAAAAAAAATACCAATCAAATTGAGAACCTCCTCCTTTTTGAAGTCGGTTAAAACACATTTACAATATAGTGAAACAATTGGCGGCTTTATCGCTTAGAGCGTTTTTTATGATTGACAGGCTAGGTGTTTGAGCACAACTCACCTAATGTTAAGTGACGGTGTGGTCGAAAATGATAAACACATCTAGTTTGAAATTAAACTGGCCCTCAAGTGAGGCTGTCGGAACACATTGCTAGATGCTTGGTGACAGATTTTCAACTTGAATCGGATAGTAGCTAGATCGGGTGGTAGCTAGACAGCCGAGTACTAGAAAGTACCTTACCACCACGCTATGGTTTCCTCACGATGTTTTCCTTCACCGGCAGTTCTAGCTCATTGTTGTGGCTTGAACCCACGCCCTACGGCGTGTGAGCCGACCGCGAAAAAATTTACATGACAATAACAATTAATTATTATAGGTACTTCTTCCTAGTTTATGGCTTCGCACTTTGTATATTTAGCAGTGTCAAAAGTTTCGTTATTTTCAAGTATGTTATGAAAAATTTAGTTAAAACAAATTAAGTCATGGTCAAGTCCAGCCATGGCTTAGTAAGCTAGTGGTGTCTTTAATACAAGCTTTAATGGAGTTTTTCCGTGTTCCCGTCAAAATCACCAATTTTTACGCTACTATTGGGTACTTCTTTATTACGCCGATCGAGTTTCATTTTTACTTATAGTTATAAATTCTGATTGACAAAAAGTTGAACCTTTATCAAATGTAGGTAGTTTTTAGGGTTTCGTACCCAAAGGGTAAAAACGGGACCCTATTACTAAGACCTCTGTCTGTCTGTCCGTCCGTCTGTCTGTCACCAGGCTGTATCTCAAGAAATACGAAATTTTCACAAATTATGTATTTCTGTTGCCACTATAACAACAAATATTAAAAATAAAATAAAATATTTTTTTTTTCCCATACAACAAACGCGATTTTTTTGCCTTTTTTATAGATAATAGCACGGAACCTTTTGTGCGCGAGTCCGACTCGCACTTGGCCAGTTTTTCGTTTGGTGTTAAAATTATCTCTTGAATACTCAAGACGTTTATGGTGATAAAATGGGTATATTATTCGGAAAAACTAAAAGTGCTTACGATAATAATCTCTGACGGTCATCTGTTGTACAATATCGAAATACTAGCAGAACCGTTTCCATTTGCAGCCGTACAAAGGACCTGAACTGAGTCCCCAACAAGTAGAAGAGTTGGAAAACGCAGCGCTAGACAAACTTGGCAAAATCAACGCAGCGGTGGCGCAATACATGCTCGCACACGCAGGTATTGACTCAATTTGAAGGCAACCAGTTTGTTTCCATCACGGAACACCCACTTAGGCAGGAATTCCTTTGTTTAGCGGTTCGTACGATGAAGGTGGAAACGAACAGTTTAGTTCTTTGGAATAACAACCATTTTTTTTTAAATTGTTGACTGAAAGAACTCACCTAGCCTGTAATGGAACTGGCTCTTAAGTGAAGGCTGTCGGAACATACTGTTCAATTTTGAGGTGGTGGCTACCCAGCCGAGTACTAGAGAGTACTTTACCACTATGCTATGGTTTCCTCATGATGTTTTCCTTCACTGGCAGTTCAAGTTCATTGATTGTTGGGTTTGCCATGAAGCGGTTTCACTTTTTAGAGCTTCTGGCTGTCCGATATTAGAATGGGCACGGTGGAATTAGGTCGTGCAAATCTGAAGGGCATTTTCCAAACAGCGTCCGGTAGATAACTGACAGACAAGCAACTTTGCGTTGGTGTTCAAAGCTTTGAAGCTTTTTCCGAATAAGCGAGTCATTAATCAATATCGTTTAAGTAGTTTGATTTTAAACCAAAATTACTGGAATTACTTGAGACTTTTTAATATTGTAGGCTTCATCATCTGATGGTGATGATACCGGAAGGTAGGCAAAATAACTTCGTCATAAAACAATGTAAACTAGCCGTGTTCGGGTTTAGTGGAGTAAAGTTGCTTTTTTTTTTTGTTAAACTTGTTCTCGTCTAGTTTGATAGTTCTCTTCCACGGGAGTAATCTGATCTGGTCTGATATCAAATTTTTTAATTTATTGTAGATTATATTGTCCGTTAAGTATTGACGTCCTTATAGCGTACAGGGCGTGCCATAACTTATAAGTCGACTTAGTAAATATTGCGCTAATGTCGTCCTGCTTTCAGATCCACAGAACATTGACTACGCGACGGCTGTGAATTCCCTCAACACCATGCACGAGCTCATGCCTGATCTTGCGAGAGGTAAGCAAAGCGTTCCAGAATTTTCTTCTGGAATTAAATGAAAAAAAGAAGCCATACAGTCAAGTTTGAATACTTTTCTCATATTTTTACCGATATAAAAAAATATCGGTCTTACTAAATAATTATATTTTTTGTTTTAATGGCTGATACATTTTTTTTTTATGGCTGACAGGCTATGTGTTTACCACAACTCACCTGATGTTAAGTGACGGTGTGGTCGAAGATGGTAAAGCACACCTAGCTTGGAATGGAACTGGCTCTCAAGTGAGGCTGCCGGAACACACCGTCAGATGCTTAGCGGCAGATTTTCAACTTGAGGGTGTGGTAGCTAGCCAGCCGAGTACTAGAAAGTACCCTACCACCACGCTATGGTTTCCTTCAACGGCAGCTCGAGCTCATGGTTGGGATTTGAACCCACGACCTTCGGCATGCGAACCAACCACGCTAACCACTGAGCTATTATCGATACAAAAAAAAAAATATTGTACTCTGTAGGAAGTTTCATACTCTAAATTTAGCCTAAATGATGATTTATTAAAGTGGTGTATGAGGAATTGACGGTTTAGTAGCTTTTCAAAGTTACAATGATTTTTGGGTAACTTTGAACCGAGTTATTTCGGACAAATAAATCCTTTTATTATATGGGGAATACAAACTCCGGAAAAGAGTTCTACATCCTCGCCGCGATAATAATAAATGTGTAGCCGAAGCGCCTAGTGCACACACGGGGAATGTACGCGTAACGCTTAGAGCACATTCTAGAAGTATCAGATATTCTGCCGGCAAGCAGTACCTAGTGTTTAAACATTGGAAAGATACTTGTAGTTAATTGATTGAATTAGGCGTTACTTTGCGGAAGTCCATTTTGAGTGTTCTAGGTATATATTTAGTTTATTTCCGCTTAACAGTCGTTCCAGCTACAACAAAAAAGAGGATTTAAATCAAAAAACTTGACGTAAATATGAAACACTTGAAAATATTTACTAAAAAACTTAATGATAATTGAAAAACCTATTCGGAACTTTACTAATAATCTAAAACTAAATTTCACATTAACTTATAAGCTTAAACAAAACACTAATTAAAATAAAAACAAAATCCACAAGTATTTATATCCTCTTCGCTGCAATAACCACTTGCCGACACGTGTTTCGCGTCTACACGAGGCATCCTCAGGACGTGTTGACTGTCCGAGCGCTAATGTTATTAACAGGGTTATAAGCTTCGATTGTACCTAAGTTTATGAAATATAATAAGTTTATAACCCTGTAATTGACGTGAAGACCATTCAGGTTTACAGTGATTTCTATATTCTGTTGACAGATGCACAGGCGCTGGCGAGTGTGAAGGACGGCAAGGACCGCACGGCGCTCATAAAAGACATCCAGGATCTATGCGCAGCATCCAAACACGTCTGCTCTCTGTCAGGAGTCGACGACGCTCAAGTAAATATCAGCAATCCTATTTACTCTACATTCTCTTAAATTTTTCTAAGTAATAAGCTTATAAAGTGCGTCGTTGTTTTCATTATTGTGAAATTATATAATTCTAAAATCGGTGTTTCATAACTTGAAATCTCTTTGGCATAAAAAAATAACAATCATCCTCGACACAATGAACGGAATATGTTTCTTTCCCGATTTCACAATAATTGTTAAAATGCCCCCCTTTCGGCAAGTCAAAATTACAATTTTATTAATAAAATTAAGTAAAATAAAATAAAAATACAAATAAACAAATGCCACTGCATGATAATAACAATAATGTCTAATGAATAATATAAATGTTAATAATGTCCAATGATTATTAGAAATGTCAATTAGTAGTTATATAGTACATAAACGTTAGTTTAATAAACTCTTAGTTCTATTAAACTTTCAAGACAACGGCGAACACCTTTTAGTGAACTAATAAGGTATATTATTATAACAGAGTAACAAAAAAGCATATACGTATATATTATTACATGATTGCATAATCATGAATGATTATTGAATGAAACCGCCGTGCCGTTGCCGTGGTGGTGCTGCCGGCCTAAGAATTGTACCCCACCCTCCCTACTCGTGGTTGCCGTAAGAGTCGGCTAAGGGATGTAATCCGGAAGATGGGCAGCAGCGTCTTCCTTGAACAATCTCACCTAACTGCGCTCGCCAACCCGCCTGCCAAGCGTGGAGAGTATTGGCAAACCCCCCAGGAGGAGGCCTATGTCCAGCAGAGGACGTCCTTTGGCTGTATATGATGTGTGATGACTGAATGAAACTACCATAGAGATTGAAAAAAAATTAACTATCGTCACACGGGATGATGTAAGGATTGTAAAACATTAAACTCCTTTTTTGGGAAGTTGTGTAAAACGGAGTGTACCAAATGCTTTGTGTTTCTAACGATACTCCAAATCTGTTGAGCAATTTATAAGTTATAGAGGATAAAACAAACTCACATACATACATAATTATTTAGTACCTGGATGACCGAGCTTAGCTCGGCTGAAAACTCGGTCAAAACGATGTTTTCTAAAAATGAAACCTAGCTAGATCGATTTATTGCCCCCGAAACCCCTGCATACTAAATTTCATGAAAATCGTCGGAGCCGTTTCCGAGATTCAGATTATATATATATATGTATATATATATACAAGAATTGTTCGTTTAAAGGTATTAGATAGATAATTATTTTCAGACTCTAGTGTCCTACTGCAGGGTAAAGGCCTCCTTCTCCTCCTTCCAGATTGCCTAGTCTTCGGCTTTATTTATTTATTTTACCCACTGTGCTTACAGAGGATCCAAAGCGCACAGTGGGCTAGATTACATCCATATTTACAAATACTTAAATTTATAAAATTTCAAATTACCAAAAAAAATTATACTACATTCCAAAAACAACTCGCTCTAAAAAAAAAACAAGTTCCTTTGGCTGTGGTGGTCCAGTGACAGTCTTGACGATTTAGTTTGTCACACCATCTTCGTATGAACATTACTCCTTTTTTTAGGACAGTCGTGTAATAAACAAAATATTATTTGTATTATTCTTTGATCTATTGGTCTTCCCACTAATATTATAAATGTGAAAGTTTGGATGGATGGATGGATGGGTGTTTGTTACTCAATCACGCCAAAACGGCTGAACGGATCTGGATGAAATTTTGCATGTAGATACTTTAGGCCCTGGAATAAAACATGGGGCGCAGCTAGTTGTTTATAAGTTACTGTTTGTATCAACAGAAACTACAAGACGCAAGTTCCAAGTACGCCGACGTGTCTGGCCGCCTGGTGTACGTGTTCGGGAGACGCGGCGCCAAGCGCAGAGCGGACAAGGAAGACCAGGTCACACGCTTCTATCATGATGATCATTTCGCGAGTTGTACCGTTTTTATTTGGCAACGGACTTTGTGCATTTACAAAAAAAAAAAAAAATACCTACGATACTTTGAAGTATTTCATGATTAACTAGCTGTGGTTTCACCCGTCATCAGATTTTAAGGGTCGTGTCGTGGTGTTAGTATAGTAAGAAATAAGCTATCAAATTCATAAGAAGTTTTCAAATCCGACTAATATTTCCAAAGATTTGGGTGCCTTCAAGTCGCGAGTGAATCTTCCAGGCGAGCGTGCTCCACCGTAGACCGCATCTTCGCTTAACGTCAGGCGAGATGGCGGCTAAAGACTGGCCTACATATTTACAAATACTTAAAATTACTTGTACTACAAATTACTTATTTTATTTGTAATAGAAAAAAAATTGCGCGATTCAACAAACAAAAAACTCTTTATACGTAAAGATAAAGATTGTAACGATGATAGCTCAGTGGTTAGTGCGGTCTGCCCACACACCGCAGGGCATAAGATAAAGTCCCAAGTCATGCTTCAACTTTTGCGTCTAATTCTTCACTTAATGGTACCATATAACAACAAACAAGTTTACATAAATGAATACTCTACAGTGTCATGGTAAATGCGTGTTCCCGCAAAGACTTAAAAAAGTTGATGATATCTAGATTCTGAACCTAGCCGATGAAGTGGTGGACAAGACTTCAGTCCTGCTGAACTCTGCTCAGGGTCTGACTAAGCTGGCTGCCTCCGAAGCGGCCGCGGCTGATGTTAACGAAGCGGGCGCGCGGACTGCAGTTGTCGCTAAAACTCTCCAAACCCAAGCTCTGGTGAGAAACTATTTGATGTTACACTCCCATTGATTAGAAGAATGGGTCTTGCACACACCTGTTCACGCAATACTAAAATTGAGTATATTCAAATTTTTTTTTGCCTATCCATGACCATTACAGCAGTACTTAAAACTTAATCTAATTAAGGTCCAGGGCATCCCTACTTGGCGTTCATAATTTTGAGATATTCGATGGTTAGTTTCAGTAGCCATGTAATGTCCCTTCAAAACGGAACACAGAAATATTTACAGTTAAGTTAAGTAGGACGTACCCAGGCCTACGGAGATATACTACGTAGTAATAAAGTTAACTAAGAAATACTATATTACATTATGATTGAAGTGCGTTGCGTGGTGGTCTTGCCTTTTCACAATGTAAATAAGCCCGTGATTGTGGTTAGCCCTGTTAATACAGCCATGATTGTTATGACATCTGAATGACGTCACTCCGTGTGAAACAAACATATGTATGTATGGCAGTTGTGCGAAAAAGATGTCAACAGCAACAATGACGTTTCGCTCGGCGTGACGTCACAGCCTCTGCTTGGTGTTCATAGTCACGTGGCTGAATGCTTAATTTTGACGAATTTATCTTAAAAAATAATTGTAATCTTTATCCTTTGCGATCGATAATTTTGTGTTTTATTAGCTACATATCATGATCAACGTGATCATAAAATAAAATGGGGGAATTAGATGAATAGGATTTCAAGCCTATTCTTGCATATATAGGTATAGGTATTCTCACGAGGTTTTCCACATCGTTTAAAATTGTGTACAATTTGAAAATGCATATAAATTAAAAAATGAGGTGCATGCTGTGAAAGTCGAACCTAAGACCTTCGGCCTGAAAGCCAGGTGGTGTTTCAACCAGGCTGCCGCAACTAGTATTTTTCTATCTGTGGTTAAAATACTGGAAAAGTAGCTCGTTTAAAATGGTCTTTAACGCCAGATAATACTTTTAAAAACTATATCTATTCTATACTACATCTATGTTAAAAATACTTGTTTTGTTTATTACCAGCTAAACGCACCAACAATCCAGGAGCCTCACTGTCAGAGCGCGCTAACAGCTGCCTCCGAAGCCCTCTCATTATCAGCGCAACACCTGGCTGCATCCTGGAAGCCCCTAGTGGAACACCCGTCCAGACACGTGATGGGAGAAAAGCTGCACAATCAGACCATGGACTTGGCTAAAGCGCTGGATAAGCTGACAGAGGCGTATAGCACTCCAAGCGATACACAAGGTTTGTTTTTACGAATAATACATGATTGGTATCTGATTTGATTTATTCCCATTTGAGCACGGGTTTGGACCTTTCAACAACCACATGGGAAAAAATATTTTTAATTTGCATTTGACCACATGACTTGGTGGTAGATCTCCTTAGCAGGAGGTGATTTAGGTAAGTACCACCGCAGTACTCGATATTCTGCCGCCAAGCAGTAGTGTGTAAACATTACTGTGTTTCGGTTTGAAGGGTACTGCAGCTAGCGAAATTACAGGGCTGTTGAGACTAACCATCGAAAGTCTAAAGGTAATGAGTGCCAAAGCAGTGACGCCCTGGACTTTAAAAAGGCCCTGGTTTTGCTACTCAAAGTTCCGTGTATCGCTACAATGGTCATGGACTGGCGTTATCGCTTACCATCAGGAAAGCGAATCATTTGTCTAATTACTTTTTGCACAAAACAAAACTTGACAGAGTGAACGTACTGGATGCGTTTAAAGAATTATTTAAAAAACAATGTTTTTATACAATGTTCACTTGACTCCTTGGTCTGGCCACTTGGTTGAATTTATTTTCAAACGTGTAAAGAAAAAATATCTAGGAAGAAAAAAACTAGTTACTAACTTGCAGACGGACCAAAGGCTTCCGTGGTAATCTTTAGTATTTCTATTTGCAGATGTCCAAGCTACGGCGATACCCGAAGTGGAGACCCAGCGGCTTCAGTTCATCAATTCTTTATCGAAGGTCGGAGGCAACTGGAAGGCCGCTGAAGATGACCTCAACAAGGTAAACTTTTAACCTTTAAACTTTTTTGTACAAGCTACCGTTTACGATTTATGGCCCATTTAATGAACCGGTTTTTCTATCTCGGCCAATTATTATAATCTCACTCTTATTATTATAACTTGCTATAGAAAAGACCGGTTCATTAAATGGGCTATAAATCGTAAACGTTAAGTTTTACAAAAAAGTTTATAGGCAATAAAAGATGCGAAATTTTATTTTCTACAATAATGGTCTCAATAACTTTTGCCCTAAAGTGCATAGATTTCGAGATATCGGACAAAAACTTTTTTCAAGATGGCGCTTTAAGCTCCATCTGGTTCTGTCAGCATTTTGTAATTTTATGCTTAGTAAGGGACAAAATTCATTGCGAGGTTAAATTCTATTTTTACTGGCCTACTGTCTATTAGAAAATAAAAACTATATATTTCAGTTATGAAATGACTTGGTTTGTTTCAGCCTTTGACTTCAGCAGTATCAGACACGGAAGCGACGGAAGCTCAGAAGCAGTTGGCGGGTCGCGTTGCTCAACTGAATGCCGCACTCGCTGCTCTACTTGCGGCTACGAGCGGTTTGTTTTATTTGTTGTGTTGGTATCATTGTAAAAAAAACTGCAATTATGAGTACAGTGACCTCCTTTCCTTTTCTCTCCTTTTCTGTTCTATCAGATCCCTCCTTTTTTCTTTGCTGCTTTTTGATGTTATAAAAGAATATAATATCTATTAGCGGGCCCAGCAGATTTTGTCCTGTCTGGTAGCAGCGTCATTTACCGAGCTTAATAGTGAATCTAAACCATTCGAAAATCCACTCAAACACGCACTAAAATTTCATGAAAATCGCTCCAGCCAGCCGGTCGGTATGGTCGGCTTAGGAGTTCAGTGATGTCATTATGTATATCAGAGATCAATGATAAATTCACATGTCTGCTTGTTCTGTTGTAACAGATCGCGAGAACCCGGACTATGCCAAGGCTGAAGCGGCTACCTCCACCATCAACGAGCTGATACCAGAACTTATTAAAGGTACTTCCTTTCATTATTAGTCACGAACCTATTACCATTTTTAAAATCACCAAATGTCATCAGGCAAAAATCAAGAAAACGTATAGATCTGTTTTTTTTTGGTTTTTACTAAATGTGGATGATTGTTTTATTTATTGAATAATTCTTTATTGTCTACACCAATTACATAGTACAGAAGGAAAATAAAATTGATTGATAGGTGTAACGGTGTGGCGAACTTATCGCTAAAAGCGATGATTTCCAGGCAATTTAAGGATGGAAGGGATTAAAGGAAGAAAAAGACGGGGTGTGTCAATAACGAGGATGTGGTTCACGTTGATGGATAGAACAGCGCCCTTTGGTTCTTTTTTTATGTTTGACAAGCTAAGTGTTTGACCACAGCTCACCTGATGTTAAGTGACGGTGTGGTCAAAGATGGCAAAGCACACCTAAGCTGGAATAGAACTGGCTTTTAAGTGAGGCTGCCGGAACACACCGTTAGGTACTTAGCGGTAGATTTTCAAATCGAGTGTGGTGGCTAGCCAGCCGAGTACTAGACAATACTCTACCATCATTACTCACGATGTTTTTCTTCACCAGCAGCTCAAGCTCATTGTTAGGGTTTGAACCCACGTCCTTCTGGGTGTGAACCGACCGCGCTAACCTTTAAGCTACCATTGCTACAAACAAACTTCTACTCCGAAACACACCGAATATTTTTTCGCGTCAGATTCCAAGGTGGCATCCGCTAATCACGACGAAGCATCTAAAGCGGCTCTTCTCGACGATATTAAAGCTCTCTGCGCCGCGACTAAGAACGTCTGCGCGAGCGCGTATAGCGCTGAACCAGAGGTAAGAACACCTGGTCGAAACCTTCTATTATATTTTAAATAGGTTTGCGTTTACACTCCAACTCGTTTGATGTTAAACTAAGATGCGGTCTACGGTGGAGCACGCTCGCCTAGAAAAAACCAATTCACTCGCGACTTGAAGAATTCCATTGTTTATCGGTTCGTACAATGAAGGTTTTTGTAACGAGTTTTTGGAATATCGACAATGAAGCGGTGTCACTTTTTAGAGCTCCTGTCTGTCCGATAGTAGAACGGGAGAACTGACCAAAAATAACTTTACCTTTTTTTGACTAACATGGTTATGGAATATGCCTTCATGATACAAAATACATGTCTGTAAACTGACTCAGTTTTGTTCTTCCATTCGCTCTTTAGAAGTATCAGATATTTTGCCAAGCAGTAGCGTGTAAACATTACTGTTCCGGTTTGAAGAGTACTGCAGCTAGAGAAGTTACAGGGGCTGTTGACTTACAATAGACTGTCTTAAGGTAATGAATGTCAAAGCAGCGGTGCTCTGCACTTTCTGTGTACCTCTGCAATGGTAACGGTCAGGCATTCTTTCCAACCATCAGGGAAGCGTTTCGTTTATCTCATTACTTATTTTTTTTTTTTTTATAGTTGACAGGTTTGGTGTTTGACCACAACTAACCTGATGTTATGTGACGGTGTGGTCGAAGATGGTAAAGCACACCTAGCCTGGAATGGAACTGGCTCTCAAGTGAGGCTGCCGGAACACACCGTTAGATGTTTGGCGGCAGATTTTCAACTTGAGGGTGGTAGCTAGACAGCCGAGTACTAGAAAGTTCTCTACCACCACGCTATGGTTTCTTCACGATGTTTTCCTTCACCGAAAGCTCAAGCTCATTGTTGGGGTTTGAACCCACGCCCTTCGGCATGCGAACCGACCACGCTAACCACTGAGCTATCATCGCTATAAAACTAGACTTAAAAATAATCTAGGTTAAAAAACATTAAAAAAAAATCCATACCTAATACCACTTAAATCTCTTGATCCGATATAGCGTAAACAAAAATACACACTTACTCACACACATTGCAATTTGTACGTGTACAGGCTCTGAACGAAGCACTAAACCAGTTCACCAAGTCATCTGGAAAGCTCACGTATGTCTGCAACCGACGAGCCAATCCAGACAGAGAATCAAAGGTAACCAAATGATTAGCATATCGTTTATTGTAAACATTATATATAAATATAAATACTGTGCCTTTTTTATGGTTGACAAGCTAGGTTTGACTGCTCACCTGATGTTAAGTGATGGTCATACCTAGCCTGGAATGGAACTGGCTTTCAAATGAGGCTGCCGGAACACAACGTTTTGGCGGCAGAATTTCAACTTGGTAGCTAGTTAGCCGAGTACTCGATAGTACCCTATCCCCATGCAATGGTTTCCTCACGGTGTTTTCCTTTACGAGAAGTTCAAGCTCATTGTTGCTGTTGCTGTTGGTGTTTTTAGCGTATGTATTGCTACAAAAACTAGAGCTAGCTGTAGCTAGAGAAACTACATATTTAAGGAGACTTTCCGTCAAATAATGCCAATGCATCAATGCACTAAAAGGGCATTAGAGCAGAAGTTAGAGCTGACCGCCCTGTTGGCTCAGTGGGAGTATGTCTGCCTGAGCTGTAGGGCGCGGGTTCGATTCCCGCCAAGGACAAACATTTTATGGTATAAACAAATGTTTGTTCTGTGTCTGGGTGTTCTGTATGTATTATAAGTATGTATTTACAAAAAAAAAGTATTTGTGTATTCTATCAGTTATCCACCTTCATCTGACTTCCATCACACAAGCTCTGCTTAGTTCGGGGTCAGATGGCGCTGTGTGTAATGTGTCCTACAATATTTAACTTATATACGATTAAGGTACACGATGTTGACAGCTGTGAATGACGTCGTTTCTTCTTTCTAATATCTATAGACATATTATTTAGACAGTTAGGCGACTAGGTGTGCTGTAGAGTCAGTGAGGGCATCAAAAAATTCATGACAAAAAAAACTTTTTTCTTCTTCTACAAATAAAGTGTTGTCTATTGTCTATTTTAGATGGCTTTTTTAAGCACTTCAATTATACATATTCCTCCACCAAGCAGTAGTGTGTAAACATTACTGTGTTCTGGTTTTAATCGTCCTGCAGCTAACAAAATTACATAGCTGTTGTGAGTAACCATCGAATGTCTTAAAGTAATGAGTGCCAAAGCGGCGATGCTCTGGACTTTGTTTTGCTATTCATCAAAGTTCTGGGTATCGCTGCAATGGTTATAGATAGGCGTTATGTCTTACCATCAGGAGAGCTTTTCGACTCATTTTTTTTAATTTTTTTTTTTAATGAAGACACAATTTATATATCATTATTGTTTTGTTAGACAATATATCATGTAATAGGATAAGCCATTGGCACCTGACACACAATCTTTGACTAGTTCGGGAGCCTATGGAACTAAATTTATCTGTACAATGTGTTTTATGTCAAACAAAATTATTTTGATACCATAGAATCGTTGTTTACTATAAAATAATTTCACGTTTTATAGATAATAGATGCGACTTCATCTGCGTGCGCGCAAGCCGGCGTTTTGCTGTCGGGCGTGCAGGCCCTGTCTGTGATGGAGGGGGGAGACGTAGGGGGGAAGCTGGACGCACAGGGGGCGGCGCTAGCTGACGCTGCGCAAACTCTGCTCAGCACTGCACAGGTTTGTATAACAGATGTTTTAACTTCTTAGATGTCTTTTCTCTTTCGTGGGTGCGTTTCTCACCCGGGACAAAGATTTATGTGACTAGTATAAAAGTATGTATAAAAAAAAAAATGTCATTTATTCAGTTTAGGCCCTGGTAAGGCACTTATGAACGTTAAGTTAACGTTATGTTACTACCACCGGCTCGTAATTACACTTCAACTGAGAAGACTCCGGCAAGAAACTCAGCAAGGATTTTTTTTTGGTGGATCTTTCTTTTTATTTTAGGTAACAGTTTCCGGTTATATAGGATGTATTTAAAAACAATTATATCTTTTATAAATTCGGTAACAGTCGGTGATATTTTTCAACGAGTCATAGAATACTGCGATTCAACCAGCGATTCAACGATTCGCCAGCGTGGTGGGTTACGGCCTTTCTTAAAATGAGAAGAAGCCCACGCCCAGCAGTGGGACAGCTTATAAAAACAGGGCTGATTGGGACTAGTCAATAATAGCACAATTTTTTATCAGGTGACAGCAGCATCGATGTCCGACCCTCGCTGCCAGTCTACATTATTCTCAGCAATAGACAAGGTCTCGTCTGCTGGCAAGGACTTGGAGAAAACGTGGGCTCCTCTCAAGGAGAATCCGAAACACGACGCTAAATTAAAGGCGCTGGAAACTTCGAGGAATCATCTGGAGAAAGAGCTGGTACGATTGAAACGTGTGTGCCAACTGCCTGATAATGGTAAGTTATGATTAAAAAAATTTGCCGTAGGGAACGATATGCTCTCACAACTCTTTTTACTTGGTGATAGGTCTCCTTAGCAGGAGGTATTTTGAGTAAGTGCCACCGCAGTTCCAGATATCCTGCCACCAAGCAGTAGTGTATAAACATTACTGTGTTCCGTTTTGAAGGGTATTGCAGCCAGCGCAATTACAGTGCTGTTGAGAACCATCAAATGTTGCAAAGTAATAAGCGTCAAAGCAGCGATGCCCTGGAAAAAAAACTGGAAAAAGATGTCATTCAAGTAAACAAAATTGCGTACTTGGCTTTCATGTGACTTTATTGGTGTTTACGGTCACTAGAATAGTTCCAATGATAGTTCATTGGAACTATGATTGGAACATGAGGTCTAAAGGAAGTCCTTTAGACCTCATTATCAGACAATGAAACCGGAAGGTAGACGCCGGAACTCCGTCATAAAACAATGTAACCCAACCATGTTTGGCTTTGTGAAATGTTGCAGAAATTCAAGAGTCACAATCTCTTGAATTACAAAGCGCGGATTCCCAATTTGGTTGGAAGTTGGAAGGTCAAAGTGCGTTGGATGGACCACGGGAGCAGGAAAAACTCCAGTTTATCGCGAACTTGAGAGGAGCCAAGGATAAACTTGCTAACGCTGAGAAGGAGTTAAATAAGGTTCTTATATATTTTTTGTTCTGTAACAACGACAAACGTAAGAAACAATTTGTAGCAATGATAGCTCAGTTGTTAACGCGGTCGATTCACACGCCAAAGAGCGTGGGTTCAAACTCCATCAATGAGCTTGAGCTGCCGGTGAAGGAAAATATCGTGAGAAAACCATAACATGGTGGTAGGGTATTTTCAAGTACTTACGGCTGGCCAGCTACCACTCTCAAATTGAAATTCTGTTGCCAAGCACCTAACAATGTGTTCCGACAGCTTCACTCGAGAGCCAGTTCAATTCAAGGCTTGGTGTGTTTACCATATTCGATCACACCGTCACTTACCATCAGGTGAGCTGTGGTCAAACACCTAGCTTGTCAACCATAAAAAAAGGTAAAAAAACCTTAGCGATAGTGAATTAGATTTCTAGTTTCGTCTCGTATTTCAGCCGGCAATGCCAGCTAAGGGGTCTGACATGGGTGCGGTGCAGCAAAGACTGACTCAGGGATTGGACGAACTCAACGCCGCCGTCGCAGCGCTCCTTGCCGCCACTGCAGGTCTGTGTGTTTCTTGAAAATGCTTTCTTTTCAGGGAAGTTCAAGAAGGCAAGGCTAGACCGTCTTCTTACACTGTTTATTTCTTCAAAACTTGCTTATTTCCTAGCACTGTCTGTTTTAATAACTGTTTTTTCTCAAACACAGATCGCGACAATCCAGATTGCTCTACAGCGGAAAAAGCTGCCACCACCATTTCTGAGTTGATGCCACAAATCATTAAAGGTACTGCCTTATCCCTATTGTTATTATTCCACCAAGGAAGTTATGCCCTGGACTTTGTTACAATAAGTTCATAAATATGTTTACAGACACAAAGACAGTAAGCACGACACTGGAGGCGCCGGCCAGAGCCGCCATGTTGGCGGAGATCAAAACGCTGTGTGATGCCAGCCAGGCCGTCTGCGCCAGCTCTTACGGGGAAGATAAGCAGGTAACTGAAAATTTGATTGGAGTTTTAGTTTTAGCATGATAAATATTATATGTATCTAGTGTGAGATTTTTCATTTGCGATCGCGTTGACGATTTTTCGCGAATCGTCAACTCTCTCTAATAATGAGTCTCAGAAACTTCGATTGCGCGATGCAGACTTCCGTCGGTGATTGGTTGACAATTGACATCTTGCCGTCGTTCTTAGATAGATGGCGCTCTATCGCGTAAATTGCGTAGTTTGTCAAATTAAATATTGAGTCGTGCCGTCGCATTGTTTTATTTCCTAATACATGTGTTTTTCGAGTGTTTGTGTATAAAAATAGTGGTGTTTTATGCGTAAAGATAGACTGCCTTTTTGAATAATTTGGTAAATTTCTGCTTCTACAGCTGAAGGCCTTGGGTTAATCCCACTCACGTCTAACATTTGTGTGACTAATATAGATGTTTGTTCGGTGTTTATGTTCTGTGTGTCTTATAAGTATGTATGTACAAAACTATATCTACTTCATTTGGGGCTAGATGGCGCTGTTTGAAATGTCCTCAATTATTTATTTATTTATAAAGTGCTGGATTGTAAGCGTGAATACTGATATAATGTGGTGAAACATGACTTTCTGTTTTGCTTGCAAAGCTCCCTTAAAGCTTGTCGTAAAACCGCCACCACTTTGTGTGACTTTTACTGTGACTCAGAAACACTTGACGCAATAATTATGTACACTTGCCAACATAATTATTGCGACGTCAAAAACAAAAGAAGAGGATAAAATCTATATCTTTAAACGAGCAATTCTTGTATATATATATATATATATATATATATATATATTTTGATTCTCGGAAACGGCTCCAACGATTTTCATGAAATTTTGTATCCAGGGGGTTTCGGAGGCGAAAAATCGATCTAGCTAGGTTTCATTTTCAGAAAACGTCGTTTTATCCATGTTTTCAGCCGAGCAATGCTCGGTCAACCAGGTACTATTATTAATTGGGGGAGTTTCCTTTCCGTTATAAATGGTATATTTATGTTATCTGACAGGGTCTCAACGACGCAGTAGCAAAGTTTTCCGACGCTTCCGGGAAACTGGTGTTTGTGGTCAATCCTCGGAAGAACACGCAGAAACAGAAAGAGGTAACTTCTTTCTCTCTCGTTGTGCATAACAATAGCCCAACAGTTTATTACCGGACGGCTTGGCAGACACGGCCAAAGTGCCATCTTTACATGGTGGATTTTCCCCATGTTCGGACTAAACGCTTCGATTCCACATTCTTAATACGTACAGTGAGGATGTGGAACTCTCTGCTGGCGTCTGTTTTTCCCGTTACGTACAACTTGGGTGTCTTCAAATACAGAGTAAACAGGTTTTTTCTAGGTAAGCGTGCTTTATCTTAGACTACATCCTGCTCAACATCAGGCAGGGCATGGTCAAACGCAAACCAGTATAAAAAGGATCCATCCAAGACAAACATTTTATGGTATAAAAGACGAATGAAAAAGACGGACAATACGCTCTCCTGATGGTAAGAGATAACGCATGTCCATGGCCATTGCAACAATACTCAGAACTTTCGAGTAGCAAAACAAAGTCCTGAGTATCGCTGCTTTGGCGCTTATTACTTTGAGACTTTCAAAAAGTGACTACCTCAAGGTAATTAAATTTTTCGTTGTTCTTCAAATTATTAGCTATAAATTAGTCGGTTTCCTTTGATATTGTAATGTTTTTGTCTTTAACAGATTTCGAAACTAGCAGATGTGGCGTGTGGTGAGACATCCGCCCTACTGTCAGGTGTGAAGCGATTGGCGAAAGACGTGGGCGGACCTCAAGGGCGGGAGCTGGATGTTCAGGGTGCATTGGTTGCAGACAAGGCACAAAACTTGCTCAATACTGTAAAGGTAAAAATGAATCTTAAAACAAAATTCGATTTTCCTGAGCTACCTTTGTTACTTTTACAATGAGAAGTTATTTATATAGTTATTAAAAAAATGTTTTCATCAGGGATGAGAAGGTTATATATCTCTTTCTTGGTCAGAACTCAGTTATGCTACATGTGTTTGGCATTTAAATTCTTTTTATCGTATGAAATTGAAATAGATTTATACAAGTATATGGTAGTCTCCTTAAGAAGAGCGCGCCGCGATAAAAAAAAATTCAGACTTGTAGAAAGGAAAGGGGAAATTCACAACTATTTTTGCATTTCTCAAATAACAAACAAAAACCGCACTGCTCTCCTCGCCTCCTTGAATAATAAAATAAGCAATTCTCAAATTATTTACTGAAGTTTACATAAGCCGCGCTGTGTCGTGTTTGTGGTAAATAGCTACAAGCTAATCTGTTTTACCGACAATGCCGCGGAATCTTGCAAAAACTCTCCAGAGATAGCGCATGTGGTTTTCAGAGTCTACACAAAGAACACTCGCAACTGAGTCGAATGAAAGAATTAAGGTATTTTTTTGGTCTTAATCTAAAAACATTAAAACATCAGTGTACATAAAAGTGTCTCCATATTTCCCCAGATAGCAAGCAAATCTGAATATTCCCCTGAATGCCGCGCTGCTCTCCTCGCCTCCGTGGACAGCCTGTCGCAGTCCGCAGATCAGCTGTCTCGCTCGCTCGCGGCGGTCAGCGCAGACCCGAAGCACGGCGCACAAGCGCGGAAACTAGCTGCAGCGTTGAAGCAGCTGCGAGAACAGCTGGACACGCTGAGGAACGCTTGTGACGCACCTGGTTTGTATTGTTACAGCATATGAAATGATGAAGATGTGGTTGCTCATTGGAAGACATGTTTTACAATCGCGATGTATGGGTTTGATCCTGAGCATTGATTCAGAGCTTGACAATAAACTTGTACTGCTCACGTTATTCTTTGGAAAGTACCTTATTGACGTACTATGGTCTCTTCACGACCTTTTTCTTTCTCTAGCAGCTTATCTGAGTACGATAAAATAGAAGCGATGTTTGAATATGTATGTTTTTTAGTTACAGGTTCCCAAGAATTGTCTCAGGAGCAACAGAAATTAGAGTTTATCAAAACAGTGGAAGCTACGAAGGGAAAATGGGCTGATGCTCAAGCAGAGCTGAAAAAGGTGAGGAAACAGATGCGGAAATAGTCAGAGAGCTTTTTTATTTCTATTTCTTGTGGTGGCGGGCGCGGGAATACACTGTAAAGCCTGTTCCACAGAAACACGTGGGGTAGTAGCTAAGTTTGGGTCTACTGATATGTCCGCTACCGCAGACTGCGCCAGTGTGAAGGTTGAATGGTGGTTTGGTTGTCAACTGTATGTTATCTCCTGCAGGCGGTGCCGGCGGCGCGCGGCGCGGACGCGGGCGCGGCGCAGTCGCGGCTGGCGCAGCGGCTCGCGGCGCTCGACGGCGCCGTCGCCGCGCTTCTCGCTGCTACTGCCGGTGCGTACACACCCTGTCTCTAATCTAACGCGAATTTATTATCGTTATACTCGTATAGCAAATTAACCAAAACGTTTCTTATATTATGATCAACGTTCAACAAAACACTTTTTTTATTAAATATTACGATCAATGGATCTCCTTTAATTATCCTCCTTTAATTAGTGTAAGAAATTGTAAAAAAAAAAACAACAACCACAACAAAAACATCTACACCTTTGGAAATACTTATTCGTATTGGTAATTTTTGTGTAAATTATAATATTTATAGATCGCGACAAACCCAGTTATGCGGAAGCTGAGAAGTCGGTCAATACTGTATCAGAATTGCTGCCTCACATCGTACAAGGTAACTGATATTTAAATTTGTTTTTCTTTTCATTTTACTAGCCAGCCTATCACATGAGCCTTGATAAAATTATATCCAATCTTATGATCCCGCAAAAAAGAGAGACGTATACATTTTCTCGCCTTGTCACATTATTGCGTGGATTAAAGAGAATTTGCGTCTAACATCTTTTGTTGGTATAATATGGTGTTACAGTCAAATTACAAAATTTAAACAAATAAATTCCAGACACAAAGACGGTGTGCGCGAGTAAAGAGGAGCCGGTGCGCGCCGCCATGTTGGCGGAGATCAAAGCGCTGTGCGACGCCAGCCAGGCGATCTGCGCCAGCTCTTACGGGGAAGACACGCAGGTAACTTTAACGTATATTTTGATGCAATAATCTTAGAACTATTTTACATAATACCTACATCTATTTATGTACCATACTTGTTGCGGTCTCGCTACATACAGCGCCTTCTATCCAATAACACTGTCAACGCGCACCGTAAGAGCCAATCAGCGAGGTGAACCTGCATCGCGCAATCGGTTTCTTTGGTTGATTATGTTTGGTTGTACCTTTTGTTGTTGATGCCCCAGGTTTAAAAACTAGCCTAATAGGAGAAGTACGAGTTCACGTTTCTTGTAGTGGGACTTCATTTTAGATGTCACAATTACCTTTTCCAGCAAAACCAGTTCCAGTTAAGTCATCCGTCGAAAACATGGAAACAATATAGTTTTAGTGTTCCAGACAAAAAAAAAGTTATGAGCGCATCGTAAACCAGCGCTAATTTTTGAACTGTTGAAGTTCAAAATTGTAGCCCTAGTGTACAAATATCAAAAATACAAAAAATGTATCGAGTAGAATTTTGGTTCAAGTCCGATATCAGTCTTTAATACTTTTATCCATCGATTACTTGCTTGTATTTTTTTCGATTATTTTTATGCAGTTCGAAATGTGTTCTTTCATTAATTTCATGAAAGTATTAAAACAGTGTTCATTTGAACTAGATTTGTTTTCAGGGTCTGAACGACGCGGTAGCGAAGTTCAGTGACGCCTCAGGTAAACTGGTATTCCAGGCTAATCCACGACTCAACTCGCAGAAACAGAAAGAGGTAAGATCTTTATATATTTGTCTATTTGACTACACACGAGGTAATTTTTTGAAAGGTGATAGACTAGCTCTATTGTTTGAATTACTCGTTAGTTACTGACACAACTCAAAGCCATCAAACAAGTAACTAGGATCGACAATTTATGTGTTATTCGACCCCCGGTAACACTTAGATGTAAATGCCACTAGCAGTCACGATGTTATCTACGATGACGATAACAAGAGTCTGCAAGATTCGTCAATGACGGATACGTCAAGCAGGCATATAAACCATTTTACAATAAAAAAAAGTATATATAAACCATTTTACAATAAAAAAAAGTATTTATTACTATTGTTTGTCCACTGGCTCCGGTGTCCATGTCTTATGTCAACTTTTGTCGAAATACAACTCTCCTTCCTGGTGTCAGGTGTTGGATGGAGCGGGTGCTGTGTGCGGGTCGACAGCCGCCCTGCTGTCGGGAGTGCAGCAGCTGGCGGCGGACGTGAGCGGCGCGCGGGGCCAGGAGCTGGACGTGCAGGGCGGACGCCTCGCTGACCAAGCACAGAACTTGTTACACACTGCGCAGGTATAGCGCTAAAGCGAAACGCAGCGTCAATTTTTTCACAAGTCGCGTGAATGCTCGCACAATGTTTTAACAGTTAAAAATATACGGTATTTTTCGGTCCGTTGCAACAAGTTATAGTTTAAAAAATATATATATCAATGTAGATTTATTTTATCACATTCCACAGATAACAGGAAAATCTCTTTCCTCCCCTGAATGCCGCGCTGCTCTCCTCACCTCCGTGGACAGCCTGTCGCAGTCCGCGGATCAGCTGTCTCGCTCGCTCGCGGCGGTCAGCGCAGACCCAAAGCACGGCGCACAAGCGCAGAAGCTGGCTGCAGCGCTGAAGCAGCTGCGAGAACAGCTCTACGCGCTGAAGAACTCCTGTAGTGCACCTGGTTCGTATTATTACAGCATTGGAAGAAAACGTATTTTACAGCAAAGCATCGATACGGAGCTTGGCAACAGATTTTAAACTCCAGTATTATTGCTAGTCAACAGAGTACTGAAAATTATCTTACCACCATTATTATGGTTTTCTCTTTCCTCATATTTTCTTCCACCGGCAGCGTATCTGATTCCGTATGGTTTTAAGTTTCAGGTTCCCAAGAATTATCTCAAGAGCAACAGAAATTACAGTTTATCAAAACAGTGGAAGCTACGAAGGGAAAATGGGCCGATGCTCAAGCAGAGCTGAAAAAGGTGAGAAATTAGTCATGGAGAGAGCCGAAGAGCTTGTTTTTTATATATTTTTTTATATTTAAAAGTATGCTGCAGTTTGTTTTGCCGGGCGCGGGACTATACTGTAAAGCCTGCTCCACACAAAATCCTGGGGTAGCAGCTAAGTTTGCGTCTACTGATATGACCGCTACCGCAGACTGCGCCAGTGTGAAGGTTGAGTGGTGGTTTGGATGTCAACTGTATGTTATCTCCTGCAGGCGGTGCCGGCGACGCGCGGCGCGGACGCGGGCGCGGCGCAGTCGCGGCTGGCGCATCGGCTCGCGGCGCTCGACGGCGCCGTCGCCGCACTTCTCGCTGCTACTGCCGGTGCGCACACACCCTTTCTTAAATTTAATTTGATATTTTCTTGTTTTGGCAAATAATTTAACTTAAGCCGTTACTTGTACCAAAACGTTACTTATATCGTGTATTGCAGATTACAATCGGTAGATTTCTACTTTAATGTGTGACGTAATTTCTAGATGGCCCCTTATCGTGCAAATAAAAAAAAATACCATTTCAAAATTGTTATTAGTTTTGATTATTTGTGTTGAAATTATTTAGTCCCTAGTCAAATAAAAATAGTCAATATGAAGTCATTGTCATCATTGTATTGTTTGTAGACCGCGATAAACCCAGTTACGCGAAAGCTGAGAAGTCAGTCAAAACTGTATCAGAATTGCTGCCTCACATCGTACAAGGTAACTAATATTTAAACTTGTTTTTTTTTACATCATAATAGTCACACTGTCACGTGAGCCGTGATAACATTGTATCCAATATTTTTATTCCACGTAATCCATTTTCCAGCTTTGTCACGTTTTTGTGTTGAAAAGAAAATGTTTATCTAGCATCTGTTGGTATAATATGCAATGTGGCATTACAGTCAAATGACGTAATTGTAACAAATAAATTCCAGACACAAAGACGGTGTGCGAGAGTAAAGAGGAGCCGGCGCGCGCCGCCATGTTGGCGGAGATCAAAGCGCTGTGTGACGCCAGTCAGGCGATCTGCGCTAGCTCTTACGGGGAAGACACGCAGGTAACTTTAGCAACTTTACAAATAACTTTGAAAAATATATCTATGAATATATCATACTTGTAGCGATCTTGCTACATGCAGCGCCATCTATCCAATAACGTTGTTAATACGCACCACAGGAGCCAATCAGTGATGAGAATCTGCATCGCGCATTCAGTTTTCTCGGTTGATTATGTCTCCTCTTGTTGTTTTTGCCGAAACATAGATTAGATTTTAGTTAGTTCAACCGTTGAAAATTTATGTGAAAACCTCTATTGTGTTCTGGATAAAAAATATAGTGAAATTTCTGGGATTAAAAGATTTATCTTAGTATTCTTATTCCTTTTCGGAATGGGGGCGATGAGTCCTGCACTGTCGTCCCGCTTGGGGTGTATTGTGTATTTCAGCCCTGCCAGCATTCACCCAAGGCAACCATTTATCTTAGTATGTTATAGTAACGAGCGCAGTGCATTACAGCGCTATATTTTTAACTGTTCAAGTTGAAAATTGAATTTATTAAATAATACAAAGAACGAATAGATAATATATGAAAAAAAAAAAATTGGTTTATGTCCTATAAGGATGTAGACTTAATTTTTATATATAGCGATCGACTACTTGTTTACGTATTTTACAATTATTTCTAGACGATACAATCAAAATGTATTAGTTCATTATTTTTTTTAAAGTATTGGAATAGTATTATTTTATTTGTATGACGGCGCCTAGCTTTTATTTTAATCTAGCGCCATCTTGCGTAGTTTTGGTGGACTAGAGATGCAATGGCGCCACCTCTGACGTAACGCTGGTTCCGTGCGTTGCTTGTGATTGGTTTGGGCTTCGACCAATCAGAGCACGAGTAGAAAGTTTCACGTGTCGGCCGGTAGAGGCGCTGCGGAGAGCGATAGGCCGTGAGTTGCGTGTTGAGGTGGGCAGATTGAGTCGGACCACTGCAGTGTGCGGAGCTAAGCGGAACGTCTTGTCCCCAATAGTGACTATATTGTTTCCTAGTTATAACGTTGAACTACAATCAGTGTGAAGTGGTTATTAAACTGTTGAAAAGAACTAAATTGTTTGGATCATCTCCTCGCCCGCTACAACCACGCCCAGTAATAATGTCTGATGCGGATCGGCCCCCCTCCTGGTGGCGGTTTCCGACATGTATTTGAAATGGATTTGTTTTCAGGGTCTCAACGACGCGGTCGCGAAGTTCAGTGACGCCTCAGGTAAACTGGTGTACCAGGCTAATCCACGACTCAACTCGCAGAAACAGAAAGAGGTAAGTTCTTTATTTACTTGGCTACTACTCTACACATAAGGTCGTTTTTTGTTCGGTTCTACTGTAAATGATAAAAATAAACACACATGACCCACGATAACACTAGAAACTAGCTGGCAAGGTTCGCCATTAACACACGTCAAGGAGGACTTTAATAATATAATTCCCATTTTCTAAAAAATCATTGTAGTAGTTTGGATCCATGGATTCTGGGGTCCATGTAGTTTGTCAACTTTTCTTAAAATACATTTTCCCTTTCCGGTGTCAGGTGTTGGATGAAGCGGGTGCCGTGTGCGGGTCGACAGCCGCCCTGCTATCGGGAGTGCAGCAGCTGGCGTCAGACGTCGGCGGAGCGCGGGGTCGGGACCTGGATGTGCAGGGCGGACGCCTCGCTGACCAGGCACAGAACCTTCTACACACTGCACAGGTACTCGCTGACATTAAAGCAGAGACAGAGTAAAGCGCAGTGCAGTGATACATTTTTCTAAAATCACGTTAATGCTCCCACGTTCGCGCGTGTGTACTTTATATCTATCTATATCTTTAAACTAGCAATTCTTATATATATATATATACTAGCAATTCTTATATAATCTCGGAAACGGCTCCAACGATTTTCATGAAATTTTGTATCCAGGGGGTTTCGGGGGCGAAAAATCGATCTAGCTAGGTTTCATTTTCAGAAAACGTCGTTTTATCCATGTTTTCAGCCGAGCAATGCTCGGTCAACCAGGTGCTATCAATAATCATTCATATTCATTGGCCATGAATAACGATAACGATACAAGTCAATTTTTACAAAAAATAAAAAATCTTACAATTGCACTTTGAATAAATGAAGCTACCTATATAATTAATTATTAATTTAACAACAACGAACATACTTCTATTTACAGCGCGGACTCAGTTTGTGCCAAAAACCCCATTGACATTATATATTCACTAAATTAGTAAAATGTATTGCTTTCAA
Source organism: Biston stratarius (assembly GCA_950106695.1). Taxonomy (NCBI): domain Eukaryota; kingdom Metazoa; phylum Arthropoda; class Insecta; order Lepidoptera; family Geometridae; genus Biston; species Biston stratarius. The sequence continues at coordinate 9,618,839 of OX467108.1, forward strand.
AGAAATAATTTCGAGGACCGTCCGAATCAGTCAGAGCGGCAACACCTTTAATTTTTTGCTCTTCATAATTTTATCCAAAAAAGTGGTCGAAAGTGATTGTTCGCTATAAAAGGTTACATCAGTAGAAAGCCTAATAAGTGTCGCATGTAACAGTGTTATTCACATAAAAATCTAATCGTATATTGGAAGATATCTGCAAGTATATTTTAAAATATTTTGTCAACTGCCGTATTTTAATTCAACTGCGGCGAGACATAAGCCGTGCGCTCAGCGCTGCACGTGAATCACCGCGTTCGAGGTGTGGTACCGCAGCACTAGTGGCTCGTAGTGTAGTAACGCAGCACTTTATATTGCAGTGAATTTAACTGTATAAACAAGTTAAATAATAATTTACTATGTCTCTGCGTCGTACTCCACCATGCACCCCTGGCACTACACTGCCTGTAAAAACTTCGACTAATTTTGTCCAGCGTGACATTGAATCAATGTTGACGGCTAAAAATAGGACGGAGTTAAGTCACAAACGTAAATATTCTGGTAATGATGACAGCTCCACCATCTCTGTCATATCAGAACTACGGATTCAATTCAGTAAGTTCTCAGAAGATCAAGATGAGAAATTTAAAACCCTCAAGACTTCTGTTGATTTGTTGTCATCGGATTTTACAAAAGCAATGGAGCATTTGAATTTTCGCGTCGAGGAAATCGGTGAGGAGCTCTCTGGGTTACGGAACGAACGAGCTGAAGACCAAATTTATATTAAAAAGTTGGAAGATAGGCTTGAGATAGCGGACCGCAGAGCTCGCAACACATGCATCGAGGTCAGGAATATAGCCAAACACCAGCCTACTGAGAGGAAACTGGAACTGATTGATGTTATAAAAAATTTGGGGGTCACTATCGGCGCTGAAATAAAAATACCTGATATTAAAGACATTTACAGAATTCCTGCTAAAAAAGGCACTTGCCAACCAATTATAGTAGATTTTATATCCGTTATAATGAAAGAGGGAGTACTAAGCGACTACAAAACATTCAACAGAGGGAAGAAACGCGAAGATAAACTTAATAGCCGGCACCTGAAAGTTGTAGGCCCGGAAACTCCTGTATATGTTTCAGAAAGTCTCACCTCAAAATCGAAAAATATTTTTTATCTTGCTCGGGACTTTGCAAAAACGCAAGGATACAAATACTGCTGGACTTCAAATGGCATTGTTTATTTGCGCAAGGACGACAATAAACCTTTCACTCGAATCACAGACGAACAAGATCTTAAGAAACTTAATATTGCTAATTGACTAGGCTTGGATTTTGATTTTGTATTGATTCCTTTAGCTAATTTTATAGTCCTATGTCAAACTTATTTATGGATAAGGCTACTTAACATACAGCTCTATCATGCCTCTTTAAGAATTTGCATGTCGCGTGTCTCAACTCTCAATCAACCACGTTATAAAACCCGATTTCCGCAGTTCTTACTCTCACCTTCTGGTTTCCAAACACAATATGTTATCATTGCTCACACCGTATCTCGCGAAGCTAAGTCGATTGATCTTATGAATACTAACAACATTTTAAAAGTGCTGATACAACAACAACAGAAAACTGGAGTTGTTGACTATTTACTTGTTTTCATGAAATATAAATTTGTTCCTGTGTTGTGTTTCTCCGCAGTCTTTAAAGCAAATTATGGGTAATTTTATACAGGACATTGAAACACAACTAGATAGTATTGGTATTTCCTCATCTTTTTCTTGCGACCCAGACGATTGCTTGAGGTATATACCCAACAATAACTCTCGCGTTAATATTCTATCTCAGAACATAAGAAGTATAAGTCGGAACATTGATGGGCTATTTGTCCTTCTATCAAGAATAGTTGTAGAGCCTCATATCATTGTCTTATCTGAATGCTGGCTTTCCAAAAATCCTCTATTACCACAATTGAAGAATTATCATGCCATCTCAACTACTAGACACTATAATCAAAACGATGGCCTTGTGCTTTATGTTAAAAATGATAATGATAGCACTAGCCAAGAGCCAGATTTCAGTGAGGGCAATTGTCTGTTAACTACGATTAAAAACACAACCGCCATTATAGCTCTTTACAGACCGCCAACTTTCAAAAAGGTGGATAGTTTTCTGTCTTCTTTGGATAAAGTACTAACATCAGTAGCATCTTTTCCAAATATCGTGGTAGTCGGTGACATGAATATTAATATAATTCCTGATATTGAAGACAATGATGCAGCCTGCTATCTTGACTTAATGGCATCCCATGGATTACTTCCGGCTCACACGATGCCTACCCGATTGAGTAGTTGCCTAGACCATGCCTTTGTTAGGTCTAAATCTAGTACTACGACACTGGTTGTTCATAGCAGCCTCACAGATCATTACACAATATTAACATCATTGAATCTTGGACATGTAGCTGCTGCACCGACAAGCGCTCCTATTACTAAGATCGATTATGAAAAAGTTAAACTTGAAATGGATAATTTTGATTTTCAACCAATCATTGACTTCGACGATTGTAATTTAGCAACAGATTTTCTTCTCACTTCAATTTCCAGTATCATTAACAAACATTCTACGAGTAAGAAAGTAAACCTTTCTCGCCGCAAAACGCCTATTAAGCCCTGGATAACACCGGGTTTAATTAGATGTATGAGAAACAGGGACAATTTGCACAAAAAATTAAAACAATCACCTAATAATACAATTCTAAAATGCACATATCGAAGATATAGAAATTTTTTAAATGGTTTATTAAAGAAATTGAAATTTCACTATGAACGTACTCAGTTCGAAAACGCTAAGAACCCAAAAGATTTATGGAAGGTTATTAATTCAATTATAACTACTAACCCAAAAATTTCCCAGTTTCAGGAACTCCTCTCACTCAGCTCTTCGCCTTTAGATTCTGTTAATGAAATTAACAAATACTTTGCTAACGTAGGTGAATCACTAGCGAACTGTATTTTGTCCACTACCTCTAAATTTTTCGCTGAATCATCACTTTTGCCCGTAGATACACAGCTAAACTCTTTTTATTTCTCACCTACGGATATAACTGAAATAGTATCTATAATTGATTCTTTCAAAGACAAATTAACGGTCGGCCATGATAACATCTCTATGAAAATAATAAAAGATAACAAGTTTAGATTAGCAGGCCCAATAACACATATATGTAATCTTTCAATTAACACAAACTCTTTCCCTTCGGCTTTTAAAAAATCTCTAGTTATACCAATTTATAAAAGTGGTCCTAAAAATATCATAAGTAACTACAGGCCTATTTCACTGTTACCTTCCGTGTCAAAAATTTTAGAACGTGTTATCAATAAAAGACTTGTGAACTACCTAGAGAAATATAACCTCTTGTCAAGTAATCAATACGGGTTCCGCATGAATCGGTCGACTTCGGATGCAGTAGCTAATCTGACTGATCATATAGCTAGGGTACTTGATGCCGGCAGTAAATGTCTGGTGATATCTTTGGACCTTGCAAAGGCATTTGATACTGTATCAGTGCCATTACTCTTACGCAAACTAGATGCCTTTGGTATACGTGCCCCCCAACTTAATATGTTCGAAGATTATCTGAGTAACAGATCTCAATGTGTCAAAATGGGATCCGAGACTAGTACTGCGAGATGTGTTACTTATGGTGTCCCACAGGGCAGCATAATGGGCTCAACTCTCTTCTTGGTTTATATTAATGAACTTTGCAATATCCAATTACATAACGGTAAAGTCTTCTGCTTTGCTGACGATACTGCTCTAGTTTTCCAGGAAGAGAGTTGGGAAAAAGTGTTTCATATTGCTCAAGCTGGATTCAATAAGGTTTCTGAATGGTTACGGGAGAACTTGCTGAGTCTCAATGTCTCTAAAACAAAGTACATTACTTTTTCGATGGTTAAGAGAACCCAACCAGTCCCCCAATACAGTATCAAGTACCACCAACATAACATTGACTATCATTCTAATCTTTGTCACACCAACTACTGCAGTTGTCCTAAGCTTGAAAGAACTGACACAATCAAATACCTTGGTGTGACGCTTGATAGTATGCTATCGTTTCAGCCTCATATTAAAGCTCTAACAAGCAGAGTGCGTAAACTGATGGCGATTTTCAAAAACATTCGGAACACTGCAAATCAAGGCGTACTGAAATCTGTTTACTATGCCCTCTGCCAATCGCTCCTGGGGTACTGCATCGAGACTTGGGGAGGCTCCGCCCGGACACACTTAAAACATTTAGAAATTGCTCAGCGCGGGGTTCTGAAGGTTATGTATTCATTACCGTTTAGATATCCAACCAATGCACTGTATGAGCTGTCTGATGTTCTGACAGTACGACAGCTTTTTGTTCTGAGGCTTATATTGAAGCAGCATAAACTACTTACACTATCATTGCATGACCAATCATTGTCCAAGAGTAAGCGTCGCGTCGACAAAGTCTTTCGGATTCAGTCGCTTAAAACAGAGTTTAGTCACCGATTCCCTTGTTTTCTTGGTAATTACCTATACAACAAAATATCATCGACTATTAACTTAAAGGACCTTAATTTCTATGATTTGAAAAAGGAAGTGACAGCTCTGTTGAAGACCTTCGACTATCATAAAACAGAGGACCTTTTGATGGTGCTGAGATAGAGTTTTATAATTTTCGCACGCATTCCTAAGCCTTTATCCCCCCAACACATTCACTCTTCCTTATTTATTAGTTTATTATTACAAATAAGTTTATAATATCTTTATGTAGCTTGTTCAGTGTAATTTTGTGTCTAATTTTATTATTGTTTTTATTAATTTTTTTCAATACAATGTTATTTATTTGATTAATCATGTTGCTATAAATTAATTAACTATAAATCTAATCTTTCTACTGATTATAATTTTCTTAACTTTCATGGCATAAATTTTGGACTGAAGACTGTTTCTACTTGTACAAACTAATTCAGTATTATTTGTATGCAGGTGCCTATATCACAGGTTTTGAACCTAGCGTAGGCATCTGAGTTGTCATTGATGTTTTAAGCCATAGAAATAAATTATTATCATTAAATGAAATTGTATCTGTCTTAAATGTCTTAAATAAATTGTATCTTGTATTGTAATTGATGCAAATAAACATATTATTATTATTATTATTATTATATATTTAATTTTGTAATATATTTAGACAATTTATTATACATACATTAATACTTTAGCGTGACGGCCCTGCTTTTCAACTTTACTTAATCTAGTTCATGGCATGACCAGCATTTCTTTGTTTCGCAAGTTATATTGATGCTTACATCTGTTCTTTGGCAAATTAGCTCCGTGTATTTTTAGTAAGCTATTGTCATGTACGGTGATATCACTGTCATAATTAACAATTAAAATATAAGTCTAGATAATAGTTTCGTATTCCCTAGATAACAGGCAAATCTGTGTCCTCCCCTGAATGCCGCGCCGCTCTCCTCGCCTCCGTGGACAGCCTGACTCAGTCAGCTGATCAGTTGTCTCGCTCGCTCGCGGCGGTCAGCGCAGACCCGAAGCACGGCGCACAAGCGCAGAAACTAGCTGCAGCGCTGAAGCAGCTGCGAGAACAGCTCGACACGCTGAAGAACACTTGTAGCACATCTGGTTCGTATTGTTACTACATATAAAAAGGTAAAGATAGGATTAGTAATTATTAAACTTGACACGGAATATAATCAGACATGAAAAAAAAATACATCAATACGAAATGTATTTTTGGTACAGTCAAATACCCTATAATAAAAATACTCATTAAAATAATAGTCAACAATCTATAGGGAAATGTGTAAAGGTTACAATAACTACGTGTCATGTATTCCCAGAGCCACCTTTAGCTGTTTGCAAGCAGCCGCCCCCGCTCCCCGCCACAGAGCCCCCCTCGCACGTCGCGCACGCGCCGCCCTGCCGGAGCCACGCGGCAGAGCTCGCGCACGACTTCCTGGAGAGAATGCGCTGCGAGGAAGGCTTGGGTAAGGAAGATGTTATATTTATCACACAAGGTATTCCCAACACACTTCCCATAGCCAGTTCATCTAGTGATGAAACCGTCATATTAACTTCAAGAAAACAAGGGGGTCTATTAGGAAGCTGAAGTGGCCATATCTGTAGCGAAATCGTTAACCACAGGGGTAAACCTATCCTAGAGTGGAGACCCCCGAATTGTCAAACGTAACGTAGGCCGCCCTAAGTCTCGGTGGAGTGACGATATACGTAGGACATCTTGCATGGAAGCAAAATACTGAATATTAAACTGCGTGTGATGTCTTGGGAGATGTCTATGACGAGTAATGGACTATGATAGTCCGATGGCATAATAACTCTGGGTGGCGATCATTCGAATTTTTTCCCCTTAGCCCATCAGCCCATCAGCCCGTCGTTACGGACCGGGCCTGCGGTTGTGGGAGGCGTGAATAAAGTGAAGCCCCCGCCACCAGCTCGCAGGGTAGATGACGACAAGCAGCGCGCGGCCTTCAGCAAGACGCTCGAATACACGGAAAAGACCATCAAGAAACACGAGGCTGCCTTGATGAAGGTAAGTGGCCTTTTCAGTAGCGCTAAGATTACATAGTTTTGAATTGAAGTGTGACTTCAGGATCACTCTTGCATAAAACAGAAAGAGGATCATCGTACTCATTATTATGGACAAGTTTTTCTATGAGCACAATTTTCGAATCGTAAAAAGAGTCAGCTGTTCCTATATTTCTGCAGTGGTCATAGACATGCGTTATTTCTTACCACGAGGAGTGCGTCTTGTTCGTCTCATTACTTTTACATTTTTTTAAATGTTCTGGTCCATAAACCAGTCCTTATTTACGTCTACTGCTTGACGGCTGAATATCTGATACCATGATGGCAACTACTAAGGAGATTTACTACCAAGGAAAGGAATGTAGGTTTGTAGTAGTTTGTACCAAAAGTATAACTGTTAATCATTGGCTGACGTTACAGCAATGTCGGTCCCCAACCGGCGCAGGTCCTGCACTGAGCCACCGCGACATGATGCAGAAGCAAGCACAGCTGCAGCGCCATTTGGCGCAAGCAGGTGTCGAAGTCGCCAACCTCGTCGCAGCCAACTGTCAGTATACAATGCTGTTTTTTATCGTCTAAAAGTCGTTTGATCCCCAATTCACCTGATGTTAAGTCAAGATGCGATCCACGATAGAGTACGCTTGCCTAAAAGGTACCGATTCACTCTCAAAAACTTGAAGACTCCCAGATTGTATCTAACAAGGAACGCCCATTTGGGTAACTTATTCCATGGTTTAGCCGTTCTAACAATGAAAGTGGAATCAAATCGTTTCATATGGCTTTTTGGAACGTCAACCATGAAATGACGTAAATTTTTGGAGCTGTTCGACAGATGAAAATTAGTATGAGGGAAGTTTCATGGAGATCTGAAGCACATTCTCCGAAATGAATCGATAAAAAAACCGATAAACTAGTAACTTTGCGACGATTTAAGGCTATAAAGATTAACTTGAACGAAGGAGTCGTTGCAGATGAGTTTCTTGGCACGTTTCTCAATTGACTACAATGCCTCCAGCTGGTACTTGGCGGACTTTCCCTAAAGATACGAGCAGTATTCCATGCACGATTGAACTTGTGCTTAATTTAAGCCCACGTTTGTGTTGAACCTACGGAACTGTAACGAACTATTGCTTTATAAATTTCCAGATGCTGACAAAATTGACTATACCGCCGCTTCGAAATCTACTAAAGCACTGCCTCAGTTGATGACAGACATCGTAGAAGGTACATATTTTATTTTACTCAGCTCAGTGGTTAGCGCGGTCGGTTCGCATGCCGAAGGGAGTGGGTTCAAACCCCAACAATGAGCTTGAGCTGCCGGTGAAGGAAAACATCGTGAGGAAACCATAGCGTGGTGGTAGGGTACTTTCTAGTATTCGGCTGGCTAGCTACCACCCTCAAGTTGAAAATCTGCCGCCAAGCATCTAACGGTGTGTTCCGGCAGCCTCACTTGAGAGCCAGTTCTATTCCAGGCTAGGTGTGCTTTACCATCTTCGACCACACCATCACTTAACTTCAGGTGAGTTTGGTCAAACACCTAGCCTGTCAGCCATTAAAAATAAAATAAAAAAAACCTGTATAGGGATAAGACCATGAAAATTATACAGCCAGAGAGGCACATATTATTTATAGTCCAGTCGGGTTAGACGATAGTAGGCCTCCACATTGCATTACTTACCATCCCGACAACTATTGCACCAGCCTTTACTGATTAGTGGGAGTCTAAATTCAAAATGACTTCGACCAACGGAATGTTCCCGTCTTTCCCCACTTATTTGTATGTAATTATTTAAAAATCTTATTTATTTAATATTTACTTTAGGGCTGTGGACTATGGCCTTAACCTTCTTACAATGAGAAGAGGCCCGTGCCCAGCAGTGGGATGGTTTATAAAAACAAGGACTGATTTGTATGTAAAAAAATTACTATAGATACGATGAAATCGTGAAAAAAAATATTTGCTAATCTATAGAAAAAAGACGTTGACATAGTATAAAGCTATCAAAGTGTGTATTTTAATTATCATTGTGTATTTCAGAGGGCACGCAACTAAGCGACAATTTGAACGACATGGCGCGCAAAGCGTTCCTGTACGATATGCTGCAGATGTGCGACGCTGCCAGGAAGATATGCGACGCCGCCGGGACCGACCGACAGGTACCTACATATACTTAAGGCCTGCCCCACACTAACGCAGTCTCAGTAGCTATGAACCAAACAGCAACCGCAAGCTTCAGGACTGGTTTCATTGTCTGCTACCGCATCTCGTAGTCTTAATCTTTTAATTATTATTATGAAGGGTTTTTTTAAATATGAATACGTCCGCGTTTGACCATCAACTTCCCTGATAGAACGCGATGATGTGGACGAAGATGAAGCACGCAGGCTTAGAAGATACCTATTTCTGACCATGAAAAGATCCAGATTATATATCTCAGGAAACCCGGCAGCTTGTTACATTCCTTGGCCGTACGGCGAAGAAACATAGTCAAAATGTTTGGTACGTACCCAAGGAAATTCCACTATGTATAGGTGGAATGAACCGTCTTTCTAGTTGCCCTCTCGTAAAAAGTAAAAAGGGATAGAGGTAAAAGTTCGTACAGCCTAGTAGCATCTTAATGAAGAGTAAATTACCCATGTGCTTGAAACGTTAATGTTTACGCCGTTTTTACTTATATGCCGTCTCTGTTACACAAGTGAGAGAATTGATGCTTCAGAGTGAGACACTGCCAAAGCTGGCCAACGACGCGGTTCGTGAAAACGGCCAATGGGCAGCACTCTAAGAATCAACCACCGCGGGCGCGCGCCCGCGACAGTCGCATTCCGTCGTTCACACTCTCGCATATAACATCTATTATTTATTATTTAAAATCATCAACCGCCATCTTAAAACACACATGCAAAGTGACCTTTCTTTCCTTCATCCATCCCGCCTTTACACCATATTCCCTTCTTTCTCTTCCCTCTGTGAAGTGAGTTTATTATTGCGTGCGCAATCTAGTTAGGAACGCAGTGCAGTGCCCACCAACTAGCTCCGTTCCAGAAGCCAGACTGCAAGCCAGGTAAGTGCTCACTCCTGTTCTTCTTCTTGGTTGTGTAACAGAGATCCATTTATTCATTTTATACACCGCATCGCATCCGCGTGACCAGTTAACTCGTGGACCTGTGCACTTCTACCATTTTCACATACGGCGCTCAAACTTTGTCTTTGCGATATTTTCGATGCCTCTCTTTTTGCTGCTATTGAGGTCCAATCCTTATCATGAGCATCGAACTCATCATTCCACAGCCTCGTGGCCGTTTAACCTCCGGGTCCCAGTCGGTGGTGGTTTTTGCCCATAGCTCAGCTGGCATTCCCCTTTAACATGGCAGCTTTTTGAGTCACGTCAATGAACTGGGTTTTGGAGCGCAGTACAGAGTTTCTTATGCGGTCTAATAACTTTACGTTACTGTAGTCTAGGTAGGTCCAACTTCAAGAAAGAGGTCAGTCGTCGAATCCAACTCGGCTGGGCAGCGTTCGGAAAACTGCGCAACGTTTTTTCGTCTGATATACCTCAGTGCCTCAAGTCGAAAGTCTTCGACCAATATGTGTTACCAGTGATGACTTATGGTGCTGAAACGTGGTCTCTGACTATGTGCCTTCTAGATAAGCTCAAAGTCGCACAACGAGCTATGGAGAGGGCTATGCTCGGAGTTTCCCTGCGGGATCAAATCGGAAATGAGGAGATCCGTATGAAGTTGAAGTGGCAGTGGGCAGGGCACATAGCACGCAGAACTGATGGCCGATGGGGCTGCAAAGTTCTGGAGTGGAGACCACGGACCGGCAAGCGCAGCGTAGGACGTCCACCTACAAGGTGGACAGACGACATCATAAAGACCGCAGGAACGCGCTGGATGCGAGCCGCTTCTAACCGGTCTTTATGGAAGTCAATGGGGGAGGCCTATGTCCAGCAGTGGACGTCCTACGGCTGAGATGATGATGATGATGATAATGACTGTAGTCTTGTCTATCTGGGAGCAGATTTATACTTACTATTGGTACGTAATCATTTGTATAATTTGGATTTTTTTGCACAAAAAGTCACGATCTAGGCCAAGTCACGTCTTGCTAAGCTAGTGGTGAATTTTCTGGATCCTTTTAAGTAGTTTGGAAATAGCACGAAAATCTTGCCTCATTAAATTTCTAGTCCTATGTTTTTTATTTTTGTTTTTTTGATGTTTCTTTATTGTTTGCAGAAACTTAACGATGCTGCGGTACATTTCGGAGACACGTCGACCAAATTACTCTACGTCGTCAGCAGTGATGTGGATCCCGCTTTAGAAAAGGAGGTAACAATTTGAATATTAACCCGAGCTGCACTAAATATTTGGAACATTTCTTATATTCGCGCGCACGGTTTAGTGGTGAAGCTATTACCTTCTTAATGGTTGACAAGCTAGCAAAATAATTACTATCTTTCCACAGATAATAACCCGTACGAAAGCGATAGGTGACAGTGCGTCTCGCCTGGCCCTCGACGCTGCCAACGTGGCAACTGCCGCGGGCACTGCCGCGTCTGGCACTGCAAGCTCCGTGCAAGAGATCTGTGACGCCGGCACTGCCTGTGTCGACGCTGCCGGAAAACTTGTCTACACTGCCAAAGTAAAAGAACTTGTCTAACTTGTTTTATTATGACTGTCACGAATGACAAAGTCAAAGATTGTCGAGTAGAACAATCACGGTGATTGATTGGCCATTTTGTTTCTTCTTCTTCTTTTTTCTGAAGTTTTCTAGTTACATAGAATTCGTTAACTTTTAATGTATTTTGACTTAATTATCTATTATTTTATCGTGAAAACTGATGTAGTTTTGATACATTTTTGTTTTACTTTTTACTTATTACCGGATTACGCACGTTTATCGGAAAGTTTCGGCCACATCCCACACCTTCCGAGGCTCGGTCATCCAGGTACTGTTATTAATATAAATGGAATGAAATGACTGAAGCACTATTACGGAAAGTTAAAAACAGTTTGTTAATTGCCAATGTTGTATTTTTAGTTGACAGCGCCATCTATCCACGAGCGCGCGTGTCAGGACGCTCTGGTAGCGTCCACCGACACGCTTTCCTCCAAGTTGAAGAGTTTCGCTGCATCCTGGAAGCCGCTGGAGTCTGAACCCCAACAGGTGAAAATAAAAGTCTTCATTGGAAACATTCAGTTTAAAGTTAATCATAATCTTCGTGCAGAGAGAACACGTAGTAACTTGTTTAGGAAATTAGATTATCCAATCTGGATTTTTACCCGACTGCCAAGAAAGGGTTATGTTTTTCGCGCGTATCTTGTATGTATTTATGTATTTTTTTTATTACCTCGTATCTTCCAAACGGCCGAATGGATTACGACAATTAAGGTATCGTTAGATGTCTCAATAACCCAAATGTCCTTAGAGGGAGGATTAAAAAAAAAAACTTTTGAATTATTTTTAAAATAAAATGAATTGTATCAGGCTAAAACCATCAGCCACCTGAGTGCTGAAGCCACAAACCTGGAGAGTATTCTGGAAGGTCTCCGCAGTGACGTGAGAGAAGGAAACATCGGTAGAAGAAGGGAGTTGGAGCAGCTGGTGATTGAAGATACTCCCATCAGACAGCTCACCGTCAAGATACTGGATGAAGCTAAGGTATGCAGTGTTCCCTATATAGAGATACGTTCACGCATCTTGTTAGAATAGTTTTTTTTTTTTTTTTACCCTGACTGTCTAGATGTTTGACCACAACTCACCTAATGTTAAGTGACGGTGTGGTCGAAGATGGTAAAGCACACCTAGCTTGGAATAGAACTGGCTCTCAAGTGAGGCTGCCGGAATACACCGTTAGATGCTTGGCGGCAGATTTTCAACTTGAGGGTGGTAGCTAGCCAGCCGAGTACTAGAAAGTACTCTACCACCACGCTATGGTTTTCTCACGATGTTTTCCTTCACCTGCAGCTCAAGCTCATTGTTGGGGTTTGAACCCACGCCCTTCGGCATGCGAACCGACCGCGCTAACCACTGAGCTATCATCGCTACGAAACTTTAACTAACTTTATTGTACAATCGATATTTACGTCACATAAATTTTTGACTTAGTGGGAATCAAACCCACGTTCTACAGCTCTTGAAACAGATATTCTAATAAAACAGTCAACACAATTATGTAGTTAAAATAGAGCCTGTGTGTTCAGAAGAAATATGTACTTTTTGGACAAAATATAATCTGGTAGAGTGTTCTGTGCCGTGGTGGTGCCGGCGTAAGAATTGTACCCCACCTTCTCTACCCGTGGTTGCCGTAAGTCGGCTAAGCGATGTAATACGGAAGATGGGCAGCAGCGTCTTCCTTGAACAACCGTGGCCTGCCAAACGTGGCGAGTATTGACAAAACCCCCCCAGGAGGAGGCATATGTCCAGCAGTGGACGTCCTATGGCTGATGATGTGATGAGAGTGTTCTATTTATTGACTTGTAACATTGCTGGTGTTAACAATAAAATATTTGTATTTATATTCACATCCTAGCCGTTTAGTTACCGCTATTTATAACGGTACTGTTATAAAAAACGGCAGCTGTAATTAATTAATATAAATAATTACTTTACTTGGTGATAAATCTCCTTAGGGTCGTCTGGGTAGGTATCACCGCCGCCAAGCAGTAGTGTGTAAACATTACTGTCTTCCGGTATGAAGGGTACTGCAGCTAGCGAAATTACAGGGCTTTTGAGACTAATCATCAAATGTCTCTAATTTAGCGCCAAAGCAGCGATGCCCTGGACTTTGTTTTGTTACTCAAAGTTCTGTATGTCGTTGCAATGGTCATGGACAGGCGTTATCTCTTACCATCAGGCACGTCTCGTCCGTCTAACTACTTTGTTGTAAAAACTTTTTTCCAATGTACGAGTGAAATGATAATTGTTTTGTGCTAGGTCCACGCAGAATCGCCGTCTCTTCCCACGCCTCAGAAAATAGCATATGCAGCGTACGCGGACAAGTTGACTGAAGCGCTGCGAGTGCTGGATCTCGCTAATGCACGCTGCAAGAAAACCCCACACGTAAGTCTGGAGACCACGGACCGGCAAACGCAGCGTAGGACGTCCGCCCGCAAAGTGGACAGACGACCTAATGTAGACCGCAGGAACACGCTGGATGCGAACCGCTTTATGGAACTAACCAGCCTTTATGGAAATCAATGGGCTATGTACAGCAGTGGACCTCGTACGGCTGAAATGATGATGATGAAGTTTGGTCAAAACATAGGGACTCCTTTCTAATCTGCCCATAAATCAATAAGCAGAATATAGAACGGACAATATTGAAAATAATAGCGTGTTTTATGTATTTATATTAACTCTAATCTGATTAAGGCTAATAATACGAAGTAAATGGCGTTTGGGAGACCGTCTGACTTCCAATCTGGAGGTCCTGGGTTTAATCCCACGGCACGCATCTCTGGCTTATCTATGTTATGTACGTATTGCCGATTACTTTTAACAGTAAAGAAAAGCATAGCGAGGAGACCTTCGTCTGTCTTAAAAAAAGTTCTTATAGATGTGTAAAGTCTGCCAACTCGCTCTTGGCTAACATGGTGGACTATGGTCTTATCCTTCTCACAACAAGAAAAGGTCCGTGACCGCCACTGGGTCAGTTTATAAACACAGGGTTGGTTCGGAAGTAACTGTTCGTCACGCGGACGAGCTGTATGTAAACTGCTGCACCTGGAATAGAACTGGCTCTCAAGTGAGGCTGCCGGAACACACCGTCAGGTGCTTGGCGATAGATTTTTAATTTGAGGGTGGTAGCTAGCCAGTCGAGTACTAAAATATACCCAGCCACCATGCTATGGTTTCCTTGCGATGTTTTCCTACACCGGCAACTCAAGCTCATTGTTAGGATTTGAACTTATGCGGCGTGTGAACCGACCTCGTTAACTACAGTTGTGACGTCTTTGAATAGCGGGTGATATGGTGGGTATAAGTAGTTGTAACTTTCATCCCTTACTTAGCATTGAAATATAGTTAAGACGCTAAAAATCTTTAAAAAAAATACATTCAATATATCTGAAATGGCAATGTTTTGTTTCCAGGATACCAACAAGAGAAGAGATTTAGAAGAAGCCGTTCAAAACCTACAGATGATTCTCCTGCAATCGCGGCCAAGCAGGGGGGACAAAGGAAAGAGCAATATAGTAGACCTGATGGTACGTTTGTAAAACCCTTTCCAGATCTTGAAAGTTTAATACCACTCTTTTTACCCGACTACGGAAAAATGCTGGATTTTAACAGTTTTTGTATATTTAATCTGATCCCTCGTTTTACTTAGTGGTCGATATTCTTAGCAAGAGCTTGTTTGAGCATGTACCACCGTAGTACCAGATATTTTGTGGCCAAGCAGTAGTGTATAAACATTACGGTGTTTAGGTTTGAAGGGTACTGCAGCTAGCGAAATTACAGGGCTGTTGACTAACCATCGAAAGTCTCAAAGTAATGAGCGTCAAAGCAACGATGCCCTAGGTTTTATTACTAAAGTTATGTGCATTACTGCAATGGTCATGGACATGCGTTATCTCTTACCATCAGGAGGGCGCCTCGTTCGTCTCATTACACTTTAAACTAGCAAAAAGCTGGGTTTTTGAGGGCTCGTGTAGTTTTTCTAACAGGTAATAAATTTTAAGACAGTTGTTATTTTACAACCTGATTCTAGTGGTGTCATCTAGTATTAAGTAAATTAACTACGATTGTTTAATATTTGTGTATTGAGTTTAATTCTGTTGCAGCGATGTTAACTCTTTGGTTTTCCAACAGATGGCGTTAGTAGTACAATAGCATTATGTCCAATGAATACAAAATTGTTATTGTTCATTTGTTTTAATGGTTATAAAATTGTAATTTTTTTTTGATAGATAACACATCTAGATATGAAGTTAAATTACTATGTTAAAGCACAAATCTATAGGCGTGATAGTTTTTCAGTAAAGTGTACCACAAAAATGCTCAGGTTGTGGAATAGTGAAAGGGCTCGCTTCGCTCGCCCTGATAAAATCCGCTAAGTAAATTTTGGTAAATGGGATGCACCGACGCGTCTTCGATATATGATGTCACAGTAAATCCATTATGGTAGATACTACATTTGTTTGCAAAAATGTGTATAGCGTTAGTTACAATAGAAACTGTATATATGTGTAATATATATGTAAGTGCTTTTTTTAATTCATAATAGGTTCGTGTTTGACCACATCCTGGCAATTATGTGATCTAGGATGGAGCATGATTACTTAGAAGAAACCTATTTACTCTGATTATGTCTACCCATATCTCTTTTTACAGTCTAGCATAGATATTTTTAATCTTTTGCAAAAGAATTTTAGAGAAATTCCAACCAAAAATGCATTATTATAATAATATGACAGCCGTCACAAACTTACATACAATAACCTTTTTGTCCGTATGTATTGTTATATATTTAGTAGTTTTTAACACCAATTTGTACTACTCAGGACTTTATGGAAGAAGTGTCCGCCGATGCGAAGAAAGTGTCGACTGTTGCGAGTAGTACGAAAGTACCCACCGCTCAAGATAAGAGAACTTTAGAGGTAAATATTAAGCTGGGTTGTTTAGCTGTATAGCAAATTATAGCTGTTTTCTACTGATCCACAGAATATGCAGTCATGTGGTTCTCTTTTTAACCGATTTCAAAAAAGGAGGAGGTTCTCAATTCGTTTGTATTTTTTATTTCTTTGATGCTTGTTACAACTTCGTTTACAACGTGCTTAGTGAAATAAAGTTGTTTTTAAGGTTCCGTACCCTAAGGGTAAAATGGGACCCTATTACTAAGACTCCGCTGTCCGTCCGTCTGTCTGTCTGCCCGTCTGTCACCAGGATGTATCTCATGAACCGTGATAGTTAGACAGTTGAAATTTTCACAGATGATGTATTTGTGTTGCCGCTATAATAAAACACAGAATAAATTGAATATTTAAGGAGGCTCCCATACAACAAACGTGTTTTTTTGCCGTTTTTATAGATAATGGTACGGAACCCTTGGTGCGCCAGTCCGACTTGCACTTGGCTGGTTTCTTGTAATAATTATTTTAACAAGAAACAAGAAAAAACTTTGTGAAATATGACCGGATCCTATGCGCTACTATAATTATTATTTATCTGTTCAATTTGAATTCAACAAATTAAGGTATTCGAGCATAAGAAAGCTGAATATGTTAAATATTACAGACTAAAAAAACATCTGAAAATTATAGATAAACTAGTAACATAGATTTATATATTTTGCAGGAAATAAAGGAGAAATGTGACAACTTGGAGACGAAAGCGAACCAGTTGATACGAGGGGAAGTCTCATCCGATTTGGACTTCAATGATCTTTTCGACCAATTTGGACAAGTAAGACTTCTCTCTTCTTCTCACTTGAAGGGTATCACAAAAGATAGATGAGAAGGAAAATGAGTGTAAACATTATTTATAAGTGATTTTTTTAAGTTTAGGTACCGCTATATTTTTTTTTTTTATGGCTGACTGGTTAGATATTTGACCACAACTCACCTGATGTTAAGTGACGGTATGGTCTAAGATGGTAAAGCACACCTAGCTTGAAATAGAACTGGCTCTCAAGTGAGGCATTAGTGTAGTGCTCAGTGTCCACTGAGCATACTCTTCAGAACAGTAATACGTTTGAAATCCTACACGTGTGTGAAAAAGGATTCCGTATGAGCGTACTTGAACAATTAGAAATTTGGAAACATGGGAACACAGAGAATTCATTGTTGAATGAACAAACATGCGTCACTTCGCCATTATTGCGCTACTTCAGTGCGCAGGCGCGGGCGGTAGCGGCAAATGTTATATAAAGCGCCGCTGTCAGGGAGGATTACTCACCCACCCCATCGACGCCGGAGTCCCTCAGGGCTCCGCGATGGCCCCGATCCTGTTCTCCCTCTACACTTGCGACATCCCCGCTCTCCCAACGTGGAGATCGCCCTATTTGCCGACGACACCGCCCTCTACTCTAGAGGGTGGCATCGTTACGCACAGCTTGCCCACCTTCAGAGAGCCCTTTGCCAACTTGGCGAATGGTTCAAGAATTGGGCAATCACTGTCAACCCGGATAAAAGTGCAGCAATGTACTTTCATCCGAGTAGAAAGCCCCCCCGTAAAAACATCACCCTTCACGGCCGGCCCATTCCATGGACCGCCACCACCAAATACCTCGGCGTGACCCTTGATAATCGACTCTCGTTCTCGAAACACATCCAGTTAGTCCGCAACCGAGCG
Source organism: Biston stratarius (assembly GCA_950106695.1). Classification (NCBI taxonomy): domain Eukaryota; kingdom Metazoa; phylum Arthropoda; class Insecta; order Lepidoptera; family Geometridae; genus Biston; species Biston stratarius. Next base: position 9,636,702 of record OX467108.1, read on the forward strand.
GCCTTCTTCTTAGGCCGTCTCTCCCCGTTACTCAACAAGCGCAGTAAAATGTCCCTTAGCAATAAGGTGACAATTTACAAAACTTGTATCCGCCCCGTCATGACATACGCTTCAGTCGTATTTGCCCAAGCATCCAACCTGGATCTGGAAAAGCTTCAAGTTCTCCAGAACCGTTTCGTACGCAGTGCTACCGGCGCTAGCTGGTTCATGCGAAACGCCGACTTGCACTGTGACCTCGAGCTCCCCTCCATTCGTCAGTACTTGAAGCATACCTCCCGTCGCTATTTCGAAGCGACGCCCCACCACCCGAACCCCCTCATAGTCCAAGCCTCGAATTACACGACAGACACTACAGACCCTCCCCCGCTCAGACGACGTCCTAAACACGTTCTGAAAGACCCGGACGACCCCATCGCCACCGTCACGTTGGCGGCGCTGGGGTCAGCCGACCCGACCACTCCTAGCAACAGGAAGTATTCCGTTTTTGGTATAGGCGCCGGTTACCAGAGGCACACCACTACACTACGTCGGCCTCGCCGGCGAGGTCGCGGCCCTCCCAGATCCAGATCCGTCTAAGATCGGTTAGATTAGTCTAGTTAGATTCATCACACACACTCTCAGTACAACCTAGTCTAGGGCCCAAGGGCACACCCCTTCCGGGTGGCCAGGGCAACTGTTAGATCCCCCCTGCTCCGGCGACTGCCCAAGCCGAGGTCCGTACCACTCAGAGGTGCCCTTGTGCCAGTCGTCCTTAACTTTTAGGCTCAGCGCACTCGCCACAGTCCGGTGACGCTTTCATTCAGCAGGAGTCATTCATAAAAAAAAAAAAAAAAAAAAAAAAAAAAGAGGATTACTCAGTCTGGGCCAAGCGCTCGGACAGTCAACACGTCCTGAGGATGCCTCGTGTAGAGGCGAAACACGTGTCGGTAAGTGGTTATTGCAGCGAAGAGGATATAAATACTTGCGGATTTTGTTTTTATTTTAATTAGTGTTTTGTGTAAGCTTATAAGTTGATGTGAAATTTAGTTTTAGATTATTAGTAAAGTTCCGAATAGATTTTTTAATTATCATTAAGTTTTTTAGTAAATATTTTCAAGTGTTTCATATTTACGTCAAGTTTTTTTAATTTAAATCCTCTTTTCTTTTGTAGCTGGAACGACTGTTAAGCGGAAATAAACTAAATATATACCTAGAACACTCAAAATGGACTTCCGCAAAGCAACGCCTGATTCAATCAATTAATCCTTACATAATCCCGAGTTGGCTATAATTTAAAAAAAAAACAATCATTTTGGATACCTTTAATGCTTTATTAACGCAGCCGTGCTTTAATTTAAAATCATTCTTGTTTACCTTGACGTTTTAGCCATTTTAAAAAAGCCGTGGTCACAAATCGACTCATAGTCATCATTATCAGTCATTTAAGACGTCCACTGCTGGACATAGGCCTCCTCCTGGGGGGGTTTAGCACAGTTAGGTGTGATTGTTCAAGGAAGTCGCTGCTGCCCGTCTTCCGGATGACATCCCTTAGCCGACTCTTACGACAACCACGGGTAGAGAGGGTGGGGTACTATTCTTACGCCGGCACCACCACATTTTTAGTTAATAATGTTTGTGCGTTTGACAGGAGTGCGATGACGTCATAAAGCAATTGATGACTGAAGTGAAAGGGATGGAAGATGTCAAGGCGAAGTCGTTGTTGCAATCCAAAGTTATGGGGCTCTCTGAAAGCTGTAACATGTTGCGGTAAGTTTAGATATAAAGACATATATAATGACGATCTAGCTTGAATGAATTCATGTCAATCAAGCTTCCGTAGATTAGCAGAGGGGCTGGCATAATAATTGGATATAATTCCGAAAAGCCCATACAGTTTTTTCTTTAATGTTGTATACTTATGTATTTTGACCCGCTGATTGCGGTGTGAATAACACCCAACTCACTTTTTTTTTTATATGGCTGACAGGCTAGGTGTTTTACCACAACTCACCTGATGTTAAGTGATAGTGTGGTCGAATATGGTAAAGCACACATAGCCTGGATTGGTACTGGCTCTCAAGTGAGGCTGCCGGAACACACCGTTAGATGCTTGGCGGCAGATTTTCAACTTGAGGGTGGTAGCTAGAAGTAGCTAGAAAGTGCCCTACCACCACGCTATGGTTTCCTCACGATGTTTTCCTTCACCGGCAGTTCAAGCTCATTGTTGGGGTTTGAACCCACGCCCTTCGGTATACGAACCGACCGTGCTAACCACTGAGATAATATAGCTACGAAAGAGCTAGTAGCCCAGAGCCTCGCTCCGGTACCTCAAGGAGCTGGGTTGGTTCAGGTAGATGCTGGTAGGGGGAATGTAAAACACCCCAAGCGGGAGGTCGGTGCAGGACTTATCGCCCCCACTTTGAATATGAAAATAAGAATACACATTACACTGTCGCGCCTGTAAGTAATCCAGGTTTCATTGCTGTAACATACTTGTGGTATAATGCATTAGGGTATCTTTTTGTTTGCAGTTTCGCGACGAAGAGCGGCATCTCGACAGAAGCGTGCGCTACCCTAGACGCGTCGCTCGACGAGTTAGACGACATAGAAAATAGAGTTATCAAGTCTGTCGTGAAAGATGCAGCGCCTCATGTTACGCTGGTAAATGTTATCTTAAACTAAACTGATAAAGATACATCATCTTGTAGAAAAACTCACATAAAGCGGCGGGAAAACATTGGATGCAGAAAGTTAACCGAGCTCAGAGCTCAGTCTACTGGTAGTGAAATATCTGCCACCAAACACCTAACGGTGTGTTCCGGCAGCCTCACTTGAGAGCCAGTTTCATTCCAGGCTAGGTGTGTTTACCACTTTCGCTCTTAATATCTACCACTTAACATCAGGTGAGCTGTGGTTAAACACTTAGCTTGTAGATATAACCTATCCTATCTCTCAAGTTGAATCAAACTGCACAAAGTGTGCAAGATTTGGTTAAAATCGGTTCAGTAGTTGAGGAGTTCATTCATCGTGGACAAACATCGTGACACGAAATTTTTACATAGCGTTTTTGATACCAGAAATCGTGAGTGAAACCGCAGAGTACAGCTGGTAAACAATAAATAATAACCATCGAACCGTGTTAGAAGCTTTCAAATGGCGCATGCATTCAAGAGCAGCCTTTCCCAAAGTGGGCGATAACGCCCCCTTGCAGGTCTAAAGGGGGGCGGTAAGGGACCCAGAAAAAAAATGGGGGCGTTGTGTAGAGGCTTGGGGGGTGATTTGTAATTTAATTTAGCTAGGAGGCCTCTTAGACACCGACTGCATGAGCTCTCGACTCTCAACTACAACTTGTGAACATCAACTAATATTAGTTAAGAGATTGCTCAAACATAGCTTTAAGTAGGTGAAAAAATGGGGGCGCTAAAAAATAATTTATTTTCAAAGTGGGCAGTAGACAAAATAAGTTTGGTTGTTCTAGAGTAGGTATACATCCACATTTATTCATGCTTCCCCAGCGATCGGTGCAGTCCCCCCGCTCCGGCCGCTCCCCCGTCGTCGCTAACCTGTGCCGGGAGGTGGCGTCGTCTCCGTCGAGCGTGGCGACATCTACCGTCACCGCGTACATCGCCGACGCGGCGGCCAGGGCCGACGCTACTAACCCTGAACAGAACAACAAGTGCGACTCATTGTTTTAACCGATTGCTTAAAAAGAGGATATTGTTCTTCCGGAATCAGCCCTATTTTTATAAACTGTCTCACTGTTGGCTGCTTTATAAGAAAGGCGAGGCTATAATGCACTTAACCATCACGATGGTTAAGTGCGGGTCGGTAGACTTCACAGATCTTTCAGACCTTTTTTAGGGTCGGTACCCAAAGGGTAAAACGGGACCCTATTACCAGTGTTGCCAACTCGGATTAACAAAAAAAGTGTAGACGAGGTTAGAAAAATACGTAGAATTGCTTATGAAAAGTTTGTAGATCTACGTACTTTCTTTTTATAAAGTAAAATGAAGAAATCAGGTTTGGTGATATTGAATGCAGGCTACTGAAGCACCTGTACAAGCTGGTGCACCTCCTGAAGACGCTGACGGTCACGAGCAGTAAGCGCGCCGCCACCTGGCAACCCGTAGACTGCCCCGAGACGGCCCGCATCACCGAACAAATCTTACAGGTTAGTTAGTACCTGTTACTTATATACATAAGTGTTCTATGGTTGCCTGGAAGAAAGCGTTTTCAGTGATCGTTATGGCACTGAGCTAGTGCCACAAATGTAAATGTAATTGTAAGTTATTTGTTTGTGTTATATTTTTCCTATTTTAAGAGTTCTGCTGTTCACACATTATCCGCTATAGGACGTCCACTGCTGGAAATAGGCCTCCCCCTGGGGAGGTTTTGCCAATACTCGCCACGATTGTCAGGCGAGTTGGCGAGCGCAGTTAGGTGTGATTGTTCAAGGAAAACGCTGCTGCCCATCTTCCGGATTACATCCCTTAGCCGACCCTTACGGCAACCACGGGTAGAGAGGGTGGGGTACAATTCTTACGCCGGCAACACCACGGCAATTTCTGCTGTTCACAATAAAGTATTTTTATATATCAGAGAGCCTAGATAAAGTAACAAGCGGTTAGCAACAACGCTAATAGGAAAACAAAAAAAAAACCATTTTCTTAATTAGCGTTACCTGAATCAGATCTACATACAAACGCCTTGTTATAACTACCTATTACACAGACACTACACACTTGTAGTCTTTGTACACGCATGAATGTGTGCGTGGAGTCTAGGGTTGCCACTGTATCAATAACATTATTTTTATAATATCAGTTCAGTGGACCAGTATCAAGTAGCGAATGGAGAGATATTGACCCCTACCTGATTTTACTTATTCTGTTTATGTATGTACGTTTGAAAATGGATTTTATTCATTTTTATTTTTAGGAAATCTACAACCCTGAAAGCAAATTCGGCGTGGAACCAGACGACAAGAAACAGAAAATATTCAGTCAGGACGTATCGAAGTTGCTCATACCTGCCGCTCCGAAGATATTGGGCGACCACAAGTCAGTATTGGATTGCTTATTCCATAACTACAATCTTATTTTAAATGCTCTTTCGTGAAAATCTCGTCGAATTCATTGTGTCCTTTGTTTCCAACTAAGTAATAAATATCCCGTAAATATAATATATTACATATATTACTGTAATAACAAGCTTAATAATAAAAATTTAAAACTGTAAATAGTAAAAACATTTTTTTTTGTATCTTGTGTCACTTTGTCTGAAAAAATCTAACGATAAATCATATACGAAAATCAGTTAAGGCCTTTTAAAAAAATTGCCGGAATGATGATTTAGTTTATTTTTTATTAATGTTCCACGTCGACAGGCAACAAGAAGCCCAGCTGTCGCAGGTAGCGTCGCAGCTGAGCGCGCAGTGCGGAGTGCTGGCGCGCGACCCGTCGCGTGCGACATTGTCGCGCGACGCTGCGCTCGCGGTCGACCTGGCTAAGGAGTTGGACGGCATCGCACGCGGAGCTAACGTCACTGTAAGGGCGTCAGACTGGATTTACAAAAGTGCCATATATACAATTTAGGACGTGTTCAATTTGAAATAACTAAACAAATACCGAATTGAATTAATTATCTTTATTTAATAAATGTTTGGTTGTTATACTAATAACTAACATCAATATCTTTATCTTTAATAATATAAGTGTATTTAAGGCACAAAAAAAAAATACAACTAGTAATTGTTAGTACAAAAAATACACGAAATGTTGCTTAAAAACCTTATGTACCAAGTGCCAGACTGCATCGCGCTGCGAGCTGTACAAATTTCCTTTTTTAACCGACTTCCAAAAAGGAGGAGGTTCTTAATTCTACAGTTTTTTAAACTGTTTGTTACTTCAGAACTTTCGACCGGGTAAACCAATTTTGATTATTCTTTTTTTATTAAAAAACCGGTACTTCCCGTGTGGTCCCATTCCAATATGGTCCAGTTCTGACAAAGGCATCCATGAGAAAACCATATCAAGTCGGTTTTTATTTTGTTCAAATTTTATCCTACATACATATGTATATCTAGTACAATAATTATAATAGTATTTCCATGTGTCATATAAATAATGTCACGGATCTTCGAAAACAATTATCAATTGACACGAAATTAACAATGTAAAAAAAAAAAATTGAAATAAAAAGAAAAAATTATCTTTTTGAGGACCCAGAGACTTGATTTATCTGGAACATAAAATTATTTTAACTAATATATAACTGGATTTCGGTCGCGGGCTGTAATATTGTGATTCGAGGGCCGCATGCGGCCCGCGGGCCGTATATTTGACTAACTTTACGAACAATGAACGAAGCAAGTCCAGAGCATCGCCTCGCTTTTGACTTTATGGTAGATCTCCTTAGCAGGAAGTCGTCTGGGTAGGTACCACCGCAGTACCAGATATTCTACAACCAAGCACTAGTGTGTAAACATTACTGTGTTCCGGTTTGAAGTATTGCAGCTAGCGAAATTACAGGGCTGTTGAGACTAACCATCGTATGTCTCAAAGTAATGAGCGCCAAAGCAGCGATGCCCTGAACTATGTTACTAAATACGCTGTAACTGTCATGGACATGCTTTATCTCTTACCATCAGGAGAGCATGTTGTTCGTCTTTTACATAAAACAATCTCAGCTTAACACGTATTGTTATTGTGTTACAGGATCCTGTGCAAAGGAGAAGGATAGATGAAGCAGCCAAGGAGATGTCATTCTGCACTTATAACGTTCTAACCACCGCTGAAAGCGTCTGCTTGGTAATGCACTATTTTAGATATCATAACTATATATGTACCTCCAACCAGGTCGCAAGTCCTAAGAAATGTACGGGAGGAAAGGTAACAAACTGTTAAATTTTGTTGTGCTGATAGCCCATTGGTTAAAATGGTGGTAGGATACTTTCTAGTACTCGGCTGGCTAGCTACCACCCTCAAGTTGAAAATCTGCCGCCAAGCATCTAACGGTGTGTTCCGGCAGCCTCACTTGAGAGCCAGTTCCATTCCAGGCTAGGTGTGCCTTACCATCTTCGACCACACCGTCACTTAACATCAGGTGAGCTGTGGTCAAACACCTAGCCTGCCCGCCATAAAAAAAAAGATTTTTTATATATATAGACTTTTTTTCACCGCTTGAAGTAATCGGAAATAAAGTACGTATCGTGGGATTTGAACCCAGATCGTTGGTCGGCCGATCTTCGACCGGGGACGCCGATTTTAGAAATATTCAGCTATGTAACTGCCGTTTCAATATGGAAGCTAATTAGGCGGCATGCTTCCAGGAACCGAAAAACTCGTCGTCGAAGCGAAGACTAGCTGACGCTCTGCAAAACCTCAACCATGCAATTGATAAATTAGTAAGTAAAGAAAAACATGATTATTTTTTTCGTGTTAAACTAATAGATTGTGCACACCAAAAATAGAAAAAAAACTAGTACAGACAACAAAATAATCTTATGAGGTAGTGCCACAGGTGGCGGCGATATCGCTAAGAGCGATCTCTTTCAGTCAACTAAGAATGGAAAACAGGATAAATCTTAAAACAGACGGCAGATGTTGAGATTAAACTAATAAAAATAATTTATACAGTAAGTAGTAGTAATTTGACAAATGAAACGCTCTGCTGATGGTAAAAGATAGTGCATGTCCATGACCATTGCAGCGGTCCACAGAACTGTGAGTAACGCAGCTACCAAAAGTCCAGCCCCTGTGCTCCAAGCTGCTTATAGCAATACCTGTTAGACACTGAGGAAATCGTTACGCGAACACATATCGTATGTCTTAGCAATAAAGTTATCAATCGCATAGCTTTTTCGTGACCGCGTAATAGGTATCAAAGTAAAAATACTTTGTTGTTTTGAATCTCAATATTTTGAGACATTCGATGATTAGTCTACAGCAATGAGAAAAAAAAAATGTTTTATGAGCCCTGTAATGTCGCCCTGCTGCATTATCCTTGTAAATAGTAACACACGCTTACACACTACTGCTTGGTGGCAGAATATCATAATCATATTAATTAATTTCGTATAACTGTTATTTACATGTCAAAATAATAGGATGACAATGAGGTTGCCTGGAAGAGATCGCTTTTAGCGATAAGGCCGGCAATTGATCCATTCATCATCATCTCAGTCGTAGGACGTCCACTGGTGGACATAGGCCTCCTCCATATTCTAATCTAATCTAATACCTTTAAACGAGCAATTCTTGTATATATGTATGTACCTATATATAATCTGGATATCGGAAACGGCTCCAGCGATTTTTATGAAATTAAGTATGCAGGGGGTTTTGGGGACGATAAATCGATCTAGCTAGGTTTCATTTTAAGAAAACGTCGTTTTATCCGTGTTTTCAGCCGAGCAAAGCTCTGTCAACCAGGTACTTATTATCATATTCAATTGTTCCACTAGCGTTAAGTATTTAAATTGTTTGTAATTGGTGGGAACAACATAGTGTAATATTATTGTAAGCGTGAGGATTCCCAATTTTCTCAAGTGAGAGGCGGCGGATTGTTCCTTTCTAATGCCTACTATTGCCTGTACAGCGTTTTTTTGCATGCATTACATTTTATCCGATGCTGCGTTGATACCTTACCTACTTATCTGCTAACTAGTTCAACTAAGTGATATTTTTATGTTAGATGTGGCACGCGTCGTCATCGCCGGTGTTGCAGCGACAATGCGGCGCGCTCTCACGCGGTACGGCCGCGCAGCTAGCCGCGCTGCAGCCGCGACCGACCTCCGCCGCACCGTTCGCACAGACCTGCGATCTAATCGCACAACAGAATGAGAACATCTGTAAGTGTTGATAGGTTAACATGGTTTTATTTTATACTAGTTGCGCCCCGCGGTTTTATCCGCGTGGCGATGGATGATGATGATGAAAAGTATCCTATGTTTTATTCCAGGGCTTAAAGTATCATGCAAAATTTCATCCAGATCCGTTCAGCCGTTCTGGCGTGATTGAGTAACAAACATCCATCCATCTAAACTTTCACATTTAAAATATTAGTTGGATTGGGGACATTTCACACAGCGCATTCTAGCCCCAAAGTTACTCTACTTGATGGTAGAGGTCGTTTAGGTAGTTATCAGATATTCTACCGCCAAGCAGTAGTGTGTAAACATTACTGTGTTACTGTTTGAAGGGTTCTGCAGCTAGCGAAATAACAGGGCTGTTGAGACTAACTATCGAAAATCTCAAAGTACCTATAAGCGCCAAGGCAGCGATGCCCTGGGCTCTGTATCGCTGTAACGGTCATGGAAATGCATTAGTTCTTACTATCAGGAGAGCGTCTCATTCGTCTTATCAAAGCTTGTACAATAAGAACCAGAAATTATCACGATCACCTCAATACTTCTCCCAATTTTAGTGTTCATAATATTTGAAATCCATTTATATTATCAGACCAACAGACAGCCATAGCCCGACGGTTTAGCAAGTTGAAGTGGCAGTGGGCTATATAGCACGCAGAACTGAAGGCTGTTGGAGCTGTAAAGTTCTAGAGAGGAGACCACGGACGGCCCACAAGATGTTTAGACGACCTAATGAAGACCGCAGGAACGCCCTGGATGCGAGCCGCTTCCAACCGGTCTTCATGGAAATTATTGGGGGAAGCCTTGGAGGATTTAGTCTAGTCTAGTCATAGAAAAAGGAGGATAAATGGTGTCTTGTTATTCATGCCGTAGAAATGGGAGCCAAATGAATTAATTGCTCCAGCAATGAATTCATCTTATTTTTATTATCCTAGTGGAATATGCTAGGTTATGACGATTATGTTATTATTTGTTATCTGTGCTTCCCCAGCTAAGTTGAAGAGCGACCAGCCGATGTTGCGGAAAGAGTTCATGCGCAATCTGGACGACATCGGGTCCGCCGTGCGCACCAGCGTGGAGGGCGCGGCGCAGTGCGCCTACTATGTCAGTATTAAAGTTTTAGGGCTCGGACAAACTAGTGACTTTTGGTGGCTGCGATCGGCGCTTTTGCAACTGTATTAATGCAATGTGTTTTGGCAACTTTCTGCGTTCGCTCGCGGTATCAAAATAGTGTATTTTGACGACAAAAACGTGTCAAGTGAAGCGTTGCGTCGTTGCAACTAGTTTCATCTGTGCATTTATTCATACTCATTTATTGATACCCAATGGTTACAAGTAAAATAGAATTACAAATAAATTGATAAGATATTAAGTCTATAATTATTAGGACATTATTCTGGATAGCACTTCGTTTACTTTGTAGAATGGTTGGAATGGTTGCTCAACAAGCCGCTACACTCCACTTTAGGAACGGACCATCTACATCTTGATGTCCTGGGTTCAACTCCCACAACACGTCACCTTTGTCTTTTATAAATTGTCTGGGTATTGCTGCAGGCTCCATAATATGGAGATTTTGCATTATGTTGCTGAAAACATTGGAGCAAATCTTCATATATGAGTTCTTAATATAGACGATTTTTATTACATCAAACTAAGCTTGCGTTTGGCCACGATCTTACTTGATGGATAATACTTATTCACGTTTTTCTTGAACACCCCCCAACGATATGTGAAGACTGCCAACCCACACTTGACCAGCTTTGTAAATTGTGGCCTCATCTTTCTCACAATGAGAAAAGGATTGCGCGAAGCAGTGAATTGTTAATGAAAAACAAGTCTGATCCGGGTAGTCCTGATATAATTAAATGGTTTCTTTCTGCCCAACAGATAGCAATATCAGATCAACACAAAGACCTTGCCAAGGATGGCGTCGCGGACGTGCCTAAGATACAGCTCGCGCTGGAATCCGTCCAAGACGCGTGTATGGCTATCATAAGCGCCAGTCAGTACGATCAGGTAACGAAACTTAGCACCAAGGGGGACTTTGCTTCATTTATTATCGATTTACTTAGCAGGAAGTCGTTTAGGTGGGTATCACCGCAGTACCAGATATTTTGCCGCTAAGCAGTAGTGTGTAAGCATTACTGTCTTTTGGCTTGAAGAGTACTGCGGCTATTGGAATTACAGGGTTGTCGACACGAATCATTGAAATTTTCAAAGTAATAAACGTCAAACCATTACTTTTATATTTAAAAAAATACATTGCAGACGGGGAGGATTGCTTACGTTAGCAATATTTATTCATTTACTTTTCTTCTTGTTATGTTTGCTAATGTAAGCATACGAAAAGGTTGACTGCTTTGTTTACTTTCGATTACTTGTGATTAAATTCTGCTAACGTTATATTTGAACGGTCTAATGTTAGGAAACAATATTTTTATTACAAAACTTGATTTTATTTTCCCCAAATCTTTAAGTAGGTATAAATCACTTTCCCAAGTTATGTGTGAAATATTTTTTGTGTTGAGTTCAAAATTTCATTGAAGCTTCTTGTGGACATGCCAGCATGATCTAGAGCATGACTGGACTTGACTGTGATTTGGTTTTACATTAAATTTATAAAGTTTCGAAATTATAATTCACAAAGTGAAATTGAAGTTTCGGCAGCCTACTTGAGAAACTGTTTGGTTTCCAATATGGAAGTCGTAAGTTCGAATCCCACCGCACGCATCTCTGTCTATTCAAAGTTATGTGCCTTTAGTCGCAAATTTCAAAAGGTGAAGAAAAACATCGTGAGCAAAACCTACGTATCAGAGTTTAAAAAAAGTTCTCGATGATGTGTGAAGTCTGCCAACTTGCACTTGGCCAGAATGGTGGACTATAGCCTCACACAAATTGTAACGCCAAAACAAAGAAAAAGAATAAAATTTAAACATTATCATGATTCCATTCTTTAGGCAAAAGAACAAAAAGACGAACTACAGAAGCGAGTGCTGGACTTCTCCAACGCGTTGGACAATGCGCAGATCCAGGTGAAGGATGGAGATGTGAGGAAGACGCTGATGCGGGCCCGAAGCTACGTCAGCGAGGCCGCTGATAAGTTGAAGGTTGGCTTGGAGCGCCAGAACAGTATGGTGAGGAATTTATGATCTGAAAAGGATATTGGTATCTTGTGACTACATTAGCCATGCCCCGTGATTTCCGGAATAAAAGTATCCCATTAATCCAGGAATTCGTTAACCAGAGACAGCTTGAAGAAGCATACATATAAACAGATAAACATAACATTTGTGTGATGTATTGACTGCTTCACAGCTGTGATATTCAGTGGTTAGAACGGTCAGATATCATACCAAAATGCGTGAGTTCAAACCCCAACAATGAGCTTGAGCTGCCGGTGAAGGAAAAGATCCAGTAGGTACTCGACTGGCTAGCTACTACCTTCAGGTTAAAAACCTTCCGCTAAGCATATAACTTTGTGTTCTGGAAATTTCACTTGAGAGCCAAGTCCTATTCCAGTCTATATTTAAAATCTTATACCCTGGATTAACATACATACTACTATATTGACATGTTATTAGTATTTTGACATTGTTACATTTTATTTTTGATATTAATTGGAATACAACTCAGGTGGGCGTGGCAAGACATAGGCTACTATTTGCTCCTAAAAACGCGGATGAAACCGCGGGATGTAGCTTGCCAGTTAATACCATAGCACGTGCACGCCACACGTTATGTCAAAATGTTGATTGATTTCAAAATATTTCCAGGAGGAAGTGGCCCCTCAAGCAGTGAGTCTCCTAGAGGCCGTTAACCAAGCTCACAGCATGATCGAGCAGTGCCCTCTGGTGCCGCCGGTCGGAACCATGTCTCAGGAAACCCAGAAAAAGTGTGATGAGGTCATGAACCATTCCAAGTGAGTAGGCACTCTTTTTATCTACGCCCACATTAAGCCCACCAAATAGTCTGTTGGGAACAGACGATGTGGCCGGAGATGAAGCACGCAGACTTAGAAGAACCACAAAGAATGTTTGGATGACGCTGGCTCGGTGTGGGTAATGGATTAAATTCTTTATTAGAACTTACAGGTTTCCTCCTTTCTTCAAAGAACCTAGTTTTCAAATGTTTACGTAAATTTTGAATACAATACCCTAGTAGACCGACTGAATTATCAAACTTCTCCAGATTGGATCACTCAATATCGTTTAGGCGAAAAATGTCAAATGGTGGCAACTCGTCAAAAGAGCAAAATGTCTGGACAGCGTTAAATTCAAGGCGATTGATGACTAAGGAACAAAACACTCATAGCTCACAAAGATCAAAAAGTAAAACGCGCTTAAACCCTTTCTTTTACTGCTTTAAGTCTCACGGCACGTCCGTCTGTCTTTTCTAAGTTATGTTCGTATAATTGTTTTTTCACTTGCCAGCGTGGCGAACTATGACGGGTCCCTTCTTTAACATTAAGAAAATTTCTGGAAACATGGTCGAAGTGGGTTAATGGGTTGTCATTGGCGTTACAATGTTGTTTTATCATAAATTTGTGGATGATCTCTATTTCATCTGGTGTTAAACGAAGATGCGGTCCATTATGGAACACGTTTGTGTAATTTTTGTCATATCATTTTATTTTATTTCCAGGAGCATGCTGACTAACACACTAGCGCTGCTGAAGGATGTCAACTCGGCGCCAGAAGAACCGGAGACGATGACCTGGGTCACCTTCGACTCCAACCGCAAGAAGCTGCTGGACGCCTATGATGCCCTGGTCAAGAGTGTCAGGTAACTTTAGAAACAGATATCTAGAAGTGATGCGTCGAACAATAGTCACAAACCCTAACAATGAGCTTGAGCTGCCGGTGAAGGAAAACATCGTGAGGAAACCATATCACGGTAGTAGGGTACTTTTACAGAACCGATGGCCGATGAGGCTGCAAAGGTCTGGAGCGGAGACCACAGACCGGCAAGCGCAGCGTAGGACGTCCACCCACAAGGTGGACAGACGACCTAATAAAGACCGCAGGAACGCGCTGGATGCGAGCCGCTTCCAACCGGTCTTTATGGAAATCAATGGGAGAGGCCTATGTCCAGTACTGCAGTGGACGTCATACGGCTGATGATGATGAGGGTACTTTCTAGTACTTGGCTGGCTAGCTACCACCCTCAAGTTGAAAATCTGTCATTCATCTGTATTCTGGCAGCCTCATTCGAGAGTCAGTACCATTCCAGGCTAGGCGTGCTTTACCATTTTATAAAAAATATATAAAATTATATGTCAGTAACTGATCTCTATTTTCTCAAGTACTAAGAACTTCGCTACAATCTATTGAAGTCTGTAATAACAGTAGTATGTATGTAATTATGTATACCTACTGTAAGATTTTTGTGAGATATGAGTTTGTAGTGCGTAGTTGTCTTTTGATGTGAACACGTCTTTATAATTAGCTTTTATCCTGGGCCATCCATACATATACTATCATTTTTAACACTTACATTATTCTAGTTTTTCTTTTAACTTAATTCTGTTAGGTCTAGTTTATTTCTTCCTATCATAATATGCTTTTTTGTGCAGGAGAAACGGACACCGTGCTGGCATATATGATAAGGAGCCCGAAGCAGAAAAGGTAGTTGTATAGTGTGATAGCTTATTAGCCGTCCCCCCCCCCTCTTTTTTTTAGGATTCCGTACCCAAAGAGACAAACGGGACCCTATTACTAAGACTCCGCTGTCCGTTCGTCTGTCTGTCTGTCCGTCTGTCACCAGGCTGTATTTCATAAACCGTGATAGTTAGACAGTTGAAATTTTCACAGATGATGTATTTCTGTTGCCGCTATAACAACGAATACTAAAAAGCAATAAAAAATACTTAAGTGGGGCTCCCATACAACAGACATAATGTTTTTGCCGTTTTTATAGATAAGTACGGAACCCTTCGTGCGCGAGTCCGACTCGTACTTGGGCGGTTTTTTTATTACTGTCCCTGGTTTGTCTTTGTGTTATAAAATTGCAAATTTCTTTCTTTTTTTCCTTTTTCATAAATTGTAAACAACTTTTGCTATAGGACTGTAAAATCGCGAAAAAGATCCTACGCATTTTATCTACGATGAATAACATTTTCTTTTAATATGTATAAGTAGAAAACAAGTAACGGGCTAGCTGTTGGTAAGTTGTCACCCCCATCTATCGATTTCGATACCCGGGGAATTGTCAGTGTCATGCCTTCTTATAAGAACCCTATTTGCCCTTTTTTCAAGCGATGCCGATATTATTTTGGTGGAAAAAGTAAATGTTTTTTTTTTCTTTTCGCAACATCATATGGTAATATGTATCCATTGAGGTCATTGTAGGGGAGAGGTGGCATGAAAGGGACACGTATTGAAAGGGACCATTCAAATTACCGGTAATATAAGAATCATCCCAAAACGACATTATTTGTTTTATATGACAGCCTCGATGCGGATTCAATCGCAGCTAATTTCACAATCCTGTCTCTTTTAACATGGCGACGGCGTGAGAGTGTTTGTAATTGTGTACAAAAGTATTTTTTTGATAATTTTTAGAAATGCTTTGTGCAATCCTTTGACTTGATAAGTAATTTGTTTACAATTGTTTGTGATCGACTAGATAAAGACAAATACAAGAAAGAAAAGTCAGTAAATTTTTACTCATTAATTGTCGGTTTTATGGTTATTTTTTATTTTGGATATGATATTTATGAAAGGGACACAACAAACGGGAATGAATGGGACGTCCCTTTCATAACCGTCCCTTCTATGACCTGTATTTTATGTTGATTTTACTGTTATATATTTTTATCATATTTGCAATTTAAATGTGCCACCTGAAAAGAAAACCCGTGATGAAGCACACAAAATTTAAGAAGCTGTAGATGATATCATACAGAAAGGGATTTCTGCAAGATCGGCTGCCAAAGTATTTAATTTAAGCAAATCACTTTTGCACATATTGGTCTTAAAAGCTAAAGCATCATCATCTGAATCTACATCTTTTTTTTATAAACCAAATACCTATCGGCAATAAGAAAATTTTCGTGTAAGCGTTGAAGATTGGTACCAATGTAAAATTTGCACGAAAAGGGTGTATGAAACTTGTGGCGTCAAAGGAATTTTTAATTTTTTTTTGCTCTTTGTGTCACCAATGGTCACTATTATTGTCAAAATTGAGTAGTTTTAAGACAACTAGGAAATTATTGATTAGTACTCTCATTAAGAAAATTAATAATTGTTTCACTTTAAAAAAATAATTATAAAACTGTGTTTGTCTAGTTATTTTTTATAAAAGTTATCTTTAATTTTTTTGCTGGCTGTGTCACTAATATTCCCAATTTTTATCAAAGTTGATTAATTATTATATAGAAAACCAAACCATAATAAGAATGTTACTTAAAATTATGATTTTAAATATTAGTAAAATAGTCTTAGTATGTTATAAAGAGGTTATATAACGACATTACGTACTGTCCCTTCCAAAAATTAGCGCGTCCCTTTCAATACGGTTCATTTATGAAAGGGACATAATGCACATTTTTATAAACTGTAAAAATATATAACTAAGAATAAAGAAATATAAGTTGTTTAATTTTATTTCAACAGCGAAGTAATGTAGGCTTCTAATTCAGTTTTAACCTGGTTAAAATTTTATCCCGGTCAATTACTAAGGCCTCTAGAACAAAAATGTCCCTTTCATGCCACCTCTCCCCTACTAGTGATATCATAGAGCCTTTGGCTTCGTAATGTCGACATACGGAACTTCGTGTCGGCTATAATCGGCTATAGCCCGGAGTTACACATGATCTCATAAAGACCGCCGGAACTCGCTGGATGCGAGCCGCTTCCAACCGGTCTTTATGGAAGTCAATGGGGGAGGCCTATGTTCAGCAGTGGACGACCTGCGGCTGAAATGACAATGATGATGATGATGACACGTGAACCTCTGAGTTATACGTGGAACCCCGTACTTAATTGAAACCTCATTGAATTTGTTTATTTTTTCCTGGTGTCATTAATTTTGTTTTAATTTTCAGGAAGAAATAAGGAAGAGTTATGTAGAGACACAGTGAGTATTATTTTTACAACTTTTATTCTGAAAACTTGGTGGTTTATCACCTTAGCAGTAGGTTGTCTGATTAGATACCATCGTAGTACTTACCAGATATTCGGTTGCCAAGCAGTAGTATGTAAAAATTGCTGTGTTCCGGTTTGAAGGGTACTGCAGCTAGCGAAATTACAGGGCTGTTGAGACTAACCATCGTAAGTATGTAAATGTGTGCAAGTAAATCATCATCATCATCATCCATCAACACGCGGGTAATATTATAAATGTGAAAGTTTGGATGGATGTTTGTTACTCAATCACGCCAGAACGGCTGAACGGATCTGGATGAAATTTTGCATGTTGATACTTTAGGCCCTGGAATAAAATATAGGATACTTTTCATCATCATCATCATCATCATCCATCACCACGCGGGTAAAACTGTGGAGCGCAGCTAGTAATACATAAGGTAAAAGACAAAGGATTTGACTAAAAATAATAATGCAGGAGTGGCGAGCGCCCGCACGCAGCCCTGAGGTAGACTGTAGGTAGACTCTGAATTGCAACATCGCATAGGCGTTGCCGTGGTGGTGCCGGCGTAAGAATTGTACCCCACCTTCTCAACCCGAGGTTGCCGTAAGAGTCGGCTAAGGGATGTAATCCGGAAGATGGGCAGCAGCGTGTTCCTTGAACAATCACACCTAACTGCGCTCGCCAATCCGCCTGCCAAGCGTGGCGAGTATTAGCAAAACCCCTCTCCAGGAGGAGGCCTATGTCTAGCAGTAGGCGTCCTATGGCTGACGATGTGATGGGCGTTCGGCCGGTCGCTCAGTTCTCGAAAACCTTATTAAGTGTAACTGATAACTTATAATGTGTTTATTTTCTTTGTTCAGGGTTGATTTGGCGAACAAATGGTTGAAGAGTCCGGCGTGCAAGACTGAGGTGAAGGTTATCGGACAGCAAGCTGCCAGGAATGTCGTCGATATGGCGAGACAGGTAACAACTTGTAGTTGGAGCAACGCGAGTAAAAGTTGTCAAGTATGAAATCCTGTAGCGATGATAGCTCAGTGGTTACCGACTGGTTCACACGCCGAAGGGAATTTGTTCGAACCCCAACAACGACCTTGAGTTGTCCGTGAAGGAAAACATAGCATGCAATCGGAGAATTATTCCTAAGCAAACATTTTGACTTTCATCCCCTCTCCCACGGGAACTGTGCCGAATTTCGAGATAAAAAATGCCAAGTTTCAATCAAATCCCTTCAGTAGTTTCGGCGTGATGCTCTTTCAAGATACAGACAGACAGACAGACGGAACAAAATTTTATTTAATTTAACTTTGTTTCAGTATCGATAATGTCCTCCGATATTTTTTTTTCATAATAGTTTTAATGTACAGAATTTGACCTCCACCAGCTTTATTATAAGTATGAGTTTTTCTTATGAAGATTTCAGAAGACCTCAAGGGCAGCGAAAGAGAAGAAGTCCGGAACATGATCACAGAGACAGAAGAACTGCTGTCCGAGTGCAGCCGGAAGTATGACCACGAGAAGAACAGGTCTGATCTTACACCTACAACATAATTTTTAATCAGTTCGCACATTGAAAATGGTAATAGTTTTTTATTATTGGTTTTGTAGCGATGATAGCTCAGTGGTTAGCGCGGTCGGTTCGCATGCCGAAGGGCGTGGGTTCAAACCCCAACAATGAGCTTGAGCTGCCGGTGAAGGAAACCATAGCATGGTGGTAGGGTACTTTCTAGTACTCGGCTGGCTAGCTACCACCTTCAAGTTAAAAATCTGCCACCAAGCATCTAACGGTGTGTTCCGGCAGCCTCACTTGAGAGCCAGTTTCATTCCAGGCTAGGTGTGCTTTACCATCTTCGACCACACCATCACTTAACATCAGGTGAGTTGTGGTAAAATACCTTGCCTGTCAGCAATAAAAAAAAAAAGTATGTAACAACCATTGACACGAAGTCAATTTTAAAAGCTCCTAATCGTCAAATAATGGAATGGGGGAGGATCTAAGACATGCGGAATGCGAAATATATCCAATGGTTCAGGAAGGCGTGCGGTCTTACCAGCCGCCCCCACAGTTCGGTCCGGTACTGCAGGACCGAGTAACAAATTCAGTCGACATTTGGCTTAAGGCGTAACATGCACCACCTACCATACATACCTGGTGGACAGCTTGTCTACGTTTGATACCCATGTCCACAGTCAAATTTGGAATCGAAAAGAAATGCTTTGAAGTCGACCTGGCTTATCAGTTCACCATACGTCTTCACTCATATTCATTTGACTTGCACTGAAAAGCATTCATATGCCTGCAATATGGCAAGTTCTAGCGGCAAAATTATGAGTATAATTCTCAATATCTTGCACATCAGGGTTGTTGAGACTAACCATCTGTCTCAAAGTAATAAGCGCCAAAGCAGCGATGCATATTTGTTTTGTTTTGTTACTCAAAATTCTGTGTATCGCTACAATGGTCAAGGACATTGGACGTAAGTAATTTTTTTTTTATGTATCAGTCATGAGACCAACGAGTCGCTCTCCTGATGTTAAGAGATAACGCCTGTCCATGACCATTGCAGTGATATACATAACTTTGAGTAGTAAAACAAAGTCCAGGGCATCGCTGCCTTGGCGCTCATTACTTTGAGACTAGATGGTTAGTCTCAATAGCCCTGTAATTTCGCTAGCTGCAGTACCCTTCAAATCGGAACACAGTAATGTTTACACACTACTGCTTAGCGGCAGAATACCTGGTACTGCGGTGGTACCTACCTAGACGACCTCCTGCTAAGGAAATCTACCACCAAGTAATAAAACGTGCGTTATCTCTTACCATTAGGAGTATCTCGTTACTTTTACATAAAGAAAAATTTAACCTAGGATTTACGAATAAACTGAATAAATATTATAAATGAATGGTGATGTCTCGCAGCCTGCTGATGGACCGTCTGAAGGAGCTGCGGAAGTGCATCCAGCGCGGCGTGGTCACGCGTGTCGTTGAAGACTTCATAGAGGCTGAAGCGCCGCTCGCGGATCTAGACCTTCTCGCCGACATTGAACGAGGTTCATATTTTTTTTTATATTTCAAAGGTTGGGTGTGCTACCTCTCCTAATGTTAAGTGACGAAGACACACCTAGCCTGGAATGGAAATGGCTCTCAAGTAAGCCAGTCAAAACACACTGTTAGGTTCAGTTATTTAGTTATTTATAACCTGGGTGGTAGCTAGCCAGCCGAGTACTAGAAAGTACTCTACCACCATGTTATTGTTTCCTATTATGTTTTCCTTTAGTGGCAGCTGAAGTTCAATTGGTAATAGTTCTTATTCGAGAACTGAAGGGCGTGAATTTGATTCCCACTTAGGACTAAAATTTGCAAGATAAAACGTCGTCTGTTAAAAAAAATTAGTGTATTGATACTTGGAAATAACTATAAGGTAATATTAATAGCAGTAGTTGTCTCTAAATGAAACTTGAAAATGCTAAATTAATGCATCTGTTCCAGATGAAACGAAACGCAAGTTTATTCTAGAACGAAAGATAGCGTCACTGCTAGCTCAACTCGGTAGAGTGACTAAGACAGCAAGATTCGTGGCTAACGCAAGCCAACATCAAAGCGTCGGGGTTGACCTTACACGCTCCAGTGAACAGGTAACATAGTGTAATAAACATGTGGCACGCTGTAATAAACAGGTAACATAATGTAATAAACAGGAACATAATGTAATAAACAGGTAACATAATGTAATAAACAGGTAACACAGTTTAATCAACAGATAATACAAGGTAAACAATTTTAGTATAGAGTAATCAACACGTTACATATCGTAATAAAGAAGCAACATGATAAAATCAACAGATAATATTGAGTAATGAACAGGTAAAAACAATTTCACACATAATAGTTAGCAAAGTAGCATTCTGTAGCTAACAAATAACATATTATGTACGGGCACATAAAATTACGTATTAAATAAACGTTAATTAAAAGCATTATATATATATATATATATTTTATAGCTGACAGGATTGTTGTTTGACCACAACTCACCTGATGTTAAGTGACGGTGTGGTCGAAGATGGTAAAGCACACCTAGCCTGGAATGGAACTGGCTCTCAAGTGACGCTGCCGGAACACACCGTTAGATGCTTGTCGGCAGATTTTCAACTTGAGGGTGGTAGCTAGCCAGCCGAGTACTAAAAAGTACTCTACCACCACGATATGGTTTCCTCACGATGTTTTCCTTCACCGACAGCTCAAGCTCATTGTTGGGGTTTGAACCCACGCCGCTCGACATGCGAACCGACCACGCAATCCACTGAGCTATCATCGCTATAAAATAATATCAATAATATATCGCTATATAATATAATTTGCGCGCCTAGGGCATGTCTCACAAGGTCCACTGAACTGAAACCAATCCGACTTTTTGTTTGTAGACTGAGCTATTAGCTCCATTGCTGGTGAAAGCGGCCCAGCAAAGAATCGATCATCCTAACGACGAGGTATGTCTTACATTTTACTTTACAACGTTTTAATAAAACAGTGGTAACAAGAACAGATTACAACTTAAGGGTGGCAGCTAGATAGTAGAGTATTAGAAAGTGACCACATGGAATTGAAATCTTCTAAATATATATAACTCAAAGTTGACTGACTGACTGACTGACATAGTGATCTATGAACGCACAGCCCAAACCACTAGACGGATCGGGCTGAAATTTGGCATGCAGGTAGATGTTATGACGTAGGCATCCGCTAAGAAAGGATTTTGATTAATTCTACCCCCAAGAGGATAAAATAGGGGATGAAAGTCTGTGTGAAATTTTGTCAATTTTAAACCGATCGGGCTGAGACTTTGCATGCATAAAGCTACTATGACGTAGGCATCTAGCGCGGGTGAAACCGCGGGGCACAGCTAGTGTAGTATATAGGAAAGCAGTGGTTGCTGTACTACAGATACCACTGCTTTCCTACAGGTACTACTGCTTTTCTGCAGCAGACATGTTTACCACTTATTGTAGTTTTTATTTTATTTATTTCAATTGCAATCAATGCATGATGTAATTCTCACTGTTTGTAACAATATTTTGTATATAACTTGTGTGTATTGTAGGCGGTAGTGGAGAACTATAAGGCACTGTTGGCGCAGTACGCGGACTCCATATCCAAGGTGCGGGATCTGTGTGACCGCGCCGTCGATCCCATGGACTTTGTGCAGACTGCCGGTGAGTTATCTTTATTCGTATAACTGATTTTACAAGAAAAGTATATCCAACTGTTAAGTAATTGATTTTTAAATTTATTGATTGACATAAACAAATAAATTTGTAAAACTCTGCGTTCGTGATTAGCGTATCAAATAGTAAAAAAATAATAATTAAAAAAACAGCAATATTTGATCCTTATATTGTACTAGCTGCGCTTCGCTGTTTTCCCCGCGTGGTGATGGATGATGATGATGATGATGAAAAGTATCCTGAGTTTTATTCCAGGGCTTAAAGTATCCACATGTAAAATTTCATTCAGATCCGTTCAGCCGTTCTGGCGTGATTGAGTAACAAACATCCATACATCCATCCAAACTTTCACTTATAATATTAGTGGGATGACGTTTTGTAGGCTAAGATTGCCTTTTAAAAGTTAGGGCTAAACTAATTATTAGATTAATGTAAGTACTCATAAAAACATAAAATTGAGGGTAGTGTGTAAACATTATTGTGTTCCGCTTTGAAGGGTACAGCAGCTAAAGAAATTACAGGCATTTTGAGACTAACCATCGAAAGTATTAAAGAAATGAGCGCCAAAGCAGCGATGCCCAAGATTTTGTTTTGCTACTCAAAGCTATGTTTATCGCTGCAATGGTCATGGACAGACGATATCTCATTTTATATAAAAAGAGCTGAATTATTGATATTTTGAATTTGCCGTGGTGGTGCCGGCGTAAGAATAGTACCTACCCCACCCTCTCTACCCGTGGTTGCCGTAAGAGTCGGCTAAGGGATGTAATCCGGAAGATGGGCAGCAGCGTCTTCCTTGGACAATCACACCTAACTGCGCTCGCCAACCCGCCTGCCAAGCGTGGCGAGTATTGGCAAAACCCCCCCAGGAGGAGGCATATGTCCAGCAGTGGACATCCTATGGCTGATGATGATTGATATACCTATCCTCTAAATATTTTTCGATAGCATCGCGTCTCTGATTTGTGTCATGGATGCAGTTTTCCCCTGTTTTTATATTAGTTTCTGTTACATTTTTGTTTCTCAGGAGTGACAATGGAGCGGATGCGTGAGGACATGGCGCACACCAGCAGCGACCCTCAGAAGTGCGCCTACAGCTCCAATGCTATCAACAAGTCAGTACATTTTCAGGGTTCCGTACCCAAAGGGTAAAATGGGACCCTATTACTAAGACTCCGCTGTCCGTCCGTCTGTCTGTCTGTCCGTCTGTCACCAGGCTGTATCTCATGAACCGTGATAGTTAGTTGAAATGTTCACAGATGATGTATTTCTGTTGCCGCTATATAAAATAAATATTTAAGGGGGCTCCCATACAACAAACGTGCTGTTTTTGCTCGTTTATGCTTGATATTGATAACGGCACAGAATATTGAGTTATATTATTCACTTTAAAAATAAATAATTAAATTAAAATAAATAAATATATAAGAGGGGCTCCCATACAACAAACGTGTTTTTTTTGCTTGATATTGATAACGGCAACAGGTAGACGCTTGAAATATTCACAGAATATTGATTTATATTATTCACTTTAAAAATAAATAATTATAACAAAATTCATTTTTAAGGGGGGCTTCCATACAACGAATGTGAATTTATAATGGTACGGAACTCTTCGTGCGCGAGGCCGACTCTCACTTGGCCGGTTTTTATAACTCTAAATAGACTTGCATTTGACCAATCCCTGCGTGATACAGAAGAGTTAAGGCCTTACGCAAAACGAGGCAACGTGCGCGTTGTACATTGCTTTGACTCCTTGAAGAAGGTTTTGTAGCGATGATAGCTCAGTGGTTAGCGCGGTCGCTTGGCGCTTGGCGTGGGTACAAACCCCTACAACAAGCTTGAGCTGCCGGCGAAGGAAGACATCGTGAGGAAACCATGGTTGTAGGGTACTTTCCGACTGGTTAGCTACCACACTCAAGTTGAAAATTTGCCGCCAAGCACCTAACGGTGTGTTCCGGCAGTCTCACTTGAGATCCAGTTCTATTCCAGGCTATATGTGTGCTTACCATCTTCGACCACACCATTGAACATCGGGTAAGCAGTGGTCAAACGCCTAGTCTGCCGAATAGTCAAATATAAAAATATGTGGCTGAAACTATAGTCGGAGTTCCAACAATTAAACGTGAGTGAACCAGCATAGGTAAAACAAAAACGTGTCAAAATGCTTTCGTTGGTAATTTTTTTGACGGTAGGCTGGCCAACCGCGTGATCCACGTGAGCATGTCTTCGAACGCGGTGGCTTCCGACCCGGAGCTGCAGAAGGCTCTCCTGGCGGCAAAACAACGCCTGCACGCCGTCACGCCGGCGCCCAACGCGCGCGCGTCAGGCCTGCCTGACTGGCGTGATACCACCGCCGAGGTATTTTTAATAATTTTTTTAATGTTTATGGTCTGGCTACAGAGGCCTTTGAACCATGTCTTTATTTGGAATTACAGCACTTGTCTTCCGTTTTTGCAATTTTTGTCTTACATCTAAAGTTACAGTCAAAGTCCAGTCTTGGTCAATTCCAGTTCGTGTCAGTCAAATCAAGTCATGCCTCAGAAAGGTAGTGGCGACTTTACTATTAGATTCGATGGAGTTTTGGAAGCAACACGAAAAGTCATGTTTCACTTACCCACACTCGTGGTTGTAATTTGGCACTTTATGAATAAAACACCACTATTTTCATACATAAACACTCGAAAAAACACTACTTTTGGAAAAAATACAATGGGGGAAACACGACGCTTACCACGTTCCCACCAAAACTCCACCGCCAAGGTAACTGACACCACACCACAGATAACTCAAAATACTAGTACAGATATACCATCTCATACAAAAAGACACTAAAAAAAAAAACTGTTATTTTTAAAAATGTAAGTAGTGTAATGTGGGAGATCTAGATGGAGCCACTCGCTATGCGTGTTTCCTGTCATTTTGACTTTACCTACGTTAATAATCACGTAGTAGTGAAGCGTCGATAGATGCCGCTATTTGAATGAATTTTCATATGAGTAGAATAGTTTTCAAGAGTAGAGTTTTGGGTACTTGCCTCTGCGGCTGTAGTAATTATAATTATGGACAGGCGTTATCACTTACCATCAGGGGAGCGTCATGTTCCTCTCATTACTTCGAACCATTAAATACGAACACTAAATAAAGATTTTGAATTTAGAAAAGCCATCATCTGGTCACGTGTAAAGCTTAGGTATAGATAGAGCCTTCTCACCAAAATGCTATCTTTCATTGTAGTCACGAAAAATAGAGTACTTTATTGGCCTTATAACTACATGCTACAATAGTCACGTTAAAATTACGACTTTTATAATAATTATCAATTTATAATGTCCATGTAATCTTGCAATGCAGAACAAAGTATTTACTATTTAATCAAGAATACAATACTCACCATTTAATCCGGAACAAAACATTTAATTAAGTACATAAGGCTTACTAATTGATCAAGATGTAAATGTTATAAATCAGACATTTAGAAGACCTAGACTCTAGACGTTTGCCAATGCATTTCGTCCTTAGTTCCCAGTTCACCGACCATTAGACGAAAGAAACGCCTCCCGGTAATAAGGCATGCTGCTGATGATTTTATTTATTTTTAGATTCTGCGCACAACCGGAGAAATTGAGTCTGCGCTCGGTGGAGAAAACATTTTCAAGAAGGAACCCACTACTGCCAATCAACCCATATACGTAAGTTTTGTGACTATTTATGTGACATAAGACACAATACAACATGGGCACTTCGAATTAAAAATATTTTTAAATTAGCACCAAAAAAAAAATAATGCTGAGGGATCCTTATCAAAATTTTGGATTTTTCTTTAGGATATATGCACTTACATGGGCAAACTAACAAAGGTTAGTTTTAAGAAATGTCATCATATATATTGTTTCCTACGGAAGCTTAAACACTTTCAATTCATTATTTAATTCGGTTTCGTCGAAGATATTTTTCTTGGCAAATACCTCAACAATTTCTAACGTTCAACAAAATTGAAATTATAATATCTGATTAATTCCATTCCAGTCAGTGGCTCGCGACTTGCACGAGTCGGTACGCGAGTGGTCGTCACGAGACAACGAGATAGTCGGCGTCGCGCGTCGTATGGCGGTACTCATGGCGCGACTGTCAGAGTATATGGAGACTGGTGAGTGATCCACTCGGGGGGTTGTGGTAGCGGGACGCGTTACTCAGTGCACTGGTGTGGGGAAGCGAGACAACGATATAGTGGGCGCCATGTGGCGCGCGACGCCCACTATATTCATGGCGCGACTGTCCGAGTATATGGAGACTGGTGAGTGATCCACTCGGGGGAGAGAGGGACGCATTACTCAGTGCGCTGGCGTGGGGAAGCGAGACAACGACGTAGTTGGCCTCGCGCGCCACATGGCGCTACTCATGGCGCGACTGTCCGAGTATATGGAGACTGGTGAGTGATCCACTCGGGGGAGAGAGGGATGCGCTACTCAGTGCGCTGGTGTGGGGAAGCGAGACAACGAGATAGTCGGCGTCGCGCGACGTATGGCGGTACTCATGGCGCGACTGTCCGAGTATATGGAGACTGGTGAGTGATCCATTCGGGGGAGAGAGGGACACGTTACTCAGTGCGCGGTGTGGGGAAGCGAGACAACGACATAGTCGGCGTCGCGGCACGTATGGCGCTACTCATGGCGCGACTGTCCGAGTATATGGATACTGATAAGTTATCCACTCGGGAGTGAGTGGGACGCACGACTCAGTGCGCTAGTGTGGAGGAGTGAGATAGTGGGCGTTTTATCATAGAAATAAAATAAGGTTTTATTTTTCTAAATCCAATAAGAATCTTTTGTCAGTGCGCTCTCCTTTTACCGAAGAAACCTATATAAATAATAATATAAATAGTGCACAGTTAAATTAAAAAACAATGTCAAATTCAGATACAACGTCAAATTAAAATACAACGTCAAATACCAGTACAATGTCAAATTTAAATATATTGAATAATGTATTTAAATTTAATAATGTCATAGGTCAGGACAAACATTGAACAGTGATGTGATTGAAACCATTTCAGTTAAAGTTTTTCAGTGTGAAGAAATTGCTTCATTCAAACTAAAGTAGAATTATATTACAGACAAGACGGATGCGTTGATCGCGACATCCAAGTCTATAGTGGCCGAGTCGCGAGAGGTGGCCGAGCTGGCCAAGAAGCTGGCGCACGAGTGCTCCGACGTCAGGATAAAAACGGTACTATCTTTATTAGTATTATTTGTAGCCTTGATGGCTCAGTGATTAGCGCGGTTAGTTCACACGCCGAAGGGCGTAAGTTGACACCAACACAAGCTTGATCTGCTGAAGGAAACATCGTGAGGAAACCATAGCATGGTGATAGGGTATTTTCTAGTACTCGGCTGGCTAGCTACCACCCTCAACGTTGAAAATCTGCTGCCAAGTTCTTAACAGTGTGTTCCATCAGCCTCACTTGAGAGTCGGTTCCATTCCAGGTTGGACGAGTTTTTTATTTTATTTTTTGATTTAGAAAATTACTCTCCACTGACACCGGGGTCCGTGATCTTTATAAACTTGGATTTATACAGTATATATAATATTTTTTTTCTCTACAATATGGGAAGAGGAAATTTAAATCTTAACTACTAGGGTTAGACGAGTTTAACATCTTCGACTAAGCCGTCACCATACCAACCGTGACTATACCAGTTGAGTTGTTGGTTAACAAACGCCTTCTCAACCATAAAAAAAAAATGGTAACCTTTTTCAAGGAGTTGAAACAGAGCACGACACGCACGCGGTCTCGTCTTGCGTCGCGCTGACTTGAAGTTTTTATTTTCAGAACTTACTGCAAACTTGCGAGAGGATCCCAACCATCAGCGGTCAGCTCAAGATGTTGACGACGGTCAAAGCTTCCTCCCTCGGACAGCAAGGTAACGAAACCTAATACCATTCGCTATATATTTTATTGGTAAAACAATAGAAGGAAAAAAAAACAACTTTAATAATAATAATGAAAGTACAAGTAGTAGTATGTAGTTGTATAGTTACGATTCATGATAAATATCGAGACTGCTTGAACCCGACCTCACCGCGCATCAAGTAGAAACCAAGTACTTTCGATAGCACTCATCGAGTAGTACGAGATTAATTAGGGTTGCCTCATTATATTTATTTTGATATGCATTTACACTAATGATAACGTTAAAATAAATTGATAGTTAAAAACTCAGAAAAATATGCTGTTAGCAACACTAACTAAAAAGTAGAAATTTCTTTAACAACATTTATTAAAATTTTACCGCCTTTATGTAGACGGTACACGTGTAACCTATGAAGCCAGTTATTTTATTTTTATCCTGACAGACAGAGCTATCAAATTATTGCATTTTCATCGGTTCTTAACACGTCTAATTTTCAAGTTAATTGAACGTCTGTAAGTTGTTGAAAAAATAATTGAAAGATTCCGTTAGGTGCACACATACAGGTGAAGTTAATAAAAGGTGTTATCAAACTACAGCTACAGCTTTAAGAGGCGACGTCATTCTTCCGTCGAAAACAAAAAGTAATAAAACAAAGGAAAAAAAAATTCTTCTACAGCTGTAGAGATCGCCTCATAAGAATATTATTATAAAACACTCATGATATTCACTTATATGCTTTGTTCCAGGCTTAGAAGCAGATAAAGAAGCTATGGACATGCTTGTCGTGAATGCAGAGAGCTTGATGTTAAGTGTAAGTACGAGGAATATTTTTAATTTTTTCTTTATTTTAAAATAGTCTTACAATATTAAAGTACCGAAAAACCAATTTGGTCTGTCTCTGTCTATTAACAAAATACTGCGCTTACAAAAAAAGTATTGTTACAGTAAGTAGGTACATACAATATAAACTCAATTATAAAACTACCTACTTAAACTAACCATAGCTGTATGATTCATGTACTGACTAAAGAGCAGGTGGTGAAATGTATAAAATTACGAATTATTTTTGTTCAATTTAATAAACTGACTATTTTATGCTAATTTTATTATGCAATAATTATTAATATTGCATAATTATTATTAATTTAAATTAAAATTAATTATTATTAATGGAAATAAATTATTATTAAAACGAAAAAATATCAATAATAATTTTAATACTTCTTAGTACTTTACGATTAGGTACTTACTATCTTTCTTATAATATCTTCGTTTTGTAATAATATTTAAAGATCTTTAGAAAATGTATTCAGGCGTTAATTTGCGGAAGTATTAGTGTATTAGTATATTCGTTTTCCAGTATTTATATCAGCGAGCTATGGAAAGAGCTATGCTTGGCATTGCTCTGAGGGATTGTATCCAGAACGTAGTAATTCGCCAGAGAACTAAAGTCACAGACATAGCTCAGCGTATTAGCAAACTGAAGTGGCAATGGGCTGGACATATCTGTCGCAGAACCGATAACCGCTGGGGTAGACGTGTTCTAGAATGGAGACCGCAAATTGGCAAACGTAGTGTAGTACGCCCTGAGACTCGATGGAGTGACGATATACGTGGGACAGCTAGCGGGGGATGGAAGCTAAAAACCGAGGATCGGGCTGAGTGGCGTGTCTTAGGAGAGGCCTATGTCCAGCAGTGGACCACAAAAGGCTGGTGATGATGATTTATATCTCCTTCTCGATGCAGTAACCGGTTGCCAACGCGTGTTTCGTGTTTACACAAGGTATCCCCAGGACGTGTTGAATCTTCGAGAACTTAGCTGAAATAACTTTAGAAGCTAAGATCTCAGCTTCGTTTTGCATAATTCCAAACAGAAGCGGGGCCAGGGTTGCGGACCGCGGGCCCCAGCTGAATACCCTCTTCGATTTGATGAGATGTTTAAATGGAGATGACATATAACTAGATTGGCTTTGTGTTAATATTTTCAGATCCAAGAGGTGGTGAAAGCGGCTGCTGGCGCCTCCGTCAAGATAATGTCACAACGCGGCCCTAGATTGCGATGGGTGCGGAAAAACTACTACTGAACAGTTGAATTAAGTATTACCAGAACAAAAGATAGCATATTTCACCTAAGATTTTATATTTTTATCACAGATTCAAAAAGTAGTACAATTATAATATTGTGTACAATATGGGAGAAGACTCTTAGGTCCTACAATTTCGCTTGGTGTACGTGTACTACACGCACACAGATACCAACGATGTACTCAGATATGTGTAACGTATGTAAAGCCTTGATATACGTATGTATTTTTAATATTTAGGTATATATTTACCAGAAATTATATAGGGATAAAAAGTATTCTATCAGTTTACTTGATAGTAAACTGATAAGCTTTGCTTAGTTATAGACTAGATGGCGTGTCAATGTCGTATTATAATAAAATTTTACGTATGTGTGCGTATAGTTAGAGAACAATCGAAAATAGTCTGTTAATAATTTTACTGTTTTTAACTTTATCCATTCTTTTTAATTATTTTTTTCTGTGGGATCAATATCGAAGTTCTGAACCACTGATACCTAATTTTGATATATTTTTGGTAAATAGTAAATTGGTAAACTTTTGTACGTAGATAATTTTTTTTTGAGATTTCGATGTTGTACCTATAGACCATTCATGTAATGTATCTGGAACTATTCGTGTTTTGCCAAAGTATCGCTTAGAAAGTCTGCTACGACAAATTTGTTTTATTTTCACTGTTTTCAATAGCTATATTTTTCGTCATTTCGCCAAAAAAATCGACATAGGTATTTTAGATATAAAGAAATAAAACATCCGTTCAAGAATCAATAGATATTACAACGAACAATATTATAATCAACACGCACAGATAAGAGACTTGTACTTATATGTAAACTATACGTGGACTGGCTTACAATCGTCACTGTAGGTAGGTAGGTCGGTGTAGGTCCAGTGCAACGAGAAAAGCCAGTGCTCATCTAATGTGCTTGGGATTTGTTCCGAGCATAGTATATATTGTTTTGGGGTTATAGCGATGCCTAGTTAATTCGCGATACATCGAAGTGCTGAGATGTCTGTATAACGCCGCAACGATGACCGTTCAAGTACAAATCCAGCAGTCAAAGCATATCCACCGAGGTGTGAGACAAGGGGACGTAATCTCCCCAAAATTGTTCTCTAACGTACTGGATGATTTGTCAAAACGCTGGATTGGACAGGACATGGCATTAATACCAATGGCGAGTACATCTCCCACTTCCGAATTGCGGATGATATCGTCGTAATGACTGAATCGCCGGAGGACTTACAATGGATGCTGAACAGCTTCGCTGATTCTATTCAACTCATCCGTCTTTAGAAGAACTTTGATAAAACTAACGTACGTAAACTAATGTACTCGTTGAACGTACCTGCAACCGGTCCTATGGCTGCCATAAATGGTTTCAGTATAGCCGTTGTTCAAAAATATATTTACCTAAGGCAGGCGCTCGTACTAGGTAAATCAATTTTGAGAATAAAGCCAAGAGAAGAAAACATTTGGCGAGGCAGCATTCGCAAACATACTTCGAGTCTTCTCGACACCCATCTTACAGTCTCAAGACAAGAACCAGTGCATTCTACCAATCATGCCCTACGGAACCGAAACGTGTCCACACAGCGGAAATGGTCTAAAAGTAATAATCGTAATCGTAATCGTATCTCTAAGTAATCGTATCCGGAACGAAGTAATTCGCCAGAGAACTAAAGTCACAAACATAGCTCAACGCATTATCAAGCTGAAGTGGCATTGGACTGGATATATCTGTCGCAGAACCGCTGGGGTAGACGTTTTCCGGAGGGAAGACCGCGAATTGGCAAATATAGCGTAGAACGCCCTGAGACTCGATGAAGTGGCGATATACGTAGGACAGCTGGTAGGAGATGGAAGTGAATAGCCGAAGATCATGCTGAGTGGCGTCTTGGTAGGGACCTATGTCCAGCAATGGCCTTTGATAGGCTGATGATGAAGTGTTAAACAAAAGTTACTTCAATCTTTACCTGGTGGTAACAATATGGCGCCTTAAGGGTTTGGATGATATATCTACGAATAATTCTGAGCTAGACGTCCTGAATAGAAGATTATCTTAGACTGTTTACAACTAATAGCAAGCTACACTGATACTCATCTGCTATGAGACTAGGGGGAAAATAGAAAGTATGGCATCCCCCCTACTAAGTAGGGTGTGGCATCCTCCCTACTTACACCCTACGTTAACACTTAAAGCCAAAAAGTGGAAGAACGCTGGCCCTAGCACCGTCTGCCACGCAACTAGTACTTCTAGATGAACGGTAAAATATGATTTACGGTACTGTCAGTTTTTATGCCTTAACTGTTTTTTTTTGGTTTTTGCGTTTCCTTAAACTTCTTTAATGTATGAGCAGATTTGTACTGAAAATCGCCTCGAGGAAATGACCATCAAAACAAGTAATTAATAACATAATTCATTTATTTCTAATACAAATTGAGATGATTACGTTAATATAATACCTTTTCACAATGAATCGGTACCGTACATAAATTAAAACAGGAATGAGTGAGTAATATCATAAGTCGAATTTATAATTAAAGCAAGTAAGGATAAAATAAAAATAGTGTTGGTGTAAAAATATTTAGTCTAGGTCCCAAGTTCGGTGACCGTATTAAAAAATTTCTAACCTTCCTAGTCCTACCCTAGTTCTAATATTCAACTTATGATTCAAAATTTTATAAATACAAAGGATTTCAAACATAACAATACCTAATCAAAAGATTCTATCAGCAAAACCTTTTTACCGCAACACTATTTTGATTTTATGAATACTTGCAATTGATATAATTGTTCCAGATCAATTTAATCGTAAATTCGACTTGGATGAATGTACGAGCGAGACGCATATATAGAGATCTATAAGTGTGTCTTTCTCGTACAGCTCGGCATATAAAACAGAGTATCAATTTCCTGGTCCATCAGCTTATTTGCGTCTGCGAGCGGGTACCTGTGGACAAATAATAATTTTATCAGCATTTTGCTATTCTTTCGAAGAACTAGTTAAAACCTGATGACGTCAAATGGGCAAACAACTTGTAAACTATGTCCTGACGAAATTCATCAAAACCACAGCTCTCTTGATGTTAAGTGACGGTGTAGTCGAAGATGGTCAACACAACTAACCTGGAACGGGACTGGCTTTCAAATGGGGCTGCAGGAACACATCGTTAGGTACTTGGCTGCGGATCTTTAATTTGAGGGTAGTAGCTAGCCAGCCGAGTACTAGCAAGTACTCTACCATAATCACTAAACTATGCTATGGCTTCCTCACAATATTTTCCTTCACCGCCAGCTCAAGCTCGTGGACCAACTGCACTAACTACTGAATTATCATCGCTACAAAATTGTTATTTATTTGCGAGGAAAATGGTAGAAAGTAAATAAAAAACTGATGAACTGATGGCCAATGGGGTTGTATAGTTCCGCAGTGGAGACCACAGACTGGCAAGTGCAGCGTAGGACGTCCGCCCACAAGGTGGACAGACGACCTAATGAAGACCGCAGCAACGTGCTGGATGCGAGCTGCTTCCAACCGGTCTTCTTGGAGTTAATGGGGAGGCCTACGTCCAGCAGTGGACATCCTACGACTGATGATGATGATAAAATAAAGAACAGATTAAGTAACGTAGAAACTTACTGCTTCTTTCCTACTCTTGGTAAGACAGACAGATCTGACCCTGAAGGGGTCCACGTACGCGCAAGCGCATGTCTGCTCGATGGATTCGCGGAGCATGCTCTGGACGATGGCGCCGGCTGCCGTCTGCACGAATTGTTTCTGCTGTCCAGGGTTCAGCCCATGGAAGTTGGTGCTTGAGAACAGCATGCCGCCGACCTGCGAGGGAAATGTCCATGTTAGGTGATGATTTGTCCGAGACATGTTATATTGATTGATGGGCTTTACAACTTAGAGATATTATACTATATTGAGACTTTGCGCTTAAGTATTTATAATCTTAGAATATATTTTTATTATGCAAAAGTAATCTAAATATATATAACTCAAAGGTGACTGACTGACTGACTGACTGACTGACTGACTGACTGACTGACATAGTGATCTATCAACGCACAGCCCAAACCACTGGACGGATCGGGCTGAAATTTGGCATGCAGGTAGATATTATGACGTAGGCATCCGCTAAGAAAGGGTTTTGATTAATTCTATATAATATATAATTTATTTTTGAACTCAATTCTAAAGTCAGCGCGTACGAAGTCGCGGGCGTAAGCTAGTGTAAGATATAACGCATGCCCATGATCATTGCACTTAGCGATACACAGAACTTTGAGTAGTAAAACAAAGTCCAGGCATTGCTGCTTTGGCGCCCATTACTTCGATTATTAGATGACTTCGTGCTAAAGAGACCTACCACCAAGTAAAAGTCTTTACTTAAATTTTAAAGACTTATTTATCCCAAAAGGAAAAGCCATAGTAGGACACCGGCTTCCTTATGTAGAAAAAAAAAAAGTTCCTTAAAAGTTTCACCACTTGACCATATACTCACCTACGCTCATAATTTTCAGTGTATTGATTTAATTATGACCAAAATTTTCGGCCCAGAAATAAAACGAAATTATTTTTATAAATTTACTCTATGCAGTCACAGTGTGTTACCATAAATCATCTAAGTAATAAGATAAACAAGACTCTTCTCTGATGGTAAGTCATAACGTCTACCCGTTCCTATTAATCTGATAATTTCTTGCAAAATTGTCGTTCATTACTTAGAGATATTTGATGGACTGCCTTTGATTATTATTGATGCCTGCAATTTCTCTAGCTACAGTCATATTTAACCCAGTCGTTTCACAGAAACATGGACAGCGACGTTTCGAGCTACTGAGGTGGCCCTCAGCTGCAATGTCATCTGCAACTCACGTCTAGAGCGAAGTCTGCGCACGAGTTGTCTGCGAACTTCACGGTCTCCTTCAGGGCCTCGCTGTCCTTGCCTAGTTTCTTGTCTCCCAGCATGAACACGTGCTTGTTGTCGAAACCTGATGGAGTAACATGTTTTTGTTAATTGTTCTTGATATTATCAAACACGATAAGCGAAAAAAAATAATTAAGGTTTTTTTTTTATGCTTGAACACAGCTCATCTGATATTAAGTGACGGTGTGATCGAAGATGGTAAACACACCTAACCTGGAACAGAACTGACTTTCAAGTGCGGCTGCCGGAACATACCATTACGGCTTGGTGGCAGACTTTCAACATGTAGCCAGCCGAGTACTAGAAAGTACCCTACCACCATGCTATGGTTTCCTCACCATGTTTTTATTCACCGCCAGCAAGTTTATTGTTGGGGTTTGAAACGTAAACTTTTTTATGTAATAGCTATGACGCGAATGAGACGCTCTCTGTAATGGCGTCATGTTTTGTTACTCAAAGGTCAGTAATGAGTAACAAAACGAAGTTCAGTGCATCGCTGCTTTGGCGTTTATTACTTTGAGACTCGATGGTTAGTCTCAACAGCCCTGTAATTTCGCTAGCTGCAGTACCCTTCAAACCGGAACACAGTAATGTTTACACACTACTGCGTGATGGCAGAATATCTGGTACTGCGGAGGTACCTACCCTGATGACCTCCTGGTAAGGAGATCTACCACCAAGTAAAAGCTTCTAGAAGTATATTTATATTACTCACCGACAACGTTCTGCGCCTGCTTCCCGTTTCCGATGGAGAGGTTGTCGGTGACGGTTATCATGGAGTAACCCATCGCCATGTTGCTTAACTGCTCGCTGTAGAACTCTGCTTTCAGCGCGCTCATCTGTCGAACGCACAATGGTAACACTTAACATTATAATATTTATTAGAACATTAATAACAACAATAGTTGTTGACAACAGAGTTTGTTAGGCTGACTGAGGAAACAACAGGCCCATGGTCACCAGAAATGAATGGTTTAATACCTCCTGTTAATCGGTCAGCATCTTTTTAAGGGCATGTTTTGTTCAGTAAAACAAACAACTTTTGTTGTACAACCTTTGCCAAAACACAATACATATCCTAACAAAAAAAAAAGTTATATATTGCGTAGACGCTTCATTCATCGTAGTGTCGTGGAGTATGTAATGATGCGTATATGAATTTTGATTTGTGTGAAATAAACTTTGATTAGATTTCAATAAATATTTCAATGTAATGTTTCCTTACCAAGAATTCAGTGGGTAGGCAGGTTTCTCCGACGAGGTTAATGCCGTGCTTGACGGCGCCCGGCCTCAGTGGCAGATCAAAAATTTGGGCGTAGCTGACCTCTGCCCTCTGGATACCTAGAGAACACATATAATTTTATTTTCTGGTTGCCAAGCTAGTGGTTTAAAGCCACCCTCAAGTTGAAAATGTGCCGCCAAGCACCTAACGGTCTGTTCCAGGCTATGTGTGCTTACCATCTTCGACCACACCGTCACTTAATATCAGATGAGCTGTGATCAAACAACTAGCCTGTCAACTATATGAAAAAAAAAAAAAACTACGCTTTCTCCCTTTACTATACCATTTTGTTAAGTCTTTAATTTTTAAAACCCTTATGAAGAAGTAATAAGAAGTTCTAGACGCATGAGAAGTCCTGATGATAAGAGACAACGCATGTCCACAACCATTGCTGCGTTACACAGAATTTGAGAAACCAAAGTCCAGGGCATCGCTGCTTTGGCGCTCATTATTTAGAGACATTCGATGGTTAGTCTCAACAACGCTGTAATATACCTAGCTGCAGTACCCTTCAAACTGGAACACAGTAATATTTACACACTACTGCTTGGCGGCAGAATATCTGACATTATGGTAATATTTATCTAGATGACCTCCATATAAGGAAATCTACCACTAAGTAAAATGTGTAGATGGTAATTTGTACAACACTTACCAAGAAAAACGGACAAGTTATTCAGTATCCCGGCGAATTTGGCAAGAGACTCGTCTGCTTTCTCGTTTCCAGTCCTAATGGTTGGTAGGTGATTGTATCGGCTTTCGTCCGGGAAGGTGATCTTGGCATTCTTCAGTTTAACTGTAAAACAACATTATTTGTTTATACCTTTAACGCGTAGAGGTAAGGTATGAATTAATACTCTGCAGTAGATCGAAGGCTAGATTTTTTGAGGTTTGTATGCTTAAAGGATTAACGACTTAATATATTTTTTCTAGGAAACAAATAAAATTAGTCAATGTACACTATATAAATAGCTTATAACATATTGACTATATATTATTATATGTATATATATTTCCTACTAGATCGAATCAGAAACGAGGAGATCCATAGACGAATTAAAGTAACCGTCATAGCCCAACGGATTAGCAAGTTGAAGTGCTAGTGGGCAGGACACATAGCACGCAGAACTGATGGCCGATAGAGTTGTAAAATTCTGGAGTGAAGACCACGGACCGGCAAGCGCAGCGTAGGACGTCCACCCACAAGGTGGACAGGCGACCTTATGAAGACCGCAGGAACGCGTTGGATGCGAATCGCTTCCAACCGGTCTTCACGGAAATCATTGAGGACCTATGTCCAGCAGTGGACGTCCTACGGTTGAGATGATGACGATGATTAATTAATATTTAAATTGATATTTCGTAAGCGTCCATCTTCCACAAGTTACGAAATGGTGAAAAAATACTTATTTTGACAAAACAAATAGTGGTTATACTTACAGTCAGTATCATATATGACGGGGTACGGGAACTTCGAAGTGATGCCGACAAGGTACACTTTAATGTCAGTGATCTTCTTGGCCTTCAGACTGTCCACTATCTGTGACACCAGTGGCACCACCAGCTCTTTGAAGTTCTTCTCGTTGGTCTGCGGCAAAAAATATGATTTTATTTATTTATTTTATGTAAAAGTAATGAGCTGAACGATACGCTCTCCTGATGGTAAGATATAACGCCTGTCCATAATCATTGCAGAAATACACAGAACTTGAAAATTCAGGGTATCATATTTAACACTCATTACTTTGTGACTTTCAAGTCTCAGCAGCCCTGTAATTTCTGGCTTTCGCTGGCTACAGTACCCTTCAAACCGAAATACAGTAATGTTTTCACATTATTTTATGTTTGACAAGCTACGTGTTTGACCACAGTTCTCTAGATGTTAAGTGGAATAGTACTGGCTCTTAAGTGAGGCTGCCGGAACACACCGATAGATGCTTGGCGGCAGATTTTCAACTTAAAGGTGATAGCTAGCTAGCCGAGTACTATAAAGTACCCTACCACCACGCTATGGTTTCTCACGACGTTTACCTTCAGCTCAAACTCAATTATGGGGCACCAACGCACTTCGGCGTGCGAACCGACCTCTCTAACCACTGAGCTATTATGCTACAAATTTTGAGATTGCAACAGGTGTGCTCAGCAATAAGGTACCTTTTTTAAAATCTATTATTTGCATAATGTTTGTAAAACCAACCTTAATAGTTTCGACACCGACGATGATATCAGCCTGCTTGTTGGGCAGTTTTAGTTCGTACGTGTCTCCTACAGCTCTGGGTTTGTCACTATCGGTACATTGCACGCAGACGTCGGGCAGTACTGCGGGAAGGAGGCCGGTCACCGCCAACGCAGCGTACCCTCGCGCGAGGTCGCACGCTTGGTGCAGGGCGTTAGCCTGGTCCGCTGCTACTGCGTGGATGCACGCTTGCCTGAAAGATATACATAATGTAATACTGTTGTGAAGTAAAACGCGAAAAAAAAAACAGTATGGAAGTAAGAATGGAAGTAAGGAGTAAATAAAATCATGGCCAGTCACCGCTTAACCACCAGTTATGGTTGTTAGGTCCAGCAGAGTGTCCAGAATATGCTGTTTGTAAAATGTACCCCAAGGCAAAATGTGCATTTCGCAATAGGTGCCATTCTCATAATTTTGCATTTCTCTTCACTTCTATCCTTCTTTTTGCCACTTCTTACTAACCAGGTCAATTCAATTGCCGCGTGATCAAGGTCGATATCAGAACACGAGAGAATAGTGGGATAAAGAAACTGTGGCTGACATTAATGATGTTTGGGAAGGAAACAATAAAAATGGATGCTGTTCAGAGACAATAAAAAAATACAAATGCAATAACGGAAACTTTACCTTAAAGATAGGGCAATGCTATTAGTCTTGCAGATAAACATAGACAGCGGTGATAAATTATCATCAGTTGAACAAAGAAAGTCATTGTAGTCATAATTGTGAACAAGTTTTAATAAGAGATCAATACTTAAATCGTTACCTGAAGGGAGCGATATCCAGCACAAACTGAAGAGCCCTAAGTGGTGAGGCGCCTCCGAACACTTTCTCGCAGGCCTCGGGCAGCGGCGTGTGTTGCAGCTGGTGGTGGTCATGCTCTGGCGTTTGAACTTGCTGGCAGCTGCGTGCAAGCCTGTATGCATTGCCGAACTCGCTCTCTGATGTGCAGATCTAAATAAAAAAGAATATTCAACCATAGAGTACAGAGCAACAAAAGCTTCCGCCTATGAGTTCGATTACCAGATTACCTTATTTACCCAGGGTAAATATCAGCGCAAGAGCATTCTTAGCACGTTAGAAATATTCTCAGCAGTAAAATGAAGAACAATTCCGTTGCATTATTTTAACATGCATGATTTATCTCTTACACTAATATTGTCTGATATGGTAGACAAAAAAT
Source organism: Biston stratarius (assembly GCA_950106695.1). Taxonomy (NCBI): domain Eukaryota; kingdom Metazoa; phylum Arthropoda; class Insecta; order Lepidoptera; family Geometridae; genus Biston; species Biston stratarius. The sequence goes on from OX467108.1 coordinate 9,676,503, forward strand.
AGAGGACTCTTTATAGAAGAGAAAGTAAAATACTAATAATAATTCCCTACTACTAATTTACTCATAGCAAATTAATTTTACTTTCAACAATGTCTTGGTTTGATATCAAAATCATAACCTATCGGAATTTGTGTGTTGTGATGGAATATATGTTTCTTCCTTTCTTTATTTAGGTGATACAACATATAGAAAGAAGACAATGTTACAGCTGTTTTTGATTACCTTTCCGTTGGGTAGCCTGAAGTCATCATAAGGTTCATTGTTTCCGTCTCCAAGTAGACCGCGTAGCTTGCCCAGGTAGAAACCATTCACTTCTACGTAGCATACCTGCAGAGTTATAATAACTATTAGTATGTTTACAGTTGGTATGATATAAAGCCACCACTACAGTACAAGATTTCATTTTATGTTTTGATAACTTGAACTAGATAGAGATAAAAAGAAATGTATACTAACCTCCAGTTTAGCGGTACAGAAAGCCATGAGTCCATAAGTGGTGCCGAGACCGACGCGGCCATTGGCCTGACGGAACGCGAATGATTCTCCTTGTTCCACTGGGAAGCCGTGGTTGGCGCCGTTCAGGGTAGTCTGGAAACATCGGGAAAGTTAGAGAAGTGTTGAATCAAATTGATAGTTCATTGCTTTCCTGATAGTTTCCTTGAGACGGTGATGCTACAAATCAAATGACAGATATAAATGTAACCAAAGTCATGCATATCTCTGCAGCTGGCTGATAATAACCTTAAAAATAAAGCAAGGGAGGTACACCGAAGTAAAGCTGGCGCCTTATTACGAGCCAGCTGATTCAATCTGGTCGGTCACCACACTGTTTATACGAAGACCTATTCCCAGCAGTGAGATAGCATGGATTAGATAAAATCTTAAGTACCTGTCCGTTGTCCTTGAGTTCAATGAGGTTTCCGCTCTTATCCTCCAGCACAAGAGCTTTGGGCTTGCCTTCCTGCATCTGCATGAGCAGAGTGAAGTTTCTGTCGACATGGTCATGAGCCAATACATATCGGCACGAGCCAGGGAACGTCAAGTGTCGCCCGTCGAATGTGAAGATGTGCTGACCATTGACGATCACCGCGCGGACTGTGAGACGACGAAAAGTGTGATTAGTAAAAAACCAGTGAATCTATCTGAATTTACCGTTATAATAGTTGTTGATACTTTTGCTTGGTTTCTATTTTGTTAATGGAAATGTTGCAAGGTGGTGTTTAATAGCGACAGAAAAACATCTTCCGCTAAATTATAAACGGTGTAGGTTTTTCACCAGCCACTAATGTAGATGTATTTAAGCGATGCTGGGTTATCATCGTTAGTTTATTTTATTTATTGACCCTATTACGACTCTCTAGCACGTAAAGTGCATGAAGCAGTGTGGAAACTAAATGTCTAAAGATACATCTCAGTATAAATCAGAGAAGCAAATATTTAAAAATGAATGACGGTGATTTCAAGATCTGTTTGGTTAATTTATAAAACAAAGTGAGACTCACGCTTAGACGGTATTTCGTCGAAGGGATTGAGGCTGCGCGGGCGGTATGCTTTGACGATGGAGTCAAGACTGGGTAAGTCTCCTCTGAGTAGCTGCTGGAAGAAGCTGACGGTAGACTCGCCACCCATAGTCGGGCCGGACAAGCCAGTGAAAGACGACGGGTTGAAGCCGAACTGATGAAAAAAATAATTGTTATAAAAAGAGACAAAAAAGAAAGTATTTTAATTAAGTTTTCTGTTAAAGGTATCTCGTTATATCATAATACTTTATGACTGAGAAGTTATCAAAGATCACTATAAAAAACTTATCCATCGTATAATCATCCAAATCATCTATGAGTATGTCTAGAGCTAGACTGTCATTGTTCTTCAGATAAACCAAAGGCAATTTGTTGTGTAGTGCTTGTAATTTCGTGTTATAATGTGCCAATACTCACTCCGCCGAAGGCAGGTTCGTTGACGGCGAGCGGCCCGAGGTGTTCCCTCACGAACTGGATGAGCGAGGTGATGGCGGTGATAAGTCGCTGGTAAACCACGCGGAGCTCCTTGTTGTCGTCGCAACTTTCTTTGCGGAGTTTCTGTAGAGTATTAAAACCTTTTCAGTAAATAAAATCCATTTGTATACGTACTTATGTTACCGAACCGAAAAAATGGTTGGTCCGTGCGTTTGTACACGTTCTCACGGCTAAACCGATTTGGATGCAATTTTCACTGATATATTGTGGCAAGCTTCCCGTAACAGTGTTTATTCCATTTTGTTAATGAGGTACCTACATGATAATTAAATTTCTTTATTTTAATTATTCAATGGCAGCTAATTAGCCTTTCAAGAGTTTGTAGGAATGGCAAAAAGACAAAAAAAAAAAATGGTTGACCACAGCTTCCCTAATGATAAATGACGATGGACTATCCTGGAATAGGAACTGCTTCTTAAGTGTGGCTACTGGAACACATTATTTTTGGTAGATTTTCAACTTGGGCTAGCCAGCCGAGTACTAGAAAGTACCTTAACACCTTATGGTTTCATCACGATGTTTTCCTTACTGCTGAAATTTGATCCTAAGTCAGCGTGCACCATCTCTGAGCTATCATGGCTAGAAAAGATTTCAGGGGACTCTTTTTCAGGGCGATCACTTACCTTGAGTATATATCCGTTGAGGGCGTCGGCGAACTGCTGAGCTTCAGGCGTGGGCAACAGTGGCTTGATGGCGTCGTGGGCTTGCTGGAGCAGACCTATCACTTGGTCGGGAACAACCAACTCGTTGTACTGTGGAACGGAAACAAGATCAGACGTCGAAGGTATTCACAGAACTATACAAGTATAGAGTTATATTACTTGAAAATATTATGTTGTAGTGTTTAAAAAATTTATGTTTTAGGGTTGATTCCATGACATAATGAGGAGATTTTTTTGCAGTTGTTGATCAGTTTTTTTTTATTGTTGTTTAATCAGTCGTATTGAAGTCCACTGCTGGACATTGGCCTATCCAAAGACACGCTACTCAGCCCGATCTTCGGCTTTTCGCTCCCATCCACTGCCTACGTATATGGTCACTCCGTTGCGTCTCAGGGTGTCCTACGTTACGTATACCAATTCGAGGTCTCCACTCTAGCTTTACGATATAGTGTTTACGTTAGTATCTTGTATATAGAGGCTCTTCATTCATACCTTCTCCTTGATCGCATCGATGATGGGCAAATTCTTTAAGTAGTTGGTGACATCTTGAAGAATGACAGCAGCCTGGTTGCGGAACTCCTTGAGCTGGGCCACCAGCAGGCGGGTCAAGTCTGGTGAACAGTGGGGTTGTTAAAGACAACTTTTTGTGTTTCACTCACAAATTAATCGCTCTGTATTTTTTTTAACCAGTATATAAAATTGCAAATGTCACTTCATTAAAACGACGATCGTTGCCGAATGAAAGAGGTCGTTACGGTCACTCTTCAACTTTTAGTTAAACATTATTATAAATAAAGAACTCCTAGAGAACATTAAATTACACTCTCACATCTAAATCACAATGAAATTATTATGAAGATTTAAAGTTTTATTGAAAGTGACAACAACATGCAATGATTAACAATATCATATGATGCTAACAAGGAATATAAATAAATATCGTAGTATATTACACACATCGCCATCTGACCCTATATTAACCAAAGCTTGTACTACAGAAATCAGATAACTTATAATACACACAGAATAAACATTTATTCTACCAAAATGTTTGTCCTGGGTGGGAATCGTACCCACACTTTATAGCTTTTAAAGCACACATACTACCAATGAGCCAACAAGACTGACACAATTTACTTTAAGTTATGTGCTCAGCAACATCAACTCACCCTTGAAGATCTCAGCGATGGTGTTAGTCAACTCTTGCAGCTCAGGCTTGTGCTTTTCGAAGAAGTCAGTGGCGATAGCCAATACGTGAGCAACCAGCTCGATAACACCATCCAGGTATTCCTTCAGAAGCGTAGCCAGGGTCTGGTACATCTTCTTGATTTCAGGTTCAATCTGATGATACAAAATTAAAAGTAAAAATTGACAGTCAGTCAAGTTTTGGATATGTTCAATGATTGCTTTGATGTCGCAAAGTTTGTCGTTGCTTCAGAACTGCATAATCTAATTCCTCAATGCCTATTCTTCTATTGGGCAGCCAGAAGCTCAAAAAGCGACATCGTTTCAAGGTCGACGTTCCAAAAACTCGAATGAAAAGATTTGATTCCACATTTATTGTGCGAACCGCTAGACAGTGGAATACGCTGCCTTAGTTCTCCAAAGGATACAATCTGGGTGTCTTCCAGTCGAGAGTGAATCGCTATTTTCTAGTCAAGCGTACTTCATACACCGCATCATCACTTAACATTAGATGAGATGGTCAAACGTAAGTAAGTCTATTTGTTATGAAATAAAAGTTTTTTTTTTTTTAATGTAATAGTTATGAGTCAAGCGATACGCTTTCCTGGTAGTAAGAGAATACATATCCATGACTATTGCAGCGATACACAGAACTTTGAGTAGCAAAACAAAGTCCAGGGTATCGCTGGTTTGGCGTTCATTACTTTGAGATATTAGATGGATAGCTTCAACAGCACTAGCTGCATTACCCTTCAAATCGGAACCCATCCGGAGTGGCAGCGGATCATGACAAATACCTGTTTGTTATAGATATCCGCGATCTTCTTAGTAATGTCGAGGAACATTTCTTCGTATTTATCGACAAGCGGCTTGGTGGCTTTTATCACCTCGTCGACCAGCTTGGCGACGAACTTGGCAATATCGGAGCTGAAAACGGAGCACACTTGATGTAAGATAAAATTGACATACAAAGTTAATTTTCTTAACTAAGGTTCTTTACTAACAGATAAGAATATCCTTATTTTTAACATCGTAATTATTTCCTTTCATAATATTTCTATCGATAGTTAAGTAGTATCAAGTAGAAATAAGTTAGAATAGTAGTTTAGTATCAAACTTATTAATGACACACCCAGTTTTCTATTTGTTCTTGAATTCTTTACATCCAAAGGTTGCCTGAAAGAGATCGCTTTTAGCGATAAAAGGCCGCCAATTGTTATACTACTTTTATTCTCAGTTATTATAATATGATGAAAACACATTTGTATTTTGCATTACTTCCAATATATTTTTTTTACCGTTGAACATTTGTATGTTCTTTGGACCCCATCTCACCTGATGACAAGTAACTGTGTGGTAGATGATGGGAATGGAATATCCTGGAATGGAATTGACTCTCAATTGAAGCTTCCGGAACACACAGGTGTTTGGCGATAGAATTCCAACTTGAGTGATACCTTGCCAGCCGAGTACTAGAAAATACCCTTCCACCATGGTATTCTTATATTTTTCCTTAACCCGTGCTCAAGGTATTGTTGGAGTTTGAACTCATGCACTTCATGTGAACCGACTGCGTTAATCACGGGGTAACATTGCTGCAACTCGCTATGTCTTTTAGAAACTTACATGGCTTGAGACAGCTCCTGGAGCACTTTATCATCAGCGATTTCCTTGTAGATCTTAGTGAAGTCTTCCTGGTAGGCTTGTTCTAGTTTCTTGGCAGTAGGCTGGACACGGCTCACAATATCCTTGAAGTCATTGCTAGCCTTCTCTCCGAGTTGCTTAACGCGGCCTTCCAAGTCATCCAGGTCTTTGCGAAGGGCCTTCTGCGAGGGGAACACGTGAGTTGTGAAAGGGGATAGAGATTGTGTTGATTGTGAAAGCAATCAAGCTGTCTTTAAATCAGATCTTATATCAAAACATCAAACGACACATTCACCCAATTATTTGTTATATAAAAGCAATAAGACGAACGAGATGCTCATCTGGGAGATAACGCCATAACCATTGCAGTGATTTATAAAAAGTAGTAAAACAAAGTTCAGGGCATCGCTGCTTTGGCGCTCACTGCTTTGAGACTTTCGATGGTTAATCTCAACAGCCCAGTTATTTTGCTAGTATTGCCCTTCAAACCGGATCACAGTATCGTTCACGCTACTGCTAGGCAGCAGAATATCTGAAACTACTGCAGTACACACCTAGACATCTCCTGTTAAGGAGATCTACCACTAAGTTACCTTAGTCTACCCAGAAAAATTCTGCCAACTTTCTTGTTTTGTAAAATCTAAAATGTCTAATTTGTATTAACAAAGCCTAAAAAAGCCTTTAGGCTTTAATTGAATTGATTTTTTAGCTAACGTGTTTTGCTCTTAGCTATATTGTAGCTTACCATCAATTAGAGGCCAAAATAACATTTAATTTCAAACAAAAAAATTACCAGGAAGTAATCGGCATTATCCTTCGATACTCCATAGTCGCTCTTCATGAGATCGTTTTCTAGGAACAGTGCTCCATGAGCGATGTTCTTCTTCTGGCCTGAGAGGATGATATCAGCAGTAAAGTCAACTCTCTTCTCGGGATCGATGCGTCCAACAACGGACAGCTTGCGGTCTCCTTCAGCTGTGGAAAACAAGAGTCGTGAAAACTCTGTCAGATGGGAATAGTAAAAAGCAGAATGTATATTGCGATGGTGTTTGAGGCATACTGTATTGTGGCGTTTGTTTTGAAATTACTCTGACTATAGTCAATCGATTATTTATAACAGAATAATGAGACAAAAATAAATACAAGAAGAAACAAAAGAAGACACGAAGATTTACTTTCTGACACATGGCATGGTATTGCATTTAAAAGTTCAAATACCCTCTTAAAGTGGCCATACGACTTTCAAATCAATTATTTATCAGTGATTAAATTCTTCATACTTGACAAACAAGGGGGAAGAATCTTTTACTTAATTTGGCAGCATACCAGCGAACTGTTCTGAATTTAGACTTTTGTCCTCCATTTATTTGGTCACTCTAAGATCAATCAATAAGTCAATTTAGAAACTAAAAAGAAATCACGCCCAATCTTGGCATACTGATGAAATGAATGATTTTTAGGAAATTTTAGTAACTATTATCACACGCTGACCAAATATGGTATAACAGCTGCTATAATAGCATTATACTGACAAGGAAAACTTACCGGACTGCGACCAAAAAAGCCAAAAAATGAGGGTTATATGTTTGATCTTCCATAGGGAACGTCCCTAGGACATACATACTTAATTACTAAACGGTCCATTCCGTAGTCAGGATGTACTATTCTAATTTTTTTAGCTTATACAACAGGTTATCATACAAATAATTATAATCGTTGATTCAGTTAACTGATTGTCCTTAAAAATGGCAAACAATATTAAAAAAAAAATGTGCACGAATCATTTTGAAATAATATTACAGCTGTCAGGTAAATTATTATTTCGCCAGCTTGTAGATACAGCCTAAAATAACCATCAAAAAGCGAATAGTCACCAATATAACCTGTTGTTAATTCATAGTATTTGAAGTCCTTGGCGACGGCGTTGACCTGGACCGGCTTGTTGTCCAAGAGCACGAAGCGGAGCTCGCCCTTCTGGAGCTTCTCCTCCACCGTGGCGACGCCCTCCAGCTCGACCACTTTCACCAGAGGAGTGTTAACCTGAAAATTAAACATGTTCATTGTAATATGCATTTTAACCCTAAACAAATATACTAAACTAGCCTTTTTATGTTTAAGTAATGAGACGAATGAGACGGTCACCTCATGGTAAGAAATAACATCATCATCATCAGTAGGGCGTCCACTGCTGGACACAGACCTCCCCCATTGATTTCCATAAAGACCTGTTGGAAGCGGCTCGCATCCAGCGCGTTCCACCTTGTCGTCTGTCCACCTTGGTGGGTCCACTCCGTGGTCTCCACTCCGGAACTTTGCAGCCCCATCGGCCATAATTTTTGCGTGCTATGTGCCCTGCCCACTGCCACTTCTACTTGCTAATCTACTGGGCTATGTCGGCTACTTTAGTTCTTTAGTTCGTCTACGGATCTCTTCATTTCTGATTCGATCTCGTAGGGAAACGCCGAGCATAGCCCTCTCCATAGCTCGTTGTGCTACTTTAAGCTTACTAAGAAGGTACATAGTTAGAGACCGCGTTTACGAGTATAAGAGAACGCCTATCCATAACCATTGAAGCGATACACAGAACTTTGAGCAGCAAAACAAAGTCCAGGGCATCGCTGCTTTGGTGCTTATTACTTTGGGACATTCGATGGCTAGTCTCAACAGCCCTGTTATTTCGCCAGCACGTCTGTTATTGTACCTATGTCAATAAAATAAACCCGCGACACAAACAGGGCAATGTCATAACTTAAACCATCGAAAGTTTCAAAGTAATCAGCGCCAAAACAGCGATGCCCTGGTCCTTGTTTTGTTACTCTAAATTCTGTGTATCGCTACACCTCTCATAGACAGGCGTTATCACGTACCATCAGGAAGGTATCTAGTTCGCTTCATTAGTTTTACATTAAATAAAAATTACCACTTAAAGTAATTTCTATGATTTAAAGTTTGTGCCTTACTGAGAATAAAAAAAAAGTTGGAATAACTTACGAAGAACTTGAAGTGAGTCGGCGATGCTTCAAACAGGATCTTGCTTTCGCGGTCCTAAAATACAAGACACATGTTAATTCGAATTCATAAAGAAAATATTTTAATCTGGTGGCAACAAAATATGAACTTACACGACCGAGGCATGAGTGGGCGATGACAGCGGTGGACTCAATCCTGATGCTGTGCTCTCCGGTGCGGACGGCAGAACCTTTGATCTTGACGAGCGCCTCCTGAACATTGACGATATAATTAAATTCTTATTTGATTTGGGGAAAGCAATTGTTAAGTAAATCTAAAAGGATACTCTAAAAAGAAAGAAATCTCAAAAAATAAATTATATTTAGCACTCAAACACAAAAACCCAATGTAAGCATTGCACTGTAAAGCAAACCTTTTAATAGATATAAAATCACTTTTGACATTTTAAAAAATACCAATCAAATTGAGAATATTTTTGAAGTCGGTTAAAACGTATTGACATACGTCTATAAATTTAAAACTGATGACAACTCATTCGGTGGATATATGTATATAATTATATAGTACTTAACATTATTAGTATTCGTATAGTATTGTAGCGATGATAGCTTAGTGGTTAGCGGCAAAGGGCGTGGGTTCAACCCCCAAGGATGAGCTTGAGCTGCTGGTGAAGGAAAACATCGTGAGGGAACCATAGCATGGTGGTAGGGTACTTTCTTGTACTCGGCTAGCCACCCTAAGTAAAAAAAATCTGTCGGCAAGCACCTAACAGTGTGTTCCGACCAACTCACTTAAGAGCCAATTTCATTCCCGGTTGGGTGTGTTTACCATCTTCGACCACGTCACTTAACATCAGCTGAGCAGTGGTCAAACATCTAGCCTGTCAAACAGTGTTTTTTTTTTAAATTCTATGCATGAAGGTTTCACGCTTGACTATAACCTTCCGGATATTGAGCTACCCAATTATAAAAATCTATAGGTAATCCAGATAGCTTACCCTGTCAATCTTGGGATGGCTGAATCCAAACTCAGCGACTGCGGTCTGCTTGGCTTCATTTTCGATGTCTACGTCTACGAGGAATCTGGCCGCAGCCTTGTGTCCTGGCTTCGACTTGTCCAGGTCAAGTACCAGCTCTCCCTTGATGGGGAACGGTAACGCCTTGTTGGTCGGGTAAGAGACGGATTCTTCGAGCACTATGGTGCGCTGGGGCAGCTGAATCGTGATACCAGATTTGGCGTCTGTGAAACAAAATAGGGTCTTAGATAAATTTGATTTTTTATGGTTGACAGGCTAGGTGTTAGAACACAGCTCACCTGATGTTTGAGTTTGGAGTGGAACTGGCTGGTTAATTTTCAAATATGTCAATTACGTCGTAGATTTTATTATTTTTATTAAGTAACTGGATGTTATACGCGATTTCGTCCGCGTAGACTTCAACAAAAAAATGACACCACCACTATTTTACCTATGGCTTGATTACATCTGGTGGTATGTAGTGGTAGTACTCTTAAACATTTTTGGTAATCCCACAGGAATTTAAGATTTTTCTGATATAAAAAGTATTCTATATATTCAGGTAATAAACTATATGTGCGCCAAATTTCATTCAAATCCATTCATCTATTTTTGCGTGATTGAATAACAAAGATCCAAACACACAAACTTTCACATTTATAACATTAAGTAGGATTTAAGAGAAAAGTGTTACTGCTTTTGACCACAGCTCACCTATTTATCAAACAACTAAGGTTTTCAAGGCTGAATCTACTGCAAACTAAATGACAGAGCAATCTGACTAAATATAGTAGTGGCCGAAATAATTTTGGTTTAGGTATTTCACCAAAACAATTTGAAACTATAAAGCTCCTAACAGCTGGTTGCAAAAATATTCGTCCCAATAGAATCCAAAGACATTTCACAGAGCACCATCTAGCTCCAAACTAATCAAAACGTCATACTCACGTCCATAAACTGGTGTGCTGTACACGTGGAGATGATATTTCTTGTCGTCCTTGTTGGCGTGCAGATCGAGGGTGTACTGCGGGAGTGCCGTAGAGGATACTTCGTCGCGGACGATGAGTCCCAGCTCAGGCGCCACGCCGAGCTTGCGCAGGTCGAAACCAGCGTTGATGATGTTGGCAATCACGCCTGGTTCTGTTGAAAAATAACAACATTAAAAACGGTTCTCAATAGCGAAACTCTGATTGCAAGTAAATTTGTGTCATAGCAAAATATGTATAACTGTAAATCATGATTTTTTAAATGTAAAATTATGAGATAAATGAGACGCTCTCCTGATGGTAAGAGACAATGGATGTCTAAGACCATTGCAGATATACACCGAAATATGAGTAACAAAAGAACAGGGCAGTACTGCTTCAGCGCTCATTGCGACTTTCGATGGTTAGTCTCAACAGTCCTGCATTTGTCTAGCTGCAGTGCTCATCAAATCAGTACACACTTCTACTACTACTACTACTGATTGGAGGCAGAATATCTGGTTCTGCGGTGGTATCTATTTAAATTTCTATTTGTGCCGTGGTGGTGCTGGCGTAAGAATTGTACCCCACCCTCTCTACCCGTGGTTGCCGTAAGAGTCGGCTAAGGGATGTAATCCGGAAGATGGGCAGCAGCGTCTTCCTTGGACAATCTCACCTAACTGCGCTCGCCAACCCGCCTGCCAAGCGTGGCGAGTATTAACAAAACCCCCCCAGCAAAACACATGTCCAGCAGTGGACGTCCTATGGCTGAAGATGATTGAAAACCGAAGTAAGTAATGTACTTACTGGAGATGTCGATCTTGGATTGCAGTTCTGCGTGTGCACATTGTTTCTTCTCCTCGCAGTAGACGTGCGAGTTCTTGTACTCCAGGTTGGTGACGCGAGACTCGGCCACGTAGCTGCGCTCGCCGAACGCTACGTTGAAGAATGTCTGTAAAGGAAGGATGTATGTTAACATTATATACTTTGGTCAGAGATTCAGGGTTGCCCAAAGCATTTATTGCTAGTCATGGAGCGATTTAACGACACCGGATGCGAGATGTTGGTAGCCCTACCTAGTCTGCCGTTTCAACAGTACCTACTCCTCGATTTATTGATCTTTTGGTATCCGACGAGGTAGGCTTACCGAAATCTCGTCTGAAACGTCAATCCATCGCATGTCACACTACTTGAGAATAAATTTAACACGGGCATTTACATATGTCATATTTTTTATAAGTAAAAAGCAGTCGTTCCATCGTTGATGGACTGACTGCCTTTGGTTTGATATATATATATATATATATATATGTTCGTAATTAAATACATACCCAACAAATCAAATACAAAAGAACTAAAGTTAAATGATTTAGGTATGCTTTGATACAATTTCAAAGTACAAAGGTTTGAATGAATATCAGAGTATTTAGGGAACCAAAAAAAAAATTACGTCCAAAAGGTCGAAAGATCAAATAAACAAACAAATTCCAACCTCAACACCCTTTTCGTTGCCTTCAGTAAGGATGGTGCGGATGTACTTGAAGTTAGCAGACTTCTGTTCTTCCTTGATTTTGACAGAACCAGAACCTTCGATGATTGTCTTCGGGCCTTCTTGCTTACTGATGTATGAGGTGCTGCAAAGGATATCAATTTAATAAGAGATTTAGTTCTGGTTAGTTGCAAAGATAAGTTATTTAAAGTTTTAAGATTTAGCAAGTGAAGTGATCGTCTTATTACTTTGTATGAAAAACGAAAAAAGACTCAGCAAATTGTATAAGAAGTGAGATTACCTTCCACTGAGAACGTTTTTGCCATCGTTAGTAGAGTGGAATTCTAGCCTCTTGCCACTTCCAGCATCTTTACTAACAATTTGTCCAACGAAATTGTTGATCCCAAGCTCCTTAGAGGTAGCCTGCAGTTTGAAGTCGACGTTGTCCTTCTGGACGCTGGCTTCGGAAATCATGTCGAGGCAGATATCACGGACATTGTCGATCTTCACTTCCACTTTACCTTGGGTAGAGCTGAGAGAAGTACCTTTCAAGTAGATCCTGAAATAAGTAAATTATTGTAAGACATTGTAAGGTCTGGTATTGTAAGACATTGGTAGGTTCTGGAGTGGAGACCGCGGACCGGCAAGCGCAGCGTAGGACGTCCACCCACAAGGTGGACAGACGACCTCATAAAGACCGCAGGAACGCGCTGGATACGAGCCGCTTCCAACCGGTCTTTATGGAAGTCAATGGGGGAGGCCTATGTCCAGCAGTGGACGTCCTACGGCTGAGATGATGATGATGATAATAATAATAATAATAATAATAATATTTTTATTGACATAACAAAATAAAGTACAGATTTAGTTCCATAGGCTCCATGATGATTGTAAGGTCGTGATTATGAAAATCCACTACTTTAATTAAGTTAGTAACTAATCAAAATAGCAACTTGTTCTTAGGGGTATTTTTACACCAAAAAGACATAAAAGTTTTACAAATTTCTAACTTACTTGCTGGTCTTAGGGTTGCTGGGGCTGGTATACTGCAGATCCAAGACGGGATGAGCCTTAGAGAGCACCACGTTAGAGTCGGAACGGTACACGCGGCCATCAGCGTCCACAATCACTGACGACGAATAAGTGTCGGGAGCTGGGTTCTGGTATTAATATAATGATTTCAATTAATTCATTTTTGTAGGGCAGCAATTAATTATGGATATTTTATTGCTAGCTGCATCAATTTCATTTTTACGGTCAATAAAAACATTATAATTTTTAAATTAGCTAATGCTTACATCAGGTAGACGCGGTCTGGAGTTTCAAACAAGACAACCTGCTGTAGTGGCTAGTACCGAGACCACTACCGCACACCATGTAAGTATGACGCCAATTTAAGATGACTTGGATCATTTCATATACCCAAGACTTAAAAAGCTATAAGTTATCTTTGTAGTGAGTATTATTTACCTTTGAGTGTACGGTGACCTCCAGTTTCTTGAGCTGTTCCATCTGAGGAGCGTTTGCCTTGATGACGAGATCCTGTCCGTTGGCGTTGGTGGCGGAGTCCACAGAGAACGTTGCGGTGCGGCCCTTGCCGTATTTGGCCTTCACTTCCACAAAGTTGTTCAGACGGTCGCCTGAGAAAAAGGTTGAATTAAAACAATTAAATAGGTATTTGGAGCATCGGCAATTTATTGCGTTATTCAAAGTTAGTTTTACAATAAAATTTGACGTCCGTGATCGTCTTCAAAGGCATGGTATAAAAGGAGATGTTAGATCTCAAATGAAAAAGTATATCGCATATACATTTTTTTTTAAATATATTATTCAATGAAATATGTCTCAGTGACGTGTTTGCTATATTGCATAGTACAATAAATCGTACTTACCTCCTTTGGCGTGCTTGTAGCCTACATCTAAAACAACTGGGTCGTTGTGAGGAACAAGGAACTTGACAGTTCCAGAGCCCTGCTGAGGAGACAGCTTGCCGTTGGCATCGATCTTGTAAACGTCAGCATTCACTTGCACTGATTCAACGATAGTGTACTGTGGAAGAATACAAATGTAAATTTTTTTTCGTAAGATTCTTGTTGAAAACTGTTTTGCTCATATCGTTCTGCAGGAGAAAATATAAACTATATATAGGTAACATTTATTTTAAATACCTGCATATTATACATTCTTTAATGTGTGCTCATAAATATCTATATCCATACACTATCGTTTATAATAATCAAATAAATTAAGACATTACTGGGAGTCAAACAGGAATGGATACAACATGAATCCGCTCAACACCATTTTATACTCTTACTTTAGTATGAAATCTTTAGTTTTATGCAGTGCGCTTCACTTTTTTTTTGAGAAATTGTATGTTGCCTATAACTTAATACCTACATAAAACATAAATCTAATAAATTTTAAAACGTGATCCAGCTCATAGTACTTTTTCAAAAATAGTAATATTTACCTCAGCGACATCCTTTCCAGCGGGTTGGTGGTAGATGACCGTGCTGATGAGCTTAATGTCATGAGCCTTCTCAAACGGCAGGCGGATGTTCACATTGTAGTCTTCTACATACCTGCAAACAAAACAGATAAAGTTGAAATTATGTGAAGTAGCAACGACACGTTCCTTGTATGATGATATTCAACTGATGTTATTTCAAGTTGTTTTTAACGCAGGATAATCTATAACAATTTTCTCTTTTGTTGGTTCATCTAAGAGTGATTCATCGTGGTTGGTGCGAACCAAACCCCCCGATTATTAATACTATTTTAATTCCATCATAATCCGGATCAGATCAAATTTTATAAACTGGTGATTATAAATTGGTAAATTGGTGTCGTGGGCTTTTCTCATTATAAGAAAAGTAAATTCATAGCCCATCACGGTGGCCATGTGCGGATGACAAACGAGAACTCTGAGACATGCCGTTTTTGGTATCGGATGTTAGTAACGCATGTATTAAAAAAAAAAAACTTTGTAATTAAACATTAAATAAACCGAAAGTAAACCAAGAGAACATACAATTAAATGAAGGTTCTTAAAATTATCTTTATATACTTACTTGTTTTCGTCACCTCCGTTAAACTTGACAACGAAAACGCCATTGACGTCAACACCGATGTCCGAGCCGTAGCTAGCTTTCAAGTTATAAATGTCATCGGCGAGAGTCAGTGAGTCCACGTAGGTAGCACTTGCAGTTAGGGACGCAGGATGGGGAATCAGGTTGCCGGTCACTTTGCCCTGAAAGGTGAAGGAGCCGTTAACGAAAGTAATGCTGCGAGTAAAAAAGTGTAGCAAATAATTTTGGGGAAAAGATGGTCCAAATAACATCATTAATTGTTATGTACTATTTCCAATGTAAAACTAATTTCTGACCTATTTTCTTATAATGAAATGAAAAGAAACGAAACTAGTGAATATTAATCCTATCAGAGATGAGATTATGTATTATATCAGCATCCCTTAAATTTGTAAGTATTATCTTAAAGTGTAATAATGACTCGAATAAAAAAAAAAGTTTTTCAACTGTACAACCAAAGAATAAAAAAAGCTGCTGGCTTCCTTGTTCCCTAAAGAGCATAATCTGGATTTCTTCAAAGTCAGGGAGTGTCATGTATGTAGTATGAGTGGTTGCTTCCAAGTATGGGGGTTTATTTCATCTTCAACCATAACATTGAGTTCGATGATATGATCGATGATGAACATGGTCAGACATGGAACAGGACATTATTTTATTTGTAACGGTGATAGCTTAGTGGTTAGCGCGGTTGGTTTAATGAGCTTGAGCTGCCATGAATGAAATTAGTGTCAAAACCGTGGTGGTATTGTACTTTCTAGTACTCGGCGGGCTAGCTACCACCCTCAAGTTGAAAATTTGTCGCCAAGTACCTAACACTGAGTTCCAACAGCCTCACTTGAGAGCCAGTCCTATTCGAGGTTAAGTGTTACCGGGTTAGATCACACCGTCATTTTTCATCAAGGAAGCTGTGATAAATACTAGTTATAAAAAATATTTTAAACTAGCCATATTAAACTTTTTGGTTTATATCAATTTGTAAAGATGCAATAGGGGAGGTAATTTAATAACAAGTATACTCTCTGGCAAGGATATACAAAATAACACTAATAATAAATAATAATAGGATACGGTTTTGTGACATCAGAACATTGGAAGAAAGATAAAGGAAACTTACGGTAAAGTCAAACTTGAACTTATCTCCCTGCGGTATATTCTTGAAAGTGAAAGTGTTCTGCAAGTTTTTGCCGTCCTTGAGTTTCAAGTCGATCTGGCCCTCGTAGTCGATGTTGTCAGTCTCGAAGTTGCTATTGACGAGCTTGCCGCGGTACGTGATGGTAGACGCTCCCGCGCCGCGTTTAGGAGCGTCAGAGATTACCACCTGAGCGTGTCCATTGTACACCTGGACAACGGAACGATGTGATGTCAGTGCATAATTATTAAGTTTACAAAACTAATAATAGATAGGTATAAACTCTTTATTATGCACAACAGAGATAATAATGTACAGAAACAAAAGAGCCTTATGAGCTAATGCCACAAGTAGCGGCCTCTATTAGGCAACCAAAAATGTAAACTAGATTATAGACTAAGAACAGACGGGAGTCGTGTAACAAAATTCCAGTTATAAACAATTTACCTAACATAAATAAAATATTTTATAAGTAGGTATATGTAATATGTTTGTACATAACCTGACTATGTAAGTTTTAAAACATAATACAAACAACACAGAAAGAAAAATCGAAAACAAAATATTTGTCTTTTTATTTAATTTTAATATTTTGGTAATATTTCAGCTTCAAGAATTGTAGAGGAAGGGTTTGATTCCCCTTCAGTTCCAGTAATTGTATGATGAGCATTGATATTTATGCTGTATTTAATAAGAGTTTAATGTTGTATTCGCTACATAAAAAAGTCAGCTGCCTGGTTACCATTGTACAAGATTTGCTTAGTGTGGAGCTAGATGGTGCTGTATAAAATGCCCTACTATAACTATGTAGTAGTATAACTTGCAAGACTTGGAATGTGCTTCATGTGAATGTGTTTTCACAAATATATAACTGGGGTCGTTATATTCGTATAAGGGCGATTATAAACGTCTCTTTGCGTTAGAAATGCTTTTCTAACCCAATTTGCATTTCTGATGAATAATTTATTTTGACATTTTTTATTTTATTTTTATTTTTTCGTGTAGTCCGACCAAGTTTGTTTTGTTTTTATTAATAATGATTTTGACATTGTATATTCTTATATATTATTTAGAATTTTTAATAATTTTATTTGACCTTATTTATACTGACCTATGTACGTATATTCTTGTAACTGGTAATGTCATGTATACATCATAATTAGCTAATGTAATTGGTTTTATATAACCGTTTTAGTTAATAAATAAATAAATAAATAGTCAGCAGCTTGCTTACCATCAGGCAAATATAACTTGTTGCCTGTCTGTCACTCTTTGTAAAAAGGAATGGCAACGGGAATTCAAAGGAATACTTACTCCACCATTGTTGTTGAAATCACGGTCGACCTTGAAGCTAAGGCATCTCTCAGTGGGTAGGATGATCTCAATATTAGCATGGGTCTTGCCCTTGACACTGTACACACCGTCCTTTTGGATGTTCAGTTCAGAAGTCTTGCCAGCGTACTCAAGCTTGTTCCTGGCAAAATTATACAAAATATTAATACATATTCAAAATTAAACATAGACAATATAAGATAGATAGATAACTGTTTATTGTCCACACTAAGGTTACAGAATAGAAATAATAAAAACATTGAACATTAGAATGAAGTGCAACAGAGCGATCTTTGAGCGATTTCTTACAGGCGACCTTGGTATGGATAGGACTCGGTAAAATGATAGTGCTAAATTTACATTGATCATGAATGTAATTAAATATTTATACACAATAAGAATAAAACCAATATACCTACATAAATAATAACAACATACTGTATTCAGTATTTGCACATAATATTTGGAGTTATAAAAACTTCGAAAATCAAACAGTCACGTCACCAACATGCTAATGTGACCGCGTCACCGACACCTTGCTATCAAATAAATAAATAAATAAATACAAATAAATTTATTGGTTCATAAAAATCGTACAGGTATGTATAGTAGCCCTGCCTGCAGCTGTAGCCTTCGCTGTGTTGCTATCAAAGTTTTCACTTGCGTCGGCAGCCCCCATGACTGCCTATTTTTATGTTTTGTTATCGCAACGGATTTAAAATAAAGTATTATTGAAAAACTACACTTGTCTTGATAAAGTAAAGAAACAATCATAACGTCTCATTTTGAAAATTACGATTTACATATATTGACAGCCCTGTTGGCTCATTGGGAGTATGTCTGCTTGAGCTGTAGGGCGTGTGTTCGATTCCCACCAAGGACAAATGTTTGTTTGGTATAAACAAATGTTTGTTCTGTGTCTGGGTGTTCTGTATGTATTATAAGTATGTATTTACAAAAAAAAAGTATTTATGTATTCTATCAGTTATCTGACTTCCATCACACAAGCTCTGCTTAGCTTGGGGTCAGATAGCGCTGTGTGTAATGTGTCTACAATATTAAAATATATATATATATATATATATATATATATTATATTGATCTAAGCTTAAATCGTATGAATATATTTTCATTTTTCTTTCCGGATATTTTTTTCTGCATCTACCAAGAAAATAAGAGGCCATTGTCCATTACTTACTTAGAGTTGATGACCTTCTCGGTGACCTTGTTGTTGGTGGAGAAGCAAATTTTGTCATTGTTGTCCTTTTCGTAGTTGAGGTAGATGTCGAAATTGGCGTTGAATATTGGCTCCTTGTGCAAGAACTCCACATCGGCTTTAACTTTGCGTTGAGACTAAAAAGTAAAATCGCGGCTAAAATTCTGATACAGAATAATAAAGGAAGTGGGTCATGTGGATTTTTATGATAGCTTAAAATATTATTTGTGGCATAACACATTAAAGCATGATGGCCTAGATGGATGGATGGATTGCCGCGGTGGCAATTGTACCCCACCCTCTCTACTTCTGGTTGCTGTAAGAGTCGGCTAAGGGATATGATTTGGAAGATGTGCAGAAGCGCCTTCCTTGAACAATCACACCTAACTGCGCTCGCCAACCCGCCTGATAAGCGTGGCGAGTATTGGAAACCCAAAGGAAGAGGCCTATGTCCAGCAGTGGACGTCTTATGGCTGATGATGTGATGATGGCCTAGGGTTTTCCACCCTAGTTCCAAACTATGCATCAATGGAAATCAATTTAGGGAACAGAAAGCCACAAATAAAACGTTTATACGGTAAAATAAAACTATACCTTCTTGAAATTAACGATGAATATTCCATTGCCTTTGCCGTTACTATCGGTAACCTTGAACTGTCCTGTGGCTGCGATAGCATCCTTGAGGATCAGCTTGAGTTCTCCGTTGGGGTTGGCTCCTCGAGTAACCTTTAGCAAATAGTCGAGGATCTCGTACTGAGTGCTGGATATTTTAGCGTGGGACGAGTATAGTTGCGCGTTGTGGATCACTCCGATGTCAAACCTGAAGGACAGACAAAAAATTAATGATACATACATAATTATACAGTAGTCAGCTGTAATTTTAGAGTTAACATACAATGCAAAATCATCTTCTGTCAAAGGATAAATGACGAAAAACAGACAAGTACTAAAGTCGCATCATACGGCATTATGTTTTAATATTTTGCTACAGAGTTTGCTCGTTGATATTTGAAATGTCATACGTTTGATTATTTTTTTTAGTTGGAGTCGTCACATTTAATTATTTGTAGTATACTGTATAGCTCAACAATAAATGTTGATGTATTAAAAAATATTTACAGAATCAATGCGAAAAAAGATGAGGAATTGATTTTGTCAACTCACTTGATGTCTTCACTTTTTCCGTATGTGATCTTTAAGTGTCCAATAGCTCCGATGCGGGAATCTTTGCTGTTGATTTTATGCAAAACGACTCCAGAGAGTTCGTATTTAGCAATTCCCTTTACGGAGACGTAGTTTTCAAAGTTTGATTTGTCAGCGTTAATGATATCTCTCTTGGAGAAGACCTCAAACTCATGTTTGTCAGCGCCGAGAATGAGCTTGAAACTATAGTCCTCAGGTTTTTTAATGTGGGTTCTAGCTTTAAGTTCAGCTTTGGCTGTGCGTCCAGGGGCGGAGAATTGAAAATCAGATTCTATCTTTTTGGGGTCTACATCTGCGTTGAACTGGATTTTGAAAGGTATACTGACGATCTCAACTGTAAAGAAAATAGTTTATTAGGATAAGACAAATTTAACAATGCTAAACCTCACATAAAGATGTATAGGAAGGAATACAACGAGTGTATATTGATGATCCGAACAAAAACATTTGTATGTAAAATTGCCTATTTTATAGAGTTACGAGAGTACATTTAATTTTGTTAAAATGTTACTTACACTTATTTTTGGTGATAAAGTTTGAGAGTTCAGGCTTCTCGACACTGTATTTCAGATATTGGCTGAAGATGACGCGCTTGCTTCTATCTTTACAATCTCCAGAGTGTACGATGTCAAATTCGTTTCTGATCTATTGAAACAAAATCAAAGCATTTTATATACCAAAAGCACATAACATTAAACAATGGCCCAGTACATAACAGAGTAATCTCATTACCGCTGCAAAACTTTTTCATTACAATTACTATACTGTGAACTTATATCAACCAATATATCTTGAAGGAATATTTTTGAACATTACTTAAAATCATACAAACTTTTTTTTAAGAACAAAATAATCAAAAATTATGAAAAAATACGTACCACATTACCAAATTCGGAATGTCCTTTTAGAATGAAGTTGACCAACGGATTCAATTGGTTCATAAACTCAAGATCTACATCATTGTTCTTCAGGCTACCTTTCACCCTCAAGTAATCAGTCACCAAAGAGAATTCCACATTCCTGGCATTGGACTGGCTTGAGAAGAAACCTTCTACACTGAGTGGGTCTTGACTGCTCGGAAGTTTCAGCTTAATTCCATCAATGCTGTATTTGGTGACTGGCCCATTGGTTTCTCTTATGATTTGACCATCAATCTGGGCTGATTGCTTGCCTTGTTCTGGCATCTGGTATTCAAACACGGGCTTGTAGACGCTGCGTTGTTCGTTTCCTTGAACATTGAAGCCGACTCTACCATAGTATTCCTGGTTATCAACCTTCGCACGGACTAAAGCGGCGAGTTCAGAGGGAGTCATGCGAGCAGAGATTTCTCCATAGAGGGTCTTGATGGGAGAGTCTAATCCCAGTTTTAGCCCTATTTCATGGTCTGTGTAGATTCTTTCTCCTGTCAATTGGGTACGGCGGTTCTTCGATCCTAATAAAAAAATGTTAGAAAACATAAGCGAGTGTCCAGTACTGTGTTGTTTTGGTAGTATTTTACCAAATACTTTTACTTGTACTTTAAGCAACAAAAAAGTGCTACTCATCATGAGGCAAGTGACCTGATTGTCTTGTGACTTAGTTGTCTAAAAAGCTCGTGTAATATACTATTGTAACTACTAACATTATAGGGCTATTGAGACTAACCATATAAAGTCCAAGTAATGAGCGCTAAAGCAATGCCCTGAACTTTATTTTGTTGTTACTCGCAGTTCTGGGTACTATTATAATGGTCATGGGAAGACGTTATGTCTAATCACCAGGAGAGTGTTTTATACGTCTCATTACTTTTAAGTAAAAAAAAATAAGTCGCATTGCAACGTTTTCTTACAAACTGAGTTTTTTTCAAAGGCTAATTTGTATTTAAACTTACCTTCAGCATCCAAAAGCAGTTCAAAACTGGCCTTGCCTCCCTCTTCACGCACTAGCCCTCGGATGTGATAACCCTTCAGGTCGTTCTTCTCTAAAACCAGCTTAAGTTTGGATACTCCAGTGATCGGGTAACGAGTCAGGTACTTAGCGAACGAAGCCTGGTTATTGGGTCCTGCAAAGAAAAACAGACAATTAATTTTTTCCATTCTATTCAGTAGTAGTTAGCATTCATGTAACCTCTGTAAAAAGTTGTTGTATTTACCATTGACTGCGAAAGGCAATGAGATTTCACCACATAGAGTCAAGCCGAGCAGTCCAGACAGCTGGTCAAAGCAACCCGAGTATTCTTTCTTCTGATCGGAATCAGTCTTGATCTTAGTTTGTTTCTCTTTTTGTCCCTTTTCAGCCGTGAAGTATACCAAATCATTGGAAGCGACAACAATCTCTTGCTTATCGACAGGCAAACCAAGTTGGAGATCGAAACCTTTGCCGTTCTCTAGAACTTTAGCGATCAAATGAGCGCCAGTGGAGGAATGCAGGTTGGTAATGACTTTGAGACCAGTGGATACAGAATCAGCGTCCACGAGTAGGACTCCAGTGATTTCAATGTCAGTGCTGGGGATGAGCTTGATGTCAACTTTGGCGTTCTGTGGGTTCTTGAGGCATTCGTTGATGTCGAAGTTTGAGGCAAAGTCAATGCGGGCGGTGGCTGAGCCAGTCAGGTCCAACTTCAGGGGGAGACCGGTGGAAGTCGGGTATGCTAGCTCGGCGTCGATGAATAGGAGATGAGTGCGGAGTTCTTTCTGCGGAAATAATAGTTAACATGTAAAGTCAAAGCGAAGAGATACATTTTGAAAAAAATATTTGATTCGGTTCTAATGGGCATCAACACTATAAATAAAAACCGGGCAAGTGCAAGTTGGACTCGCGCACGAAGGGTTTCGTACCACTATCTATAAAAAAGGCAAAAAAATCATGTCTGTTGTATGGGAGCCCCCTCAAATATTTATTTTATTCTGTTTTTTTATTATTTGTTGTTATAGCGGCAACAGAAATACATCATCTGTGAAAATTTAAACTGTCTAACTATCACGGTTCATGAGATACAGCCTGGTGAAAGATTGACGGACGGACAGCGGAGTCCTAGTAATAGGGTCCCGTTTCACCCTTTGGGTACGGAACCCTAAAAATTATGTAAGATGTAAAATGTGGAAGATAGTTTTATTACAGAATCGAAAGCTAAAAAGACAGATTTTTCAAAAAAAAAAAAAACACTGGTCAAAATGGTAACTGTTTACGGGATGAAGGGAAACTTATGAGTCTCACGCCAGATGAAAAGCGATCTGTGTGGAGCACGCTTGCTCAGAAGAACTTTTTTAAATTACAAACAGGATTGCGTTTGACCGCCAACTCACCTGATGTTAAGCGCATATGCGGTCTACGGTGGAGCACGCTCGCCTAAAAGAAACCGATTCACTCACGACTTAAGGCATCCAGATTATATCTATCAGGAAACACCCACTCGGGCAGCAAGTTCTATTATCTAGCGGTTCATACCATGAAGCTAGATCAGAACCGTATCGTAGGTAGAATTGGTTTAACCATGACTTGATGTCTATTCAAGATAATGTTTAAGTTTTAATGTGTCTATATTCGGATAGTAAACTAAGGTTCGCACAATAAAAGTGGACTTACCGATAAACGCTTGGCCTGATCAGCAGCGCCAGTAAGAATGTTGATCAGCTGGGAGACAGCGTCGTCGAAGTTGAAGCCTTTGCTGTTACCGAGGGAGAGGAACACGGCGTCCGTCCCGAATAACTTCATGTACACGTCGAGGTCCAATTCATTGTCGAACGCGGTCGATTCCGCTTTTAGCTAGAATTCAAGAGAATATATGTTTTTGAAATTTGAAGAGTTTCCAGGATACATAGTAGTAGAGTTTTTTTTTAAATTTCAGCTCCGACTCCCTGTTCTGTGACCTTTGTCAATTTAACACAATATTTAAGTGTTCATTAAGGATTTATAAGTTACTGCATTCTATTTTTTTTTTCAAATTTCTTGAGTCGCTGCAGCGTGGAGATAAACATAAACGGTAGCATTTGTATATTTTTTATGGTCGATAAGCCAGTTGAATGACCACATCTCACCAGATGATAAGTGAGAAAGGTAAGGCTATAATTCAGCACACTGACCAAGTGCGAGTTAGCAGAGTTCACAAATTTTCGAGAACTGTGTTTTGTATGAACTCTTGGCATAATAAGTTTCCTCACGATGTTTTCCTTTACCGTTTGAGTGGTTGGCCAATACATTAATATGTAGCTTAACATCCATACTCACATTTTTATCAAAGGCATCGATTTCAGACTTGACAGAGCGCCTGCCCCTGTTTACAGCCGCCTTGACTTTCTCGCTGTTCTCGGCAAAGGACTTCATGAATGTATCATACAGCGCCTGCGCACCTTGAGTGCGGAAGATGCCTCGGGGACCGAAGAAGTGTTCCAACACGAGATCTAGGTTGCCTTGACGACCGCCAAGCTGGGGGAGATTGAAATTATTAATGGTTGACAGACTAGGTGTTTAAATACAGCTCACCTGATTTAAAGTGACGGTGTGGTTGAAGATAGTAAGCATACCTAGTTTGTAATGGGGACTGGCTCTTAAAAATTTAAGGGACTTGGTGAGAGTTTTGAGGGTGGTGGCTAGCCAGTCAAGTGCTAAAGCTACCATGCTAATCAATAGTTGGATTTTGATGCCTTTGTATCAACCTCATAAAGATTAGATAGATTGATTGTTTTATTTTTTCTAAATAAGTTACGTTTATTTTTGTAGTTTATACAACCACAACTGACCTCCAAAACATTGAAGCTGTGTCCGAAAATCTGTGCGGTGAGGTTGACAGCAGCAGAGCGTGGGATGAACGAGTCCTGTGAGAAGATGACTGTCTCGTCCACAGAGCCGCCGATACCCAACGCATCTACGTTGAACGACTGCTCACGGAAGAATGAGTATTTCCTAATAACAAAACAAACAACAAACTATAAAAGTATTCACATAATAAGAGGCAGCATTGTCAGCTTATTCATATCATCTCTTGGTAGGGATACATTTGAATTTTTTTTTGCACAGAATATTGTAATGTCGAACCAAAATCCATGATCCTCTAAATTTGTTAAGTAAGTTTTATTGTTCTAGCATATTGAACTAGGTTGACAGTATCAACTACTTATGTGTGAACTTGATGGTTAGCCTCAATGGCTCTGCAATGACAGTAATGTTTACTTGGTGGTAGAATATTTGATACTGCGGTGGTACCTACCTAAACGACCTCCTGCTAATATTTACCACAAAGTAAAACCTTCCAGCTTAAACCACTACCAGTAGATTTCAAGCACAAGAATGCCTCTTTGTTTTTGTGGTAGCAGACTTATACGGTTCTAGTTTCTAAAACTTAGAAATTGAATTAGATGACAATTTTTCTCAAATATTTACCTGTCGTCGATGTTGAATTTGTTGGGGATGCTGATCTGTCCATAGTGTTGCTTGGCAAGGTACTTGTCGGGGTTAGCAGATGAGCGGATGGCACGCAGCGAGGACGTGACGAAACGACCCACTGTGGAACAACCAATTAATGAAAAAATAATGCACAAAAACAATAAGATGACAGCTCTCAAACTCCCAGCATCTAGTCTTCAAGATAACTTAGCGTATGGATATATTGGAGTGGACAGAACAACAGTGGACAGAACTTATCTGTTGCAAAACTGACAGCTACTGATAGCAGGATAGACGCGTTCTAGGGTAGATGTCACAAATTAGCAGCGTAGGAAGCCTTGAGAATTGGGACAGGATATATAGATACCTATGACAACAGATAAGGGTCGAAATCAAAAAGCTGAATATTGGGCTCAGTGTCTTGGTAAAGATCTTTCCAGCAGTAAACTTTGAAAGGTTGATTTCTTTGTGATCATACCTTGATGAACAGGTTCTGAATCGAGCAGGTTCTTGATCTCGTTGGCAGACTTGCCACAGGGGCAGGCAATGACAGCGAGGTAGGCACGGATGCGGATCTCGGAGTCAATGTTACGGTTCTTCATTATGTCCAGGGCAGCCTTCTTGATCTAGATTAAAAAAAAAAACATGAATTGATTTATGCTTAATTGAGTACTATTAAGAAAGATTTTTTTATTTTACTTTAGATTATTTAGACTTTGAAATTAGCCACATTCAAAAACTGTCGCAATGCTGGGTGCAAATCTCTTTTTTTAAATTGTTAGTAGAGTACGACCATAGTCCACCACGCTGGCTAAATGCGAGTTGGATGACTTCACAACTTCTTATTTTAGATCTAATTGGTAGCAATATGTACAAAAGCAAAATAAGATTTTAAGACTAAGATTAATATTTGGCAGAAGTAAGGTGTGGGTCACTATTTCAAAATTATAAGGCTAATTTTCTTCCAATAAACTGTATTTTTAGTTGACTACAGGTTTTTATTGTGTAATTAAATTTTACCTTAGCGTTGCAAGGGTCAGCAGTGAAAGCTTCTAGTACTGCTGACTTGACGCGAGCCTTCACGTTGTGGTCGAGAGCAGCGTGCACTAGTTTGTCGATCAGGGAGTCTTCCAGGTGACGGATGTTGCGAATACCTTTGAGGATAGCTACTACCTGGAATTGAAGCGGGAATCAGTGCTATATATTTAAAAACGAAACTTGACTTAACCCAAAAAAGTCAACGAATAATTTGCAATAAGAATATTGATTTTTTGGCCTAAAAATCATCACAATCATCGTCTCAGCCGTAGGACGTTCACTGTTGGACATAGGCCTCCCCCAATGATTTCCATGACCAAGACCGGTTTTAAGCGGCTTACATCCAGCGTGTACCTGCGGCCTTCATCAGGTCGCTTATCCACTTTATAGTGGACGTCCTAAATTGAGCTTGCTGGACCGTGGTCTCCAATCAAGAACTTTGCAG
This sequence comes from Biston stratarius, assembly GCA_950106695.1. NCBI lineage: Eukaryota > Metazoa > Arthropoda > Insecta > Lepidoptera > Geometridae > Biston > Biston stratarius. Next base: position 9,703,264 of record OX467108.1, read on the forward strand.
CCACATCGGCCATCTGTTCTGCGTGCTATGTGTCCTGCCCACTGCCACTTTATCTTGCTAATTCGTTGGGCTATGTCGGTAAATTTAGTTCGTCTACGGATCTACTCCTTTCTGATTCGATCTTGTAGAGAAAGCTCGAGCATAGCCCTCTTCACAGAGAAAAACACATAGAGAAAGCAATATTAATTTTAAACAGTGTCTTTTGTCAGTCATGTCTGTAAAAAAAACATATAACTATTGCAAAGTTACATGGTGTAAAGTTATAGTGCTTACATTGTCTTCTTCGAGCTTGTTCTTTTGTCTGCAGTTTCCGAGTTTGGACGCCAATTTTTGGCTAAGGAAGGTGATTCCAGCAGAGCTGGAGGAGTGACATTGGTGCTGGCGGCAGTACGCGCCCGCGAGCGCTCCTATTCCAAGGTACAGCTCTTTGGGAATGTTAGGTTGATCTACCAAGCTCTGTGGACAATGGGACATTGTTAAAAATAGCTTTTGCTCAAGGTTTTGCCTTAGACTGTAAAACAACAAAAAAAAAATGAAAAAAAAAAAAATTTGAGCCTTGACTGGTTACAATTATTAACTGAGCAATTTGAAGTCTGCTGTCTGTTTACTATTTTGCTAAGTCACAAACCTTGGCTTAAACCGTGACTTTATTAATTGGCCTTGACTATTGTTGTAGCTCTCATAATGCCAATTTCTTTACTTGTAATTATAACTGCACAGTAGTAATTAACATGTAGTAATGCACAATGTTTGATACGTTTTTTTTTAAATTTTTCTTTAAGTAGTAAAACAAAATTCAGGAGCATCGCTGCTTTGGCGCTCATTACTTTGAAACTTTTGATGGTTAGTCTCAACAGTTCTATAAATTTGCTAGCTGCCTTTCAGTTGCTGCTAGTTGCTAGTAACCCACAAACGGAAACACAGTTGTAGTAGTATGTTTATACACTAATTCTTGGCAGCAGAATATCTGATACTTTGGTGGTACCTATCTAGATGACCTCCTGATAAGGAGATCTACCATCAAGTAAACGTGACGCTTTAGGCGTAAGATTAGATTGTGAAGTGCTCAAAAAGAAAAGTAATACTTAAGCAATGAGTGTCGTGTTAGCTTTGTTTCATGTTCAAAAAAGAAAGATATAATTTATCAATATTAGTTATCCGATTCCCTAGTTTTATTTGGTTCAGCGATAGTGAAAAGTCAAAAAAATGGTACTAACGGTGGCAGCCTTCAAGGCTTCATCGTTGACGTGCTTGGCGTTTCCTAGGGACAGGTAGACGAGGTGCTGCTCTAGCTCGCTCAGATTGTGGCCTTTCAGGATCTGGACGGAGGCCTCTATAGCGGGCCCCGTACCCGTGCGGAATAGAGCGTCTAGGTACACGCGCCTGTAAACCAATGTCATCAACAGTTAAATAGGCAGCTTACCTAAAAACAATACTTAGATTTTTTTTTATTACCAGACAAAAATTCTTAACATCTATAAGGTTTCGTTGACGATACTTTTATATCAGAAAACTGTCAGGTTTCTGTGGGATTATAAAAAATTTCAGGGACACTGCCACTACCCTCCACCAGATGTCATCAAATATCACAATACACAATAGTAATGACTATTCTACTTATGACTTGACGACACCTGGTTCTGCGAACTGAACAAATTTTTTGTCAAATTCCACGTGGATGAAATCGTAGGTAACATAGTATATTATATAAGAAGAAAACGAACTTACTTTTCTAATTGGTTGCCCTTGACTTGGTTAAAGACTTTCATCAGATCATCCTTGCTGGTCGAACGGAAAATCTGAAAAAAATAATTAACACAGATTATTTAAACGATTCACAGACTTGTTTCGACTATGGTAGTATAGTATTTTTAAATTATATTTATAAATAATAGGTGTAACCGTATCTTAATTTTGTACTGAATCATTACTATATCTATCTATCTATATCTTTAAACGAGCAATTCTTGTATATATATATATATATATATTCTGAATCTCGGAAACGGCTCCAACGATTTTGATGAAATTTTGTATCCAGGCGGTTTCGGGGGCGAAAAATTGATCTAGCTAGGTTGAATTTTCAGAAAACGTCGTTTTACCCATGTTTTCAGCCGAGCAATGCTCGGTCAACCAGCTACTGGTTGTTAAAAGAGCAAGGAAGCTTTAAGGTTAGCTTGGAGATTCCTTGAAATGTCAGCTGTTTTATGGAGTAGGTAATAAATTTTACCTTAGACTAAATGTATGAAACAAAAGATTTTTTTTACGATTTTAGGGTTGTGCCCTGTTGGATCATTGGGAGTATGTCTGCCTGAGCTGTAGGGCGTGGGTTCGATTCCCACCAAGGACTTTATGGTATAAACAAATGTTTGTTCTGTGTCTGAGTGGTCTATATGTATTATAAGTATGTATTCACAAAAAAAAAGTATTTATGTATTCTATCAGTTATCTGACTTCCATCACACAAGCTCTGCTTAGTTTGGGGTCAGATGGCGCTGTGTGTAATGTGTCCTACAACATATATACACTATTTATAGTAACATTAAAAAAAGAAAACTAGGTCTGCTTTACCCTGACGAGCTGTGCGAAGCTTCCAGCGGACTTCTCAGTGGCCTCGGAGTTGACGCTCTTGGCGGTTTCCTTGACGGCGTGGAGAGCGCTGTTTACATTGTTGGGAGCCACAGAGTTGCCGTGAGGGTTCTCAAAGATGATTGTACGGGGGACGGTGCAGTGACCTGCACAAACAAGTATGAGTGATGAATAACGAGGTCGCACGCACGTTGTACTTAGTTTTGTCTCCATAAAGAAGGCCACCGGATGTGGCCCAAACTAAAAAGTGAGTAATACCACGTAACGAACACAAAAAAAAAAATGTAACTTAAAAACAAAATTTCATTTCTTATGTTCAAGTAATGAGACGAACGAGACTCTTTTCTGATGGTAAGAGATAGTGTAATTACATGACTATTGCAGCGGTACAAAGAACTTTGAGATTTATTATTATTATTTTTTACAGACAACATTTTATAATTGACTTTGTAGCCATGATAGTTTATTGGTTAGTACGGCTGGTTTACACGCCAAAAGGCGTGGGTTCAAAGCCTAATAATGAGCTCGAGCTGCCGATAAAGGAAAACATCGTGAGGAAACCATAGCGTAGTGGTAGGGTATGGCTAGCTACTACCCTCAAATTAAAAATCTGTCGCCAAGTGTTGTGTCCAACAATGTGTTTCGACAGCCTCCTTTGAGAGCCAGTTATATTCCAAGCTAGGTGCATTTACCATCTTTGACTACGCCGTCATTTAGCATCAGGTGAGCTGGGCCAAAACACCTAGCTTGTTAAAATTAAAAAATCAAACTAAACTCCGAACTGAAAAAGAAATCTACTTACTCTGAGAGCCTCCTCCGGACATGCCAGTGAGCGTCAGTTTAGTATGAACCTTGGCCCTGGCTCCGTTCTCTCCCACAGAGAAGGGTCTGTACAGGTACTCTTCAGTAGCTGATACCTTCTCCGGGATGCCGTTGTTCACCTTCGATTCCACGTTCAGGGTCGATTGAAGGATCTGGGATTCCTTGATTCCCTACAATAAAACAAACGCAAAATGATTTTGTGACCTTTATCCTTTACTATTATGTAGTGCCTATATATAGCGACATTCCCATCATACAAAGTAAAGCCTACTACAATATCCATCCATACTGCATACTATACTATACTATTAATATTATAAATGTGAAATATTCTGTCTGTCTGTCTGTTACGTTTTCACGCCAAAATATACTCGTAGATGACCATGGAAATGGACATAAGTTACTTTTTTCCCCGAAATTGAGCTTTGTAAGTAGATTTTGGTAAGAAATTCGGTAAATAATATAAGCAATGCGCGCCGGTTGTTGTAAGCGCCAGACGAACGCAGATATTCAAATTCCTATTACTTATTCTGTGACGACAAGCAAAGGAAGAAACCGCACATAATCCATCCATACTTCCATACTAATACTTATACATTATTATTTCTTTACTTTTGGTAAGAAATAAAGATAGTTTCCGCATTTTTGACTAAGCAAGAAAAAATAGGGGATGATTTAAATATTTTCTTAATATACCTACTTTATTATTTATAACATATAGGCTATTTTTAAGCGACTTCAAAAAAGGAGGAGGTTCTATGTTCGACTGTATGTTTTTTTTTACCAGAAATATATTAGGTTACTATGGGATTATCAAAAATGTTTAAGGCACTACACTACCAACAACGTCAAGTTTTACATACACAATAGTAATGAGTGTTCTTATGACTTGACATCTGGTGGTGGTGAAATTTTTTGTTCAATTCCACATGGTTGAAGTCGCCAGTTTTTAAGAAATATGTGAACAGCATAATTACGTTGTAAGTGCCACCATTCAACTAAGATAGTTTAAAAAAAATACTAATAGGCTTGCTTGCAACTCTTTTAATGTTAAGCGAAGATGCGGTTGACGGTGGAGCACGTTCGCCTAGAAGAATTCGATATACTCGCGACTTGAAGGCACCCAGATTGTATTCATCAGGGAACACACACTCAGGCTGTAATAGTAGTAATAGTATTTACCGCTCCAGGGTTGAAGACAGAGGCGACCAGGTCAGTCCTGCCTTGCTCCCTGTGTGCGCAGCGGGAAAGGTCTCTCGCGCGGTGTACCAACACCGCACCTCCTTCCTGTGAGTGCGACGTCTCAGTGGGACAAGCTCCGAAGATGTCGTACTGGAATGGAAAAACAATAAACTCTATACTAGTCTGCCTGTTTGTATCAAAATACTTCATAAAAAGTAACCCAGAGTTTTTAACCTGCAAATATCAACTTTAATCATAGTAAAAAATTTGTGATCAGAAAACCGGGATCTTTTTTTTGGTTGTTGGACCGCAGCTTAGAATGGAACTGGCTCTCTGGCTGCTGGGGTTCACCGTTAGATTCTTGGCGGCAGATTTTCAACTTGAGGATGGTAGCTAGCTAGCAGAGTACTTACTAGAAAAAAACCCTACCACGCTGCTAGTTACCTGCCGATGTTTTCCTTCACCGGCAGCTTAAGCTAATTCTTGGAGCTTGAACCCATGCCTTTCGGCGTGTGAAACAACCGCCTAACCAATGAGCTACTATCGTTACAAAATACTACTATACTACCCCAAACCTTTCGGTACAAAAGCCTGACTGTCGTTAAGTCGTTAGCAAAGTCAAATCGCACCCCGAGGGTTTTAATCAATGAACTTGAGCTGCCGGTGAAAGGAAACATCGTGAGAAAACCATGCCATGGTGGTAGAGTTCTTTCTAGTACTTGACCGGCTAGACTTTTAATTTGAAAATCTGAAGCAAAGCACCTAACGATGCGCAGCCATTTCAGTCTCAACATATTTGTCATTTGCGGCCATTAACATCAGCCGCCTTACAAGCTAGGTAAGCACAAAAAAGCTTTTTGTAAACTTACTTGAGTGCTGGACTTCGTCTCTGTCTGCAGAAGGGATATGATAGCCCGCTTGATGTTAAGCGAACGACGAGTGTCGCCATCCTCGACGCAGATCTCGGCGCCTAGCCGGCCGTCCTGCAGGGAGAACTGGATCGGCTTCTCGATGCCAGCAGGGCTTGGGTATTTCTGAAATGAAGAAGTTTCTCTATAATTAGGTCGAACTTTATGGAACTTTTAAATGTGTCGCTAAGCTTTGTGCGAACTCATAATCATCAACTATTTTCCATCCACTGCTCATTACAAATTTCTTCTTTCACAGTGCTAGATAAAAAAAAAAAAAAAATTGTCTAAACTTTTAATTCTGAGACATTTACAAAATTTTTGGGCATTATAGCACTACGTCGAGTCTTCCTTCCGCTTCTTCGTTCCGCAAAAACCAAAGACAATTTTTTTAATCATCTGCCTGTCATGACCTACAGAGCCGAAACGTGGACACTCACAGAGGGAAGGGTCCGTAAGTTCAAAGTCGCTCAGCGAGCTATGGAAAGAGCTCAGCATTTCTCTGAGGGATCGTATCCGGAACGAAGTAATTCACTAGAGAACTAAAGCCACAGATATAGCTCAGCGTGTTTGCAAGCTGTTGTGAGAGTAGGCTGGACATGTCGCAGTACCGATAACCGCTGGGGTAGACGTGTTGTATAATGGAGACCGCGAATTGGTAAATGTATCGCAGGACGCCCTTGTGAGAGAACTTCGATAGGCTGATGATGATATAGCATTTACCGCCTGCAGCTGTTCTACGTATATCGTCACTCCATCGAGTATCAGGGTGTTCTACGCCAAGTATACCATATCGCGGTCTCTACTCTACAGCACTGAGATAATAAATCACAATTTTATATGAGGAAGAAAAATCGAATTGTACCTTGCCGTCAGGGCCAGAAATAACCAAGTTCTGGACAGCGAGCTCGTGACCGCAGTTGCCGACAGCCGTTACGGACACCTGACCGAGAAGTTTCACGCCAGTTTCTTGTTTCTCTGCAGGGCCGGTCAGGAAAATATCCACGGTGCCTTCCACGCCATAAGTGTACTTTTGTCCTTGCGCAAACTGTTGTAACGTTGGTGCTGGATGAAGACAAAAATACTTATAAGTGTAAACTGTAGTGTAAATACTGCGTGAAATGGGAACGTAAGGTAGCTAAAAAGAGACAGAATAAATGAGTAATTAATATGTTTGAAAGAGCGAAATGATATAAAGATATGAATGGAACGTAAAATCAATATGAAAGAGATGTCCACATGCAAGATAATTGTAAGTCATTTTATTGTAATCGTAGTCAGTTGTTGTCACGTCACCCTTACATAAGTAAACCGAATTAAGAGTCAATGCTAGATATGAATTATTTATTGACCTGATAATATTCACAGTTACTCTACCCAATTCATAGATACATATCGATACTTCAGAGAATAAAGGTCGTAAAAGCCATAATGTACAGGAGAAGCAAAGAGAATGAGTCAAAAATATAAAATGATATTTTTTTTATTCTAGACTTATAAAAGTAGATTTTTTTAGAAACGTTTTTGATTGCAGTATCGATACACCTTACTCAAAGAGGTTAGGTGAAATTATAAGTAACAACGGTTTCTATTAAAATAATGTATTATTTAAAAAAAAACCCCCCGATACGAAATCAAACGTAGCTAAGAATACTCCCGACTAATCCAAATTCGTTTGAGGAATAAAAATAAGTAAGATCGCAGAATTTCCTAAGCTTCCTTTTAAATTTATTTGCAAGATAACCTGTTATTATTGCATGGGAAATCGTTAAATTTGTTTATCAATACACACCTAACCTTTGCGTTCGACCGCTGTGCGAAGATGCGATTCACGATAAAACACGCTTGCCTAGCTGACATTGGTGAAGGTTTTTGATATCGCACTCTGTGCATGCTGCCAGTTTCAATGTTTCTATATTTTGTGTGCGGTCTTCAGTTTTTAGCTTCTTTATCTTCTTTTAGTCCAGTCTTGGTCAAGGCCAGTCCGTGCCAGTCAAATCTAGTCATGCTTTACTAAAGTAGTGGTGACTTTACTATAAGCTTTGATAGAGTTTTGGAAGCTACACAAAAATTCATGTTTCGCCGCAATATCACCTTATAATTCGGCACTTTATGAATAAAATACCACTATTTTTATAGATCGAAGAAACTCTAGTTTTGGAAAATAGCACAATGGGGCGACACGACTCTTTCCGCGTTCCCGCCAAAACTCCATGCTGTTTGTTTTGTTTTAGGTAATCCATTTCTAAATGAGAAACCAGCAAACTCAGCGTTATCCTCGTCAGAGTAATAGTGTTCTGTGGTGCTATCGAATGTAATACTCTTGACAACATGATTGACACTGACAACCTTGAGTTTTCATAACTCAAATATTTTGAAACTAGCACTCAATGAGATAGGGCTGCTCAATCCCAATAGCCCTTCTTCACTGACTGAGTAGGATCACTTTATCAGTGCAATTTTACTTCAATTATCACTCAGAAAACTTGAAAAGACAATTTTAAGACACTTTTTTATTGAAATAACAGATATAATAAAATATACTTTATGAAATAAAAACATTATACTTACATCCTTTACATGATATAGAACATTTATCTGAAACAAACAAAACAATTGATCTCATTAATAATTAGCGAAGCAAAGATGCAGAATAACAAGCAGTAGTAACAATTGAGAATAACAAACTCATTATTTTATTAAATCAATAATAATTACTTATTGTAAAATAAACGTGGGGTGGTAATGATAGTGGAATAAGTCAATATTTTTTTAAGATTGTGATGAGAGAGAAAATATATTCTAAGTAGATAGATAATTATATATATATATATATAATAAAAACCGGCCAAGTGCGAGTCGGACTCGCGCAGGAAGGGTTCGGTTCCATTATCTATGAAAAAGGCAAAAAAATCGCGTTTGTTGTATGGGAGCCCCCTTAAATATTTATTTAACTTTGTTTTTAGTATTTGTTGTTATAGCGGCAACAGAAATACATAATTTGTGAAAATTTCAACTGTCTAGCTATCTTGAGATACAGCCTGGTGACAGACGGACGGATAGCGGAGTCTTAGTAATAGGGTCCCGTTTTGCCCTTTTGAACAATAATATTTTACGTGAAATCAAAACTTTGTTCAATAACTTATAACTCATGCTTTTGCTTTTAATTAATTGTTTTTTTGTATACTAATATGTGAATGACAAATATTCTTTTGAGCAAAAAAACATATTAAATAACAACGATATGCTTCATAGAACTTGGTTCAATGAAGACATTACATAATGATGAAGGGATACAATATCTATGAATGTTAACTACATACAAAATAAGCAAAGATAAAGAAATTAGAACTCACACTTGGAGGCTTATCATAGTTCAAACTAAACTAATTAAAACAGATTTATCAGTTGGAAGAGCAAATAATTAGAAATGGAATAACAGAGGTCAAGGAATATTCCCACAACTAAATAATTATAATAAATCAGCAACATTGTGGTTATATGATTGTATCCGGTTCAAGGGGGTCAAGATATTGTCAATCAATTGCACTGATTAATTGCACGACAGTAAGCTAGAGATATGCCTTATGCCCTATATATGTATGTACGACAGCAGATATTTGACAGTCCTGTTGGCTCATTGGTAATATGTATGCCTTGAGAACCGTAGGGTGTGGGTTCGATTCCCGCCCAGGACAAATGTTTGTTCTGTGTCTGGGTATTCTGAAAGTAATATAATAATAAAAAGCCTTATATTTCTTACTAAATATACAAAAATAAACTAATATCTAATTATCTTCTACGATAATTGTTTAAATTTATAACTTATATTTATAGATATATATATATATATATATATTATTATTTATGTAAGAACCCCTCGTTCTCGAAGGTGAAGGCCTCCCCTAGAGATAATAATATACCTAAGTATATATTTACAAAAAAAAAGATCAGTTATCTGACTTCCATCACACAAGCTCTGCTTAGTTTGGGGTCAGATGTCGCTGTGTTTAATGTCCTACGATATTTATTTATTTATATAGTAGTAGTAGAAGAAGATTTTATAGGTAGATGACAAGTTCTATCAGAGTTTTTTTTTTTTTTTTTACAAATTAACTTCGAAACCGACTAAAGAAAGGTTTTAATATAATAAAATTTCGTCTCATTTCTTTAACATAAATTACAACAATATACTATTACCACATAGATCATAGTTCAGATTTAAAATTAAGGATATAGTACCTGGTTGACCGAGCATTGCTCGGCTGAAAACACGGATAAAACGACGTTTTCTAAAAATGAAACCTTGCTAGATCGATTTATCTCCCTCGAAACCCCCTGCATACTAAATTTCATGAAAATCGTTGGAGCCGTTTCCGAGATTCAGAATATATATATATATATACAAGAATTGCTCGTTTAAAGATATAGATATATAGATATCAATGTTATTATGATATTCGTCTCTGGTTGATATTTCCCAGCAAAGTCACGGTACCGACGGCAGCGCAATTACTCAATTTGGACTGCAGGGGGAGGGATCGTCAAACCGAGTTCACCGTCCCTGTATACTAGCTACTGGTTAAGCTGTACCCGCGCTCTGGAACATGTTCTAGAAAAATCTGTGATACTCTTTTTTAACCTACTTCAAGGTACAATGTTTCATAACACTGGTCTACAGCGATTTTGCAACACGAACTGTGATTGGCGAACGTTTTCCACCTAATCACATCATGAAAACCCAGGTAAATCGTTCTAATTACCCTCAATTTTACATGAATATCTATGATTTTCTGGTATATTAGGCTTACGAAAAATATAAACGTTACTAGAAAATTCTTATTTTTTTTCTCTAAAAATTGTTTTGATTCCCTATATAAAATTAAAGACTTGTGATAAAAAATCTTCCTATTATTATTATTAATACCACCCACTTTGTATGAAAACGATGAAAAAAATCGTCTGGCACTATAAATTATTTTGTTAACCAATGCAATCAAATAATATTAAAAAAAAAAGTGAAAGTAATGAGATGAACGAAACTATTTATTCGTAATAACACAAATGTCCGTGACTATTTTTTTTTAAATTGCTGACAAGCTAGGTGTTTGACCACAGCTCACTTGATGTTAAGTGTCGGTGTGGTCGAAGATGGTAAAGCACACCTAGCCTGGAATGGAACTGGCTCTCAAGTGAGGCTGCCGGAACACACCGTTAGATGCTTGGCGGCAGATTTTCAACTTGAGAGTGGTAGCTAGCCAGCCGAGTACTAGAAAGTACCCTACCACCACGCTATGGTTTCCTCACGATGTTTTCCTTCACCGGCACCGTACACACGCAACGTTATTACAACGTGTACCTAGCGCTTGCGCTACTTAGAGATATTTGATCTCAATAGCCCCGTATGCCCTGTAATTAATTATACCTGTAATTTTTTCTTGTGTTTGCAAAAAAATGTTTAGGGAAACAACAAGCTCAAAATATACTATCAGGAAAATCGTATTAGCAAATCGCATATTTTGAAATTAAATTTTAACGAACTGGACTCAAATTATGGTAAAACTTGCCATAACAAACTATTTATTAATGAACTAAAAGGGTAGTCGACGAAATGAACATAAGTAGGTAGTGTTGGTTTGTAGCGATGATAGCTCAGTGGTTAGCGCGGTCGGTTCGCATGCCGAAGGGCGTGGGTTGAAACCCCAACAATGAGCTTGAGCTGCCGGCGAAGGAAAACATCGTGAGGAAACCATAGCGTGGTGGTAGAGTACTTTCTAGTATTCGGCTGGCTAGCTACCACCCACAAGTTGAAAATCTGCCGCCAAGCAATTAACGATGTGTTCCAGCAGCCTCACTTGAGAGCCAGTTCCATTCCAGGCTAGGTGTGCCTTACCATCTTGTACCACACCGTCACTTAACATCAGGTGAGTTGTGGTCAAACATCAAGCCTGTAAGCCATAAAAAAAAAAGGTATTCCGAATACCCAGACACGATAAAGAGGGCGGATGAGTTGATGACAATGCGCTAATTCATCTAAACGATACATCCGTACACATTGACGATTGGATGTGTGGTGTTCCATTGACATGTTCTTGATTAATAGTTTCTGTCGGTGCCTATAGAACTAAGTTACATTTATGATTTCCAAATACCACACTAATTTATTATATTTTTGTAGCGACGATAGCTCAGTGGTTAGCGCTTTCGGTTCACACGCCAAAAGACATGGGTTCAAGGCCTCAACAATAAGCTTGAGCTGCCGGTAAAGGAAAACACCGTGAGGTAACCATAGCATGGTGGTAGGGTATTTTATAATATTTGTCCGACTAGATACCACCCTCAATTTGAAAATCTCGAACATTTTTAGGGTTCCGTATCTCAAAAGGAAAAAACGGAACCCTTATAGGATCACTTTGTTGTCTGTCTGTCTGTCAAGACCCTTTTTCTCAGGAACACGTGGAAGTATCAAGCTGAAATTCATATAAACACTCAGGTTTAATGTCCCTTGGAGCTGTAAAAAATCAAACTTCTAAGCCAACGCAATCAAAAGATACAGCCGTTTATGCTGCAAATTTTCGACACTCAAAGGGAATCAAAACCTACAGGGTACTTCCTGTGAACTCAGAATCTTGAAATTTGGTACGAAGCAACGTCTTATAGCACAGATAAAAGAAGAATTGCGAAAAGCATAAATTACCATTAAAAAAATACCATAACTTTTACTTATATACCTACAGGTTTGTATGGAACCCTCGGTGCGCGAGTCCGACTCGCACTTGGCTGGTTTTTTTATGTATGTTTTTGTTAATGTTGTGTATTATTAATTGTTGTACTCTTAATATTGCAAATTAATGTAAAATATTTATTATTTCTCGAAGCCAGTCTACGTATAGTTTACATATAATTTAAGTCTATATAAATATTGTAGGACATTTCACACGCCATCTAGCCTTAAGCTAAGTAAAGCTTGTACTTTGGGAACCAGATAACTGATAGAATATTTGTAAACTTTTTCTTTGTAAATATATACAGAAAACAGAAACAATAAACATTTATCGTAGTAGCAAGAGGTCGTCTAGGTAGGTACCACCGCAGTACCAGATATTCCGCCGCCAAGCAGTAGTGTGTAAACATTACTGTGTTCCGGTTTGAAGGGTGCTGCAGCTAGCGAAATTATTGGGCTGTTGAGACTAACCATCGACAGTCTCAAAGTAATGAGCGCCAAAGCAGCGATGCCCTGAACTTTGTTTTGCTACTCAAAGTTCTGTGTATCGCTGCAATGGTCATGGACAGGCGTTATCTCTCCATCAGGACAGCGTCTCGTTAGTCTCGTTACTTTTAACATTTAAAAAAAAAGTTTTTTTTTTTTATTAATGACTAACTCGAATTCTTAATAATCACTCGCCTTGACAATGACTCTGTTTCCGTCGCATATCTCTTATGTTTGTTCTTTGTCATATTCTCTCTGACCTTTAACTGCTCTATCATGATACAGCTTCTTATTAACATTCACAATAACATAATTATCTTTCAATGAAGACGTGGAAATGTTTTGGCGAAAAATCTAATTTACCCGACTACACAAGAAAAAGTTTATAAAGCTGTATGTACGCATGTATGTCTATTTTATATAACATGTAGTAGTATTAAAAGTAATGAGACGAATAGGACGTTATCCTGATAGTAAGAGGTACAATACAATACAACTTTATTATACACCAAACATATTATAAAAAGAGAAAGGAAGTAACAAAACTAAAACACAACATAGAAAGAACAAATAAATGGTGTACAAGGGCGGCCTTATCGCCTAGAGCGATTTCTTCCGGACAACCTTAGGATGGAACGCATGTCCATGACCATTGCAGCGATACACAGAACTTTGAGTTCAAAAGAAAAACAAAGTCCAGGGCATCGCTGCTTTGGCGGTCATTACTCTGAGACATTCGGTGGTTAGTCTCAACAGTCCTGTAATTTCGCTAGCTGCATTGCCGTTCAAATCGGAACACATTAATGTTATTTAAGGCGGCAGAATATCTGGTACTGCGGTGGTATATACCTAAATTATCTCCACCAAGCAAAAATATGGCATAAATAATAATGTTCTTCAAGTAATTGAGTAAGTAAAAAAAAATATTGTGACGAATAGATAACCTCCTTCTTCTTTTTTAAGTCGGTTAAAATGTATTGTTTCTTTACAGGGAACACTGTCTGAGTTATAACGAAAACTGTATTTTTTATCTAACTGAAGTGACATAACTATCTTTTTAAATAATTATTGACATTTAGATAGTGTAATCTCAGTTCAAAGTTGAACAAATATCTTTGTTTATTGCAAATATAAACAATAAAATGTGATAGTTTACAGTTTCAACTTATCAAGCTTCGCGACAGTGTTACAAGATACCAACCCGTAGGTATTCTCTTTAAATTATTATTTCAATTACAAAATACCTATGATGGTAATAAATAACATTATAGAACAGCTATAGTCAACCTGCGGCCCGCGGGCTGCATGCGGCCTTCAGCACTTACTTGGTTAAGTTTTCAGTTGCAACTGCATGCTAGATTACTTAAGCTTTAAGTTGCCTAAATAAAACTGTTTGGTTGACCTAATCTGCCCTAGCAGATCTAGATTATGTTTAAACAAATTATCTTCATAACATTTTATTTATAAAAGAGCCGTAATAGCTTAAATATTAATCTAACAAAAGTTTTCAGTTTCCAAGATATAATCAAACATAAATTGATATACATTAAATTTTACCAAACTGTTGGTGAAATATATCAACGAGTGACTGATTTATTCGGTCCAGTTTAAAATCTATAATCAGTTACTATCGAAAATCTTTAAGGACTTGAACTTTAGTACTAGATTCTCCAAGAAGTTAAGAAGAGATGAAGTTACCTTGGTTTAAAAAAATTGATCAAATGCGAAGTTTAATAGTGCCAGGGTACGTAAAATAGAGAAAGATTTTTCGCCTTTTTCCATTTAACAAAATCAACATGCCAATGTGCAAAGAAAAAAAAATATAAGACTAATTTATTTCCCATAAGTGATTAACAAAACTAATTAATTATAAGGGCAACACTAAAACAAAAGGATTCTGATTACCACACCTTCTTATTTTAGTCAAAGATTAACTTATTGTTTTGTACAATATAAATTACAAAGTCATAAAGTTTAAATTCATTTGATAAAATTTATATTGTTAGAGAATTATTCTTTGAAGCACGGCAGGTAAAAATTTCGCAGAATCAAGAGACGTTCATTTTTTAAATCATCGGAACCCATAGCCATTGACACCTGGGGGGTTACCGTGAACTATTTAAATTAGGCGATAACGATAAAGTTACGAGAACGTGTATCGTAAGTCCGCGCAATAAGGCTCGCAGTCACGTAGAATTTTAGTGATTGTTAATGGAATCGGAAGCTTACTGATTTTAATAAAACAATAAAATAACCGCGTTGGAAATGTATAAAATACACTGGTTAAATCATCATTATCATCAACCTGTCGTAGTCTGCTGCGGAGGTGTATTTTGGAAAAGACCTATGTCCAGTAAACTTTGGTAAGTACTAATTAAAATGGTGTAAAAGTTTTTGATTAAATTGGATGATATATAAAAGCAACATTTTGTTTTCATATAATTATAATAAAGATATATTATATTTCTGTTTTAATAGGACCTAGTTACCACCGCATTACCAGTTATTTAGAAGCCAAGTAGTAGTGTGTGATTATTACTTTGTGTCAGTTTAAAGGGGACTGTAGTTAGTTAATAGCCCTGATAACTCATTGGTAGTATATCTGAAGGGTGTAGGTTCGATTCCCACTTAGGACAAACATTTTGTGGTATAAATAAATGTATATTTTGTGTTTGTTCTGTATATATAACAAGTATGTTTTAACAAAAAAAAGCTTTGTCTAGTTTGGGATCAGATGGCGCTGTGTTTAATGTTCTACGAGATTTATTTATTAATTACACAAACTAAAAGTAAACTTTGAATATCTCAAAGAAATGAGCGCTAGAACATCAGATTCCTGGGACTTTGTTTTGTTACTCAAAGTTTTGGGTACCGCTGCAATAAGTCATGGGGTCAGAACGTTTCGTCTCATTACTTTTACAAAAAGAAAAACCTACCCATAAATTAAAAACTTTAGCGTTTAGATAAATTATTTTTCTCTTTTGAGATTACTACCTTTTTATATTGTGATTTAGGTACTTTTTGATAGCTTGACCACTATCAATGCAATGAAAAACATTACCGTTCTTAGTCAGTCGGCTAAACATAACAAAATTCGTCTCAGTAAAAACGCTTTTAGATCTCTACGCGAGATTTATTTTATCGAAATGTTTTTTTTTTCTATTGTCTCAAAAACAATATAGTTGAACACATATAACAGTAATACAATAAGCTTAATATAACGATTTCATCAATTAAACAAATTCTTCGATATCCCCTCGAACTGCCCGTAAGAATTAATCCTAACTAATATTATACATGCGAATGTGAGATTGGTTGTTTGTTACGCCTTCACGCGTAAACTACTCAACAGATCTGGATGAAATTTTGCATGTAGGTACTTTAGGCCCTGGAATAAGACATAGGATACCTTTCATCATCATCATCATCCATTACCGCGCGGGCAATACCGCGGGGCGCAGCTAGTACAAAATATATCTTTAGGTATATTACGAATACATCGTTGTCAAAAACCTCGTTATAGCGAATATGCAATAATTGCAGAATATAAATTAAAAGTATAATTTACCTATTTAACGATTGTCAACTTATAACCTTTACATATACCTAGTATTCTACCGTTCGTTTTAACAAGGTATGTAGAAGAATACGTAATGTTGAAGATAATATAATGTTTTCTTTTGGTAAAACGAATCGTAGACCAACCTAACCTCTATATAAAAAAAAAAAAAAAAAAACTTTTTGTAATTAATTACTTGGTATAACAAATATTTTCTTCAGCTTTGTTATATCAAGGTTGCACTATATAAATAATATTCAGCAAGTTCTTATATAAACAAATATAAAACATATTTAATATATAACCAGTTATTATTAAGTAGCTGTTTGATTTCCAAGTTAATTGAAATAAAATAATACATAAATAATTAGTTATGCTTTTCCATCAGATTTCCATGTCTTCCGGGGCGTGTAATTTAACCATATGGATTAAAAAAAAATAAAGAAATAAAAAAAAATTAAAGGCTCATAAACAAAAAGACAAATTGGTTTAATCGTTAAGCAACGGTCGTGAAAAAAGTACGAGTAAAAGAAAATGGTGAAACAATAAAATAAAACTTACCGTTACTGTAAGCAGGTTTCCATAAAACGGAAACTAACAATAAAACACTAAACAAACTAATACTACTTTTCCCCATTTTTCCAGGGGTAAAAGCAACACTTAAAAAATTAAAAAGTCAGTCTGCGGTCCTTATGCTAGCAATACTATGGTGTGCGCGTCGAGTCCCCGCACGCAAATGCGTTGGAGATTCCTGCGCACCCCTTATATAGAGTCGGAAGGTCAGCCAATTAGCGGCCGGGATTCGGTCCGAAATTCAAACGTGGCACGTAATAACATCATTGTTGCAATAATCAATAATTATTATATGTAAGGTTTGTAGGTATATTTGTTATTTCTTTGCGCTAAATCGACGCGGCGAATTTAGTTCAAATTTGAAATGCAATAGTTTATACCTTGATTTTATTGTGGAAATCGTCTTGAAAGAAATACTGAGTAAAAAAAAAAGAACTTGTATGTCCATGACCTCTCTCAAAAATTGGGAGATCTATAAAGCTTTCTTTTAAAGATCTATCTTTCGCGAATATGTTTTTTTACTCGGTCATATTACTATAAGTTTTTATATTATTTAAATGTTAATATATACAGGGTAATGAGCTAGAGGGCATACTAAAACAAAAGAAGTTATAGAATTTTATATTTTTTTATATTTTATAAGCTAGGTGTTTGACCACAGCTCACCTGTTGTTAAGTGACGGTGTAGTCGATGATACACACCTTGCCTGGAAGAAACTGGCTCTCAAATGAGGCTGCCGGAACACACCATTAGATGCTCGGCGGTAGATTTTCCGCTTGAGGGTGGTAGCTAGCCAGCCGAGTACTAGAAAGTTACCTACCACCATGATATAGTTTCCTCACGATATTTTCCTTAACCGGCAGCTTAAACTGATTGTTGGGGTTTGAACTGACGCCCTTCGGCATGTGAACCGATTGCCTTAACCACAGAACTATCACTTGTATCTAGATAGACGATCTCTTCATCTGGTTTAGTAAATGTAGCGTAACTTTTGTTTACTTTTTAATATAAAAGTAATGAAACGAACGATACGCTTTCCAGATGGTAAAAGATAACGCCTGTCCATGACCATTGCAGCGATACACACTGCTTTGACGCTATTACTTTGATACATCCGATGGTCTCTAAAGCCTTGATAATTAAAAATAAATTTTAAAAAAAACAGATGCGATTGATAACCTTTCTCTTTTTTCATGTCGGTTTAAAAGCGCAAAGAATATACATAGAGCAAAATAAATGCAATATTAAAATCATAGATCAAAGAAGACTTGGCTAATTCTTGAAGAAAATTTATACTTCCCATCCAACTTTGTTTCACCCAAATAAATATAATAAGCAAAACTTGTTAGTAAACAAAGGCTTGAGGGGCGGTGGGGGTGAGTGCGCCTACTCTATATTTTACCCCTACATAATTTTCGGACAGTAAAATAAGAATATTTATGATTGTCACAAGTGGCATGGACTTTTTGGATAAAATATAAAATGCTCAAAGTAAACAAATATTGCCAGTTATATATTGCCTTTCTTGCTGTTTGTTTTATATTATATCATTATAATGTAATGCATTTTATATCAGAAAGCAGAGGTTAATTGACAAAGCCTACTATAAGGTGGAAGACAGGAAGATATGGTTGTAGTAGCTTCTCTCTGCACTTGCATCTCCCTGGCTAAGTGACAATTGTAGTAAGCATAATGTATGTATTAATATTTATAACTGTAAACTGTAACCTAATATTAAAAGAAAGATCCACAAAAAAATGCCTTGCTGAGTTTCTTGCCGGAGTCTTCTCAGTTGAAGTGTAACTACGAGCCGGTGGTAGATTCAAACATGTAACTTAACGTTCATAAGTGCCTTACCAGGGCCTAAACTGAATAAATGACTTTTTTATCTAGAATTTATTCGACCACACCATTACTTAACATCAAACATCTGTGTTCAAAGACTTAGCTTATTATAAAAAGAGCCTTGCGACAAATTCTGCCTTTACCGTGCGAGTTCGTTACCAGGTAGCCCTGTACACCTATACAAACTTAGATAAATTTCAACGCCGGGGCGTCCACAGCACGTTGGATCTTCGCAGTAATAGAAATAAACCAACTAGTAACGCTGTCGCATCGGCTCGTCAAGTCGGAGAGGTCGGTATACATTCTGTGGCCCGCGGTCTACAACCGCGTACCCGCTTCCATTTGGGATACACCGCGCCATCGCGTGCTTTAGAATCAAACCAAAATCTTGGCTTCAAGAGACCTTGTTCTATGACTTTGACGATTAAAATAAGAGATTATTACCAGTACCATTCCAGGCTAGGTGTGCTTTACCATCTTCGACCACATCGTCACTTAACATCAGCTGAGCTGTGGTCAATCACCTAGCCTGTCAAACATAAAAAGAGATTATTAAATTACTAGAAAGTAATTTAAGTAATTTGCCGTGGTGGTACCGGCGTAAGAATTGTACCCTTCTCTACCCGTGGTTACCGTTAGAGTCGGCTAAGGGATGTAATCCGGAAGATGGGCAGCAGCGTCTTCCTTGAACAATCACACCTAACTGCGCTCGCCAATCCGCCTGCCAAGCGTGGCGAGTATTGGCAAGCCCCTCCCTAGGCGGAGGCCTATGTCCAGCAGTTAACGTCCTATGGCTGACAATGACAAAATTGTTATGAAAAACTACATTTAATAGTAGATGATTTCGAAAATTTAAACATTTTTTTTATATAAAGCTTAATTTTAATAATCTGTTTCCGTTAATGCTGTGGTCTGGTCACATGAATTGTCGGCCTCTGTTGTTTACAGTTGCCAGTAATTCTTATCGAAGGCCTTTGCGTGACATATTGATACTGACACTAAGGTTGGCTACTAACCTTACACACACAAACATGTTGCTTATATATCACTAGCTTACCCACCTCGTCCGTGTTAACTTTAGAATTAGGTTCAGAGAGAAATAAAACATGTTTAGGTAACAAGTAAGCAATAGTAACGAAACTTGCGCTATTAGATTAAGATAAAGGATATTTTTTATCCCTGAATACCAATAATAATTCCTGTTCCATAAGACACATCTATACTAAATCATGTGCCGTGGTGGTGCCGGCGTAAGAATAGTACCCCACCCTTTCTACCCGTGGTTGCCGTAAGAGTCGGCTAAGGGACGTAATACGGAAGATGGGCAGCAGCGTCTTCCTTGAACAATCACACCTAACTGCGCTCGCCAACCCGCCTGCCAAGTGGCGAGTATTGGTAAAACCCCCCCAGGAGGAGGCCCCTATGTCCAGCATTGGACGTCCTATGGCTGATGATGTGATACTAAATCAAGTGGATACGTCCAGTAGTTAGTTTATTTGATAATCCTACAGGAACCTAACATATTTATGATATAAAAAGGGTTAATCTAGGTAATAAACTATCATCATCATCATCATCATCAGCCTTTTGCTGTCCACTGCTGAACGTAGGTTCACCATAAAACGTCCACGTTACGGCGCCGTATGTCATGACGGGTACGAGACACTGGTTGAAGACTTTTGTCGGCATTGTGGCATGGACGACGTGGAGACCTGACACAAACTATATGTGTGCAAAATTTCATCTAAATCCGTTGAGCTGTTTTTGCGTGAAACATCTCAACATACAAACTTTCACATTTATAATATTATTAAGTAGGATAAACCATACATCGTTGCCCTATAAGAGATGGGTAGATAATCACAACAAACAGAGAGTTTATGTTAGTTAATTGGAAATCATGAAATTTATATCTACACTAATTAGGTTATATCATAATTTTATTAATTATCTACCTAGCCGCACCCACTCATTTGCATTGTATGAAAAAGGATTTTAGAGTTTTGCTTTTTATACGTACCTATATCCGAATCAGACTTGTTTTGAAAAACAGGGAGTAACAACTGTACTGTAGCGATGATAGCTGAGTGGTTAGCGCGGTCAGTTCACATGCTGAAAGGCGTGGGTTCAAACCCCAACAATGAGCTTGAACTACCACACATCATCAGCCATAGGACGTCCACTGCTGGACATAGGCATCCTCCTGTGGAGGTTTTGCCGATACTCGCCACGCTTGGCAGGCGGGTTGGCGGGAGGCCCATCTTCCGGATGACATCCCTTAGACGACTCTTACGGCAACCACGGGTAGAGAGGGTGGGGTACTATTCTTACGCCGGCACCACTACGGCAAATGATCTACCGGTGAAGGAAAATCATCGTGAGGAAACCATAACGTGGTGGTAGAGTACTTTCTAGTACTCGGCTGGCTAGCTACCGCACTCAAGTTGAAAATCCACCAAGCATCTAACGGTGTGTTCCGGCAGCCTCACTTGAGAGCCAGTTCCATTCCAGGCTAGGTGTGATTTACCATCTTCGACCACACCGTCACTTAACATCAGGTGAGCTGTGGTCAAACACCTAGCGCGTTAGCGGTAATACGCACATGACTTACACATACATGCGCGAAATTAGTCTCAAACTAATGAGCTAAATCAGCAATGCAAGACTTTGTTTGTTCTGTGTATCGCTGCAATGGTCATGGACAGGCGTTATCTCTTACCATAATGAGAGCGTCTAGTTCGTTTCGTTACTTTTAAATAAAAACTTTGAAAAGGTTGAGGTGCCGTGGGATTTTCGAACCCAAGACGTCTAGATTGGGAGCCAACGGTCTCCCA
The DNA here is from genome assembly GCA_950106695.1 of Biston stratarius. Lineage (NCBI taxonomy): Eukaryota > Metazoa > Arthropoda > Insecta > Lepidoptera > Geometridae > Biston > Biston stratarius. Next base: position 9,724,787 of record OX467108.1, read on the forward strand.
GCTACGCTGGCGAAACCTTTTTTATATACGTACATTTAATATAAATAGGTTTGTTAGAATTAGCTCATCCCACTTGCTACTTTCCTGGTGCACAGTCTTCGTTTCTTTTATATAAGCACTTTCATAAGATGCAAATACTTTGATCTGGCTTCTTTGCAATGTCCTCAACTTGATACGTTCTTGTTCTTATTCGGAACTAGGTTTTGCTTATGGCTTTACTCGCATGGGCATATGTATATTAAAATAAGGCTCGTAAAAAAAAAGCTATGGTGGTCGTCATGGTTAGTCTCAACAGCTTTGTAATTTCGCTTCCTGCTTTGCCGAATACAGTAATGTTTACAGACTACTGCTTGGCGGCAATATATTTGGTACTACGGTGGTACTTACCTAGATGAATTCCTGCTAAACAGGCCTACCACCCAGTAAAGAGATTTATGATAGTTGAGTGATAGCTACAGAGAGTTTGTTAGCAAGCTGTTATTGGCTTGTGAAGCATTGTGTTGCAACATGTCACTTAAGATTCACTTTTTAGACACACCTAGATATTTCCCCTGAGAATTTGGGAGCTGTGAGCGATGAGCACGGAGAAAGCATCCATCGGGACATTTCATAGATGAAAAAGCTCTATAAGGGCAAATGGAACCCGAGAATGTTGGCCAATTGCTGCTTGAGAATGAAAAGGGATCAACCAGAAGCTAAATAGGCTAGAATTTTTTTAAAACATAAATGTTTAATAGAACTTTCATACGTTCTTTCTTATCAGACGGTAATTATTTTGGAAATATTAAAATTACATTACAAATGAAATTCTGGGCCAATAGATTTACCTAATTTTACTAACAATCAGTCATCAAAGTAAGAAATATAAGTGAAGTCCATGTGGCACGACAAAGTTCAAATTTTGTTGCCCAGTGTAATTTTCAATGGAAAAAATAAATATAAGAAAAGTCTGTTAAAATATTAACTAAATATTACATTAAAAAAAAGTTGTTTATACTATCGTATTCGTAATCAAGCGTGCAAAGGTCAACGCTCTACGATTCGGTTATCTTACATTTTGGTTAGTTACATTAAAATTGGCAAAGATAATATGCTCTCAAATTATTGTAGGTAGCGTTAGTTTTCATTGATGTTTAGACTTCGACTTTTTTTTTAGTTCATTAACAAAATGTGTCCGACTCTAGGTCAAGAACAAACGAAACTTCTAATCACGTAATTTTTTCTCATTCCAACAATGTTTGCAAAGTTTTGGTTAGTTCTAGTGTTTGTTAAATTTTTTAGCATTTCACTGGCTTTTTTTAGTAAAATAAGTTTTATATCTCAATGAATAATCTCAATTAAAAAATAATTCGTGTCTTAACTGTCATTTCCTTCCCTACAAAAATAAAACGGTGAACAATCATAGTTATTCACTATAGTGCTGTGATCATTATTTTTAACTTTTTGCGAACTACCCGCATTTTTTAGTGTGTCCATGAATATTGTCAATTTTTTAAGTTTTTTGTATTATAATGTGACGATTGCTGGTGTACTTCAAAGTTGTATTCTATTCTATTTGAATAACTTTGTTACTAGTTGCTGTTGTCGTTAAGTTTTATTTTATTTTCGGTTTTATTGTTATAAGATTTGTCTAAGTAGTGTTAGTGGTTAATCTCAACAGCCCTGTAATTTCGTTAACTGCAGTACCCTTCAAACCGGAACACAGTAATGTTTACACACTACTGCTTGGCAGCAGAATATCTAATACTGCGATGGTACCTACCAAGACGACCGTCAAAAGAGTATAGATCATTATAGCTAAAGGCACGACGATGCTACAACGTAGAGGTTTTCTTTGGCCTACATCAAAATACCAAACAATGATCGGAATTTCTCACGATATAGAAGACACGTGCGGGCCTGGTTATCAACATCCGCCTGTTACTTGACTGCAGCTTCATCATATTACAATGTATTATTTTATCTAATTGGTAATTTAATTGTTATTGGCAAGCTGGATTTCTAATTATATTTTGTTCGACTTAGTAATATTTATTACCTAAGGAGTGCAAATTTAGGGTTAAGTTTCAACGATAACATGGACTGAATAATTTCAATTAGTTTTTTGATTTTACACTACTGCCCAAAAAAGGATTGTTATGATTGGTTTATATATGTAAATCAGTTTCTCTCATCATCAACATCATCAGCCTATCGAAGTCCACTGCTAGATATAGGCCTCTCCCAAGACACGCCACTCAGTCCTTCAGCTTCGGCTTTTCGGTTCCATCCACCGACAGCTGTCCTACGTATATCGTCACTCCATCGAGTATCAGGGCGTCCTACGCTATGTTTGCCAATTCGCGGTCTCCACTCTAGAACACGTCTACCCCAGCGGTTAGTCCTGCGACAGATATGTTCAGCCCATTGCCACTTCAGCTTGCTAATACGCTGAACTATGTCTTTGACTTTAATTCTCTGGCGAATTACTTCGCTCCGGATACGATCCCTCAGAGAAATGCTGAGCTCTTTCCATAGCTCGCTGAGCGACTTGGAACTTACAGACCATTCCCGCTGTGAGTGTCCACGTTTCGGCTCCGTAGGTCATTATAGGTAGAACGCACTGATTGAAGACTTTTGTCTTAATTTTCTCTATTCTGCCATAATTTTTAAATTCTGTAACTGAATCGGATGTATGGGATAGCGATAGAATCCTGACATAATTCCGAAAACATTGGCTATCATTTCTTTGAAAAAAAAAGGTCATTTATTAATGATGAAATGAAAAAAGGCGAAATTAATGAATGAAAAAAAAAATATAATTAAGGACTGAATGGTGGATGTTTTTTTTCTTCGCTTTGTTTAAGTCCGTCTCCCGTCTGTTTTTAATCTGTATCGTGTGTAGTCGCCTGGAAAAGATCGCTGAGCGATAAGGCCGCCGCTTGTGGCTAATAAGATTCTTTTGTTTTCTATACTCTTTTTTCTATTTTTGGTGTGCACAATAAAGTTTATATATATTTATCTTAACATCATGCGAAATGACGGTCAAACACTAGTATATTTTTAATTTAAAAAAATCGAATCATAATCTTGTTTAATTAATGTAATTTTAGAAAAGTAAGTAAGTTTGGAAGTAATGGCTGCGTCGATATCATGTCTGGAAGTCATCACCTTTTAAAATACGTGACGAAACCTGCCTACATTAACTGATAATACAGAATAATGATAACTCCAGTGGCTCAAACTGACTACAAATTTCAGTGGCAACTTAAAATACAAAAAAAAAAATGGGTGTAAAAAAATTCATCATCATCTGCAGCCATAGGCTATGCTTTCTATCTAGGTAATTTTTTTTAAATACGAGTATATAGAGTATTCTTCGTCCGCGTGGAATTTATCATATTCTAAAATGTTCCAATTTTCTGAACAATGATCTTAATTTTTCTTTTATACACTGGAAACATAGTAAACTTTAGTCGGGAGGAAAATTTAGTCCACAGACAGCTAATAAGATTAAATAAATAAATATTGTAAGACGTTTCTTACAGCGCCATCTAGTCTTAAACTAAGTAAAGCTTGTACTATGGGAACCTAATAACTGATGGAATATATATACAATATACTATTTTATTTCTATTTTTAAATTGCAAACTCGTTCTCTATTTTGTAGCGATGTTTATTTGTCTCAGTGGATAGCGTGAACGAAAGATATCCCGAAGAGCATGGGTTCAAACCCCAACAATAAGCTTGAGCTGCCGGTGAAGGAAAACATTGTGAGGGAAGAAAAGCGGTCGCAGTGCAATTTCAGAACGGTCTGCTGATACAGGTAGACAGGTAGGCAGGTGGGGGTAGGTAGGTATGTGGCTTGGCGGCAAATTTTCAACTTGAGGTGGTAGCTAGCCAACCAGAAAGTACCCTTCCGTCACGATGTTTTTCCTTCACCAGCAGCTCAAGCTCATTGTAGGGGTTTGAACCCACGCCCTTGGGCGTGTAACCGACCACGCTAATCATTGAGCTATCGCCGCTACAAAATCTGTACAAAGGTTTTTCTTTATACTTTAGCTTTTTTTTTCCAATTGTAAAATAAAATATCTAAATAAATCTTTAAGCGCAAAGTATATTTTTCACAAGAAATCTTTTGGCAAATGGGAAGTAAATCAACAGAACACTGCTAGTTTGTAAGTACTTACGACAACACAATAGTCGTCAATCTCCGCAACATTGTTAGGATATATCGCAAGGGTTCAATGTCGGACGTTTGATATTTTTCATCAGTTTTATCGAAGCTTCAATGTTATAAGAAGCGCTATCTCGCCAGGGTGTCATTGACTTCAAATATTCTTGTATAATTCCTACCTACAGGCATGTACCAATACCTAAATAAACTACTTGCTTTGTCTTTTTTAAAATTTAACAGTAATAAGGCGAACTAACTTAATTAAGTATTAAAATTTAAATTAATAAAAATAATACATATATAGTATGTAAAAAATTATAAGGTAAGTATTTAAATAAAACGAAATATATCCATATATAAATATACATTATTGTTTTATATTAATTATATATAACAAGAAGTTATTTTGATTCCGTCAACCAGTGCCGTTGCCGTGGTGGTGCCGGCTAAAGAATAGTACCCCACTCTCTCTACCCGTGGTTGCGGTAAGAGTCGGCTAAGGGATGTAATCCGGAAGATGGGCAGCAGCGTCTTCCTTGAACAATCACACCTACCTGCGCTCGCCAACCCGCCTGCCAAGCGTGGCGAGTATTGGCAAAACCCCCCCAGGAGGAGGCCTATGTCCAGCGGTGGACGTTCTATGGCTGATGATGTGATGTGCGTCAATCAGTATTAGGGTAAAAATGCTTTTTTTTACCCGACAGTCGAGGAAGTGTTATGTTTTTCGCACGTATCTTGTATGTACATGTATGTATGTAAATTTCTTTATTACCTCGTATTTTCCAAACGGCTGAATGGATTACGACAATTAAGGTATCGTTAGATACGTCTCAATAAACTAAGTGCCTTAGATGGTGGATTAAAAAAAATGAAGATGGTGGATTCTTGGCGCAAAATAGCAATACGTTTAAAAAAAATACCAAACCTTTCATGTAGGGTATCTAAATAAATTAAAAGGGGATTTCAAAAATATATTGAAAAATAACTTTAATTGGGAATAATAAATTGGTTTTAAAAGTTTTTTTTTTCTTCTTTAATTATAGCTATTTTATTTGCAGTCGGGTTATACTTTTTTAAATTCTCCAGCTTGTCTCTAAATAAACTTACGAGTAAATTCTGCCTAACTAAGCAGCATCATGATCTAAGATAAAGCATGCTTTCCTAAAAGGGAACTATTTATAATAGATTTGAAGAAACCAATTATATAATTTATTTAAGATGTTTGTAATACAGTAATGAATTAATGTCAAACTAATTACTTATAGCAGTTCTAGGACAGCTGCAGCGTTCGGTATCAAAGTGCATAATGATTATATATAATTAAATAACTACATAACAACAACAAGGATGTCTCGTTATCAGCAAATGAATACTTTGTTTACAATCTATTGAGTAACGAGCTGTGACCAAAGTACTAAATATGATAGATAGAAACTCTTAAATATGCAGGGTGACGAAGACAAAGACATTCTTTTTTATGGTTGACAAGCTAGGTGTTTGTCCACAGCTCACTTGATGTTAAGTGACTGTGTAGTTAAAGATGGTAAAGCATACCTAGCTTGGAATGGAACTGGCTCTCAAGTGAGGGTGCCGGAACACATCCTTTTTTTTTTAAATTGTACGATATTTTGAGACAGCGTCGTCTAGCCCCAAGCTGACCAGACAGCTGACAGAATACTTAAATACTTTTTTTATAAATACATACAGAACACCCAAACACAGAACTAACATCCATGTTAGTCACACAAATGTTAGTTTTGGACGGGAATCGAACCCGCGCCGTTCAGGTCTCCAAGCAGAACTTTACCAATTGGGCTAACAAGGCAGTCAATCGTTAGGGGCTTGGCGGCAGATTTTCAACTTGAGATAGGTAGCTAGCTAGCCGAGTACTAGAAAATACCCTACCACCTATGGTTTCTTTACGATGTGTTTCTTCACCGGCAGCTCAAGCTCTTTGTTGGGGTTTGAACCCACGCCCTTCGGCATGTGAACCGGCCGCGCTAATCACTGATCTATCATCGCTATCAGAGCTATACTGTTCGGTATACTCGCACCATTGCTTCTGTAACATCTTATAGAAGCCATGTTTCGATTGAATTGATTTATTCTAGACAAGCGTGCTCTACCGTGGACCGCATACATGCGGTTGAAAGCATAGTAAAAAGTCATTCGTTTCTAAAATTAATCTGTTGTTTCTCATTTGTACGGAATGGAACAAGCTGTCAACTTCCTTGTTTTCTGACGGATGTAATTCGGATATTTTGAAGGTAAAAGAGTTTAAAAAATAAAGTAAATATAATGACAAGAACTAGACGCTCTCCTGATGGTAAGAGATAACATTTGTTCATGACCATAATACATAATACACTACTACTTGGCGGTCGAATATCTGGTACTGATAATCTACCACCATATCTCCTCCTCCTCTTCCTAAGTATCTCCTAATCTGCGTGCTTCTTTTTCGACGACACCATCGTTTACCATTAGGTGAATTGATGGTCAAAAGTGGTAAACAAACGCGTAAAAACGTAACTTTTAGATCAACAACAAGAATCAAGCAACTTTCTCTTACAGCCAGGATAGCTAGTTCTATCAGCATCCAGGAGCTCTAAAAAGCGACACCGCTTCATGGTCGATATTCCAAAAATTCTAACTAAAGAGTTCAATTCTATCTTCATTGTGCGAACCACTGAACAATGGAATTTTCTAACCGAATGGGTGTTCCCTGATAGATACAATCTGGGTGCCTTCAATTATGAACTTTACAGATTTGACTGCCCTGTTGGCTTGACCGGTTGTACATATATCTGATTAAAGAGTTGTAAGGATATGGGTTAGATTCCCACCCAGGACTGGCTGATTGTACTGTATTTATTATAACTATGTATTTACAAAAAACAGGATCTAAGTGTTCTATCAGCTATCTGGTTCCCATAGTGCAAGGTTTGCTTAGTTTGAGGCTAGATGGCGCTGTGTTATACTACGTGTGTGTCCTACGATATTTATTTATATATATATATTATTTATTTATATATATATATTATTTAGTCGCGAGTGAATTAGTTACTTCTCGGCAAACGTGCTTGCCGCGGTGGTGCCGGCGTAAGAATTGTACCCCACCTTCTCTACCCGTGGTTGCCATAAGAGTCGACTAAGGGATGTAAAATGGAAGATGGGCAGCAGCGTCTTCCTTGAACAATCACACCTAACTGCGCTCGCCAACCCGCCTGGCAAGCGTGGCGAGTATTGGCAAAACCCCTCCTCAGGAGGAGGCCTATGCCCAGCAGTGGACGTCCTATGGCTGATGATGTGAAACTTGCTCTATCGTAGACCGCATCTTCGCTTAACATCAGGTGAAATGGTGATTAAACGTAAGCCTTTTTGTAATTAAAACAAAAATCAGGAGCCTGTCATTCCTGTAAACTCAATGAATAATTCTTAAGATTATTTTTAAGTTTTGGTTTGGTTAAATCATATCGTCACTCTGTTATTTTACAAGTCACAATTTTAAACGTAAGACAAGAATTTTCTAGCGTCTAACTTTAAAAACTGTGTCGAATGGCTGACCAGTTCGGGCGTGTATTTGGATCAACGACTTAGACGTGTCGCCTCTTCTAAACTCACAGATCACTTCACTGCTCTATGTACGAGTACAAAATCTTTTAAATAAAAATAAAAACGTTTTACTATAAAAACTGACGTGGTATTGACAAGTTTTTGTTTTACTTATGCGGGATTACTCCCGTTTTGTTGTGGCCGAAACTATAGTCAGTTTATCCTAGACTCTAGATGGAGGCTGATCAGTTGAAATTTGTTAGCATTAAATGCTATCGGCGGCGTGCGGGGGACGGGACCATCAATTTGCAGGGGAACCCGTACTGTGCTAAGGACTTGCGACCCTGGTGTAGGGTTAAGTAGCCTCTTTCGATACGTATAAATATATATAGATAGGCTGAAAATTACGATTACGGTTGAAGAAGTGTTTGCCGTGGTGGTGCCGACGTAAGAATTGTACCCCACCCTCTCTACCCGTGGTTGCCGTAAAAGTCGGCTAAGGGATGTAATCCGGAAGATGGCCAGCAGCGTCTTCCTTGAACAATCACACCTAACTGCGCTCGCCAACCCGCCTGCCAAGCGTGGCGAATATTGGCAAAACCCCTCCTCAGGAGGAGGCCTATGCCCAGCAGTGGACGTCCTATGGCTGATGATGTGTGATGTGTGGTTGAAGAAGAATACTTTAGGTACTAACATTGTTTTAGTTGTATTTATGCGGGATTACTCACGTTTAATTATATCGGATACTCCTACTATAGTTTCGGCCACATTCGGTGGCCTTATTCAAGGAAACAAAGCTAAGTACAACGCACGCGCGGCCTCATCTTGCTTCGCACTATGGGCCGCTGCGCGCCTCGCACGTGAAGACGGCGGTTGATGCGGTTGCTGGTTGATGTGGCCAAAACTATAGTCAGAGTATCCGTTATAGTTAAACGTGAGTAATCCCGCATAAGTGAAACAAAAAAATGTGCCAAAAAACACGCCAGTTTCCATAGTAAGATGGCTTTGTGTTTTCTCTAATTGGTTCTTACTTGTAAGAATTCGTTTCCGGAAGAGCTTTCATTACCCCAAAGGAAAAATACTCTCCAGAATAATAGCACTCCGTAGCAACGTGCTATCGGGGTACAGCCGAGTACATGTCACTATCACGCGCCAAAGGTCAAGCGGGTACAATCGAGTGCACAAGTCAATACGCCCGTTATGAACCTGTTACGGGAGAAACAGTGACGGAGATTAGGAGGATATTAAAACTTTTTTGGAGTAAGAAGTAATGAGCCGGAAAAGACTTAATGATAAGACTTAATATATAAGACAAGCAGTAGTGTGGAAACATTACTTCGTTCTGGTTGTAAGGGTACTGCAGCTAGTGCAATTAGGGTGCTGTTGAGACTAACCATCGAAAATCTTAAAGTAATGAGCACCAAAGCAGCGATGCCCTGGGCTTTGTTTTGCTACTCAAAGTTCTGTGTATCGCTGCAATGACCATGGATAGGCGTTATCTCTCACCATCAGGAGAGCGTCGTGTTCGTCAAATTACTTTTACATTAAATAAATACCTATGACTCTTGCAGCGGTGTTCAAAACTTTGAGTAACAAAACAAAGTATTGTAGGTACGCACCAGAAATAGAAAAATGTACAGAAAACCAAAGGACCTTTTGAGTTAAATAAATAAATATCGTAGGACATTACACACAGCGCCATCTGACCACAAAATAGCAAAGCTTGTACTATGGAAGTCAGATATCTGATGCAATACCTAGATACTTTTTGTAAATACATATTTGAACACCCACACACAGAATAGCGATGATAGCTCAGTGGTTAGCGCGGTCGGTTCGCATGCCGAAGGGCGTGGGTTCAAACCCCAACAATGAGCTTGAGCTGCTGGTGAAGGAAAACATCGTGAGGAAACCATAGCGTGGTGGTAGGGTACTTTCTAGTACTCGGCTGGCTAGCTACCGCCCTCAAGTTGAAAATCTGCCGCTAAGCATCTAACGGTGTGTTCCGGCAGCCTCACTTGATTGCCGGTTCCATTCCAGGCTAGGTGTGCTTTACCATCTTCGACCACACCGTCACTTAACAGTGAGTTGTGGTCAAACACCTACCCTGTCAGCAAAAAAAAAAACATTTGTGTGTATCACAAAATGTTTGTCCTGAGCGGGAATCGAAGCCACGGCCGTGGCCTTCAGCTCTTAAAGCAGATATACCTAGCAATAAGTCAACAAAACTGTCAAGTAGAGTCAAGTGATATAGTGCCATAAGCGATTCCTTCCAGGCAAACAATACGATTGGTTTTAAATTAATTTGAGACATTTGATGGCGATTATCATTGGCTTTGTAATGTCTATTATACAATACCATAATAAATTCGAACCAGAAAACTGTGACAAATATTTATTTCAAAATTACTACATTGGAAACTATGTTAGGTGGACAATATTCATGTATCATAAGGCTATTAAGTAAAAGTGAGTTCACCGGTTTAACCTCCTTGTTGGGATTTGAACCCATACCTTGCGGCGTGTAAACCGACTGCGCTAACCACTGAGCTATTGTTGCTAACTACACTTAGTATTAGTACGGCAAATTGCTTGTTCGTTTACAGAGATGTGACTATATTATTAAGCGGAGTTTATGTACTGAAAACATTTTACATTTTTTGTTTACTTTAGGATAATTCAGAGTCCGTGGACACGTTGCTGGCCAAAGTTATAGAGAAGATACCATAAGACATTGACATCTAAGTGTTATTCAAAACGGCAATTTTATACAGCGAATTTAAAGAGCAATACTGCGATTTTTTACAGAAATGATAACAATAAATCTTTTATTATAAACTAGATTTTTTTAAAAATGTAATAGTAACGAACCTGACGCTCTCCAGGTGTTAAGAGAAAACGTCTGTCCATGACCATTATAGCGACACACAAAATTTTGAGTAGCTAAACAAAGGTAGGTGTTTAATCACAGGTCACCTGATGTTAAGTGACTGTATGTTCGAAAATGGTAAACAAATCTAGCCTGGGATGGAACTGGCTCTCAAGTGAGGCTGCCGGATCACACAGATGCTTGGTGGCAGATTTTCAACATGGTGGTAGTAGCCAGCCGAGTAAAAGTACCCTACCACCACGCTATGGTATTTTTTTTTTATGGCTATTGTGATAACATTTTGCCAGTGACAAGTAGGAGGACTTTTGAAATTTAGAATTTGGAACTGAAAAAAGGAAAATATCTTAATAATATAGCTACGCCCCGCGGTTTTACCCGCGCGGTGATAGATGATGATGATGAAAAGTATCATATATGTTTTATTCCAGGGCCTAAAGCATCTACATGCAACATTTCATCCAGATCCGTTCAGCCGTTCTGGTGTGATTGAGTCACAAACATCCATCCATCCATCCAAACTTTTACATTTATAATACTCGTATTATAGTGGCATAACTTTCTATGTAAGGCTCACACTAATATTATAAAGGCGAAAGTATGTGAGTGTGTTTGTATGCTTGTTATTTCTTCACGCTCAAACTGCTGGACCATTTTGAATGAAGGTAGCTGACATCCTCGATTCACATAGGCTATTTTTCATCCCGAAAAAATGTAGCGAGTCATACCGTGGGGCGCAGTTAATTATAATATAAAATATTATATACAAAAACTTTTATAAAAGCATGCAATTAATAACTGTGTACGAATCATAAAGATCAACGTAGTAATTGTAGAGAAAATTGTATACAAAGAGAACCCTTTTATTAAATCGGTTAAAACAGTGTATTTCACATTTAAAACTAAAGCTGAGCATTGTGACTGAATTTATGTAACTTTAAATAGGACATAGGACAAAACTTTATTGTTGTATGCATTCGGTCGTTGGCAGACGAGCGCCATAATTACACCCAGCGTCTTTACATCGCCCGTCTGTATATCACAGTGCTATGCCTTCTGCGAAGCAATAAAATTGTAAAGTTAAATTCCTTTGTCGGTAACCGAAAGTGCGTCGGACGCAGCCAGTCTGTTCGGGTAATAACTCTTTCTGCGAATTAACTAGAATGTCTTTTAGGGTCTTCGCGTCTCGACGGGCTATCACAGTTTTCCTGTCAGAGCTGCTAAGGGAAGAAAAATAGCATGCATTAAAAATATAATGCTGATTCTTTTATTGTATTTTTTTTTAACGAATAGGCTTGCGTTTGACCGCCATCTCGCTTGATGATAAGCGAAGATGCGGTCTACGATGGAGCATGCTCACCTGGAAGAAACCGATTTACTCGCGACTTGAAGGCACCCAGACTGTACCTATCGGGGAACACCCACTCGGGCAGCGAATTCCAATGTTTAGCGGTTCGTATGAAGAAGGTGGAACCAAACCGCTTAGTTCGAGTTGTTGGAATATCCACGATGAAGCGGTGCCGCTTCTTAAAGCTTCTGGCTGTCCGATAAAAGAATGGGCAAGCTGGAATTAGGTCATGCAGATCTGAAGCGCACTCTCCAAAGTGTATCCGGTAGAAAACTGACAGACAAGCAACTTTGCGTCGATATTCCAGGCTTTGGAGCCTTTTCTGAACAAGCGAATCGTTGCTTATGAGTTTCTTTGCTTTTTAATTATGGCGAAATCTACAGAGGAATATTGTGATTCAGGCCAACACCTATACGTGTCGTGGTTTGCTCAAATTAAACCAAATCAAATCGTTCGATTTATTTAATACAAACTATCTATTGGTTGCCTGGAAGAGATCGCTCTTAGAGATAAGGCTGCCACTTACTCATAAGATTCTTTTGTTTTCTGTACTCTTTTTCTTTTTCAGTGTGCACAATAAAGAGTTTCTATCTATCTATCTATCTATCTATCTATCTAAAGCACTACTACCTAAAAAGTAGTGTAATCTTTTCAAAGTTCATGTATACGAGTTTATTTATTCCACCATAACATGTAAATGCCGTGGTGGTGCCGGCGTAAGAATAGTACCTCACCCTCTCTATCCGTGGTTGCCGTAAGAGTCGGATGGGATGTAATCCGGAAGATGGGCAGCAGCGTCTTCCTTGAACAATCACACCTAACTGCGCTCGCCAATCCGCCTGCCAAGCGTGGCGAGTATTGGCGAAACCCCCCCAGGAGGAGGCCTATGTCCAGCAGTGGACGATCTATGACTGATGATGTGCGTGTGTGATGTAAAAAACAGATTTCGATATATGATGAATAATTAGAATTCTTACACCATCCCAAAGAACATTGGGAAGAAGTTTTTTTTTTTTTTATGTTAATTAAGACGATGCTCTCTTGACGGTAAAAGATAACGCATGTCCATGACCATTGCAGCGTTAAACAGAACCATGAGTAATAAAACAAAGTCCAGGGCATCACTGCTTTGATACTCATTACTTTGAGACATGCGATGAGTAGTCTCAACAGCCTTGTAATTTCGCTGGCTATACCCTTTAAATCGTAACACGGTAATGTTTACACATTACTGCTTGGCGGCACAATATCTGGTACTACGGCGGCACCTACCTAGACGATCTCCTGCTATAGAAATCTACCAGCAAGTATCAAGTTTTATGTTTTACACACGGGTTTGTTGAGATTACATCTAAATACGTGTCTTTTATACAGACGTACGATGTATTTATAAAATGGTATAATAATAAAAAAAACTAATTTATTTAAATACTAGCTTTTAAATGTTAGACAAGCTAGGTGTTTAACCAAAGCTCAGTTAGCATGTGATTTCATTAAATAACTTCGTTAATTAATCAGTTTTAGTTTACCGACATAATATTTATTATGTGTTGTTGTTTGTTTGTGAAACCTTGTAATTGACCTTTCTAATCAATACTCTACTTTGTATACCAAGCTGTAAGTTTCCCATTAATAAATAAAATAAATACTCGGCACTTCGTTCTGGGCGCGTGTTAGCTCATGTTAGTTAGTGCCCACGACCTCGTAACTATATGAACCCCATTTAAATTATTACAATTCTTACAGTTTAGAGCTGTCAGTCTCTTAATAATAATAAATAAATATCGTAGGACTTGCAGCTAGCGAATTTATTAGGCTGTTAAGACTTTACCATCGAATGTCTCAAAGTAATGAGCGCCAAAGCAGCGATGCCCTGGACTTTGTTTTGCTACTCAAAGTTCTGTGTATCGCTGCATAAGTAACAAAACAAAGCAGCGATGCTTTGGCGTTCTTTACTTTGAGCCTTTTGATGGTTAGTCTCAACAGCCCTGTAATTTCGCTGCAGTACCCTTCAAACTGAAACAGTAATGTTTGCACTTATCGCTGCTTGGCGGTAGAATATCTGGTACTGCGGTGGTACATAGACAAAAAGATCTACCACTAAGTAAAAGTATCTATACAGAAAGCTCAAAAACGCAAAATAAATTTTACGTAAGAATTGCACCCGTAAATCCCGCCCTGCGCTGGCCGCCGCCCAGCCGCCGCTGTAACGCCGTTGCATACGGCGGCCGGCGCAACGACGACACTTTACGAACCAAACAGTCGGCTGATAGAGAAGTTTTTGTGTGTATCAATCCGAATAATACGCATAAAAATAATATATTGAGTGAGGACAGCCTTAATGTCACTACATTTAATTAATGTATTAAGTTTTTTTTTAGTTAACAGGCTAGGTGTTTGACCACAACTCACTTGATATTAAATGACAGTGTGATTGAAAATGGTAAATATAAAGTATTTGCTATTTACTTGATTCAATTATAAAAATAATTAGACGAATAAAACACTCTACTGATGGTAAGAGGTAACGCTTGACCATGGCCATTGCAACGGTATCGAGAACTTTGATATACAAAGTTTAGAGCATTACTTTATAGACATTCTATAGTTATGTAATTTAAAGATTATGAAATACCGGCCAAGTGCGAGTCGGACTCGCGCACCGAGGGTTCCGTACAAATCTATAGGTATATAAGTAAAAGTTATGGTATTTTTTTTAATGGTAATTTATGCTTTTCGCAAGTTTTCCTTTATCTGTGCTATAAGACGTTGCTTCGTACAAAATTTCAAGATTCTGAGTTCACGGGAAGTACCCTGTAAGTTTTGATTCCCTTGCGAGTGTCAAAAATTTGCAGCATAAACGGCTGTATCTTTTGATTGCGTTGGCTTAGAAGTTTGATTTTTTCACAGCTCCAAGGGACAGTAAACCTGAGTATTTGATATGAATTTCAGCTTGATACCTCGACGCGTTCTTGAGAAAAAGGGTCTTGACAAACAGACAGACGGACAACAAAGTGATCCTATAAGTGTTTCGTTTTTTCCTTTTGAGGTACGGAACCCTTAAAACAAACAAATGACGTCTACTATGACTACTGTTCGTTGAAACTCGTTCGTGTACGGAACCCAAGACTATATCCACATGTATTGTGTTGTATTTATAAGACAACTGGTTGTGAACAAAATATCGTAATCTTTTATGCGTTGACGTTTTTGATGCACAATAAAAAGTTATGGTACTGTAGCAGTGTTATCAAATAGCTTTTCACGGGTAATGTGGGATGGGGTAAATACGAAAAGTCTATAAATTATAGAAACGTTCTCCACGGGAAATCATTTTTATTTGCTGTTTTATTTTACCCGCACAGATTGACATGTAGTCTCGGATACTACAACTAGATTTTATTACTAAACGTTCCGTAGATATTTTTTTTAATTCATCGGCAAATGGATACGTAGTCCTTGATGCCTAATCCTTAAATGTACTTCGGATTTTGCCTCTTATGTCTAACATATTTAGTTACAGTCAAAGTCCAGTCCGTGCCGGTCGAGTCCAGTCATGCTATAGTAAATTATTGGCAGTTTAATGACTACTATAATAAACATGACTTTTCGGGTTGCTTACAAAACCTTATCGAAGCTTATAATAAAGTTGCCACTACTTTACTAAGGCATGACTGTACTCGACCGGCACGAACTGGACTTTGATTGTTAAATATGTTATTTTTATTCTACTTATTGTTATATTTTTATCTCTTTTTGTAGTTATGTATGTTTAGTGTATAATAAAATTGTATTCTATTCCATTCCATTCTATGTTACTTCATAGATTAACTATGCAATTTTGTATGTGCGTTTTAACACCACACAACGGCATCTAGTTTTGTTTTTTTAAACTAACACTCCAAAGATATCAATTTGCGTGGTGGTAGGGTACTTTCTAGTACTCGGCTGGCTAGCTACCACCCTCAAGTTGAAAAATCGGCCGCCAAGCATCTAACGGTGTGTTCCGACAGCCTCACTTGAGAGCCAGTTCCATTCCAGGCTAGATGTGCTTTACATCTTCGACCACACCGTCACTTAACATCAGGTGAGCTGTGGTCAAACACCTAGCCTGTCAGTCATAAAAAATATATTTGCTAGTACTTGCAAAATTCAGACATCATAGATATGAAACTAAAATTCAAACACATTGTATTTGTTGAATTTATTGGAAAAGTTTTGCGGTAAAATTTGCTTGTATAGATCGTTGTATAAACATATGGAGAGAATGCAAATAGGTATCTGTTCAAATCCATCCGAAGCTGACCTATATTCATTGAACTTTAATATGCACTGAACAGAAATAACTTTATCACAGCTATCAAAACAACTATAAAATAGATTGCGTGCTCTTTTTGCATTCAATCAATAAAAGCTTTTCGACCTAGTAACTAAATATATCCCAAGTTATAATGATACCATTATTTTTTTAATATTTTTATGTAAATGTAATGAGGCGAAGGATACGTTCTCCTGATGGTAAGAGATAACGCCTGTCCATGTTCATTGCAGTGATACAGGAACTTTGAGTAGTAAAATAAAGTCCAGGGCATTGCTGCTTTGGCGCTCATTACTTTGAGACTTTCGTTAAGTTAGTCTCAATAGCCCTGTAATTTCGCTAGCTGCAGTTCCCTTCAAACCGGAACACAGTAATGTTTACACTACTGCTTGGCGGCAGAATTTCTGGTACTGCGGTGGTAGACCAGACGAACCCCTGCTAAGGAAATTTACCACCAAATAAAGTTTAATGACTAACAAAGTAAATTAATGCTAATTGACGTTTACAGACTAATAATACAAAGGCGAAAGTCTGTGAGTGTGTTTGTATTTTTATTACTTCACCACGATCAAACGGCTGGAGCAATTTTGATAAAATTTGGTATGGAGGTAGCTAAAATCCTGGATTAACACATAGGCTACATTTTATTCCGATAAAAAATAGCAAGTAACACTGCGGAGTGCATCTAGTCTGAATAAATATACAAGTTAACACTTATTAGCGATATTAAATCAAATTGTATCCATCATTAAAAAAATACTTTAATATAATATAGACTTTGACTTTTGGTAAAATATTAATATTATTTTCACAATTTTTTATTTCTTTTCATTTTGAATTTTTTTTACAATTTTAATTTTTATATTTTTAATTTTTTTATTTTCTATTTGTAGATTTTTATTTTTGTTATCGTATTTTTTTGATTGATTAAGATAATTGTAATTCTGTTTTTATTTGTAATTCTAATTTCAACATTTTTATTTAACTCTAGATAAATTGTATATTTAATTATCATCACTACATAGTGTAAAACAAAGTCGCTTTCTCTGTCCCTATATCCCTATGTATGCTAAAATCTTTATAACTACGCAACGGATTTTGATGCGGTTTTTTAAATAGATAGAGTGATTGAAGAGGAAGGTTTATATGTATAATAACATCCATTAAATTGTGGAGAACTACTGTTATTTTTGAGGATTATACCCGTGCGAAGCCGGAGCGGGCCGCTAGTGTTATATAATTTAAGACTACTGTAATTGGCGATTGCCGCTTAGTCTAAATAAATAAATAAATACCAACACTAAAAAAAAAGATTAGCTCTTTCCTAAAAAAACGCCATATCGATTTTTAGAACTAAATAAGGAAATGTGTTAAATATCAAATTCGTCGATGAGGTTTTTGGAGCCGTTAATAATAGTTTGGTCTTGACTTGGCTTTAACACATTTTTGTTTTACTTATGCGGAATTAATCACGTTTAATTATATCAGAAACTCCGACTATAGTTTACCAGTGCGAAGCAAGACAAGCAAGCGTTGTATATAGCATTGACTCCTTGAAAAAGGCCACCAGATGATAAACGTGAGTAAAGCATAAGTGAAACAAAAACGAAGATAAAATTATTAAAAACTAATTTTAATAATGTTTTTGGAATATAGATCAATTTAGTTTTAAAAACTTACCCTCGCAGGCATTTGGTTCGGCGATGATGTAAGCGGCGCCATCTCTGGTTTTGCTTAGATGTCAATTAATTCTGAAATAGAATAGCAATCTATTAGTTGCTTATGTGGTTAGGTAGGGGGCATCCTTCTGTATTATTGTTTTTTTTCCTATAAGTAAATTTTGAAACCAGATTTATTTTTATTAATAATGTAATCTGTACAGTTTAAGAAATAAATTATTTTGTATTGTATTGTATTAAATCCTTTCAATTAAGGTTATCTCGAAGAGATCGCTTTTAGTGATAAGGCCGCCAATTGCACCATTGTTAAACCGTTACTGTTATTGCTTTATTTCTGGTGTGAACAGTAAAGAGTTTTGTTGTCTTTTTTATTAATACAACAGAAATGAAGTTTTTTACACGACTGCCAAAAAAAGGAGTGTAATGTTTTCACATTTCATGTATGTATGTATAATATATATGTGAGTTTCTTTAATCCAACATAACTTTTAAATGCCTGAACACATTTGCATGTATGGAGGATCGTTAGAATTTTCACATCTTCTAGGGTGGCACCAGAAATAAGTTATTTGAAAAATAAGAAGAAGAAAAAAATCGTGTCGCGTTTTTTTAATTTTATTAATTTAGTTTTTTTTTTATTATGTAATAACTTTGCACAGTTGAGACCATAACGATTATTAACTAGGTTATATAAATCACCCTGTATGATCGTAAAACTAATGCTTATATGATAAGTATGGAAATGTGTTGTCGTTATAAAATGATCTACTTACATAATTTTTTAATAAATCCTGCGTGCCAGCCAATTTCCATCTGTAATCAGACTCGTGAAAGTACAGAATCGCATTAGCAATATTTATAATAATGTTACCATATATAGAAAAAAAATATACCAATTTTTTTATATAGTTACGATAAAAATATCCGGAAAGATGGGTCATTTCATAGTAACACTATTTTGAATTTGTTTAACTACAGAGGTAAAATATTATGTAAAGAGTAAATAATAAAAAACAAATATTTGGAACTTATTAAAAAAGATGATAAAAAGAAACTCAAAGAATCATCAGCCAATAATTCAGAGAGAATCTCACCATCATCTGTGCTGTAGAAGTCTGTGATTAAATATTATCTAAGGAACAATAAATTTGTTAATCTCTATGGTCAATTAGATCTCAAAATTTTATGGTGTTTTCACATGTACCTCAAAATGGCAACTGTAAATTCATCAGTATACCAGTGATACTACAAAAATAACAAATTTAAATTCACGCAAAGTTAATGCACTGTACTCTTGGCACACATTTCTACTTTGAATTCGGCGTTACATTGTAACACGTTTCCCTGCTATGGCATGTTTTCACCGCAGAATCAAATGTTACATCGCATTTTACACTTGGATGGATATTTGAAAAACATTTCAGCAGATTTACCAAATCCGGATCAACCCTGTTTTTTTATCCCTCTGGTGGGTGTGGGCCTCTTCTCATTGTGAGAAGGCTAACGCAGTAATATACCACGCTGGCCAAGTGCAAGTTGGCAGACTTCACATAACTTCGAGTTTTTTTTTTAAGAACTCTGATATATAGGTTATATATTATATAGGATATATAGGTTTCCTGACGATGTTTTCATTCGCCGTTTGAAGACATCGGTTATGGTTATCAGGCTAGGTTAGACCACAGATTACTTGATGTTAAGTGACAGTATGGTCAAAGATTTTAAACACACATAGCCTGAATGGAACTGGCTCTCAAGTGTGGCTGCCGAAACACTCCATCAGGTGCTTGGCAACATATTTTCAACTGGAAAGTGGTAGCTAGCCAGTCGAGTACTAGAAAGCACCCTACAACCATGCTATGGTTTCCTCGCGATGTATTCCTTCACCAGCAGCTCAAGCTTATTATTTTTATTGTATTTAGTTTTTAATTTATGTATTTTTGTTTCGGTGTTCAGGTTTCTTTTAGATATGTGTATTCCATCTTAGACGACATCAGACATGGTGTGGTCAAACAAAAATTTTGAACTACAAAAACCATAAAATATAATTTTTTACAACTAATACATTCTCAATAACTTTTCCTTGTACACCAAAATACTTAAATTTATGCATATTATTAAAAAGAACAGATAGAAAGTTCTATAGAACATTATTAAAAGCTCCTTGACGCTATAACTTGAATACCAATTACACGAATACGTTAAGGATTTACGTCATACAAACGCGTAATAACCGACGAGTATAAAAGAAAAGATATATAATATGATGTTCTTTCCTATCTTATCAAGCTTGAAGTTCTCTACTTAAACTAATAGACAAACTTACAACTCAAACTCAAACTTTAACATATGTAGTCCAGAGACCAGATGCTCATTAATGTACTTGTAATTTTATTCAAACTGCTATATGATCTTACTTTTATGATAGATCTTCAAAAACCGTATATCTATCAACATTATGAATTTCACACAAACAATAAAACTAGATAATATGTAGACTCTGCCCTCAAAACCCGCCACAATGCTGAGACTAGCTGATATACGAAAACCCGCAAAAGCCAAGTAATTTCAAGTTCCGAATGGCGAAGTAAAAGCACTTATTGTCGCACACAGACAACGCAACGATGTAAGCTGCTTCCAAACTTCTGGAGTTACAAGCCTTGAGTGTAAAGTGAACAGTAACACCAGTATGGACATTCCAAGCTTCGGACTCTGAAACTCGTATAGGAGAATCGATTTAAGATATATATTGATTCTCATTATGATATTTCCCAATACTACACTTTCTGATATGTAGGGACAAATTTCACGACTGCCCAAAAAATAGCGTTATGTTTTATGAGCCCATATAAAGTTATGGTGATACCTGAAATACCTGAACAGAATTGTATGTATGGAATCGTTAGAATCCATATCACCTGAAGTGATACTGGCTATAAATTTTATGAAAAAAAAAACAATAATATATTATATTGAGCATTAATTATTGTTTTTTATTTTCTTAATTAAGCTTGTTACAGTATTAAAAATCCGAATTCGTGTGCTACAATGGCTATCAAATGAGCGCAGGAAATCAACAAATGACATTAAACGAGACATAATCGAAAAGTTAGAATTTGGAAAAACCTGGACAAGCTCAGCGCTGGAAGAGGCAATTTGGCGAAAGTAGGAGGGATGGGTTTTGGCCTGCAGTGAAAACAACACACAGTACCTTTGAAAGTGGCCTAATAGTGAAAACACCATTTGCATCAATATTCCGATGTCATAACATAATAAATCAAGACCCTTACTGGTTTTAATATGCCTTCAGTTTAGCTGGTTTAGCACTCAAGTATGTAACTAGTAAATAGCAATGTTGAAAACAACTCTAGTGTATCTGTTGACAGTCTCTTCGTTAAGTCTTTTTAGTTCTTTGACCGTGTTATATTCTTTTCAGAGAAATCACAAGTAAAAGCGCCTATTAAAAATAGGATATGGTAAATGCTGCAGAAGTAATTGTAATAAGTGGTATGATATATTTATCAGGCTTTAGGTACCAAAAATACAGTAGAGCGTCGATTATCTAAACTAATAGGGGGACATGGATGTTCGGAAAACCGGTTTTTCGGATAATCGAACTGTCACATATATTTATGTAGCGGTGAATGAAAACCATATTTATATAATATTTAGAGGCAAATAGGAATTAAACAAAAAGTGCAGACAGTCTTCTAATAAAACATGTGTTAGGTACAATTAAAGCTTAAAAAGTTATGTGCACGAGCATTGTAGCGCGGGAGAAGGGGGCACGTGCGAGTCGGGCAGGTGTCGTAGTTCGGATAAGCGTTTGTTCGGTTGATCGACGTTCGGATAATCGACGCTCCACTGTAGGTACTTACTTTTTATCTAACTGTAATTATTCCATTATGTAGCATCTGGTCTTTTTTTACAGGACTGCCCACTCGTGGATTGTGTAACAAGGGACCAAAATAATGCATTAAAGGCGAGAGCGATTGTTTGAGTGTAGCGAGGATTTCAAAGTACGTCGCTCGAGGATAATTTTGGTACCGTGTGGCACACTCTGCTTTTTATTTCCCTCTATGAGAAAATATATTTTTCTCTCGATTTGTTTGATAGTAAATTGTTTATGACGGTTTCTGTGTTTAATTTTACACTTTCTGGTGTTAATATTTCACTTTCACTGCTAAAACTCAATATTTATTTTTATGAATCAAATTAAAATTGTCTAAAAAACGTATAAGAAGTTCCCGTGTTTTTAGTTTTACCAATGCCGCGCTTGTTTTATTACCAGCCAGCACTTTATCAAAACAAATAGCGTTCAAACTTTTTAATTATAATATAGGGTTCCAAATTTAAAAGTCATTTCGTCATTGTTATTTGGTGCGCCGGAATGACCCATTTCGCTTATATTAGTGTAATGCTTAAGAGAACCTGTGTAATAAATAACTAATCTACGTGATTGTTTTGTAAATGACTTTGTTACCTGTGCCTTTTTAATAATGAAAAAATATATATATTAAATCAATTAAAATACAATAACAATAAATCTTTTGTTCATCAAACCAGGTCCAGGACCAGGTCGAGAAACCGACATAAAATGAAATCAGAAATAGTTTAATTTAAATAATAGCGTAGTGTAATGTAACCATGTAACAAAATTCTCATGTGAATTCTGTTGTTGATTTGATCAAAGTGAGTGTTATGTTCGATTCGGATAATGCCCGTGCCATCTAGTATGTATACAGGGTATTTAGCATGGAGTGTATTAAGTTTTTTTTTTTTTTTTATGCCATAGGTGGCAATCAAGCTGACGGGTTGCCTGATGGTAAGCAATCACCGTCGCCTATGGATACCTGCAATACCAGGGGCACTTCAAATACGTTGCCGACCTTTTAAGATTCTATTTACACGCCTTTTGAAGAGCCCAATGTTGTAACTCCGCGGGAATACGGAAGAAGGAAGATCATTCCACAATTTGCAAGTGTATGGCAAAAAGGATCGCGTGAATCGCACAGTGTGCGATTTCCATGAATCGATTATATGTGGATGAGCTTTTAAACGATAGTGGGAAAGAAGTCAATGTATTGATAATTATGAACAACTTTTGCAAAGGATTAAACTTTAAAATCACGAAAAGAAATTAGCTGGGTCATAGAAAAAGTTCAGTGACCTTTCTTATTCTTATTCTTATTCAAAGTGGGGGCGATAAGTCCTGCACTGACGTCCCGCTTGGGGTGTTTTGTGCATTTCCCCCTACCAGCATCTACCCGAGCCAACCCAGCTCCTTGAAGTATCGGAGCGAGGCTCTAGGGCGCTGGCATAGTAGCTCCAGTGAGTTAGATGGAAAGTTTGATGGCGTTGATGACGAAGACCTTTCAGTGACCTTTAATTTAATGTATCCATGAAGCTGATTTTTGCTTCGTGATTTCGGAGTTGTGCCCATGGTCAAGATGTATATAATCGGGATTATAACTACCTCCTTTCGGCTCACTACACTCAAAGCTAACAACCCTGTATATAACTACTTATAAAGTAAAGATTTTAAGGTATTCTAGTAATGCAATTCAACGACTTTTGTACCTATTTACGCGAGTAACGAGTAAATTGCTATAAACATGTTGAAGAATCATGCTTTGGTGTCAGGTTATGCAATATTTTAAGGCAGTGCTCACCAGAGGTCAGTGATAATTTATTTTATAAATTTGTTCACAAAGCAATCCGTAATATCAAAAAAATATTGTTTGTAAGTTATAGAAATGCACGATTTCTTTTTGTCATGTGCCCCCTTTTGATGGGTTACCTCTATGTGCTATCGCAATGACTTCTCTCATGGCGTGCTCGTCAGCGACGTCCCGCGGGGGGTGCGGGTCGGCGGCGCGCGCCAGGATCTGCCGCACGACGTCGCGCGGCGGCGCGCCCAGCGGCGTCGGCCGCGACGTGAGACCCAGCTGCCGAAACAATCATTACCAAACCTTTAATGACAATGCTAAAGGCAGTTATAAATTGACTGAGATACAGTCAGCTGAAAAGCAACCAGGCTACCGCGGTTTGAGGTGATGGACGCGGTAATCCAGAATTGAAATTGGTCCACACATTGCCTCTTAAATTAGTGGCCATCATTATAACCTGCATGCTTTGCCAGTGCAAGCTTAAAGCTGGCTTACATTGGCGCGGCCTGCCGTAACGGCCCACTCAAACGGTGACTGTTGTTTTTGGTAACGGTTGCGGCAATTATAGAGTTTAAGCCTGTTCTCCACAAATACGATCCCTAAATTAGTGACGATCACTATGGCCGCTACCGGAAGCATTACGAGTGTAAGATTAAAATTAGCCTGTAACAGTTAGGCCTGCGGTAGAGATTTGAAATACAGCCTGTTAACAAGTAGGTTAAAATCAACCTTTATGAAGATTTTATTTAATTGAAAAGTTAATTGCAGGTGAAACTAATTATTAAAATATTAAAAAAATTATTATTAAATTTTTTTAAAATATTAAATAGTAATAATAACTATGGTAAACGCTGAATACATGGACGACATGACTTGATGCGCTCTAGGCGCGCGGGATCAGAGTGCGCAGCGGTCGCTCGGCACGGCGCTAGCGCGAGCGCCGCACACACGAAAAGCCAGGCGCGCATGTCGCACTTACCTTGGCGAGTATCTGTGACTTGATGCGCTCGAGGCGCGCGGGGTCAGAGTGCGCAGCGGTCGCTCGGCACGGCGCTAGCGCGAGCGCCGCACACACGACAAGCCAGGCGCGCATGGGCGCCTAGCCGACGAGCGCGCTCACCCGGCGCCATAGCACCCGCGCCAACGCGACATCTCCGCGCCTTTAACACAAAACAACGGACCATTAGCTTTCTTCTCACATCAATT
This sequence comes from Biston stratarius, assembly GCA_950106695.1. Taxonomy (NCBI): domain Eukaryota; kingdom Metazoa; phylum Arthropoda; class Insecta; order Lepidoptera; family Geometridae; genus Biston; species Biston stratarius. The sequence continues at coordinate 9,749,605 of OX467108.1, forward strand.
GTATTTAAAGTCAAACGATACGTTCACAATGTAAACGTATTGGTGCCATGAGTTTTGCGTAACCTCATGTTCATAGACTACTTATCGCTAATACAATTGTTAAACTAAATTAGAAAACGACACAATTACAAAGGATTTAAAATAATAGAGTCGTATTACGTTTATTATGTTATTTTATGTGAATAAAAATATGAGTGCACCTAATCCAAAGCAAACTTAAATCAAACTTATTGTTTCTGGTTCTATGTATATATTATGACTTGAAATCGATAGGTTCTGTTCATTATCCAATTTCTTTACAGTATTAGTATGTATGTAGTTAGTTAACGGGAATAAGAATGCAAAAAAACCTTAACAAAGTTACAGTTTAACATCTTGTTAACGATGAGGTTGAATACATTAAACACTTGCCGATGTTTCCGACTGATTTATTAGTAGATACATCAAACGATGAGGGTGTCTCCCCTGATTATGGACGCAAGTCACAAGCGGATGTGTCAGTAGCGGCTATTAAAAATACATCCTTTGAGTCATAAGACACTTTTTAAAATTTGAAAATTAAATAAGTTTTTAGCAGGACAGTAAACAGCATTGGCAAATTCATTTAGTATTTATAAATGCAATGCAAGAGCGGAGTGAGCTCGAATATTTTAGAATATATATATATATATATATATATTCTGAATCTCGGAAACGGCTCCAACGATTTTCATGAAATTTTGTATCCAGGGGGTTTCGGGGGCGAAAAATCGATCTAGCTAGGTTTCATTTTCAGAAAACGTCGTTTTATCCATGTTTTCAGCCGAGCAATGCTCGGTCATCCAGGTACTTTAGATTAATATTCACCGCTGCTTTCTAACGATGAAAGATAACACCGTGAAGAAATCTACATGTCGAGAGCCCATAAAAAACCGGCCAAGTGCGAGTCGAACTCGCGCGCCGAGGGTCCCGTAGGTATATAAGTAAAAGTAATGGTTTATGTAATGGTAATTAATGCTTCTCGCAATTATTCCTTCATCTGTGCTATAAGACGTTGCTTCGTACCAAATTCCAAGATTCTGAGTTCACGGGAAGTACTCTAGGTAGGTTTTGATTCCCTTGCGAGTGTCGAAAATGTCGAAACTGGCTGTCAAGTGAGGCTGCCGGAACACACCGTTAGATGCACACAGCAGATTTTCAACTTGAGGGTAAAGCTAGCCAGTGAAGTATTAAAAAGTACCCTACCACTATGCTATGGTTTCCTCACGATGTTTTCCTTCATCCAAGCTCATTGTTTAAACCAATGCCCTTCCTCGTGCGAACCGACCGCACTAACCACTTCTGTGTCATAGCTAAAAAAAGAATCACTGTGTAAAACAAATAAAGTAATAAGTTATACTACTCAAAATGGACCGCGTCAACGCTTCAGGTGAGATGAACGTGAAAAGTGTTCAGACGCTGCACTAACTAAATAAAACTTATCTCATTTGGCGTTTCGCCAATCCAAATCCAAGGTGTGTGGATGTAGGTGAATTCATGGGACGCATTGAAAATACTGCTTTATTTACCTTTTACCTGTGTAGCGAGATACGTAGGTACCTATAGCGGGGGAAATATTAGTCGGTTTGAGCGTCTAGTTTCTATTTATTTTAGTCGCAATTGTCACTTCTCTTGCAAGGCAATATCTTTCCTTATTTCTTTTCGTCTCTTGCGGGCAATTAACTTTGTGAATCCTTCTAATCCAGCGAATGAACTTCTAATCAATTTGAAAGTTAATATGTTTGAATGCTTACCACGCAAAAGCGGCTGAATGGATTAGGATAAAATTTGGAACACAAATAGTTTATTACCTGGATTAACATATAGGATACTTTTTTATCGTTACCGTCACAGTACATTTACGAAAATATTATGTTTGTCCGGAAAAAATTAAAGTCATTTGAAATTCATAGTAGCCGCCATAACTTAAACACAAGAAATAAAGATAAAATTGTGACACCTAGATTCAGGTTATCTAAAGCTAATATGTCTTTTCTCGGGAATTGCGTTAGATTCTATATTAAAATCCCACTTGAGGTAACTAAAATGTCCTATAATAAATTCAAAGATTTTATAAAGCAGAGGTTAATTGACAAAGCCTACTTACTATAAGGTGGTTACTCATTACGTGGAAGACAGGAATATATGGTTGTAGTAGCTTCTCTTTGCACTTGCATCCCCCTGGCTAAGTGACAATTGTAGTAAGCATAATGTATTAATATCTATAACTCTAAACTGTGACCTAATATGAAAAGAAAGATCCACAAAAAAATGCCTTGCTGAGTTTCTTGCCGGAGTCTTCTCAGTTGAAGTGTAATTACGAGCCGGTGGTAGATTCAAACATGTAACTTAACGTTCATAAGTGCCTTACCATTATAAAATAATTATAGTGATGCACATCATTTTTGACAGATAGCTTTGCACTGCCGTCGCTCTTAACTTGAGCCGTTATGAAGAAAAAATACGACATTTTTATGTCCTTCCCCGCGTAAAGTTTCACCTTCGCTGCACAGTTTAACTCCAGTTAGACTCTTATTACAATTTTTTACTACACTTTAGGAAAATGATAAAAACTGTACCAACTGTACGTTGGGCCGCCTTTATTTCCCAAGTTGGCAGAAGTTTGTTGATTTGTGTGACAGGCCCTTTATAATGATGAGTTTTATATGTTTCTATGTTTTTTTTTTTGGGTTTTTGGGTCATTACGTTGTAGGTTGCGATATCAGGAATAGCTGTCACATTTTGATCGGAGTCCTAGGACATAATTTAATAATTGATAAATTAAGTTCCAGTAGATATTTGTACACCAAGATCATGTTCAACGAGTTGTTCCGGGACCGGTTGCCATAAATTGTTTCACTTTAGATATTGTTCAAAAATAAATTTACCTAGGGCTTAGGTAAAAATAATTTTGAGAGTGAAGCCAACAGAAGAATACAATTGGGCTGGGCAGCATACCGCAAAGTCTCAAGAGAAAAACTAGTGCGTTCTACCAGTCATGATCTACGGAGCCCAAGCGTGGACACTCACAGCGGGAATGGTCCATAAGTTCTAAGTCGCTCAGCGAGCTATGGAAAGAGCTATGCTTGGAATTGCTTTGAGGGGTCGTATCCGGAACGAAGTAATTCGCCTGAGAACTAAAGTCACAGACATAGCTCAGCGTATTAGCAAGCTGAAGTGGCAATGGGCTGGACATATCTGTCGCAGAACTGATAACCGCTGGGGTCGACGTATTCTAGAGTGGAGACCACGAATTGGCAAACGTAGCGTAGGACGCCCTGAGGCTCAATGGAGTGACGATATATGTAGGGCAGTTGGCGGTGGGTGTAAGCGAAAAGCCGAAGATCTGGATGAGAGGTGCCTTAGGTAAGGCCTATGTCCTGCAGTAGATTTCGCTAGACTGTTGATGATGAAATGTTTGTTCTGTATGTATTATAAGTATGAATTTATAAAAAGTATTCTATCAGATAATATCAGATATTCAGATATCAGGTACAACTAAATTGGCTCATAGCAGTACGGCCAAAACCGCATAAAAACTGATAGATTCGATTATCCTGAACACCAAAATACCCATATCAGAAATTATATTTATTCGCGTAGCGTTTGACCTGGCCGAATTTTCAACAATGTCAAAAAAAATACCGAACTGTATCATAGCAATCCGTTTGAAAATCTTTTTACTAATAAATTTGGGTTAGTTAAAGCAAAAAAAAAATCCAGAAGAAAGTTTGATGCATTAAATTTGGAGACAGCAAATTACATTTGCCGTGGTGGTGCCGGCGTAAGAATAGTACCCCACTGTCTCTACCCGTGGTTGCCGTAAGAGTCGGCTAAGGGATGTAATCCGGAAGATGGGCAGCAGCGTCTTCCTTGAACAATCACACCTAACTGCGTTCGCCAACCCGCCTGCCAAGCGTGGCGAGTATTGACAAAACCCCCCCAGGAGGAGGCCTATGTCCAGCAGTGGACGACCTATGGCTGATGATGTGATGATGTGAAACTACATTTTTCTTGCACTATGCTTTGTAGTCCGATATTTAGCTACTTCATTACACTTTTGCAGTTTCTCATTTGTAATTTTTTACACTTAAATTTTTTTTTTTTCGTTGCAATAAACACACAACTCAGGTTTGACATTTTTCACCCCAGAACCGCACACCGCATGGCAATCTCAATGAACGTCGTTACGATGGTCAGAACAGCTGCTGTAAAAAGCGAAAAACCGTTCCCGTCATAGGAGCGTAACAAGCGCTGAAGCGATTGCCAGGCGACTCCGGAACGTCCTTTTCGATTTTGGGAGTATAGGCGACAGAGAACATTTCTGAAAACAGTTTTTTTTTTTTTATAATACCGGCTGCCATACGAAAGGTTTAAAAAAAAATCCGGGTTGCTATGATACAGGTTGGCAATTTTTTTTGACATTTTTATGCTACGCTTAAAATTTCTGTAAACGAACTTTTTGTCATAAAATAACAAAACCTATGTAAATTTCCAATATCAGACGTATTGCTATGAAACCGACTGCCTTTTTTTTGACACAGCACAAATGACCTCCTACGCTGTGCTACACTTTTGACCGTTAATACCCACCTAGTTAGGTTCAGAATCTTATACGAGTAATTTGACGATTTTATACAGTTTCGACCGTATTGCTATGATACATGGTTTTGGTCGTGGGCTCTCGTACTATAGATGTGAAATATCTTACGATATATTACATTGTAGCATGTAGATAAACATAGGGTACTTTTTTGTAATTTTATTGTCCAGGCAAACGAAGCAGTGGGTAACAGCTAGTTCGGTATAAATATATAGTTTATGTCCTATTTTACTCGCGCAAAGAGCAACTAGAAAAGTTTTGTAACAGGAAACTGAATAAGAAACTAGTTTATTACACAAACTTTGGTGGAATTTTTCAAGGGAAGTTGTAACTTTAAAAAACTACCTCCACCTGGTGACGTTAGTAAACCATAGCGTGGCTCGGGTACTTTCTAGTACGCGGCTGACTAGCTACTACTCTCAAGTTGAAAATCTACCGCCAAGCACCTAACGATGTATAGGCAGCCTCACTCGAGAGCCAGATCCCATTCCAAGCTAAGTGTGTTTACCATCGTCGAGCACACTAAGCTTGCTGTGGTCAAGCACCTAGTCCACCACACATAAAAATTACTTAGCAGAATGTAAAACATTTTACATTTTGTCACAATAACATAATATTAGACAAAATTCAAATATGAAAATATTAAAAAAATCCAAACTTACATTTTTATAATTTAAAAAATCCGATTGCAGACTAACTTTTCACAGCACAACAGAAATTTTCATAAAGATTTGCATAAAGATAACATAAAACCTTAAAAACTGGCCTTTGCTGACCCCTTAACCGTTAGCGCACCCTTCGAGCGTCGTAAACAGGGCCCACAACCCTTCCTCGACCCCGTTTAATGATAACTGAGCGAAATTCCTCGCGACCCCCAATATATACGGGGGTGAAACCCACTCGTCATATTTCGGGTCTATAAATAAAGCATACGGCTGGATTCACACAGATTTACGGTGAATGGATGTGGCATTACAAGCAAAAGGTGATTTAATATCACGTTTTACTATGGGAACTAACGTCTTTCTAACACATTTTTAATTTTATCGAAAACTTCGATTATAGTTGCGGCCACATCCGGTGGCCTTCATCATGGACACAAAGCTGAATACAAAGCCTCGTCTTTCTTCGCACTGCGGGCCGCTGCACGCCTTATACGTCAAGATGCGCGGGGTTTCCGATAGAATTAAACGTGAGTAATCCCCCATAAGTAAAATAAAAATAATATCACGTTGATGATTTATTAGGTTGTAGATCTTTTTAGCAGGAGATCGTCTAGGTAGGTACTACCGCAGTACCAAATATTTTGCCGCCAAGCAGTAGTGTGTAAGCATTACTGTGTTCCGGTTTGAAGGGTACTGCAGCTAGCGACATTACATGTTGTATGTTGGATGTTGAAACTAACCAGCGAATATTTCAAAGTAATGAGCGTTAAAGCAGCGATGTCTTGGACTTTGTTTTGCTACTCAAAGATCTGTGTATTGCTGCAATGGTCATGGACATGGACTCATATCATCAGCAGAGTGGGTAAATGTTCCGTATCGCGCCACCAGCGATTTTGAAGCTGTTTTTTTTTTTATGACTTGGTTATGAGTTCTCAACACCATAACTAGTGTTGTTATGATGGCGCGTAACATTTAACCACTTTGCCACACACTGAGCCAGTTCTATTCCAGGCTAGGCGTGTTTACCATTTTCGACCACACCGACACTTAACTACAGGTGAGCTGTAATCAAACACCTAACATGTCAACCATAAAAAAAATGTAGCAAAGGGTGACAGAAATGACATGTATTAACATGATATACGTATAGAACTTTATTTTATGATAAGCAATAGATTGTTAGATGATATAGAAATAGGTACCTTCAATACTGGATTTCTATGGAATTATTTTATAATTACTTTATACATATAAATGTATAAAAAAGGAAGAATTTTAGTATGTCTAAATAAAATGAAACTAAATTTTATATTTTAAATATCTTTTGCTACAAATCACACTTTAATGGCTGAATGGATTTTGAGGCAATTTTGAATGTAGATAGCTTGTAAATACTTTAAATTAACATATTACTAATTTTTATTGCGGAACAATGAAGCTATTACAATATTAGCTATTATGTAGCTATTAGCTATTTCATTAGATATTTTTTAATTAAACGAATTAAAATGTTCGCTTGCCACATCTAGTAAACCAGTTATCTTTGAGAAAGAATCGCGAGCTCCGTGGGCGGCCTTATTTAACGAACTGAGCCTACACTTATGAATGTTGCCATAGTGACTAGATATTACACTTGGCTTGGCCTGTAAAGCTGTCGTGTCAGGTGCGGATTATGTCTCTACAGGCTTATTGCATACTGAGAAGAACGTAAAAAATAATTTGACGCAATACTAACTGGCGTAAATAAAATAAAAAATACATAACCTAGTGAACTTATGCCAAATGGGTCCATTTTGGAATGACAGAAGCTGGTAATGTAGGTTACTTACTTTTCAAAGTAGGCCGATGTTTTATTTTTATTTTGATAAAATATTTTTCATTGCTTAATAGACTGTGGATAAAAATGGAAGGGGGAGTATGTTTGCCTAAAACTTATGTACTTACTTTACGTTTCAAAACATACAGGATGGAAACCCTATCGCGTCTTTAATTTAATACGCGAGTAGACAAAAAAGTTTGTGGCTTCGTAAATTTGTCAAAAGCTATGGAAATTGACGTGGTTTTGACACTTTTTGTTTAACTTATGCGGGAATCATAACATCATCAGCCATAGGACGTTCACTGCTTGATATAGGCCTCCTCCTGGGGGGTTTTTGGCAGTACTCGCCACGCTTGGCAGGCGGGTTGGCGAGCGCAGTTAGGTGTGATTGTTCAAGGAAGACGCTGGTGCCTATCTTCCGGATTACATCCTTCAGCCGACTCTTACGGCAACCACGGGCAGAGGGTAGGGTACTATTCTTACGCCGGCGCCACCACGGCACCGACTATAGTTTCGGCCACATCCAACCACATCGGCGACCTTTATTATGGAGACTTGGCTGAGTACAACACGTGCACGGCCTCGTCTTGCTTCGCGTTTTTTTTCGCTTAGAGTTTTCGATAAAATTAATCGTGAGTAATCTCACATAAGTAAAATAAAATTTTGTCAAAGCTACTACAAAAATGTTCGGATTTTTGATTTTGTTGATTTCCTTTTTGATTTCTTATTATTTTTGTTATTATTTATAGACCTCTAATTTTACGGCCAACTGTAGAATAGATTTTTAACTTTTACAAATTATGTGTTATGTAATTTATGTGATTTATAATAACGCACCAAAAAATCAGAAAAAAAAAATTTACGAAGGATATGAGAGTCTGTGACATTGCTGCCCCAGTTAGTGTTCCCCGATATTACATTCTGAGTGCTTTTAAGTCGGGAATGAATTCGTTTCTTCTAGGCAACTATCGTTTGCCTAAAAGGATGGCAGTCAAACGCAAGACTATTTGTAATTAAAAAAAATATCGAAACTAACAAGTTTTAAACGTTGTCAAACCAAAAGCATAAACCTTTTTTTACAGTGGATTGCTACCATCTATCTAAATTAACTGGCCAAGAACTGGGAAACGAAGCGTCGGACGCCCATCAGCTCGTTGGGTCGACGACATCGTAAAAGTCGCGGGTCGAACCTGGACAAGGTTAGCACAGGACCGGGATAAATGGCGTACAAGAAGAGAGGCCTATGCTCAGCAGTAGGCGATTACGGGCTGTAAATGATAATGATGATGATGATCTAAATTAACTAGGTAAACCTAAAAACCTGGCACGGCAATCGAAAATATGTCTTAGCTTCCGATACAAAACCACACAATCTTTCCCGATCTTGAACTAGTTCATTTTATATGTAGATACTTAACTGATTTTGGTTACGTATTCATACCTACAAAACATAATGAAGTTACTATATTTGCCATTAAAACATAATGAAGATGAATGTTTATATTGTAAGCAGAGAATAGAATTTATCTTGCAGTCTTAAATATATGATTCTAATTTTAAAACAATCCGACTGGGTAATTTTTTTTTTTTTTTTTAATTTGTATACTAGGCATATTATGTTCTATTTTGTATTTGTTTGTATTGTATCGAAAAAATGTTTTTCTTTTAATAGGAATGAGAGAGTTTTACTCCATTGACGAGAATAGAAATAATGTTTTCTGTAATGATTTTGATTTAAATTTTCATGCAAACATAAACACCAAGCCTATCTCTAAATATGAGATATATTACTTACATCTCATATTTATAATTATCAATAAAGTACTTAGTACGTATAATAAATAAATACACATCGTAGGACATTAAATACAGCGCCATCTGATCCCAAACTAAGCAAAGCTTGTACTATGGAATTTAGTTACCTACGCAATTATTAAATGTTAATAAAAACATTTAATTTTTATTGATTTTATTGAAATATGATTTGATATTGAATTATATTTATGTAAAATTAAATATAATATTTTAATATTTTGTGTTCTTGCAACTACTTAAGATTTTATTTAGATTTCAATGTATTATTTTATTTCAGTTATAAATATACAACAGACTTGCCTAATAAAAATTCTCTGAATTATTCATGATTAAAATTTTATAAGATGTTAAAATAAAAATCTTCTAATTCAATGAAAAAAAATTATCCATCATAATAATTTTTGAATACTAACACCTACGCTCGCTCGCCTCCCAACTACGCCCGTCACTTCCATAACGTGTTTGTCTCTATATCTGTGTAACGTGGGCGAACTTATCTTGGCTTTACTAACGTTAACGATATGTTCTTTTTAGACGATATTTTTGGATATTAGGCCATCTAGATTATACGTATAGGTTATCTAGAAACGAGTCGGCTGGAGTTAACGAAGGTTATTTGTGCGTAAGATAAAAATAAACATGTATTTTAGAGTTTGCGATCTAGAATTTTCGGCACGATCCATGAAATTGGAGATCGTGTTAAGCTTAAGATACTTGTAAAAACACTAAATGATCTCATAAAATAAGTTGGTTTAGTTATTTTTTTAGGGTTCCGTGCCTCAAAAGAAAAAAACGGAACCTTTATAGGAGCACTTTGTTTTAAGTGTGCTGAGACGTGACTCCCTGCAGAAGTAAAACATTAGAATGACATGGCTCACACAGAGGAACACCCAAGTGTATAGCATAAGCACGCACACATACTAGGAAATCGAGGGAGCATAGAATAACGTCACGCCGTTTGCTGTCACGGCATATGAGTCGGTATTACTGCCAAGGCGCGGTAATAGATGTTGCACATCAATAAACAATAATAAAAATAAACTAACAAAAGTAATAATTCTATATTTATCTAATAATAATCAAAAATATATGTGTGTGTGGGAAACACAGATCAATGTGTGTGTGACATGCATACAAACATTGATCTGTGTATCCCTATTGGTTCTAACGGCATGACCGATTTTGACTCAATAAGTTATCCATCATTGTTTTAATTTTGATTATGATTGCAAGTGATTATGATTATGATTGCAAGTGATTATGATTATAATTTTAATTTTGATTATGGTTTTAATTTTGTTTATGATTTGAAGTTTAGTTCTGATTTTAATTTAATTATTTAATTTTGAATTTTAGAATGGCACGTTGTTATTCCTTGAAAAAGCAACGTATTTAGCATTACTTAAGTGAATAAATTGGTGTATTCATTATTGTAGTTGATATTGTGAAGCCTCAATAAATAAATATAAAATCAAAAATGTGATGTAGTAGAAATAATATTGAAAAATGGCTGCAAATAAAATGTTTCTATGAATTTTCCGTTTACTAATGTTTCTTTAGCAGAATGTAAATCCCTATTTAGCGCGTTCTATGGGTTTTTAGGAACTGACGACTTATTTATATAAAATCCGCTTAACTTTGACCTTTGATCCAATTCTGTATTGTAAATACTGAATCGTGTAAGGGATTGTTTCCACGAGCTATTATTTCGTTACAAATCAAAGGTTATTTTATACAATTGTCATGTTTAACAAAGACTTTTAAAATAAGGTTTTGTTTATTATTTTTTAATTTAAGTGAGTTGTGCTCAAACATCTTGCCTGCCATAAAAAGGAAATTTTTCACATAGCACTATTCCATTTAAACGTAGAAAAGGTAATAATTCAGCAATATTGCAATATTATTTAGTAAGTTTTTTTTTTTAATTTTGGTAAACACTCTGTGTTTTACCACAGCTCACCTGATGTTAAGTGACGGTGCGATTGAAGATGGTAAGCACAGCTAGCCTGGAATGAATGGCGCTCAAGTAAAGCTGTCAGAACGCACTGTTAGTGGCTTGGCGATAGATATTAAACTTGAGGGTAGTAGCAAACCAGTCGAGAAAAGACTAATAGAGAGCATCCTAACACCATGCTATGGTTTTCTCGCGATGTTTTCCTTCATCGGTAACTCAAGCTCATTGTTGGGGCTTGAACCCACGCCCGGTGTGCTAACTGACCAGGCTAACTACTGAGCTATCATCGTTAAAAATAAAACAAGTAGTGATATGATGAACTAGGAGCTCTCCTGATGGTAAGATATAAAGTCTGACCATTTTTTTCTATTATAGTCTTTGGCGTAAAAAATAAAGAGTTTATTTATCTCTATCTACAAAATTTTAAGTTATAAAACAAAGCTGAAAATATCGCTGTTTCAACTCTCATTCGATGGTAAATTTCATTAGCCATATCGGGACACAGTAATATTTGCACACTACTGCTTGGCGGCAGATACATACTTATACGATCTTGAGCTAAGGATTTACCAGTTAGTAGACACAAGTAATGAATAATCATATGTATTTCTTTTTAGTTATAAAGTGAGAATAGTATTGCCGATTCTGCAATTGCCCTAATTATATGAAATTAGGTGTAAACAAATGGCTCGTGGAAACACTCACTTACCCAGTACAGAGACCTATTGAAGCATGTCGCAGATTGTATCTGATTGCCACAATTATGGCTCAACAGCTCGCACCTCGAGGGTAATTTATTTTTAGAGTTCCGTAACGCCTACGCGCCTGGAAAGGGCGCTCGGTAACAAGGGTTTTATTAAAATAAAATGAGCGGAAATATAGACCGCCTTATGGTAAGAAATCCGCTTTTTTGTGGATATTCAATTTCTTTTAATTCTATATAAGTTTGCTTTTGACCACACCCTGTCTGATGTTAAGCAGTAATGTGGTCTAAGATTGAGCACGCTCATCTAGAAGCAATCTATTCAGTCTAGATTTGAAGACACCCATATTGTACCTAACAGAGAACAAAGACTTCACAGATTGTCTCACTGCTAGGTAAAGGTCTCTCTCACCCCTTTCCATGCGCCCCTTTTTGGCTGCTATTGTAAGCCCCTTATCATGAACGTCACGATCATCATTTCTTTTTTTTAATTTAGAATGAATGAGACGAACCAGACTCTCTTCTGATGGTAAGAGATAAGGCCTGTACAAGACCATTGCAGCGATACACAGAACTTTGAGTAACAAGGTAACAAAGTAGTTTTGGAATATGTTTTGTTACTCAAAGTTTTGTGTATCGCTGCAATTGTCATGGACATGTATTATCTCTTATTTATCATTAAGAGAGCGTCTGCTTCGTTTCATAAGATTTACATTAAAATTTAATAAAAATACTTGTAAACAGAATTCTAAGTTCATCTTAGTAAGTACTAAGAACTAGACAGTACTTAGTAGGTACTTACTAAGATCAAGTACTAGCCCTAATTTAATTTCAAATAATCCACAGAATATTAGAAGTTGCCCAGTAGCCAGTTTGCTTCTATCTTGTAAAAACATTCAGAATGTTCTCCAAAACTAACCCAATTTGAACGGTTATAGTTGAACGTATGATTTATAGCGCTCGCAACTGTAATCGGTTACAATGTTTCAAACTGTACCAAACTAACTGCACTGAACTGTACACATTATTCAAGCAGTTCTCACTGAAATAAGGTCAGCTTTGTATTGTAAGCTTAATATGAACATTTGTTATCAAGTTTAGTTTTAAGAAACTTATATTTTTTTATGGTTGACAAGCTAGGTGTTAGACCACAGCTCATCCGATGTTAAGTGACGGTTTAGTTGGTAAAGCACACCTAGCCTGGAATGAAACTGGCTCTCAAGTGAGGCTGTCAACCGAGTATTAGAAAGTACCCTACCACCACGCTATGGTTTCCTCACGATGTTTTCCTTCACCGGCAGCACAAGCTTATTATTGGGGTTTGAACCCATCCCCTTCAGCGTGTGAACAGACCGCGCTAACCACTGACCTACCATCGCTTTCATCTTTCTTTTTAACACGCTTTTGTTAGCTTCAACCGTAGGTATGTATGTAACGGAATCTTTGAACACAATTTTCAACACTTAAAGACGTTAACTTAAAAATTTGTACACGTATGATATATCAATCCAATAATTTGATAGCTCTAAGCTGATACCAATGACCAGTGTCATCAGGATAATTAAATAACTGGTTTTACAGGTTATAAGTACGTTTACCGTCCACAAGGTGACAGTAAAATGTTATTTTTCTTTATTAAATTTCTACTTTTTATTTTACATGGAAAACGAACGACTGCTAGTCAATAAAATAAATAGGATATGGGTAAGTGATAAAACAAAAGACAAAACGTTTTCAGTTTGTTCGTAGTTTTAGTTCGGTTTGCTATTACAGCATGTTTTTAAACTATACATTTATTATTTGCTTTACTTATGCATACTTTATATTTGTATTACTCACGTTCATTTACGCCTCGTCTTGAATCGCACTTAATGAATAGATGTGGCCGAAACTTTAGTTCGAGTATCGTAACGTAATTAAACGTGAGTAATCCTGCATAAGTAAAACAAAAATGTGCCGCGTTAGTTTCTATATTTATATTTTTTCGCTTCTAGGTATTTTATAGCGCACATAAAACTGCTCAATAATGAAAATGTTTCAATTCGATTGAAACATCATCATAAAAATTACCGTTTAGAGAGGATATAGGAGAAAGGTTAAATCGGGATATTTCTGAATTGAAATAGATATATCAGGGTCGCTGGAATAAAGCAAAAATACGTACTGCTGGTTTTTGTGTAGAGATGCTCCAGAACACACAAGAAAAGAGCCAAAAGATATGCTACATGTAGCCACTATTTGATTCTCGATAGGTTTTTTTCAATTGTTCGATTTCGTCGTTTGGTAGGTGTTCGATATAACTGTCATTAAACGAGATTAATTTACAATTAAAAAAAAACTCCACTTAATGTAAAAGACAAACGAGACTAGTGGTAAGAGATAACGCCTGTCCATTGCCAATGCAGCAATACACGGAATTTTGAGCAGCAAAACAAAGTCCAGGGCATAGCTGCTTTGGTGCGCAGTACTTTAAGAAATTTGATAATTTGACTCGACAGCCTTGTAATTTCTTTAGCTGCAGAACCCTTCGAACTGTAATTTTTACACACTACTGCTTGGCGACAGAATATCGGGTACTGTGGCGGTACTTATACGACGTCCTGTTAAGGAACATACCATGACGACTATTTTGAAAGTATATCTTTCAAATAAAAAAAATATATTTTGTAAATTTGAAGTTGATTAAAAAGAATTAGAACATTTAAAATGTTGTAAACATAATGTGATCTGTTATTTTTACTTACAAAAACTAGAGCGTATTAAAAGAAGATTAATTAGACTATTAAGAATTACGACATCTTATCTCTGCAATTATAATTAAAGTAACTCAAAGTTTTAGACCAAGTAGCGTTGTTTTACCAAAATGAATATTTAATACGTTAGAGTCTCAGTAAGAAAGATCAATCAAAGTACACGCGCGTGGGATTGTGTAATTTCTCTTTAATCTGTGCCTGGCTGTCTGAGATCTGAGAGAAAGACTGTTTAATGTCAACTGTCTTCTTGAATTACATAAATGAGATCGCAAATATAGCTTAACCTCATTAGTAGTTTTTTAGACATTATCAATAGGTCTATAGACTTAATAATAATACAGACAGTGTAATCATGGCTTTTGCTTGGCGGTAGGTCTCTTTAGCATTTGACGAGTAGGTATGTACCTACTACATACCTACTTGGTGGTACATATTTCGATTTCAAACTGTAACCTAATATGAAAAGAAAGATCCACAAAAAAAAATGCCTTGCTGAGTTTCTTGCCGGAGTCTTCTCAGTTGAAGTGTAATTACGAGCCGGTGGTAGATTCAAACATGTAACTTAACGTTCATAAGTGCCTTACCAGGGCCTAAACTGAATGAATTACTTTTTGATTTTGATTTTTTTATTTCTTTGTACGTTTCGTTTCATATGACCACTAACTAACATGCCTTGAAATATTGCTGATGTTCAAACTGTCAGCCCGTATAAAGTTGGAAGATCGTCTAAAACATTGCTTTAAAAATTGTTTAAAATAGTTTGATTATAAAAATCAAACTATCCGCTGCCGTGTTTGAGCTTAGGGGCAAGGATTCGTTTTTTTAATTGTTTTTTTTTTTTTAAGTTATGTATGTATTCTTGGCTTCAAAATGCAAAAGAAAACATCGTGAGGAAACCTATTTACATCTAAGAGTTGTTAATATTATGCGAAGCTTACCAACCTGCACTTGGCCAGCTATTTTTTTTTAAATGTAAAAGTAATGAGATGAACGAGATACTCTCCTCGTGGTAAGAGATAACGGCTGTTTATGATCAATGCAGTAATACACAGAACTTTGAGTAGCAAAACAAAGTCCAGGGCATCACTGCTTTGGCGCTCATTACTTTGAGACTTTCGATGGTTAGTCTCAACAGCCCTGTAATTTCGCTACCTGCAGTATCCTTTAAACCGGAACGTAGTTATTTTTACACACTACTGCTTGGCGGTAGAATATCTGGTACTGCGGCGGTACCTACGTAGACGACCTCCTGCTAAGTGCTCTACCACCAATTAAAACGCACCCAGTAAAGTGTATCCCTTTACCCTACTCATAATGAGAAGAAGGCCACATAATTACGGAAATATTATTTTTGAATTTAATCGTAGACATATAAATAAAATAATAATTTATTATCTTGACTTCCAAGCCTAAGTTATTGTATAAGACATTACAAGGCACCCGAAACTTTCCCTCTCGCAAGAACTCAAGTTTTTATGCTTCTTTGATTCAGCCAACCACGAAACAATGTTTCAGGTTACACGTGTGGCCTTTGACCTTAGCTTATAGCCTACCTAGACTTAGTGTGTCAGCCAAGTTCTGTTGAAATGTGTTGTGTGCCCAACTAATGAATCAGAATAAGAATTTAGTTCATTGATATTTTCGGGAACTATTCCTATTTGCGAAACGTGAGGCTACTTAACGTCGTGACTTGCGATTTGTGTATATTTTAAAGGTTAGTATAAATAAACCAAACTAACAATAGTTTACACCTAGAATTCTATGTATCAAAGAGCTCACTTCGGATGTCTAGGAATTGTATTTCATCAGCTAGTGAATATGTCGATGACCTTAAATATGTATGTCCTTTTTTACTGATTTTCTCTTTAACTGTAATTATAATGACTTTGACATTTTATGATTAGAACCTGGATGACCGAGCTATGCTCGACTGAAAACGCGGATAAAACGACGTTTTCTAAAAATGAAACCTACTGCATACTAAATTTAATGAAAATCGTTGGAGCCGTTTCCGAGATTCAGATTATATATATATATATATATATATATATATATATTTATATTTTTATTCATTCATTCATACACAGTTATGCGATCGACTTGATATTTCTACAGGATTTTTGGTGACAACATTAACTGTTTCAAGAGGTTTTGATTTTTGACAATTGATATTTTAATTGAATAATTATGTTTTTTTTTTAATAATTATTACTGATCGGCAAAGTACCGTAGTTGCCGTGGTGGTGCCGGCGTAGGAATTGTACCCCACCCTCTCTACCCGTGGTTGCCGTAAGAGTCGGCTAAGGGATGTAATCCGGAAGATGGGCAGCAGCGTCTTCCTTGATGCTCGCCAACCCGCCTGCCAAGCGTGGCGAGTATTGGCAAAACCCCTCTAGGAGGAGGACTATGTCCAGCAGTGGACGTCCTATGGCTGATGATGTGGCCAAGTACCAGCTTGAGGCGTTAGAGTCCATGGAGAAACGTACTAAGAAACTCATTAGCACACACAATTGGGATACACCTTGAAGAGTGCGCTTCAAATCTACATGACCTAAGTCCGTCTTGCCCATTCTACTATGGGACAGCCAGGAGCTCTAAAAAGCGTCACCGCTTCATAATCGACATTCCAAAAACTCTAACTAAACGGTTTGATCTGCCTTCATTGTACGAACCGCTAGACAATAGAGTTTGCTACCAGAGTTGGAGTTCCCTGATAGATACAATCTAGTTGCCTTCAAGTCGCGAGTGAATCGGTTTCTTCCAGACGAGCGCGCTCCACCGTAGACCGCATCTTCGCTTAACATCAGGTGAGTTGGCGGTCAAACTCAAGCCTATTTGTAATATAAAAAAACTTTATAGAATAACCTATTCATAATTATGAATAGATTATTGTTATTGCATGCTGTCTTCACCTATAACTGTTGTAACATTTATCTACTTACTTTTTTTCTTAATTATTATTACGTCAAGCGATAATGTACTCAATGTTCGTGATCATAAAATATACAATCAATATAAAGCCGATAGGACGTCTTTGACTGCTTTTTAGGGTTCCGTACCTCAAAAGGAAAAAACAGAACCCTTATTGGATCACTTTGTTGTCTGTCTGTCTGTCAAAACTCTTTTTCTCAGGAACGTGTAGAGGTATCAAGCTGAAATTCATATCAAATACTCAGGTCTACTGTCCCTTGGAGCTGTGAAAAAAGTAAAAATCAAACTTCTAAGCCAACGTAATCAAAATATACAGCTGTTTATGCTGCTAATTTTCGACACTCGCAAGGGAATCAAAACCTACAGGGTACTTCGCGTGAACTCAGAATCTTGAAATAATATACGAAGCAACGTCATATAGCACGGATAAAGGAAAAATTGCGAAAAGCATTAAAAACATTTAAATAAAAACATAAATTTTACTTATTTACTACAGGTTTGTACGGAGCCCTCGGTGCGCGAGTCCGACTCGCACTTGGCCGTTTTTTTAATCATTATAATAGTTATAAGGTAATTTTTTTTTTTAAATTGGTTTGCGTTTGACCACCCTCTTACCTGAGGGTAGGTGATGATGCATAGAAGTTACCGATTAACTCTCGACTTGAAGACACCCAGATTGTATCCATCAGAAAACACCCATTCAGGCTGTGTGGTCCGCACAATGAAAATGGAATCAAATCGTTTTGTTCTAGTTTTAGATCTCCTTAGCAAGAAGTCGTCTACGTAGATTTTCTTTTTACTTTTGACAAGACCTGATGTAAGATGACGGTGTGGTCGAAGATGGTAAACACACCTAGCCTGGAATTGAACTGGCATCACCCCCGCAGTATCAGATATTTTGCTGTCAAGCAGTAGTGTGTAAATATTACTGTGTTCAAATTTGAAAGGTACTGCAGCTAACAAAATCACAGGGCTATTGAAGCTAATCACAACGCCAAAACAACGATAACCTGGACTATTTAGTTACCATCAGAAAATAATTTTGTTCGTCTTACAAAATAGAGTACAAAAGCCAGCATTCACAGCTGTCAACATTGTGTATCCAAGTTGTGGTACATAAAAAAGTCATAGCGTTAACCCATAAGTAATAATTAAGGTAAGTTATCCGTATATGAACAATATATTCATTACTTAAGTTACGCAACGACTTACATCAAGTAACATCAAGTAACTTCAAGGTAATGGGTAGGTGTCTTCGAGACGATATTTATGAGTTCACATGACTTTCGGACTTCGTCTGATGGATTTGATGGGCTGTTGTGAGGAACCTTAAGATAACTGTGTAAGGTTGCAAATCCTATTGTGGCTTACCTCGAAGAGAAGGGTGGTTTTCTGAGTTGATGAATTTATTTTTCTAGTCCATGAAGCGTATTGTTCTGAAATAAGGTTCAGAATTCAATGAGAAATGTTATAAAAATTTTGCGACACAAAATACGAACTCAACAAAAATTTTATTGAGTTAGCTTGTAACTGAATTTACGTTCATGGTTTTATAAATTAAGTTCTAAGTTTGTATCGTATTGATTATTTTGAATTTTATTGCAAAGGTAGCATTTATGTGAAAATGAACTCAGTAGATTTCACAAAGATTTTTTTTTAATTTTATTATACTTTTGACGCTTTTAAGTCCTTTATAAAGAAGTAGTGAATAAAAATTCAATAAAACGTTTATACTTTATAAAAAGCAGAATAATGTGAACCTTGTCACAAATAACGAAGACTCAATTTGCAAAAACAGTCAAAATCTTCAGGTAAGCACCGAAGTAAATATTCCATTTGAATTATGAACCTTATAACAAACGACCAAGGCTCCACTTCCACTAATCGAATACTTTGATGAACTATCTCCAAGTCACATTCGATTATTGACCTTATTTCTAAAGTATGAGAGCCGAACGCGAACGATTGTGTAGCGAATAGATCAACTCCAGAGCGGGAATAGAGGATCAGGAAAGTGGACCATATTGCACAAGTTAATAAAGTCGAAAGTGAATTGAAGTGAGACATGGATTAAATCAAGGGAGAGAGTGCACGTGATTCATTTGGTAAAGATTTGGAGTGTCAGTGATTTTTTCCGGATGCTAAGAAAGATCGTGGGAAGGAAAGTCAATAAAGTAAATTAGTTGGGAAATATTCATCTAGCATAGATACGAATAAAGTTGGGACAAGCTGAGGGGGCAGCCCTATAGCGTCAGAGATTCGAGCACCGTGGGTATTAATAAAATAAAACTTTGAAACAAATCCACTGCTGGACATAGGCCTCCTCCTTGGGGGTTGCCGATACTCGCCACGCTTGGCAGGCGGGTTGGCGAGCGCAGTTAGGTGTGATTGTTCAAGGAAGACGCTGTTACCCATCTTCCGGATTACATCCCTTAGTCGACTCTTACGGCAACCACGGGTAGAGAGGGTGGGGTACTATTCTTACGCCGGCACCATCACGACCTGCTTGATTACTACATATGCTACAGCTTACTTGATATTATGTAACTGTTAAGTGAGGCTGTCGTAGCCCACTGTTAGGTGCTTAACGACAGATCTTGAATTTGAGGGTGGTACCAGCCGAGTACTAGAAAGTATCTTACGACCATGCTGTGGTTTCCTCATGATGTTTTCATTTACTGGCAGCTCAAGCTTATCGTTCGGGCTTGAACTCACGCCCATCGGCGAGTGAACCGACCGCGCTAACCACTGAGATTTCATCGCCACAAAAATCACTTACCTAAATCAGCACTGGAATCGGAAAATACATGTGCGTTTAAAATAAACTTACTTTTTATTGACTATGTAGCTTATTTGGTAGAATATATGCTTCCGATTAATGTTTGTTCTGTGTCTGGGTGTTCTGTATATATTATAAGTATGTATTTATAAAAGAAAAGTTTTTAAGTCGCAGATATCTGGTTCCCATAGTACAAGCTTTGCTTAGTTTGGGGCTAGATGGCGCTGTGTGTGAATGACATTACATATCTGGCCCCATATGTAAGATGGAAGTCAGATAACTGATAGAATACATACTTTTTTTTGTAAATACATACTTATATACAGAACACCCAGACATAGAACAAACATTTGTTTATACCATAAAATGTTTGTCCTGGACGGGAATCGAACCTACGTCCTAAAGCTCTTAAGGCAGACTAACTACCAATGAGCCAACAGGGCTGTCAATTTTTATTTTACTCTTCACACTATATGACAGATTTGAAAAGACATTTTGGAATACTGGAAAATTTAGAGTTTGAGATGACGGGTAAAACCGCATCGAGCAACTAGTTAAGCATAATTATTTAAAAGCCAACCCGAACGCCGACGTCCTTCGCTCCCAGTCTAGACGGCCAATATCTCGCCACAATAAATCATGGCATTTCCTTACATCGTGTAATTGTTATTGTTCCATGTTACCCCTAACCGAGGAGACGCGGCTACTGGCCTTCCTACCGATACCATATTTACGATACGGTACTTAGCTTTACTATGGGAACTGACGTGGCTTGACACATTTTTGTTTTACTTATGCGGGGACTCCGACTATAGTTTCGACCACATCCGGTGGCTTTCAACTATAGTCGGAGTTTCCGATAAAATTAAACGAGACTAATCCCACATAAATAAAACAAAAACGTACTTAGTTAATTAGCTCATTTGTTAGCAGTTCTGCTTCCTGACCTGTGAGGTGTGGATTCGATTCCTACTCACGACATTTGCGTGATTGTGGGCTTGTTCTGTCTGTGTATTTATTCACAAAAAAGTTTATAAGTATTCTATCAGTTATCTGGTTCAAGTATAAGTATAATAGTACAAGCTTTGCTTAGTTTAGCTTTGCTTAGCTAGATGGTGCTGTGTGAATTGTCCTGGCTTACTTTCGACAGCCAACTCGCGCGAAGATGCGGTCTACGGTGGATCACGCTCGATTAGAAGAAACCGATTTAGGCGACCAGGGTGTATCTATCATGGAACACCCACTCGGGCAGCAAGTTTTAGCTTTTTTATTTGACATTTTGTTTGACTTTTATCATTGTTTGCTTCTATATGACTTAATATGAGTGTTATCTGAAATTTATCTACTATTAATAACATCAATAAAATTTATTAAAACCAAAAAAAAAAATTAGTTGTCTTGGAATCTAATAAGTTAATATCATTTATCTAGGTACCTCATAATGATTTTCTTTATCGACAGCTTGAACTAATTGTTGAGATATGAACCCATACTTTCCCAGCATACGAGGCCAACGTACTATGGCATCATTACAATTTTTATTAAGGTCAAACGTAGACTGACCTGACCTGCACCGATTGCCAAGCAATTAAATAAGTCTATTTTAACATCTTCGTAAGGATATAACGAGTCACTTTAGTTCGGAAATGACCCATTTCACGCTAAAAGGTCTAAAAGGCTAGACGACTCAATGTGGGTTACACGTGGACCCTAGCTAGAGATCGTTTTTAGGTCAACTGTGAAGACGCTAGTTCTAGCAAGAGCAAGGAAAACGCGGCTTTATTACACGATATATTTAACATACCGACTCTTCTTGATCTTCTGGTAAATATTTCCTATTCAATAGTTGCTATAGACGTATCGATAGTTTTTTTATTATAAACAGGCTTGCGTTTGAACGTTTTCTGACTTGATGTTAAGTGCAGTTACGGTCTACGATGAATCATCTACTACGCATGTAGAAATACAATTTGGTTTTACATATTTTATACTGTGCCACGCTTCGCTCTGTTGGTAAAGTAGATTCGATTGCACTCCGCATCAAACGTAGCTTTATCTGCTTTATCGGTGTACCGTTACTATGTCGATAAAGCAGTGTGAGGAATTCAAAGTGGAGTTATCGTTTTTACATAAATTAGAATGAAGGATTCAATATCAGAATGAATCAAAACACAAAAATCAAATGTTCAACTCGACTATCATCTATTTGTATCGGGTGAAGGTTAATGAAATATTACAGGAACAGACTGACAACATTAAAAAAATATACTTTAAGGCGACTTTAAACTAAGCTCTGAAGACTTGTAAGTGTTTAAATAAATCCTTATTGCTGAAGTCTATCATCACCTTAAGTCTAAGATTGTGTAAACAAGTGCTAACAAAGTTCCTAGCTCCGTAACTGCCTATAAATAAAACTAACATGAGAGTAAATCTCTACGACGACGGCCATGATTAGTGGTACAGTGACGCTTCCGGGACATAAATTGAATATTATTGTAAAGGGGAGAATTATCCTTACGCAGTAATGGTGACATTAGAAATAAGAACACGATGCACGCATGACGCTATATTATAAAATAAAAATAAAAACAAATATTGAATTGACGCTAATAATACAATTTGAAGTTGACAGATAAAAATGATTATGACAGCAACATCTATAGTAAGTTTAAAAGTGTTTACTAAAGTAATTAGTCTTATTGCTATTCAATTTCAGCTTAGACGGGAATACGTTTTGAAATTTGCTTGGAAGCAATTCAGAAAACAGATGATTACAACATTGGGGATAAGCTTTGTAGCTACATATTTACCATCTACGTCCAAAATGTAATTAAATCAATCGATAGCTAAAGGATCAAAGAATACGTTACGTTGAGTGAGAACTTAAAGTATGGAAGTCCGAAGAACTTTTAGTGTTCCAAAATGTACGTAACTGCATACGTACAATAATATGTATACACACCGAAAATCAGTTTCGACTTTGGAGTTCATATTTAAAAACTGTAACTAGTTTGGTGACAATTGATAATGGTTGCTGAAGCTAATGTAAAGACCAGAAGTAAACACCAAATAGATTTTTTTATTATTTCTAATACGCTTGCGGCTGATGTTAAGCGACGAAGCGGTCTAACATGAGGCCTAATATCTTGGGTTATATTACAAATAACTAGCAACGACTGGTAATTCAACTTAAATATATCATAATTATACTAATATAAATGCAAAAGATTGTACGTATGTATGTTTGTCATTTGTCACTCTGATATTTCTGACACAGTAGAGGATTCCGGTGACGAAGGGTTATAGAGCGCATCGGCGCGGGCGTATTTCCGCACACTACCCGCTCCCACCCCCGCGCACCAACTGCTGTTAGAGGCCGCACGCATGTTGTACTCTACTTCGCCTCCTTGAAGATGTGATCCACCAGATGTCGTCGAAATTATAGTCGAAATATCTGATATAATTAAACGTGAGTAATAGTCCCGCATTATTAAAACAAAAATGTGTCAAAACTACGTCACTTTCCAAAGTAATATATACTTTATATTCAGAATAATAAGAACCCGCGTAGTACAGCTAGTAAGTGCACATCACATCATCAGCCATAGGACGTCCCCCGCTGGACATAGGCCTCCTCCTGGGGGGGTTTTACCAATACTCGCCACGCTTGGCAGGCGGGTTAGCGAGCGCAGTTAGGTGTGATTGTTCAAGGAAGACGCTGCTGCCCATTTTCCGGATGACATCCCTTAGCTGACCCTTACGGCCTTAGGGTGGGGTACTATTCTTACGCCGGCACCACCACGGCCAATATAGCGCGAATATTTGAAGTGTTTTCTGACCATATAGACAAAAGATATATGCCATAAAACATTATGCGTTAATACATTAATATTTTTCATTATTTTTATATATGTCACAATTATTTTGTTACATTTTTAGTCCTGCCATTAGATAAAGCTTCTGTTTATCTTGATGAAATAGTACTTCGAGCCAAATTAAAATATCATGTATGTGGTGAAAGGTACAAAAATTATAGGTAGGTATGGCCGTTTAATCGGGTCGGTTGATTGTATCTATCTCAATAATAGAAGGAAATGAAGCGCGGTCGTTCGTTGAACGTAATTGCTTGCTAGGGTAAAGATAAGGGCATTAATACAAAAAAATATTTTAGTAGCTCCTGCCCGCAGGTTTACTCGCATTGTCGAGTGATTTGTATTTAAATAATATAAACTAAATACTTATGATGAATAATACAAAATTCATACGCGAGCACACGATTACTCGCGTATGAAACAAAGTATACTTTTTCGAAATTTACAATTTTGACTATTAGGTAACTTTCAAACAAATTCGTATTATCTAATATAATGCGATTATAATAAAATCGTTAACGAGTCGTGTCTAATCACTGAATATTTTACCTTTTACATTTGTACTTATGTTATCGTTTTTGTCAGTTTGTCGGATTGTCTGAACGTTTGTGTACGCCTATCTCAGGAACGTCTTATCCGATTTGGATACAGTTTTCGTTGATTACACAATATGGCCAATGGTTTTTTTCCAATGGATTAACAAATAAAAAAATAAGTTAATTGAAATGATACGCGCTATTCTAGAAACACGCTTTTGGCTAAATCTTAAGCAATGCGGTCGATCATATTAATTTTGCTCTTCAACCAACATTCAAGCGGACGGAGACGCAGGCACATCTAGTGCAAAGTTAATAGTTTAGCAAAGTAATAAGAGAATAATAAAAAGATCATTTACGATTTAACAACAAAAAGATTCCATTTAAGAGATTACAAATCAAAGCGTGCTTCAAAAATGACACTAAACCACTAGAAAAAGAAAAAATAATCCTTTTTTAATGATGTTATTTTGATTAGTGTGATCACATCAACATAGTTGTGGCCAGACTTCTAAAAAATACCGCTTCAAGAACAGTCATTTTCCGACAGTAAACTGGGCTAACTTTGCCATTTACGTCACCATTTTTCAGTCTCCATTATTTGGCAGATATAAGCTAATATTCATCTCATTAATCTGAAGGATAATGGCCCAATTCTGTGGCTGTGCAGAAATCGCTCGGTCGATTCGGAATGCAATTCTGCAGAGAATTGATATTAATGATTTGCCCTATATGGTAAATGAATTGTCCGATATAGTTTTATTTACTGATGACACTTCGTTAATTTTCAAAGTCAAAAAAAAGATACAGACCTTACACAGCTCAATAACGCCTTATCAGCTGTATGGTTGGCGAAAATGGTTTGCCGCCAATAATGCTTAATTCATGTAAAACTAAATGTATAAGGTTTTCTCTCCCCAATGTTGCTAAGAGGGACACTCATATCTTAGTCGATGGTAAAAGACTTGTTCTAGTGGATAAGATAGTCTTTCTCGGCGTAACATTAGATAGTAAAATTCAATGGGGTCCTCATATAGAAAAGTTTGCTAGTAAATTGAGCTCCGCTGCCTTCGCGATTAGAAAAATTAGACAAATGACAGATGTGGCTACAGCCAGGTTGGTTTACTTTGCTTATTTCCATAGTTTAATGTCCTACAGTCTACTGCTGTGGGGCTCAGCTGCAGACTTTGAAACTATTTTTATTCTGCAAAAAGTGCAATTCGCGCAATCTATTGTTTGGGTCCTCGCGAATCACTACGAAATCGATTTAAAGATTTTAAGATATTAACGTTATCGTCAGAGTACATTTACGAAAACATTATGTTTGTCCGGAAAAATTTAAATTCATTTGAAATTAATAGTAGCCGCGACAACTTAAATACAAGAAATAAAGATAAAATTGTGACACCTAGATTCAGGTTATCTAAAGCTAATAAGTCTTTTCTCGGGAATTGCGTTAGATTCTATAATAAAATTCCACTTGAGGTAACTAAAATGTCCTATAATAAATTCAAAGATTTTATAAAGCACAGGTTAATTGACAAAGCCTACTATAAGGTGGCTCATTACGTGGAAGACAGGAATATATGGTTGTTGTAGCTTCTCTCTGCACTTGCATCTCCCTGGCTAAGTGACGATTGTAGTAAGCATAATGTATGTATTAATATTTATAACTGTAAACTGTATCCTAATATGAAAAGAAAGATCCACAAAAAATGCCTTGCTGAGTTTTTTGCCGGAGTCTTCTCAGTTGAAGTGTAATTACGAGCCGGTGGTAGATTCAAACATGTAACTTAACGTTCATAAGTGCCTGCCAAGCGTGGCCAGTATTGGCAAAACCCCCCCAGGAGGAGGCCTATGTCCAGCAGTGGACGACCGATGGCTGATGATGTGTGATGTGATTCATAAAGTGCCGAATTATAAGCGTGAATGTGGGAAAGTGATATAATGTGGTGAGACATGACTTTTCATGTTGCTTCCAAAACTCCATCGAAACTTATTGCAAAGTCGCCACTACTAATTAAGGCATGAATGGATTTGACTAGCATAGGCTGGACTTGATCAAGACTTTGTCTATAAAGATAAATAAGCTGAAAACTAAAGACTGCACACAATACAAACAAAATACAGACACAAATACATTTAAATTGGCAGAATGGCCAGAGTGCGATTCCAAGAAGAAAGAAAAAAAAAATACCCATGATAACAAAACCAAAAAATATATATCAAATACAAAAATATAACTAAATAAGGGCCTAGGTTCAAATCCCAACAATAAGCTTTAGCTGCCGGTGAAGGATAACATCGTAAGAAAATGGTGGTAGGATACTTTCTAGTACTCGGCTGGCTAGCTACCACCCTGAAGTTGAAAATCTGCCGTCAAGCATCTAACGGTGTGCCCCGGCAGCCTCACTTGAGAGCCAGTTCCATCACAGGCTAGGTGTGCTTTACCATCTTCGACCACACCGTCACTTAACATCAGATGAGCTGTGGTTAAACACTTACCATTAAAAAAAAAAAAAAACAAATCAATTATTATTATATTCATTACTTACAATTGCATCGCTCTTCTGATAATACCACAATAGTCTGTCAGTAAGTTTGTTAATTATTTACGTAATAAACGTCAAACATTCCATAAAATCTAACACTTTTTAACAATGTAATGTTATACATTTTATATATGAAAATGTATAAAATATTGTTTATTGCCATTTAACACTTTCAACACCCATTTTACTCCGTCTCCTTTGCCCTTTAGAAACGTTTAGCCTTAAAGCTTCTAAGAAGTCGTAAAAAAGCACTAACACTACAAAAGCAACAACTAAGTTGTCAATATAAAAAAACTTGTCAAAATCTATAATTTGCAATCAATCTGTGATGGTAAGGCCTTAACCTTTTTTGTAGACAGCCTTGAGTGGCGCCGGAAAGTCTAGGCACCCCCGACAAGGGAGGGGGGAGGCGTACTACAGACGGCTCTGGGCTGGGAAGGGGGCACTGGAACAGTTAACTAGGTTGGTTGCTTCAGAACACGCACACACGTGTATGCGATAGCGGTTGGGTATATTTAGTACGCTTCGGTAAAAAGAGAACTTAATAGGGCAAGTTAAGGTCTATTTTTGTACGTCATTATACAAATGACTGTGGGAGGTAACAATTAATTCATAAGTATTCTTCTTAAGTTATACTAATTTTAGTTTTAGTAGATACAGCTCATTGTTGGTGAAAATAAGTGGGTTCGATTCCCATATAGAAAAAAAATTCTATGTTTGTCACATAAATTCAAAAAAGTTATATAGGTTAAAATATGGAAAAGAAACCATGGCACTTTCTAGGACTCAGCTGGCTAGCCAGCTACTACCCTTATGTTGAAAATCTTCCGTCAAACATCTAACGGTGTGTTGCGGCAGCTTCATTTGAGAGCCAGTTCCATTCCAGGCTAGGCGTATTTACTACCATCTGCACTTAACATCAGGTGAGCATACAACACTTAGCTTGTAAAACTTAATAAAAATATTTTGGTTATATTTTTTTTTTAATTCTGAATATCAGTGTATTTTTTTAAGTTTATGTATATTTCAGTCTATTATCAGATTCTAATAGTACAAGATATAAAAAAAACATCGTATATTATGTCCGCAAATTTTAAATTGTCCTTTTATATATCAAACACATACTGGATACTAGTTCTGCTATTGATAACATGTTACACACACATGCATAGATCGAAACCGTCCGATGTCAGCTACTGTCGCGCACAGTACGTCGTCTCAGTAAGTACTTGTGAGCTATAAAACTCGCTGGTATGTTTGGGTGTAGGACTGTTTGCGGCTTCTGGCTACGAGCTGAATCCTAGTGCGATAGTCCGATCTGGCTATTGTTCCGCCATGATTCGAGCTTTTTTGCTATTTCTTGGAAATGCTTTGATACCTAACTAGTACAGACGTCTGATCAGCCTTTCAATTTAGATAATAATATGTGGTTTTATATATCGTGTCTCGGCTGCAAGCATGTGGTTAGGTATATTTTATTTCAGCCGCCAGCGAATATAATATCAATAGTTCAAATCAATTCAAATTGTTTCTTTAGGACTTGGATTACTGTTTTTTTTATTCTGATTAGGTTCGTGTAAGAAGTACTCTGCTGGAAGTTAAGCATTAGTGCGGTCTAAGATGAAGCGCGATTACCTAGAAGTAATATTTTTCACTCTGTATGAGAAGATATCTATGTTTTATCTTTTACCTTTTGAGGGACACAGACTACAGTAAATCGTTTTAATAGTGATGATGATAGAGATATAAATATATATATTGGTATGTATATTTGGTTTATTTAAATAAATTATTATTATTTTTACATACTTACTATAATTATGTATTATTTATAATAGTTTCTTTTTTAACTTTTTAGTGTTTCAATGTCTCCCGTCTGTTTTCAATCTGTATCGTGTTTTCCATTCTTGGTTGCCTGGACGAGTTCGCTCATAGCGATAAGGCCGCCATTTATGGCACTAACTCGTAAGATTCTTTTGTTTTCTGTACTCTTTTTCTATTTTTGGTGTGCACAGTAAAAAGTTTTTATCTATCTACAAATATGTTTTAATTATTTTTATGTAAATGTTATCAAACGAAACGCTTTGCTAATGGCATTGAAATACATAACGCCTGTCCATGACCATTAAAACGGTACTCAGAACTTTGAGTAACAAAATAAAGTACGAGGCATTGCTGATTTGCACATATTACTTTGAGACATTCGATAGTTAGTGTATATAGCACTGTGGTATCACCATTTCAAATATAAACATATAATTACAGTTATACATGGGAAGAAAATCTGCGTTTGTTGACATTCAATTTTAACTAGCTACGCCCCGCTGTATCGCCTATTTGCTAATCGAGGGTATAAGTATTGCATTCTGAGTTTTATCTAAAGCCATTAAACATGAAGAAGTAACAAACATACATACATACATAAAAACTTTCGCTTTTATAATATTATTGTGACTTTTTATTCTTAACTAGTGACCCGCCCCCGCTTCGCACGGCTAGTAAGAATGGATATTAATGTAAGCTATCCTTAAAAGGTAGATATGTGCCACCGTGGACTTTTCTATAGATCTATAAAAAAGGAATAACCCACCATGCATTGTTTTGCTATATCTCAAAGGGATTAGGCAGCGTTTTCGTTGAAAGCTCCCAGGTGGCTTGACTTTTTCCGACACTTCCAACATATACCATCATATTTCAAGAAATTTACACAAAACCTTAACAAATTATTTTCCTAGACCTTCCTCATAAATCACTCTATCTATTGGTGATACTTGCATGATAATCCGTTTAGTAGTTTTTAAGTTTAGGCGATAGCTCAAGCTCATTGCTTGAACCCACGCCCTTCGGCGCTAACCACTGGGATATCATCGCTGCAATAGAAGTTTTACGATTTTTGTTCTGGTGAGAATAGAACTCACGGCCTGCAGTTCTAGAAGCAGATATTCTACCAAACGAGCTAACAGGGCAGTTAATTTTGATTACATTGTTACTTAAATTACAAGTGAAGTGTGTTAAAAATCCCCCTTAATAGCTTCACCAGCTTGCAAGTGGTATTGCTACATTGAAAAATTAATAAAGAGTAAAAAGAAGATGGCACTTGACAGTTCTATTTCATATTACGACTTACCATAAAATTATTCCGAGCCACATCATAGCAGGTGGCCCAACCACCGACGTCTATTCCATCGCCCCGTACTTACGGACAATTCGCTTGCTAACTATCACAAAAAATGCTCAAAAAATACGGATGCCACCATATTACGTATATTTTTTTCCGATGCTGGGATTTACGATCCAGTTTACGATAGAAGTTTTACGATTTTTTTATATGGCCCATGGAAATAATGATAGTTGTTATCAGCGGGCAGCCAGCGTTGTATCGATTAGAGGCCTCTCTACAGCGGAGGAATATATTAGAAGGCCACTTAGCGAACATTTGCGTTGCACTTGTAAGGACCTGTGCACACGACGCCTGACGTTAAATAAGCGACATTTTTCTCAAGTGGTTATTTAGCTATGGTTTTTTACTAGGTGGTAGATCTTTAGGGAAGTTACACTGTAGAATCTGATATTCTGCCACCAAGCAGTAGTGAGCATTTGAAGGGTACTAAGGCTATTAAGGCTAATGAACGAATGTTCCAAAGTAAAAAACGCCAAAGCAGCGATACCCTGAACTTTGTTTTTTTATACAATGTTTTGGGTACCGCTCTAATGATCAAAGAGAGGTGTTACCACATACAGCTGGAAACGACATTGATAGTAAGAGCGAACGCCTGTCCATGACCATTGTAACGGTACACAGAACTTCGAGTAACAAAACAAAGTCCAAAGCATCGCTGCATCAGCGCTCATCACTTTGAGACTTTCGACAGTTAGCCTTAAACTAGAACACAGTATGTTTACACACTACTGCTTGATGGCAGAATATCTGATCGTGCGATAATGTGTTTGAAGCTATCTCTATTAGTCTATATGTTACCAGCAAAGCATACAATTTTGTCATTGTATAGAATACCTAGTCATTCTATGTAATGTCGGATTTAATCTGTGTATAAAATAACTAATCTAATGTTTACTATTACATACCTTATCTAGTTATTGTATGTAATACTTAGGTTTTGTAGAAATGCCATGAAAAAGTCAGTTAAAGTAAAAAATTCGCTCCGCTTCGCTTCTCACCTTACCTACCCGAGTCGGATCTGTCACCGACCATAAATAAATTAATCTTTGTCAAATGATACGTTATAAAAATGTACATTTATAAAGTAATTAGTTTAAATGAACCATTCGTTATATTTGTATAATAAATTCATATTTTTGTAAAATGTTTGTTGTCAAGAGTAAAAATTTGTAAATTGATTGTCGGTAAAATTGACGGGATACTGTATTCAACATTTTACACTTTATGGTATGAAATAAATGATATTATATACATTGCCCGACGTTTTAGGTTTTCAATAGAATGACTAGGCATTCTATACAATACCGGATTATACAGATTATCGACGACATTTATATTATACTAGCAGACCCGGCCACGCGGTGCTGTGGCCAAATTAAACACACGCGTGTAACGTGAAATAAACTGTAGCGCATATGAAACGTTAGGACTTTTAGCGTAGCGCCATCTATTGGATACTTACTCGATCCAGTTAATAAATTACTTTACACCGCCATCTATTAAAATTTTATAGAACTCACAAATAATTATAATTATTTGTCGTTTAATAAAGAAAGTACCCGGATGACCAAGCTTTGCTCGATATTTTTTTTCGTTTTCTTAAAATGAAACCTAGCTAGATCGATTTATCGCCCCCGAAGCCCCCTGCATACAAAATTTCATGAAGAATCGTATAATTTGCAATAAAAAATATTGTAATTATAAATTGAGATTAAACTATCCTATCTCTCAAGTTGCACACTGTGCGAGATTTGGTTAAAATCGGTTCAGTAGTTGAGGAGTTCATCGCGGACAAACAACGTGACACGATATATATAAAGATAATCTGCTCAGTTTACAATGCTTGTGTACGAAGAACCTCATTTATCCGTACCTAATGTTCACCAGCTGGAATAAGTCAGTAAGTAATGGGTTATAGATACTGTTCTAGCAATTTACATCTTGTACGCATTATCATAAGGAACCGGGAAGTGCGAACAGTTGACAAGTGTGGTTCCTAATGTTCCTAGAAATTCCGATCATTTCGCAGTTTGCTTTTACAAATGAGTGAGTGTCGTGTTTTTGTGGGAACAAATGAAGGTCAAGGCTGCTCCGTATTATGGCTTGCTAGCTATAGGTGTCTCGTAGTAAAAGCCGCAGATAGCTGTCAAATAGGCTTTATTTAAATTAATGTTTTGTTCTGTATTTGTTTTGTTTATTTGATTTTAAGGTTTTTTTTGTTTGTAATTTTTACACTTATGATAATTTTTACATTGCTGAGAATTTTTACATTTCTGAGAATTTTTACATTTCTGAGAATTTTTATGTTTTTGAGGATTTGTTGAACAGGTTTTCTTTATATTTGTTTTTAATTTTATTTTTAAATAATTAGAACACAGATACGTGTACTAAATATTGGTCGTATTATAGGGGAAGAAAAAGCTCTAAAGGTAGGTACTACAATTCCTAAACGTTTTACTAGCCGTAAAAAGTTGTTCAATATTGCTTTTATCAAAACATTTATTATTCTGATTTTTACTAGATAGACAATCTAATGCATAAATATAAGCTAGGTCACACGCCTAGCTTATATCTATGCTTTACTTGCCTTACTTAATCAATGGATCGCCTTGTCAACTTTTTGCTGACGCGACAGATCATTAAATAGAGGCGAGCTACTCTAAACATAGATTAAATTTAAACTACATTTATAAGTAAACGCGGTCATAAACGGTCGTTTATGATGGTTTTTGTATAAATGTTGCCGTACTCCCGGTGAACTCCGACCCTAATATTTTTACGACGATCGCCATGAGGTGATTTTTTATGTTTTTATTGTTTTCGATGTGCCTTATCAACGGATGTTTTGCAATAAACTTTATTACGTGAAAGCCATCATTTTAGGGATACCAGCTAAGGGTATATTTAAAATTAACAAACTAAGTTTCGTAGTTTCACTCAACTTTGTTGTTAACAATACATATTTGAAATGCTTTCAGTAAGAGGGAATTGATAAGTAAAAAACTTAATGCTAAGTGACGAATGGAATGCCTTGCACACGCTCGCAAAAATATACAACGTACAATGCATATCGTCCACTTACGACGACAGTGTGACATCTCGAGTTATACGATTTTTCGTTTTACTGATATTCTGAACCGCGCTCTCGCGTTCTATTATCTCCAAAAACAGGATATTTTTTTAACAATAAACAACAAAGAAAACACAACATTACAGGTTTTTTTTTATGTCTGACAGGCGAAGTGTTTGACCACAGCTCACCTGATGTTAAGTGACGGTGTGGTCGAAGATGGTAAAGCACACCTAGCCTGCAATGGAACTGGCTCTCATGTGAGGCTGCCGGAACACACCGTTAGATGCTTGGCGGCAGATTTTCAACTTGAGGGTGGTAGCTAGCCAGCCGAGTACTAGAAAGTGCCCTACCACCACGCTATGGTTTCCTCACGATGCTTTCCACCGGCAGCTCAAGTTCATTGTTGGGGTTTGAACCCACGCCCATCGGCATGCGAACCTACCACGCTAAGCACTGAGCCATCATCGCTACATTAAAAAAACCAGCAGTTATAGGACTGTTTCAATCTTGGCTCGAGTTTTTGAGTCACTTCTATATTTCTATGGTTATCCAGAACTATGGCTCCGTCTCGTCCTATATAAAGGTGTCGGTGTCCCTAATGTGCTCGCATCCTAACCCAGATTTAAACTTTCTACTCGAGCAATAAAGTCATTTGTGGATAAAACGCAGATATTTCATAACTTACCCGCGGGAGGAATGATTGTGTTACAATGTATCTAAAGTTGCATTGCTGGTGTGTATTACGTCTTTTAGTCAATAAACGAAAACTAGTTCGAGAGATACTACTGAAATCTGACCTAAGCCAAAGTCGGAAGCAATGAACGCTGAATCTAATACAAAACAAAAAGTTTATCTCTACAAATTTATTAATTTAGAAATAATGAAAAAAGTTTTATTTTGTAACACAAACGAAACATACATAAACAGACAAACAGTTACAAAATAGGGGCTCACCTCAGCATAATGCTGGCTATACTAAGTGGTATGACCAGCGCTGGTCTTTCGGTGAGCCCTAGTAGGTCCAACAAATACACATAAACATATTGTGAACAAATTACCAACAAGAAAAAACAAAAATACAACTTTTAGTTTAAAATACTTGTTAATGTCATAAAACAAGGTCTCTTGAAGTCAAAATCTTAGCTTGCTTCTGAAGCACGCGGTAGAAGGTGCATCCCGAATGGAAGCCGGACGCGGTTGTTCAGACCCTTGCTTTAGAAAGTCACAGCACAATGTTCTAATCTATTTCTTTTAGAGTATATATTTCTGTATACATTCTGGGGCCCGCGGTCTACAACCAAGTACCCGCCTCCGTCCGGAATGCACCTTCCACCACGTGTTTCAGAGCCAAGTTAAAATCTTGGCTGCTAGGGACCTTGCTTTATGACATTGACGAGTATTTCAAACTAAAAGATTATTAAATTACTAGTAAGTATCATTTATTTGGACATTTTATAATATGACAATATTTTTTTATATTGACATACTTTATTATGTTATTTTGTATTTAATCATTGAGAACGTGTTTAAAAAAAAACTCTTTTAATGATATATTTGAAATGATATTATGGAAAGGTGCTTTACTCTGGAAACTGACGCGGTAATGGCACATTTTTGTTTTACGTATGCGGAATTACTCACGTTTAATTTTATCGGAAACTCCGACTATAGTTTCAAAAGGTAAAAAAAAAAAATTGGTGTTACTAATTAAATATTTAAATTTATATTGCTCACATTCTAAAAAAATGAAAATCCATTTGATATATGTACGCATTATTTTAAACAAGCAGATTGTTTCACAACATTCCAACTATACCTATTTAGACATCGCTGGCAACATTGTAAATCTTACTCATAAGTACAGTAGGCGACATTTACGCCTTTTATATTACTTTTTAAAGTAGAAATAAATCAGAGGCAGCACTCTGCGAGGGTTAGCGTACCGCCAAATCGGTCAAACGTAATGTCTTGAGTTTTTGTTTCGAAATAAAACCATACTTGCTTCGCGTACTTGTCTACCATATGTTATAAGACAGTACACTAGCTTGTATGATTTTAATGTTAAATTAATAAGACGGACTAAGCGCTGTCTTAATGTTTTGTTATGGAAACTGACGTGGTCTTGACACATTTTTGTTTTATTTATGCGCGATTACTCACGTTTAATTTTATCGGAAACTCTATAATAATCGACTATAGTTTCAGCCACATCCGGTGGCCTTCATCATGGAGACAAAGCTGAGACTGCGAGCCGCCGCGCCTCGCACGTGAAGATAGCGGTTGATGCACGGGTGTGGGGGTGGGGGTGGGTAGTGTGGTAGTAATTAAACGTGAGTAATCCCGCATAAATAAAACAAAAGCTGTCCTAATGGTTATATATTTAAAAATTCAAATTTGAATTGTTACAAGACTTAGCACGTATCAAGCTAAAAATATACATAATGTATTTACCAGTCTAGTCATGGAATAACGTAGGTTATAAATGTGCGTGAATCAGAACCTAACACGTTGGTTTTCGATGCATCTTCTGCACTGTCTATACAGTATATATAGATATCGCTCAGCGTGCCAAACTAGAGGATCTATACACGCACACATCGAAAAATACACACACTGACACGTGTTCTTTCACACGCACTCACACAGATAGTGCGGTAGGGTTATCGAAGTCTATTCGTATCGGGATACTCTGAGTAAGTTCAAAGTAGTTTCAAACCATAGGGCTGTCTCGTTGCTGTAATTTATGTAATCATCTTTCATATAAATATATTATTTAAAAAAAAAGGTACATTAGGCATGAGTTTCATGGTTCAGTTCGATTTGCAAACTTTTTTCGTAATAGTGAAAACACGAAGTTTTTTAGTGCTTGTATAAAAATTATTACTATACGACAGATAATTTTAAAATTAAAATAAACATTTATGGGTAATTAAGCACTCGTAAAAAAAAAAAAGCTTTTTTATGTAAAAGTAATGAGACAAACGAGACACTCTCCTGATGTTAAGAGATAACGCTTGTCCATGACCATTGCAGCGATACACAGAACTTTGAGTAGAAAAACAAAGTCCAGTCCAACAAAGTATCGCTACTTTGGAGCTTATCACTTTGAGACTTTTGGTGTTTAGTCTTAATAGCCCTATAATTTCAAACTGAAACACAGTAATATTTACACACTACTACTTAGCGGTAGAATATCCAGTGGTACCTACCTAGACGACCTCCTGATAAGAATATCAACTACTAAGTAAATAAAGCTATTGAAGCTAAGCTATTAAATGGTTAAGTAATAAATCTATAACCAATGTTACTAAAAACTGATCTTGGAAAGATCAAAATTTTATTAGCAGATACAATCTAACTAAACATAAAACTAAACATATTTTATGTATTGCGCTAGTTTTTAATACCTAATTATGGCTTAGCAAAAACTAACTAACTAACGATTCACTAATGCGGTTATTGTCATTTACGCACTTGTCATGAAAATAACTTTATTCTAATGTTGCCTCACTAATCTTGTACGGATTTATATGAAACACTACTTTGGGCAAATTGTTAATTTTTGAAATTACCTGTAGACTACTTATAAATGTTGTTAAAAGTTAAATAATACTTAATGATACAGTGTTAATAGCTTAGATTAACTTTAATCGATGTCTGTAAGTAAAGCTTTCAATTTATCAATTTAATTATGATTTAAAGTATTTCTACGTATAGTAAAGCAGTTTTTAATAAATAACATACTATATTGATACATTCTCCACATAATTTACTCAATGGTTACTCTCAAGAAATATTTTGTCATTTCCTAAAAGTGGAGGTTGCCAACCCTAGCGTAAAAGTTGTACTCCGTGTTCCCGATGCATTATTGTGAATTTAATGGCCTCCCAGACAAATGTACTATATCACTTGTCACAGCGAGTACTAATAATGTCCTATACATAGTACATAGGCTACTGTTGGAAGGGCTATTTGTACTTCCTAAAGAACGACTGCTGCTACGAAATTTAGCATAATAGACTTGTTCGCTGTAACTTGATTAAGATATTTTATATCGTGTCTGATTCATTTATTTTTCTGAGACAAACGTCAATTGAGTTCTTCGAGCATCCTCCATCTCTTATAAATAAGAATATTGAATTCTAGGGTGTGAGAAAATTTTGTTAAATGAAATTTTAAATATTTTTTGTTTACGTAAAACAAATGGATTGTAAAACTGCAAGCAATGATACCTCAGTAGTACACCCGCTCGAATCCCACGCCGTAGGGAATGGATTCAAATCCCGACAATTAACATGGCCAGTAAAGTAAAACATCGTGAGGAAACTTGGATTTTATCAACCATAATTATCATCATCATCGTCATCAGCCATAGAACGTCCACTGCTGGACATAGGCCTCCTCCTGGGGGGGTTTTGCCAATACTCGCCACGCTTGGCAGGCGGGTTAGCGAGCACAGTTAAGTGTGATTGTTCCAGGAAGACGCTGCTGCCCTTCTTCCGGATTACATCCCTTAGCCGACTCTTACGGCAACCACGGGTAGAGAGGGTGGGGTACTATTCTTACGCCGGCACCACCACGGCATAATAATATGGATGTGTTATACATATAAACCTTCCTTTTGAATCACTCTGTCTATTGATGGAAACCGCATTAAAATCCGTTGCGCAGTATAAAAGATCTAAGCGTACAGACGGCGGGGAGCGACTTTGTTTTATACTATGTTGACAAACGTAGAATGTAAGAGAAATTGTACACATTTTGTAAGAGACCAATAAAACACCTCTTTTTAACCTAACCTCTGGCAAAAATAAGATTCTCTGAGCACGCAACGTTAAATATAGTAAAATAGTAAAAAACTACACGCCGCTTAATCAAAGAATTCCCCATAAAAGGGCCACCAGAGCCTTTATCTGTCGTCAATAGATGAAATGTGTCTGGCCGGCCCGGCTTCAAAGTCAAAGGGTCGTCCAGAGGGCACCACTGTTGCGAAGACTATTATACTACTACTTTCTATTCTATTGACGAGAGATTAGGCGGTTCACACACAGACGAATCTTGGTATCATTGTGCGGGTGGCGGGTCCTACGTTTTTAACTTTTTAAGTTTGTTCGAGATTTCAATTGCTAAAAGTTAGTCAAATTGCCATAAACTAAAGGCCTCTGACATCGCGTGACAGTTGAGAAACATAGAACAAACACCCACCCACGGGAACACGGAGTTAAAAATTACACGTTTACCCATATTTAAACTGACCGGATCGTCCGTTG
Organism: Biston stratarius; assembly: GCA_950106695.1. NCBI lineage: Eukaryota > Metazoa > Arthropoda > Insecta > Lepidoptera > Geometridae > Biston > Biston stratarius. Next base: position 9,788,129 of record OX467108.1, read on the forward strand.
CTTAACATAGGTGATCTTTTGAGAATTCTTGTCAAGTTTCTCCACGAGCAATACAAAAAGTATAACAAGCTTAACTAAGAATAACTATTTTTTTAATATAGCCTATATCACTCGGGATGTTGTAAGGAATCTAACGATACCACATACATCCAAATTTGTTCAAACATTGCAAGTTTTCCTTCAAGTCTCAAGTCGCGAGTGAATCGCTTTCTTCTAAGCAAGCGTGCTCCACCGTCAACCGCATCTTCGTTTAACATAAAGCGAGATGGCAGTCAAACGCAAGCCTATTATTTATACAAATATTTGGGCAGGCGTGTAATAACGGTACGGAACCTTACAAACAACAGTCCCGATACAACAGCTCGCTTAGTAAGCTAAATGTAAATTTGAGCTGCTAAAGAAGCCATATCGTAAGTATAGTAACCATCACAGCAATAACATCAAACACCATAATAATTTCATAAAGGTTGGCCAATCACCTAAAAGCCTATCAAGCCACCCTGTCCGGAACAAACGATTTCCGACCTTCTTCCTTCGCGATAAGGAGCAATAGAACATTGACCAAGCGATAAATTTATTCAAAATGGGAGTTTTTGCATCAATTTTTCCCCTTTTTTGAGTACCTCGCTTGCTACTTGTAAAGGTTTTTTACCATCTTGGCCATTATGGTTAGGATATATAGATGATGTGTTCTAGAGTGGAAACCGTGAATCGGCAAACGTAGTAACGGACGCCCCGATACTAGATGGAGTGCATATATACTGCAAGGTTTTAATTAATTTCAATGGTGGCACTAATTTTTACCCCTACTGGCAATACTGTGGGTACTTGGCGTAGTGCGGGCTAAAAAGGTATGTATGTGGGTAGTTTACATCGGGCAGTTGGATTCTGTCGCTCGAAACGTTCGAATATAGTTCTAGTTGGTTGGTGACAATCGATTGTATAAGATACCTACGTTTGTAAAATATATCTACCAGTTCTAATGGTTTTAATTACAAGTACCAACGAATGATAAGGTAGTTTACAAAACGTAAAAACACTCGGCAGTAGCTGGAAACGAAACCAAAGATCGAGTATATCCGGCATGCTAGGCCGATGATAATTTGCAAAAGAAACGTTAGTAATATTTTGAATCTGTGAACAATGCAAATGTAATCTTATTTCTTTCATTTAAGTTTGGTTTGAGATTGTGCTGTCACCGCAAGTCTGGTTTAAGTATTATTTATAGATTTATTAATAAAGGGACCAACATTTAACTGTTTTGTTGACTTTGAAAAACTTCGCCGACTGTCGCGGGGAAAGTTTAAATTAACTTGTTTCTCAGTTTCGTAAAACAAAAGTTTTTTTTCCATTTGATTTCGAAAGGACGTGATGGATGGAGACTTAAAAGGTATTGTTTTTTTGTTCGATAAAATTCTATAAATATTAAAAAAACATAAAATGTTAACTAAAAAGAAAAGCTCAAAGAAGCCCAAGTCAACAAAGAGACGACCCAGGACCGAGCTACCTGGAGACGCGTGACACGGAGGGCCGACCCCAAATAAAATGGGAAAGGGCCAGGCAAATAAGAAGATAAAATGTCCAACTATATTTTTAAATTAACATCTAATATGACCTGTCTTTAAACGGGTATAAATTTAAGTGAAAGATATCGATGTGTCATTAAAAAAAGAAATGTTTTACACTAATTTAGTTGATGGAAATGGCAACACTTCCAATATTATACGAGCGGTACACACAAATTTGCTATTCATCCAATTTGTAGTAGAACTGCAATATTGTCATACCGCCTGAAGGTTTCCGACATGACTATTGCTGCTACAGTACAAACAACTAGATGCGACAATTTTATGTGTAATATTTTAGATACAATGGACTGTAGCGATTGCAAATACCATTTACGGTCACCCATCGAATATTAAAAATAAAAATCTCGTAGTACATTACACACAGCGCCGTCTGACTCCAAACTAATCAAAGCTTGTTCTATGGGAATCAGATAATTAATTAATAGAATACTTAAATACTTTTTTTTTAAACATACTTATATATATAGAACGTCTGGATGTTCTATATATATACAAACACACATAATTGTTTATACCACAAAATGTTTGTCCTAGGTGGGAATCGAACCCACGCCCTACTAGTCTTAAAGCAGATATACAACCAATGAGCCAACAAATATATAATATAATTATGTATAATTATATTGATCGGATTGTCTAAACTTTGATGATATTCTCAAATTATCCGCTCAAACGACTGGATCAATTAACATATATGCTAATTTTTATCCTAAAAAAAAATTAGTGTACACGTGGGAACAGCGCGGAGTGCAACTAGTTTATAATGAAATAAACCATCTAGTCGAGCTAAGTTGCAACAATCTACAGATTTTAAAAAGTCTTCATGCACTAAGTTAATAAAGTAACCACATTATTTAAAACTTGCGGAGTCACTCGCTGCGATGCCAAGAAATTATACTTAACGATAATAACTAATTTCTTACTCCATTTAATAGTATAGAGCTAGTTGATTTATTTTATAATAATATAAATTAATTATATCGAATATTCCGACTATAGTTTCGGTCACAGCGGTGGTCTATTTCATCGATAATAATTGATTGATTCAGGCGCTACTTTGCGGAAGTTCATTTTGAGTGCCAAGTCAATCTATTGTTTGGGTCCTCGCGAATCACTACGAAATCGATTTAAAGATTTTAAGATATTAACGTTACCGTCACAGTACATTTACGAAAATTATGTTTGTCCGGAAAAAATTAAATTCATTTGAAATTAATAGTAGCCGCACTAACTTAAACACAAGAAATAAAGATAAAATTGTAACACTTAGATTCAGTTTATCTAAAGCTAATAAGTCTTTTCTCGGGAATTGCGCTAGATTCTATAATAAAATCCCACTTGAGACTAATTACAAAAGTAATTTGTAATTTCCATAATTTTCTAGAACTCATTTTAATTTCAGAATTAGAAACAGAATAAATATAAAACAAAACTTTCTGAAAACATTGCCAGAAATCATTACAGAATAAAATAAAACACATCTTGTTAACGAAACATTTAACGGTTTACCAATAACGATATTAACGACTGGCCAGCCGCCTACGGTTAACGAAATCGGTCTAGACTAAGTAACGACTAATTCTGGCCGTTAAACATGGAATTAGCTTGCCCTGACGGTTTGAGCCGGTTATGAAGTTCCACTTAAGTAGATCGTGTGATGATATCTGGGTGACGAGGTAATGGTAATGATTACAGCGCGAGTTGAAATATTACAATTTGGAAAAGTAAGTAGAAATTCCTTATTGTGTAAACTAGAAATAAGAATGTACAGAAAACATTATTTTTTTTATCTATCATAAAAAAAATCTGCCATCATGTAGAAAAATTTTCTTTTTATGGCTGACAGGCTATGTGTTTGTCCACAGCTCACGTGATGTTAAATGACGGTGTGGTCGAAAATAATAAACACACCTAGCCTGGAATGGAACTGGCTCTCAAGTGAGGCTGCCTGAACACACCGTTAGATGCTAGGCGGTAGATTTTCAACTTGAGGGTAGCTAGTCAGCCGAGTACTAGAAAGTACCCTACCACCACGCTATGATTTCCTCACGATGTTTTCCTTCACCGGCAGCTCAGGCTCATTGTTGGGGTTTGAAACCACGTCCTTCGGCACGCGAACAGACCGTGCTACCGCTGAGCTATCATCGCTACAAAATATTTTTTTTATTAATAAATAGGTTTTAAATTTAATTATTTTATTAAAATAAACACGATAAATCAATTACTTTTATCTCACATCTAAATAATAATAATAATTAAACCATAATACAAATAATAAAATCAAAAACAATGTCAGTATGCGTTAATTTGCGTTTCGACGCTGCCTTGCCTAAGCAAAGATGCGGTACACGAGGGAGCACGCTTGTCTAACAGAAATCACTCACTCGCAATTTAAAGGCATCCTACTTATACGTATATATCGGGGAATCCCCTCGGCGGCAAATTCCACTATCCTTTCGAATGATGAAAGTGGAGTTGACTGCTTTCCTTGCCGTTTAGTTAAATTTCAACTATCCTAACGAATAACTAATTTTCAAATCGGTATAAGTATCGTGTTTACCCTGTTAGTTAATTTGGTAGGAGCTCTGCTTCATAAGCTAGGGCATGTGTTTGATTCCTTCTCAGGCAAACATTATGTGACGAACGTAGTTCTGTGTCTGTAAACATATTTACTGAAGAAAAAGTATATAAGTATTCTATAAGCTGGTTCCAATGCTTTGCTTAGTTTGGGGCTAGAAGGCGCTGTGTGAAATGTCTATCCTTACAATACAATCCATACAAGATCACTCTTAGCGATAAGGCCGCCACTTGTGGCACTAGCTCATAAGATTCTTTTGTTTTCTGTACTCTTTTTCTTTTTCAGTGTGCACAATAAAGAGTTTCTATCTATCTATCTATCTATCTGTAAAACTTACAATAATACTATTAATAATATTAAAAAAAAAAAAAAAAAAAAAAACGGCTACCTTACTAGAATGATGGTAAAATCTTGAAATTAATCGCGAGAAATGATTAGAATAGAATAGATTCGAATAGATTGTCTTTCGAGTGAATCGATTTCTTCTAGGCGAGCGTGCTCTATCGTAGACCATATCTTTGATTAATATCAGAGAAGGCGGTCAAACGCAAGCCTATATGTTAGAAGTAAAAAAAAATTTTTTTTTTTGAAAACCTACGACCTTAGCATCGCCTCCTGGTGAGTCATCACCGTAACACTTATCTAAGAACATGCACCAATCAAACCCAAACCCATAACTGAAAACTGCATCAAAATCGGACAAGTAGTTTTGGAGAAAAACTGCAACATGGATTTGCACAAACATCCTCCCACCCCAAACGCATAATTATACCGTCTCCGTTCCGTCGTGGATAAATAAAAAAATAAAATAAATGACAACCTTGTAAACTAGTTGTTTTTAAACGGACAGCGAGGATGTGGACTTTTCTACTCGAGTGTGTATTTCCTGTTAAGTATAATTTGGGTGTCTTCAACTCTAGAATGAATTGGTTTCTTTTAAGTAAATGCCCTCCCTCCTAGACCACATCACTGCTTAAAATCAAGCAGTCAAATGAAAAGCATAAAAACCACTTTGACTTAAAAAAAAACTTCTTTATGCTATACTATTTGATTACCTTGTTATATCATTTGGCGACCAGGACAAACATTTATCGTCACATAAATGTACTGTGTCTGGGTGTTCTGTAGGCATTATTAGAATGAATTTACAAAGAAAAAGTATAAAAGTATTTTATCAGTTATCTGGTTCCCGTAGTACAAGCTTTGCTTAGTTTGAGGCTAGATGGTGCTATGTGAAATGTCCTACGATCTTTATTTTTTATTTTAATAGCTCAACAGATTCGACTTTGATGGCTTTCTATTTTGATTTAATACATATGTTACTTTTCATTCTGAAAAAATATACGGTATTCATATGACAGCCAATATAATTGCAAAAAAATCACGTCCAGGAATAATCAATTTTCCATTCAATTTCAAAAGATCTTTATTTAGCATAAGTTGACAATAAGTACAAGCACTAGTGTACATTTTTAATCCTAGTGGTACAGCATTAGGTTATTTAAAATGTTTTATCAAACACCCAGGCTTATATAAAACTTGTAACAATGATTATAACATTACAATTCGTAAAAAAATAATCACTTGGTAAATACAAGAAACAACAATAATAGTCCAGGAATATTAGTCATCGACATACTTAAATAAGAAAGACCAAATGGAAAAGTTACCCCACATTCAAAACCCAATGGCACAGTAGATATAAATAGTTTGCACTACTTTCTACCACTATTAGATTGGTCCCCTGTCGGAAATCGGTCAAGTCATCCCCCGCGCAGTGAGCTAAGCAAGTAGTATTTAATCTGTACCCCGGGGCATCGGATGTCATTTTAAGAGGAAAAGGGCCAGGATGGGGAGATAGCCTGCAAATCTGCTTACAGGCGGGAGCCGTTGATAATGAGCTCGAAGAAAGGGCAAACTAGCATAATATTTTTAGTTGAACACGACGGAGGAAAGGTAATGTTTGAACAAGTTGTGTTGAAGCTTGTACGCAAAGATCTTATATGTAAGAATGTGTTTTTTCAAATACGTCGTAATATATTTATTAGATGTTAACTTACTCTATCTGTCATAATATCTATCCGACTGTTTTTTACGATAAGTTTAATTATATTTTATTTTAATTTGTATTAATTATGAGTATTTTCTATTTAGATAAAATAAGTATCAAATTAACTTTACAATTTTAAATTAAAATATCCACAATCACATATAATCAAACAAGTTATATAATAAGTATAAATTAAAATATCCGCAATCACATATAATCAAACAAGTTATATAATAAGTAGTACCTGGTTGACCGAGCATTGCTCGGCTGAAAACATGGATAAAACGACGTTTTCTGAAAATGGAACCTAGCTAGATCGATTTTTCGCCCCCGAAACCCCCTGGATACAAAATTTCATGAAAATCGTTGGAGCCGTTTCCGAGATTCAGAATATATATATATATATATATATATATATACAAGAATTGCTCGTTTAAAGATATAGATAGATATGCCAATAAATATATATTTTCTATTATTTTGACTAACTGGCATTTTAAAGAATTAGATTTTGTGCTGATTATTAAAAAAAAATTGCATGATCTTGTCTGATGATTCAGTGATACTGAGCGGTCAGTTCATACGCCAAAGGACGTGGGTTAAAACCCCAACAATGAGCATGAGCTACTGGTGAAGGAAACATCTTGAGGAATATAGTGTGGTGATAAGGTAGTTTCTAGGACTCAACAGTCTAGCTACCATTCTCAAATTAAAAAAAAAAACAGTCTCTAACGGCGTGTTCAGACAGTCTCACTTGAGAGCCAGTTCTATTCAAGGCTGGGTGTGTTTACCATATTCGACCATACCGCTACTTAACATCAGGTGAGCTGTGGGCAAACACTTAGCCTGTCAACCATAAAAAGGAACCAAAATGTTCATATGTAAGAGCAGTATAGTCATAACGTGTGCTACGTGTTGAATGAAAATTAGTCTGAACCAAAAGTCTCATACATCCAAAAATTTATAAATCTACGAGTAACAGTTAGAGTAAAGTTTACAAACACTCTATATAAATGTCCGTGCCTAAAACAGTCGGCCTAATTTCAAAGTGTGAAGTCGTTACCACCTACTTTACCAAGTAATTTGTAATGAGAACGTGTCAAAGTAACTTTCACGGACAAGGTAATATAGTTCAGCTTATTACAAATTGTGGCGGTAAGATCAAAAAGAACAATAAAAAAAAATTAAAACCCTTACGCAATTATCCAAACATAACTAAGCCGCACCGAAACTGGCTCTCAAATGAAAAAAACCGCATCGAAATCGGTCTATCCGTTTGAGAGCTACGATGCCACAGACAGACACACACACATAGACAGACAGACAGACCGACATCGACGTCAAACGTATAACACCCCTCTTTTTGCGTCGGGGGTTAAAAAATAGGCAGTCATGGGGACAGCCGACTGAAGTGAAAACTTAAAACACGACAAGTTAGCATGTCGGTGACGTGACCCATAAGTTTTACTAATAATTGCCTATTAAGTTAGGCGTAGTACCTATTTAGTACCCCACAATAAAGATCGTAGTGGAGTAACTTTTTAGCGATTGCATAACTTGAATTACACGGTTCACTCACGGTTTCGCCCCAAGATTGAAAAATAGTTTCAATAATGGGGCTAATGCGTAACGACATGGGAGCATGAGGAATAAATTCAATTATCAAATATCGTGCAATAGGAAACCAACTGAGTATTAGATTTTTTCAAATGTAAAAGTATCGGTAAAAGATAACCATGTCCATGACCACTGCAGTTATACACAGAACTCTTTAAGTAACAAAACAAAGTCGAAGGAATTGATGTTTTGGCGCTCATTACTTTGAGACATTAGATGGTTTATCACAATAGCCTCATAATTTCGCTAGCTGCAGTACCCTTTCCTACCGATTATTCTATAGTTTCCTCACGATGTTTTTCTCCACCGGCACCTCTAGATTATTGTTACAATCCTACAATCTGCAGCATCCAAATCTAAGAGTTTCTATCTATTTTTCTAAACGTCTTACACCCTTAACTTTTCGTTTTTGACCGCCTTGAAAAAGAAGGAATGTTCTTGATATTATCCGTTTTTTCGACCCTAGAACCAAATTGGGGCCCTCAAGTTTAAAAAAAAAACATGCTACCACTCAGCTACTTGTATATGACAGGGGTTAATTGCACTCGCAATTATATCTCACCTCATCTACATAATAAAAACAAAATCAACTGAACGTTTTTATATATTTGTCTAAAACAAATTTGAGAATAATATCGAAATAATCCTGTTCTAGAAGAATTATAAGTTATAACTAATGACTTGGAATAAAAAGTAAGTGACAACTAAAAAAAATAATTGTAACCTACAAATACTTGGATAGCCAACAAACCAGCGTGGACGCAAAAACATGCGGTTGTCACATGTTTTGGTAATTTCTGATGTACGAATGATAATATTTAACGAATGATAATATTTAATCTATCGTTAAAATTCAGTACAGTTCAGATCTGATCAGTTTTAAGATAAATAAATTTTATCGAGTCAAACTCGAGAAGTATATAATTTTAGAAAATCAGTCTCAAAGTTGTATCTAATTTCACCTAGCATCTTGATTGTAAGATACCTACGGCTTTATTTAATAAGGATATGAGCATGTTAGCAAGCGCTACGTCTACCTACACTACACTTGTAGTCCCACTCGAGATTTCAGAGTGAAAAATACTGCTATATTCCGTGCCCTTAGATATCAGCAGTCAAATCTCGTCGTGACTTTAATTTTATTTAACTGATGTAAGTTTGAGCAAGTCTGCGATAGGAGGTCATCTACAAGGCATCAGGGGCGAGGGGCGTCGTCGCACGCAAATGATACGCGGCATCGATCGCCCATGTGCCCGCTGCCGGCCCGCAACCAGCCGCCCCACCCCCACCCCACGCACCCCCCACCTCACCCCCCTCGCACCACTCCCGAAACCCGCCAGACACAAACACCCGCACGCATAGACGCATAGCTACGCACACACAGATAATCGTCTAATGTGTTCTGCCAAATGATCCGAAGAGAATATTAAATCGTCTATGTATACTATTGATAATGATAGTCATCGAAATTGGTAAATAGTACCAATTTGACACACGTTTTATACCTGTTACCTATTTAATAAATTAACCTTTTTTAATAGTCAAATATAAATTGATCACCGTGAAGTAAAGATCAAAATCTTTTTTTTTTTAACTTGTAAAAGTGTTTATTAAGCTTTTTATACATCCACGTAGAATAATTTTCTTCCTATTTTAATACAAAATGATTTAAGCATCCATCTAATTTAAAAATACACAATAAACCTAAAAACATGTAGTTAAGGATGATAAAGCAAATAAATTCTACAAAAATGACCAATAAATCATTAATTATGAACACTATGTAGTAGTGCCATAACAACATTATACAGGTTTCCTAGTGGATGCGGGCGCTGCGCCCCTCAGCGGGGGTTAATTGGGCTCACGGCCACGTGGGAACAATTATTTACCTTTAGCCAGCCACGTGTCTTTACATACTTCCACATGCATTACCACTCACACGACTTTATACAACACGATCTACGTGTGTGGACAGTCAGTAACACTACGTAAAAGAATACTATGAAACCACCAGCGAAGCATTGCGGAGGAGCTAACTAGAAATGAAGAAATAAAATAGTGAATATACAGACATTCGGGTTTAATGCTTCTATTGAGATATCCAACTATGATTTTCAACTTTAAGTACTGCGTTATAAAGTCTAAATTAGATTTAAGCCCTCTTCACCACATAAATATACGTAGAGCTGAAGATACTCCAGAAAAGAGTGACTGGAATAAACGTTACGGATTTCAGGGTAGTTGCGAATAAAAACGTGTGTAATGGGGTGGCTTATTAATAACAGTGTCGCTCTAGCCGGTAAACATAGTCGCAGCAGCCTGACGAGATCGCATGCGGTCAATACCGGGTGACATTAAATTTTTACGAGACGTTACACAGCACAGATCTACGCAAGCGGTACAGATGAGGTCTACGGAAGCGATGGTTCGTGCGATGCGATAGCTTCAGGCGGTCCAGCGACGACACCCTGCATGTAGGGCACGTGACCGCAGACACACGCGGCCGCAAAAATTTAAACTCACATTAGCCACAAACGGGTACAGTCCGAGAGAGTCTTATCCTAGGTAGGGTATAAAAATATTGTTCTGAACCGATCGGAGCACAGTCAACAGTGACGACGAGTGTGGGCTGAGGGAGAGAGCGGGGTTCGCGATGTGCGGCTCCGCGGCGTGCACATTTGGTCTTGTCTAGTGCGCCATCGCGTGTGCGTCGCGCGGAGGCCACGGCTCGACTGAGGCGCCTCGCAGCCTCGCCCCTCCCCGCGCGAGCCTGCCTCCCCGGCCCCGCTGCATCCTTCAAACCGCTCCCTGATAATCGGGAGAAAATACACAGCTGCAATCGGGACGTCGCATTCTACGCTTTTTTGGCCGTGACTCAGTCGGTAATTGCATCAGCCCTCACGGATGGTCTCAGAGGTTCCGATCCTGCCCGAGATAAGGCTTGTTATGACTTTGACGTCTCGAGAAAATTTAATCAGTCTCGGAGCTTCGCGTCTCGTGTCGAACGCGTGACGGCTTCACGTCGTATTTTAGAAGCTATAGACTATGAATATAGATGTTTCATTTTGTTAGACGGCAACGTTTTCATGTTAAATTATGATCTGTTTAGACGAGACGAAAAAAAATACAAGATTTGTTTATCCTAGAATTCGGTGCTCGTTAATACAATTTATTTTGTGTCCTTCGCTTCGTTTTAGAAAAAAAATATGGATATGGAAATTAAAGATTTATCTACAAAATCACGCTACATAATTTATGACTTCATCATAAATTTTCTTCATCAAAAATTCTATTTTCCAGACAGTAGACGTAGGGGAATTCTATTCATTAAACACAAAAGGCGAAATTGGGCAGAATATTTATATGACCTAAAATTCGTAGCTAGTCATCGTAGACATAGGGTCTACGCCGTAGCAACTGTCATAGCTTGTCTACGTCGTAGCGACTACAGCGTAGCATAGCTACGAGTGTAGTGTTTCGGCTATAACTCGTGGATGCTATGACATCCAAATATTTTTACGGCTTTAAAATCTAGTGTCATAAATAAAAAGTAACTGCATAGTGTATTATTATGTAGATTTTGAGATACTTCGCTTGTTTTTTCGCGAGCTCTGCAGTATTTATTGAGCTGTAGGCACTTAGTACCTAAAGAATGTGTCACTAGCTATAAGCAATAGAGTTGAAAAAATATCTCTCTTATTTACCATTTTATCATGTGTAAGAACGTCGTCATTAAAATAAAATAAATATCGCAAGACATATCACACAGCACCATCTATCCCCAAACTAAGCAAAGCTTGTACTATTGGGACCAGATAACTGATAGAATACATACATATATATATGTATACTTTTTCTTTGTAAATACATACTTATAATAAATACAGAACACGCGGACACAGAGCAAACATTTATTGTAACATAATTGATTGTTATGGTGGGAGTCGAATCCAAGCCCTACAGCTTTTGAAGCGGATTTAATCGTTAATACATTTAATATTAGGTATCAGCTGGATTTTTTTTTATTTATTTAAAATTATCATTAATCATCTATAATAAATAAAATAGTACATAACAATTATTTATTCGAGGTTTAAAATTTATAATTGAACTAAAATGTATAAATAATTAGTATCAAATATAAAAAGTACGAAAGAGAAAAATAAAACGAAATTGTATTTACCTAAATTATTTCACATACACCTCTCACTCAAAAACCACTATCAAAGCTTTAATTTAAAAGTTCAATGACCTCATGACTCAACCTTACTGATTACAATATAATTAAATGAAACATCCGAAAACAACCCTTACCACGAGGAAATTAGAACGTAATTGTGTACTAATTTAACCGTTTGACCTTGAGATCTTTCCACCCTCAGAAATCGGGTGAAGTATATTTTAACCCTAAACTAAGTGGTGGAACTTCCTTTGAAGACTGCGCCGTCGTGTCTCTCTACAAAATCGAAGAAAAATGTCCTAACAGACGCGACATGCAAGCATATTTCAACCATCTAGTGACAACAATAAAGCTCCTTTTTCTTTTCCTGGATAAGAAGTCTCGAACTCTGGTCTCTTTTAGCAAAAAGTGTTCTTATGTACATATTGATAAGGTTTAGTTTGAAGACGGGAGTTGTGACGTTGCAGGGGTGTGTGGTGGGCTCGTTCGAAGCGTCCTCTAAGAAAATGGAGACAATACGATTATAGTACAGCAGTATATCTGAAAATGCGAAATAAAACTTTACTCCGGCGAATTTAAATTAAAAATCTACATTATAAAAATAACCGATAGATTTAATAGGATATCTAGTTCAGTTGTCTTAAAAAGTAATATAGCAAAAAAAAAAAAAAAAAAATCATACATTGAAATTTCAGTAAATTTAGGTATTTATAAATGTTTTTACAGTAATATGATAATTTAATAATAGGGTATTTTTATACAAAATATTATCATGTTCTAATTATTGACTGAAAATAAGACTTATTTAAGCTATAGATTACATTTCTTATTAACAAAGTCCTTTATTAAATAATTAATTTAAATCTTCATACTATTATTTACTACAAAATATATTAAACAATGAGATGCTTTCACATATATCTCATTACTTTTATACAAGGTTATCCTGTATGAAAGTAATGAGATGATTGAAACATTTTCCTGATGGTGAAAGATAATGCATGTATATAATTATGTATACATACATATATATATATAACGTTACAGTAAATCTAATATGTTGAATTTTTTATCATAAATTTGTTTTATTAAGGCACAAATATGTGTTTGGTATAAATTGAAAACTTTAAAATAGATGTCAAATACGTAAATTAATCCGTGAAGAGTGTGACGTATTGCAGGCTAGAAAAAATATTTTGTGGATTAAGCAATTAAGTGGGTTTTAATTTTGCAGCATTTTTTCTATTACGTTATTGTTTTTACTAGTGAGATTAAATTTTAACTTATTTTCGGTGCCATAATTTAATTATTTTAGTTAATATAATCGCAACGGAGTGGTGGCCTAAGCAGTGCGTTAGTCGTCCAGTCGCATGATGGGACGACGAAACCGTCACTGTCCCAAATCGAACCTGGCAGGAAAGGAAGGTGGCATAACAAGAGGGAGGCCTCTAAAGAAGGCTGTGGATGATAATGATGATTAATCCCGCATAAGTATAAAAAACTGCCAAAACCACGTCAGTTTTTTAATAATAAATTATGTCATGTCTGTAATTTTTGCGTATACTACAAACCGCCCAAATATTATTATGTATAATACAATAATTTTGACTATTCTACTGCTTTCTCTTGCTCTCCCATTAAAGTCGTATTTTTTGTCCTTTTCAAAATCAGTCTCGCGAATTTTTTGGAGTTTTCATATTTGATTGGGAATTAGAGACCTAATGTCAGGATATAAAAATAGATATTTAATAAAATAATCATTTGTCAAGTAATAGAACTGTTATAATATTTTAATTTTATAATAATTTTATCTAACGTTAGTATAAATTTCAACGCCGGGGCGTCCACAGCACGTTAGGTCTTCGCAGTAATAAAAATAAAGAGAAGAAGACAAGTCGGACAGCTCGATATATATGTATGCTGGGGTCCGCAGTCTACAACCGCGGGCCCCAATAAAAAATATAATTACCAAAATGTAATTATATTTTTTATTGCCATTTAATCATATCGATATACATATTTGACATATTATTATATTGGCCTTTCAATATATTGACATATATGTTATAATGTTGACATTTTTAATGTAATTTTTAAGCATGAATGGAAAATTGTCTCGTAACTTTTGTGTTATCAATACAATATTTGTATTTGTAACGTTATTATGGTTATTTATTAAGAAACTATGGTTATTTAATGAAGAAATACGTAGGACAGCTGGCGGTGGATGGAAGCGAAAAGCCGAAGATCGGGCTGAGTGGCGTGTCTTGGGAGAGGCCTATGTCCAGCAGTGGACTTCGATAGGCTGATGATGATGATGATGATGATGATTAAGAAACTACGTTTTTTTTTTTCGATTAACGCAATTGTTTTCGCCTATGGATTTCTTCCATAGAATAAATAATAGTAGTAACGACCCGAAATGCAGATTTTTGGTTGTTTAGACAACATGAAAATAGTGGAAATAAAATAAATTTTATAGATTGTTTTTAAAATATTGTACAAATTGCCTACCCTGTTAATTCATTCTGTATCTGCTTCAAGGACTGTAAGACGTAGATTCGATTCCTACCCAGAACAAACATAGCAATGATAGCTCAGTGGTTAGCGCGGTCGGGGCACACGCCTAGGGGCGTGGGATCAAATTCCAACAATGAGCTTGAGCTGCCGGTGATGGAAAACATAGCGTGGTGGTAGGGTACTTTCTAGTACCCGGCTGGCTAGCTACCACCCTCAAGTTAAAAATCTGTCGCCAATCACTTACCGAAGTATTCTGGCAGCCACATTTGAGAGCCAGTTCTATTCCAGGCTAGGCGTACTTGCCATCTTCGACTACACTTTCACTTACCATCAGGTGAGCTGTGGTCAAACACCAAGCACTAACTTAACGTGTCGACCATAGAAAACAAAAAAACTGTCATGCCAACTTAGAAACATCATCATTTTTTTATTTTTTTTTACTGCTGACAGGCTAGGTGTTTGACCTCAGCTCACCAGATATTAAGTGACGCTGTGGTCGAAGATGATAAAGCACACCTATACTGGAATGGAACTGGCTCTCAAGTGAGGCTGCCGGAACACACCGTTAGATGCTTGGCGGCAGATTTTCAACTTGAGGGTAGCCAGCCGAGTACTAGGACGTACCCTACCACCACGCAAAAATATCATATCATTATATCATTATCATTCATAGCCTTCCTTATCCCACTGTTGCGTTTCAGGGTTTGTCTTAATATGCTAGCTGCCTCGGTCCTGCTGATGGTAAGAGATAACGTCCTTGCACATTGCAGTTACTCAGAACTTTGAGTAACAAAACAATGTTCAGGGCATCGCTGCGTAGACGCTCATTACTTTGAGACTTTCGATGGTTAGTTTCGATAGCTCTTCACTTATCTGCAGTATCCTTCAAACAGTAATGTATATAGATATTATAATACAACTGTAATTATGTTCTAAAATGTATGTGTATGTATATATATATGTTCCAAGCCATGACACGAAGCCGATATCCTTATGCCCCCAATATCTTTTTTGTCACCTATTTTATTAGAAAACAAACGTGGATATAAAATTGAGTACGGCACACGTTCATGAGTGACATCACTAACGCGTAGTATTGCGTACTACGTCTGTCGTACCAATTATCAAGTACTCAGATTCCATGCGTACTGGGGGGCCATTGACCGCTGGAAGCTGTTATTTCGTCTGCCCATTCTATGTGCTGGCGTGACCAGACGGGCGATCATTTAGGGACCGTTGAAGCAACTTTTTGTAGCCTTTCAAAAAAGTTGCCAATTGATTTTGTATCAGCGGTGTGGCCAGCCCTTATGTTAGAGTTAATGTGCCAATCAAATGCTTTCGAAATGGTTTAACAACTGACATCTACAATTTAACCTGTCACTCGACACACGATAGCGCTCAAACAGAAATGCCACTCACAGTCACCTATCTGAAGATCGAATAAATATATTGTTAAGCAGCGATTATGTTTTAGAACACTTGGTCAAGCTTCTGTTCAACCGCTACAGTTGTCTTGTGCTTTACATAAATCTGTACATGTTGTGTTCAAATTGTAATCTGCCGTTTTATATAGCAGCTTAAATATATACGTATAGAATGATTTACGGATAATAATGTACCATGATTTTTACTTGGTGGTATATATCTTTAGTAGGAGGTCGTCTAGGTAGGTACCACCTCAGTATCAGATAATCTGCCGCCAAGCAGTAGTGTATAAACATTACTGTGTTTCGGTTTGAAGGGTATTGTAGCTAGCGAAATTACAGGGCTGTTGAGACTCACCATCTAATATCTTGTATTGGCAGTATTGATATCTTTTCCAACAGTTTATTTACCTTCAAACAATCTGTTAAATCCTTGGCACCATAAATTATTTACTTTTTGAATTTTGAATTATTATTATTTTATATTATTTGAATTTAATTTATATTATTTGATTTAGATTTTGTATTGTTTAACTTGACTTAAAATAAACTTGACATATTTATTAATTCCGTGACATTTCCAAATTTTATCTCAATTTGAATTTAAAATGATATAATATAATTTTAAAATTTTAATTTTGTTATTTCATATTGTTTAATTTTAATTTAATATTTTATTATATGTACTGATTATTTAGTTAAGACTTTTTTTAAATTAACTTGACATTTATGTATAATATTGGCATTTCGTATTTTTTTTTTAAATTAATTATTTGTTAACATAATTTTATGCATGTTGTCGTCACCTGTAATTGCTATAACATCTAGTTTTCTTTTTTTTTATGTTGTTGATTTTTTAAATGTTGTGATGTGTATAGTGTTGGTGATCTAAATAAATAAATAAATCTCAAAGTAATGAGCGCCAGAGCAGCGATGCCCTTGACTTCGTTTTAGTACTCAAAGTTCTGTGTATCGCTGCAATAGTCATGGACAGGCGTTATCTCTTACAAACAAGAGAGCGTCTTGCTCGTCTCATTACTATTAAATTAAAAAAAAAAATAGATACGATAAAAATTAAATGTGCTTTTTAAAAACTAGTAAGGTGCTTAGTAGATAGCAAGATAATATAATAATTGAAGAAAAGATAATAAACTTATACTTAGGGTACAATCAAAACGCCACAAGTGTCAAAACGTTACTTAAGACTGGTAAACCGTATGTTCATGACTTACCTTAGCGCGAATGCAATACGACGAACGTTCAATCAGCTGCAATACAATATGTCTAAATGCTAAGGCGCGTAATGCAAAGCGGTTCTGTGTTATAATACTCTAGCCTTTATATTACGATGTGAACAGGCTGATGAGGCTCCTTCTGGTATACATCATCACTCCTCCTCTGCCCATTCTGCCTACCAAATGCCATGTGACTCTACTAACGCTGCTTGGGATACTCCTTATTGGGATTATGATTCTTGACAAGTATTAAAATAGATTATATAGATTTGCTGGTATTTTTCTTGCTTCCACTTTTGCTAATAAGATATTCGGCTAAACCATGAGGTGCTTTTAGTTGTGAAAAACAATACGTCAAAGTTATAATAACCGACAATCTATACAGCCCTATTCATAAGTTTTGGACAACTGTTCACTAGAGTAAAAACCGTATATAATACGAGGCATAGAAATTATATTTTGTATTATGACATAGTTTTAATATTTAATTAATTTTATTAATGTTTTAGTTTTCAATTAGACATTATTGCCTATTGTGCTATGCGTTTATGTGTCTGCAATAAATATTATTATTTTAATCAAGCAAGGGGAATGCATCATGTAAAGTCGCCCGTACACCGAACCCTTTTTTCCCACAGAACTCGGTTAAAGTGTTAGGGCGGTTGGAAAATGCCCAAATTTTAAAATTTATCATCGTAACTATCTAACGTACATAACAATAGCATTACATTGTTGAGCGGATACACGACCGGCTAATTTCGGTGCGGCGGCCTTCGACCTTCTTGGACAATGGAATGATGCATACACTTAACTCAATGAAGTTTGTAGGTCGTTTTTGGTAGGTTACCGGTTTTTTACTGTAAATGTAAAAAAACGAACAAAACGCTCTCCTGGTGGTAAGAGATCACGCCTATCGATTATGACTGGTTTTGCCCAGAATACAGAACTTTGAGAACCAAAACAACTGTGCTAATTACTTTGAGACATTCGATGGTTGGTCTAAATTTGTACACGACTGCCCAAAAAAGTAGTGTAATATTTTCAGGGTTTATGTATGTGAGGTAACTTCTAAGTTCACACCTTTTAAATGCCTAAACATATTTGGATGTATAGGGTAACATTAGAATCCTTACATTATATCTTTTTTTAAGATCACGTATTTTTAAACTATAATGTACGGACTTTTATAAAATTTCTTTAATTTGAGTTTCCTTTTTAAACTTGCTTTTTTTACTTATAATGATTATTGTAATATTTTTATTTATTAATAGCATACACAACAAAATGTAATAATATTAATTTCAATTCAATATACATTTAGCAGATCACATGCAGATACAGACAGATTAAAAAGTTTTTTTTAGTTGTATAAAAGGTACCTACTGCGTATATTTTTGCCAATTCTGTAACTATCTGAACTGGAAGAGGCCATGGGCAGCTATAAAACAGTTTATAACTAGTTTAGGAGCTTTTGGGTTTATGGCATTCATTTATATAATTTATGGCAAAATAAAGCATTTCTTTGTATTATTCCTAGTAATAAAAAATAAAAAAAATTTGTTGTAATTTGTGTTTTATTAATTTTCTTAATTAAGCTTGTCTTGAATGACTTGATTTCTGTAATGAGTTTTCGATCGACGTACGAGTTTGTACGGAGCAGTTTCATGCTTGACGCCTCAAAAACACCATATGGACATGGACAATGGTCGCGAGTGACTCAATTTCTTGTAGGCTAGCGTGCTCCATCGTAGACCGCATGGTCACTTAATATTAAATAGATAAAAAAAAAAAACATTATATAGGGCTGTAATATTTTTATTGTATAGTAGTATTATATTCTATTGTAGTGTTTTTTATTGTATTGTATTGTCTATGTTAGTGTTACTTGTTCCCCGCGCGGGTGAATTAGGGCAACCTGTAATGCTCACCCATGGGATTGTCACATCATCAGCCATAGGACGTCCACTGCTGGACATAGGCCTCCTCCTGGGGGGGTTTTGCAATACTCGCCACGCTTGGTAGGCGGGTTGGCGAGCGCAGTTAGGTGTGATTATTCAAGGAAGATGCTGCTGCTCATCTTCCGGATTACATCCCTTAGCCGACTCTTACGGCAGCCACGGGTAGAGAGGGTGGGTACTATTCTTACGCCGGCACCACCACGGCACCCATGCACGGCACACATGGGATTGTATTTATGTATAAATAAATAAAAGCCAAGTCTATTTTGTTAATTTAAAAATAACGCTCGGCGCGTGAATCATTTTCGCCTTTGTCCTGTTCAAGTTCTTACATCGTTAACCTTTAAAGAAACACAATATAATTTCAATAGTAAATAAATGGTATATTCCGAAAGTCCCCACTGATGGGGAGGTCAGCGGGAACGTGAAGTGCACTGCCAAAAAGTTTGTTACTAAGCAAATATAACACTGTCAAAGAATAGGTATTAGTGGGAAAGAATTATGCCCGCGTTCTGAATATAATGCATCGTCCGGGCAGTTTTATGGACATGGGCAGTTTCTACTAAGAGTTGAGATGTTTTAATAGATGGATGATTACGTCTTTTCTTCTCTGTAGGGAAGATATAAGTACAATTAATGACGTAAAACATATAAGTACCTCCTGCAGCCAAACCGAATTTTTGACAATTTTTTTATACGGAATAATTTCGCCTTTGAGCACATCCTGCCTGATGTTAAGCAACGATATGGTCTAGGATGGAACACGAAGTTAACAATGCTAGAATCTATCTTGTTTATTCATGCGGAAATAATTTTATCACTCAGGTACTAACAGTTAATTTGGTTGTAAAATAGTCCTTTTACTTTTCAACCTTAGATTTATAATCCCTAATTAATAATTGTAATCCTATTAATTAATTATTATTAGGATTAAAATTATAATAATTATTATTGATTTATTATTTCAATTTTGATTCTATGATTTGAGTTTTTCTTTACAGATCTGTAAAATGTATATATTCTGTTTTGTTTGTTATTAAACAAATAAATAACAGATACACTTAAAAGATCCACACTTCAATTGTTCTTATTAAAAAATTGATAGGAGTACTAAAAGGGGGGAAAAATCGGAGTACTGCTAGCTGTTTACAAAATTCAAAACAAAATTCACTTAGAAACTGGATCCGCCAATCAAACCCTTTCATAACGACGATATAATAATAAATAATCAGCCAGTTAGTATTCGTCCTCAGTCCACCCGTAATGGTGTCTAGTCTATTGCAATAACTGATCCAGTTACTCAGTAACACAAATAGTGTTTTTTATAAAACGAGCCTCGGCGAGTTAGATGTGGTAGCCCTGCTAGGATATTCGCTGGCTGCCAGCCAGATGGTTGCGGATGTGTGTGGCGTGTGGATGTCGTAACTGCATCGCTTTTTTACAAACTTTTAACTTTTAGATAGAATACGTAAATACGTTTTTCTTTTGTAAATACACCCAGAACACACATACACAGAAGAAACATTTGTTTTTACCAAAAAATATCTGTCCTGGTTGGGAATCGAACCCATGCCCTACAGTTCTTAAAGCAGATACTACCAATGCGCCAACGAGACTATCATAAGTTTGTATGTTAGTTTACGTTAAATAAATTAGGTCAATGTAACGATGGCAGTTTAGCGCTTAGCGCGGTCGGTTCGTACGCCAAAAGGCATGAGTTCAGATCCCAACAATAAGTTCGAATTGCCGGTAAAGGAGAAGGTGAGGAAACTTTCTAGTACTCGGCTGGCTATGTTATTGAAAATATGTCGCTAAGCACCTAACGGTGTATTCCGTCTGCCTCACTTGAGAGCCAGTTTCATTCCAAGCTAGGTGTGCTTAACATCTTTGACTACATCGTCACTTATCAAGTGAGATGTGGTCAAACACCTAGCCAGTCAACAACTTGCAAGCTGAGCTGAGATTTGACACATTGGTTTAGCCCCGATGACAATGAACATCAAGCATGACCTGATTCTACATCCAAGATTAACTCAAGATGAAGGTACTCGTCAACGGTTAGCAGTACAAAAGAGATATATTTTATAGACGTTAACTTATGATTGCCTATTTTAAATTACACATTATTTGGCTAGAGCATGTTAAGAAGTTTGATTTAATTATGTTTTTTATAAAATGGCTGGCATTTGACCGTCATTTCAACTGATGTTAAGCAAAGATTCGGTCTACAATGGTCTACGCTTGCTTAGGGGAAACCGATTCACTCGCTACTCAAGCACCAAAATTTTATATATCGGAAAACACTCAAATTAAAAAACGGGCATCGTTTTTTAACGAATAATATTCAATAATAATTATAACTTAAATACTTATGTATAATTAAAATAATTTGATTTGTTTAATTAATTAGGAGTTAACAATGTCACAATAAAAATAATGAATCAAAATATGCAAAATTATTATAAAAATGTCAAATGACAATAATCCATTTTTAGCCACTCGGAAAATTTCGAAGTTGTTTATTTAGGAATAAATTAAAGGTCTATTAAAGGAATGCTATTAAACAATTGATGATTTTTTTAAATGGCAAATTTGAATGAAATTTTCCAACGGACATCGGTATATTTATTATTTAGACATCTAATTTTAATTTTGACATTTGATTTTATTTTTGTAATATAATTTAATTTTGACATTTATTTTTATCTGATTTTAATTATAATAACTTACATTTATATAACTTTTTAAATGTTTGTACGAGCACAGCGTTATAACATTTGTACGCCTAATCGGCGCAATATGAACTACTGGAATATCTTTCATGCACATATTGTATGAAATTCCTGGTGCTGTATTCAAATAAATTTTCTTTGTCTTTATCAGACACTGACAGTTTTACATTAACCTAAATCGATCAACAAACAACCGCATCCGTGTTTAATACATCCGCGGCTCCGTCGGAAAGAGTGTTCAAATTACAGCAATGTAAATTGTCAAAAATATTATTCTTAATTTATAGTTGTTACTAAATTACGCCTCTGAGCTGGTTGGCTTGTACAGGCCTCGGTTAAATTACGAAGAAATTGCTTCCATGTAACGCGCCTACACACACTGGCTACTTTTGAAGTAAGAACTTTATACTAACTTTAAAATCAAAGCATTTATAGGAATTTCTATATTTATAAAAAGTATCTAGCTAGTCTAGCTTTGCTTGGTTTGAGGTCAGATGGCGCTGTGTGAAATTCCCTACGATTTTTTTTTGTTACTTTTGCAGAGCTATGGACTTGGGGTGCACTAACCAAAAATACTTATTCATCATTCGCGGTTTCAGAGTTGTACTCATAGAAAAAGTTGTTCATAACAATGAGTGCAATGACATCCTTTCGGCTCAATACACCTAAAGCTTGTAACCCTATACAACAATAAATCATTTTTAGGTATTTCCTGGGTATGAAAATGATGGGTAAAATCCTAATTAATTATTCTGCCGCCAAGCAGTAGTGTGTAACTACTGTGACGAATCAGTAATGTTTACACGGCGGCAGAATGTCTGGTACTGCGTGAAATATAATAAGCAAAACAATCACCATTCCGCGCGATCGATTTATTGATGATTTTTTCATTCAAAACGTTTTTAACTTTTTACTATAAAATAAAATAACTTTGACTAAATCAATTTAACCATTATCATATGATAAACTCATGACAATAATTCAATGAGATAGGTGTAAACAGTTCCATCGTGGCAGCTCAATTAGTCTTGACGATGTTTTTAACTGATCTGTGACATTTATCATCATTATTGACTTGACATTGTATATTCTTATCATAAAATATTTATGTTGTTAATTATTTACAAACACTCCGCAAAAAAACCGTAAACAGTGAAACCGTACTAAAATCCGTTGTGCGCTTTAGGAGAAGTAAGGTGAGATACAAACAGACGGCAAATTTGATTATTACTATTTAGAGATCAGAGATTTAACTGTGGGTATTAAATCGCTAACAGTGTCAAGTCTGCAAAGACCGATCACATGCACGGTGTAATTGGTGGACTACTGAGAGCACTAACTTGTGGGGACTTGGCGACCCTCAATATAGGGAATTTATTACCGATTACACATCTTTTACATCCTAAATAATGGGAAGCAACCATAAATTTGTTGGGACACAATGCCTTTGCTGATGATATAGGCATTCCGAAGCTTGTCGTATGTTATCCCATAGCCACGCTAGAGTGCACTCGCTTTCAACCATGTAACCTGTACGTAATTATAATAATTTTGCTTATGTTAAAAATGTATAAATTCATTTACTATAGTTTTAAGCAACTCGTGCTCTGAACCCCATAGCACAGGCCACGTTGCCTAGTTTGGGGGTCAACGTTACCTTGTAAATGTTTTGTTTTTTTTCTTGTTTGGCAGTAAAAAATATTATTATTATTAATTAATGTGGAGTAGTAGAAATAGTAATCACCAGAAATATAGTTTCATTATATACCACCACCACACAGGAGAACATGGAGATAATTATAATTTGTGGGTTGGCAATAAACTTCATAAGTGACGTCAGTAGTAATCCTTCATTAATCACCACAGTGGTGACCCTCAATATCTGGCTGTCATGAATAAGAATCTGTTGGGAAGAAGACATTCTGCGGCAATTATAGTATTTTGAAGAATTTACCGGGGATACCTCACACGACAGCGTTGCACACGAAAAAATGTACATAATGGACAGTCAGCAGTACAGGTTACTAAAATTTAGAACAGTGAACTATATTCGAAAATGCTTGTTACAGAAATGTATAAAAGAGAAGAAGTGTGAACACGAATTCTAGAGTTGCAGTAAAAAGTGCCCAATAAGTGGCTAACTCTCGGATATGTGATTGACGAAATAAGCATTTGTCAGCAGCCGAATTGTGGGACCAGAGAAGCCTGAAGTGCCAGCGCTATTGAAAGCATCTAGGTTGGGCCTGCAGGTATTGTCGTTCGAGGTTGGCTACACCGTCCGAGGCAGAATACTGGAGGTGGCGGAGAAAGCGTAGCCTTGAAGGAAACGCTCTGATTAGCTTCCATTGCCGAATGATTAAGGTTAAGCGATATTTCACACCGGGGCAGCTGCTTGCATTGTATCAAGCACAAGTCCGGTCGTGTGTGGAATATTGCCACCTTTGGGACGGTTCTGCCAAGTACAAACTTCAAGCTCTTAATTAGGTAGAGCGGCGAGCTGTTCGACTTATGCGAGCTGTTCGGTGATCAAAAGTTGGTAAAAAAAAAACTTTTAAGCCTTGAGCACCGCCGGAAGGTAGCAAGTCTGTCAATTTTCTACAGGATTAATTTCGGGAATGTGCTACTGAGCTATACGACCTTGTACTTCCATCCTCTTTTTACTACAGGACAAGTAGAAAGACGGCCCACTACCACCCATACCTACATAGTGGAATTTCCTTGGGTACGTACCAAACGTTTTGACTCTACGTTTCTCATCCGTACGGCCAAGGAATGGAACAAGCTGCCGGCTTCCTTGTTTCCTGTGAGATATAATCTAGATCTTTTCAAGGCCACAGTGAATAGGTATTTTCTAAGTCTGCGTGCTTTATCTTCAACCACATCATCGCTTACCATCAGGCGAGTTGGTGGTCAAACGCGGACTTATCCGTATTTAAATAAAAAGACTGTTTAGCGAGATAGAAATAGAGCTACCTACACATCGTGAAGATACGTGAACTGACGGCTGGATCTGGGAACACAATAAAAAAAACCTGCTAGAAGAAAATGTTTTTTGTGTACAGCCAGCATTTGTTCTTTGATGAAATATTTATCAGTAACAACCTTATTGTATACCTTGTGTTAATGAAAATATTGTGTTGAGTATCTAACACGTCTTGGTAGTTGCTCTGTTTTATGGTAGGGAGTGGGTTCGACTCTTACCTAGGACAAACATATTGCGATGAAAATAAGTGTTTCTTCTATTTTAGATGCTGGAGTATGAATTTAAAAACAAATATTGACTGACTACGATCTTGACCACAGCTCACCTGATGTTAAGTGTGGTGTGGCAGATTTTTAACTTGAGAGTAGCAGCTAGCCAACAAAGTACTAGAAAAGCCTTCATCAGAAGCTTACGCTTATTTTTGGGATTCGAACCCACGCCCTTAAACATGTGACTTAGCCTGAAATGACACTGACTCTCCAGTAAAGCACGCACTGTGGTAGATTTTCTGATGTATAGATGTGGTGGTAGATTTTCAACTACAGATTATTTTAGTTTTCAAATATTAATTTTACAATAATTAATGCAGTATTCTTATGTTTTCATTAATTCAATTATTGTCTGCTTCCAGCAATCATCATCAGCGACTGCCATTTTTATCTCACTGCTGGGTCTAGACCTTTCTGTTGCTATGCAATCTTTCAAGATTCCTAACCTCATCAGGCAATAAAATTAGAGTAAATTACTACTACTTTTTCACATATACAGTCATATTTCTAGAAATAAAAATCACAAATTTTTGACACACGTAACGTAAATGCCTTATTTTTGCTTTGCTAAATTATTACCTTATATTTTACTTCATTAGATAGATGATCGACTGTATTAACCTTAAAACTTTTATTAGCTAATCCACTAAAATTATCAAATCTCTTATCTCGTACGAAGGTAGGAATAAAAATAAAACACAATAGATGTCATTAAATTAAGTATATTTATTTATTACACGTACCTTATAGTTAAGTGTAATCGTTATTGCTTTATAGTATTTATTGTACTTAGTGTAATACAGTTTCGATGCAGGTATTTTGTATTTTGTGATATAATAATTACTTATCATGATAATTTTGGGTGAA
This sequence comes from Biston stratarius, assembly GCA_950106695.1. NCBI lineage: Eukaryota > Metazoa > Arthropoda > Insecta > Lepidoptera > Geometridae > Biston > Biston stratarius. Next base: position 9,814,131 of record OX467108.1, read on the forward strand.
AAGAAACCATCACATTCGAAACTGATAAAACGCTTCGTCAGAAATCTAAGCCGCAAATGCATACAAAGTGAAATATGAAAATTTATTGAAAATAGACAAATACGTGGCACAAATATTGAAATTGTGGTTAAAATAGTTTGAGAATCAAACTCAAGTGGTAAAATTCCATTGCGCCTTACAGAACTTTGCTATAAATAAGAAAAAAAAAACAAAAATGAAATGAAGATTTTAAAACAAAATTAGTAATCTAAAAATTTTGTAATTAAAGGAGTTTTTAATTAAGTAGTTAATTTTTCAAGGAGTCAGTTCAGTGCAAAGCAAGACGAGGCCGCGTGCTTTAAGTAAGATATGTAAAAAGAAATTTGTCCAGATCCACGTCAGTTTTTTTTTTATAGAATGTGAATATTTTTTTCTTAATAGTGTGTGTTTTACACTACACAAAAATATGGAATTATTGAAAAGAAAATTATTTTAGATAGCCTTTATATCTTGTAGAATCATATGAATAAGCCAATAATAATGAAATTAAATTAAAATACATTTATATTCCAAAAACACATAGAGATACTATACAAATCCTCACTTTTGAATAATAAAATAATGGTTTTCTAACTTTTGATACTGCTATTAGACGTAAAATAGACTAAGTATACAATTCTACCTTTACGAAATTATATAACGGAAAAAAAACTGAATATATAATATTAATTTATTAAAGGTAAACTGTAAATAAGTAAGTAATAATACGTATTTGAAATGATATATTTAATATTAGGGGCCCGTCTTAGAAGCCCAACAATGTTCCCGTCTTTTTCATTACTGTCTATTACACAAACACTGCAACGTTTTTAATAAGCATGATTCAAATCAAGTAAAACCTCAAAAAATTACTTATCTCCATGAAAAGAAAATCCCAAATAAAAGTAAATAGTAATACCTACTAGAGAACAATACAAAAACAGGGGAAGATGGGAATAGAGAGGTGGTGGCTTGTGCGCTATCGGTAAAGAGCTTAAGGCCATAACATGTGTAAAATAAAGACCGGGAAAACGACACGCAAGATGGTTCACTTTCACCCTCACCATCAACTAGGTACATTATAGCACTTTACATCTTATGGCAATAAGAATAGAGTTTATTGATGATCGACAGACTGCTACAGATAGACATCATAGTATAGTTTTTCGACCAATGAAAGAGGAAAGCTGCGTCGCTTTCCTCTTTTGTTTAAGCGATGCGCTGTTCTGCTATGGGTAGCCAATTATATATTTATGAATATTTGAAATAAGTACTTGTTTAAAGATTGTATTACAACACTAAAAGAGCATACCTGCACTGTATGCTATTGAAATAAAGCATACATTTCATAAGTTAAACAGTTCTTACTATGGAAACAGGCGTGGTTTTGATAGATTTTTTGTTTTACTTACGAGAGATTACTCACGTTTAGTTATGACTATAGTTTCGGCCACATACGTTGAGCTTTTTCAAGAAGACAAATTAAAGAATAAAGCACGCGCGGCCTCGTCTTGCTACGCAATGAGGCGGATCTGGCCGAAACTATAGTCGGAGTATCCGACGTAATTGAACGTGAGTAATTCCGCATAAGTAAAAAAAAGTCTGTCAAAACCACGTCAGTTTCCATAGTAAAGTCATATCGTATTATAGATACTGTTTGAACCTATTGCGATTGTTCACTACATTACGATTGTATATGAACTTATATAACAAATATAAAATCGATGGAAGTTGCATGATGCAAATGAAGTTCTTTAAAATAGCTTAGCAATTGAAGACAATTCAGAAACTTACTAGTATAACTCAAATTTTATCATTTTGTTTCTCTTTGTAAATAAAAACTATATGTTTAAATTCTTTATAAATATACCAAAAACAGAAAAAAAATTAGTTGATCTTGATTATTTATATTTGATATTACTAATTGTAAATGTAGATCCAAACATGTCCTTTTCATGAATTAGTGCCTTATGACTGCCCTTAAATTCTACGACCTTAAAATTTACTAGCTTATAACACACACAAGTCAACAAGGATAATAATAATAGAAATATTATTATTAGCCTTTATAATATCTATTTCAATAACAATATCACATACATAACTAGACAATAATTATTATTATAATAAATAACAATCAACAATTATTATATTCGATGATACAATGGTGTAATTATATAATTATTATTTAATTCGTATATAATTTTAGTAATATGTGCGTCATGATTGAATTAATGATCACGAGAGCTAGCGTACATTATTATTGCAATAGATAAATTATTATTTAGACTATACAATAATTTGATTGATTTATTATTAACTACATTTATTTAGCAGTTTAAGACAGTATAGAATCACATACTAACACACGTATAGATTTAAAATAGATTAAAATACAATTTGCTTTTTATATATAAGACAGCGTGACGGGTAGCTTACCTAACGCTAATATTTTTTATAATTTTCTTTATTTTCTATTTATATAATGTGCCACTTATTAAGGGTGGCATTTACTTAGCAGAACAGAATAAGAAGGTGAAATGGTTGTTTGTACGAAGCAGAAGGTAAGATATTTGTTCGTACGGATCAGAATGTGAAATGTTTGTTTGTTCGATTCAGAAGGTTAAATGTTTGTTCGTACGAATCAGAAGGTAAAATATTTGTTTGTTCGATTCAGAAAGTTAAATGTTTGTTCGTACGAATCAGAAGGTAAAATATTTGTTTGTTCGATTCAGAAGGTTAAATGTTTGTTCATACGAATCAGAAGGAAAAATGTTTGTTCGTACGGTTCAGAAGGTAATATGTTTGTTCGTACAAATCAGATGGTAAAATGTTTGTGTGTGTCACAAGAAATGATTGCAATGGTCTGCACTGCCAAGTAAAGTCACCCAGCTCATAAAATTGATTTATTTAAATACTAAAATACTGGTCGATTACAAAAAGCTGATTTTGTGTTGCATAGCGTTCTATAATAGGGATTTCTTACAAGTAGTCAACAATTAAAATATAACTATGAAATATCATCTATAATTCAACAAATATTTTCTTTGTGTCGCATTATACACACAATATATCTAAAAGGGGATAAAACTATGATAACAAAATTTTTAACTACAAATTTGTAAAGGTTTTATCAAAAATGGTTTCATTTTAGGAGAACATAGATAAGGATAAGCATTAAAACAATGTGTGTCAAGGTTGATGACTAAAAATTCAACACATTTATCAATTTCTTATTATTAATTTAATAATAATTACTCTCCAAAATGAAACCAACTTACATGATTCTAAAACTGGACAAATAGGTAATAATTTCTAAGTGTTACATCTCAGCAGCGTTGCATTAAACGGAAATTTATGAAACGTACAATCAAAACAAAACATTAAATTTGGAAAAATCTTGAATTTATAGCATCGCTTGAAATATGTAGTTTCATTTCCTGGTCTGAGAGTCATCATAATTTTATCATTATGTTGAAGAAGAACACTGCAAAGGCAAATTTGTAGTGACTATGAATTTATTGTGTAAAATGGACGACATTCGCATTTCCCAAACCTGACGGACATTGTGTAATATCTAGCTGACATTGCCAGTGTATTGTCTTTCTCCCTGTACATTATATTTCTCGTGAAAATGACGGAATTTTCCCATTCCCCTCTCGACGTATACGCATTCAGTTCGTTAAATTTAAAATAGTTATAGACCATTTCAAACAACAAGATGTTGTTGGAAATATTATATCATTTTATTTATGTTCAAACATTTTACTTTATCATTAAAACTATTTTTGTATACATAACTGAAGGGGAAAAATATTACATTTCCGCATAAGATTATCCATAGATAATCCAGTTTTTCTGTCCCTGCATAACAAAATGTGACAGAATTAGGAAATTTGGGATTTCTTTTAAATTGATGTCTGGAATATGTTGAAAAAATATCGATAATGTTAGTAAAGTGTACCACACAAAAATAATAGAAGCAACGTCATATAAATTTATATGTAGCTATTTATTTATATTTCACAACAATTATGGCAAGATGTTTTGAAAAGTGATTCTCTTATCTATTTTATCTACAACACTAAGCCTAAATGATGACACTAAATATTAATAAATATATTTAGTACAATAATAATATAGTGTTAAATTATCAATCTACTCCTCTAAATATACGGTAATATTGTCTACATTACATCATTTAAATAACATATACATATACTAAAAAGTTCTAGCGAGAGATTAATATTTAGGATTATTTATTAAAATAATAAAATTCTATGACTACTTGCATACTGATTTAATATTCGATATGTTAGGCAGTAGATACACTAGGCCACATAATGAAACGTATATAGATAAATAAATATCGTAAGACACAGCGCTATCCAGCCCCGAACTAAGCAAAGCTTGTACTACGGGAACCAGATAACTGATAGAATACTTATGTACTTTTATATAAATATATATATATACTTATAATACATATAGAACCTATAGACAGATAGAATCTCTTTACTGTGTGCACTAGGATTCAAAAAGAAACTAAAAATTATAATACAAACGAGACGTTTAAGAGTTAATGCCACAAGTGGCGGCCTTATCGCTAGTGACCTCTAACAGGCAACCACAGGAAGGAATCAAACAAAAAATACGACGCTAGATGTGAAGAGTAATTATATATTTAGTAAGTTCTCTGTAAAAATAATGTATTGTAATTGATTTTTGTATACTATTAATAAAAATATTCGCAAAATTTGTCTTTGTCAATAGAAATTTTTATGGTTTCCTTTTATACTTATCATATTTTTACGATATCAACAGTAAGATCATTTTAGCACACATATTTATGTAAGTACAAAAAAAACGTGAAAAGTAAGCGTAGTTAAAAAGTTAAATGACTTTCTCCATCTTTCATTCAAGGCAAATATCAGAGAATTTTGGTAAAGTTAAGTGTAATTATCTAATGAATATATTAACATTAACCGTATAAAGTATAGTAATAGTATATAGAATATAAATATTTCTTGTATGTACTTGACGAACGACACAGAACACACCGATACACGACATCGATAGATTTTGAATAATGAGGTAAAGAAACACAAGGATCATGTGTTACAAGCCTTATGTAAAATACTTAGTAACTTCAGCAAAAAGCAATGCAAGATTACAGACACTAATATTTATAATATACATCTAAAAGTTAATAGTTGTAAATATTCAAGACGACCAATTGACAGCATTTCAGTATTTCTAGTCGTATTTGAAGTACAATATTATAGTAATTGAGATAAAGCCTTAGTAGTTAGAGGCAGGAGACCATATCGAAGATATTCTTGAGGTGCAGGAGCCAGCGAGTAACAACTTCATTCTTTAAAACGAATAATGAAGATTCATAAATACTATTGATATTGTAAAATCAACTATAAAAACACACAAACTAACTTTAAGTTTCGTCGATACTCTACGTCCTGCACCTGTTTAATAAAATATCATAGCAGCCATTAAAATTGATAATTATATAAAAACTATTAACATTTACTTAAAAAAAATTACGTATAAGAGTTTTGTGAAGCTAAAACTATGTTTAGGCAATAATTTGCTGCACGATTTTTTTTTGGTAGCTTTTTGGTCCTATTTTAAATTTGATCGAGTAAGGAAGGAAAAATATCTAAAACTATAAAAAACTACAAAGTCTATTTCTACAACATTGATTGTCTATATCACATCATTGACGATTTTTTTTTTTTATTTTTAAACTTATAATTTCTTCAGTTTAAAGTAAATATGATTTACAAATAACAAGGAAAAATATACTTTACGTATAGATGGTTGTTGCAAAACAAAATTTTTGAATTAATCTTTTAAAGTTTTTAATATTTTATTAACAATGTAAAATTAATAAAAAAATGTATTCAAGTCCCCGAAATCAACAACAACGGATTTGGTTCAAATCTGAAACTTTCATTGTATTCGTATAAAATTTTCAAATTTAAACTTTCGCCTACCATATCTTGGACCCCAGATTATTCAACAGCAACAATGTTAAAACTTAATAATTTAAAAAATATTATTTCTCTGTTCAATAGGGAATTAGAAAACAATCTTACACTAAACAGAAGTCCTTTTGAAGGATAACAAGCGATATTTGTCTTTTCATAGAGGTATCTATTATCTAGCAGCTAAACACGCGATTTGTGCTACAACTCGTGCATATAACGCACATCTGTAACGTCCTAACCATGATATTTCTACTGCAGATCAATCAGATTGTGTTGCAAATACTGTCACAGATAATAATAAGACTTACGAGTATATTTTGAAATAAACAGTAATTGTAACAGTTTGGTTTTACTGCTCTGTACTGTACTGTTTGAGATGAGTTGAAGAGATGTAGTTGTCTATGGCCTAATCTTACTCACAATGAGCAAAAATCTTCCCCCAGCAGTGGGATAGTTTTTAAAACAGCTGATCCGGATCTGAGATACAGAGCAAAGCAAAGCAACTACATAGTTAATATACCATTATTTATTCTCAACTTTTTAGGTGACACACGTAACATTAAAAGACGAGGTTAGACGTGAAATCAAGTAGCAATTTCTTTGTTATTTGAGCATTAAACAAAATTCTAGCTGCATATACATCACAATTTGATTCATCATGACATTAAATAGTACTTATAACATTAAGATTTATTATTGATAGCTCAGGAATTCACAGATCACCTCACAAACACTTCTGGAAGCTAGATATATTTTAATATAAAAGCAGACATTTAGAGAGTATATAAAACACCTGAGTGAACACTTGTTTCTTACTAACCGTTCGTATTAATGTCCATTTTGTAGTCACAGACAATTTTTTTTTTTTTTTGACGATTTCTTCTTGTTTATTACGTACATCACATTTATTATGTACACATTCCACACATAACTTTTGTTAACATTTATATACTTTTTTATTGATCTTACGTTCATATAAATCATATTATATATTTTATTTATATGATGATATACTTGAATCATGAAATTTATGACCTTAGATACATTATGCTACAATTGTGATGCACAAAATTAAATAGATTATACCTCAAAAAACTCAGTTAGTCTAAAAATGGCAATACCATCGGAAAGATTCAAATTGAGCAGGTTGATACTGGAAGACTTGAGCAATCAAATAAAAAAAATAAACATTATCTAGCAACTTAAATCACAAATATTGAAGCAAGCTTACGTTAAAATAAATAGTCTTAAATTTTTATTATAATTGTCTTTTATACATTTTCGGTTCACGATGTGAACCTCTCGAAAAATAACGCCTTAAATTATTCAGTGAGTTTTTTTTACTTGTGAAAGTGACACAATACGTTTTTATCTTTATATTGATGATAAAATTATGTTTTGTAATAAGAAAGTATAAGTATGATAACTTATATAAAAATATACGATTATTATTAACGTCTAATTCAGATAATTAATTACCCCAATAATTTAGTAAAGCGAGCTATGCAAAGCAAATATCGGAACTAATGCTCAGCTTATAAATAATTTAAACTTTTAAGTACTTAACATGAAAAATGATTTTACTAAAACAACTACACGCGATAACCACCGCTAGCACAAAAACTTTCAAAAATAAAAATATGTACATTTGTATGTATTCGATGAAAAAAATATTAAGAAAAATTAAATGTCAGTGAACATGAAAATAATTAATAAGTAATAATTATGGAACTTAAAAAGATAAGAGTTTATTAAGAAATTTTTAAAATTGGAACAGAACCCGTATGACGTACTTGAAAGTTAAATCTTTCATGCTGTCCTTCTCCAATAAGAAAGTACGTGCTAATGTATTTTTCAATTTTTTTTGTGCTAGTAGGATAACTTAATCTAGAATTTCATTTGACAGCGATGCTGCCAGAACACTCGGGTCAGGTTAGCCAGTCGAATACAAGAAAGTCACATTCTCAAATAGGGCTTACCACAATACCGTAAGATGTTATTTAATATATTAAGCTTTACAGCCAGCTGTCGACTGTAAAAGACCGGTACACCGTCTAGCAGACCAATAAAACACTTAAAGAATAAACTACGATAGTATCCCAGTAGACTCCAAAAGCCTAGTTGACTTCAAAAGCCTAGTTGACTTCAAAAGCCTAGTTGGCTTCAAAAGCCTAATCGACTCTAAAAGCCAAGTAAGATTCCAAAAGACCTGTAGAGTCAATAGGCCCAGTTAATTGTGCAGGCCCGGCATCCAGCTAGTAGATGAAAGCCGGGTGCAGCGGCGGCGGCGGCGCTCGAGGTTGCTTGTCGAGGGGCGCGCAGCACGCGGGCTCGCAGCAGGCGCTGTACGGCGCCGGGACCAGCGCGTACTGCGCGGGCGGCGCATACAGGGCCGGCGTGGCTGGAAATTGGGATTGTGAACTTTAGTATGGACAACATTGTACCGATGATAGCAACATAAAGGGTGTGGCTGCTTGAGTCGCCGGTGAAATAAAAACATCGCGAGGAATAGCACGGTTGCAGAGTATTTTCTAGTACTACTTGGATGGTTAGGCTCTCAAGTTGAAAATCTGCCGTCAAGCACTTAACGGTGTAGTCCGGCAGCCTAACTTGAAAGTTCCATTCCAGATGTGCTTTACCATCTTCAGACCACACCGTCTCTTAACAGGTGCGCTGTGGTCAAAAACATAGCTTGTCAACTATAAAGAAAACAGGACCGTAGTGAATTGTTTAGAATTATTGTCACAGGCAACACTTAAAAACAAAAACCATTTTACAGTTTTATTGTTTATTTTTCATACTGTTTTCTAGTGACATGCTAGCACCACTCACTTTACGTTGGCCAAATTGTGGTAGTGAAGCATCAAGTCAAGAGACTACGTGACGTAGTCTAGCTGCACCGCGAACGCTACTGTATAGTTTGTGAAGAAAGTATTTACTGTCGAATGGCAGCGGGTACACGGCGTAGGGCGGGGGCAGCTCGCACGGCGCGCACGCGGGCAGCGGCGGCGCGCACAACAGCTGGTAGCACAGCGGCGCCGGCAGCGGGGCCGCCTCGCCGCCCATGGGCAGCTGGCTCATCTGCGACATGAGAGGAAATGATACTAGATGTCCTGCTAATGAGATGTACCACCAAGTGAAAGAACACAACCCATGACCACTGGACAGGCGTTATCTCTTACCATCAAGAGAGCGTCTCGATAGTATCTAGATATATAGTTTAGTAGCGATGATAGCTCAGTGGTTAGCGCGGTCGGTTCGCATGCCGAAGGACGTGGGTTCAAACCCCAACAATGAGCTTGAGCTGCCGGTGATGAAAAACATCGTGAGGAAACCATAGCGTGGTGGTAGGGTACTTTCTAGTACTCGGCTGGCTAGCTACCACCCTCAAGTTGAAAATCTGCCGCCAAGCATCTAACGGTGTGTTCCGGCAGCCTCACTTGAGAGCCAGTTCTATTCCAGGCTAGGTGTGCTTTACCATCTTCGACCACACCGTCACTTAACATCAGGTGAGTTGTGGTCAAACACCTAGCCTGTCAGTGATAAAAAAAAACATAACTTTTCCATTTAAAAAAATGCATTTTACGCACCAAAACTCCCAAAAAAATATAAATTAAGTGCGCCAGTGCGGCGAAAAAGGACTGATCACCCTTTTAAGGTAGTCCACCTTAAAAGTGGTGATTATTGTAAATAATTTACAAACGAGTCTACCTTCGCAAAATTCTGTAAATCAAATCGGCTGGCCCTGAAAGGTCCTTTCCACCGTCAGTTGTGTTTAGGCCTCCATACGTCCACGCCTCCATGCCACGTGCCCACGTGACCAGGCGTGGATGCGGCACGTGAAGTAGTGTGTGATGTTACCGATAGTGGAGAAACGTACCGTCGGCAAACATCTACTCGTAGCTCGATGGATTTGACGACATCAAATGTAGCGAGTCGTGGACAAGTCCAGCCCGGGATAAGTAACCATGGCGTATGGAGGATGCCAAAACCAGCATGGACATGCTTTGGTTAAAAATAAATATTACACTTGAGATTTTGAATCCATCAATAGGCGCTCTCACAGATCGGCAACAACATTCTGATCACGTCTCAACTAAAAAGCCTTGAATACAGGTGTAAAGTCGCTTGCTTACCGGTTTATTACCGAATATTTTTTGGAGACTCTCAAAGAATTGTACAACTTGATCTCGCCTACCCTTTTCTACTACTATACGGACAGACAGATGCTGTTCACATTTCTACATTTATATAAGGATATGGATCCATCTACCAGCGTCTGTATTTCTCGTAAACTAAAATTTAAATGGCTTCATCCTAGACCACTATCAGGCGCAATATTACCTGTTTTCGGACCGCCTGCGCGACTCTCAACCGTCCGAGAGGCGAGAACATCACTCCTCCGCTCTGGAACGATAAAAAACTTTGCTTTACCATTATTACCACGAAACATAATTAACTGTATAATTACATGGCAGAAATATGCAAATTCTCGCAGTTACACTAGGTAAATATTGTTTATGTGAAATTAAGTCAGCTGTAGGTCTTATTGTTTATTCTTTTACGTGTGCAAATATTTATTAAGTTTTACCTAGTTTTTCACTATCACGTTTCATTTTAGATACACTAAATAGACACGTGATATCTTGGAAATATATATAAATAATAATTTAATTACCTTTAATATTGTGTACCTATATAATTACTTATTATTCCAATTTACTTAACGTCGCAATAAAACACATTCACTTACAAGGTTTTGAGTTTATATTGAGTTTCCATAATCTAGTTAGGAGATCGTCTAACTTCTAATCATAGTTATATTTGGAGGTCTTGAGTTCGAATCCAATGGCACGCACCTCTGTTTTTTCTAAGGTATATAACTACGTAAAACATCCCGAGAAAACCTACATCTCTCTAAAAAATCTCGAAGTGAAGACTCCCAACCCGCACTTGGTTAGTGTGGTGGGCTATGACCCTTACGATTATAAACCTGATCCAAACCTATTTATTTATTGTTTTTAACTTCATGTTGCTTCAGTTCATTGTTATGATTTGAACAACTTGCTCACAAATACTTATTTAAACCATAATTATTAGCCGAAACTCTCCGAAACCTCTGACCTTTGAAAACAAGAGTCATTTTCGACCAATTCGTGGCGCACTGAAAATGCCTATTTACGTCGAACCAAAGCCCTCATTTCCCGACTCAAACTATGAAACGAAGCCTTTTGAGCGGACTTTCCGGTCAAGGCTTACAGTGAGAAGGTTGTAAATAGCATACAAGGGAAAACACTTTAGGCCTTTGTCGTAGCCAAATCGAGGTGGGTCGATCGATTTTTACTAAGGTTAGAAAGGTTATTGTTGTGGTATTAAAGTGGCCGGAGTGAGAATGTGTTTTGATTTCTTTGGTGGGGAAGTTGTTGGAATCATTTAGTGATAAGGAAGTAGGTTTTCTTCCGGGTAAAGGTTAATTCGGGAAAACATTTCAAGTTAGAAGGTAAGGTTTGTTTTTCTTCAGATAACTTTTTCTTTTTTAATAATTTTGCCAATGTTGAGTGTTTCAATTTGTTTTCTTATTGCCAAAAACTTGGAGTATAAATTAAGTCAAACACGTCCACTGGCCAAATTAAATAACATATTGAACATTTTAGAGTCATGAAACACATGAACAAATGGCCTTTGGGCAAAAAGTTAGACTTGCAACCCAGCGCGACAACACTGCCAAAATTCTGGACACTTTGTCTAAAGTTATACCTAGATACTTTAAGCGATCTCTACTTGGTTTGAACTTACTTCAGCATGGTTTGATTTTTCAATATATAATTTCCTCGTAACAGGTCATCTACGTAGGAATCACCGCTGTACTAGATATTCGGTCATCAAGCAGTAGTGTGTAAACATTATTGAGTTCCGGTTTGAAGGGTACTGCAGCTAGCGAAATTACAGGACCGTTGAGACTTACCATCGAAAATCTTAAAGTAATAAGCGCCAAAGTAGCGATGCCCTGGACTTTGTTTTGCTACGTAAAGTTCTGTGTATCGTTGCAATGGGCAAGGACATGTGTTATCTCTTACCATCAGGAGAGCGTCTTATTCGTATCATTACGTTTACATACAGGAAGAAATAATTTTAGACACAATATATCTTCTTCAAACTTTCAACTCGTTCTGCGCAAGATTATTAAAAAATATTCCAAGTTTCAAAGTTGTTTTCTTTATATAAAAATATCCTCATTTTCTTCCATGAAAGTTGATATACTCTAAACATTTAAGGGTCGCCCGGAGTATTTTGTCCGCAATCTCAGACTAAGCCTCAAGTTACACAATACCCTTTTGCTCCATTAAGCCTCATAATCTTTAAAACTGGCCCAAAATGTATGTATGCGTCTCGTTGCGAAGATTTCGAATATAATTGTAGAAGGAAAAGAAAGATCCAGGGAGAAACGAAATGTTCTCAGAACACGTATTTTTCTTTAAGAAAGGGCTCTTTTAAAAAACTTCTGACATTTGTGGCGAAACTTATAAGAAATTAACAGTAAACCAAGTCAAAACTCATAAACGTTGATTAAAGACAACCACGTAGAAACGTCACGCGTGGAAATTAGACAGGCTACTTAAGCAATGTTTATAATAGAAAGCTTGTTTTTTTAAAATTTTAAAGTAATGAGACGAACGAGACTCTCTCCTAATGGTAAAAGATAACGCCTGTTCATGATCATTGCAATACGCAGAACTTTGAGTAGCAAAACAAAGTTCAGGGCATCGCTGCTTTAGCGCTCGTTACTTTTGAGACATTCGAAGGATAGTCAAATTATTAATATTTTATTAATAGCACTAATGTTAAAGTCAATTCCGTAATATCATTACATTATATCATTTAAGAGTTTTATAACACTGATTACATGTCAATGAAATAAAAACAAAAATGTCAAAGTATACAAACATGTCAATATAAAAATATTGTCAATATAAGAATATTGTCAATATAAAAATAATCCTATAATTTCATTGGCTAAAGTGCAGGGTGCACTTTAGTTTCCAGTTGAAACAAAGTAATGTTTACACACTACTGTTTAGTGGTAGGACTTCGAATACTGCGGTGGTACCTAATTATGCGACGCCCTACCATCCATAATTAAATATTGCATAGAAGAATGATAATGAGTTTTTTTTTTTTCGGCGCGTTATGTTTTCTGTGCCATATACTAAATACCAAACTTGCCATCTCAAACCATTTTTTTTTTTTCATTATTACAAGGTAATATCAGATGCTAATAAAATACTGAGAATAAGATTAAATAAATAAAGAAAATACATCCTGAACTTTGTTTTCTTACTTAAAAGGTCTGGGAACCGCTGCAAAAGTCATGAACAGGCCTCTTATTATCGAGAGAGCGTTTCGTTCATCCCCTTACTTGTACATTGAAAATACAGTTCACGCGTCTCTGCCCATACTGTCGCATAAGAACTGACACGACTCACCCGTAAAGTTTTCAGTTATAAAATGAATATTCATTACGACTTTTGCTGAAACACGTTTTTTGCTGAAGTGGGGAGCGTCAAATGCATTTGACTGAGCATTTGAACAGGTGAGATCAGCAAACTTGAAAGGTAAGATTCTCTTATTGGAATTCTAACTTTTGTTGTAGCAGGAATATGAAGAAGATAAATTTTGCTTGAGGCGTTGGAGTCCATCGAGAAACGTGCTAAGAAACTTATTAGCAACGCTTGTCTGGAAAAGGCTCCAAAACCATGAACATCGTCGAAAAGTGGCTTGACTGTCGGTTTTCTTGCGGATACACTATCGGACAACGAGGAGATCCAAGAAGCGACACCGCCTTATGGTCGATATTCCAAACTCAAACTACACGGTTCAAATCTACCTTCATTGAACGAACCGCTAAACAATGGTATTTGCTTTCCGAGTGGGTGTTCCCTAATAACTAAATACTCCACGTCACATCGCATTTTTGATACGATGTGGCTATGATACCTCCGTGGTTAGCGCGGTCGGTTCGCATGCCGAAGGGCATGGCTTCAAACCCCAATAATGAGCTTGAGCTGCCGGTAAAGGAAAACATCGTGAGGAAACCATAGCATGATGGTAGGGTACTTTCTAGTTCTCGGCTGGCTAGCCACCACCCTCAAGTTGAAAACTTGCCACCAAGCATCTAACTGTGAGTTCCGGCAACCTTATTTGAGTACTTTACCATCTTCGACCACACCGCCACTTAACATCAGGTATGCTGTGGTTTTTTTTACATATAAAGAAATACAAGGTGGCATATGCGTTGTCTGACACGCTGCTTTGATGGCCATCGAATGTAGCCGAAACTTCAAAGTATTGACTAAGTTTTATTATGTATATTAACTTTGATAAGTATATTAGAATATAAAACAATTATACTTAGCTTAATGTTTTTTTGTGAACTCACCTACTAAGTAAGCAAGCAAGCAGGCCTTCTACAAGTTGCTTTGTTTCACTTGAAACTTGTTCGAACGTGTTGGCTGACACAGTTTGTGGGTTTGAGCGCTTCCGAGCAAACCGAGCGAGAGCAATTGAAATGTGACGTCGCTACGACCACGCCCACGTGCAGCACGAACGACAGCAAGAAGCTGGCAATAATGACGAGTAAGATAACTTACTTGCCAGGGCATCGACTAGTTAGGTACCACTGCATTCTGTAGTATGTAAACATTACTGTGTTCTTGCTAGAAGGGTTCTGCACAGGGCTGTTAAGACTGACCATTGAAAGTCTCAAAATAATGAGCGCCGAAGCAGCGATGCCCTGGACTTTGGTCCTGGGTCATGGATAGGCGTTATCGCTTAGTTCGTTGCTATTAATATCTCTTTTACCATTACATATAAAATCTTTAAATGGAAATAAGTTTAAAAACACTAAAGAATCACATAGCAGAAAAATCATTGTATAATAAAAAAAAAAAATATCAATGAACAGATGATTATATAAAAAAGTTGTACCCGGAATATTTACTGATCTCAGCGTATATTTACATTTTTATGTTAAATAATTTAATGTTAAAAAATTTGACCCTATTCAGTTAAGTTCTATAAAAAACATTACATGTCCGCAAATTTTATCTCATCTTATCTTTTTATATCGTTTTACCCGCGTGGTGATGAATCATGATGATGATGAAAAGAATCCTATGTTTTATTCCAGGGCCTAAAATATCTACATGCAAAATTTTATCCAGATCTGTTCAGCCGTTCTGGCGTGATTAAGTAACAAATATCCATCCATCCATCAAAACTTTCACATTTACCTATAATATTAGTGGGATAGTGGAATCAAGTAAGAGTCAAGTTCGTCAATTTTAATTCATAGTAGTCTCACTGTTTGAAGAACATGTTCTCATAATTAGAGATAAAACTCTACTTGGTGGTATATTTCCTTAGCAGGAGGTCGTCTAGGTAGGTACCACCGCAATACCAGATATTCTGCCGCCAAACAGTAGTGTGTTAACATTACAGTGTTCCGGTTTGAAGGGTACTGCAGCTAGCGAAATTACAGGGCTGTTGAGACTAACCATCGAAAGTTTCAAAGCAACGAGTGCCAATCAGCGATTTGTTCTGTTTGGAGAACGTCTCGTTCGTCTCATTACTTTAACATTAAAAAAAAACTAAAAAGTTTAATTTTAAATAAAACTCGTCAAAGAATCTCATGCGAATATGAACCCAGGTCCATTACCCCGCATTACGCAGCCCCGAAAAGGCCTACATTTGTGATTTATGGCCGACATGACATAAGCAGCTTAAGGCGAAGCGTTTCGCTTTCACATTTATCATGGGAACAGTGGAAATGATTGCTGTAAGCTTACTCGCGCATCTTAACCCGGGACACAGATTAAATAACACTCTATAGTAGTCTGATTAGGGCTGGTATTTGTCTGTAACGTTACAGGGCATTGACATCGGAAAGGAGATTTCTTTTGCCAAATGTCTAGGGATGCTGCAAAGATATATCCTTTTATAGTTCACAACAATCTTTACGGGGTTTCCCTCAGCTTCGGATTTACCATTTTTATCCAACCGAGGCAGAAATTTCATAGAACAACGTGCTCCAGCGCGCTCCAGTGCCAGGCGCTTTGTGAAACAAACTTTCTTTTGAGGCATATTAGGTACCTTATATTATGATTTTGACGACCCCGGTAGCTGCAGGTACACGGGGCAGGTGCCGTGGTTTACCATAAATCCGGGGCTGGTTTCCCTAATACTCATCATCATCAAGTGCTATCTCCATATTAAAGTTTGGAGGTCAAATTTCTTGCGTAGTCAGTCGAAACTTACTAGACTGTCGAAATTTACCAGGCTGCCGGAAAATACAACGCTGCCAAAACTTTATCACATATTATGCTCAAAGTAATGCATGTGTTTACATTTATAAATGTCTTATCGTGGTTTTAAATTAGTAAAAATCAGTGTTAAATGTGAATTTTCTCAAGCTATGTTGTATCACTTAAATTAATTTAGTTAGTTTTAATTAATGTATAATTTAAGACGTAATAATAATGCCGCAAGATGGGTTGACGATATTCTAACCGTCGCGGGTCGAACCTGTACCACATTGGCACAGGACCGAGGCAGATGGCATAACGATAAAGAGGTCTATACCCAGCAGTGGGATAAAGAAGGCTGTAGATGATGATGATGATGAATGTATAATTCTGTGACGTAAATGTAATTGAGTAACGTATTTATGTTATATTACCATCGATACACAGAACTTTACGTAGTAAATCAAAGTCCAGGGCATCGCTGCTTTGACGCTCGTTACTTTGAGACATTCGATGGTTAGTCTCAAAAGCCTTGTAATTTCGGTAGCAGTACTCTTCAAGCCGGAACACAGTATTGTTTACACACTACTGCTTGGCGGTTAAATATCTGGCACTGTGGTGATACTTACCTAAACCTACCTTTTGTAGCGATGATAGCTCAGTGGTTAGCGCGGTCGGTTCGCATGCCGAAGGGCGTGGGTTCAAACCCCAACAATGAGCTTGAGCTGCCGGTGAAGGAAAACATCGTGAAGAAACCATAGCGTGGTGGTAGGGTACTTTCTAGTACTCGGCTGGCTAGCTACCACCCTCAAGTTGAAAATCTACCACCAAGCATCTAACGGTGTGTTCCGGCAGCCTCACTTGAGACCCAGTTCCATTCCAGGCTAGGTGTGCATTACCATCTTTAACCACACCATCATTTAACATCAGGTGAGCTGTGGTCAAAAACCAAGCATGTATAACATTAAAAAAAAAAAACGAGCTCCAGCTAGAAGATCTATCACCAAGTAAAGTCCAAGTTACTATGTAGTGTTGTAATATTCAATCGTATGATGACGTCCTTGTAAACTCAACCCATAAGTGTAAGTCGCACCTGGTTCTATTTAACGCAAAAAAGCAAAGAGATAGAACGTTTAGTAATAGCTCCACAGGCAGCTCTCATCCTATAATGAAGGTGTTACATTTTGTTTGTGAAAAATTTATGCCTCGCGGGACAGCCGCGGGGGAACTAGTTTTTATGAAGTCGGTACTTTTACAATACTGGTTATCGTCTATTTTCTCTTTCATTGTTCGTGGAACTACATGCCAGTGCCTACTTAAGTTTTATTTATTTTTCTATGGAACTGATAAAGGTAATACAGTTATTTGCATTAAGTAGCAATATTTGATAGCTTTGTTGGGTCATTGGTAGTATATCTGCTTTAAGTGTAGGGCGTGAGTTCCATTCCCAATCAGGACAAACATTTTTGTGGTAAAAACAAATGTTTGTTCTGTGTCTGGCTGTGTTATCACTTTGTTGTCAGTCTGTCTATCTGTCTGTCAAGACTCTTTTTCTCAGGAACGCGTGGAGGAATCAAGCTGAAATTCATATTAAATACTCAGGCCTACTGTCCCTTGGAGCTGTGAAAAAAATCAAACTTCTAAGTCAACGCAATCAAAAGATATAGCCGTTTATGCTGCAAATTTTCGACACTCGCAAGGGAACCAAAACCTACAGGGTACTTCGCGTGAACTCAGAATCTTGAAATTTGGTACGAAGCAACGTCTTATAGCACAGATAAAGGAAAAATTGCGAAAAGCATAAATTACCATTTAAAAAAACCATAACTTTTACTTATATACCTACAGGTTTCTACGGAACCCTTGGTGCGCGAGTCCGACTTGCACTTAGCCGGTTCCTTTTTTTTAAAAGTAGAATGAACGTCAATGCATTCATGAAATAACTACACGCATGCAAAAAAATCAAAGTATTTGTGAAGTTCCTAAATGTAAAACGAAATCGTAGCGCCGAATCTTCATCCATTTCATTCGCAACATTATAGCTGCACTACTTTTCTCTAATTTATGTTTTATGTGCTGCTGGAATGGCCATGGGCAGGCATTATTTCTTATCAGCGCGACATCGTCACGTTTCTTCCTTTATTAATTGTTAGTAGAGCTTGTGTGGCGGTTGAATTCATAGAAAAAGTACTCAAAAGCGAAATAATAATACATACATATATTTATTTTTATACATTGAATCTTACAGAGCTAAAACTCAAACAAATCAGTTTTTTTTTAATATTATTCATTTGCACACTAATTAAATTTTGTCATAAATAAAAATACAGGATAACAAAACAATTGTCTGCGAAGTTTGTATTTAAATTGATCGTGAAGTTTCAGCAGCCTAGCTGGGAGACCGTCTGGCTTTCAATCTGGAGGTCCTGAGTTCAAATCCCAAGGCACGTACCTCTGTCTTTTCTAAGTTATATGCGTATTGCCGCTTATTTCAAACGGGGAAGGAAAACATCGTGAGGAAACCTACATGAAAAAGTTTTCTAATATGTGTGAAATCTGCCATCCCGCACTTGGCCAGTGTGGTGGACTATGCCTTACCCTTCTCACAATGAGAAGAGGCCCAACAGTGGGACAGTTTATAATAACAGAACTGATTCGGAAAATAATTATTATTGTAATGAGCCAAATGTCATCAACTGAGCTGTGATTAAAACCTATCTGATATCAGATAGGTAGGTACTATATAAAAAAATTAAACAGCCGAATTTGTTTGAATGTTTTGCTATTCTTGGCAAAAGTAGCTTAACTTACGAAGCTGGCGGTGAATGGAAGCGAAAAGCCAAAAATCGGGCTGGTTTGGGTGAGTATCTTAGTAGAGGCCTTTGTCCAGCAGTGCGCTTCGATAGGCTGATGTTGATGATGAAATAGTTCTTTTTTTACCCCCGACGCAAAAAGAGGGGTATTATAAGTTTGACGTTGATGTCTGTCTGTCTGTCTGAGTGTGTGTGTGTGTGAGTGTGTGTGTGTGTGTGTGTGTGGCATCGTAGCTCAAACGGATGGACCGATTTCGATGCAGTTTTTTTCATTTGATAGCCAGTTTCCTTGCCGTGGTTCTTAGCTATGTTTGGTTAATTGCGTACGGGGTTTTTTAACTATGATTTCGAACTTGATCCCATTGTAAGCCGTCCACGCAATTAGTGACCAGACGTTTCGTATAACCTTAGCTTATGCTTCAACTATGTTTTGTGTATGTTTCAGTATATTTTATACAAAGACATATCAACTATTTTAGTCAACATTTATAAAAATAACTAAATAGTAAGGTTTTTTTTAAGTAAAGTTTTTAAACGTAAGTATACAAATATTTTTGGTATGTATTACAATTTATCCTAACAGACTTGCAATTTTGTTTTAATGTCTTATATTTCACGTTTTCGTTCAGTAGAACTTTACTTTCCTTGTCTTCGATGTTAGATCTTTTTATAGCACATCTACGAGTAGACACGCCGATTCTTACAAAACAAGAATACAGAACTAAAAGTTCCTCTGACACATAAAAACTATAATATAAAGTCACGATTATGAGCCTTCACTGTGGCCAAATACTGCGGGGAAGTGGTCAGAAACATTTTATAGTCATTGATTCATACTTCATTATATCTTGGACAAGTTAGAGATCAAAATATTTATGTAGTTATGTAGGTAAAGTTTTTCCTGCGTGTTCAAATGGGTAAGAGCAATCCAGAGTATTTTTATCGACAATTCGAAAATGAAATTCTAAATTTTTATTTTTTATAATTGACAGGCTAGGTGTTTGACACAGCTCACCTGATGTTAAGTGACGGTGTGGTCGAAGATGGTAAAGCACACCTAGCTTGGAATGGTACCGGCTCTCAAGAGAGGCAAAAGAAAAAGCGTGATAAAAATACACATATTATATATATGTATACTTGTATAGCTTGACGGCCTGATAGATTTAAGTGAAATTTTAGACAGTTTATATTGTTAGAAAATGCGAGTAAAATCGCGAGACACAGCTACTAGAAAAAACAAACAGTTGTCTTTCTTGGTTATTATTTTAACAAATATTTGCTTTATTTTAAGTATAATAATAAATAGGTACTGAAAAGGCAGTTCACTACAGCTAAATCTAAATAAGTACTTAAAACGCGTCAAATTTTAAAGCTAAAAATGTTTCGGGATCCGTCAGTGTAATATCAAAGAGGGACTGGAAGAATGCTTTCAGCCAGCAGAGTGATACTTGAGGTATTTGGAGAGGCATCGGGAAAGCCGAGAGCCTCTCCACGAGCTTTGAGTTTTGGAAAGATACTGTGGAAGGGAGGGATTTTATATTCATAAAAAAGTTGGCAGCAGATTCTGTAACAGAGTTTTGTGGAATCGTTAATTCACATGAACTTTGGTCGTACGGTCGAACGATACATTTTCATCGTACGATGGAAATGCGGTAGTAAAATAGTATCCTGGCAATACTGATCGATCGTGCTATGCCATTGTGGTGGCGGAAACACAGAAAAGTAATTTTACTGTATTATTTTTCAAAACTACATAGGTACTTAATAATAAAAATAAGTATATTTTCAAGTGGGGAAAATATAAAATATATTCGTAACTCTATAAAAACTGTTAAAAACGCTTTTCAAACTTTATCTGGACATGAACTGGACTAGACCGTGACTTGTTTTGTAACCATGTCTGACCGTGACTTGTGTGACTGACAAGTGAGCTGTTGTCAACACTTAGCCTGTTAATCGCTACAGCAAGCAATTAGGGATTTATTATTAGCTTACTAAAGCTCTAATAAACTTCCAGGTTAACATTTTATTGTTACCCGAGAGTTTTTCATTAGTCAATATAAATCCTAGCTTGCCTGGTGCCTACAGAAATAAACCTATATCTGCGAACTCGGACTAAACCTCAGACGTTCCACTTTTTGCACAAACGGACAAAATTAATTCCTGTAAAGGTACGGCTTTAGAAGATTTACGTACAGATGGGAGACTACGAGGAATCATCCAAGGAATCTCTTAGGTAATAGCTCTCGCTTAGATATAACTATTTTCATTTTTAGTGAGTTTTTTTTAAATGCAAAGATGAACGATATGCTCTCGTGATGGTAAGAGGTAACGCATGTCCATGGCCATTACAGCGATACACAGAACTTTTAAGTAACAAAACAAAGTCCAGGGCATCGCTGCTTTGTCGCTCATTACTTTGAGACTAGATGGTTAGTTTCAACAGCCCTGTAATTTCGCTAGCTGCAGTACCCTTCAAACCGGAACACAGTAATGTTTACACTACTGCTTGGTGGCAGAATATCTGGTACTGCGGTGGTACCTACCTAGACGACCTCCTGTTAAGGGTTGCCAAGTATTATTACCAAGTATTGAGTATATTGTTATTATTTATGTAGGTATATTGGTTTTATTCAGACTGTGAATAAGTATTTAAGTTTGTATATGATTGATGTAGGTATTTATCTAAATATTATGTGTTTTTCTAGTTAGCACATCCTGTCGCTTAACTGAGTGCTATCCGTACCAAGGTTGCTTGGAAGAGATCGCTCTAAGCGATAATAAACTCATTTAAATGTTATATAATTGTATCTTTTCTGTTCTGTAATATTAGTTCACACGCTTCGGCGTGGGTTCAAACCCCAGCAATTAGCATGAGCAGCCGGAGAATTTTCTACTACCCGGCTGGCTAGCTACCACCTTTAAGTTGAAAATCTGTCGCCAGGGACTTGACAGTGTGTTCCGGTAGCTTCTTTTGAGAACCAGTTCCATTCCGAGGTGAATATACCATCTTCGACCAAATCGGGTGAGCTGTAGATAAACACCAGGACATAACTAATGTTCTTTAATTTCAGAAGAGAAGGTAAATTTAAATAGAGTTTGTGGAGTTATCCTTCTGCAATGTTCTTTAGGGAGGCAGAGATAAAATTCCTTTTTCCAGACACGGCTGTAAATATGATTTCAATGTAGTTTCAATAACGTCCCTACCTGCGCGCTCGGAATACGAACCTGCGCCTGTTTATGGAGATTTCACTCAGATATTTATGGAGGCTGAGATTTTGTGCGGCCTGATTTTTGTAAGAGCCTTGATTTTGGGACCGCCGAGATGTTGAAATTCGATAAGTATCCAGATCGTTAGAAACCTTTGTCTTTATTGTTATTTAGGGTACCGTACGGAACGGTGTCCAACGGGACTCTACTAATAGGCTTACATCGTCTGTCTGTACTCCGTCCGACCTTCATATATTCCTAGGACGTTTTAAATAGCGTCACCTAGCCCTTTGAGGCTAGGCTAAGCAAAGTTTGTTCTGTGGAAACCAGGTAACTGATAGAATACTTTTTTAAGTAAATGCATACTTATAATACATACACAACGCCCAGGCACAAAAAAACACATTTTATTAATGACAATATTTTTCATGTTAGCATATTTTTAAATTGACATAGTTTCTTTTTCTTTATTGACATTCATATATTTTTTATTTCATTGACATGTAATCAGTATTTTTGACATATTTTAAATGATATTGCGGAGATTGACTTGTTTTTTAATGTAAAACTAATGAAACAAATGAGACGCTCTTCTGATGGTGAGAGACTACGCCTATTCATGACCATTGCAGCGATACACAGAGTTTTGAGTAGCAAAACAAAGTCCAGGGCATCGTTGCTTTGGCGCTCTTTACTTTGAGACTTTCGATGGTTAGTCACGACAGCCCTGTAATTTTGCTAGCTGCTAGTAGCCCTCAAACCGGAACACAGTAATGTTTACACACTACTGTTTGGTGGTAGAATACACTACTCAACACTAAAAAAATATCTGATTTGGTTCATATTGTTTCATATCGAGGTTGACTAATAATAAATACATGTAGGCATTTTATTTTGATATTACGTCTAGAAACTGAGAAATATGAATTTTAAGTTTTTGACGTAAGTTTGATTTGTATATTGCGGTATTTTGAAAATAAGATTATTTTACTAACAAAAAAAAATGTCACGCGTGTGTGTTAACAGTCCTAACCTATTTTGTTACATTTGCGGCGAATTTACGCCAAAATCGAAAAAAAAAACCTCTTTCTGACCTAATTAAAAAGTGTTACTTAGCCCATTTTGACCGTGATGTGAAAAACCAAGATAGCACGTGGGTTCCTAAAGAAACATATGATGTTATGAAACTCTTTATTAGAAAAAATAAATTACAACAATCATAAATGGCAAATCTGTGCAGATCTTAAAGTAGTTGCTTTGTTAACTGGCTTGCAGTCAGGCTGTACCAAATACTGCTGCTTTCTTTGCGAGTGTGACAGCCGAGCGCGATCACAACATTTTATAAAAGAAAACTGGCCATCACGTGACTCTCTCGTATCGGGACAGAAAAATGTTAAATTTGATCCTTTGGTTGAGCCCGCTAAAATTATTTTGCCAGCGTTACACATTAAATTGGGCCTCATAAAAAAATCGTAAAACGCTTAAATAAAGATGACAATTTCTCAATCAAAAGTTTCTAAAATCAAAGAGGGCGTATTCGTAGGTCCGGAAATAAAAAAGCTGTTTGAAGATTCGTCTTTTACTATTCGTCTATTTATTCTTAACCATACTGAAAAATAAACATGGGATGCTTTTATTGACGTGACAAACAATTTTCTTGGTACAGGAACAACAAATCCGCTGACTTTCGCCAAAAAAATAAACTGATGCTGGACTGTTTCCATAAAATGGGATGTAATATGTCATCAAAACTGCATTTCCTTCATTCGCACTTGGGCTTTTTCCCCGAAAATATGGGATCAGTTAACGATGAACATGGGGAACGCTTTCATCAAGATGTGGCTGCAATCGAAAAACGTTTCCAAGGAAAATGGGAGCCTGCTATGCTCGCAGATTACTGTTGGAGCCTTGTTAGAGAAACTACAGGATCTCACTACAAGAGGAAAGCCAAATACACTAAAAAAACTTAACCTTTTCAATCAAAGCATCAATGAAACGTAACGGGTGAACTTGATTCTGCAAGAAAATCATATTTTTGACTAATTTCATTTATCTTAATAATGAGGTGTTATGTGAAAATCCTATTTACATATTTGTATTAAGTCAATAACAAGGAATTATAATCACATAGTAGAAACTCAGATAAAATAAAAAGTTTGTTATTTGTTGAGTAGTGATATCTGGTACTGCGGTGGTAACTACCTGGACGACCTCCTGCTAAAGAAATCTACCACCAAGTAGTTTTAACATTATCGTTAAAATATTTGCATTTGTAATAAAAACGACAAAGTTCTAGTTTTTATCGCGCTAAAAATTCCGAACATATCAAAAAAAGAAGTTGTTAAGTACGGAACCCGCGCTGCACGAGTCCGTTTTGCACTTAATCAATTGTATTACAAGATATGTGTCTTCTTGAATCCTTATTTTGGGACGATCAAGATATCACGAAACGATAAGTATATACCACTGTCTATTATTTTCTTATCTCATATAATGGATTTCAGCTGAATAGGAATTTTTGTACAAGTAAATCTAAAGAGACAATCTATTTACTGAAACATAACATAATCAGTTATAAGTTCGACCGATCAAGTTTGATCAAAGGTGGTCTGATCAAAAATTTATCGAATTAGTCGCTGTTGTTTTTCACATTAATAATTAATTAATTCAAGTAACTAATAATTAGTTTCGGCGGCCTAATTGGAGGACCGTCTGACTTTCAGTCTGGAGGTCCTGGGTTCGAATCCTATGCACGCACCTGTCTGTTCTAGGTTATGTGCGTATTGCCGATAACGTCAAACGGTGAAGAAAAACATCGTGAAGAAAACTACATGTCTGAGATTACTAAAAAAAATGTTCTCAAAGATGTGTGAAGTCTGCCAAACTCGCACTTGGCCAGCGTGGTGGACCACGGCCTTATCTCTCTCACAATGAGAAGAGACCCAAGCCCAGCAGTGTAGGCCTGTTTATAAAAAAAATAGGTTAGACTCGGAAATTAATTCAAATTCCAAATGTTGGAAGTTATCCTAAAAAAATAGCATATAGAACTACAGCGGTGCTAGTAAAAATACAGCAGCTTTGTTCGTAAAAACAAATCTGGAATTGCCAATATTGGTTAGTGAACAAAATAAGTACCTAAAAGAGAATTTCAAAACAAAGAAGTGTGTGCGAAACGGCCAACAAATCTGCGTGACTGTTCTGTAGATGACAACGTCATAAGTGAAGTTTTTAATTTTTTTTAAATGCTGTTTTTTCTGAACAAGGCAATTGAGCTGAACGAAATGAATCTTCGGATTACGTCATGTAGTACATAGTACATATATTACATATTACTATAGCCTAGGTAACCCAGTACATTCATATGGATAAATTTTAGCGC
Organism: Biston stratarius; assembly: GCA_950106695.1. Taxonomy (NCBI): domain Eukaryota; kingdom Metazoa; phylum Arthropoda; class Insecta; order Lepidoptera; family Geometridae; genus Biston; species Biston stratarius. Next base: position 9,839,857 of record OX467108.1, read on the forward strand.
CGGGGCGTCCACAGCACGTTGGTTCTTCGCAGTAATAAAAAGAAACCAACTAGTAACGCCGTCGCACCGGCTCGTCAAGTCGGAGAGGTCGGTATGCATTCTGGGGCCCGCGGTCTACAACCGCGTACAATTGTATTGTACCCGCTTCCATTCGGGATGCACCGCGCCATCGCGTGCTTCAGAAGCAAACTAAGATCATGACTTCAAAAGACTTTGTTCTATGACTTTGACGATTATTTAAAAATAAGAGAATTAATTACTAGTAATTAATTATATATTTTTAATTGACATTTAATCATATTGGCATACTTTATATTTGATATCTTATTATATTAACATTTCATGATATTAACATGTGTTATGATTTTAACATTTTTATTTTTACTTTTAAATATGAATGGAATAATGACCTGTAACTTTGGTGTTAATAATGACAAACTTGTATTTGTAGTTTTAATAAAATAAGTTTCTCATCCAATAAGAAAAAATCTTAAGTAAGGATACGAACGTACATGAAAGGCCGTTGAAAGGGATGTGCATGCGAGGATGAAAGCTGAATGCCCTTTCAAGTAACCAACGTGCCTTCAAATAGCTTGGCAGCATGCCCAGCTAAGGTATGCCACATGGCGGGGGCTGGAGATAGTCATCTATTTGGAAAGATGACATATTATTATAGTCTGGTTTCGTACTCATCTGATATGTAGTTGTACTTGAGTTTAATCATAACATAATATTATATAAAGTGAACATATGCTAATTATATTTATCACCGGATCTTAATCGCACACAAAATACTATGAAATTAGCTTTTTTATTTACCTCGTCGTTTCGACCATGTTGCAATAGCCGTGGCCAAGAGTTGAATGGAGAGTGCGGGTCGTTACAATAAAAAAAGAGGGTGTTACGATCTTCTACCCTCATTTTGGTCTTATAAAAACGTAAGGTTGTCACCACGGCACACTACACTAACAAATACAAATATTTTATTGATAACACCAAACGGGTTATTTTTCCATTCCATATTTAAAAATAACATTTTTTTAAATCATAACACATGTCAATGTCATGAAATGTCACTATAATACCTATATCAAATATAAAATATGTTAATATGATTTAATGTCAATATAAAAACACCAAACAGGCCATTTATCCATTCATATTTAAAAATAACATTTAAATAAGTCAAAATCATAACATATGTCAATGTAAGGAAATGTCAATATAAAAATTATGTCAAATATAACTGTATCAGTAGACCGTTCTGAAACTACGCCACGATACGAGCACTTGCCTATAACTGGATTCAACGCCGACAACCTAAATCCATGTTCCAAACTTATTTATTTTTATTTTGTAACACACAAACAAACAGAGACAAAAGACAGTAAGGGCTCTAAGCATAATGCTGGTCATACTAAGTGGTATGAGCCCTTGTAGGTAAAGAAAAATAAAGATATAAAACTAAAAACAAAACGATTTTGTTGTTCAAAGTTCTGGGTGCCACTGCAATGGTCGTGAGCAGAAGTTTTATTGTAACTTTAGCGGATCGCCTCGTTCATCTCATTATTTCTTACCATAAAAAATCGCTAAAAATCGGTGTTGTAGCGTAAACCCTCCCGCGGCATTGTAATATTCCTTCGGGGCACGCTACCGGTTACAAATGGATTTCATTTGTACGTTAGAGATGACTCTAGTGTTGTGACGATGTATGAAATATCGATATTATCTAAAAAGCTAAAATATACACACGTATTAATATACACGTTTATCACAAATCTAAACAAGCTTTTTTTAAAATAATTTATTAGTGGGAACTAATAAATTATATTTAAAAAAATATATATAATCTGTTTCCCTCCTTAAAATCGTTACAACAGTAACGATTTTAACGATACATCTCAAACTTTATAGGTATTCAAAAGTTGTGGAGGAATACAAAAACTCATATACATATAAAAACCCTGAAAAAATTTTTTTTTTGCAGTCGTTTAAAAATGTAGTGCACATAAATTCAAAAATTAAATGTTTAAATTGATATATCGGATGCTTACCCTCGTCTTCTTTCGCTCCGACACGCGCAAACCACAAAATAGTTTCTGATTTTAATATTTTCTATATTATTATTTTTTCACAGTAATTTGATTTGATGATTCCAAGACAAAACTTTTGGAAAGTGACCTTTGCTATGATTTCAGTCATCACATGATTTACCTATTTTTTACTAATCTTTTTCATTAAAACCCAGCGACAGAGGTCTTAATATTGCGGCAATTACAGTCTATCGATACTTCACCATTATATCTAAAAGTAATGAACACTAAAGCAGCGATGCCCTGGATTTGGATTTATTACTCAAAATTCTACCGTTGCAATGGTCATGGGCAGGTGTTATATCTTGCCATCATAAGGGTGTATTGTTCATTTAATTACTCCTTACCATTAAAAAACTTTACAAGATAATGTCCTATGATTGTTCAAGATACATCGCATATTTAATTCAAGAGATTTCGTACCTATGACAGCTTATATCAGGTTAGCGCGGTCGGTTCACACGCCGAAGGGGGTGTGTTCAAACCCCAACAATGACCTTGAGATACCGGTAAAGAAAAAAATCGTGAGGAAAGCAACGTGTAGTGGTAGGGTACTTTATAGTACTCAGCTGACCACTAATCTGCCGCCAAGCAATGTTGTGTTCCGGCAGCCTTACTTGAGAGCTAGTTTCATCCCATGCTAGATATGTTTACCATCCTTGATTACGCCGTCACTTCTGGTGAACTGTGTTCAAACATATAAACAATTAAAAACAAGATCAAACTGGTGTTTAATCGAAAAAAGGAAAAATGAGTGTGTCTCTGATCTTTAGCAAAAGTTTATAGTTTCGTCTTTAAAATCTTCGAAGTTTTTTGTATACACATGGCCTTTATACTCAGTAAATTTTTTCTGCAAGTTCCACAGCAAGATCCGCCATATACCGAAACGTCATATAACATCTAGTCAGGTGGTTAAACACTTTCATACTAATTAAAAAAACTTAAATAACAAACGAAACATTTTTGCATCATTTACGACACACACTATTTTAATACAAAAATAAGTGGCGTCACACACTAACCGTTCCAATTAGTGTGTAAGCCTCCAATCCGGCTATTTTGGATACTTGGCACAAAGGGCGGGATCGATAACCGTAATTAGGTCACCCTAACGAAGGACATGGAGGGCCGCCGGGTACGTGTGGATGAATCCACACTTTTTCCATTTTAATATGGAAATTGGGTATTTTCCAACTTTTTTGGGGTGGAGAGTAAACAGGGGCGTGAAGTTTGTCTGGCCGTATATTGTTAACACGGCTGGCGATGAATTTGTAGCTAGCCGTATCACAGAGTTTTGATTATCATTTTATGTTGCGCTCTACAGTTTTTAACCAACTTCAAAAAAGGAGGAGGTTCTCAATTCGTCGGAATCTTTTATTTTATGTATGTTCCCCGATTACTCGAAGACACTTGGACCGATTCAAAGTTATTTTTTTGTTCAAAAGTGTACACTTTCCAGGTGGTTCCATTCGCACCAAATCAGGATGGGATCCCAAAATAATCGTGGCAACCTCCAAATTTTATAAGGACGTATAATATGTTTTATATATTTTCTAAACTTATTCAAGTATTTACGGCTGGTACCTACTCATGTTGCTGAGCTGATGATGGATATTAAAGGTTAGTGGATAATTAATTAAATATCATATCAGCGATACAAAGAACTCTGAATAGCAAAACAAAGTCAAGGCATCGTTGCTTTGGCGCTCATTACTTAGAGACTTTCAAACCGGAACACAGTAATGTTGCCACACTACTGCTTGGCGGCAACAGCAGTACTAGTTGCTTGAAAATTATTTATTGCAAAAACCAGCATGTTGTCGCAATACTTATTCTTACAGATCAACTTGTTAATTGTCTTCATAAATAAAATTGTAAGTACTTAAAAACTTTAAGTGTAACATAGTAACATAGTAAAGTAAAACATAGTCGATGATCTATCGTATAAATAGTTAACGTTATGTTTTCGGTTTTAATATATTTTAAAACATTTGTGAATTTGTCTTTTGTGTATTGTTGTATTCTCAATCATCAATTTCTGAGTTAAACTATTATGTGTTTAAATTTGATTTGTTTGAAAGTTCGTTAAAATTAACGTGTATCCAATATGTACGAGGTCCTATAAGCTGATCTGTACAGAAGGGTATAAGATAAAATGAGAAAAAAATCGACATCCTAAATGGTATCGATAATCCAGTCCATCCCTACTCGTCTTTCGAGTCAGCAACGCCAGCGTATCGAGATACAAATCTCCGGTCCGTGCAGAGGTTAGAAATTAATATTTCCCGACGATATTAGGCCCTACCATTGAATCCGTAGCTTGTACATACAACCTAAGGTGGGGTTACTATAATCAGATTGGATTTTTCGATGAAAAAAGAGAGACATTCATCTTTCTAATACATCTCTCTATAAATGCGAAAGTGGTCGCAACTCATATTTGCATATGTGCGTGTATTTCTTATGATCTTTTAGGACAGGCTAAGTGTTTGACCACTGCTCACCTGATTTTAAGTGACGGTATGGTCGATGATGATCAACGTGGTCTGAAATGGTACTGGCTCTCAAGTGAGAGCTGCCAGATCACTTCGTTAAATGTTTAATAATCACATGTTGACATTATTATTATTATTTTTAAAATTTATTTTATTATAATTTATCATTGTTATTATTTTTTTCTTCTTCACTCACATTTTAATTAAGGCTTTATTTTTTTTTTCTATTTAATGTAATAAGATAATAATTAGTTTGTTAGTTTTTAGTTTTTGTTTTTTAATATTCATTTTTATCATTAGTATAATTCGCAGCGGTTCTAATTGGATTAAATAAATAAATAAATAAATTTGTCGGCAGATTTTCTACTTGAGGTGGTAGCTTGCCAGCCGAGTACTAGAAGTACCCTTCGTGGTTTTCTTTCACCGGTAGTTCAAGTTCAAGTTCTTTCTTGAACCCACGTCTTGCGACGTGCGTTTTGACTGTTTTGAGCTATCGGATTTGGATGAAAGTTAGAACACGGATAGTTCATACCGCGATATCTGATTGTGCCATTACACAGCCTAATTTTAGACCCGAAATACGCAGTTAAAACCCCGGGGCGTAATCATATGAATAAATAAAAAATATTTTATTTTTAACGTGGGCGCACTATAACTTTTAATTTGTTCCATGAAAGTGTTTTATAGCGCGATAAAATTAAGTATTTTTTAGCTGAAAAGGTGCTTTGCTTACTGATTTACATTAGGCTGCTATCACACTAACGTTTATTGATCGTGAGCGATCTTTCGACGCTTCGCTTTAAGTGGACGCTAACCGTCCATATCAGATTACGGATATCGGAGTAACTTAGGGCAGTGCTGCTCCTAAGTTAAGACACAACTTGAGGTAGCCTTACATGCGGCTAGCTAAAACTGCAACAAGGTCGGCCTAAGCTGCCTCGTTTTATGATCGCATAATGAAGCAAGTTTTATACTACCATCGCCTATGATAGCGGCTAATTTTGTGGCGCCTGCTATAGCCACAGGTCGCGTATGAATCTATAACGCTAGTGTAAAACCGGCCTTATACTGTGTCAGACTCGGCTCAAATACGTCTAGACATCTAAATAAATGTGTGCCCTGATATAAAGTTAAATATATAGTTTTTTTTTTAATTTACAGAGCAGAGAAGGAATCGGATTTACATTTCGATTCTAATGTACTAGATATTCTGCCGCCAAGAAGTAGTGTGCATAAATTACTGTGTTCCAGTTTGACAGGTACTGCAGTTTGCGAAATTACAGGACTGTTGAGACTAACCATCGAAAGTCTTAAAGTAATGAGCGCCGAAGCAGCGATACCCTGGGCTTTCTTTTGTTACTCAAATTTCTATGTATCTAATGGTCATAGCGTTATCTCTTACCATCAGGAGAGCGTCACCTTCGTGTCATTAATCACAAATTATAAAACAAAGTCGTCCGCCGCGTCTATCTGTCGGTCTGTTCGCGATAAACTTAAAAACTGCTGAACGTGCAAGTTTCACCAATAGATAGAGTGATTCATGAGGAAGGTTTAGGTGTATAAGTTAAGGTTTCGTGTAAATTGGTTGAAATATGATGATAGCTCTTGGAAGTGTCAGAAAAAGTCAAGCCACCTGGGAGCTTTCATCAAAAACGCTGCCTAATAATTCCTTTGAGATATAAAACAATGCATGGCAGGATATTCCTCTTTTATAGATCTACAAAAAGTCTGCGGTGGCATATATCTACCATTTAAAGATAATTTACTACCTATACCCATTCTTACTACCCGTGAGAAGCCGGCGCGGGTCGCTAGTTTTACATTAAAAGATAGACCCGACAATCAAGATGTGAATCTAGCTTTATGACTATAGTTAAGGAGCATTAACTAGATATCGATCTAGTGACCTTAGCGGGTTTCATCGATTGTCCAGAACTCCCTGATGCTCCTGACCTATGGACCGTTTACGAATTGAGTTTAGAAACGTGGACTGATTGTCGATAGGGAGAAGGAAGGAAGAATTTTTTGCATTCAAATAAATGTATGTAACTAATAGTTTCATTTGTTAGCTTTATATTATTGAAGCGATGGTAGCTAAGTGATTAGCACGGTTGGAACACAATCTGTAGGACTTGGGTACAAATCACAACAATGAACTGCCGATAAAAAAACAACGTCAGCCATAGCATAATGGTAAGATAATTTCTAATGCATTCAAGTTGAAAATCTGCCGCCCAGTGTTCTGGCAGCCTTACTTAAGAGTCAGTTTACTGTCTAAACTAACTAAGATTACTATCTTCAACCACACTGTCATTTCATGTCTGGTGAGCTGTGATCAGAGCCAGAGCTAGTGACACAAAAAAGTTACTAAAAAGATTCCTACAAATAATACAATACAAACAAACCTTTCTTAGAAAAATATCTAATTTAGGGTAAAAACCGCAACAAAATCCGTTGTGTCTTGGTTTTATACTTATCATTTAGAGATTAGAGAATAAACTTAATGGTATTAATTAATAAATATTGTAGATGTGGCAGTATATTGAAAAGTTTCCAGGCCAACTACAACCTTCAAGAAGTAATCAGATTAACTTGAGCCTAACCGCATTGGAGGTTAAAACCCATGTAATATGGTAAAACAACCCCCCCACCCCCCCCCCCCTTTTTTTAGTTGACTGGCTAGGTGATTGATCACAGCTCACTGCTCACCTGATGTTAAGAAACGGTGTGCTCGAAGATGGTCAACACATCTAGTTTGGAATGGAACTGGCTCTTAAGTGAGGCTGCCGGAACATACCGTTAGGTAATTGGCAGCAGATTTTCAACTTGAGGATGTTAGCTAGCCAGCCGAGTACTATAAAGTACCCTTACCATGTTGTGGTTTCCTCACGATGTTTTCCTTTACCGGCAGCCCAAGCTTATTGTTAAGGTAGAAACTCACGCTCTTCGGCGTGTTTTTTTTTTTTTAATAGCTGACAGGCTTTGTGTTTGACCACAACTCACCTGATGTTAAGTGACGGTGTGGTCGAAGATGGTAAAGCACACCTAGCCTGGAATGGAACTGGCTCTTAAGTGAGGCTGCCGGAACACACTGTTAGATGCTTGGCGGCAGATTTTCAACTTGAGGGTAGCTAGCCAGCCGAGTACTAGAAAGTACCCTACCACCACGATATGGTTTCCTCACGATGTTTGCCTTCACTGACAGCTCAAGCTCATTGTTGGAGTTTGAACCCACGTCCTTCGGTATGCGAACCGACCGCGCTAACCACTGAGCTATCATCGAAAACTACTTGATTCAACTACGCTAACCACTGAGCTAACACCGCTACAAATAAATATATTATAAATGCAAAACTTTGTACGTATGTTTGTTACAAATTAGCGGCTTAGGATGAAAGTAGAGATGTAGTTATACTCTGGATTAACACGGGCTATTTTTTTATCTCGGAAAATGTAGGTGAATCCGTGTGACATAACAGTACTAGTACAAAATAAGAATTTTGTATGTAAGCACACTGTAAAACGCTGTAGAACGTGGGTTTGATTCCCACCCACATAAATGTTCATCCCACGAAGATTAATATTTACCTATGTGACGAATATAGGTGATTCTTCTGTGTCCAGGTGTTTTGCATCTACCTATTACAAGTATGTATTTATTTAAAAAAAAAATTGTTCTCTCAGTTGTCTGGTTCCAATTGTACCAGCTTTGCTCAGTTTGGGGCTAGATGGCGCTTACAGATTCAGATTCAGAAATACTGTATTTAGAAACTGTGTTACATTTAGGTTTTAAAATGAGGAGGGAGGGAGTGTCAACAGTCTAGATAGCTGGCTGGCTGTTCTGGCTTTGTGAAATATCCAACGATATCGTTTTTTTTTTTTTTTTTTTAATACATCACTAGCAAAAAATAAAAAGAATCTACGCGCATAATGTATGAAACAAATTTAGCGTATCAAAACGGCAATACCAAGGTAGCGAAGAGGAATATATTGAAAAATGGAGACGAAACGACGGTTGTTTGTCAAGATAATGGGAAATCCAAAGAGGATTAAAAAGGGAGGAAAGAATAACATGCTGTATTGGAGGCGAAGGGGTGCTTACGTGGAAGAGAAAAAAGATGATGTCGTTAGTCAACATGGAGGGGAAGTTTTCATAAATCCTATCGCACGTTTGACGTCGTATTGCACGCTTAGCGATGGCTACGCCTATAAAACATTTTAAAAAAAGCTCAGTTTGTTCCCGATCTTCCTCTATGGAGCGGAGACGTGGACTATGAAAGCAAGAGTGATAGAGAATAGATACATTCTAATGGATGGTCAAATGCACAAATGTATCTATTCTTTCCTAACTCGGCTTTGAGACCCGACTGTCCAATACCGAAGTTGGCATGTTGGCAATACCGAAGGCAAGAGAACACAAGGCTGGACACCAACACGATGGTCTGATCAAGAGAAAAAAGCCACCACCTTTTCTAAATTCTACCAAGTGGTGAGAGCTACGGACCGGAGTCGATAGAGGCAGATTGTCTGTCTAAGGGGTTCTAGGGATCTCCAGAAATGAGGGACATATTGAAAAATATTGCAGGTTTTCCATAACGAACGAAAAATGTTGTTACTAGAAATAAAAAATGTTGACTCGAAGACGCCAACATTATCATATTTCCAGGAATCATGTCCGCAGTGCTGTTGATGTTTGTCTGACATTCTGGTTGACAAGGTAGGTTGGTGACAATAAAAAAAAACATTAATTTTATTGATTTTTTTTACTAGCTTAGAATTTTTATTGATATTTATGTACTAAGGTTTATTTATTGATATTAACATAATAACCTATTAAATTGATAATCAGATAATTATGTTAACTGACTACCCGTCTGTATATATTAGTTGGGTAAGAAGTAAGTGCACTAACTTCACTATCACTTCTTTCACACCTATTTACTATAAAATCTAGTTTAATTTACCAATGTTCTGTAGAGTTTATTTATAAAATACATTTCTGGTTGTAGTACAATTTGCGAATTCTCTATTTCAAACAGACATTTTCACGTGTGCAAAGACAATTAGAACACAAAACTAATGAATGCCTCTACATTCTAATCTCTACGTAACTCACAACACAGCCAGACAAGCAATTTGTACAAGTTATTTATGTCGAGGTAGCTATGGCTGGAGTAGCGTTAGGAAGCGTCCTAATACCTACAATTTGCAATAGTATTGTGATCTAAAATAAAATAAAAATCGATTTTCAACTTTGGCTTTTTGTAACTGACCTATTAGCTTATTTGGTAGAATATCAGCTTCAAGAGCTGTGGGGCGTGGGTTCGATTCCTACTAGAACAAACATGTCTGGGTGTTCAAAAAAGAGTGTATAAATATTTTATATGTTATCTGGTTCTCATAGTAAAAGTTATACTTAATTTGGAGCTAGATGGCGTCGTGTGAAATACTTACGATATTTTTTTATTTATCTGTCATTGTCTGTCTTTTTGTCAAAGCCATATAAATTAACACCTTTATTGGATTATCCGTTGACTTAGAATCATGAAGGCGGAGAAACGAAAAGCAAGGTCGTACATTACAAGAAAAGGAAAAAATCGATAATCACTTAAAGATAAATAACTAAACACATAGAAAAAAAAAACTTTTTTGCACCCCAACATACCTATTGACGAAATGGCCGGGATGCATTTATAAAGTTTCCTTTAGAGCAAATCTTTTATAGTAAAAATTTTGACGAGAGTAGAGAGAGAGAGATTAGTATTATACATTGCCCGGTATTTACCCACAGTAAGTAAACAAGGATTGGAAATAGAAGCATATTAATACTCCAAGTTATTATGTATGTAGATATTATTTCGATGATGAATATTCTGCAAATTTTCTTCTATGTATTTTGTAAACTCACTTGCATTTCTTAGGATTCTGTACTACCGTTACCTATAATTATGTAGATGTGAAGAGGTAAAGAAATTATACGCATAAGGCATCTCCGAGTTCATTAGATAATGTAAAACTATAGGATAGAAGACACTGAAGAATGTAATTACTCAAACTAATAAGTTAATTTGTAGCGATGATAAGAGCGTGGGTTCAATACCCAATAATGAGCTTGAGCTGCCGGTGAAGGAAAAACATCGTGAGGAAACCAAGGAAAGCGTGGGGTAAGGTACTTTCTGGTACACGACTGGCTAGTTACCACCCTCAAGTTGAAAGTCTATCGCCAAGTATCTAACTGTGTGTTCCTTCAACCTCGTTTTGAAAGCCAGTTTCAATCCAAGTTAGGTGAATTTACCACTATTACATTTATATTTACAGAATTTACACTAATTTACTATTTACCACTAATTAATTGGTACTTAAGATTACCAATAAGTACTAAATATAGTATGCCCGAAAGGGTAGCTGTTGATACCTATTTTATGACACCAACATGTAGAAACAGCGTACAATAAAAACAAAAATTGGTCAACATTTTGTTTTGTCCCTGACACGGCGAGGCTCGCAGCGTCGACACGAGCGGATGACCTTGTCTCAGTAATTAGAGTCCACTGTGCACTGACTCCCCATAATGTATTACTTACCAATTAAACTAAAGGTAGCTCTAGTTTCGCTGGATTTTAACTGAAACATGTATTCAAGTTGTTTATCTAGGTTTTTGATAAGCCAGTGAGATTTATAGTTTCACGTTGAATTATTTATGGTTAGAAAGGTTTTTGTTTTGTATAACTTGCGCCCGCGACTTTGGCCGCATCGACTTGAGAATTGGGTAAGAGAGAAATATGTAGGTAAAAAGAGCAATAGTTTTATCCATCGTGCGCTACTTAGTTACCTAGATTAATATAAAACTACCTTACCTTACCTTTTATTCCGGAATAATGTGCCATTAGGTATATAGCAAATTTCAAGTGGATACGTCCTGTTGTTAGTTTTTGATAATCCTATAAAACCTAACATTTTCTTGGGATAAAAAGTACCCTATATGTTAATATCCTATATGTGTAATAATCTAAAAACTGTACCTTTCACGGTACAGTTTTTTTGCAGCGGTATACAGAATGCCAACTAATAGTAGTCTTGTTTAAATTAAAACATTCAAATTCCCCAGCTATCAGAATACCAAAAAGCAAATCGATCGCATTTACATTAAAATAGAGCAAAAATCTTCAAAAGGCTGATTGAATTTTCTTGAATTATAGCCAAGGATACTCTCGATCAAATCACCATTCAAACAAAAAAAGTCAAATCATAATCGGTTCAGCCGTTTGGGAGCTCCGATACGACATGATACACACTTTAAAAAGGAGATAATTTTTCAAATCGTCTACAAAAAAAAAAATTTGATACCTATTTTCATATTTAGTCCCATAGAAATTTTATGAAAATCGGTTCAAGAGTTTAATTTTTAAACCAAAATACCTAAAACCTAGCCGTGTTTGGGCATAGAGGCAAGGAGTCAATTAAAAATATAATTATACGTATGTATAAAAAACTCAGACATATGATTATAAACGAAACATTCTTAACTTCAGGCACTTGGCAACTGAATCTACAATTCTACTTATCTTTATTAAAAAAATGAATCCCTGGTTTATGTTTTACGTAATAGGTAAAGCTTTTGTTTGAATGCTCAAAGCGATTTATCCCCCGTGTTTCCTCCCTCGCTGTCATTCCACAATCAAAGGGATGTTAATCATCGTTCCTGGCGCTAATCTTGATTAATTATAATTAATAACCGTTATGGATAGGTGGGGAATCTGGATGCGCTTCGAGATTGTAGACTATATTTCATTAGCCAGATTAAAACGGAAAGAAGATTCTTTCCATTGTTATTTTTTATTTAGATAGATATATTGATTATTTAAAAAAAGATTAAACGAAGACGTTTGATGATTAAATGGTACCCAGTTTTTTTTTATGATTGAAAGGCCACGTGTTTGACCACAACTCACTCGATGGAAGATGGCAAATACACTAATAAAAAACGAATAAATGCTTGGGGGCAGATTTTCAACTTGAAGGTGGTAGCTAGCCAGCCGAGTCATTACCATCATCATCATCATCAGTCTATCAAAGTCCACTGCTGGAAATAGGCCTCTCCCAAGATACGTCACTGAAACGATCTTCGGCTTTTCGCTTCCATCCACCGCCAGCTGTCCTACGTATATCGACACTCCATCAAGTCTCAGGGCGTCCTACGCTTTGTTTGCCAATTCGCGGTCTCCACTCTAGAACACGTCTAGCCCAACGGTTCTGCGACAGATAATATGTCCAGCCCATTGCCACTTCAGCTTGCTAATACGCTGAGCTATGTCTGTGACTTTAGTTCTCTGGCGAATTACTTCGTTCCGGATACGATCCCTCAGAGCAATGTCAAGCATAGCTCTTTCCATAGCTCGTTGAGCTAGCAGAGTACTTACTAGAAAGTACCCTACCGCCATGCACTGTGAACATTGAGTAATAAAACAGAGTCCAGGGCATCGCTGCTTTGGCGCTCATTACTTTGAGAGTTGCGATGGTTAGTTCCAACAGCCTTGTAATTTCGGTAGCTGCAGTACCCTTCAAACCGGAACACAGAGATGATTTAATATGATTTACTTGCTTCCTTTGTGCTATGTAGGGGAAGTTTTAGAGATAGATTCATTAAATTAAAAATAATTTGGGCCACACCCACATTTAGAAGAAAAGAAACGAATAATAATAAAATAAAAATATAGTATTAATAAATAAATGTTAAAGTGCACAAAAGTATTTAATTTCATATTGACTTAGTTCAAACTAGCTGTTACCCGCGTGGGATTTAATAAAATAAGTATATCAAAGGGATTAGACACCTTTTCGATAAAAGCTCCCAGGTGGCTTGACTTTTTCCGACGCTTCCAACAAGTATCATCATATTTCAACCAATTAACACAAAACCTTGACAAATTATATACCTAAACTTTCCTCATGAATCACTCTATCTATTGATGAAACTCGCATGATAATCCGTAGAGTAGTTTTTAAGTTTATCGCGAACAGACATAAGACAGACAGAGGCACGGTGGACGACTTTGTTTTATAATATGTAGTGATTTCGTAAGGACCATCGTCGCTTGAGCTCTGTTAAGAATTTTACTGTTTTCTCAACTTGTTTAATGAAGAAAATCTTGAGTCATAGCACGACGCTATCTTAGCTAGGCCTTGCTCCGCTTGCGATTGATCAACCTCCAGGTACCTGTCAGCGGTCGCGGCAATCAGTTACTGTCGAGAGATAGCACTCTGATTGCAATATCTGATAGCGCGTTACACTCCAGATAGTAGTGAAAAGTTGTAGTCAAGTTCAATGTTGTTATTACTCTTATTTTTGTTAATGATATAATTGTTTTACGTGCAGCCACCAATTCGCCTGATTAAAATAACAACAGATTGTATATATTGGGGAACACCCACTCAGCCAGCGCATTCCACTGTCGAGCAGTCCGCACAATGAACGTGGAATCAAATCGTTTCGTTCGAGTTTTCGGAACGTCAACCATCTAAAAGAAATCTATTTACTGTAGCCTTTAAAACACCCAAATAGTAGTTCATAGGAAACCGGATTTCCATTTATTATGAAATCTTAATCGTTGCGTACGAATACTGGAAAACAAGGAAAGGGCTGTAGTGTACCGTTCTTCTTGTCCTGTAGTGAAACCTGCTTTAGAAAGAAAGAAAGAAATTTTTATTGTTTTAATAAGCTGCATCTCGGTAGGTAGGTATTTATTTTATAACCGGATACCAAGATTATCTTCTAATGGTAAATGCTTTTATTAATTACACAGAGGCGATGTGTAGGGAAGGTTTTACGGGGCGGCCCCGTGATGCCGCTATGACGAAAATCAAATTTGAAATTTATTAATTTTGAAGACTAGATACTTTTTCTGATCTCTGCCACTCTTACGTTTCTGACATATAAGTGTATATCAAAAATAATTATTTTAGTTCAGACTTTGTTTATTAAATAATACGAAGTAAATGCAGTCTAACTATTCAAACCTACACAAATACATTTGGATTACAGTTCACCACATATTAAACTATAATAGTCACTTTGGTCGTTATGTTCCAAGCATAATTTTAGGGGTTCAACGTGGAGATACTGTCAGTATGCTGGGTAAAGTACACTATAGATTGCTAGGTAATGGACTTAATGTATATAATAGTTTCTAGGTACATAAATAGGGAAATTGATCATATTTATTTAGCTCTTTAAGTATGCATGATTTTATTTTATTATAATGAAGTCAAAAGAAATCGTCACCTACCACGTGCCACGTCGTAAAATTAAAGTATCTAAAATCTAGTGCTTAGGCACCTTATTATAGGTATCGTCGTAATTTCGTGATTTTTTTCTTTTTACTAAGGTAATAATCTTCCAGTAACTGTTTCTAAAACCCAAAAGACCCGTGTCCATTTCCAATAAAAAATATCCTTCGTAAAGTACTTTGACCTTTTATAAAGTAGGCGTAAGCATAAATAAACGGCCAGGATCGAGCCCACGTCCAACAAAGCGTTTCACTAACCACCCTCGCAATACTTCTTCAGACCTTTTCCAAAACAGCTGAATTTTGCAACAAAGGGGAGAAATCTCTAAATAACAATGAGACAACCTTAAAAATGAAACTCCTATTACTTTTTAAACGTTGCAACAGTTTGCTAAATTTTGAGCATATGGACTTTTAATTATGTTTTTTTTTTTTTAAATAGCAAATCACGTTCAAAACACAAAATATTTTTTATTAATACCCTCAAAATGAAGGCAAAATGTTACATTATTTTAGTTGTTTTAAAAAAGGGAGTTCATAACATTCAGCTTATTGATCAAAGGCATGCGAACAAAGGAACCGACTCACCTGCTTGACAATGAGCCTCGCGACCCGGGGGCTGGCGAACGTGACGAATCCGTAGCACTTGGAGACTCCAGCGCGGTCGTAGATCACCCTCGCAGCCGTCACGGTAGCGAAAGTCGAGAAAAATTTCCACAAATCTTCATCAGTCGTCGTCAAAGAAAACCCACCAACAAAAATTCTATTATGAATGACCGTCCCGAACTTAGGCGCGTCCGACGGAGGCAACGTGTCGTCCGTGTCATCATCAGGGGAGTTCAACAACGCCTTTAACTTTTCATGGGGATCCGTGCTTTTCCTACTGTTCGCGGCGCTTTCTTCCACCATGTGTGCACAGCTTGCCGATTCACTTCTTATATACCTCTTAACAGCACTCTCCATCGTTCTAATCGGCTTTAAACTAATTTAACATGTTCCCTTGTTTACTAAACTATAATATCTAGCGAGAACTAAGCGGACACTGATCGGGGCAGCAAACAACTGTGCCCAGAAGCGGTATCGATTTTTTACTATAGGCCGTGTACGTATGGGAGACTCGTTGCCTTGCGCGCTCGGAGCGATCTCGCGAGTTTCCGAACGATCCTGATAAAAGTTTATAGATAACACTGTGTGATTTCAGATTATTGTGATACGCACTAAAAATAGTGTTTGAGCTATAGCCGTCCGCTATTTTTACTGGGAACTAGGTCAGCGGTTGACACCTAGTGGTATTGCAATGGTTCTTATCTTGGTCTAACTTGTCTTTTGTTAGGCATAGGTGGCGTCTCTGTGCTGATGTTTGATGAAAAGAGTTTGCATTTGGCAGACTTATAAAACTTTTTGGAGGACAATGGAGTAAGATCTCTCTGGTATTGGAGATCGAGATTCCTATCGTCAAGTCTGTTTTAGTATATGCAACCCCATAACCAGGGTGTAGGTACCTCAATACTGCTAGATATATGAAAAAGGTTTCGCTCCTGTCACAAAAAAAGACCTAAGGCCTCAGTTTACCAGGTAGTAAGCGAGAAGACCGTTTGCATTACGACGTCTTCTACGACAACAATCTAACCTACTATATCTAACAAAAAGTATTCTATTCTTTCCTACATAGAATTTCGTTCTTTTATCCATCTAAAAGACTGAAGTGTGCGATATGCATTACGATATTTAAGAAACCTTGCTTATAAGAAACTATCTCGTTTTCAAATGTAACATTCACATCAGCGAAACGTCAAGGGAGCATGTAAAGCATGGATTAAAATATTTAAGTGATATTTATTTCCCTTTGTATAAGCATAATTATTATTGTTCAGCTATGACGTCTTCGTAAGACCGTTCTGTTAAAGTTTGTAGTCATAATATATTTTATCTTATATGTTTATTGTTTATGTAAATGTAATGACACGAACGATGCGTTCTCCTCGTGGTGAGAGCTAACGTATGTCTATGACCATTTTAGTAAATACTATTTTGAAATACTAAGTTGAATAGCAAACCAAAGTCTAGGGCATCGCTGCTTTGGCGCTCTTCACTTTGGGATATAAAATAACAGCCCTGTTAGTTTTTTAGCTGCTGTAGGTATATAGTAATAGTAATTAGTAATATAATAGTAGTGTAGTTTATATTGGTAGTTTCGTCTCATTGATAGTTTTATTTAAACAAATAAAAATCGAATTATATATTTTTATAAGTATTTATTTCGTAAGTATCATTGGCAAAGTACACAAAATGAGGCGCTAAAGTAAGTGAAGGTTCCCGCCATTTTAAAAGGAAATGACAAAAGTTAAAAAGTGGAGTTGTAGCGGAAACGCGAAATAACCATGTCGCCGCACATAGGTACTACTTTTCAAATGTGTTTTTTAAGTATTTATGTATAAAAGTAGCGGTGTTTTATTCCTAAGGTACCGAATTAAGTGCGTGATTCTGATCTGAGGCGTGATTGCTGTAAAGTTATAGTGCCATGTGTTCTAGGCGTGATTGCTGTAAAGTTATTGTGTCATATTTTTTTGTGTTCTATCAAAGCACAGACGTAAGTAATGATAATGATAATACTGAAAAAAAAAAAAGTCATTAAGTAGCCAAAATCAGTAATAAAAATTCTAAAAAGTTTTTCTATTAAAAATTAAAGCGTGCAGAATATAGTGTTAAAAATGCCATAAAAAAAACAATCACTGTCTGCTATCAGTATTTTATTATAAAATTACACTTTTTTCTACGATGTTAGTATTATATTTTGCCAGTACATTTTAATATATTTTTTCTAATATTTG
Organism: Biston stratarius; assembly: GCA_950106695.1. Lineage (NCBI taxonomy): Eukaryota > Metazoa > Arthropoda > Insecta > Lepidoptera > Geometridae > Biston > Biston stratarius. The sequence goes on from OX467108.1 coordinate 9,857,562, forward strand.
ACGATTTTTATTAGACAATGCGTTTAAGGCACCACCAAATCATATTAAAAAAGTCACAGTAAACATCAAAGTAATATTGACTTTACTAGAAAATTCTACAGAATTTTAAATATAATAAACAAATAATGGAGATCATTTTACTTTGCACCATGTATCCCTAAACCAAGAAAACAAATGTGTGTATTTACTAATTAATTCTGTGTAACAAAGTTACAAATGTTGGCAGAATACATAAAGTGTAATGCCAAAATAAAAAAGAAATGGGTTGTTTGTCATCTAGTCAATGTCATTTTCATTTGATTTTGATTGATTCGTTTCGCTTCGTTGATGCACCAAAGTCGTAGAGTAGCAGTGTTTTTTATTTATATTGTTTATTATTTTTTTATTTTGTCCAACATAATTGAGTGTTAAGTGCTTTTGTTTACTAATTTTTTTTATTAAAACTACAGTGTCAAACTTATTTACTTCGTATCGGTGATCTCTCCTGTTGCTCACCGACTTCTCACCAACTTTTGTTAGTGGAGCGAAGTAAAAATTTACACAACACTGTTATTTGATTCGTTTTCGCAGCATACAAGAAACCTGGGTAAGTACGTGTATGTCGTAATTGCTTAATATCGACCCCTTAATATGGTAATTAGCGGATATTGCTGCCACTGGATTAGTTTTGGTGATTAAATATCGAATATAAAACTCGAGAACGAATTATTTTTTTCGTTTTACCTTCATTTTTGAAAGTTGGAAATTAAACGATGGCTCGTACCAGCAATCCTATAGATATGCCTAGAACTTTAAACATGTTAACTGGTTTTCAACAGTGCTATAAGACCCCACCAACGGACTAAAGTAAACATAAATATTAAACATTAACACTTGTTACAATATCCTAGTTGAATATGAATTCGGCGTGAAAGTATATTAAGTCTATTTTGCTAATGTTAACAATATTTCACGAGTAACGGATCTAATGTACACAAATTATCATTAACTAAACTTAATTATAAGTTTTCCTTGTAGAATCAGGTTTCTACTTCACTTAGTCTACAAATATAATTTAGGCTTTGAGTGCCTATTGTAATGATCAATTTGTGAGTGAAAAAATATGTCCCCATTATTAAATGACCCTTGTTTTCCTTTGTTTTGTCCAAATTTAAAAAAAGTTTGTCATTTTTCAATGCTAAAAAAAATTTTGAACATTGTGAACATTTGAAAAAATAGCTAAATCAGTCTAACCATTCTAAAGTGAAGCGATTATTACAAGCAACCAGCATTTCCCTTTTTTTTTCAACTAACAACCTACCTTGACTTTACTCAGGTACCTATCTATTCCTGTATTTTGAGGACTTGACACTATCCATAAATCTAACATTTTGCATGGAAATTATCTTTCACACAAAAAATCCTGACAATGAACATAATACAAAATAGCTATATTAGTCAAGCCATTCTCAAGTGATGTTCCATTACATATACATGTAGCACATGACTTCCATTTTTACAGTTTGTCAATGCAAAAAATCAGGATTTTATATTTCGAATTACTACTTACCCAGCAAAATTACTCCCAATTTTCGGCAACCTAGTTCTTTATCAGTCAGCTGTTTTTGATAGTGATTAGATGTTTCACTAATACTATATCACCAGTAGATTAAAATAACCACACATATAAATTTATCTTTAAGTACATATGTACATATATATTTTTTATGCATATTTGTTCATGTTCATCCATTGATTTGCCTGATGGTAAGTGATTATGTGGTCATAGATGCAGAATGCATACTTAGAAGATGCCGATTCATTCTGGCTTTGAAGATCTAGATTATATTCCTCAGGAAACAAGTAAGCTAGCAACTTGGTTTGTTAGTTATTTGAACAATTTAGTTACTATTAACTTTAATATTTGCCTAGAAGAGTCATTTTATAGTTTCCTGGATGTTATGGTTGCTTCTAAGAAATTGCTTATACCTGGAGGTTTCGGTTGCCTAGATTTTTTTAACGATACACCTCCAACTCGCAGCTCTTGCTCATAGGATTCTTATTTACATCTATGTATATTTCAATTGTTGATGTACCTAAATAATGAGTAAAAATGTTTGTCTCATCTATCTAAAAGTAGCCTATAGTGTGTTAAGTAAGAATATATATGTTTGTGTGTGCTGAGTGGCCAGCCCTAACGTCATATTTAATGTGCTACCTAAAGGCCTCCAAATATTGAAAATTGGAAAACGAAGAAACAACAGAAACATAGATCCACGATAGTAGTATCTGAAATTAATACTACCCTCACTCACTGACAGTAGGTATCATTAGATACAAAATATCATTTATCATCAGTTTGAAAGCACCTAGTCGAATGACTGATAATATGCAAAGGTCTCATATGTAGAAACTTGTGCCTAACTATTATAAATTCTATCCTCTATAGTTTGGTAATTGTTACTAAAATAAAAAGCCTAATTATGATAGTATCAACAATTATTAAATCATCAGTAGCATAATTAATATGAGTGTATATATACATATTTCGAATAATTATTTCTTCAAATAGGTATTATTTTAACATTGACAAATTCTTAAATGATAAACAACTTGACATTTTTATTTAATAATACTATGACATTAATTTGGCTTTAGTAACGTATTATGATGATTAAAATTTACTGTGACATTAATTTATTATGGCATTTATTCCCTAAATAAAAATTGACAAATGTAATTGTAGAATAATATTTTAAATACCAATAAGTACTAAATAGGTATTGTATGCCCAAATTCATACCTAATTGATGACACCAACATGAAATACCTATACAGTCTACAATAAAAGTTTTTTTTTTACTTCTGCCTGGCTAGACTTTGTAACATTCATTACCCAAAAAGTTACTTCCTTTTTGAGCAGTTGATAAAATATCACACGCCACTGCCAGTATTTCATAGTAAGTTATTCTGTAGTAGCTACTTGAATTTTACTTATCTCCATAGGTACATTATGTTTGTATTATTTTTGTAAAACACATTTTAACATGGTCCACGTCATTTGTTTACGTTACCAACCAAGGTAGTTGTCCTTAAAGGTTATCATGGACTTTCTGTGTCAGCCTTGGTTAGTATTCATGTACTGGACATGTACTGAGTATGGCCAATTATAAAAATGTCCTTATAAATTACGTTGATTAGAATGAGACATGTAGTATTTTTGGTATTGAAGGCCAAAGCTCATTTTGGGCTCTAATTTATGGTTGACAAGCTAGGTGTTTGACCACAGCTCACCTGATGTTAAGGCTCATTTTGTATGTGTAACTGTACTTATGCTGTTAATAACAAGAAATTTCTTAGCCTAAAAACTAGAACAAAGTACTTTCCTTCTTTGTTTTCTCAATTTACGTGATATCCTTAACTTTTTATATCTTTTAATATCCTTTATTTTTGATAGTGACAATGGTACATGCATGTAACAATAATGCACTCCGTTGATTGTTGCAGCGGTACCCAGAACAAGTAAGAAGAGGAAGTCCAAAGCATCTTTGCATCGGCTTATAGCTTCGAGACATTTGATGGTGAGTCATTTTGTATTTTGTCTTGTATTTTCACTAGCTTCTTGTTATTACACAGTACCTTTCGAACCAGAAACATTACCCATACTGTTTGTTTGCTTATTTACATTGTATTTATAACTATCAACTGTCGCTGATATCTCAGCAACATGACCTATCACATTGGTATCCTGTGTGGAAGGAACTTTCCGATATAAAGCTTACATATAAATAATATAATTTCTATGTCATTTAGAATAGTTGTATTTTGTTTTATCAAAATATAGTTGACAATCTTATTTATGTAATTTTTTTCTTATGGTTGACAAGCTTAGTTACCTTGTGTTAAGTGACTATGTGGTCGAGGTTGGTAAAGCACACCTAGCCTGGAATGGAACTGGCTCGCAAGTGAGGCTGCCGGAACACACCGTTAGGTGCTTGGTGGTAGATTTTCAACTTGAGGGAGGTTGCTAGCCAGCTAAGTACTAGAAAATACCTTACCACTATGCTATGGTTTCCTCACGATGTTTTTCCTTCACCGGCAGCTCAAGCTCAATCTTGGGGTTTGAACCCACACCCATCGGCGTGTGAACCGACCGACCACTTACCTTTAAATTAAGTAAATCGTATGTAATTAGTATTTGAATAATCAGGCGGCACACCTTTATTGGATTGTTTTGTATTCATCTCAAGATGTCTCCTACCATTTCTTATTTTTAATTCTAAAAGAAGTAATTATGCATTAATATTTTGTAACTACCCTCAATTTTAAGTTTTAATGAATAAAATTAAAGTAATAATTTATTCGGCTTAAAGTTTTAAAAGGCGCTTCTAGCTTACATCGTTATCTCATAAGATTAGGATAACTTGTAGCTTACGCTAATAATATAATTATCACTGAGTTATACAAATATTTTGTTTATGACAATAATAAAATTAAAAAATCAATCAAACCAATTATGACACTGTTTTAAACTTAAAAACTATTAGGTATAGGTAGTGGGCACCATCAGTTAATAAATAAATAAATATAAGTGAACATTATGTACACTGCCATCTAGCCCTCAACTAAGCAAAGCTTGTACTATGGGAACTAAATCATACAAATAATATAAAGGCAAAAGTTTGTGACTGATTGTATGTTCGTTACTTCTTCACGCTCAAAAGGCTGGACCAAATTTGATGACATTTGGTATAGAGGTAGCTGACACCCTGGAAGGCAATGCTTCTGACCAAAGTAGATGCCAGTATTCTGGTCATCTAAAGCTTAAACTGGTTTACAGTTAGTTTATATTCTAGTTACTGTCCCGATGTAAACAGACCCATTCATAGACATTTTGTTAATATTTATGCTTTTTAATATTATTTATCTAAGTGTACACAAGCAATCGTTAAGTTGATTATTGGATTTGACTGACTAAGCGAAGGGATGTTTCTAGAATTCTGCGACGAATGCTGCTCCTTTGGTAGAATATCTGCTTCAATAGCTGTAGGGCGTGGGTTCGATTCTCATCAGGACAAAAGTTTGTGTGACGATGAGTGTTTCTTCTGTGTCTGGGTGTCCGCACATGTATTTTGAATATTGTATTTACAAAAAAAAAGTATAAAGTATTAGGTATTATTTTATCTGAATGAGGGTGGTGCTCGGTTGGAAATGTCTCGTGGTCACCCATCCAAAGAATGTCCGCTTCCTCCGTCACTCTTGCACCTTGAATTTTTAAGCTTCTTTAATTATGATGTGATTATGATGTGTTTTAATATGCATACTAGCTTACGCCCGTGACTTCGTCCGCGTTAACTTTGAAATTAGTTTCAGAGAGAAACGAAACATGTGTAAGTAACAAATAAGCAATAGTCATGAAACTTGCGCTATTTTATTATTAGATATTGCATACTTTTTATAATAATAGGAATGGGAATAACGTTCCATAAGACATCTATACCTAAATATCAAGTGGATACGACCGTTTTTTGATAAACCCACGAGAATCTAAAATTTTCCTGATATAAAAAGTACCCTCCATAAGTGTGCCAAACTTCATCAAAATCGGTTCAGCCGTTTTTAAGTGATTAAGTAACAAAGACAAATACCTGAACATGCAAACTTTCACTTTTATAATATTACTAGCTGCGCCCGGTTTAACCCGCGTGGTAGATGATGATGATGATGAAAAGTATCCTATGCTTTATTCCGGGCCCTAAAGTGTCTACATGCAAAGTTTCATCCAGATCCGTTCAGCCGTCATGGCGTGACTGAGTAACAAACATCCATCCGAACTTTCACATTTATAATATTAGTGGGATAGTATACAGGATCTACTATGTAGGTATTTGTATCTCGCTAAGACTGATGTGAGTCAGCTGCACTGTTACTTATTCTGTGTAAACATGATGAAATATTTTGAAATGATTGTACACAAGTTCTGCCCCAGTTTTTATTTATAGTACCTGGTTGACCGAGCATTGCTCGGCTGAAAACATGGATAAAACGACGTTTTCTGAAAATGAAACCTAGCTAGATCGATTTTTCACCCCCGAAACCCCCTGGTTGCAAAATTTCATGAAAATCGTTGGAGCCGTTTCCGAGATTCAGAATATATATATACAAGAATTGCTCGTTTAAAGATATAGATACTGTGTTTAAACTTTGATATAAGTAGATACTATAGCATATATTTTTTTCTATATGAAAGTAATGAGACGAACGAGACGCTCTCCGGATGGTAAGTAGTTATAAATATACGTTAGGTTTGACGGCTCTGTTGGCTCGTCGGTAGTATGTCTGCCTGAACTCTAGGCGTGGGTTCGATTCCCGCCAAGGACAACAGTTTATGGTATAAACAAATGTTTGTTCTGTATCTCGGTGTTCTGTAAGTATTATAAGCATACTAGCTGTGCCCCGCGGTTTCACCCGCGCTAGATGCTTACGTCATAGTAGCTTTATGCATGCAAAGTCTCAGCCCGATCGGTTTAAAATTGATTAGTTTCATAGAAACTTTTATCCCCTATTTTATCCCCTTGGGGGTAGAATTTATCAAAATCCTTTCTTAGCGGATGCCTACGTCATAACATCTACCTGCATGCCAAATTTCAGCCCGATCCGTCCAGTGGTTTGGGCTGTGCGTTGATAGGTCACTATGTCAGTCAGTCAGTCACCTTTGAGATTTATATATTTACAAAAAAAAGAAGTAGGTATTTATCTATTCTTTCAGTTATCTGACTTCCATCACACAAGCTTTGCTTAGTTTGGGGTCAGATGGCGCTGTGTGTAATGTGTTCTATGATATTTAAAAAAAAGAATATCATATCAAAATCCCTTGCGAAGTAAATTGACTTTGGTATTGCAATGTTCGAATACGATTTTTTATATTTCTCTATTAAAAACGTAATATGAATTTGTAGGCAAACAGTAGTGTGTAAACGTTACTATTTTAGTTTGAGAGGTTCCGCAGCTAGCGTAGTATCCGATAGATGGCGCTACGTTATAAGTCCAAACGTTTCATAGGCGCTACAATTTATTTCACGTTACACGCGTGTGTTCAATTTAGCCACAGCAACGCGGGTCTGCTAATGTTATATAAAATGACACAAAACTATAATATCAACAAGTTGATGTCATGAACTTTTTTATTACTCAAAGTTTTGATTACTGCGACGTTAATGTCTTGCAATGGTCATCGACAGACGTTATCTATCACAATTAGAAGACCGTTTCGTTCATACCATTATTTTTACATCAACAAAAAATGTTATCGTCACCACAAAGCGTAGGTAAAATAAAATTAAAGCGCGGAATACACATAGTTTTACATAAAAGTTATTTATATTGACAAATACAACATATTCGGTGTAGATAAGTGAGATCTCTCCTAGAGTTTCATAACCTGACGTCACTATATTATGAATCAACGCTACGCACACTACTGTCATAATAGTGTCCGTGTAGTAATAGATAGTGAATACATTCTGCGGTAGTGTGCGAACCTGGGGAATACCAGTCCTCAATAGTTATGTTGATAACGATTTGTCCGTGTGATGTTGGTAAATTGAATACACTGTCAAACCTAGTTTAGATCACAAATAGCTTCAACAATGCACTAGAGCTACCGGTGAAGGAAAACATCGTGAGGATACCAGGTGGTAGGGTACTTTCTAGTACTCGGCTAGCTAGCTACCACCCTCAAGATGAAAATCTGCCGCTAAGCATCACTAAGTGTGTTCCAACAGTCTCACTAGCAAGCCACAACTCACCTGATGTTAAGTGATGGTGTGGTCGAAGATGGTAAAGCACACCTAGCCTGGAATAGAACTAGCTGTCGTGTGAGGCTGCCGGAACACACTGTTAGATGCTTGGCGGCAGATTTTCAACTTGAGGGTGGTAGCTAGCCAGCCGAGTAGGTACTAGAAAGTACCCTACCACCACGCTATGGTTTCCTCACGATGTTTTCTTTCACCGGCAGCTTAAGCTCATTGTTGGGGTTTGAACCCACGCCCTTCGGCATGCGAACCGACCGCGTTAACCACTGAGCTATCATCGCTACAAAAGCGCTATCATTGCTTCTCGTTCCCAGGTGGTAGGAGCATGGCGGGCGGGTACGCGTGGTCGCGACGCGTGGGCGCGCGCGTGCGCACGCTCCGCGGGCTCGTGCTCGACACTCAGCGAGCCCTGCACGACATTGCGGATATTATCACTGTGGGTAAGTAACATCACACAAAGACAACTCTTTTTAATATGCTTGTGTTTGATCGCCATCTCACCTGATAAAGATGCGATCCACGATGAAGCACACTCGCCTAGAAGTTACCGATTCACTCGCGACTTGAAGACACCCAGATTGTATCTATCAGGGAACACCCACTCGGGTAACGTATTCCACGCTTAAGCCGTTCGAACAATGAAAGTGGAATCAAATCTTTTTTTAATGGCTGTCATGCTAGGTGTTTGACCACAGCTCACCTGATGTTAAGTGAAGGTGTGGTCGATGATGGTAAAGCACACCTAGCTTGGAATGGAACTGGTTCTCAAGTGAGGCTGGCGGAACACACCGTTAGATGCTTGGCGGCAGATTTTCAACTTGAGGGTGGTAGCTAGCCAGCCGAGTACTAGAAAGTACCCTACCACCACGCTATGGTTTCCTCACGATGTTTTCCTTCACCGGCAGCTCAAGCTCATTGTTGGGGTTTGAACCCACGCCCTTAGGCATGTGAACCTACCGCACTAAGCACTGAGCCATTATCGCTAATTAGTTATTTTGGTTCCCATAGTACAAGCTTTGCTTAGTTTGGGGTTAGATGACGCTGTTTGCAAAGCTCTAGGATATTTATAAGATTTATTTATTTATTTGATAAAATTTTGTTTCTAACGAACCGACTGCATGCAGAGTGTTTTTTCTTTGTCTTTGGCATAGCAGTTTGTGCATTTTTTCCAGTGTCAAGTAATTAAACATTTTCAAGTAGGTATTTGGTGAAAAAACTCTTAGTCTAGTCAAGTCATGCTCTAGTAAAGTAGTGGCAACTTTACTAGAAGCTTTGACAGAGTTTTGGAAGCAGACGTAACTTACGTAGTTCAACTCTATTATGATTAAAATACCGTTATTTTTAAATAAATAAAAAAACACGAAGATGTGTAAAGTCCATGAATTCGAATTTGGCCAGCGCCAGCGTGGTGAACTGTGACCTAACTGTTCTCATACTTATATTATAAAAACAGGGCTGGTTTGAAATACAATGTAGCAACGTGACTTAATCCGTGTTCTCGCCAAAACTCATATTCGAGTTCCAGAATGTAAAGCAGTAAGTTCTCGCTCCAGATCCAGAGGTGTCCACGTTCGTACAAGACATAGGCCACCAGTCTCTGCTGGCGCCGGCGCTGGTGGTGCTGGGCAGCTCGGCCGGCGCCCGCGCGCGCCTCGTGCACAGCCTGCTGGGGCGGCGCCTGCTGTCCGAGGACACGCCGCGAGGATGCCGATGGGTGAGACGCTATATTAACTATTCGCATTGTTTTAAACTAGCTGGGCACCGCGGTTTTACCTGCGGGTGATGGATGATGATGATGATGAAAAGTATCCTATTATTCCAGGGCCAAAAATTACAAAAAACTTCATCCAGATCCCTTCAGCCGTTCTGGCGTGATTGAGTAACAAACATCCATCAATCCATCCAATTCACATTTATAATATTAGTGGGATCACATTACATGATCTTTACGTTCGTGTTAGCTTAGTTGGGAGACTGACTGAATTCCAATCTGGAAGTCCTGGGTTCGCATCCCGCGGCACGCAATATATAGCTACAATAATGTACACTTATGTATGTTATGTATCCTGTTAGCTCATTTGGTAAAGTTCTGTTTTTAGAGCTAAATAATTTAATAATAAAATTTTAAATTTATCCGTCAGCACAAACCGCGGTAGTTCCATCCGTCTTAGCCGCGGTTATTTCTGACCGTACTCGTATCTTAGGTAGCTGTTGTCGTTTATCCGCCAGCACAAACCGCGGTAGTTCCATCAGACTTAGCCGCGGTTATTTCTGATCGTACTCGTATCTTAGGTAGCTGTTGTCGTTTATCCGCCAGCACAAACCGCGGTAGTTCCATCAGACTTAGCCGCGGTTATTTCTGATCGTACTCGTATACTAGGCAGCTCTTGTCGTTTATCCGCCAACACAAACCGCGGTAGTTCTATCAGACTTAGCCGCGGTTATTTCTGATCGTACTCGTATATTAGGCAGCTGTTGTCGTTTATCATCATCTGGGGCTATGTTTTATGGAAAAATAAAATTGTTTAGAAAATTATTATCTGTATTATACTTTTATCTTTTTCATTCTAGATCCGCATCCAACACGGCAACAGCACACAAGTGCATCTCTCCCTCGGCAACTCTGAATTCGAACTGGTCGAGGAGTTGGAATGCAACAAGCGAGCATGGGACGTACTACCAATTCAAGTAAGATACTATTTAATGTTTCATTACATTACCAGGCAAGATGACCCGGTGAACTTCGTATCGCCTGAAATTGTTTGAATCGAATAAACAACTTTTTTTTAATGTAACAATGTTGTTGTTTCAAAGTATTTCACACAACCGCACGGAAAGAATGACAGCTATGTATGACGCAGCTGTCAAACGATAGCTCCGCTACGAACGCCATCTATTATAAGTAGGTATTGGTTTTGGGCAGTATTTCAATAAAACTCTCGTTAGATATCTTTATAAATACGATGTAATTATATTTGCTCACAACTGACATTAGTCTACATTCGCAAGAGAACAAAAACGCCACCAGCGGCAGAAAACTTAAACTTTACTTACACATTTATAAAGGCAGTCCGCAACAAAACGTTTACAAAGACACCTTTGAACTACTTTATACATTTATTTATTCAACAGAATGTAAAGCAAACTAGCAATTCCCATAAAAAAATTACAAGACTGTTGTGACTAACTATTTACAGTCAAGGTGGACAGACGACTTCATAAAGACTGCAGGAACACGCTGGATGCGAGCCGCTTCCAACCGGTCTTTATGGAAGTCAATGGGGGCTACGGCTGAAATGATGATGATGATTTACAGTTACTACAAAAGACAGATAAAACAGTAGTCCAACAAATTATGTCTAGCTACATTGTCTTAAAGATAAACACATGTATATGCACGTTCAACTTTTGTTACCACACAACTGTGATTAGTGAATGTCTTTCTAAACAATTCTTAACTCATTAATCTTGGCAACAACACAAAACATTCGTTCAACCTTTTTTAGTTCAAGTAGTTCAGTTCTTACGCTTCCATTTTACGCAGATCACGTGAGATTAGGTACATGATTTTGTGAACTAATATTTCATTACAACAGTCTAAAAGTAACGAGTGCCAAAGCAGCGAAGCCCCAAATTTTATTTTGTTACTCAAATTTCTGTGTATCGCTGCAATGTTTATGGATATGCGTTATCTCTTACTACCAGGAGAGCGTCTAGTTCGTCCCATTACTAACACATAAAAAAAAAAACTTTACATACTAAAGCGTTTAAGTGTGACACTTGTTTCAGGACTTGATTCGTCGAGACGAGAATGAACTCACAACCATCCTAGAAGTGGAACTCAATAACCAATTTCTTAGAGATGGCCTTCGCATCATCATACCGCCAGGTAGTTTTAATTTTTTTCGGGTTCCTTATCAGAATGGTAAAACAATAAACAAACTTTAAAAAAAAGTAAAACCGACTTCAAGAAAAAAACATCAGCACTAAAAAGCAAAAAATTAACTTACTTTACAAAGTATTATTATACCTGCTAGGTACCTACTGATCTGTTTGAAGTCGGTGCTTAGTTTTTGATTGGTTTTTGCTTGGTTTGAAGTCTGGCACCGACTTTGCTTTGCTTTGCTTTTATTATGTAATTATTAGATGAATAGGTTTGTGTATTGAACCATTGAATCCGCCCCGGGTGCCTTGGCAATTTTTTTTTGTTGTTTGACAGGCTAGGTGTTTGACCACAGCTCACCTGATGTTAATTGACACTAATCGAAGTATATCTGCGTTTTATTATACAGAGTGTAAGGAAACGCTCCCGAAAACAAACCAAAATTTATCTGGTGCTAAAGCTTATTGGGGATTTTAGTGTGTGTTTTTTTAATGTCTTCATCATCAGCTATAGGCTGTCCACTGCTGGACATAGGCCTTTTGCCAATACTCGCCACGCTGGCAGGCGGGTTGGCGAGCGCAGTTAGGTGTGATTATTCAAGGAAGACGCTGCTGCCCATCTTCCGGATTACATCCCTTAGCCGACTCTTACGGCAACCACGGGTAGAGAGGGTAGGGTACTATTCTTACGCCGGCAACACCACGGCAATTTTTAATGTATTACGACCTTTTTATTGTGTGGATATAGATATGGTTGTAACACAAACCAACAAAATGTACTGTCAAAGTATCCGACCTAATAAATCCCACATAAGCAAAAAAACTTGCAAGCTTTAAAATGATATGTTTGAGATTAAAAAAAGACCAATTAAAAAAATAAAATAATATACACATTACACATATATACTAAGTGTTTGCCCACAACTCACTTGATATTAAATGTCGGTGTGGTCAAAGATGGTAAACACAAAAATAGAAAAAAAAACTGGCTCATAAAAAATTACTTATCATTTCATTATAAAGAAAATGTTATTTCTAAAATATACAGTGTTGTACTTTAGCTTAATATTCTTATTGTTTGTTATCAGATATACCGGACGATCCTGGCTCCTACAACCACTTACAACTGAAATCTATCCACTCGGAGCTGTATCAAAAACGGGCCAGCATTTTAAAAAACTTCAACTGCGTCTATCTATACGCCGTGGACAGAATGGGAAAGAACATATTCAGTGATAACATTTTCGGGAATATGACTGTGTCTAAAAGTGACGAGGACTTTTGGAGTACATTCAACTTGTATGCGGGAGTGAAGAGTGATAGTGATTGTGTGAACGACAGTTATAGTGATAAAGTGGGGGAGGGGAGGGTTGTGTGGGCGGTCTCTGACGGAGAAGAGCCGGCTGTTTTTAATTCAGAGGTAATGTTATACGTATTTATATTTTAACATTACATAGACTCCTGCAGATAATTCCAAATAAGTAATGTGGAATAAATATCGTAGGACTTTATACGCAGCGCCATCTATCCCGAAGCTAAGCAAAGCTGTATTATAGGAACCAGATACCTGATAAAATACTTATATACTTTTTTTTTGTAAATACATGTAGAACACCGAGACAGAACAACCATTTATCCTCACATAAATGTTCGTCTTTTTTTAATGGCTGACAGGCTTGGTGTTTGACCACAGCTCACCTGATGTTAAGTGACGGTGTCGAAGATGGTAAAGCACACCTAGCCTGGAATGGTACTGTGTCTCAAGTGAGGCTGCCAGAACGCACCGTTAGATGCTTGGCGGCAGATTTTCTTCTTGAGGGTGGTAGCTAGCCAGCCAAGTACTAGAAAGTATCCTACTAACATGCCTTGTCTTGGAGGAAATCGAACCCACGCCCTACAGCTCTTGAATCAGATATTCTATCAAATGGGCTAACAGGGCAGTCTAATATGGGCGGATCAATTTTTTTTTTTATTGTTTTTAATTGTTGTCAGGGTTTAATTTGTAATTTATATTACCTACTTAAAAAAATGCGATGGTCGGTCCAAAAATTAGAAAGAAACTAATTGATCCCACTTTCATTGTGAAAAACACTACAGTGGTACGTCTTGAATCTGTGAAACATTGAAATATACTTTGTGGTAGATTTCCTTAGCAGGAGGTCGTCAAATATTCTGCTGCCAAGCAGTAGTGTGTAAACATTACCGTGTTCCGGTTTAAAAGGTGCTGCAGCTAGCGAAATTACAGGGCTGTTGAGACTAACCCTCTAAAGTCTTAACGTAATGAGTGCCAAAGCAGCGATGCCCTGGACTTTATTACTCAAAGCCACCCATGTTATATACATATATCAAAGCACACTTACTCAGGGCGCACATTTTTTTTAAATAATGCCTGTTCATTGCAGTGATACACAGAACTTTGAGTAACGGTGTTTCCCTAAACAACATGTAGCACCAAGTAAAAATCAGAATTGAATTTGTCCAAATCTCTTGTTTTAGAATTGCCTAGACCTCCACCAGATCAAAGAAATCAATGCACACTCACAGCCTCTGTTCATACTGTTCAGCACAGCCGTAGAAAGTGGGGTCAGCTTACCGCATTTACACTCTGAAGCCACAGAGTCCACCAACAGTGATGAATTGCCTGAGGCGGATAGAGCGTTGAAACACCAGGGGATCAGGTAACTACTAATATTATAAAGGCGAAAGTTTGTAAGTGTGTGTGTGTTTGTTCACGCTCAAGTGACTGGACCAATTTTGATTAAATTTGATATGGAGGAAGCTGACAAGTAGGTATTAGCGGTATTACGTCCCCAGGGTCCTTAGTAAAAACGGGCGTACCGCAAGGATCACTCTTAGGCCCATTCTTGTTCTTTGCATATATTAGTGATTTGCTCTATATGGTAAATGAATTGTCCGATATAGTTTTATTTGCTGATGACACATCGTTAATTTTCAAAGTCAATAGAAAAGATACAGACCTTACACAGCTCAATAACACCTTATCAGCAGTATCAAAATGGTTTGCCGCCAATAATATTATGCTTAATTCGTGTAAAACTAAATGTATAAGGTTTTATCTCCCCAATGTTGCTAAGAGGGACACTCATATCTTAGTCGATGGTAAAAGACTTGATCTAGTAGTACTATTCTAGTCTAGTACTATTGTTTGGGTCCTCGCGAATCACTACGAAATCGATTTAAAAATTTTAAGATATTAACGTTACCGTCACAGTACATTTACGAAAACATTATGTTTGTCCGGAAAAAAATTAATTCATTTGAAATTAATAGTAGCCGCCATAACTTAAATACAAGAAATAAAGATAAAATTGTGACACCTAGATTCAGGTTATCTAAAGCTAATACGTCTTTTCTCGGGAATTGCGTTAGATTCTATAATAAAATACCACTTGAGGTAACTAAAATGTCCTATAATAAATTCAAAGATTTTATAAAGCAGAGGTTAATTGACAAAGCCTACTATAAGGTGGCTCATTACGTGGAACACAGGAATATATGGTTGTTGTAGCTTCTCTCTGCACTTGCATCCCCCTGGCTAAGTGACAATTGTAGTAAGCATAATGTATGTATTAATATTTATAACTCTAAATTGTAACCTAATATGAAAAGAAAGATCCACAAAAAATGCCTTGCTGAGTTTCTTGCCGGAGTCTTCTCAGTTGAAGTGTAATTACGAGCCGGTGGTAGATTCAAACATGTAACTTAACGTTCATAAGTGCCTTACCAGGGCCTAAACTGAATAAATTGACTTTTTGATTTTGATTTTGATTTTGACACTCGGGATTAACACATAGTTGAGTGTTCTAGGTATATATATAGTTTATTTCCGCTTAACAGTCGTTACAGCTACAACAGAAATTATGATTTAAATTTAAAAAACATGACAAAAATATAAAACACTTGAAAATAATTTTTAAAAACTTTTACAATAAAACTTGACGATAATTAAAGAACCTACCCGGAACTTTACTTAACCGGGTTTTTTCATTTATCGTCGTGCTTAGCCTAGCCTAGGTGCCGGTGCTTGGCACCGACTTCAAACAGATCAGTAGGTACCTAGCAGATATAATAATACTTTGTAAAGTAAGTTTATTTTTTGTTTTTTAGTGCTGATGTTTTTTCTTGAAGTCGGTTTTTCTTTTTTTTTTGAACAGCATGAGTCTAGCCAGACTCGCTAAAATTCAAAAACGTCTTGCCAAAGACAATTACATCGTCAACGAAACAAAAGTTTCATAAAATGAAAACAACTGGGCCAAAGTATGTTAAATTTTTATGTGACCAAATGGCAACTATTCCGCATCAAACTAAAGAAGAATCACGTAAATCGGATCATAAATATCAGCGTAATCGGTGTACATACATTTAAAAAAACCAGACAAGTTGAGAACCTCCTCCTTTTTGAAGTCTGTTAAAAATGGGCTGTCATGGGGACTGCCGACAGAAATGAAAAGTTATAGCAACATGTTGGAAACGCGAGCACATAAGTTTTGCCGCTACCAAAAAAGATTGCTTAATGCTGCTAAAGAAGTTTTCATTTCAAAAGAAGTTGAAGAGTTGTCATTCTATTGTGTCAATTATACTAAGTCAAGTTTTTTATTGTAGGCTCACTACCGAATCGCCCGAGCCAAAGCATATCTGTGATAACGAGAAGCAAAGACTGGCGCAAGAACAAATCGCTTTCATGAACGAATTATTGGATCAGTGGGAACTAATGTGTGAGTATCAGGGTACAGGGTATTGTTGGGGTTTGAACCCACGCCCTTCGGCATGCGAACCGACCGCGCTAACCACAGCTATCATCGCTAAAATTGGTTGAGTTGGCAGACTTCATCACATCATCAGCAATAGGACGTCCACTGCTGGACATAGGCCTCCTCCTGGGGGGGCTTTGCCAATACTCGCCACGCTTGGCAGGCGGGTTGGCGAGCGCAGTTAGGTGTGATTGTTCAAGGAAGACGCTGCTGCCCATTTTCCGGATTACATCCTTGAGCCGACTCTTACGGCAACCATGGGTAGAGAGGGTGGGGTACTATTCTTACGTTGGCACCACCACGGCACGGCACACGGCAGACTTCATGCATCTTTATAACTTCAGTTTAAAATTGTCAATTTCCAGCATGTCCTCCACAAAAAAACTACATCAAAAGCCAATGGATGATTTTGGACGACCTGGAGTTACTGCGTACAGTCGACCTAAAACATTCCCCGGCTTACTCCGCGCCCGCACATTCTGCGGGCGAAACTTGCGGGAGAGGCCGTAAAGATGACAAACTAGTCAAAAATAGAAGTATGCTCTTAAGCACAGTTGTGAAGTTCGCTACAGAAGCTCTGCAGAGTTATTTGCTGGGGTACTGCACGCGGCTCGGTGAGGTCAGTGCAAAAATGTATCTTATTTCCTTGTGACAAGATCTGACATAACATTGGCTTTTAATATTTATTTATTGATATTGTTATGTATTAACCTGAAAGATATCAACACAATGCGCGAATGCCTCGGGCAATTTTCTAGTGACACGTAAAAAGTCTAGGTAGTAGTGTCACAATTATAATAGAGGCTCAGTTTACATCATCTAAAAATGTATCTTATATCCTCACAATAAGATTCAATTTTATCTTAAAAAAACAAGGTTGATATATGTTTTAAAGAGCAGATCATGCGAAAAGTTTCCTTAACACATTACACTAAGATCCATATTCCTCTATCGACTATTTCGAAGTAGTAAATTGTCACAATATTAATAGAGGTTCAGTTTACATCATTTAAAAATTTATCTTATGTCATTACAATAAGATCCATTTTTATCTAAAAAAAAGGTTGATATATGTTTTAAAGAGGCTAGTGCAGATCATGCGAAAAGTTTCCTTAACACCTTACACTAAGATCCATATTCCTCTATCGACTATTTCGAAGTAGTAAATTGTCACAATATTTATAGAGGTTCAGTTTACATCATTTAAAAATTTATCTTATGTCCTTACAATAAGATCCATTTTTATCTAAAAAGAAGGTTGATATATGTTTTAAAGAGGCTAGTGCAGATCATGCGAAAAGTTTCCTTAACACCTTACACTAAGATCCATATTCCTCTAAAAAGATTGACGTAGATATTTCTTGATTTCTGTCAGTTTACACCTTGTACTAAATCTGTGCGTCCAGGTGCACATTAAGCTGCTGCAGCGCTTTATCCTCGCCTCGTTCGACATGGCTCGAGAGCTGCAGGTGGTTCCTAAGAAAATACAGTACGTCGCTGTTCACGAACAACATCTATTCGAGGTCAGTATACCCACCTTTATCATTACGGGCTACGTGTATTGGCTGTGCTTAACCGGAAGGAGGTTATTGTACTTGTCATGAACAACTTTTGCTACGGATCTTGAAAGGCTTAGTACTGCCGTTACGCTTAATCCCGTTTGTAGATAGACATTTTTTTATTGCTTACACAAAATATTTTTAATTTTCGCGAATAAGGGATTGCTTGGGTAAAGAGCTATAGGACGTGGGTTTGATTCCCACCTAGGACAAAGATTTTTTTTGTATAAACAAATGTTTATTCTGTGTGTTCTGTATGTATTTACAAATGAAAGTATCTATGTATTCTATCAGTTATTTGACTCCCATAGTACAAGCTTTGCTTAGTTCGGGGTCAGATGGCGCTGTGTAATGTCCTACGAGATTTTTATTTATTCCAATTTAATTAAGGGACTTTTGTAATATTCACATGGCAGTCCCATCGAATATTCTACCATGTTTTTTAACAAATAAAAGTTAAAAAAATATACCTACACACAACACATATTCACTCCCCTACATACACACTAATTAATCAAGGTGGGTCACTTGAGGCGACACACTCAACTGAACAGCTTCCTGGCTGCTTAAGAACAGGGTCCTACGATATTTATCTTCTTATTATAAGCATTTATTAACAAAATAAAAGATGGAATACTTATGTACTTTTTGTTTTGGTAAATATAACCAGAGAACTGATAGCAATTATCTAGTTCCCATAGTACAAGCTTTGCTGATTTTGGGGCTAGATGGCGCTTTGTGAAATGTCCTACGATATTTGTTTGATATTCCTGTGTTTTCCCATTTGTCAGACAATAAATGAGAAGTTCTCGGAGGGCGATAAGAAGCTGGAACTGCTGGAGATGATGCAGGAGGTGCTGCAGGAAATGAAGACTGATATCAACAACATGGACTGGAGTGTCGATGGTAATTGTGTACATATTAAGATCTCAATATGAATAGTTCAGTTTTTCATTCAAGCGGGACTATTTACTTGGTGGTAGATTTCCTTGGCAGGAGGTCGTCTAGGTCGCAGTACCAGATATTCTGCCGTCAAGCATTAGTGTAAACATTACTGTGTTCCGGTTTGAAGGGTACTGCAGCTAGCGAAAATGCAGGGCTGTTGAGAGTAACCATCGAATGTGTTTTCAAACTAAAAGATTATATTATTAAATTACTAGCAAGTAATTATGATTTTTTGAAATTTTATTATATGGACACAATTTTTTTATATTGACACTTTTTTATATTGTCATATTTTTATATTGACATATTTTATATTGGCAGTATTTTTATATTGACATATTTTATATTGGCAGTATTTTTATAATGACGTATTTTTTTATGACATGTTTGTGTACTTTGACATTTTGTTTATACTTATTGACATGTATCAGTGTTCTAAAACTCTTAAATTATATAATGTAATGATATTACGCAATTGATCTGTAACATTGGTGTTATCAATAAAATATTTGTATTTGTCTCAAAGCAGCGATGCCCTGAACTTTGTTTTGTCACTTAAAGTCCTTTATGTGGCTGCAATGGTCATGGCCATGCGTTATCTCTTACCATCAGGAGAGCATCTCGTTCGTTTCACTTTTACATAAAAAATAAAAAATTATTAGACGCGACCCGGAGTCCCTAAAGGAGTATTGTGTCGTGAGATTTTCCGCTTTCTATTTTTATTTACTTATTTGATTTGTATGTCGACGATAAACTAAATTAACGATTTGTAGAATTTTGATTTCCATTATATTTTAGAGCTAACAGGGATGTCCAAATAACTTTTTAACTTCTGACTGTAGCACACCCTATCCTTTACCGTTAATTACCACAAATCCTTTTTATATTAAGCTTCTTGGAAGAGATCGCTTCAAGCGACAAGGCCGTCAGTTCTTGCATTATTGTTAAGCTGTTTCTGCTATCAATATTATAAATGTGAAAGTTTGGATGGATGGATGGATAGATGTTTTTTACTCAATCACGCCAGAACTGCTGAACGGATCTAGATGAAATTTTGCATGTAGATACTTTAGGCCGTGGAATAAAATATAGGATAATTTTCATCATAATCATCATCCATCACCACGCGGGGCGCAGCTAGTGTTTTAATGATGTGATTACCTTGTCTTACTTCTTTCAAGTGCTCGAAAAGGCTTTAAAAGGCATTGTTTGGTGATCGTTGCAGATCTACCGTGCCACCAAGAGCGTCGTTTCGCGACGTGTAACTCGTCGTTCTACTGTTCGACGGTGAGCTCCCTCCCCCTCCCGCTCGCGTCGCTCCCCCGCGAGCAGGCGCCCTCTGACGGCGAGGAGGCCGCCAGCTACGACAGCTACAACTTGGACGACTATGATATTATCGGCCAGACAGAGGAGAGCTATAGCGACTGTTGTACGGTGAGTTTGCAAGGTTACACGAAACGGTAGCACTAAGCCGACAGGAGGTCACTTATTTTGTTTACGAATGTCCTTTATTTTGTAGATTTTTCTTAACAGGAGGTCGTCTACCTGGGTGCCACAGATATTCTGCCGCCAAGTAGTAGTGTGTAAACATTATATAGCGTTATTAGACTATACATTAAACATCATATATTATATTATATTATATTAAATATATTACAGTGGCAATACCCACATAACTTAGAAAAGACGTGCGTGCCGTGGGATTCAAACCCTGGATCTCCAGATTGGAAGACACGCGGTCTGCCGAAACTGCTTTTATATGTATTATGTTTATATTTTTTTAATTGTGTCAATTGCTTAATGTATATTCATATAATGATGAATATATCTGAACGTTATGGATTCATTCCAAATGTTGCAGGTGTCTATAATTGTCGATGGTGAGCTTACCGTCAGATAAAACGCCTGTTCGATTGCCGCTCTATATATAAAAAAAAAATTGAGTTGCTTTTTTGCAATAGTTTACAGGTTCGGTGTTTGACTATAGCTTACCTGATGTTAAGTAACGGTGTGGTCAAAGCCAACTTTAAACATCGTTTATAAGTAAGGCCCCCATTGTTTTAATATGTAGTTCGTTTCCAGACGCGAACCGACGACGATAGCCTCGTATCCCCTCCTACGGACATCCGTGTAGAGAACGAGACGGAGATGTTCTCTCTCTCTTCCTCCAGTATGGCGTGGACAACGCGGAGCGACACGACCTGCTGCAGCAGAACTGGGGTCTCGATCAAACATGCGACAATTGACGTACAGCAAACTGGTGAGAAAATGTGTTGTTAGTTCTAAGAACGAAAAATAAATAAGGTTGTTTTTTCTAATTGATCCCAGTTCTTTTTAGGGTTCCGTTCCCAAAGGGTAAAACGAGACCCTATTGCTAAGACTCCGCTGTCCGTCCGTCTGTCCGTCTGTCACCAGGCTGTATCTCATGAACCGTGACAGTTAGACAGTTGAAATTTTCACAGATGATGTATTTCTGTTGCCACTATAACAACAAATACTAAAAAACAGAATAAAATAAATATTTAAGTGGGGTTCCCATACAAAAAACGTGATTTTTTTGCCGTTTTTATAGATAATGGTGCGGAACCCTTCGTGCACGAGTCCGACTCGCACTTGGCCGGTTTTTTATACTTCACATGCTGTTTGACCACAGATCACGTGATGTTTAATGACAGTGTGGTCGAAGATGGTAAACACGCCTAGCTTGGAAGCTGTCGGAACAACTCGTTAGTGCATGGCGGCGGATTTTTAACTTGAAGCTTACTAGTCGTGTACTAGATAGTACCCTACCACTACGCTATGCTTTCTCACTATATTTTCCTTTATCGCCAACTCTACTTCATTGTTGGGATTGAAGCCACACTCCTCGGCGTGTGAACCAACCGCGCCAACCCTCGAGCTATCATCGCTACACAGACGTCCTCCGATATTTATTTATTTTATTGTTTGTTTCAGTGTTAACCCGACTGAGTCGCAAAATAAGTCTGAAACTAGTCAAGTTCTTCGATTGCCTCAAGGAATCGTATTTTGGGACTCTGCAAAGGTGAGCCAGGAGACAAGAATCTCTTATATTAGGACATTAAAACAATCCGTCAATTTAAAAACATTTTATACACATGTGTTTTCCATGAACACAATATGACTTTATTATACACCAAACATATTATAACGTATAAAAATTGAAAGCATTAAAAAAAGAAAGTAAACAAAACAAAAATACAACATAGAAATTATAAATAAATGGTGTACAAGGGCGGCCTTATCGCCTAGAGCGATTTCTTCCAGACAGCCTTAGGACGGGAATTAACAAAATAGATATTTAAGTTGGTTTAAAAAAAGTAAATAATAATTATATAAAATGACAGAGAGAGAGAAAAAAAGAAAAAAAAGTAAATAAAAAAATATTTATATATATACATATATGTATATACAAACAGAAAAAAATACTTATTATAAATTAAAGATACGCACAATTAATGTACAAAATATATACATATAAGCTAAGCTAAGCTGGCTGGCTAGCTACCACCCTCAGGTTGAAAATCTGCCGCCTAGCATCTAACGGTGTGTTCCGGCAGCCTCACTTGAGAGCCAGTACCATTCCAGGCTGGGTGTGCTTTACCATCTTCGACCACACCGTCACTTAACGTCAGGTGAGCTATGGTCAAACAACTAGCCTGTCGATCATAAAAAACAAAGTTATAAACATGTTTTATTTATTGAACGTTTTCAATGACATGCTAGATGTTTGACTATAGCTCACCTGATGTTAAGTGACGGTGCGGTCTAACATAGTTAACACACTAAGGTAGGTTAGGTTTTTATGAGACATGTTCGTAAATTTATCGGAGTACATCGTTACGTGTAATTTTCAACTTATTCAAATGTTTTATTTGCGTAAATATAGGTACTAACATGAAATGTCAAAATATAATTTACAGTGACAAATGTCAGAAAAAAATTAAACAGTCATAAATTATTATTACCACTCAAGCATTCTTGTCAAGTAAGAAATCTCGTATTGATTAGTACACCTTATGATGGTTAATATAGAATGTTAGTTAACATCTTTGATGGTTATTGGTAATCTTTATATATAAAAATTTCGTGTCACGTTGTTTGTCCGCGATGAACTCCTCAACTACTGAACCGATTTTAATCAAATCTTGCACACTGTGTGCAGTTTGATCCAACTTGAGATATATGATAGTTTATATCTCAATTTATAATCGCAATATTTTTTTACTGCAAATTATTTTGCAACAAATAGGTATAATCTGTGAGTTCCATAAAATTCTAATAGATGGCGGTGTAAGGTAATTTATAACTGGACTAGCTGTGCCCCGCGGTTTCACCCGCGCTAGATGCCTACGTCATAGTAGCTTTATGCATGCAAAGTCTCAGCCCGATCGGTTTAAAATTGACAAAGTTTCATCCCCTATTTTATCCCCTTGGGGGTAGAATTAATCAAAATCCTTTCTTAGCGGATGCCTACGTCATAACATCTACCTGCATGCCAAATTTCAGCCCGATCTGTCCAGTGGTTTGGGCTGTGCGTTGATAAATCACTATGTCAGTCAGTCAGTCAGTCACCTTTGAGTTATATATATTTAGATTGAGAAAGTATCCAATAGATGGCGCTACGTTAAAAGTTCAAACGTTTCATATGCGCTACAATTTATTTCACGTTACACGCGTGTGTTCATTTTGGCCACGTGGCCGGGTCTGCTAGTTTGTTATACATAAATTTGTATACATAATTTGTATATACTTACTTATGTCTAGTGGTAGTAAGTGTATTATGGTGGTAGCTACCACCAAGATATGATTTTCTTCAGAAGCAGCTCCATCTCATTGTTGGAATTTGAACACACGGCCTTCGGCGCGTGGTCCACCGCGCTAGCCACTGTACTGTCTTTGCTACAAATTTCTATCTTGTGCAAATTTTTCTATAGCTTTAGCAATTATGTGGAAAGTAATGTATTTGTGCACATTTTGTTTCTTGTTTTATGTCATTTGCCTTCAAATTCTGAACTGTCTTTTTACTCGACAGCCAAGGAAGGGTTGTGTTTTTCTTATCTTGTATGTATGTGCATTTATTACCTCGTATCTTCCAAACGGCCGAATGGATTACGACAATTAAGGTATCGTTAGATTCGTCTCAATAACCCAAGTGTCCTAGAGGATGGTACAAATGGTGAAATAAAACAAGGTGGTGAATTAGAACAAAATTAACCAAACCTATCAATTAGGTTATCTAAATAAAAGAAAATTAAAAAAGGATTACAAAAATATAAATAATTATGAGTTTAATAATTAGGAATAATAAATTGGTTTAAAAGTCTTTTTTTTTCCTTTAATAAATAGCTATTTTATTCTCAGTCGGGTTATAGATTTTTTATAGCTTGTTACACATCAATCTAACACTGGTGTTGCCATAAGGAAGTTTGTTCAGAGTTTATACTTTCGAATCCCAATAATATTATAAATGTGAAAGTTTGGATGGATGGATGGGTGTTTGTTACTCAATCACGCCAGAACGGCTGAACGGATCTGGATGAAATTTTGCATATAGATACTTTAGGCCCTAGAATAAAACATAGAATGCTTTCATCATCATCATCTTCCATCACCACGCGGGTAAAACCGCGGGGCGCAGCTAGTTGTCCATAAAATGATGTTTTCTTTACAGATGTCTGGAATCTTTAGAAACGTCATGCCGCCAAGAGCTAGGCGGCAAACCGGCGAGCGAAGCGATGCGGCAATTGCTATCAGTGGGGCGGCAAGTAGAATTGCAACCTAATGCCGCCTTTTCTTTACTGCGGACTTTGTTGGATAGCTTGAGAAGACTGTTTAACAAGTGAGTTCAACTAGAAGTATTCATACGTGCCTTGTGTACAGTCGATACGGAATAAGCTTATAAGAATTGCTTTTAAATAAGCGTGCTCCATCCTAGACCGCATTGCTGCTTAGCATAAATTAAAAAATGTTTTGTTGCCATTAGTTATGTATTTTACTATCAAGAGAGTTTACGTTCACTTCATTACTTTTTACCATAAAATACCGGACAAGTGCAAGTCTGACTCGGCACTGAGGGTTCCATACAAACTTGTATATAGATATCAGCTTATACGTCATGGGAAACAAGTCTCAAAAACTTATAGACGGACAATAAATAGAATAAAACTTAACTGTGTACCAAAACATACTCGAACCGGCTGGCTAGTTACTAATCTGTCACTTGAGAGCCAGTTCCATCCCAGGCTAGGTGTGTTTACCATCTTCGATCACACCGTCACTAAACATCAGTTGAGTTGTGGTCAAACACCTAGCTTATAGCTTGTCAACTATAAAAAAAAGATTCTCGTCATGTGTTTTCATGATGTATTATTATTAAACGATCTGACAGGGCAGTATGTTCCGTTAGGTTGCGCATCGTGGGCGAGGATGAAGACGCGTGCTGTGTGTTGAGCCCGGTGTGGCGGCGGCGCGTCGCCTTGCAGACCACGCACTCGCTCAGCCCGCACCGGCTCGCCAAGATCATATCAACACAGGTAACGTAACTAGTGTATGCAAATTACGCGTCATATTTTTTTTTAATTTAACAGGCCTGGTGTTTGACCATAGCTCACCTGGTGTTAGCTCAGGTGAGCAATGGTCAGGAAATCGGGCGGTCCCGAATCCAGAAGACCCCGGTTCGAGTCCATATGATTATTCTTCTTCCTTTTTTTTAAGTTCTTTAAAAAAACAAAGCTCGGTCATCCAGGTACTATAATTATAATGCCGCCTAGACATACATAGTTTTGGAATGTGATAGGTACAGGTCAAAAAATTGAATTTTGAATTGTATTAAAATTAATATTACATTCTGTTTTGTGTGTTATGTGAAATAAATAAATAAATAGAAAATCTCTCTCAGATAATAGAAAGACTGAGCGTAGCGCACGAGAGGTACCAGTCAGCGCTGACGGCGCTGGAGTCCGCTTTAACCAGCCGCTTGCATCACACTGAGGATATCAAACGGGCTATTAGGAAAAAGTGAGTATTTCTCCGTACATTCCCAATGTCCCCCATGGGGACGATCAAGTGTTACGTAAGCATCAATAGCATCAAAACCTCTTTAGCTCTATTAATTTGAAACAAAAGAAATTAAGTTTTACTTTTCAAATCAAAACACAGAAACAAACAAACAGACAAATAAGAGACAGTTACAAAATAGAGGTTCATAATGCTATTTACACTTCTGTTTGTATATACATATATTTTATTATGTTATTCACATTTTTTACTAGTTTTTTTTTTTAATATACACCAACTTTAATAGCAATTTTTAATTCAATTTTTGCAATGTAGATATTAATGTGTTGCATATGCATGTATTATACATATAAACCTTCCTCTTCAATCACTCTATCTATTTAAAAAAACCGCATCAAAATCCGTTGCGTAGTTTTAAAGATTTAAGCATACATAGGGATATAGGGACAGAGAAAGCGACTTTGTTTTATACTATGTAGTGATGATTAGTATGCTATTATGTACATAGAACTATCAAATATATGAAAGCTGTCAACATTTGCAGGTACGCGCCGTCGTTCGCGCGGCTGTGCCTCGAAAGTACTTCGATGTGCGACCTCCTCATACACGGCACGCCAGAACTGGGAAGAGAAATAGGTATTTCTTTTATTGTATGATTTGCTGGCACTTGGACGTGAGTTTAGAACTATTGTTGAAGTGTATCAAGAACTGCCGAACTCATTTGCATGCGAGATTTTATGTTTATTTTTGATCTGTGGCAAAACGATCTAGGGAAGTTGGCAGATCATTTTGACATTTGACTTTTTTTATGACAAAATCGCCAGAACTATTACTATATACTGTAGAACTCAGGTGCATGCGAAAAAAACTTCCATTTATTTGTGATCTGCTAAGTTCACTAATATATGTAATGGCACTTAAAAATCTCCCCCAGCGGTAAGAAATAACACTACTGCTAGGCGGTAGAATATTTAAACTGTTATAAAAATGTGTTTTCAGTTTAATTTTGATCGATTTATTTGATATTTCGCATTAGGGAGATTCTGTGAGGTCGGTGTTCTAAATAAATAAATATTTAAAATGATTTTACGGAATTTGACTTGTAACTTTGACGTTATCGATAATATTTGTATTTTGTATGTGTTCCGGTTTGAAGGGTACTGCAGCGAAATTACAGGACTGTTGAGACTAACCATCAAAAGTCTCAAAGTTATGAGCGCTAAAGCAGCGATCTCCTGGACTTTGCATTGTTACTTAAAGTTTTGTATATAGCTGCAACGGACGTGCGTTATTTCTTACCATTAGGAGAGAGAACCGTTCGTCTCATTATTTTTTCATTTAACAAAAGCTGTGTGGCAACTGTTAGACACTGTGCGGGTTCCTGTCTCGGCACCCGCACGGCGACACGTTGAATGCTAACAAGGTTGAACGTGTGTCGTAGGGCGCGGGCAGTACGGGGTGGTGTACGCGACGCGCGGGGGGTGGGGCGGGCGCGCGCCCGTCGCCGTCAAGTCCGTGCTGCCCCCCGACGACGCCCACTACACAGAACTTGCCATGGAGTTCT
Organism: Biston stratarius; assembly: GCA_950106695.1. Taxonomy (NCBI): domain Eukaryota; kingdom Metazoa; phylum Arthropoda; class Insecta; order Lepidoptera; family Geometridae; genus Biston; species Biston stratarius. Next base: position 9,885,115 of record OX467108.1, read on the forward strand.
TCTACACCAGGTCAGTACACCACATAATACAGGGTTATAAGCATACCAATAAATTGAACTGATAGGTCAGTAAAAATTGAATTCCTCGCACTAAATCTCCGATCCATTTTTTTTAAATAAAGTTTAGGGTCACTTACTGACACTATTGACATATTTTATATTTGACATATTAGTATATTGACTTTTTCATTATATTTACATATGTTATGATTTTGATTTGATTTGAAAATCACAAAATGCTGACAGATCCTTCAAGCGCCACCTTGAATAAAAGTTTTTGGCCGATATCTCGAGAACTATGCACTTTAGGGCAAAAGTTATTGAAACCATTATTGTAGAGAATACAATTTCGCATCGTTTATTTCTTGTAAACTTTTTTGTTAAACTTACCGTTTACGATTTATGGGCCATTTAATGAACTGTTTTTTTTTTAAATTTCTTCCAATATTTTAAGAGTTATCGGCCGAGGTAGATAAACCGGCTGTTCCATACATTTAGTCATGGGTCAACGAACATTATCTAGAAACCAGAAGAATTTGTGGCTCAGGAAATAGCTACGCGACAACATATCTTGTACCTGCGCATTAAGGTTCGCAATCGCATAGCTTTTACGTAAGCGCCTAAATGATACCACAATAAGATGCTCAGAGTACAAGGGTGATACAATCTAGTCGCGAGTGAATCGGTTTCTTATAGGCAAACGTGCTGCATCGTAGACCGCGTCTTCGCTTAACATCAGGCGAGATAGCAGTCAAACGCAAGTCTATATGTTATAAAAAAGGTAAGCTGTTGTCTAACACCTAGCAGCAGCAGAGAGTAGGTAGTTGTTTCGATTGTATTCTAAGGCTGCAGTGTGAACGTGGATAGTGGCGTGTTGGCAGAACGATCCCGGCGCACCCGCGCGTGGTGCCGCTGGTGGGGTCGGTGGTGCAGCGCGTGGCGGGCGGCCGCGGCGTGCTGCTGGTGATGGAGCGCAAGGCGCGCGACCTGCACGCGGCCGTGCGCGCCGGCCTCGCGCCCCCGCTGCGCATGCGCATCGCCACCGACATCGTCGAAGGTGCCGAACTACTATTTAAACATAATACCGTCAAATTACTATTCAGTCATTTTAAATTTTTATTGACGTTTAATTATATTGTCGTATTTTATATTTGACATACTATTATATTGGCATGTTTCATAACTGTAACATTTTTAATGTTACTTTTAGAATTATTGGAAATATGATCTGTAATTTTGGTGTTATATTTGACATATTTTTATATTACATTGACATTTCACATGTTTTTGACATTTTAAACATTGTTAAATAGATATGTATGGAAATATGGTTTATATGTTTGATGTTATATTTGACATAATTATTATTATATTGACATGTTACGAGATTTTGACATTTTTAAATATGACTTGTTACTTTCATATTATTAAGAAATATAGTATAGCTGCGCCCCGCGCTTTTACCCGCGTGGTGATGGATGAAAAGCGTCCTATGTTTTATTCCAGGGCCTAAAGTATTTTCGTGCAAAATTTCATCCAGATCCGTTCAGCCGTTCTGGCGTGATTGAGTAACAAACATCCATCCATCCAAACTTTCACATTTATAATATTCAAAACTCAAAACTCAAAGTGCTTTATTTCCTTTAGACCTTACAGGACTCTTGGACACGTCACACGTCACAAATTATAAACATACTTAAAACTAGGAAATAAAGTGATCACTTTGATCTTTCGTTCACTTCAATCTTTTTGAGGTAAAGTAAAGAAGCGAACAAGAAACCTTTACCTTGTTAGATTGTTAGTTTTCGAGTTGGAGCAAAACTCGTCCCAAGCTTTTTTATCGTCTAGATAATCTGATATTTTGTAGTAAGCCTTTTTACATAGGATATTTTTGACAATTTGTTTGAATTTATTTATTGATAATTTTTGCAACTCACTAGGAGTTTTGTTGTAGAAGCGTATACATTGCCCTTTAAAGGATACATTTATCTTGTTTAGCCTAGTTTTGGGCACAGCAAGTTTATTCTTATTTCTAGTATTTAAATTATGTATGTCGCTATTTTTAGGGAAACGATTGATATTTTTATGAGTGTACAACAAGTTTTCATAAATGTATTGACATGGTACTGTCATTATGTTAATTTTTTTGAATTTATCACGTAGGGATTCTCTGGGACCCACATTATAGATTGCACGAACAGCCCTCTTCTGCAACACAAATACGGTGTTTATATCTGCAGCGTTCCCCCACAGCAGTATGCCATAAGACATAATACTATGGAAGTAGCTGAAATAGACTAGTCTAGAAGTATCAACGTCTGTAAGATGACGGATATTTTTGACTGCATATGCTGCAGAACTAAGTCTCTTCGATAGCTTATCTATGTGTGGGCCCCATTGAAGTTTACTATCTAAGGTTATTCCCAAGAATACGGTATTGTCTATAATTTCTAATGTTTCTCCTTTTACGTTTACATCAGCCTTAACTTGTTTTACATTAGGTAGAGTAAATCTTATACATTTTGTTTTGGTTTCATTAACCAAAAGATTATTGACATTAAACCAATGGACTACTTTTGAGATTGCATTATTCACATCGTCGAAATTTGTGCTTTGTCGAATTAGTGGGATTATATAATATTAGTGGGATGTTTAGATATCCACAACGAAGAATAGAGTTTTTGTAACGATGATAGTTTATACGCTGTTACTCTTTATTTTATGCTAATTAGATATAGAAAAGAGATAATCACTACTTACCTTCAGGTATCCGTTACCTCCATTCTCTCGGGCTGGTCCACCGCGACATCAAGCTGAAGAACGTTCTCCTTGACGCCAACAACAGAGCCGCGCTGTCAGACCTGGGATTCTGTGCGGCAGGTAAATGTTACAACGGTTTTAAGAAGCCCTAAGGTGCGGTAGCCTGGCTAATAGACCGTCTCACTACCAATCTGAAGGTAGAACGACAATTCGCAGGAAATCCTTTAACTAAGTTTTCAGTACCATATACAGAAAATAAAATTAACGTGAAATGGCAGATTTTTTTTATTTTTTTACACGTATAAGTCAGCTTTTGGCCATTAACTCGCCTGATGGTACTAGGAGGGATCTAAAATAGTGAGAATGAGATAGAATATAATGACTATTGATAACTTAATAATTTATCTTTCTACATAGACTCCGAAGAGAAATGCCCGTTTCTTGAATTAAGTATCGGATGGTAACTCTTCGATCGCTCAATACAATTTTCTCGACTTTCGCAAAATTTTCTTGGGTGACTGACGTCGATGGACGGCCGCAACGATGTTCGTCTTCCTTGCTCGTTCTCCCTACTCGAAATTGAGAAGCCCACCTTGCCACAGTGGTATACGACGGAGCAGACTCCCAATGTTGCCTCCAAATCGCAATGAATCTCTTGCGTCGTTAACTTTTTTAAAGAGAGGTTTTTAATAACGGCTCGCACTTCGTTTTTCTCCATTTTCGAGAACACGTTCCGACACGAAGCAAACAAATGACTACATTCAGAAAAAAAAAGATAATCGAAGATTTAATTCTTTATTAATATTACAAATATGTATCTGAGCTATGCCTGCCAGTATTTTTTTTTCTTACCAAGGAGTATGTCGTTCTCACTACTTTTTGATCCCTCCTCGTAAGTGATGGCCATACTACGAGATCAAACTTCTTAGCATTGAACTGTATCGGCGTGCGGGCGCCGGGCCCTTCGGGCCCAGGAACCCGTACAATGCCTGAGACTTGTAACCCAAGGTGTTGGTTTTAGGGGCCTTATTTACTAAACATATTACATTTACTGCCCGTATTTACATTCCTTCTCAAACAAATCTGACACGATACTACCATTGCTTCGTTGAACGCTCTTTGCGAAAATTAATTTAGATATTATGTAGCAGTCTTGCTTGGTGGTCTTCTCAATAGTTCACAAGAAAATAGTCGATGTTTTTCTCTATTTTAGTCTGTTGTTCTTGTACACCGAGATAAGTTATTATTCGGCTCGTCATCATCATCATCATCTCGGCCGTAGGACGTCCACTGCTGGACATAGGCCTCCCCCATTGACTTCCACAAAGACCGGTTGGAAGCGTCTCGCATCCAGCACGTTTCGGTCTTTATGAGGTCGTCTGTCCACCTTGTGGGTGGACGTCCTACGCTGCGCTTGCCGGTCCGTGGTCTCCACTCCAGATCTTTGCAGCCCCATCGGCCATCAGTTCTACGTGCTATGTGCCCTGCCCACTGCCACTTCAACTTGCTAATCCGTTGTGCTATGTCGGTAACTTTGGTTCGTCTACGGATCTCCTTTTTTCTGATTCGATCTCGTAGGGAAACTCTGAGCATAGTCAGAGATGCTAGGTAAGCTAGATTCGGCTCGTATATTCATTTATTTAATAATAACTTTGTGGTTTAGGAGCTCTGATATCGGGGTCTGTGGTGGGCACACCTATCCACATGGCGCCTGAACTGCTGGCGGGGGAATACTGCGCAGCCGTCGATGTTTACGCCTTTGGAATATTGTTTTGGTAAGATTTGTTTTACCTTTTTTTGCTTTATTAACTACAATTTAAACTAGAGTTGCACGAGATGAGACTTGATACAAAAAGGGACAGTCGGAGTATTATTCGGACGATTGGCAGAGTGATCGGTGCTGTAGACGGACAGGGTTGTGTTCCGTTGTCACCGCTGGTTCACGGGACTGCTTTTTTTGCTTGCCCCTTTACCTACATATTATCGCTCACCTTACTGCTCATATAGTACCGAAAACAATTCTAGTTTTTATCGACAGCGATATACATAAATTAAACAGCGATTTTTTGCGATTTGTAGCGATGATGGCTCAGTGGTTAGCGCGGTAGGTTCGCATGCCGAAGGGCGTGGGTTTAAACCCCAACAATGAGCTTGAGCTGCCGGTGAAGAAAAACATCGTGAGGAAACCATAGCGTGGTGGTAGGGTACTTTCTAGTACTCGACTGGGTAGCTACCACCCAGTCATCATCAAGTTGAAAATCTGCCGCCAAGCATCTAACGGTGTGTTCCGGCAGCCTCACTTAAGAACCAGCTCCATTCCAGTCTAGGTGTGCTTTACCATCTTCGACCACACCGTCACTTAACATCAGGTGAGCTGTGGCCAAAAACCAAGCCAGTCAGCCATTAAAAAAAAATAGAAAGTGGGGATCAATGCACTGAACAACAATTAGCTGTTCCATACATCAGTCGAAGGTCAAACTTTTTCGATAGAACAATTCTATAATTTTACATTTAATTATTATCATCACCAGTTTTCTTCACAAAGAAGATTAATTAGGATTATTTATTGACGTTATAATACTTTCAGTTAAGAAACCACGAAGCACAGCTTTTTCCCCACCGAAAAAAACTGACTATAGCTATAAGCCAAAACCTGGTTTCAAAATTAAACTACTTAACCGATTTTCATGACTAATCTGAAAGTATATCCTTTCGGTCAAATCGGTTCATATATGACGGAGTTCTGAGGTAACAAAAATACAACTGAATTATGGACCTTCTCCTTTTTGGGGTTGCGTACCCAAAGGGTAAAACGGGACCTTACTAAGACACCGCTGTCCGTATGTATGTCTGTCTGTCACCAGGCTGTATCTAATGAACCGTGATAGTTAGACAGTTGAAATTTTCCACAGATGATGTATTTCTGTTGCCGCTATAACAACAAATACTAAAAAACAAATATTTATGGTGGCTCCCATACAACAGACACGATTTTTTTTGCCGTTTTGATAGACAATGGTACGGAACCCTTCGTGCGCGATTCCGACTCACAATGGACCGGTTTTTTTGAAGTCTGTTGAAAACAAAATGGAAATTTAGTTTATCAAGTTTCTTGTATATTTGCAGGTACTTGTGTGCGGGCGACATCAAGTTGCCCGCCGCGTTCGAGACGTTCAACAATAAGGAACAACTCTGGAGTAAAGTTAAAAAAGGTACTCATTCCACTATGTTACTTTTGGTCGTACTCCTTAACAGCAGGTCGTCTAGGTAGGTACCACCGCGGTACCAGATATTGCCGCCAAGCAGTAGTGTGCAAACATTACTGTGTTCCGGTTTGAAGGGAAATTACACGGTAGTTGGGACTAACCATCGAAATTCTCAGTCTTCTTATTGTGATATCTGTTAGGCGCTGACGTAAAAGCTATGCGAATGCGAACCTAATTGCGCAGACATACGATATATGGTCGCGTGACTATTTCCTAACAAAGTACGGGGCCAGGACTTCGTTTTGTTTCTCAAAGTTCTGTGTACCGTTGCAATGGTCATGGACATGCGTTATTTCTTACCATTAGGTGAGCGTCTCGTTTGTCTAATTAATTTTACATAAAACTAAAGATTTGTTACATGGCCAGAGGGCACTGTTTTAATTTTCACATATGTTCATATCTCATATCGTTTCTATCTGTTTAGCCCTGTTTTAAACATTCCCACAGCTGGGTGTGGGCTTCTAAGAGTACTGGAAATAATTTTGGTGTCGATGTTTTCCTTCCCCGTTTGAAGCTATATAAACGACACTAGCTTATTATTATGGATCAAGATTATCAATTTGTTTAAATTGGGCTTTTTTCCCATAGGCCTTCGCCCCGAGCGACTACCGCAGTTTACAGACGAATGTTGGTCGCTAATGGAGTCCTGCTGGCACGCCGACCCCGATCAGCGCCCCCTGTTGGGCGATATACAACAACAGCTGACAAAAATACTCGCACACTCAGTTGCAAACGAAAATGTGTCTTATGTCAAGTACGATTCGGACGACGATAGCTTGGATATGACAGGTATTAATGATGTGTGAAACATTTTGCCAAGCAAAGTTGAGTCATATTAAAAAGTGTGTTAAGTTGACGTTACCTTGTATGTCAAATCGACGGTTATGTCGTGTGACAAAGCGAACAAGTGGTTTTCGATCTAATATCCGTAGTCTTTAAAGTCAATTTACTTTGAAAAAGTTTATAAGTTTTTTTAATGTCAAGTCAAATGTCGGTAAGATACATGATGCATAATAATTATGCAATAAAGTACTTAATGACTAATGAGATACGAATGAAAATTGCTCCACGAAGATCTAAATTATTAAATTAAAGATTTTTTTACTTCACTTTGTAGCGATTGTAGCTCAAGGATTAAAACCACGGATTCGAAAATGTACGGAATATTAAAATTATTACGATCTGACATTTTAGTTTGCGTTTAATATAATTTCGCTTTGTATAATTTTGTCGAATATTTTTCTTAAAAAGTAGTAGTGTTTTCAACCAAATAAAGTGGACGAGTATGGGAAAGACATAAAATGTAATAAAAGTATTTTCACGTTGCTTCTAGAATCCCGTCGAAGCCTCTGCTTTACTAGGGCATGACCGGACTTGACGTTGACTTACTTTTTATTAAATAATACTAGATGCACAATCCGAACCTAAAAATTAATAAACGGAAAAGTTTTGAATACCGCTGCAATGGTCATGGACAGATATCACTTACCATCAGACGAGCGCCTTGTTCGTATCATTAATTTTACATAAAAAAAAGCAATCTTTACATTTTCAGATCCGTGGGGTTAACACAGTAAAACTTAAACGAGCCGTCAAATGAAAACGATCGTGTTTGATTTTTGTTGAAATATTATTAAATAGATAGATTGAGTATTGAATTGAAGCGAAGAATGTTTTGAGTAATAATTAGTTAAGTTGAATATTTTTACATGATATTCGATCGATTGTTATAAAGACTAGTTTGAATAGGAACGTGCTGTGAAAAGTCGAAAATCGTTGTTTGGAATATTTATTTTGAGCTTTTTGTTATCAACCCCCGATTGTGTGACATCCCTCTTGGCTGATTGGTAGTATATCTGCTTTAAGAGTTGTAGGAGCTGTAATTGAACCCACGCCGGGTTCAATTCCTATCCAGACCAAACATTTTGTGGTATAAACAAATGTTTGTTCTGTGTCTGGGTGTTCTGTTTACAAAAAAAAAAAAAACAAGTATATCAATTATCTGATTTCCCCAGTACAAGCTTTGCTTAGTTTGGATTCAGATGGCGCTGTGTGTCCTATTTTATTTATGTGGTAGACCATATTAACTTGCGGCAAGATATAATTAATCATAAATATTTTTTTGTGATGTTGCTGTGTAGTATTGGGGATAACAGCAGCGTGAGTCTGAAATTCGGAATATATTAAATTATCAATTAAGCCATGTGTAATAAACTTTTTTTTTTTATAAAAGTAATTTTTCTGGATGACAAAACAGTATATTCCTTAGATATTTTATAATGTGTTTATACATACGGTTCCATCATACTATAATATTATGTATGTACATTTACTATACATGTATGTATATTATAAAGTATATTAGAAAAACAACGAATTTCGACTTTAGACGCGATTGACTGTGGTCTAAAAGTCTGTGATCAAAATTATTGTAAGATAAGACTTGATTTATATTTAAGTTATGTTATTGAATAAAATTTACCTTGCATTTTTTAATTGCTAGCACCTCTCGCGGCGAATTCACTTTTATTTAGTTAGTGGTACCAAATAGCAGTACTTCCAAACTTACGGCACCAAACCTTCATGATTATCAATTATGAGCTATTTGCAGCAACCCTAAGTTGCTGACACAAAGTCTAAGCGTTAAGCACCGTTTTTGAGTATACTGCAGCTAGCAAAATTAAAAGGTCGTTGAGATTCACCATGTAATGAGCGCCAAAGCAGCGATGTCTTGGACTTTGTTTTGCTACTCAAAGTTCTGTGTATCGTAATGTTCGTGGACATGCATTATCTCTTATTATCAAGAGAGTCTCGTTGCATTTACATTTAAAAAAAAAAACAAGTCATATAGCTTGATCACTATGGTACAGTTGTTAGATTACACTTTTATAAATGTGTTTTTTTTTGTGTAAAAAATCGAATCGTTTCAAAATGACAACTGCTATAGAAATTAAGCTATATTGTACAACTTGATTTTGATCAGCTGGTACTAAGTCTAAGCAATTTGCCCAAGTCATTATTGTAAGGCTTGAGGTACATAGAACCTGAGCCAGTGCCTAAATCGATTCGACCAACTTCACACTGCGATATTACAAGTGATCTTTTTGATTTTTTATCGTAGATTATGAAGTTTGCATGATCGACAGTGCCTACGTAGTATATCTGGCTTTATATGTACGTATATAGGCCTGAGCTCTTCGAGCAAATGATACATCCATTTTGGCCAAATAAAATAGCCTATCCAGGATATAAGAAGCTATTTCGGCAAAATCTAATCTAGTAACTTTATACAAACTTCACATTTATAATATTTGTGTATATACTTCTTAAGAGTTTTAGGAATGTTTGGATAAAACTGGAGTTGATTATTCTTTCACTATTTTTATAAGGGATAATAATCAACATTTGAGATCATTTCAATACTCCTTAAGAAGGCCAGCGTGTGTGGCCAGCCTAAATGTATAGCAGCACACACTTAACTGTAAATCTGTGGCATAAAATTGTAAATAGTTGGTTATTCCATGCGCGATATCTTCCAGACAACCTTTTACAAAATGAGCATTCAACAGATTTAAACAGGTTATGGTGCCACTGACGATATTTGTATAGCTTTAATACTAAGTACATGTAAAATAATAAGATCAGTTTGTATAAAATAGTATTATAAGACAAATATCCATTTGTCTATGAAGGTAAGTGAAAAGTTTATATTATACATAAATAAAAAGCTTTTTGATATCTATTGGTTTTTATTCACAAATCTTTGAGCTATCTCCCTTACACAGTCATCATCAGCCATTGGTCGTCTACTGCTGGACATAGGCCTCCTCCTGGAGGGGTTTTGCCAATACTCGCCACGCTTGGCAGGCGGGTTGGCGAGCGCAGTTAGGTGTGATTGTTCAAGGAAGACGCTGCTGCCCATCTTCCGGATTACATCCCTTAGCCGACGGCAACCACGGGTAGAGAGGGCGGGGTACTATTCTTACGCCAACACCACCACGGTATATCTCCCTTACTAGAGAAATGTATTTTAGGGTTTATACGATAACAATAAGAAGTATAAGACTCGTGATGGTAAAAGATAACGCCTGTCTATGACCATGACATCTACACCTAAACCTGTGAGCGTTCAGTACCTTGAGACTTTCGATGATTAGTTTCAACAGCCCTGTAATTTGACTAACTGCATTGCCCTGTAAACTGAAATCTAGTCATGTTTACACACTACTGCTTGGCGGCAGAATATTTGGTACTGCGGTGGTACCTACCTAGACGATCTGCTACGGAGAGCTACCACCAAGTGAAGTTAATACTTTATTTTACAACAGACACTCCCCGTGCTTACAGATTACTCCAAAGTGCAAAGGGTCTATATAAAAATGTAAGATAATTATAAACAATTTATTTATTAATGTTACTATCCCCAATGGCACATGACAGCTGAGCTCATGAAAAAGTCTAATTTATCAGCTAATATATCCAATTGTGTTTTTTTTTATGGCTGACATGCTAGGTGTTTGACCACAACTCACCTGATGTTAAATGACGGTGTGGTCGAAGATGGTAAAGCACACCTAGCCTGGAATGGAACTGGGTCTTAAGTGAGGCTGCCGGAACACACCGTTAGATGCTTGGCGGCAGATTTTCAACTTGAGGTTAGTAGCTAGCCAGCCGAGTACTAGAGAGTACCCTACCACCATGTTATGGTTTCCACACGACGTTTTTCTTCAACGGTAGCTCAAGCATATTAAGCTTTATTTAACAAGCATCTAGTCTATTGATGGTCACCACGCCGGCCACGAACAGAAGCGGATATATTATAGCAAGTTCGGCTTGAACCGAGGTGCCCTCTTATCTAGAGGCCCCCGGCGCACGACACCGTCTAGCCTCTCTGTAGCCACAATATAGCTTGTATAAAAATAGTCACGCAAAATGTACTCCGTCCAAACAGCGCACCTTTCCATTTCTACTATTTTACGGAACTCGTTTCATATCCTTATTTACTCGCAAAATATCCCGACAATTTCGTCCATCTGTCGCCAAGAAAATAAGAAAAAAATAAAGGAAAAAGTGTAAACAGTTTTTTTTCCGTTAAAATCAACCAAATCTTGTTCAAACAACCCTTTCGGGCCGGACCCCTCGTTAGGAGCTCGAGGGCAAAGATTATTAGGTAATAGGAACAGAAGTATATTTTTCCTTGTTAGGCACATAACTACCTAATGTATAATTCTTACCAGGGTAAAGATATTCGCTACTATTGAAACACTAATTCGTTCCAAATTGAGATTTAAAGTCAGAAGTCACGATAAGTCGCAATAACTTCACAACTTCTTGATAAAAATATGAAATTGTACCTATTTGCATGAATTAAGTATATATAAAAATTTATAAACTGACTAATAGGTAACTATAGTATGGCAGGTGTTAGTTAGTATTGTAGTAAACTCTGTCTTTCACTCCGTTAAATTTATATAGACGTTATTTATAAAGGTGTGTAAAGATTTTGAAAGTGTAAATTTCACCTCTGCCGACGACGACTTGCTTTAATTGCAATCAAGCAAGAAAGCATCTAATAGAAATAGATATAAGTTAGTACCTATGCCTTTCTGTTAACAGTACCTATTGTCCTATCTCAGACTATGCATCCTTATCACATGAATGGGTATAATCAATACAATGCATTCAATTAATTTACAGAACAGTATGTGATGTGATATTTTAATATAATATATATTATAAGTAGTTCTTATTTAGTGCATATTTAGTTCATTCAAACGAGTCGCGTTTATGTTAAAAACAAAAGCAATATAACGACAAGTGAGTTTCTGTTCTGTAGGCAACTCTCGCTAAACAAACTTGATTACCTATCTAATTTGTTCAGTCTTTGCCAAACAATGGCGACACAATAAGTGAAATACAATTATTCGACAAGGCTCGTACAAATATTTTGAAGAATTGCCTTCAAGTTAGCGCTGATGGAGGTTCGTTTTACTTCCTTGTGGTAATTTTCTTGCGGCTTGATGGAAAACAAAATTCCTATTTGAATCTTTTATAAAACAGAATACATACTCAGTAGGTAGGCACATTCTTACCTTTGATCGAGTATTTAGATATTCGACGCTTTTAAAAATCTTCAAAGGGTTTTTGTTTTATTTAGGCAACCGTATATCTAAGATTATGCACATTACTCATTTGGCAGGGTCAAGTTACCTAAGTACTTAGGTACCTAAGTATTACAAATAACATAAAACAGTTTTTTTTTTAAACCTGTTTTAACACGTTTGCTCTTTTTTGGACAGTTTTCTTATTTCAATTACAGACTTTTAACGTCTACTATTTTATTATTATGTTCAGTTTTTACCCAACTACGGCAAAGCAAAACGGAGGGTTCTGATTTTGACCGGAATGTACGAGTATGTGTGGGTATGTAAGTATGTTCATCTGTTACCTTATAACTTCTAAAATGATTATCATAATTTGACATAATATGAGGTATCACTGGAAGCGTCTTGATTGTCCGCTGGTTATAGGTTATGTGACGGCACATTAAATTGAATGTGGCGCCCTCTGAAGGACAAAGTCATAAACTAAAAAACCAAGTTTCAAATGAAAGGGATTAATAAGCCCATTTCAAAAATATATTGTACCTATTAGCTGTTGCTCGGAACTTTGCCTCCATGCACCCGGATGATAGCTCAGTGGTTAACACGGTGGGTTCACACGCCGAAGGGCATGGGTTCAAACTCAACAATGAACTTGAGCTGCTGGTGAAGGAAAACATCGTGAAGAAACCATAGCATGGTGGTAGCATACTTTATAAATACTCGACTAGCTAGCTACCTCAAGTTGAAAATCCGCCAAACAAATCTGTGCAAAGCCGGAGCGTATCGCTAGTAACTTTAACTGCTGAAAACACACACGTTGTGTTTTTTCTAATGGGTCCGCAGTGCGGCTTCACACGCCAGGCGCGTGAAGCCTACTTTCAATACAACAGTGCGCAAAACACATCCGACGGCAGTGCGGCTTTACGCGCCTAGCGTGTTTTCGTAAACACGCCCTGCGTGTAATCCCGCACTCGCGTTACTCGACCGCCGCAATACTCGACGCCAGTGCTGCGGACGCGCCTAGCGTGTAATTTTCGTTGTTTTGGATTTTGACAATAAACACCTCAGCAGTAAAAGTGTTAAACATCAAAAATCCAATTAAAACCAAAGAGATCACATTAATATTAAAAGCTCACGCTCACGGCTTCTGTCAATAGAAATTCAAACTAAAGTGAAATCAAGTTCCAAATGAAGTTGCAATCAGTGAACAAACTCAATTACCTCCGTTTGATGTAATAATTACGGCTTATATTACGCGTAATCAAATATCTGCGTAAGTCTACGTCATCAGTGCGTAACACTACGTCATCATTACGCGATTCCGCGTCACTGTGTGTACAGTGATTATGTTAGCGAACTCGTGAGAACGAGGTGTCTGTTAGCAAACTTCTTGGAATTAGCTAATGAGCCAAACGTTTCACTCGGCTGCTTTAGCTTTACGAAAACGACAATAACACTTAAAGGAAAATAGGTAAAAGATAAGTTACACAAAATAAAAATATGAATACTTAGTAGAATCCTCTCCATATACCTAAAGGTTGCCTGGAAGAGATTGCTCTTAGCGATAAGGCTGCCAATTGCTCCACTAGTGTTAAGTTTATGTTGTTATAATTGTTTGTATTTGGTGTGAACAATAAAGAATTATTATTAATTACGTTAAAGAGTTATAATTATTTGCCGTAGTAGTGCCGGCGGAAGAATAGTACCCCACCCTCTCTACCCGTGGTTGCCGTAAGAGTCGGCTAAGGGATATAATACGGAAGATGGGCAGCAGCGTCTTCCTTGAACAATCACACCTAACAAACCACCACCAATCTACCACCATGTAATACTTACAAGTTTCGTCTCTGTGCTACGGATAACATTTGTTAATGTTAATGTGATAGAATCGTAAATGCAATAGGTAAAACTCGTACTTGGCATTCAGATCTATCGACCAATAAATCACCTATCAAAGTTTATGAGCTGTGTAATGAAATTGACAGTAATTTGGGTAACTCAGCGTAATGGGGTACGGGGAGGTTGAGTCGGCAGTGTTTGGTCAAACATGTAAGTCTAGTTAACGCTCGTTGGCTCGCTTGATTGGGTTACCACGATTGTAGGCCAGGAAGCTACTTCAGAAAGATTAGAATTTTGATGTATCTCGCTACAAACAAAGGGAGAAGGTCCTCAAAGGTCAAAGGACAACGCCCCGGGTATTGTACGTGTCCATAGATGGCGGTGACCACTTACCATCAGGTGGCTCGTAACTTGTTTGCCACTTGCTTTGAGAAGAAAACTTTTATAAACAACCGATTTCAATTGGAAGTCTAATATCTTAGTAAACAGAAGGTAGGTTCATAAGGCGAGCGATTACAGTGCCTCTTACGTCACCAACATAATATGTACTACCTAGTAATGGCTTCTGTCATCTAAATAATGGATATAAAATAATGCCAGTAGATAGCGACCATTAGGTAAAGCTATACTTTTAAAGTTACAAGCGATCAATCATAAAAAATAATAAAAATACATTATTTATGTTTGGTTGTTGCAAGTGACACGATGAAAAACCTTTCACGGTAAAATATTCTAAATAATCTTGTCCGGCGCGTCTACAAAAAAAAAAAGTTCCAGGCACAAGTACTTTAATGTGATCGCTACAATATTTTCACCTGAACGTCCCTTAATCCGTTCGACCGTCGCAACTTCGTCTATATCTGGCAGGGAACGGTATAATAGCATCAGCAATCATCGTACCGACGTGCCAACTCAATTATGGACTGAGACACCTCCTGGCTTACTATATGTATCCGTAGAACAATCATACTTGTACTATACTGTAAAATTTATCATGAATGATCTGTTTTGTCTTAAAGCTGTGATCGCTATGGGGTGTTGAAACTGTGTGGGTTCAAATACCAGCGTAAAATCTACATATGTAGAGTATAAATAATACCTTTTTTATTTGTAACTAGCAACCTGCCACAACTTCACATGGGTGTAATTTTTTGACACCTTGCTTTAAAAACGTAGAATTTCCCTACTCAAATTAATAAGCAGTAGTATGTAAACATTACTGTGTTTTGATTTGAAGGGCACTGCTAGCGAAATTACAGGGCCGTTGGGACTAACCATCGAAAGTCTCTAAGTAATGACTACCAAAGCAGCGACACCCTTGACTATGTTTTGTTACTTAAAGTTCTGTGTATCGCTGCAATGCTCATGGATATGCGTTATCTCTTACCATCAGGAGAGCGTCATGTTTATTACTATTACATAAAAAAAGAAATTTAATTGGAATGTAATACAAACTATAAGAATACATTCAAACCTTCCGTAAAAAAATGACACTGAAAGTCTTATCAGAATCCGATGCATGATTTAGAAGAACTAAGCGAAGAAACAGCGACTTTATTTTATACTATTTAGACATTTGAGACAGGTTTGCGTTTGGTCACATCCTAACTGATATTAAGCCAGGATACGTTCTAGGATGCAGCACGCGCTTTCGAAGGAAGAATCTGTTTATTCTAGATTTGAAGATCTGGATTTGACCTCTTTTAAATAAAAAAGAGTTCGCGTTTTACTTTGTAGTTAAGCATGAATTGCTCACTTGTATATTGAGGAAACGTAGAATTAAATAGTTTGAACCCACCTTTATCCTACAAACCCCTAAACGACTGAATTTAATGACAGTATAGATGTTTCCTGCTGGATACAATCTGGGTGGCATCAAGTCGCGAGTGATCAGTTTCTTCAGGGCAAGCGTGCTCTATCGTAGACCGTATCTTTGCTTCACATCAGGCGAGATGGCGGTCAAACGTAAACCTATAAAAAAAAACATGGATATTTCGCTTTTGTCGTTCATTTTTGAAATGAGATGTAGAATGTTTATTTATTTATTTGTTTTATTTATTTATTTACAACAGCTTACACCATCCTTACAGGGGTCCCTAATGCGATGGTGCAAGTCAACATTGGTACATATTATTATTATTATAAAATTAAATGTCACATATACAATTCAAATAAAATACAAAAGTAAAAAAATAAAATTCAAAAGTAAAAAATTAAATTAAATTCAAATGTTCATCTATGGGAGGCTTTTACACGAATCTATAATCTCAGTCGTTTCAAGGTAATTGCAAATATTATCCTAAATCAGTAGTGTGACAGAAAAATGATAACGATTTCAATTATTCCCTTAAGGGTTTAAAACTTTAAAATGAAAATACTATTTAAACGTTGCCAAAAAAACCAAAGTAAAACTTACATAAGTATAGGTACATTATTGCTATATAACACAAATATAAACCATTATAAATAACATTATGTTGGTATAAAAACTGTCAGTTATTGTCTCCGCCTATCCAACACAATGAATATAAAACACTTCGGCAGATACTTTATATCACGATATCCACTTTACTTCGCCAGCAATATCCACGGGCCTGCGTAAATCCGTAAAGGCGAGCGAAGCAATTACTGCCTTTGATCTCCGCCGCTGGGCCGTGATTGGCTGCCGCTGGCACGTGATCTTGCACTCTGATGATTGGTTGATTACACACGGACGCTCTTCTAAGACTTACGTAGCCGCATGACAGAGTTTGATTTTCCTTTTGTGCGTTCTCATCTTCTTTTTCAAGTCGGGTAGACTTGGTATGCGACAAAGATGTTTTATGTAATCTTCAGCTTCATCTGTTTTCTCTTTGGGGCGGCTAGTTAAATGATTGTAGGGTAATTCGTATCTCCTAGATTACCGTAATAGAGGTTTGAATATTAAATTGCCGTTTATAAAAATGCTAATTAGACTAATGCAAGTAATAAGATATAAGGTACCTACTAGTCAAAACCTGTTGGAAAAAATCTGTATCGTGTATTGTACCAGCCCTGTTTGTATAAACTGGCCCACTGCTGGGCGCAGCGGCGGGCCTCTTCTCATGGTAAAAAGGGTAAGTCTATAGTCAACTACATTGGCCAAATGTGGTTTGGCAATACTTCGAGATATTCGAGATCTTTAAAAAAAAATTAAACTCTAATTTAAAACTTCAGGTCATGTCTTACTAAAGTAATCAAATATAAATATAAGAGGACATTTCACACAGCCCCATCTATCCCCATACTAAGCAAAGCTTGTACTTTACGAGACAGACAGCTGACAGAATACTTAAATACTTTTTTTTTGTAAATACATTCTTACATATAGAACACCAAGACACACAACAAACATTTATCTTCACATAAATCTTTGTCCCGGTGGGATAGAACCCACACCCGTCAGGTCTCGAAGCAGACTTTTACCAAATGAGCTAACAGGTCAGTGAATATGATTGATTGAAGATATGAAGCGATCTCTTTCAGGCAGCCTTAGGATGGAAAGGATCAGAGGAAGAAAAAGATGGGGTTTGTCAATAACGAAGATATGCATATAGGAGAATACAAAACTATAACATAAATATATCTACATTCTAATAATAATATATCCTAATACATAGATTAACTGAAATAATTAAAAGTACACTAATATATATCAAATTGCCGTGGTGGTGCCAGCGTAAGAATAGTACCTCACCCTCTCTACCCGTGGTTGCCGTAAGAGTCGGCTAAGGGATGTAATCCGGAAGATGGGCAGCAGCATCTTCCTTGTACAATCACACCTAACTGTGCTCGCCAACCCGCCTGCCAAGCGTGGCGAGTATTGGCAAAACCCCCAGAAGGAGGTCTATGTCCAGCAGTGGACGTCATATGGCTGATGATGTGTATGTGTTATATTCAAATTAATATTATGATGCGATGAATAAGTATGTTTTCTTGATGATAGGAAATAACGTCTGTCCGTGTCCATTGCAGCGGTGCCGTAAGCTTGAGTTACAAAATACTTAAAGTCCAATTTCATCTTACCTGTACACTTACTATAGGCTATACGTAGGTATAGTTCGTGGTCCAAACGTCCTATTTCTTAAGTGAATCTATTCCAAACACCACCTGTATTATTCCAATATACGCGCCGAGCAACCGCCTTCACAGCTCGTTAGCAAGGCGCCTCTCATTACATTAGCAGACTCCCTTAAGGATGCGGATTGATATAAAACAGAGGGGAAATTCAACTAAAAAACTTTGGCCTTGTGGTGGAACTACCCGTTGAAATAGAAATAAAATAAATAATAATATGTTTAATGAATATTAATATGAAAAAAAAAAATTTTTATTTTTAAATTTCGTCACATTTCAAAAACTCAAATACCATTGAAATATATTAATTATTATTTGCCGTGGTGGTGCCGGCGTAAGAATAGTACCCCACCCAAGAGTCGGCTAAGGGATGTACTCCGGAAGATGGGCAGCAGCGTCTTCCTTGAACAATCACATCTAACTGCGCTCGCCAACCCAACGCCTGCCAAGCGTGGCGAGTATTGGCAAAATCCCCCCAGGAGGAGACCTATGACCAGCAGTGAACGTCCTATGGTTGATGATGTGATATTAATTGTGTCAAACTTATCTTAATACAAAACATGTCAATATAAAATACTATGTCAAATTGAAATTCTGTCTCAAATCAAATCATAAACCAAACAAACACACACCGGAGAAACTAAACTAAATGCAAGATCACTCGCACTCCGAACCCTTGTAACAAACTTTGTAACCCTTTTAACTTGTATCAAAACTAGTAACTGACATAATTATTAACATGTTTAAATACTTGCTTATAATACGAATGGATCACTTAGAACAAATTTTTATGTTCAGCATAAAGATGTTTGTCCTTCTAATAACCTTATATATCACGAAAAGTCTAGTGACACTTGTCAAAAAAATCTACCATGTTGTCCATCTGAACACTATTTATTCTGCGCCTAGGAGGGACATTAAAAGTCTGCAATAACCGAGATGTGATTATGATGTACAATGGACGGATTTTTTTTGCTTTTTTTGAGGGTACTCTGCGATTTTGTCTTAAAATGGTGCCTTGGCTTCTGCGATAATGAAGGTGGGCTTTTTGCGGCTCGGATTTTCTTTAAAATAAATAATGATTATGGCGTCTTTTTGTATCATTTTAATTTAATTAAGAGTCGAGGAAGAATCAGACCGCTATAGTATCGTATCGCAGAGTATATCTTGAGTGGTTTTGTAGCAATGAATGAAATATTGGAGCGTTCCTTTCACGTGCCACAAGACGTGAGTTTAATCCCAACACGGTGTAGCCAACCCTATAGTATTGTAGATATACAGTTTTTGTTGTATATATTTGATCTTTTCATTAAAAACCTCATTTAAGCGAGAATTGGTAGGGTTCACAGTTTTCTATACCTTTTTAGAGCTAATCTCCAGTTTTTCTCTAACATAATTAGAAAGGTTGTGAACTCTTTCTCAACAACAAGCTTGAGTTGCCGATGAAGGAAAACATCATGAGGTAACCTCCGATGCGTGATGGTATCCTGAACTAGTCTTAAATTGAAAATCCAACACAATTGGTTCAAGGTTCAACACAAATCAAGTTATACTTGGTGGTAGATTTCCTTAGCAGGAGGTCGTCTAGGTAGGTACCACCGCAATACCAGATATTCTGCCGCCAAGCAGTTTTTTTTTTTTTTTTTTTTTATTGTAGGACACATTACACCCGGCGCCATCTCACCCCAAACTAAGCAGAGCTTGTGTGATGGAAGTCAGATAACTGATAGCATACGTACAGTAGGTACTGTGTAAACATTACTGTGTTCCGCTTTGAAGGGTACTGCAGCTAGCGAAATTACAGGGCTGTTGAGACTAACAATCTAGTCTCAAGGTAATGAGCGCCAAGGCAGCGATGCCCTGGACTTTGTTTTACTACTCAAAGTTCTGTGTATCGCTGCAATGATCATGAACAGGCGTTATCTCTTAACATCAAGAGAGCGTCTCGTTCACCACATTAAAAAAAACGTTTTTCTTTCTTTCCTTCTTTCTTTCCTTCTTTCTTTCCTTCTTTCTTTCTGTATAAGTAGAAACATTCAATGGTGTGTAATCGTCACCAGTATAATTGCCCCATGCGGCGCCGGAGCGGGAGGCTAGTAGTTGTATGTGATACTCCAATTACTCTCAGATTGGGTCTATACTCGTATATGACTGTGACGGTTTATTTATTTACGTAACCGTCAACTTCATCCCGAGTTAAAACAAACAATATGCGGAGCTGAGCTCATTCGGAGCCTGACCGAAAATTTTAACAGGATTTTCATAAGCATAAACAAACGGAGGGCTTTGGACGGGAAAATTGAAAAAGGTCGCACTGACTTTGGGAAAATAATTAGGGATTTGAAAGTCACTTTTTATGAGTTTGGGGATTGTAACATGAAATTTCGGGATTTAAGCATGAGGATCGGGAATTTAGGACTCGCCCTAGTTTTAACTTCATTTAATTTTTTATTGTTGACAGGCTCACTATAATTTTATTTTAAATGACGGTATTATTTTATTTTAAAGTAATGAAACGAACGAGACGCTTTCCTAATAAGATATAACGCCTCGCCATGACTCCACAGAACTTTGAGTAACAAAACAAAGCCCAGGGCATCGCCGCTTTGGTGCTCATAACTTTGAGAATTTCGATGGTTAGCCTCAGAATATTTAGTACTGCTGAAGTACCTACCTAACCAACATTCTGTTAGAGACATCAATCACCTAGTTTTCCACTTTACCAAAACTACTGTAGTGCATATTCAACCATTCTGGTTAAAATAATATCCCATTAAATTCACTAAAATATATGTAGCTTTTCTTACCAAATTTTCTATCGCCGAATCAGGGGCGGATCAATACGAGAAGGACAATATAAGAACTTTTTAGGCTTCAGCCTAGGGCCCCGTGAATATAAAAGGCCTCCAGCCCCCATTGAAAACAAAATGCAGTGAAATGTTTGTGCTAATTTATGAAAAGAAACTTGTAGATGTTTTCCCTAATAAGGTATATCTTAAAATGTTTTTAACATTGCCACTACTTGTGAAGCTGAACGCTCTTTCTCCAGGATGTCATATATAGAAAACAGATATAAGACAACAATATCAAACTATTGACTAAATCATTTATCAGTTTATGTAAATGGTAATTTAACAAAGGATAAGAAATGAATGAAAATGAGCAAATCAAGGAATTTGCAGCACAAAAACGCAAAAATATTGCTTTATAATTAAGTATCAAAATGTGTTGAAGACATAACGTGTTGATTTCTTTTGCGACATTGTCTCTCAGGTGCTGTTCGTGTGCTTAAGGCATACTAAATAAACTATTTGATTGCCCTCTTTTTTCCTAAACCTAGAACACATTATCGAAAACAAGTTTTTGACCAAATTACTATTGGTTGATTATTTAAGCAGTCCCTTAAGTGTTAACCCTGGGCCCCACAAACTCTTGGTCCGCCCCCGCACCGAATAAGCAAACTGTATTAATACATACATTTAGAAGAACCGATTAAGTTGGGCCCGAGATCAAATCCACGACCTCGCGTTTGCGATGCCCTAGTTTTCTCACCAAACTTGAAAAGTAATTCCGTATAAATAGATAAGTAGGCTTTATATTTGTCTAGTGTACACAACAACTGAAAAGTAATTAAAAACAAAAGCCATTTATTTCAATAGCACAACGATATGATTAAGCCGTGGAGTACAATTCGGCGTAGTTATCGAGGGTAGTTACAAACAGTATTAATATAACTTTAAACAATTACCGTCGAGTTGTGCGGGAATGTTATCTGGGGAGTCGTGGGGGAATGTTTCCATTGCTACACGGTATTCATTTCTAAAGAGCTTGCAAGACGGAGACTATCAGTTTAAAAGTTTATTTTTATTAGTAACGTGTTATTTTGCGTAAAACTAATAAGACAGATGAGACGCTCTCCTTTTGGTAAGAGATAACGCATGTCCATGACCATTACAGCGATGCCCAGAAATTTGAGTAAGAAACAAAACAAAGCCTAGGGCATCGTTGCTTTGGCGCTCATTTCTTTGAGACATTCGATGTTTGTGCAGTTTTAGAAATAGATGAATTAACTGATAGTCTTAGTTATAAAAGTGTCTATGCTTAAAGTAGCCCGTCTCGTTTTCACGTGTGACGTTTCTCGTCGACGAGAAGTTCACATCTGCCATCTTTTTGTGAATTAAATATCTTTAAACAACGATTAAAAGTAATGCCTTAAACGTTTATATATAAAGCTATGTACATTGCTATATGTGCTGTTGGATACGAATGCTTATCTATAAGCTTATATATAAGTATATAATTTATAATTATATCTATGCATATACATATATATATATATATATATATATATATATATATATATAAGTATCGTGGAAGGAATTTCATACAACCGTATCATTACTTCGAGAACTTGGTATCTATGTGTCGTCATAGTCCTGGATACCTGGATATTATTAGTTTTTGTCTAGGGACGTACCATTTCAGTATCAAATATCTGCAGTATATCGCCAAGCAGTAGATATATAAATATATAAACTCTTTATACTAATATATAATACAATGGAAAAATATAAGCTTAAAACTAGTGTATTAATTGGCGGCCATATAGCTAAAAGCGTTCTCTTCCAGACAACCTTACAATAGTAGCAGTAGTTTGAGAACATGGCTGTGTTCCGGTTAAAACGGTACTGCATCGACGTGACAGGACTATAAAGACAGCCATTGAATGTCTCAAAGTAATGAGCGTCAAAAGCAGCGATGCCCTGGACTTTATTTTTTTTACTCAAAAAGTTCTGTGTATTACTGCAATGGTCATGGATAGGCGGTAACCCTTATTTTATGAAAAACGTTTCTTTACTTTTGCATAAAAAGGCCACCTGGGCAAAGTAGTTTGTGATCTTATCCTGTAACCCAATATTATAAGTGAAGATTAAATTCAATGGAAACACTCCCGCATTTACATGTTATAGTTTTTCACGGTTTTGTCCGTGTCCTAAACTACACCCCACTTATAGGGGTGTCGCGACAAAACGGGGGCTATCTTCTCACAGTTCTGATATCAGGGCTGCCACTCCTACAATTTACTGCAGGGGAAATTGATTCTTGACTTATTTTAGGGACTTTTCGGTGAAAAGGGGAAAGAAAATTGGAATATAGACGTGGACGCTTATAAAAATAGTCGCTTTATGAGAAAGGTCGGTTGTCTTCGAGAAACAATATTATTTTCTTTGGGAATCTTCGAGATTGGAATAGAACAAGTCAGGTATCTGAACCGGTCCAATTTGTTTTCTCTACGCGGCCTTTATATCCTGAACATTTGATCGATTAAGCTTATATTCATTTTTTTAATGACGGACGAGACGTTCTGCTGCTGGTAAGAGATAACTCACGCCCATGACCATTGCAGCGATACACATAATTTTGAGTAGCAAAACAAAATCAAATGCATTGCTGCGTTGACGCTCATTACTTTGATACTTTCGATGGTTAGTCTCAACAGCCCTGTAATTTCGCTAGCTGCAGGGTTTAGGAGCGCTTTCGGAGGGTTTATTTTGTCTTTGCAAGGCTTTGGTGTTTGGCCATTATTCTTAAAGTTTCCAATAAAGATAATATTGACAATACTACTTGCCTACAGTCGAGCTAATAGTGCGAAATATTCCACCATAATTACGAGTCTGAATTCCAGAACATCCCTGTTGTTATAAATTGTCCCACTGCTGGGCGCGAGCCTCATTGTGAGTAGGGTCCATAGTCCACCACGCCAGCCAAGTGCGCAGTTGTTAGACTTCATCATCTTCAAGATTTTGTCTTGACATTTAGGTTCCTCACGATGTTTTCGTTCACCGTTTGAAGTTGCTATACGCACTTAACTTTGAAAAGTTCTGCGCGTGAGATTCGAACCCAGGACCTCCATATTGGAATCCAGACAGTCTACCAACTAGACGGCTGTAACTTCTTTTATAATTACGACTAATTAAATATAATTTTACAAGTTTTATTTATGAATAAGCTTCTCATTTTTATTTCCTATTTAAAATTCGAGACTTCATTTTTTTCGATTGAGGCTATGATAATGCTATGCAGCGTTTTGTGTGAAATTACTTAAAACTTTTGTGTTTATTACAAACGGTCTGATTGGATTTGGCACAGTATAAAGTACTACCTTGAAGAAAGACCATGGTAATCTAATTCGTTTTATGGCTACAGCCGTAATGAGGTCGCTTTTGCATCGATTTTACTCATTCACTTACGTACGTATTGATTCACCTGTGGTGAAGTAGTTAAGTTAGTTAAAATGTTAAAATATGTTTTCAGTTTTTTTTTAGTTTTTGTATTTAAACGTGTTCTGAGCGACGGTCCTTTGAACAGCACGTTACGTAAGTTGTAATTAAAATATAATATTTTTTTTTAAAATAAAATTTCATTTTGTACTGCTAGCTTGTGAGTATCTAATGATTTTCGACCAACTGAAATAGACGAGTCAGCTTGTTCTGCAGAAGTAAACTTTTTTTAGAGTTCCGGAAATGGTTTAAATATGGTTTTGCTTTATGTCATTATTTTTATGTACCAATACGTCAATGTGATGATATTTTACGAAATAAACATATATTTATATTTAAAAACAAAGAAACCTTTATAGGATCACTTAGTTGTCCGCCTGTCTGCCTATATATCAAGATTCTTTTTCTCAGGAACGCATAATAGTTTTAAGCCAAAATTGATATCAAATACTTAGGTTGGCAATCCTTTGGAGATGTGAAAAAATCTAACTCAACGCATTCAAAAGATATTGCTGTTTATGTTGCATATTATGACACACACAAGGGAATCAAAACCTGTAGGTGCACTTCCGTGAACCTAGAATCATGAAATTTGGCAAGAAACAATGTCTTATAGAATAAAGAAAAAGAGAAAAGCACAAGTTAAAAGAAAAATCCGAAAACAGTAAATTTATACCTACATCACAAAATAATTTCTATTTTGCGTTTATTTGTAGTTGGTTGGTTGGTTATTTGCTTATTTGGAGTTAGTAAACTGATCGCGACCTAAGTCGATGTATGGAGAGATCAGTTTTGACGGGTGTGTCCCACGATTCAGTTTATCTTTTCGCTAGAGCAATATTTGGTGCTTTCATAGTTCCCGTAATTGACGAAATTTATTTGTATACCTATAAGTTTGTACAGAACCCTCCGTGCGCGAGTATGACTCACACTTGGCCGGCTTACAAAACATTTGGCCACCAACTTGCTTGATAAGCGAAGGTGCGGTCGAGGATGGAACACGTCGATCAAGAAAATCTATTCACTCTAGGCTGAAATATGTTGTTTCAATCAAATCATCTGTAACCACTTAATTACAATACGCATATTTTTTTTAGCAGTGGCTGAAGACGTCAAAGATCGATTGCAATTCCCCAACTCATACCGCGAGTCCGTTTACCAAGGCAAACTGAGTCCGAGCTGCGTCGCCCACTACTACCGCATGTATCTGACCAAGGCGGTACCTCCGCGCCGGTACCCTTACTTTCACGAAGCGGAAAAGGCACTGGGTGACAAGACGAACAACACTAATGACATCGAGGCAAGATTTAATAGATATAGCAACAAAAAGACAAGAGTTGCACGACTTGGTTCTCCGCCCCTTTTTACTACCGAACGGCCAGACAAACGCGACCCAAGCGTCACCCATACATGGTGGACGTTCCCCACGTGCGCACTAAGCGCTCCGAATCCACATTCTTTATTCGCACAGCGAGGATGTGGAACTCTTTGTCGGAGTCTGTGTTTCCCGAAAAGTACAATATAAGTGTTTTCAAATCAAGAGGAAACAGGTTCCTTCTAGGTAAGCGTGTTCCATCATTGACTACATCGTTGCTTAACATTAGGCAGGATATGGTCAAACACGAACCTATTAAGTATAAAAAGCCATTTCACCTGTTGATCAACTCATTTCCGCCTGTGGTATATAGACGTACTATTTTAAATGCTTAAGAAAGGAAAGCTCTTCACAGGAATTCACTTCTTGAATATACGAGGAAGATCTGAGCGCCAAAACCGTAGCGTGAGAAAAATATATGGTACCACTGCAGAACTAGACATTTTGCCGCCAAGCTGTAGTGTGTTAACATTACTGTGCTGTTTGAAGGGTGCTGCAGCTAGTAAAATTACAGGGCTGTTGAGATTAACCATCGAAAGTCTCAAAGTAATGAGCGCCAAAGCTATGATTCCCTGGTCTTTGTTTTTTTACTCAAAACTGTGGGTACTGCTGCGATGATCATGGACATGCGTTATCTCTTACCATCAGGAGAGCATCTTGTACGTCTCATTATCTTTACATTAAAAAATGTGCCGTAGTAGAACTCCAAAAGAAATCTTGCAGCAGGACGACCAATGTTCCGCTTTCCTAGGCCACCAGTCTGTTACCTTGCTCCACCAATCACCACTTCGCCTAGCAACGTGTTCTGCCCAGCTCTACTTAAGATTCACAACTGCAATACCAACGTCTCGAACTTTAGTTCTTCGCCAGATATCGGTATTACGAACTTAGTCTTGAAGTTTGATGCCGAGCTTGGACCTCTCCATGGCTCTCTGTGCAACTCTAATTTTATGTACAGCCTCAAACAGAGCGTCACGTCTCTCATATGACATGGTGGGCAGGATACACTTATTGAAGAGGTGGATCTTCAGAAACTGTAGAATACGGCGTGGCTTGGAATGTTGTCGAGCTTTGACGGGCGGCAGTTTGGACGGGCATTCAAGCTATGTACCGAACAGATCCCCGCTGTTTGGTGATCTCCTTCTTTTAATGCTGTATGCCAAAAGATACACGTAACTGTCAACCTTTTTTAGGCTCTTATTCCCAATTCCTCCCTTAGGCCCAATGACGGTGCTTATTTCATTGATCGATCATGGATTTGAGGTCCCATAAACGTTCGACATGAATCTGGTCTTGGTCATATTCATCTTTAGACCATACATATATTAAAAAGTTTTTGGTTGATCGTAACAGCTGGACTGGCGGATCGTGGGAGGGTACCAGGTGGACATCCGAAAGGCCCCGTATGCTGTGCTCTATGGACTCTATTGCGGCGGGACCCTCATCTCTCCAGAATGGGTGATCACTGCTGCACACTGTAAGTAAGTAAAACCCAGAGACAAGTCACAAATACAACGAAGCATTTTTTGTTGACAGGCTAGGTGTTCCACATGATGTTAAGTGACGGTGTGGTAAAAGATGATAAGCGCAACTAGCCTGGAAAAAAAACTGTTAGGTGCTTAGCGAAACATTTTCAACTTGAGGGTGGTAACTAGCCAGCCGAGTAACTAGAAAGTACCTTATCACCACGTTATGGTTTACTCACGATGTTTTCGTTTACCGGCAGCTCAATATTATTGATGGGATTTGAAACCCACGCCTTTCGGCGTGTGAACCGATCGCGCTAATCACTGAGCTACCATCGCTACAAAATACCGAATTCGTCAGCCTATTAAAGCAGCTGTATTGCCTGTCCTTAGTCACTCAGTCCGATTGATATTTTTTGCTTCCAGTTGCGTTATTTTACGTATATCTATTGAATCTCCGGGCGGTCCCACACACGCGTGATCTTTCTCAAGGAGTGAAAACAAAATGACGCACCTTTTTTACACTACACTACACTGCGGACAGTGGTTGCTATAAAAAAAAACTAAATTACCTAATTATTATTATCTAAATATTTTGTTTTTTAAAAACAATAACTGCAATGAATTTCTTGTTTATACTTTAAGGTGGACAGGTGGAAGTTAATTGAGAAACTTTAAAAAAGCATCACTTCCACAGAACACAAGATGACTTCATAATAGCTGGTTCCACCTCCCAATCCGATGGAATGCGGTACCCGATCTGCGCGCACTTCCTCCACCCGTACTGGAACCGCACCGACAGGCTGCACTTCCACGACTTCGACTACCAGCTGCTGCTCCTGGAGCAGCCAGTGCCCGTCACGCCCGCCTCCAGGCCGGTAGCCATCGGCAACGTGAACGACATTAAAGCGGGGGATTTAATCACTATTAGTGGATGGGGACATACACAGTCTAGGGTAAGAGAACAGTATGAGAATTTTTAGTAATCATAAGTACAATATTTTTATGATAGCTCAGTGCTTAGTTTGGTCGGGTCACACGTTGAAAGGCGTAGGTTCGTGATCGTGTGGAAACCATAGTATGATTTTTCAAAAGAGGAGGAGGTACTCAATTCGACTGTTTTTTTAATGTTTGAATGTTTCCTCAAAAATTTCGACTTGGTGAACGGATTTTGATGATTCTTTTTTTATTTGAACGCTGGTGCTTCCCGTGTAGTTCTGACAACGGCATCCATGAGAAAACAATATGAAGTCGGTTTTTTTTGTTAAAATTTTACTTATCTAATTCTCGGCTGACTAACTACCACAGCTTGAAAATCTGCCGCCGCTAACCTAACAGTGTGTTCCGACAGCCTCACTTGAGAACCAGTTCTATTTCAGGCTAGATGTGCTTTACCATATTCGACCACACCGTCTCTTAACATCAGGTGAGCTGTGGTCAAAACATCTAGCTTTTCAACCTTTTTATTACTGCAAAACCAAAAGGAAGGTTTTAGCAGTCTATGTATGTTTGTTTGTATGTACGTGTGTTCCATCATACCTACCATCGAAGCTACTCATTCGATTTTGCTAAATATCCTGTCAATCGATTCGTTATTTTGGTCCTGTTGGTTAGACTACATTTTTTCCTATAAAATTCAAATCTATTAGTAAAGTATGGTAGTTGTAGGTACCAACATACAGAAAAAGAACTTACTGGGTAAGTAAACGTTGAAGTATAAAATAAAATAAAAAATATAATAATAACTGTTAACAATCTTGAGAAATAAAATAGTAACATATTGTCGTATCTATTTTCTCATGGATGCCGTTGTCAGAACTACACGGGAAGCACCAGCGTTCAATATATACTTAGTTATTTTTATTTCATATGTATGTGTGATTATTGTTGTTATTTTTCTGTAGTCGGGAAACTTTTTAGCTTGTTGAAGGTGTTAATCGTATAACGTATTTTTAAGTTTTTTATGTTCTATTGGATTCCGGTTTTCATTCCGACCTTGAAAACATCTACCATCACCTAATAAGTATAATAATCATCTGTACCAGCAAAAGCAGATGCAGAATGTGATCCGACAAGTATCGGTGCCCATCATCCCGCACGCGGTGTGCCAGGCCCTCCCTCACAAGTACTACAACACCATCACGCCGAGGATGTTCTGCGCCGGCCACCTGGAGGCGGGCGGGAAGGACTCCTGCCAGGTGAAATGCGTAACTATTCATTAGTATCTAGCATTCAAAGCAAAAACCTAACATTTTACAACAAGAACGAGGATTTAATGTAATCTATAATAATTATAGACGCCCTGAGACTCGGTGGAGTGGCGATATACATATGTAAGGCGGTGCGTAGTGGCTGAAAGTAAAGCCGAACATTGATCTAGGAGATGCAGATGTCCAGCAGTGGACTAACTGACTAATAATGATGATGAAAAGAATTATATTATTTATCCGAAATAACCTTAAAATAAAACAAAATTTTGAATTTTATGTTCATTTTTTAAACTTTGTGATAAACAATCTATTTTTCTGTTTAAATAAAAATTAAACCCTCTTATCGTTGCAGTAACCAGATGCTGACACGTGTTACACATAAACAATAAAAAATGTTTTTATTTTTTTATTTATACTAAGTTTATTTCGGACAAATATTATTTTGTGTAAAAGTAATGAGACAAACATGATGCCCCTTGACGGTAAGGAATAACGCATTTTCATGACCATTAACATACACAGATTTTGAATAGCAAAACAAATTCTAGAGTATTGCTACTTTGGAGCTTATTACTTCGAGACTATTGGCAATATTTTTTATATTGACATATTTTTATATTGACATTTTATTTTTATTCATTGACATGTAATCAGTGTTCTAAAACTATTTAATTATATATTTGAAATGATATTACGGAATTTGACTTGCAACATTCGTGTTATCTATAAAATATTAGATTTTTAGCATTTGTCGTTTAGTCTCATCACTTAAACAGCCAGGCAATTTCGCTAGCTACAGTATCCTTCAAACCGGAACTGTAATGTTTACACACTACTGCTTGGCGGTAGAATATCTGGCACTGCAGTGGTAACTACCTAGATAACCTGAGGAGGTCTACCACCAAGTAAACACAATAATAATTACAATTGTTTCAAGTTACATTAAATTCTCGTCTTTGTTGTAATCAAAATTATTATTTATTTAACTAAGTCACGCCGACCATTACAACTGATAGTTGAATATTACATTATTACTTAGCAGTTATTTGCCAGTGATAGTTGTAAAATCATTCGTAATGTTTCCAGGGTGACTCTGGAGGTCCAGCGGTGATGAACAACAGGTTGGTGGGGCTGGTGTCGTTTGGCGTCGGGTGCGCCGAGCCCAACCACCCCGGCGTCTACACGGACATACCGCTCGCCCGTCCCTGGATCAGAGAGATCACGGGACTTCCACTTTGAAAAACCTATCTGTGAAGTTACACGAAATATAAATCCAAACCAAAAACCTTGGAAGGAAGCACTGTACTTGTCATTATGTAAAACTTTTACGATAGGGCCGAACCTGATATCATATAAAAACTTTTCCATCATCAAAATTGTCTGCTTAGTAAATTTTTTAAAACAAAAACCTGAGCATTAAATCCATACATTAATTTGTATTTAATATAGGATTTTTTTTGTTTTGCTTTTTTTATAATCTAGAATATCTCTAATCTGCGTTATCCACAGCTTTCTTTATCCCACTGCTGGATATAGACCTCTTTATCGTTATGCCATCTGTCTCGGTCCTGTGCCAATGTGGTCTAGGTTCGACCCGCGACGGTGACGATTTCGTCGCCACATCTTGCGGCTGGACGACCAACGCTCCGTTTACCTTGCCTAGGCCACCACTCTGTTGCAACCTTACTCCACCTGTCATCACTTCGCCTAACAACGTGTCCTGACCAGCTCCAGGTACATAACTGCGATACCGTTGTCTCGAACATTTGTTCGTCGCCGGATATCGGTATTGCGAACTCAATCTTGGATTTTGATGTCAAGCATGGTCCTCTCCATGGCTCTCTGTGCGACTCTAATTTTGTACACAGCCTCATGTGTGAGCTTTCACGTTTCTGCACCATATGTCATGGTGGGCAGGACACACTGATTGAAGAGGCGAGTCTTCAAACACTTTGGAATATGGCGTGACTTGAAAATGTCATCGAATTTTTTTGAATGCCACCCATCCAAGCTGGTGCTCTATGTAAAAAAACAGAAAATAACTAAGTTACACGTAGCAAGTACGCACGTAGCTGTCTACCGTTTCCAGGCTCTCACCCCCAATCATGATTAGGAGTGAGGTCCCAGAAACGCCTAGTTAGTCTAGTACCTATATATTTATACTATGGAAACTGACATGGTTATTTTTCTCTTTGATTCCTTGAAAAAGGCCACTGGATGTGGCCGAAACTATAGTATCTCACATAATTAAAAGTGAGTAAATAATACGAATAAATAAAACAAAACTGTAATACTTTTTTGATGACAAATTGTAATAGGTTAGTAAATTAACTCAACTGAACTTATATATATAGTATCTGTGGAACTCGACTGTTGAAATTCACACAATGTGCCAGTTAACAATAAACTAAATCTAAATAAAATAAAATATGCGATCACAAAAGTCCTTTTTTTATTACTTTTATTTTATTTTTATTTCCTCCTGCTTAATGCTCATTACATAATATATTGACACAATTAGCTCCAGATGATGATTAAATAAAGTCATGAAACTTCATTTGTCGTGGCCGCTGGAGATTGATTGGCGACGCTTAGAGCACGTTATCAACACCACGGCATGCCACGTGTTTCATCATTGAAGAAGTGGAAAAGTGTGACCAACTTCCGTAGATAAATACACGAGTAACGATGACGAGAAGGCAGCAGGGAGGAAACCTGTAGCAACCGACCAATCAATAACCTTTTTTATGTATAAAAAAGCTTGTAAAAATCAATTTAATTTAATCCGTACGTCTCAGAAAAACTTGATATGGCAATATGATTTTTTGTTTGGTTCTCCTGAACACTGGGTCGGTTTAGGATAATTAAAACATAGAAAAACGACCGAAAAACCAAAATTGTAATTTTGTATAGGAATTGCTAGTTCGTATTACTTTCAATAGATGGCGTTAGTAGCGGAGCTATTGTTTGACAGCTGCGTCATTCATGACTGTCATTCATTCCATGCAGTTAAATAATAATTATAATAATTAATAATGATCCGTGGTGGTGCCGGCGTAAAAATTGTACCCCACCCTCTCTACCCGTGGTTGCCGTAAGAGTCGGCTAAGGGATGTAATCCGGAAGATGGGCAGCAGCGTCTTCCATGAACAATCACACTTAACTGCGCTCTCCA
Source organism: Biston stratarius (assembly GCA_950106695.1). Classification (NCBI taxonomy): domain Eukaryota; kingdom Metazoa; phylum Arthropoda; class Insecta; order Lepidoptera; family Geometridae; genus Biston; species Biston stratarius. The sequence continues at coordinate 9,917,686 of OX467108.1, forward strand.
ACCCGCCTTCCAAGCGTGGCGAGTATTGGAAAACCTCCCCCAGGAGGAGGCCTATGTCCAGCAGTGGTCGTGGTTGATGATGTAATATTAAATAATAATAAAGCCATCAAAAGTATAACTTTTTAAAGTGTATAGGTATCTTTTCCCCGCTTTACTCGTTTTCACCTCAATGGAAATATACAGATTAAATCTCTTATTTCTTAGATCCAAGTTAAGTTTTAAGCTTTTATATTAGCTGCAGTCGGGTAATAGTACAAATTATAACAGGCAATGAAAATTATACAATATTTCGTGTTTTTGCTGTTCATGTGTCGTGTGTTTCATCTTTCGAGCCGATCCTAAGTGTAAAAACAGATCATGTTTACCATAAACATACAATGTCATCAGAACTTTTTGTATACATTATTCTAAATTGGTTCGCGTGAACTGCCGTGGGAAATAACTTCCTAATATAAGTAGTGGTGGTTCTAATGCTTGCAAGATTTGTTCTAAACAACCTATTAAAATGGCAAGTAACATAAAAAGCTTAAGACAAAATTTGGGTGTTTAAAATTGCTAGTAAGTTAAATAGCAATCGTTCAGTAATTTTGTTTTATTGAAAAAAATACTATATTTTTTTTAAAATGTTAATTGATGGTTTTCCTCCCGCGCCTTTGCAAACCATCGAATGTCTTAAAGTAATGAACGCCACAGCAATGATGCCCTGGATTTTGTTTTGTTACTCAAAGTTCTGTGTATCGCTGCAATGGTCATGGACATGCATTATCTCTTATCATTAGGAGAGCGTCTTGTTCATCTTATTACTTTTACAGAAAAATGATATGGAATCTCTTCTCTGGGGAGATCTTTCCACGTAGAGACATGAAGCGTTTTCAAAATGGTTTCTTTTTAGAAACCATTTTGAAAACGTCTCAACATCATATTGCAGGTGTCCATAGGAGACGGTAAGACTACCATCAGGCTAATATTCAACATGTTTGACACTCTTTCCATAAAAAACAATAATGTTAGAAAATTTCGTAAAATATTAGCATTTTAAAGCTCATCAAAATATGCAATGAAGACAAAGACTTCAATAAAACAAAACCTCAATGCATCGCATAAAAAATAGTCTCATATCAGAAGCCGATAGCAGCCGACGCGACGACACTCCGCCCCCTCCCCCCACGCCGCGTCCCGTGTCAAATCCAACCCTTATTTAATCATATTTACTCACAAAGCCCAAAAGTCAATTTCGCGGCGAGCAAACAACGATCAGCAGTTGATTTTTCGTATTAGAACATCAGCTATTCACATATTCAACCCTTGTGGCGAAGGGTGGGTAGTGCTGGAAACACACGGGGCTGTATCCCAGATCGTACACCCGTGTTTCTGCGTTCTTTCAGTCACTCTTTATTTAAATCCCATCCCATCCCACTAATATTATAAATGTGAAAGTTTGGATGGATGGATGTTTGTTACTCAATCACGCCAGAACTGCTGAACGGATCTGGATGAAATTTTGCATGTAGATACTTTAGGCCCTGGAATAAAACATAGGATACTTTTCATCATCATCATCATCCATCACCACGTGGGTAAAACCGCGGGGCGCAGCTAGTTAATATATTAATAAACATCGTAAGACATTTGACACAGCGGCATCTAGTCCCAAATTAAGTAAAGCTTGTACTTTGGGAACCAGATAACAGAAAGAATACTTACATACTATTGTTTGCAAATACACACATATAATACAGCTCATTTATGCTCGTAAAAAAATATATTTGCTATATAATTGAGATAGAAACGTCCGAGATACACGGCCGTACATCTACCCTCAATCTGCATTCTAGACGCGCGCGCACTACTGTTTTCCGTACATTTCGCGCGCGCACCGACGCCAACTGATTTCGTATTCCCGAAGACATGACCATGATTTATTTACCAAAAGTGGGCTAGCACGCGGTACAGTTGCGGCCTCGAAACGGCACCTTCCAATAACTTTATCAAAAGTTTTACGAAGATGACTGACATTCTAATAAATATTAGATCGTAGGACATTTCACAGAACATTATCTAGCCCCGAGCGTTGGGAACAGTGCCATAGTACATAGTTGCATTGTTTAATTGTTAATTAGTTTCATGGCTTGATATGGATCAACACCATTTAGTTAGTTAAATTAACCTAGATGGCGTTGATCGCCTTTAAAACTCGCTATCGTTTGTTTTACGTAATTTTAAGCCTTTTTTAGTATATTTTTAAATTTTGTGATTGAATAAATAATATTCACTACCTCACTCTATTTCATTTAACGATATCTTAGGGTTTTGTGCATGCATAGTTTGGGGTTAGATGGCACAGTGTGCAAATAAATTTATATAACAATAGAGCAATTAATAAATTTTTGTAAACAAGTTATTCTTATTAAATAAATCTTACAGAAAATACAGAGTGCATTGAAGATATTAGGCGCAAATAACTAGGGCGTGTTAATAGCATCTTAAATGGTCGGTAACGTATTTGTGGTGCCCCTGGTATTGAAGATAGCTCTGTAGCAATGACAGCTCAGTGGTTAGCGTAGTCGGTTCGCATGCAAAAGGGCGTGGGTTCAAACCCCAACAATGAGCTTGAGCTGCCGGTGAAGGAAAACATCGTGAGGAATCGATAGCGTGGTGATAGGGTACTTTCTAGTACTTTACAGGCTAGCTACCACCCTCAAGTTGAAAATCTGCCGCCAAGCATCTAACGGTGTGTTCCGGCAGCCTCACTTGAGAGCCGGTTCCATTCCAGACTAAATGTGCTTTACCATCTTCGACCACACCGTTACTTTGACCAATCAGGTGAGTTGGGGTCAAACACATAACCAGCCATAAAAAAAATATATATGTATCCATTGGCGACGGTGATTGCTTACTATCAGGCAACTCGTTTGCTTGTTTGCCACATGAGGCAGAAAAAAAGTTCGACATGATTAAATGAATTAAGATTATTTACCTCAGACCTCGTGTTTGAAATTTATGACAAAAAATCTTTTAAAAAAAATTACAATTAGAGTAAGAGGATGGGTCAAATTTTCCCCTGCACTGTAACTCTGGGGGCAATAGGGGAGACGCGTTGTTCCCGTTTTTATTTATGTACGGCATACGTTCTGATTTGACAACGCACTTGACTGTTTGAAATATGGCTTCGTTGCTATCTTTCTTGTGTTAACCTTTAAGAAATTTCGTTTTCGGTTGAGAGGATGGGGAGACATGTCATAGGCGAAGTACACTGGCGATTTTATGACATAAATCATTTGTCATATTTTTTTTTATGTTTAGTTCTTAATTAGTTCAGCTATATGAAAATCTTTGCCGTGGTGGTGCCGGCGTAAGAATAGTAGCGTCTTCCCAACTGCGCTGCAAAAGCTCCTGTAAAGTATTCATCACTTTGCTGTAAATTAAGTAGCCATGGCCATGATTAAACTTGTTCTGCTTGACTTTAACTTATTCGTCATTAGCCTTTTGCTGTCCACAGCTGTCCGTAGGTTTTACGCAGGTCGTCACTCCACCTGGCCGCAGGGTGTCCTACACTACGCTTGCCTGCACGTGTCTCTAGATCTCGTCTACCCCCCTGGTTGTCAGTTCTTCGAGGAATATGACCGGCCCACTACCACTTTAGCTAACTAATTCTTTGAGCTATGTTGGTGACTTTAGCAATGAAATTCCGAGCATGGCTATCGACATATGTATCTCGCTGAGAGACTTTAAGTTAGGAGACCAGGTTCACCTTTAGCATCCACATTTTGACACCGTTTGTCATGACGGGTAGGACACTGATTAAAGACTTTTGTCTAGACTTACTTGATACTACCAAATGCATACAAATATTTTATTAATAACACCAAAGTTACAGGTCATTTTTCTATTCATATTTAAAAATAACATTATAAATGTTTTTTTTTTTGGCGCGAACGCGGTGAGCGTCGAAAAATTGAATCGAATGTCGCTCCATTGTATTTTTTTTCTAAAACTAGTGTTTTTTCGAGTTTTTATGCATAAAAATAGTGGTGTTTTATTTATAAAGTGCTGAATTACAAGCGCGAGTGTGGGAGGGAGAATGATATAATGTGGTTAAACATGACTTTTCGCGTTATTTCCAAAACTCCATCCAGAAGCTTATAGTAATGTCGCCACTACTTTACTAAGGCATGACTTGATTTGACTGGGACCGACTGGACTTAATCAAGACTAGACTTTGACTGTAACTATAGATGATAAAGAAGCTGAAAAATGAAGACTACTCACAAAATACAGAAACATTGAAACTGGCACAATGCACTGAAGTGCGATGCCAAGAAGAAAGAGGAGAAAAAAAAACACTATAAATGTCAAAACCATGACACATCATTTAACTAAATGTCAAGTTAATAATATGTCAATATGATTAATGTCAATATAAAACAATGTCCACACAGTATAAAACTAATTCGCTTCTCGCCGTTTGTACGCTTAGATCTTTTAAACTACGCAACGGAATTTAATGCGGTTTCCATCAATAGAGAGAGTGATTCAAGAGAAAGGTTTATATGTATAATAATACATGCATATTAGCCACAAAAGTATCAACATTGCACCCGTATGAAGGCAGGGTGGGTCGCTAGTCTCTACATAGTATAAAACAAAATCGTTTCCCGCCATCTGTAATGCAGTTTCAATCAATGGATAGAGTGATTCAATAAAAAGGTTTGTATGTATAATACATGCATATGCACTACATTAGTATCTACATTGCAGTTGTGCGAAGCTGGGGCGGGTCACTAGTAATGATTATAAAAAATTTAATAAGCGTGTCAGAACATTTTTAAAGTATAAACCCGCGCGACTAAATGTCGCCAGTCTGTTGTGTACTGGAAGAGATTTACAAATAACCTAGCGTTCGAGATATTCCCTGACATGGATACGAAATATTATGTTCCTTCTATTAAGAGAATTGTGCGGTGAACTGGCACTTGATTTCTGGCTACATTTTTAAACAGTAATTGGTTGAGCGTTGGATAGATTTTAGAGTAAACAAATACAGACTTATATCATATCTTGATTTCTATATTGTTTGTTCGGTGAAACTTTGTAGCGAAGTCAAACAAACAAATAATATAATATGGGTGTCTGCAGCACCTGATATTAAGTGACGGTGTGGTCGAAGATGGTAAACACATCTAGCCTGAAATGGAACTCCCAAGTGAGGATGTCGGAACATACAGATAGGTGCTTGGCGACAGATTTTCAACTTCAGGGAGGTAGCCAGCCAAGTACTAGAAAGTACCTTACCACCAAGCTATGATTTTCTCAAGATGTTTTCCTTCACCGGCAACTCAAGCTCAGCTCATTGTTGTTTTAAACCCACGCCTTTCGGCGCATGAATTGTCCGCGCTAACCACTGAGCTATCATTGTTGCAAAACGCTCTGGCCAAAAAATGTTTTGGCCGTGCTCCTCTTACCGTCTGCTGGTAGAAATGGGCAGATGGAACAACCCTACTTACGTTTTATACAAGTTAAGCAGTTGTTCAAGTATAAAGTACTTGCCTCATCTTAAAGAGGTTGGCCAAGTTTTTACCGGCTATTTGAGATTTTTACTCTATGTATGAGACAAAAAGTTTCCTTTAGCAAAAACATCTCGTCTGGTTTTTAAACTATGTAATAGACAAACAGTTTCGTGTTTTTTTTTCCAAAATAATGGTGAAAATCGAAGCTTGAACAGTGACCACTAACAATGAGCTGTCACTCGACAGCAGCAGTCACCTGGGGGTGACAGACGACGGTCAGCTTTTAAAAAACAATTTGACACCCGCGCAATTAATAACAGTATGTAGGGCCAGGGAAGTAGCGACAAGCCACAAGCGGTTGTCTCACTTCATAAAAGCACACAGAAAACATCCATGCCCAACAGTTTCACACAGCGCCATCTATCGGCACACTAAGCGAAACTTGAACAAAGAGAACTGAGTAACTTTACACACATTTTCTTTCTCTAATACATACACTTTAAACACCCGGATATAAAACAAAAAACTGTATATAAATGTTTATTATGAATAAAAATCGAACCCACAGTCTACAGTTGAGAAGACTAGTAAAGTACTAAGCTATAAGTATGTCTGTTGTGAGAAGTTTGCCAACCCGGACTTGGCCAGCGTGGTGGGCTATAGCCTTATTCTTCTCACAGAGGTCCGCGTCAAGCAATGTGTTATAAAAATAGAGCTGATCATTTCCAGAAGAGTATAAATCGCTAACTCCGTCAAAGATGGCCATCAAAGATCGGAATGCGGTAGTGATGGAAGCCCTGAGCCGGTAGAAGGCGACTGAAATGTCACATCATCACATCACATCATCAGCCATAGGACATCCACTGCTGGCATAGGCCTCCTCCTGGGGGGGTTTTGCCAATACTCGCCACGCTTGGCAGGCGGGTTGGCGAGCGCAGTTAGGTGTGATTGTTCAAGGAAGACGCTGCTGCCCATCGTCCGGATTACATCCCTTAGCCGACTCTTACGGCAACCACGCCGGCACCACCACGGCAAACTCACTGAAATTACGGCACTAAAATGTATAAGGACGAAATAAAAGTGGTCATTGGCCGAACCCACTGGGAAACCTCCACGTTAGTATGAAAAGAATCAGCTCACAATTGCTAGACGACCTCCTGCTAAGGAAATCTACCATAAAGTAAAAGTTTTAAATTTCGAAGCTGAAATTTAAAATAAATCTCCAACTCTGTGGCCCTTGGAAGGGTGTTGGATCATTAATCGGTGCTGGCACGGCTGCGAGTGACAAGGCGCGTGACGCACTGTGACGTCACGTGACAGCCGCCGTCCCGCCGTCCCGCTGCCATGATGCTAAATGACTTGGATGTCCCGCGTGGGTCGGCGCGTCAAGGGACAATAAACGGCGCATCCGTTGAAGGGTAACTGCTACATGACAAGCTGGCTCCGATGTTTGCAATGCTGACCTTACACGAGTATGCAGGTACATACTAGTAAACTTACCTGTTGGTTAGTAGGTGTATATTATCTCCTTAGCGATAGGTCGGTTAAAACGATGATCAAATCAAATGGTCGTGTTTATTACCACGGCAGTCTACTGGCGAGATTGCCACTTTAATTGCACAACTTATTTGTTTATTTATTTATAAAGTTCGCCAACAGTGTACACCAATACTTTAATATTAAATTAAGAAATTACAAAATGTCAAGTGTCACAACAATTATAGGCGAAGACGGCGTGATTTATAATCAAATATTCTCATTTAATCATTATTAATTAATTGAACATATTAATTATCATGCCAATGCAATTTGTCTATTTGCTAACTAATAAGTTTTCCACATATACTTTTTTTCTTATTAATCACATTTCTAAATTGCGCAGAAATCTATTTTTTTACTAACTACTTCAAAAAAGGAGGTTGTTATGTTTGTTACCTCAGAACTACATAATCTCTGAACCGATTTGAAAAAATATTATTTTCTTTAAAATGATATACTTTATGATTTGTTCCATAGAAATTTAATGAAAATCGGTTCAGTAGTTGGTTCAAATCAAAATACCTAGCTGTATTTAAGCTAACGAAGCCACACCGGATTTTTATAAATAACTAGAAATTGTTTATTGTAAAGACAAATATTCTTAAAATCAGAAAAAAAATGCCTTATCGCTAAAGGCGATCTATTCCAAGCAACCATAGAAAACAAACTATTGTAATAAAAATCAAAAATGTGTTGACAAAATTGACACAATAGCTGTATACAATTTAAATAAACTACATGACGTGAAAGGAACTAGTTGAGTGCAGAACTATGGGCGTGATAAATATATGTCGGATATGACGGCTTTTTGACGCGCGACGGCTTAAGCCGGGGTGGGCGACCTTTACAGGACACGACACGACATTTAATATTTTTCTTTTTTTTTGTACGTAAAAAAAGGTCTGTGAAAACATTGGAAATTTACTCGTTCCATTAAAAACTATAAAACAAGTCACAGTTAAAGTAAGCAAAGCACTAAAAACTCTGATTTATTAAAATATTATTTTCACAAGAAAGTCTTACCATCCGAGCCAAAATATACACCGTGAAAGTTTGAACATCAGCAATATCGATACAGGGGGTTCAGTATTCGATTGTCGGTTCAAAAAATAATAATAAAAAATAGTTGGTTCATAATTGTCATTTATCCTGAGCAAACACAAAAATACGGACACTCAAATCACGCGCACCAAAAATTACATGGTAGTCGCGCGCGCGCTGGTAAAAACTTTCCCATTACATTCTATTTCATGTAATCAAAACGCCTTAATATTTCCTCTCGGTAAACAATTATAAATCTTAGTAAAATAACAGATATTAATATTTATTTTATCCTTGTCTTTTTTTAAATCTATTATAATTAATGTGTTGTTTTTGTAGTATTGTATGTGACACAATAAATAAAAGATGATTGATGCTTTAAGGCTAATATACCACAAACAATGAAATTTTACCTCAGTTTATTTAGTACATCATTGACCACAGAAGAATTTCTTAAACCCATACTTTAGCAAATACATTTTGAGACGTGATTTAATTTACTGATTAAAAGTGAAGTTGGCAATTCAGGTCGTCGAAATTTTTATATAGTTTAAATAAGTATATATTAAAAAATGATCACAGGCTTCGGTGGCGAAACCTGCATAAATTCGTATCTGGACACCGAAAGTAACCATTATGAAAAATCATTACAAGTCACAAATTCGTGAAATCGTGAAAAAATATTAGCTGTTTCATAGAAAAAGTTCGTTCACCCTTGACGAAATGTTTCGTATATCTTGGAATAGAATCGTAGGCTGTAAACGTCTTCCAACCTAAAATATTTCCAGGACAGTGTATGAAATATTACTTTTGAAGTAGCAATAGTACTTTTAATATGTCCGCCCGCATAATCTCATATTGCGATATTAAAAAAGATATTTTGAACGGCTTTAGGCGCCGCCGTGAAACTCGGGGACGGTTCGGATACATGTCTATTGGAATAAATGTTTTGTATACTGCTTGTCTTATTGAAGTTTACTTCGACGAAGGAGATCGTCAAACGTGATTCAAGTTTACTGATCTTTTTTTGCCGTGAATACGCCTTTACATTTGCTTGAATGACGGGGGGCCATTTAAAAAATAATGTTAACAAAATCGGGGAATACAGTTTGGTGTTGCAGCTACGTCTATATTTTTTTATAAATAAATATTGTAGTGCACATTAAACATAGCGCCATCTGACACCAAACTAAGCAGAGCTTGTGTGACGGAAGTCAGATAACTGATAATGCTATCAGTTATCTGACTTCTGACATAAATACTTTTTTTTTGTAAATACATACTTATAATACATACAGAACACCCAGACACAACAAACATTTTGTATATGCCATAAAATGTTTGTCCTTGGCGGGAATCAAACCCACGCCCTACGGCTCAGACAGACATACTCCCAATGTGCCAACAACTGTCGAAACTTACTAGGCTGTTGAAACTTACTAGAATGCCGAAACTTACTAGGCTGTCGAAGCTTACTAGGATGTCAAAACTTACTAGTCACATAAATATTTGTCCCGCTGGGAATCGAGCCCACACTCTACAGCGCTTGCAGCAGATATTCTACTAACAGAAACAAGACAGAGGCAGTCAAGACAGAAACTTTCAGCTGGTTATACAACATGATTTCTATTTGTATATTTCTGTGACGCAATTTTATCAAAATTTAATTTTGTACAATAATAAGTTGAGCGGCACAAGTATCGGCTGATGAACTACAACGTACGTAGTTGGCACTGCGACATATTTATTGAGTTATAATACGGCGCTCGGAGCTACGATAATTCGGTTACGAAGTCTCGTAGACGCGGCGGCGTAGCGCGCTACGATGCCAACAGCTACGACATTCGCCTAGAAACAGAATATTGTTCTTTTTCTTTGAGTTTTATAAACTTGCCATCAAGTATTTCAATATTTTTAAGTAAATAATAAAGGAAGGAAAACCTCGTGAGGAAACCTTAGCGTGGTGGCTGCCCAGCTACCACCCTCAAGTTGAAAATCTTCCACCAAGTTCCTAACGGTGTGTTTCGACAGCCTCACTTGTGAGCCAATTTCATTCCAAGCTAGGCTTTACCATCTTCGACCACACCGTCTCTTAACATCAGGTGAACTGTGGTCAAACACCTACTAGCTTATCAACCACAAAAAAAAAAAAGTTAATTCTCAAACAAAATAGTTTTTTAATTTTTATCTTGTCAGTAAACAAAAAATCTGAATGTAACGATCTAAGGTATAAATAAGTTTACCTCGGCACCTAAGCGTCGAACAAAACCTTTCACGTGAACAAATAAAAAACACCAACTGAAATAAAAACTACGTTGATTCGGAAATCGAAACTCAGTCTTTTGTCTGAAAACTTTTTTCATTTCTGGAGTTCTGTCGTGCGGCCCGCGCGAGCCTAGATCAGACATCAAATTTGCAGAGTGGATTTCTCATCTGATAGGATTGATTAAGATAACATTAGATGCAATGCTTGGATCAGAATGATGGATGCACAACTTTAAAACGCAACGTGACTTGCGGCGACGGATTAGTAATGCTAATCCACAGCAGACAGTGATAGCTTACCAGCAATCCGTCTACTTGTTTATGATCTATGGCATAAGTAATAAAATTCACAGATTAAATGAGTGAAACCTACTTGGTCCTACAATATCGCTTGTCAGAAGACTGGTGAAAGCTGTGCTAATAGCGTAGGCAAATGTTTAATTAAGTATTTACAAAAAATAGTATGTAAGTATTCTACCTCTTGGCCGTGGTGGTGCCGGCGTAAGAATAGTACCTCACCCTCTCTACCCGTGGTTGCCGTAAGAGTCGGCTAAGGGATGTAATCCGGAAGATGGGCAGCAGCGTCTTCCTTGAACAATCACACCTAACTGCGCTCGCCAACCCGCCTGCCAAGCGTGGCGAGTATTGGCAAAACCCCCCCAGAAAGAGGCCTATGTTCAGCAGTAGACGATCTAGTAGAGAAGTACAAAAATTGTTGCTGTCTTTTTCGTTGCAGATTATTAGACAAAGACAGTAGACTTTTATTATATTTTGGTCTGTTATCTAATGCCTTCACAAGTAGCTTTTTTTTTGCTTCACATGTAATCTATTAAACATACATCATTAATTATCTAGTTCTGTTTAGGTAATGGTGACACCATTAACTAAACATAACAACTAATACAACTAACTATGTTGCCAGACTCAAAGCAAAGGAGGCTAAATAGGTGCTCGCAGTACAGACAATCTATGCATTGAGCTGGAGTTTATTTACAGCTGTGCGGCGTGCGCTCCGGCTACTGAACAATATGTATACACTGCTCTAATGTACGCAGTTAAACAGAAGAATATTGTACAGATGGAAAACTTTTATAGGACAACACCAAAAATATTATTCAAATACTCACGAATATTTTTGCTTCTCATAAATGCCAAATTATCAGGTTGTAGATCTCTTTGCACGAGATAGTCTAAGTAGTAGGCCAAGCAGTAGTTTTTACGCTCTTTACTTTGAGACATTCAATGATTAGGTTCAATAGCCCTATAGGTGCAGTACCCTTCAAACCGGAACACAGTAATATAGTAGGACAACATTGCATTATGGAAGTCAGATAACTATATAGTAGGAGTAACAAATATAGTAGGACACATTACACTATGGAAATCAGATAACTGATAGAATACATAAACATTTCATTTTGTTAATACAGAAGAAGAACAAACATTTGTTTATACCAGTGGTCGGCAACCTTTTGGCAGGCAGGGGCCATAAGGTGGCCAAATAAAGTAAAGGCGGGCCTCACTTGTGATATTAACCCTAGAAGCTTAATGCACGTATTATTGGTATAGAATAGAATAGATAGAAATATGGAAAACGCTATTATTATTTTTTAATATAGGTTATTAAATTCTTATGTAAGTATATTTTCTATTTAAAATCTATAATATTTAAGATATTTATGACTATTTTACAAAATGATCACGGGCCGCAAGAAGGACATCGGTGGGCCGCAAGCGGCCCACGGGCCGCATGTTGCCGACCGCTGGTTTATCCCATAAATTTTTTGTCCTGGGCGGGAATCAAATCCACGCCTTACAGCTCTTAAGGCAGACATACTACCAATGAGCCAACAGGGCTGTCAATGTAACGTTTATATACTAGTGTTTGCGACAGAATATCTGGTTCTGTACCGCCTGCATAGGAGATCTATCACCAAGTTAACACGGGCGGAGTTGTCTATCTGTCATATTCTGTGGACTGTACAGACTGTACACAACTTGTTCCACAGCTAATGTAAATGAGTACAAACTGACACAGTTTATATATTATATAAAATTAACATATTTAGGACGAGGTAGTCGTTTTGCAATTCAAATTACTTTTTTTTTATGTAACAGTAATGAGACGAACAAGATGCTCTCCTGATGTTAAGAGATAACGCCTGTCCATGACCATTGCCGCGATACACAGAACTTTGAGTAGTAAAACAAAGTCCAGGGAAGGAAAACATCGTGAGGAAACCATAGCGTGGTGGTAGGGTACTTTCTAGTACTCGGCTGGCTCGTTACCACCCTCAAGTTGAAAATCTGCCGCCAAGCATCTACCGGTGTGTTCCGGCAGCCTCACTTGAGAGCCAGTTATATTCCAGGCCAGCTAGACTATCCATGTGCTTTACCATGTTCGACCACACCGTCACTTAACATCAGGTGAGTTGTGGTCAAACACCTAGACTGTGTCAGCGTTAAAAAAGAAAATAGGTACCTACTCTGGACTTTATTTTGTTACTCAAGGTTCTGAGTACCGCTGATATGGTCATGGACAGGTGTTTGTTACTTAAAATTTAGGAAACCGTTGAAATGGTCATGGACAGGTGTTTGTTACTTAAAGTTTTGGGCACCGCTAAAATAGTCATGGACAGGTGCTTGTTACTTAAAGTTTTAGGTACCGCTAATACGGTCATGAACAGGTTCTTGTTACTTAAAGTTTTGGGTACCGCTATAATGGTCATGAGCATGCGTTTTCTCCTACCATGAAGAGAGCTTTTTTTCATCTTTTTACTTTAATCCTAAAATAATTCAAACATACAATTTTTGTTAGATATAGGTACTTACCGCTCTGTGCACAAACTCATTGGAGGGAAATATTGATTTTAAAAATAAATGTAAGTTGTTAAATTAGTTTCAACTCCGACAGGGCGTCCACAGTGCGGGCGGTGGGAGCTGGGGGCGGCAGAAAGGGTAACGAGTGTATTGAAGGCTGCTGGCCACACGCGGCCAGTGAACTCGCCACGAGTTTATTTTTACAAAGCACTGCGATGAAAAGTAGTTTCATGATACCTACGAGCTACTAGTTTGGTTAACTTTAAACTAAATCGGCAAAGTATAGTATTAAGATTTTTTCAAAAGATTATTATTGTCTGTGTTATCCGTGTTCTCCGGTATGAAACTAGCCTTCATATCTAAGTTATCGACTATCTGTATAGCAAATTTCAACAAAATCCGTCAAGCAAATGGTACGAAGAATTGACAAACATACAGACAAACCTTTAAGATACATACCATTACGTTTAAGTGGCTTAAAAAAATCACTTACATTTTAGCGCGCTTACTCGGATTTACATTTTTTTAATCCTAATTTTAGACGCTTTAAATAGTTGACAAGTACAAAAATTGTTGCTGTCTTTTTCATTGCAGATTATTAGACAAAGACAGTAGACTTTTATTATATTTTGGTCTGTTATCTAATGCCTTCACAAGTAGCTTTTGTTTGCTTCACATGTAATCTATTAAACATACATCATTAAGTAAAATCTTAGTACAGGATATTAACCTACTATTATCGTACTGATTTAGATTTTTGCATGTTTAAATGATTTTAATGACCGCGTTAGATGGTTGAAATATGATGATAATTGTAGAAAGTGTCGGAAAAAGTCAAGCCATCTGAGAGCCTTCATCGAAAACGCTGCCTAAACCCTTTATGATAAATCTTAAGGCCCCGTATAAACTCGTGCACAGTCGGGGCGGGTCGTAAAGTATATAAAATATGTCAATACAAAAATTTGTCAATAAAAAAGTATGCCAAAAAAAAATGTTTTGTTAGCGGAAGTCCGCGCCCGTGTGTCTCTCCCAATGCGCTGAAGCCATTTCTCTACGTCAAGTCTCCTCATTTAATATTATATTGGCTTTAATGACGTCACAGACCGACTTATTTCTATTCATTATGTTAATTCACCTCGCTCTTCGGCACGGCTTCTAATGAACGTGGCTATAAAGTACAACTAAGGTTGTACGTTTTCATATATATGACAAGCTAAGTGTTTGATCAAATTTCACCTAGTGTTAGGTGACGCTCCTGGTCCAGAATGGGAACTGGCTCTCAAATGGAACACCATCACATGCTTGGCAGCGGAGTTTCAACTTAAGTGTAGTAGATAAGTACTGGAATGCTTTCAACCGATTACCAGTAAGATTTTTTCCTCAAGATCAAAGTATTGTACACTTAGATAGAATACATAGTAAGTAACGATAACTTGATTCCATTCCATTTAATGAGAAAATATTATCATAGTCGTCGCTGAACTGCATGACGCTTTATTATAATATTTTTAACCTGTAATGTCCCACTGCTGGGCAAAGGTCTCCCTCTCTTTAACTTGTGCCTTTCCTGTGTAATAACTGTCCAATATTTTCCAATTATTATTAATCAGACAATAAAATATTTTTTATAAAAAAAACCGACTAGAAGCATTTTAGGTATTTGACTAGGTTTAAAGCTATTTTGGCAAAAACCGAACTGCTGAACCGATTATGATAAAATTCTTATAAGAACAATCTAAAAGTATATCCTTTCAAATAAAACCATAACATTTTAAATCGGTTTACAAATGACGTATATAAATAACCGAGTAGAGAACTTCCTCCTTTTTTGAAGTCAGTTAAAAATAACTTAAACCGTTTTGGGTTAGCTATCATAACTTTCAGTGCAGATCACGCCACATCCTAGAGGTACGGTAGTTAGTTTATAATAAGCTGTGTCGCTCCGTACTTGGCCCCGAGCCAGCTGGTAGGTGAATTTTTAATTGGTTCACGTCGCTGAGCTTATTTCGTTTGAAGTGAATCGGTAAAAAGACATTAAAATCATTTTAATTTAAATACATTTTTATTTCTGCGAATATTTTGTTGCGAAAAATATTTCTGATCTTAGAATTTCATAAGCTACAGACTACTAGTTACAGTAGCCCAGTTGGGAGATCGACTGGCTTCCGATTAGGAGGTCCTGGGCTTGAACCCAAGACTAACCGATGACTTTAAATATTGAAGGAAAACATCGTCAAGAAATCAATTTTTTTAATTGTTGACAGATTAGGTGTTTGACCACAGCTCACCTGGTTTTAAGTGACGGTGTAATCGAAGATGGTAAAGCACACCTATCCTGGAATGGTACTGGCTCTCAAGTGAGAGCATGTCGTTAGATGCTTGGCGGCATATTTTCATTATTAGATAATATCTAGATATACTAGCTGCGCCTCGCAGTTTTACCCGCGTGGTGAATGATGTGAAATGATGATGGTGGGGGATGATGATGATGATGATGAAAAGTATCCTATGTTTTATTCCAGGGCTTAAAGTATCTACATGCAAAATTTCATCCAGATCCGTTCAGTCGTTCTGACGTGATTGAGTAACAAACATCCATCCATCCAAACACATTTATAATATTAGTGGGATTATTATCAGAAAGTTCTTAAAAAAATGTAATCGAACATGTGTGAAATTTGCCAACATGCATTTGGCCAGCGTGGTGGACTATGGCCTTGCCTTTTTTGGATAATTTATAAAAACAGTAGCCAAATCCGAAGCTACAGACGCTGATTGAAAAGTCTAAAATTCGAAACACTAAGATATTTTAAACATTGACGTAAAATAAAACAGAATAGAATAGAAAATAGCTTTTATTGTGCACTGAAACACAAGCGATCATATCTTAAAGACTCATCATTATCAGGCTTTTACTGTCCGATGCTGAACGTAGGCCTCTTCTTATGTACCACTTCTTATACGCCACTGAACTTAGTGTGCGCCGCTTTACGCAGTTCGTCACTCCACTTGGCCGCAGGGTGTCCTACACTACACTTGCCTACATGTGGACTCCACTTTAGAACTCCCACCGTTATAGATTCAACGAGAAATATGACTGTCTTGCTACCACTTAATTTTAAAGACTAAAAACAATAGTAAGTACATGTATTTTTTTGTAGTGAAGCGATTTCTTCCAAGTAACCTTTCGATAAATAGAATCCAAAAAAATAACAACGAGAATAGATAAGGAGATAGTTATAGAAACATTGATATCACTAACCCAACCGTGACACGTAATAGAAACACTTGTTTGTTATTACTATTTATATACAATAATTCTACTACTACTACTAACCCACTACTATTGCTTTTGTCTCGCTCGTATGTTTGCAATTTGTAACTACCCTAGTTAAGAATAATATGTATTTTTCTCTAATAGGTGAATGACCAATATTCTTTTAAGAAAATAAATATCTAACATAGAAAAAAAGCACCCTTCCGATTTAAACCTTTTAAGAAGTTTAATTTAAAAAACATCATCAGCTAATAGGTCGTCCACTGCTGGACATAGGCCTCCTCCTGGGGGGGTTTTGCCAATACTCGCCACGCTTGGCAGGCGGGTTGGCGAGCGCAGTTAGGTGTGATTGCTCAAGGAAGACGCTGCTGCCCATCTTCCAGATTACATCCCTTAGCCGACTCTTACGGCAACCATGGGTAGAAAGGGTGGGGCACTATTCTTACGCCGGCACCACCAAAGCAAAATTTAAATACACGAATACACAAAGATGAAGTTTTTTTTTTATATATCTAATTTTGCTTGGGATGATGAAAGGATTCTAATGAAACCCCGTATGGGAAATCTGTTAAGAGATTTAAAAGTTCTGGTGGAATAAAGAAACTCACATATAAACGCTAAAAATATCACACTCCTTCTAGTCGTGTAAAAGCAAAAGCAAAATAGGTGTCGCATAAATCATAGCTGAACAATTCAAAAAATCAATATCAAAAAGTCATTTATTCAGTTTAGGCCCTGGTAAGGCACTTATGAACGTTAAGTTACATGTTTGAATCTACCACCGGCTCGTAATTACACTTCAACTGAGAAGACTCCGGCAAGAAACTCAACAAGGCATTTTTCTTGTGGATCTTTCTTAACATATTAGGTTACAGTTTACAGTTATAAATATTAATACATTATGCTTACTACAATTGTCACTTAGCCAGGGGGATGCAAGTGCAGAGAGAAGCTACTACAACCATATATTCCTGTCTTCCACATAATGAGCCACCTTATAGTAGGCTTTGTCAATATATATTCACATATTAATATATTTATATTCACTGGCATTCACTAGCTAAGAAATGGTGCGCAAAGCTCGGGCTAGGTCCCACATGCAGACGCAAGTAGACGTCGATCAAAGACTCCGAGAGACTAACGAGTTGCATCCGCCACATGCGCCCCGACCGCGTCGTGTTGCGGTGAACCGAGATGAAGTATTATACAATAAATATAATATTTGAAAACATTTCACGCAGTCGTGACGTTGTAACCTTTTTGTAACTCATAATTTTTTTTTTCAATCTATGTTAATTACTAGGGTTATCCGTGGACACTTGTGAGTGCTGAAGATTTC
The DNA here is from genome assembly GCA_950106695.1 of Biston stratarius. Classification (NCBI taxonomy): domain Eukaryota; kingdom Metazoa; phylum Arthropoda; class Insecta; order Lepidoptera; family Geometridae; genus Biston; species Biston stratarius. The sequence continues at coordinate 9,935,474 of OX467108.1, forward strand.
TGAAGACTTGGCCCTTCTGACATCCACGCCAATCAAATTATTTTCTTAAGAATGCTCAAACTTGTAGTAGAACTTACTGTAACATGGGCAACTCTTTCTGGACTCTTTTTATGACGGGCTAGGTGTTTGACCACAGCTCACTTGATGTTAATTGATATGTGGTCGAAGATGGTAAACACACCTAGCCTAGAATGGTGCTGGCTCTCAAGTGAGGCTGCAGGAACACATCGTTAGATGCTTAGCAGATATTCAACGATGGTATCTAGCCACCCAAGTACTAGACAAGTATAAATTTACAATTTACATTGATATATGTATTATATAAAACGTTATATATAATCCCAAACTCGGCTATTTTGATTTAAAAATCAATCAACTAAACCGATTTTTATGTAAGTAAAAAACTCTTTCAATAAAGAAATAATTTTTCAAATTGTTTCATAAATGAGAAAGTTGTGAAGTAACAAATATAAAAAAATGCAACGGAATTTAGAACCTCCTTCTTTTTTGAAGTCGGTTAAAGATACCCAACCACCACGCTTTTACGAAATTGTAAATATTATCAATCTTTATGCATTGTATGTAACAAAAATAAATCTTCTCGAAAGCTGAGAATCCAGCTTCTCTCGGAGCTGTTAATTTAAATTCATAAATGCTGGAATGTCGGTCGCTTGTCCGCCGGCATTAGAGCTGCAATAACTACAGCACACGCCGTAATCACTAGATATTACTCTGCTTAGTTACACTGCCGGCGCTAGTGATGCGACACGCTTTCTTGCTAGTCTTGATAACTATTATAACTAGTTATTAATTATTAACTGTAAGACAAGTACGTTAAACTCTAGATACCAATCTTTAAACTTTTTATATGACAGTCCAAATAAATAAAAAATAAAAAAAATACATACAGTCGAACAGAGAACCTCCTCCTTTTTGAACTCGGTTAAAAAGGAGTTCTAGAGCAACTTTTAAATGCTTGAGCATATTTGGTTGGACCCCATAGATTATCGTTAGAATCTTGACATACCAAACGTACCAAAAACATTGTTAGTGGGCATTCGTGTTTTTAACCGACTTCAAAAAAGGAGGAGGTTCTATGTTCGACAGTATGTATTTTTTTTTATGTATGTTCACCGATTTCTCCCCCATTTGTAGACCGATTTTCAAAATTATTGAAAGAGTATACTCTTGAGGTGGTCCCATTGACACCAAGTCAGGATCTGATGATGCAATCCCAGGGAAATCGAGGGCAACCCTCAAATGTTATAGTTATAACAATGTTTTTCATATATATTTTTTTTATTTATACTTACTAGTTTCTGTATTTAAGATTGTACTAATCTAACTAGGGAGTTATCTTTTGTTAAATAAACTCAAACTATTATTTTGGGTAGCAGTAGCAAATGAAGAATTTAAAATGCTTGTAGCATTAAAACCGCTAAAAAACATTTTTTTCTCTATATTTTTATTATAAAGTATTTTGTGTTGCAAATAAATGTGAGTTTACTATTAGTAATTGTCCCTTTTACCTGGATTATTCGTATAAGATAAAGCGACAAGCTGGGAAATAGACCTTATGAGCAAGAACTGCAAGATTATATAACAGCTTTCTGAAAATTGCTTCACCGTAATTCTGTGAAAAATTTATAGTGAACTGAATTTCACGAGAGTATTCCTAAAAATATTGAGACGTATTATGGACTTGTTTCCCCGCGTTAAAGTAGTTTTTATTTACCCCTCAAAACAGTCCTTTTCTTTGGACAAAAGGTACCTTAAAGCGACCTTATATCCTTTTCTCTACCCCAGATAACGTGTATGCACAATATCACGATTATCGGTTGAGTAGTTAATGCTTGAAATCATAATAAACAAACTCATATTCGCATTCGTTATGATAGCTAACAAGACTACAATATCTCTTACCTATGTCGCATCCCTGAGTCGTTTGTATCCCCTAATCCTAACGTAATAGCGGGTACGTCGACACGTGAGCTATCGTAGCCGTGGCCTGCTTGCGAGTCGTGTGTGATATTTATTGCTTGTAAACTTGACGTTTATATACAGACTGAATAGTTTAATATTTCACTCAGAATATCATAAAGTAGTAAATAAATTAATTAGTTTAAGCTGTAAAAAAACCTTGACAAAATTCCGAATCAGCTCTGTTTTTTTATAAGCTGTGTCCCACTGCTGGGCGCGGGTTTTGTCTCATTGTGAGAAGGATACTTCAGTACCCTGGTCAAATACGGGTTGGCAGACTTGCGTTGCATTCTAAGCGTTTTGACCACAGCTCATCGGATGTTAAGTAATGGTGTGGTCAAAGTTGGTGAAAACACCTGGCTGGAATGAATGAAACTGGCTCTCAAGTAGTAGTACTGTGTATAATATTGCTAATCTCAATCATTAATTTATTAATGTTACTTTTCTCATGCGACGGTTAATAAGCCATGTTCAGGGCCTTAGAGTGACCCAAAAACTTCGACATCAGGGTTGATTAAAATTACTTGTTACCACGAACAAGTTGCTTAATAAAATTAACTCTCGGAGCGGAGAAGTTGGCAACCCTAAGTAAGGTCACAACCGCACTTAACAACTTCAAACTTCGACTTATAAACTACGGGACATACAACAGATGTGACCTTCCAAAGATTTAAGCAGTCAAAATAACACTTTTTTTATAATTACACCACAATAATGTGTAAACATAGTAATACAACAAAATTAAAATACATTACTACAAAAATCTATAAATCTACGAGCACATTCATCCTTATCTGCTACTACAATACTACGTATCTAGACGACCTCCTGCTAAAGAGATATACGACCTCCGTGAAAAATACAGGTGATTGCAAAATTACTAAAGTCAATGTGGTTTTTCACATTGGAGTTTTGGCGGGAACACGAAAAGGTCGTCTCGCCAATTCATATTTTTCCAAAACTTGAGTTTTTTCCAGTATTTATGTATAAAAATAGTGATGTTTTGTACATAAAGTGACGAATTATGTTCGCAAGAGTGGTAAAGTGATACAATGTGATCAATCATGATTTTTCGTTTTGCTTTTCTAAGTAGCCGTTTTGATTTGTAGTAAACTCACCACTACTTTACTAGGGCATGATCAGACTTGACCAAGACTTACTTCATTTATTTATTTAATTCTTTATTGCACACTTAAAAAATAATATGTACAAAAGGAGGACTTAATGCTAAAGCATTTTCTGCCAGCCATCCCCACAGTAAATGAGACGTGGTTGTAGGCGCGCATCAAAACAAATGTATGTATACATATATATAAATGAAAATAAAAATACAACATACAAATATAATAGTACAAAATAATAATATATATATATATATATAATAAACTATTATAAAATAAAATATACACATAAATAAACATAAATTGACATAAATATGTAAATTCCTGTCAGATGATGAATCAATTGCATAAAAATTCACAGCATTACTTTGTGTGATTGCAACTTATTTAATTTGATTAATCTTAAAATACTTTAAAATCGTCATAAAATATCGAAATACTTCACACGGGCAAATGCACAAGACTCGACGTCAAAAACGAAGAGGATTTTTTTCATATACTTACACTAGCGACCCGCCCCCGTTTAGCACGGCTGCAATGAAGATACTAATATGGTGCATATGCAATTATGCATGTATTATACATATAAACATTCCTCTTGAATTACTCTGTCTATCGATGGAAACTGCATTAAAATTCGTTGCGTAATTTAAATCATCTAAGCGTACAGACGGCGGGAAGCGACTTTATTTATACTATCTTATACCTTTAAACGAGCAATTCTATATATATATTCTGAATCTCGGAAAGTGCTCCAACGATTTTCATGAAATTTTGTATCCAGGGGGTTTCGGGGGCGAAAAATCGATCTAGCTAGGTTTCATTTTCAGAAAATGTCGTTTTATCCATGTTTTCAGCCGAGCAATGCTCGGTCAACCAGGTACTTATAATTATGTAGAGAAGAGATATCTAATGACTCGTTACACGTCCCGCAGTTAATTTGTCGTCGATTTGGTTACACGCTCTAAAATTCTTGTCATCATGTATTTATCTGGACATGCGTCTTCATAGTTTCTAATGTGTATAATTTAGCAAACTGGACAAGTTTGTGGTCTCATGTCAGGTAGCGAGCCAAACACTCCTCACACAATGCTACGTAATTTAAAATGGAAGTTAACAATTCTTGTTTTTGTTTTGTAGCAATATTGTTATCTTGGAAATAGATTTAACCTACTTCCAATGGTTGGTGTGATTATTTATTAAAGCTTGCAATTATATGGTGCTAGTGTTAGAAAGTAGATAGCGAGGCTGCCCGTACCAAAACCTACTGGCATGTAGGTATAAACATATTGGCCCACACTACTAGCACAGATAGATAGATACTCGTAGATATAAACTCTTTTTTGTGCACATCAAAAATAGAAAAAAAAGTACAGAAAATAAAATAATCTTATGAGCTAATGCCACAAGTGGCGGCCTTAACGTTGATAGCGTTCTCTTCCAGGCAACCAAGAACGGAAAGCACGATACAACTTAAGAACAGATGGGAGATGTTGTGACACTACTAAGTTTAAAAAAAAAACTAATAATACATAATATAGTAAGTATGTAAAAATAATAATTATGTAGATATTACTAATAAACAAAAAATGGAACTAAGAATATTTTAGTGACATGCGAGATAATCTAGATGGCGTCACTCTCTGTGAGTGTTTAGGGCCATGTTGGCATCTTCGTAGTAGTGAAACGTTAAATCAATAGATGGCGCTTTTTAGTAAAATATACCTTTACGTGTAAATTACACGGATAGACTGATGGATGGATTGACATTTAGTTTTCTAGTATAACATTTAAATTATTATTAGACAAAGCAATTATTTATTTATGTGATTATAAATGTTTGTTCTGTCTGAGTGTTCTGTAAGTATTATACGTATGGAGTTACGAAAAAAAAGTTTATAAGTAATTTATCAGTTAAATGGGTCCCATAACACAAACTTTGCTCTGTTTGGGGTTAGATGGCGCTGTGTGGAATGTCCTATTATTAATACATTTAATACATTTTTTTAATATTAACTTTAACTAGATATTATTGCAATGAAATGAAATTTATTCACTAAAAATAGGGTTTACATTGATGTTATAGATAGGTATTTTATAGATTTAGTTCTCCTATTTTGCCGTGACTCGGCATGTGAATTTGGCCGTGCAAAAATTACTTAAATTAAATATTATAAATTAAAAAAACAATGTCAAATTAGATACATTACAATACATGTCAAAATGAAATATAATTATGAAATATCATTTACATTTTGGGATCATTTAAAAAATCCTTTAAGCAATAATATTTTTTTTCTAATAACCAAGTCTTAAGTTTTTTCCGGAACAACGTATAAGGAAACTCTTTTAGCGATGTCGGTAGTTTATTATATACAGTGATACACATGGCATAGCAATTCGTGATGGCATTGCATGATTTACTGGAGTGAAATCCGATCTTGAGATGTTTCTTATTGGCAAGACCATGAAACTAATATTTTTACAGTTAATAAATTTTTTTTCTTCACTTCGTGTCTTTTTGTGTTTGGGTGTTTTTAATTTTTTTATGATATTCGTACATTAGTACTAGCTAAGCACGTTTCTATACAATGGTTTCCTGCAAAGTATATATTCCATTTTTAATTTGAAGCATACTATCTTTTACAATACCTACCATATTGTATATTTGCATTATTATATATTACTGCGCCTTAAAACTACACAACACATACAAGAAAAAAGTAGATATCAAACAATACAAAAAAAATAATCTAACGTGTAAGGATTTTTCAGCCATTTGTGATTGATCGATACTTAAAAATACCTAGTCACTCTGCTTCAGCAAAAATGCTACTTCTTCCAGAAATCCCTTTAGATTATCCCACGTAAAGAAAATTTGTAGAGTTTTTGCCTGCAAACCTTTTTATACATCTTGTCTTAACAAAATCTAGTGTCACAGGCTAAATAAGAGTTAGTAGGTACACCCTAAACGCGACATTAATCTAAACTTGTCTAACTTCATAATACAGTCTCTTAAACTGTCCTAACTTATTAACTCTTCGTGAAGAGTTGCTAACTATTTTACAGGATATTTTGAACAGAAACAAATTATTGAAAAAGAAAATTTGTGCCTTAGAACAATAATCATAAAATATATTTAGGCGTATCTATCTAAATAGTAATTAAAAAAAATATTGTAGTACATTTCACAAAGCTTGTACTATGGGAAGTAGATAACTGATACAATACTTTAATACTTTTTTTTTTGTAAAAATTCATACAGAACACCCAGCCACAGAACAAATATTTATCGTCTAATAATTGTTAGTCCTGTTGGGAATCGAAACAAAATACCAAATGAGGCTGTAAAGAAAAGAGGACAGTCAAAAAATATAATAAATAAATACTTAATTGTCATTCTTACCACTAATTACACAGACTAAGCCACAGACACTTACTGACCCATAAGCCATGAACCGAACATAAAAAGTGAGTGCAAGTTCAGTAATACTAAATACACGAGAAATTCGTTTTCACGTTCAGTTTGCAGCTTAGCGCCGAGTCGGTTGTATGTCTCCTCTGCAAATAATTGTAACTTTGATAATTGTAGTCGTTATGCTGCACTGTCATGGACTACGAAAACAGTTCACGCAAAAGAAATCGGTTACAATAAAATATATTTTCACGTAAGTCATTATTTTGACGAAGATCTATAATTTACTTTCTTATTTACAACTTGGAACACAAAACCTAAACACTCTCGGCATCATAACTCTCACAGACGCACGAGTTCCTATTACGTAAACAGCGCACGGCGGATAGCTATGTGTGCGGCGTCATGCACACATATGTAGCTAAATGACTTTACCGCGTTTGATGTAAAAACTGTCTGCCTTTTTTCCTTTCATCTAGGAGTAATTAGATATTTTCTGCAGACGATGGTCAGATGAGATAAATAGGAACTGAAGATCCTTTAAAGTGTTTTAGTTTAAGTTTAGTTTTAACAATTATGGATTAATATGGATAAAAAAGCTAACAATTGTGAAACAGTAACATTGAAATAATTTATTACTATTATTTTAAAAAAAGTTGCCCCAAGTAAATTATTTTTTTAATTCGCGCATGATAAAATGCTTTACGTCGGTAATCTTGCAAACGTTGCTGTAAATGTGGTGAGAATTTAATTTGCTTATTTTATAAAAGAAATAAAACCTCATCCCCTGAGAACAGCTGGACTAATTTGGCAAGTTTTTAGAGTTTTTTATCTCTATAAAGTAAAAATTAACCTTCATAGGAACACTTCACATTCTGTCCGCCTGTCTGTCTGACCTAAGACCATGAAATTTGACAAGAGGTTTAGTTCTTTAGTTGTGCCTTACAATACATCAATATCTGAAATCTATATGTAATTATTAATTTTACATCGAAAAAATACAAACTTACATCTGCAGTTGGCAGATTGATTGTTATGTATATTGATGTATGGAAGATTGTTTTTTTGACTGCAACGTTAAGTTTGTTTTTAGAATTATATAAATTTTTGCGGCGTAGCGGCTACGCCGTAGCACTGTTGTATGTTACAAAGTGGCTAGATCAGTAGCAGTATGCTACGCCGTAGACAGTAAGATAACGTACTTTATATAGTGAAAGGTAGCGTGGAACCATAACCAGAACCATTTTGAGAAAGTAGGTCATCGTGGTCGTCATTATGAACAACTATTCCCATGAGACCAACTCTGATATCGCAAATAATATAAACTAAAACAAAAAAAACATGTCGTCGACCTTTAAATAAAATTGCCGGTGACATAAAGAAATAATTAATAATGATTAAAACGACACCCTTCCGGTTTATTTGTATCTAATCTTATTACCCTGTACTTATTTGTTCTTAGGTCTGTACTTTGTACTTATAACCAAATGTCATTAAAAATATTGTACAATTAAATTAATTTACTACCTTATGCCTGCGACTTCGTCCACGGTTTCAGAGAGAAATTAAACATGTTTAAGTAAAAAATAAGCATTAGTCATGAAACTTGCGCTACTTATTATTAAATTAAGATAAAGGATTCCTTTTATCCCTAAATAATGTTTCATAAGACGTATCAATACCCAATTTCAAGTGGATAAGTCCAGTAGTTCGTTTTTTGATAATCGCACAGGAACCTAACATTTTTCTGATAAAAGTATCTCACATGGTTAATCCAAGTAAGTAATATACTATATGTGTGCCAAATTTCATCTAAATCCGTTGAGCCGTTTTTGCGTGAATAACACACATCTAAACATACAAACTTTCTCATTTATAATATTTGTAGGATTACAATGGTAATTCTATAAAATGGTGCTATTTGATATTGGTTATTTGATTTGCCGTGGTGGTGCCGGCGTAAGAATAGTACCCCACCTTCTCTACCCGTGGTTGCCGTAAGAGTCGACTAAGGGATGTAATCCGGAAGATGGGCAGCAGCGTCTTCCCAACTGTGCTCGCCAACCCGCCTGCCAAGCGTGGCGAGTATTGGCAAAACCCCCCCAAGAAGAGGCCTATGTCCAGCAGTGGACGTCCTATGGCTGATGATGATGATGATGATTTGATATTGGAGACCTAGACGTGTGTCTGCTCCAATTAGGTCGCTGTGTCAGCTACGAGAGACAGACTACATAAGTTGCAATAATTGTTAATGAAGAGTTTCTTTGTGTATATAATGCTAAAAAGAATAATGAAATTCTACCTGATTAAGCTTAACTTGGTTATACACTTTAAATAAAGAGAATGTCGCTTGCGCCACTTTGCTCTTGACCTTGCGTGGCCTCTGCGTAATGCGGGCGTCAACCTGCCTTCAACCTCAAATCTCAGCCCGCATTGAATAATAGATGGCGCTCTTTCAAAGAAATGCTCTGAATATTTGATGCACCGTTTTGTGCGGCCTACAGGTACGAGTTTAACTTTTTGAAAAGATTAAAAGCTTTGAGAAAAGATTTTTTTTGGGATTTATTTAAGAAAAAATACTATGGAATATGTATATGAAAGAATGAACAATTATTTTTTTAGAGTGAGAAATAATGACGAGAATGAGACGCGATCTTGATGGTAAAAGGTGACATCTACACATGACTATTATATCGGTATCTAGAACTAACTAACAAATCAAACTTGCACAATTATAATATTAATAGAAAAGATGAAGCTACAGCTAGCTGTGCTTGTTTTCCTAAATTTTATGTATATCTCAGTAATAAAACAAGATAAAAGAAAAAATTCTAATTCTAAATTTAACATATATTTAACTTATTTTAAAATTACGACTACTTAAAAATAATACCTTAATAAATAAATACTTGATTACACGGAAAAAAACTATACACTAATAAAGTTTTGTTTATCTTGCAATTATTATTGAACAATTAAAAAAAAATTGCTTACTTGGTGTTCTTTTGCTAATTTTTGATTGTGATTGCATTAAGTATCTATGTTTTTTATATATATTTAAAAATATAATTATTATAAAAACAAAATACCGTGAATATAAAAATAAACACTCATTACTTTGAGACAACGGTTGTCTCAATAGCCTTGTAATCTCGCTGCAGTATCCTGCATAGCAAATATTACTACTTGACAGAATGCCTGATAAAGCAAAGATACCTTTCTAGGCGACCTCCTGCTGAGAAATTCTACCTCTTACTAGTTTGACAAAACTGCATAATTCAAACTACTTAAAATATTTCGATATTGAGAGCTCTATACAATTTCCATAAGGCATAAAGTATTTGTGCCCATATTTCTGTACACCTGGCAAAATATATCCCGCCCTCTAGAAAAATGATCTCTCTCCTCCCTCCCCCCTCGTGAGACAATGTAGAACAAAAAATAACCCCGACTCGGTTAGATAGAGTATAACAAGAGATTCTGTAACGCAATATCTCTAAATCCTATGAATACGGTATGACAGCGGAACTACCGCTGTTGAGATGTGAGCGGGGTGTGGTCGCAGTGCGAGCGAGTAGCGGGAGAAGGTTTGTGTAATCATCAGTCATAAATTAATAGTAATAGGTAATACTTTATTTGATACACCAAGAAAAAAATGACATTACATTAAGGGAGTGTTGGCACCCGAACAAGAAAATCTGAATCTCGGGAACTAACTCCATCCTGCGGTTGGTACTTTTTATCGGTAAATACAATGGGTAACAATAGTATAAGGACAGCCAACAGATAAGTGAAAGATAAACAAAACATTTTACTTTTTCTATTTCCTTTATTTAGTCTACTGATGGACAAAGGCTTTACTTAAACCATGTTCTTGACCTATAATATGTAAATCTCAGTGTCTTTTAAACTACGTTTATTGTCTCGTAGTCACTACTCTAGAACACATCTACCCTAATAATTATTAATCCTACGACAGATATTTCCAACCCACTGCCATTTCAGTTGCTATTGTTTCAGTGCTAATGCGCTGATCTACGTCGGTGGATTTGGTTATGAAACGGGTTATCTCGCCCCGTTTCTCTTAAAGAGATGCTAAGTAGCTCTTTCCATAACTTATTGGGCTACTTTGAGCCTATACATTTGATTAGGGGCGGAACAGAAACACGCAAATTAAAAAATGCTTATCGGGCTGTCGTGCTGCGATAGCCGTGGTCACAGACTGACAGGAGAGTTCGGATTGTCTCACTGAAAAATGAGATAATATCTTAAAAAGAGTTCGTAAAAAGAGGTTGAGTTTATAAAATTGTCACCACGGCACACTACACCAAATGTATCTGTAGAGTTTTTGGCACTTGCTTTTGGCTGGATTCCACGACGCCTATAACTTAAATCCATATTCCCGGTTGTAATTGCGAAATTCTTACTTTATTCCTGTGAATTAATCTAAGTGAATTTCCGTGTCTCAAGTATGTTTGTACAGTTTGTCCTATTTTTAACAAATCTAAGCAACATTTAGCAGCAACAAGTTAATTTTTAGAGTTGAAGTTGGGTATTTTTATTTGTTTTCAATAAAATCACAATTAATATTAAACCGTGGTGGTGCCGGCGTAAGAATAGTAGCCGTACTGTACACTCTCTACCCGTGGTTGCCATAAGAGTTGGCTAAGGGATGTAATCCGGAAGATGGGCAGCAGCGTCTTCCTTAAACAATCACACCCAACTGCTCTCGCCAACCCGCCTGCCAAACGTGGCGAGTATTGGCAAAACCCCCCCAGGAGGAGGCCTATGTTCAGCAGTGGACGTCCTATGGCTGATGATGTGATGTGATGTGATCATTAAAATGTGTATTTTCAGTAAAGTAATTGTGAACAGTAAAGTAGTAAAGCATGACGAGAGTTTTATCACGGACAAGAAAAAACAATTGCCATGGCAAGTAATATAATTTGATGACGTACTACGTCTCTATGTCTTTTCGAGTCGTTTTAGAAATTCCTTAGAAGCTTATCTAGTAAAGTCACCACTATTTTCATTGTATATATCTTGAGCTTGCCCATAACTATGTGAGCTTTTGATATTATAATAAGAAAAAATATATATAATATAGTTTAATAAATAAAATCGACAATTTATCTCCAGCTAATTTCCCGCTGCGAGTGTGGCCACACCCGTTTCTACTGTAACAAAGCAGCTGCGATTCCCGTAACAATAGCACCTGTCATGTCCTCGAGTAGAAACCACTTGATATTGAACGATGTGCACACAATACACAAACAAAACGAGCCTCCACACGAGCTTGACTTTATTCTCTATGTCCTCTAAACTTAGAATGACAATTTGCGAAAATCTTTCATAAAGTCATTGAAAAAGGCCCCTAAAACCTATACCATTGCAAGTCTTGGCCACTGCATGGGTTTCAGACCCTGCCATGTGGATCCACAACCCGCACGGTGCTACCATCAGATGTTAAAAGATGTATCATCGTCTATTGGGAATGAGTAAGCATCTCTGGTGGGCGTAAGAAAATCTAAACTAAGTGCTGTCATTTCTACACTTTTGCGACCAAAAAAACGATGAAAATTTCTTCATGAATTATTGTGCCCATCGAACTTAAGTGAAAACTGTGCTTTGATTTGCATTTCGTAAAAACGAATTATATGATAAAGTATTATGAAAGTGAAAACTTCTTCAGCCGCGTTAAGTGATTTTTGCTAATATGACGTGTTTTAAGTTTTCACTTCTGTCGACACTCCTCATGACTGTCTTTTTTTCTTATTTACAGCTCACCCGATGTTACGTGATTGTTGGTCGAAGATGGTAAACTCATCCTGGATGAAAGCCTGGAATGGAACCGGGTCTCAAGTGAGGTTGTCGGAACACCTTTGGTGCTTGGCAGATTTTCAACTTGAGGGTAATTAATAGCTAGCCAGCTGAGTTCTAGAAAATACCCTATCAGCGTGTTATTGTTTCCTCGCGATGTTTTAACTTTTATCAAATATAAAATAAATAAAAATATCGTAGGACACATTACACACAGCGCCATCTGACTCCAAACTAAGCAGAGCTTGTGTGATTGAAGTCAGATAACTGATAGGATACATAAATAATTTTTTTGTTGTTGTAAATACATACTTATAATACAGAACACCTAGACACAGAACAAACATTTGTTTATACCATAATATGTTTGTCCTAGGCGGGAATCGAACCCACACCAATGAGACAACAGGGCTGTCAACTAAACTAAACTGTCGGTAACTCAACATTAAGCTCATTGTTGGGGTTTGAACGCACGCTCTTCGGCGTGTGAACCGCCCACGCTACCCATCGATTATCATTGCTGCAAAGCTTTGATTTAGTTTTTTTAAATATCTATGCTATCTTGATCTCTTTTTAGTTGATGAATCTCATTTAAACTGAATTACATAATTCAGTTCGAATCGCTGTTACTGTTGTCGGGATTTTTTAAATGTATCCTGCTTTAGTTGTCACTTTAAAGCCCCGATGATGAAGTGAAACGATCGCGCAGGTGTTTTTGACCAAACCATCATTTAGCGTCAAGTGAGCCGTGGTCCAATACCGGAAAGTTCCTCCATTTATCTTCTTCAGTGACAAAAACTGCACCTCCGAGAAAAATGAACTTACCTTTATTTTTCCTGTACCTAAGAAAAAATGTTGTTCTCTGTAGGGTTGCCACGATGAATCTCATTAAAAAGAGACACGTGCATGTCTTGCTCGTGCGCTGTGGGTTTCGTATAAGCTTGTATATTAGAAAGTTAACTCATCTCAGCAACTGAGTCTAAATAATTTTTACAATGAAAGTCCCGAAATATTGCGTTAAGACCAACCATAAGCGCCAAAACAGCGAAGCCCTGGAATTTGTTTCACTCAGAATTTTGGGAACCGCTGCAATGGTCATGGACATGCTCTTACCATCAGAAGAGCGTCTCGTTCGTCTCATTACTTTTGAAAATTAACAATGCATTTCATTTAATTAATTTTGTTGGATGGGTTGGAGTGGGTATTTGAAGACTACCTGACTTTTAAATCTTTGCTTAAATATAATTTTCATACCAGTCGCCTATAGAAATCAGTCCAACACAAAGCTTAACATATACCGGCATACAATCCGGAGAAATGTAAGAGATGCGTGTGTTTTCCTTCTCGTTAATAATAATAGCACCATTTTGTATCTGTCCGTCCGTCTGTCCGGGTTTTTGTATTCATTAGTCGTACAGTGTGTAAGGGGCCTTACTCGCAACGTTGGGATAATTTTAGTTACGCTTTTATATACGATGTTACGCAATGATAGCCCAGTGGTTAACAAGGTCGGTTCACACGCTGACAGGTGTGGGTTTAAACTGGAACAATGTGCTTAAACTGCCGATGAATGAAAACATCGTGAGGAAACCATAGCATGATGGTAGGGTACTTTCTAGTACTCGGCTGGCTACCTACCACCCTCAAGTCTAAATCTACCGCCATGCAATAAATGCAATCGGTACTTATTGACGTGTCAAAAGCTTTCAGATGTAAATATCATTCATGATCACCCCCATCCGTATACTGACCGCATCATCCATTGCTTAACATTTGTGATCTTTTGTGAATATTTAGTCAAAATAGGCTACGAACGCTTCAGTTAAATTGACAGAAGAAGAACAGACTTATATCGTAGTAGGTAGGGTAATATTATGCAAAGTTAGTTCTCTATACTAACTAGATTTATTAAATCTCACCCGCATACTACAAAGCGTACTCCAAGTTCCAGTATTTACATGTTCCATCCTATTACTAGGTCGCAGGTGTATTATAAATAGCTTAGACATTTTGTAAAATGTCTGTGAACTTAACGAGTTGCTTCCTATCGAGGCTATGTATAGTAATTAAGCGCATAATTTAAATTTCAATATAGTCAATACGCAATATTTAAGTGTTTGCTAAAAACTGTTATTTATTCTTTCAAATCTTTAATAATTGCTCCGATTTGGACAAAAAATAAACGTAATCAGATTAATAGTTGAATGCCCTGTTGGCTCGGCATGCGAACCTATCGCACTAACCACTGAGCTATCATCGCTACAAATATTTTACTTTAATAATATAATTATTGTAAAAAACATCAATTACAAACGAAGTTTACATAAATCTCCCATTAGAATTAGAATTATTTATTGTTATATTTATTAGTTACACTAGGCAACTTACCAGTAAATTATATAATATCATTTCTACAAAAAGTAATGTCTAGGCGAAGTAAGTGGAGCGTTAGTCGTCCAGCCGCAAGATGGGGCGACGATATCATTACCGTCGCGAGTTGAACCTGGACTAGATTGGCACAGGACCGAGGCAGATGGCAACAAGAAAGAAATCTATACCCAGCAGTGAGATAAAGAAGGCTGTGGATAATGATGAATAAATCCAATATTCTTATCGTTACACCAATAGATCTATCGCCATTTAACGTGGAATAACTGAAATACAGACCTTCTTCATCATCATCTCAGCCATAGGACGTCCACTGTTGGATATAGGCCTCTCCCATTGACTTCCATAAAGACCAATTGGAAGCGGACCTTAAATCGAGTCAAACATTTAATTTTATTCCATCCACAACGGTAAACACTTAATTACTTATAATTTCATTCACAGCACAACACTTTTCATACATAACAAAATATATACAATTTACCATCTAATATTAATAATTCAATTTTTTTTTTAAATGCCCGATTTCATTTCATTCTACAACACACCGTTTCCCTGTGTTCTATAGAGCTCAATGTTCCATATTGCGTTGTTTCAATATTAGTATATTGTTTGCGTTTGACAGCACGCCAAACTTGTGACGAATCGTGGACGAGTTATTGGATAGACCAGAAAAACAACTTCGAATTTACTAGTTTGGTATACGAGTAGAGAGCGATTATTTATTTATAATTTTTCTTGTCCAAGTACTCTACAGTTTTTACGGATGTCATTACGATGCACTCACTATCAAGCACTGAACAGATAACTTTGGCGAAAAAGTGAAAGGAGACTAATCTAAATTAATTATAGTTAACTGATTTATTCAGGTGTTACTTTCTGGAAGTTTTTTATGGTATTCTGTTATATCTTTGTATATTTCTGCTTATAAGTCGGTACAACAAGGATGAAGATTTATATTAAACTTGTAAATATTTCTTTATTGTTTATCTGAAATAAACTTAAAAGATGTAAAAAGTATGATTTATATGCTAAATAAAAATATATTTTGTAAATTAGTTTAACAAAGTATATGTAATGATATCCCCTTATAGTTGTATACACTAAGGCCTCTACATACCTCTACACGAGACATCTTTACGACGTGTTGACTCTTCGAGCGCTGAGCCAAGATTAAGTTTATTACAGTGTAAAAGTTTGTGCAAAAACCTACTCCGAAATAAATCTACTCCGTTATAGTAAGTAAAAATATAGGAGGGCAAAACCCACAAAGATTTAAACGCCCAAGGAAATAACTAATAATCGAAATTATTCTAATATGACATATAATTATCACAACAATAGTTCTACACTATATATACATATGTATATACAAACGACGTCGCCGGTTTTTTTGTACAGGTGTAATTCTAGCTCGGCATACAAACTTGGTCTTGTGATTACGGGTTTTTTTTTTCAATATTTCTATTGTTGTTAAAGCTCATTAGTGAATTATCACTAAAATATTGCTACGACAAGATGAGTAGATGTGACCTCTATTTTTTATTTGGTCTTGAATCGATGGTAATTTATATGTTTGTAGGCTGTTCCAAGTTGCAAGAACTATTGTGAGTTATGTGGTGGAAGTAACTTGGGAACCATTCTCTTGGGGAAGAGGGGGGATGTATGACGGATAGTAGACTTAGGGGAATTAATAGTTGACGTAATTGAAAACTTTTGCTTGGTGGTAAACGTAAGACATGTAAATTTTTTTTTGTTGTTTTACTTATACAATATTACTACTTACGTTTAAATGTAACAAAATTGGCGTGGTTTAATACCACAGTAATTTAATTTCTTTATTACAAGGCACTTATAGTAAAAACGTAAATAAAATTTGGCGCTTTTTGGCATTTAAAATTAATTATCATGACTTTAAATGAATATTTTTCTTACATATTAATAAGTATTTTCATTTACTTTAATGAAACATATTCTTATAAAATAGCAATGCCTCGTGGATTTCAATCATTTTTTTTTCTTTTTTCATTCAAATTCAATTTCAATTCATCAATCGAGTCAATCGAGTCAAGGCCAACGTTTCTACAATTACGAAGTTCTTGAATATATGATCAATTTTCATAAATGAGATTAAATTTTTCAATAGTTATTTTTTAGTTAACAAAAACGCAACGCGAAGTTTGCAAACTTGTATTTGTAGTAGTGTTAATGAATCCTATTGAATATGCCGCCGTCACCGCGAAAGGGGCTATGTAATGGGATCATTGTGTATACCTATAACATACGGGATATTCAGCCTCGTGCATTATAAAATTGCTGCACTCCCTTTCCATTCACGGCAGCCTTTGACAGCTGCCGGAGGGCACCGATATGCTTAAAACTTTAATTCATAAAGGAAAATAATTATTTGTTCACCAAAAAACTTGACGCGCATCAAAATATTTCTTCATTTTTTTCCACTAGAGTGTTTAAAAACGCTGCTTTTCCAATTATTTAATAATTATCATAATTATAAAAAATTGGGTTACGTATTAGCCAAAGAAAATCTAAATAATCCAAACGCACAAGCTCAATCTCAATCGGGCTTGTGTTTTTAAGCTGTCCCACTGCTGAGCACGGTTCCCATTGTGAGTAGGGTAAGGCAGGTTTCCGTGTTAGCACATCTCACACATCTAATAGATCATTAAAAACTCTTCGACATGCAAATTTCCTCACTCCTCTCATTATTCTTCATAGCTTAGAGCTAGCTACACGCACATAATCTGTAAAAAGCAGAAGTGTAACAAATACTGTTAATTTTTTAATTACTATTAGCCTGTAAATACAGGGTTATAAGCTTGAGTTGTAATTCAGCAGAAGATAAAACACTGTATTCATCAAAATGAACAAGCTACAATTTTTTTTTTATTCCATCTGGTACATAAATTTGTTGAGTCTACGATCTTTTTCTATGGCACAGCATATTTTTTCACTTCAATTAGTGCTTACAGTAAAAGTTGTTCATAAAAATACCACCTTTCACCCTAGTATACCCCATACTCTTAACCCTGTACTTATTGGCCTTATTAAAATTTATTACCTTCCTTGACACAAATATTTTCATTATGTTTTTAACAGAAAATTGCAACATTATTTGATGTAACTTTAAATAACTTCTATTCATAAAGTAGTGGGCGAATGATTTGCCTATTCATTCTCTTGAAAGCTCTGGAATGGTGAAAGCGATTTAGCTTTTTGCTCTTTGAAATATCGCTGCAAAGCTCGCTGTCTATTTAGTGAGATAAACATGTTTTTATGTTCAGCTTTTAATGTCTAGAATTACTTAGTTCCAATCATTTGAAAGAGCTTTTTATGCCTGTCTTTTTACATAGAACTGAGCATTCGTTTGGCCACGATATCATGACAGAAGGCAACGATATGGCTAAAGAAGGAGCACACTTGCCTTGGAAATATATACACTGTAAAAGTTTGAAATATTGATACTGGCTATTCAGTAATCGATTGTTGTTCTAAATATTAATAAAAAAAAGGTGGTTAATATTTGACCTAATTATTCTGAGCAAACACAAAATTACGGACACTCAAATCACGCGCACCGAAAATGACATGGTAGTCTCGCGCGGTCCCAGATTAGATAACAGTCACTTAAATAAAATAAAAAAATAAAAAAAACTACGAAATATACAAAAAAAATAAAAACCTCAAAGAGAAGGTGCCTGTCGATGGATTTTGTGTAACAGCTAGGCTAGGCCTACATAGTCATTGAGCTAGCCAAACTCTAACCAAATCATAAAAACCCTGTGTCCCACTAAGTGATTGCGATATTAAGTCGAGTCGCATCGCAGCTCCAACAGTAAAAATATACCGCCATGCATTATGCATCGCGGACTGTTCCTGGCTAAACGCGACTTCGCCGCCTCCGCTCACACCGAAACTAAATTTATCAGTATACAATTATTGTTATATTGATAAATTGTAGTTATTGTAGCGCAGAAAATAATCGTTGCCACAGAACCGATACCACAGCTCTGACTTTTTGATTGACATTGATGGGGCCAAATTTGCCGCAGAACCGACAAATGCTGCGGTAGACGTGATCTAGCGTGGATACCGCAAATCGACAAACGTAGTGTAGGACGCTCTAAGACTAGGTGTAGTTATGATATGCATACGTATTACTAATTATTATTACTATTTATAATACGTTCACTAATTATTATTATTTATAATTAAATAAATAATAATAATTAGTGAAGTTCACTAATTCTCAGTTCCAGTTAGTGAATTTTTCAAATAATCTGTGGTGATCACTTACTTTCTAGCCTTTTTTTGTATTTTTATTTAGGTTATTGGTCATTTAATAATAATAATAATAAAATTAAAAATTAAGTTAAAAAATAAATAACTGGAATAATAATAATAATAATAAAATTTATTGACAACAATTAAAAACAGAAAAAAATATATACATATGTGACTTATAAATAAAAATTAATTAATGTTGCCAATGGGGCAAAATCAGCTTTATGCTGTAAGAATTAAATTCTTACAGCGCTGGTTTACATTTTGCCCCTACCCTATTTAACCTTAACAGTACTAAATTTGACCTATATTATTCCAGACGGTGTAACAGGCATCCATAACGGAGTCTTCTAATGAAATTGTTCATAAATCTCAAATATCGGCGGACAGTAACCAGTCTCTTGTTAGCGAGCGCCCTCTGTCGGCGGAAATATGTCGCTATAACTCTTGTATTTGGAAATCTCTTGTTATTTTTGAGAAAACAACGATGCCTTTAGTGCTGGGACCGACTAACCTGAAAATTAAAGGCAATATAGTACGGTGCTATTTTTAATTACATTATTATTTTACTGGATTTTGCAGTTCAATATTTAAGATGCATATGTTGTCATACGCATCTTAAACACACAACTCATATGAGAAAGAGTATTTATGTTTGTTATATTGTCACTAAATAACGTGAAAAAAGCGGATTTAGATGGGATTTGATACAGATCTACACAACAACAAATATACTTTTTAATTCGGAAAAATATGCGGTTTCCATTCTTATATATTTTATATTCCATAGCGGGTGTTACACTGGAGCGATACTAGTGCAATACAAGCAACTCTACTTCTTTTGTGATTTTGACTTTATGTACTGTACTTACATGGTATTCGTATGTTTGGGATTATATTTATATTATATATATTACATTTTAGGATGTAAGTTTATTTTACAAATAATATCTTTTTCTTGTCTTGTGCCAGATTGAATTATCTATTATCTAAAATAATAAAAGCTTGGTTTACCTATCAAGACTTTAAACAATATCTGATTTATTATTTTATACAAATTAAAATATATAATTAAAAAAAAAAAACATCCGGTTTGGTTTTTCAAAGCAAAGAAATAACAATCAAAATAAAACTTTGTTTCATTCAAACTTTTATAATAGTTATATTTGATTAATTAAAAGTATCCTTATATATTTTTAGCAAATAAAGTTTGCACAATTAGCACGAATTAATCAATTAATTCATATTATAGTACCGCTTTAACTGATTTTACGCCGTTCAGTCCCTTTTTTCAGCTTTAATAAGCTGGCCCTTATTTTGTCGAGTAAATGATTCGTTTTAGTAATGTAATCGGGAAAAAGGAAAATACTAGCGAGAAAGATGATTTGGTGAATATTCCGGGGCTTTTCTTGAGGAAAATTTGCATTTGGCTGAGTAAAAATTTGTGCAATCTGGTTTGTGGGATCATTTCGCCTTCTTTACTGTGCTTTGGTTGTTTATAAGAGATTCTTTTGTAAACTGAGCGATGCTGAAACGGCCGCGAGGGATGAGTTTAATTTATCGTGCCCTATTGTTTTGCCCAACTACGCAAAAAGGAGGGTTATGATTTTAGTAGTCGATTATATACATATGTATAAGTAGTGTGTTTTAATGGGACGATCAACAGGTTTCATACTTGGTGGTAGATTTCCTTAGCAGAAGGTCGTCTAGGTCGCAGTACCAGATATTCTGCCGCCATACAATAGTGTAAACATTACTGTGTTCCGGTTTGAAGGGTTCTGCAGCTAACGAAAATACAGGGCTGTTATAACTTACCATCGAAAGTCTCGAAGCGCAAAACAGCGATGCCCTGGACTTTGTTTAGCTACTCGAGTGTCACTGCAATGGTCATAGACAGACGTTTTCTCTTATCATCAGGAGAGCGTCTTGTTCGTCTTATTATATTAACATTTAAAAAAACATAGACACAAATAAATACAAAGATACTTAAACAAATAGGATACAAAAATAGGAGTATAGAATACATATAACAACATTTGGCTGCCCTGTTGGGCCGTGGGTTCAATTCTCACCCAAGACAAATATTTATTTGAAATATAGGAAACCATAGCGTGGCGGTATAGTTCTTTCTAGTACTCGGCTGGCCAGCTACCACCCTCAAGTTGAAAATCTGCCACCAAGCATCTAACGGTGTGTTCCGGCAGCCTCACTTGAGAACCAGTTCCATTGCAGGTTATGTGTGCTTTACCATCTTCGACCACACCGTTACTTAACATCAGGTGAGCTGTGGTAAAAACAACTAGCAGGCCAGTCATTAAAAAAAAATATGTAATTATAGATGTAAATGTTTTTTCTGTGTGGGCTCTGGGTGTTTTTTTTTTATGGCTGACAGCTTTATTACCTAGATCGAGATAAAAAGGTACCCTTTATTCTGGGATAATGTTCCATAAGACACGTCTGTACCAAATTTCAAGCGGACACGTTCTGTAGTTCGTTTTTTGATAATGAACCACTAACCTAACATTTTTCCCGAGATAAAATGTATCTTATATGTTAATCCGGGTAATAAACTATCTGTGTGCCAAATTTCATCCAAATCCGTTCCGCCGTTTTTGTGCGATTGACTAACAAACATCCTAACATACAAACTTTCATATTTATAATATTACTAGCTGCACCCCGCGGTTTTACCCGCGTGGTGATCGATGATGATGATGATGGTGATTAAAAGTATCCTATGTCTTATTCCAGAGCCTAAAGTAAAATAGTAGTAGTATGCAAAATTTCACCCGGATCCGTTGAGTAGTAACAAAGACGTAATAAACACACATTCGCATTTATAATATTAGTTAGGATTACTATATTATAACATGTAATATTTGGATGTTTGTTACTCAATCACGTAAAACGGCTGAACGGATTTGAATAAAATAAAAAAAAAGTAGGACATTACACACAGCGCCATCTGACCCCAAACTAAGCAAAGCTTGTACTATGGCAGTCAAATAACTGATAGAATACATAGACACTTTTTTTGGTAAATACGAGTACATACAGAACACCCAGACACAGAACAAACGTTTTGTTTTTACCACAAAATCCTTGTCTTAAGTGGGAATCGAACCCACGCCCTGCAGCTCTTAAGGCAACACACATCAACACACATACTTGGCACACATAGGCAATTCAGTAGCGTAAGTTTCATGATCGATAAAGCTTGTTCTTTTGTTACTTACACAATGTTAATGTTTAAATATCCCTCATGACCCAATTCATAACTCAACGCGGATGAAATCGCGGGCGTAAGTTAGTAATATTATATATATTATTACGTTTATATGACCCCATAATAACGCAAGGTGCAGTATTTTTCAAGCGTTTTGATTCCATATTTTTTATTCGCACAGCAAGGTTGTGGTACTCTGTCGGAATTTATGTTTCTTGTCAGGGTATATGGGTGTCTTCAAATCTACAGAAAACTAGCAGACCCCGCCACGCGTTGCTGTGGCCAAATTGAACACACGCGTGTAACGTAAAATAAATTGTAGCGCATACATATGAAACGTTTAGACTTTAAATTAAGCGCCATCTATTGGATACTTATGAAACATTTGGACTTTTAACGTAGCGCCATCTATTGGATACTTACTCAATCCAGTTAATACATTACCTTACACCGCCATCTATTAGAATTATATAGAACTCACAGATAATTATACCTCTTTGACGTAAACAAATAATTTGCAATATTGCGATTATAAATTGAGATATAAAATATCCTATCTCTCAAGTCGGATCAAACTGAACACAGTGTGCAAGATTTGATTAAAATCGGTTCAGTAGTTGAGGAGTGCATCGCGGACAAACAACGTGACACGAAATTTTTATATGTAAATATAGGTTTCAACTAGGTAAGCGTGATTCATCTTAGACCGCACTACTGCTTAATATCAAGCAGAGTGCGGACAAACGCGAACTTATATAAAATAACTAAAAAGAGCGGACTCAGGTGGGACAGCGGGTTCCTTACTACCGTATGCAGATAGAAACACAAAGGTAGACATATCTCGACATTTCGTCACGTTTTCGTGACACGTGTGTGCCACGTGACGGGAACGCAAGAGCGCACAGGACTTTATCCCGACACTTCCGGGAATCCGGCGCCGAATAACTCGCGTAGGGAAGCTTGCATTTTACGTTTTATTCGTTCGAAGGAAATTCAGAGGGACTAGCAAGGATTTCCGACAACTGCGTGGGACGTTCATGATAGATTAATCTATGAAAACTGGGACAACTGAATAGAACCTGCTGATTGTGTTTGTTCGCGTGCTTTGCTGTCGTTTTCTTTCTATTTATATATCTATCTAGCTATCATTGCTACAAAATGCAGATAGATACAGATAATATAACACTACCAATGGTACATCATGCCATACAATTAACGGTACTACAGTATATATCGGACCACTCATTATAACCGTATTTCTAATGTTATGCGGGGTTTATTAAGTCTAGATGGCACCACTCTACGTGCGAGTTATTTTGGTGTTATGTTGATCGCTTCGTAGTAGTTAAGCATCAAAACAACAGATGGCGTTTTTAAATGATCTTTGTTACTTCAAGATAAGGCAACGTGCTCTGCTGTGGTGGTGCCGGCGTAAGAATAGTACCCCACCCTCACTTATCTCTAATCCGTGGTTGAAGTAAGAGTCGGCTAAGGGATGTAATCCGGAAGATGGGCAGAAGCGTCTTCCTTGAACAATCACACCTAACTGCGCTCGCCAACCCGCCTGCTAAGCTTGGCGAGTATTGGCAAACCCCGAGGAGGAGGCCTGTGTCCAGCAGTGGACGACCTATGGCTGATGATGATGTGATGTGATGCTCTGTATTAACGTAGCCATACTTCGTTTTCACTCCAATAAAAATATAATTACTGACCTTAAATAATTGCGGTGAAACCACAGGACGCTGCTAGTGCAAATAAAAGACGATAAGTGAAAATTTAAAACGTACTTTGTACATCGAACTCGGTCGGGCGAGGGTCCCTAGTTATGGTAAATGGGGGTTATCCGTCGGTCGGTATCAGCGCCCGCAGACCGTGTAAGTGGTCTGCTTGGAAGGGCTCACGCTGCATTGGTGTCGGATTGCCATCATGTGCAATGCTTTCAGCATTATAATGCAAGTAGGTATTCATTTTATACAGTTATGTAAAGAATAACTGTCGTGGTTTCCCATTTTTAACCGAAACGTTCATATTTATAATATTAGTGGGATTGAAAAAAAAAATTACATATTAAAAAGTCAACAGAGAATTAATTTGTAAGTCATTAATTAAATTTATGATTATAATTAAAATAGTAATTATTTAGGTAAGAAAGTTCAACAATCAAAATAAATAAAAAATGACAACAATATTTTAAAATTAAAATCTAAAATAATCTTAATCTGCCTTTGAAACTGGTATATATTTCGAAAGGTATCGACGTATCCGTTAGAGACGAGGATTTCTTTAAAGGGTACTGCAGCTAGCAAAATGACAGGGGTATTGAAATTAACCATCAATATCTTAAAGTAATAAGCGCTAAAGCAGAGATGCCTTAGACTTTATAATGTTACTCAAAATTTTGGGTACCAGTACAATTATTATGAGCAGGCGTTATCTTTTACCATCAGGACACTTATTTCACTTCATCACTTAAAACAACGATGTGGATCAAAGACGAAACACGTCTTGAAAGACAAGACTAGCACCAGTAAGCCACTGCGCACCGCCACCCAATATATTACTTCTAATTTTGGTATTTCAACCGCGTGCTTGAATATTTTCCACATTAGGGAAGCGGCTAATACAAGTATATTTAGCAACAGTACGGCAGTCGCGATGTTTCTTCAATTTGCAGCACTAAGTGCGGCATGATTTGCCACATCTGCCGCGGTATTAAGACGTCGTCAGGTTTCCGAGTATTTTTCCAATCAGCTCGCTCATGAATTATTTAGCAACCAATAGGGACGCAGAGATGGGGTAAAGCATTAAGGCATGTCTTGTCGATGAAATTGATAATTTTACTGGGACGTCTCCTTAGCAGGTGGTCGTCTAGGTAGGTACCATCGCAGTACCAAATATTTCGTAGTTCCAGTTTGAAGGGTACTGCAACTAACGAAATTACAGAGCTAGTAAGATTAACCATAAAAGTCTCAAAGTAATGAGCGCCAAACCAGCGATGCCCTGGAATTTGTATTGTTACTCAAAGTACTGCATATCACTGCAATAGACATGGACAGGAGGACAAGACAAGGAGAGCGTCTCGTTCGTCTCATTACATTTACATAAAAAATATATTTCTGTAGTATTTGTGTGAATGCAATTTTTTTTTAATATTTTTTTATCGCTGACAGACTACGTGTTTGACCACAACTCACTTGATGTTAAGTGACGGTGTGATTGAAGATGGTAAAGCACACCTAGCCTGGAATAGAACTGGCTCTCAAGTGAGGCTGCCGGAACACACCGTTAGATGCTTGGCGGCAGATTTTCAACTTGAGGGTGATAGCTAGCCAGCCCAGTACTAGAAAGTACCCTACCACCACACTATGCTATTAACAATTTATCGATACGTAACTATAAATTTTCATCGAGTATTATCTCATCTCTATTTTAACCCCGCGCCTCCGCTCGGATAAGTAGGTAAGCCCTATTTGTTCTTGGACATAATATTTTTTACCTCGAAATTGAAGAGCGTTTTCAATTTTTATCCAAATCCTAATGGTTTAAGTGAAAGCAAATAAAGCTTAATGTTGTGCCCGTTTTGTTCCTTTCGAGGTTACGTCTTCAAATTTTCACGTGCAAATTGTATTTCGTACGCTCGATTATTTTAAAAGTTGTTTTTCATTTATTTCATTGTTTTTGTTTTAAAGGATCAACCTTTTGTTTGCTTCGCTTGTAAAGAGCAATTAAAAATGGATTGTTATTTTTAAGCGCTATAATAACAATACAGTAGGTAAATTGGTTTATTATATTATTTTAAACGTCATTCGGACATGGTAGGTATTCCCCATGCACGCACAAAGTGTTTTGGAGTCTGTGTTCCCTAATAGGTACAATATAGGTGGCTTCAGATTTAGAGTAAATCGGATTTTTCTAGGTAAGCGTGCTCCATCTCCGCTCTACTGCTTAACATCGGGCAGAGTATGGTCAAACACAAACCTATTATGAATTAAAAAAAGAATTAATTATAACAGTTTTTTAAAGGGAATTGTTTGACAACTTTCTAGTCTCCATACTGTAATGACTTGTTATTGACGCTTATTTAGCGTAACTAACAAGTTATAGAATGCTTTATGTGTGACAGATAAACTGGCGACAGTTAATATGTATATTTATTTTCATCCTACTTACATCCCTTTTCTATAAATTTACTAACAACAAACTGCGCGCCGCCATACCGTGTATTAGCATTCTTAGGAAACAAATGCAAATTAATAATATCTTGACATCATATGCAGCGGATTAGCTAGTTGAAGTGGCAGTGGGCAGGGCACATAGCACGCAGAACCGATGGCCGATGGGGCTGCAAAGTTCTGGAGTGGAGACCACGGACCGGCAAGCGCAGCGTAGGACGTCCACCCACAAGGTGGACAGACGACCTAATAAAGACCGCAGGAACGCGCTGGATGCGAGCCGCTTCCAACCGGTCTTTATGGAAGTCAATGGGAGAGGCCTATGTCCAGCAGTGGACGTCATACGGCTGATAATGATGATGATGATGATGATATGCAGAAAAAACGCGGACCTTGAGCAACCTGGAGCAACACAATAAAAATCTGTCTGCAAGTGCTCGGTCTGCTGCTCGAAGCCCGGAGTGATTGAATGTGTTCTGGTACAGACAGCAGGGAACGTGGGGCAAACGGGGCAAGTTAGAACTCACTCCCTATTTTATTTTTACAAACAGTATGTAATAAATAACAGAGTGGGTACAATACTTGGTTTCTTGGTTGCCTGGAAGACATAGCTTTAAAAATCAAACTCAAAGTAAGTTTATTTGCAAGAATATTGTCTTAAATTATTGTATAGGTCTTAATATTAAAATTCAGTTTCAAATATTCTACCTAAGTAGGTGTACAAATATTTTTAAGTCAAATTTAATTTATATAGGTAAACAATTTTTTAAACTTCTTTCAAGAAGTCGTTAATGTCATAGCGATAAAACAGCCACTTGTGGTACGGGCTCATTAAATAATTTTATTTTCTGTACATTTTTTTTCTTCTATTTCTTGTGTGCACTGTGGTGTCTATATATCTGATTATGCAAAGCCAAAAATGTGTTCGGTTTATTTTTCTATTTTATCGCAAAAGTCACCATATAAAATAATACATTTTTAAGCCTTTAGTAGAAAAATGTGGACAAAAAATACAAACATAATTTAGTTTCTGTTTGCGTCTGCCGAAGACGCTAATCCATTTTTCACAAATATTAGTATCGAAAAATTTGCACAAATTGCCTAGTTGATAAAAGTTGTTTGTATTAAAAAGTATACTGATCTTTTGTATGAGCTTATAGCCCTGTGTTCTGACATCCATTTAATTTCTTTGTTTCGACACCAATCTACCGCCGTTCGTTCGCGTATTTTGCTGCCAGTAAAATACGTGAACTGGTGGTCAGTCGGACTATGAAACCAGTTGCAAGGGATTTGTTTCACCACTCGTGGTTTTGCTCTACAAATAGAATCGTGAGACAACCTGAATGCCTGTCAACGGTTTATAGTAACAATTTTCTACTCAAAAGTCTTTTAAAACAATTTTGTAGAGATGACAGCTCAATTATTAGCGCGGGTGGTTCACATGCCGAAGGGCGTGGATTTAAAGCCCAACAGTGAGCTTGAGCTTACTGGTAAAGAAAAACATCGTGGGGAAACTATAGCATGGTGGTAGCAAGGGGGGGGTAAGGTACTTTGTAGCAATTACTCGGCTGGACTAGGTACCACCCAAGTTTAAAATCTGCCGTCAAGCACTTAATGGTGTGTTCCAATAGTCTTACTTGAGAGCCAGTTATATTCCAGGTTAGGTGTGCTTACCATCTTCGATCGCACTATCACTGAACATCAGATGAGCTGTGGTCAAACACTTAGCCTGTCAACCATAAAATAAAACCATTCTTATATGAAATAAGCGTAAAAAAAGTCATAAATATAAACTTTTTATGATTACTTTGTGCCGTTCAGTTGTTTTATAGGGCTTGGAAGGTGGCACGAGGTGGTTGCTGTTTCCAAAAGGTGACCAAACTAAGTAACTGACAATCCGGTCACTCCTTCGACCGTATGTGGCAAATACAAATATTTTATTTATAACATCAAAGTTACAAATCAAAACTGAACGCTATTGTGATTCGGACGACACATTAAAATGTCGGTCCTAGTTAATGGTTTTATAAAAAACAATTTCAAGATTCAACTCTGACAGTACTCAGCACATACAAAGTTACTTATTATGCAGATTAAAAAATTCGAACTTTTTAATGTTTCTACTGAGATTCTACTTCTACCCCCATTTTATTGAATTGTAAAATTAACGGCTTTTAAAAATGGGTTAAAGTGTGAATTTGTGAGTCGAGATCGGATAAAAATATAAAATTTTTATTGTCACAGAATTTTAAGGCAAGGGGGCAGAAACGGGCGCTGGGTGGTGCAAAGACAAGACTGGGGCGCGGCCGGACTTGTGGGGGAAGGCCCCTGCAGGGGAGCATGTGTGATGCCCAAGTTGTCTGGTTATAAATTACTTACATTGCTGTATTTTAAGTTTGATTTACAGCACAAATGTTGACATAATAAGGTCATTTTGTATGTGTACACCAGACATCGAAAAGAAAATAAAACTTGAAATATAGGTAGTATGTCCACGTTGTCAATGAATATGATAAATTTATATAAAAAAAATTAACTAAATGAAAGATAAACAGTGTGAACTTCTGTACATCGCTGCAAAGATCATGAACATGTCTTAAGAGGAGAGTCATTGTCAGGAGAGCATCTCGCTTGTCTCTTTACTTTTTAATAACAATGAAAACGCACTAACTTGTTGAAGAGATGGGTTGAAAGATTTTTTTAACCCCCGACGCAGAAAGAGGGGTGTTATAAGTTTGACGTCGATGTCAGTCTGTCTGTGTGTGTGTGTGTGTGTGGCATCGTAGCTCTCAAACGGATGGACCGATTTCGATGCGGATTTTTTCATTTGAAAGCTTGTTTCCTTGCGGTGGGTCTTAGCTATTTTTGGTTAATTGCGTAGGGGGTTTTATACATTTTTAATTTAAATTTATTCTTGACCATGGATAGCTAGTCCTTCAGCTGGGATTGAAAGAGAAGGGTCAGTGTTGCCCAGTGCTGGATAATAAAAATACCCATTCGGCGGTGTTGCTAGTGTTAAACGCTAGAATTGAACCCGTAGGTACATCATGCATGTATTACCTATAAAAAAATCTAAATAACTAGGCTTGCTTTTGGACCGCCATCTCACTTCTTATGTTCAGCGAGGTTGCGGTCTACATTGGAACCTAGAAGAAGCCGATTCCCTCGCGACTTGAAGGCATCCGATTACATTGGAAAGTACCCACTCAAACAGCGAAGTCCACTATTCAAAGGTTTGTATAATAAAAGTGGCACAAACCGAATTTGTTCTTTGTTTTGACATGTTGTTTATGGTATTCCAAAAAAATATATTGTTAGCCAAGAAACGCAATATTACAGTTAGGTACTAAGAATGAAAGCAAGTTATTCAATAAAATAATATCTCATCTCGTAAGTTATAACTTAACATAAAGTTTTATCGTTATTGGCACTTTTTCATACTTTTCTGAGCCATTGAGATTGATAAAACAATACTGTCTCACGCTACTGTTAAAACACTTGAATTATTTCACCATAGGAATAATGTTTTCGTCTTAACCGTAATCTATACGTGTTTTTTTTTTTCCATTTTTCCATTCCATTCCATGTTTCCACAGTAATCTACTAGCAACTTGCCCTGGCTTCACTAGTTGAAATTTAATGCAATTCTACACTGATTAATTATCTTAGGATCGATTTGAGATTAATTGTATTGTAGACTAGAGGAACATTTGAAAACTTGGCTGTCTTCAAATCCAGAATAAATAAGTTTCTTCTAGGCAAGCGCACTCCTACTATACGCTTAAACATATGGGTGTGATCATACGCAAACCTATTTTGAATACCGCGTACCCGCCTCCGTCTGGGGTGCACCTTTTGCTTTATCGTTCGCAAGCCGAAGGCCGTGGGTTCAAACCCCAACAATGAGCTTGAGCTGCCGGTGAAGGAAATCATCGTGAGGAAACCATAGCGTGGTGGTAGGGTACTTTCTAGTACTCGCCTCACTTGAGAGTCAGTTCCATTCCAGGCTAGGTGTGTTTACTATCCTTCGACCACACCGTCACTTAACATCAGGTGAGCTGTGGTCAAACACCTAGCTAATCAGCGATAAAAAAAAGATCTTGGCTGCTAAAGACCTAGTTTTGTGACATTGACGAGTATTTCAAACTAAAAGATTAATAAATTACTAGTAAGTAATTATGATTTTTTTTCCATTTTATTATATTAATATACTTTATTTTGACAATTTGTTTTTCATTCATTGACATGTAATCAGTCATTAAAAACTCTTTTAACGGTATATTTGTAATGATATTACGCAATTGATTTGTAACATTGGTGTTATCAATAAAATATTTGTAATTTAATAAAAACAGTAATTGAGCTAAGATAAATTATTAGATTAATGAAGTACGACCACTTATCCTAGTTTTTTTTATGACATACATATAGTGATTTTCTCGTCTGGCGGAGAGTATTGTTATGCCATAACACAAGTTCATTCCCAAGATGGGTAACGATGGTTCTCAATGAAACATTCTTTCGAACAGTATAACTGGTGATAGATGGTTTCTTACTTGATGGTAGATCTCCTGAGCAGGAGGTCGTCTATATAGGTACCATCGCAGTACTAGATATTCTGCTGCCAAGCAGTAGTGTGTAAACATTACTGTGTTCCGGTTTAAAGGGTGCAGCTAGCGAAATTACAGGGCTGTTGAGACTAACCATGCCTCAAAGTAATGAGTGCCAATGCAGCGATGCCCTGGACTTTGTTTTGTTCTTCAAAGTTCTGTGTATCGCTGCAATGGTCATGGACAGGCGTTATCTTTTACAAACAGATAGCGGTTCGTTAAATAAAAAAATGTAAATCGTCAAATAAATTCAATTTGTTTCGTTTTTCTTTAACGTTTCTTAAGCTTGATTAAGAAAAGCCTTTCAAGAGGAAAATCTCCACATTCCCTGATTGATGCCATTGTTTCTCTCGGTTTATGTTTATATATTCCAATATAACGTGAAACAGTGGCTGTTGGCTTCCCGCCAACTGCTTCAGGGGTCGAAAGACGTATTCTGTTTTTCTCGTAAAGATTTTATCAATTAAGATTAGGAGCTCTTATGGGATAAGTTGAAAGTCAAAGATTTTATGGAGATGAAACTGCGTTGATTATAAATTGGAAGCTTGGGAGTGATTTATACTAAAGTTACGAAGTATTCAGATACCTCAATGAAATGTGTTCAATAAGACGTATAGTATAAGTTCAGCGTTTTATTAACAAAACTACTTTTTTATATACGGTAGAAAAAACTAGTTTTGGCAAATAACACGACGCAGCGATTTGAATTACCTAAACTCCCGCGAGATCTTTTCTTTGGTTGCGTTTAATGTAGTCATGATTGGCAGCTGTATTTGTCTGCGGGCTGCGCTCCGGTAGCTCATTAGCGGCTGCGACTCTGCACATTTTCGATTTCGAAAGCTGCTGATTGAATCAACCTTTGTAGAGATGGGACACGTGACGAGACTAAAATATTTTCAAGTCACGGTGAATCCATTTATTTTGAATAATTTTAGAATATTACAGAATCATTGAATGCGCTTAAAACATTGTTCTGTAAGTGAAATTTATTACATATTCGAAGTAACATGGCAAGGTTTTTTAGTAATAAAAATATTTTGACGTCATTCAAAATCATGATAAAATCCGATAATGAAATATAAGGCAATATGGAGGCAAGGTGAAGCCCACTATAAAAACTTGTCTCGCTGTCTAATGCGGTCAATTATAAGAGAAAACTGATTGATTAATTAACTGTTTATTGTCGACACCAAAGATTAGATACATAAGAAAGATAAGATAATATTTATTTCATAGACACATGTTAAATTAATAAATATAAAAGTTGTAGATATTATTTGACCGCCTTGTTGGGTCATTGGGAGTATGCCTGCCTGAGCTGTAGGGCGTGGGTTCGATTCCCGCCAAGAACAAATGTTTGTTTGGTATAAACAAATGTTTGTTGTGTCTGGGTGTTCTGTATGTATTATAAGTATGTATTTACAAAAAAAAAAGTATTTATGTATCCTATCAGTTATCTGACTTCC
Organism: Biston stratarius; assembly: GCA_950106695.1. Taxonomy (NCBI): domain Eukaryota; kingdom Metazoa; phylum Arthropoda; class Insecta; order Lepidoptera; family Geometridae; genus Biston; species Biston stratarius. Next base: position 9,967,974 of record OX467108.1, read on the forward strand.
ATCACACAAACTCTGCTTAGTTTGGGGTCAGATGGCGCTGTGTGTAATGTGTCCTACAATATTTATTTATATTTATTATTATTTATTATAAACGACATAATTATAGTTAGGTCGTTAACGAAAACCTGCTTTCCTAATCAGGTTGTATTTTTATATACCTTACATGCGTTCTATTAAAATTTGTAATAATCCTTTTTTTTATTATCAACACTGCAGCTCTACTTGAGCGTTTTCCCCTCCCTATCTTTACCTATTCACCATCGCCGAAGTCGTAATTAATTTAGTTTAAAGACATTCGCCGCGAGACTCGAGACGGGTGATGTTTTAACTTAATTTGCGGTAACAACACAATTGTGTATCATCTTTTATGGTACAGCCAGCAATAAAAGGGGAAACGAACTTGAAAGCGATGGGAAGTCTACTGGAATGATTTCTAGAATACCATAAATGGAAGTGCGTCCATCGCTTACTCGTATCTGCGAAGTTATTCACCATTTACTGATACTCATTTCATCATTTACACTATTTCGTAGTGATGATTGCTCAGTGGTTAGCGCAAAAATCAAAAAATCAAAATCAAAATTTATTTATTTGCTTAGTACACAAAGTTAGGTGTCAAAATGTTGGTACATAAATTAAAAAGGCACTTAAACCATACTTAACCCAGAATTGGGTGTGCAAAAGTTGGATAAAATAAAATTACATTAAACAATGTCAATTTTGGATTAATTAATTATGTCAGGAGGTCAATTACAAAATGTCAAGCAGTTTAATTTATATAAATGTCAATACTTATTAATTATTTTTTACCTTATCATCAATAAATTCTTTTACAAAGTAATATGCCTTATCTATTAAGAATGTTTTAAGTTTTCGTTTGAAAACTTAAAACGCGGTCGGTTTACATGCTGAAAGGCGTGGCTTCAATATTTTTCTTATATAAAAGATTGATTTGTCTGTCCTCCATCTCACCTGATGTTAAGTGATGATGCGGTATAAGATGGAGCCTAGAAGATTCACTCTTGACTTGGAGACACCCATATTGTATCCATCAGGGAACACCCACTCAGGCAGCGCATTCTACTGTCTAGCAGTCCGCACTGTGAACGTGGAATCAAATCGTTTTGTTCGAGTTTTTGGAACATCCATTAAACGATGCTTTTTGTCGCGCTGGTTTCAAGTGGGCTGTGGTCAAACACCTATCAATAAATTCAAACAAATCATTTCTTAGTAATCTGAAAATCTGCTTAAATTCTTTTAAAATTTAAAATTTATTGGAATCTTTATTATTTTTTCGATAATGTGAATTCAGTATTCCCCCATAAGTAAAACAAAAAAAATCAGATTATAATTATTCTAGCGACCCGCCGGCACCAACTCAATTTATTATTGACGATCTATCATTATCCGAAATGGAGGGGATTATATGCGGAATACAAAAGAACAGTTATCGCGTGCACTAAGAAATTATTTTTTAATCCGTGTTCCATGGCCGAGGAAGTTCTCATTGTTCAAGTTACGGCAAGTACTTACGGTTAGACTCGTTCCGGGATAAACTTGTGGATAACTTGTGTCGACGGAGATTGCCATTTTATTTTAGTTGTTTACCGTCAAAAACTTTCGGTTAAAGAATAAAATGAATAATATATCAATAGAGAGTCTTGCTTGGCGGTTAGTTTCAGAGTCAGATGCAAAGCCAAAGATGACACTAGATAATTCATTTTAATTTGTCTTATTAGATAGCTAATAAATATTTGTCAGCTAGCTATTACGTATTTATCAGCTAGCTAGTACGTATTTATCAACAAGCGAATACTTATTTATCAGCAAGCTAACACGTATTTATCGGCTAGCTAATACGTATTTATCAGCTAGCTTAAACGTAATTATCAGTAAACTAATACGTATGTATCAGCAAGCTACTGCGTATTTATCAGCTACCTATTACGTATTTATAAGCTGTCTAAAACGTAGTTATCAGCAAGCTAATACGTATTTATCGGCTTGCTATTAAGTATTTATCAGCAAACTAATACGTATTTATTAGATTGATAAAGTTTATTTATCGGCTAACTAATACGAGCTTTATTGGTGACCTTAGACCTGCTCAGACCTTTGGCAAATTACTTCCTTCTAGTTCCGTCCCTTGTAAAACACCTAACGTAACTTGCTGAACAATTTTTAACTTGTCGGTAGTTACAACTGTGAATGTTTTCGTTTCGTAGAATGGAAATTCAGTGAAATAGTAATAATATACGTAAGTTAATTGGCAGTCGCTGGAAAATACGAGAGTAGCATAGCTTACACCGATAATAGAAGAAAGAAGAGAAGACATGAACAAATAAGAACTTTATTGACAAAAAAAATAAAATATACATATATCTTACTTACATGAAATAAGTAATATTCGCCAATAGGGACAAAATCAGTCCCTTTCTTCCCAATTACAATTCACATAAAGGCATGCCCACCAGACGGCGCTTGCGGCTGCAGCCATGATGATGACCGCGTTTGTATTGAACAGGCGTCACTTTGTCTTCATGACTTACCACGGCCGCAACAAGGCAGCAGTTGTTGTTCAGCATCAGTTTCTTATGATGGTTTATTTATAGGTGACAGACTAGATGTACAACCACAACTCACAAAAAATACACCTCCTGGAACGCCATTGGCTTTCGAGTGAAGCTGCCGGACACCATTAGATGCTTGGCATCAGATTTTTAACTTAAGGGTGGTAGGTAGCAAGGCGAGTACGGTGAAGTACCTTCATCATCAACTCAAAGCTAATTTTTGGGATTTGAACCCACGCCCATGGGGCTGCCATGTCAGTGTTGACCAAAGTCCAAAAAAAATGTTTAAAAAAACCCACGCCCTTCGCCGTGAAAACCACCCACACTAACCACTAAGTTTTAGATGGCTGCATGTCAGGCCGCTACCTCAGCCCGAGTGTATCTGAAACAAACTTTATACGAACAGTTCGAAGGCATTTTTACACAAAAAAATCTGTTTTTCCTAAACGCTAATTCCAAAGATTTATAGCAATGCGAAATATTTAAAAAGCAAGTCGTGTCAAACTTCCTGGGGCTGAATATTCCAGAGGGGATGCGTGGCGTCTTGTTTCAAAGTCATTATTCATCAGCCCTGATATATTGGTGAAACTTGCAGTGCCTCGCGGTTCCGCCCGCTGTCCTCTGGGAACAGTATTAATCTGAGAGATGTAAGTGTATTTTTTAATGTAAAAGTAATGACATGAACGAGACTCTCTCCTTATGGTATGGGATAACGCATATTCATGATCTTTGCAGCGATACACAGAACTTTGAATAACAAATAAAGTCAGGGCATCGCTGCTTTGACGCTCATTACTTTGAGACTTTCGATGGTTAGTCTCAACAGCAGTGTAATTTCGCTAGCGCAGTACCCTTTAAACCGGAACACAGTTAGGTTTACACACTACTGCTTGGCGGAAGAATATATGGTACGGCAGTGGTACCTACTTAGATAACCTCATGCAAGGAGATCTACCACCTGACCAAGAAAATGTATAGGGTGCAACGTATCACTATTTTAAATTTCACTTTAAGGATGTATACTGCTACATCTACATGCACAAATACACACAAACACACTTTAGCGTTTAATATAATTATTATGATTTTATTATTGTAAAATAATAATAAATAAATAATTCACCCCTAGAAACAATAAATCGTTTTTTCCGTAAAAAACCCACTGTTATCCAAAATCTCTTTATGCCTATTTATGCCAAAATAAAAGTCAATGATTTGTTTTATTATAGCATAAAAGAGAAGCACGGAAACCGTAATCGTTTCAAGGTTCATTCGTTCGTTCCATTTCGTGGTTTAACTCCACTTTAAAAGAGCAAATCGCTAAAAACTAGAATTTTCGCCCAAATGAGTGTTTTTCGATTAGTACAGTCTGGATGCCTTTCATTTGCTTGTGAATCGTTATCTGCTAGGCAAATGTACAGTGATCAAACGCAAACCTATTGAGTAATCAAAAATTAGGGACTGCCGACAGAAGTAAAAACTTAAAACAGGTCACATTAGCGTGTAGGTGACGCAAATCTATGTTTTGCCCCTACCTAAAAATAGTACAAGGCGGCTAAAGCAGTTCTCACTTTAAAAAAACTTGGCAGTCATGCGGACTGCCGACAAAACTGAAAACTTCATGTTGCATTAGCGTGTCGGTGATGCGAATCCATAACTTACCCCTATCGAAAAATCGCTAAAGATGGCTAAAGAACCTATCACTTCAAAAAAAATTATCACTCATGGGGACTGCCAACAGAAGTGAAAACATAAAACACGTCACATTACCGTGTCGGTGACGTGAATCCATAACTTTTACCTCTGCCAAAAAATCACACAACCCGGTTAAAAAAGTGTTCACATAAAAAAACAAACACACTTTCGTATAATTATATAATATTATATGTGTGATATATTATTGTATCGGTGAAATATGCGGGTAATTTGCAACTCGGCGGTTAATTTCCTTGCAAATGTGACCTTGTAAGCGCGTCGGGAGCGGCTGACGGATTGCACTTGTTTTTTGAAGTATTATACGATACGCACTTTATGTCGCGTATAACGTTAGTACTTGTAAAACAAAGAATACACCAAATGTTTGAAGAATACAATATAATCAACATTACAGTGCAGGTCCCGAAACAAGTTTAGTAAAAAAAAACACATTTTTTTTTCTAAAAATTCAATTACCCTTTCTCTCGGTGTGGCGTACGGATTACAACGATATCCCATAAATCCAAATTCAGGCATTTCAAATTTATAATGGAATAAAGAAACTCATATATATATACGTACATGAAGACTCAAAATACTACCCTCCTTTTTTGGCCAGTCGTTGAAGTTGAATCGTGTTAGCTCGGCAAACGTTAGTGTAGAACGCTTTGAGACTCAATGGAGTGACGATATACGTAGGATAGTTGGCCAGTAAAGGTAACGCATGTCCATGACTGTTGCAGCAAAATACAGAACTTCGATTAGTAAAACAAAGTCCAGGGCATCACGGCTTTGAGACTTTCGATGGTTAGTCTCAACAGCCCTGTAATTTCGCTAGCTGCAGTACCCTTCAAACCGGAACATCGTACAATATTTAACAACTACTGCTTGACGGCAGAATATCTGGCACTGCGTACCTTTCTATACGACTCTCTCCTAAGTATATCTACCACCAAGTTCTAGAAGTTGTTTGCTGTGAGGGGTCAATTGACTTTTAAATATTCTTGATACTCGTACATTTCCGAGAGAAGCGCTTAATTTGAGAATAAAGCGCTTCAAAAATCTTATAAATACCTAGCGTAGAATGAAACCCTCTAACCCGCACCAACAGGATTCTTTATAATTGTTCACCTCAAAGGAAAAAAAATATGGCCGCCATCCTGTAACGCAGACAAAGCCGCGGCAAAAAGCCTCCCCATAATAAATTACTTGACCGTGGTCGGAAAACTTTCTTTTTGTTTAGGGAGTTATACGGTTATACATGTATTTTTTGCAAAAAGTTTCATCAAAGAAGCGGCTCATTTTCGCTCCGGGAACATGACGTGGGAACCGAGTTCTTGACCCGGTTACACGAGCGGCCGGGAAGTACCTACACTAGTCTCATTCACCCACGCAGTTAGCCACATTATTAAGGTAAACGCGGCGGCTCGGTTGGGTAAAGTCACGCCTTCCCATCGTGAGGTGTGGGTTTGACACCGGGCATTTACATGATTATGAATTTAAAATAGTAAATAGTGTTTTATTTTGAGAGAAAAGCTACATGTTATACCATATATTCTGTTGCTAAGCAGTAGTGTGTTTCTGCTTAAAGGGTACTAGCAAAATTACAGAGCTGTTGAGGCTAACCATCGAAAGTCTCAAAGTAATAAGCGCTAAAGCAGCGATGCCCTGGACTTTGCTTTGCTATTCAAAGTTCTGTGTATCGCTGCAATGGTCAAGGGCATGCGTTATCTCTTACCATCAAGAGAGCGTCTCGTTCGTCTCATTAATTATACATTTAAAAAAATGTTTTCCTAAACTTTTAAGTCACGCAAAAAATGCACCTTAATTCAAATACGATTCTAAAAGTTACAGCAATTAATCAATAAATTCAATGAAGGAATGAAATTGATTAATTTGACCTTTTTTTGTTGTTAGGCATGGTGCTTGTCCACAACTCGTGATCTTATCTGACGGTGTTGTCGAAGATGGTGTATCACACACCTAGCCTGGAACTTGGCTCCCCTGGCTCTAAGTGAGACTACTGGAGTGTTTGGTGGCAGAATTTCAACTTGAGGGTGGTAGCTAGCCAGTCGAGTACTAGAAAGTACCTTAGCACCACGCTATGGTTTCCTTCAACGGCAGCTCAAGCCCATTGTTGGGGTTCGAACTCACACTCTTTGGCGTGTGAACTGACCGTGCTAACCACTGAGCTATAAAACAAAATCTACTCATCGCATTACAAATCACTTGTATCGTTACACCTAGACGAAATACATGTAAAAATGATTATCTAGTGACCTAAGCCGTGTCACTGACACACGGAAATCCTGTCAATTCACCAGAAAATATAAAAGGAAAATAATTTCCCATTCAATTCCCACTATAATACACAATATAATGATACTATGAAAGATATATCTGGCATGATACAGCGCTTGCAAAAAGATGAAATTAATACAATCCCTTTTTGTTATAAAGGAAAAACATTTGTGCGACGGTCGTTCGAAAGTCGCCCTTATTGCGTTAGCTTTTTGATTTGATTTATGATGGAAAGTTGAGGAAAATAAATCCCGATGGATTTGAATAACAAAGGAGACAGTTCGCGATGCTCTTTGATTCGAGCACAATGTTGGTTTCTGGAGGCATTCCACGGAATTGTTAGTGCTTAGGTTACTTTGTGAGGACGCCGCCGCCGCTCCATCTCACTAATGTCCGCACTTGTACAGCCTCACAAACAACGCTCTCATGGACGCGAACGGGGAAAGGCATGGAGATACTATTGTGATAGTTTTTAATTGTTTACAGTCATTGTATTGCTGTCAGATTTTATTTTAAAAGGAATTTATATATGTAAAATCTTTACCCACGTTTATCTTTTGGTGAAGTATAACCCCAGGTTGCTAAAAAAAGGAACGGTACATTCTTTTGAAAAACCAACTTAAAAAAATTATTAAAAAACACGAATGCCAAACACTAATAAACGTTTTTTTTTAATTTATTGGCAGTGTCACTCGGCTTTCTTAAGATACCCCAGACATAAAAAAATTAAGCATTTAAAAGTTATGATGGAATAAAGAAAGTCATATACATGTATACATGAAACTTGAAATTATAACACTCCTTAATTGGGCAGTAGGGTAAAAAAATACTGGCACCATGCCTAGGGGCAGACATGGCTAGATTTTAGGAATTTTGGTTTAAAAATCAAACTACAAACCGATTTTAATAAAAACCTGAAATATCTTTTCAAATAAAAAAATATTATTTCAAATCTAACTATGTTTATAAGTAACGAAGTAATAAGGTTAAAAAAATACAACCGAATTGAAAACTTTGTCCTTTTTTGAAGTTGGTTAAAAAGATGATAATAGATACTTCCTAGACAAGCGTGCCTCATCTTCGATCACATTGTCACTTTCCATCAAGTGAGATCGTGGTCAAACGCAAGCCTAGGCTGATGTAAAACAAATCTAAACATATTTTTAGGTGACTGCCTTTTTTGAGTACAAATATACAAACTGCCGAGACTAACTAACTTACTACATAAAAACAAATAGTATAAAAGGCGATAATAGTCAAGACTCCAATCCAAATGGTCAACATAACATTGATACAGAGTATCCGACAGTAATCCCGCAAGATTATTTTTTCTTTGTGTGACACTCTTCTGATGGTAAGAGATAACGCATGTACATGACCATTGCAGCGATTCAAAATCTCTGAGCAGCAAAACAAAATCCAGAGAATCGCTGCTTTGGCGCTCATTACTTTGAGGCATTTGATAGTTAGTCTCAACAGCCTGTATAAAACAAAAACGTGTCAAACAGTTTAACTTCGCGTAAAAATGTTCAAATGTGACCAAATTTTGTCCTCAATACAGCCAAAAAGCCTTAACACCCTACAGCTTGAAAACTGTCACGAAATAACTTAAATAGTGTTGAGAGTGTCCCATGTCCCAATGTTCATTGTGCTCGAGCGTCGCGAGGACATTCGAGGACAATAGAGAGTCCGCACTCGAGGAGGAAAGTGCCCGACGACTGTTATTGCCTCCCGCTACAACGACCAACTTAACTGTGCACCTCCACTAGGGAGCTATCATCGCATCTCCTTAATACATCTAGCAAGCGGTCAGTAGAGTATTTAGTTCCATAATTTGACCGTCTTTTAAATATTCTAGTCGGTCAGTACATGCTGGCCTTAAATCGAGATTGACCCTCGTCAACAAGAGATGGTAATCTTTAAAAATATTTTGATGGCGTATTCTTGGTTGAAAAGATTTTTCAGGTAATTTTAGATTAAGGAAACACTTTTTACGAGATCTAAACTAAAACATAATCTATTAATATTAGATTTTGCTGTTATATGCTCCAGAAGTCAGTTACAAGTGGAAAGCTATAAGACAGACATCTCATAAAGCCACACATTGATTCTCTGTACATATTTTATAGCTGTGATAGCTCAGTGGTTAGTGCAATCGGTTCACAGTTTACACGTCGAAAGCGAAAAAACCATAGCATATAAAATGAAATTTTGTATTTTTTTTTTTTATAGCTGACAGCCTTGGTGTTTGACCACAACTCTCCTGATCTTAAGTGACGGTGTAGTCGAAGATGGTAAAGCACACCTAGCCTGAAATGGAACTGGCTCTCAAGTGAGGCTGCCGGAACACACTGTTAGATGCTTGGCGGCAGATTTTCAACTTGAGGGTGGTAGCTAGCCAGCCGAGTACTAGAAAGTACTCTACCAACACGCTATGGTTTCCTCACGATGTTTTATTTGTTGTTTGTAAGAATTGACTCATAACGCGGAGCAACCAATTTTTTTTTTCGTTTACAAATCTACTCCCTGGTTTGTGACAGCAATGTATTGTATGCCTTTCCGTGCTTTTAAATCACAAGTGGTAATTATAAGCTCTATACAACCCTGTCTGTTAAACATTTCCCTCGTGTCCTTAAAACGCGTGGATTGTACAACTTGTTATCGGATCGCGTGACACGCGGCACGCGTTCTCGGTACCCCTTTTAATATGCGCCCAAACACTCTATAGAAAGTGTTTCTAAGGAAACGACTCAAAAGGCAGGCATTTCAATATGTTTGAACAGAAATAAAGTTATAGCTACTCGAGAAAGCTTTATGGAACTTGCAAGCTTAATATCGCACGGTTTCATCCGTGTGAGAACTGGCCTTGATGACGGTAACGATGATTATATACTAAACACTTAAAACTGAACATACACAAACACACTTCACACACTTCACACACACACTATACACACTTCACACACATACACTGCACACAAATACACTTACACTATACTTACAAATACATTTTCTTTATGACGATGAAAATGGTGACTGAATAAATCTATATTACATATTATAATTAAATCGTAAACGAGCCGCGTCTATAATGGAATATATTTAAAAAAAAACTATTTATATACGTTGTACTAATGTTACTGAGGCAAAAAAATTGATATATAATGGAATATATTTAAAAAAAAACTATTTATATACGTTGTACTAATGTTACTGAGGCTAAAAAATTGTTTTTTTTTGTCTGTTTGTTTGTGCACGCTTATCTCAGAAACGGATTTTCCAAATTGAATACGGTTTTCACTCAAAAATCAAAATCATTAATTTTTTTAAATATTTTAGATGCACGTTGATATGATTTTGTCTTATGTTATTTGTTCAATTCAGGTCCACTCACCAGGTATTTATATTTGAACATCTATCTACTTGTAACATGCGGTCTTATAATATATAACCAATAGCATTATTGGCTTCGGTACCACCAATATAGCTAGATCAGACAGTCAGAAACTAAATAAATAATATATTAGATAAGTTTTAGTAATTTAAAATTAAATAAAATCCCTATAAATTAGTGCACGTGAAGTAAATAACCGGCTGTCGGAAGAAATCAGAGACTCGTATTCTAGGGCAGCCAATAAATATAAATAAAAAAAATGGCAATTTACAATTTCAAGGATTTAACTGAGCTCAAAATGACATAAATAGATGGGAAATATAAATAAGTTACAAATATTATAAATAAGTACATATAGTATTTAAAAATTGTGAATATTATAAATAATTAACTTGACTTGTAATTTTTATAATTATGAATAAATGAATATGAATATGAATATAAACACAAGTCTTCACTAACCATCGAAAAAGTTATTTCTTGCCATCAGGAGAGCATCTCGTTTGTTTCATTACTATTATTAAAAAAAAACAATATAATACAAAATTAATATAGCAATTTACAAAACTATATACAACAACAATTGTATATAATAGTGGTAATTAACAGACAAAGTTTTGGTAACGCTAACTTATGTTTTATATGAAAACATTAAACAAGGCTATTTGGTTTTACCTTACTCCGTCATAAACATTTCGGAGGTGTACTAATAAAACGGGAAGTCATTAAGGGCCCGAGCGGACGAGACGCTTTTAGTGGCGACCACAAAAATCGTGGCAACATTTATAAACTAAAAAAAATCGTTTATCAACTAACTATTGTAAGTAGGTACTTCAGGCGATCGGTGATTTCATCCCCCATGTGAGAAGAATCCAGAGATATTTATTTACTTCGTATTAGATCTACGTATACCTGTACGTATTTGATGACATGGTCCGAACACTAGCTTTGTAGAATAAGCGCAAAGCACCTTAATCAGTGTTTGACGGAATAAGAAAAATATTTATTTATCTTATGAATAAATTAAGAATTTCATAACATGCCAAATTATGGAATTGATTCGGTAACTTTTACTTAATTTTTAATAGAGTAACGTATGATATTTATAGAAAACAATCTCGCGGTTTGATTAGCTATTTCGCACAGATATAAATTTTTGTTTTGAAGTTATTGTCTAAGTACACGGAATTTGTTTGAAAAAAATTCTTATTTATCGGGACAAAAAGTAAATTGTGTATCCATTTGTGAAATGTTAATCTAGGCTATTAGGTTTTTTCCATTTAAATATGATACCACATTCGTTGAGCAGTTACAGTTTCCAAAAGTAAGAAACAAAAAAGTTGACTATGTCTCAATGATAAAACTTTAGCGCGGATATCATTACTATGTGTAAGCTAGCTGCCCAACTGCGTTTTGATAGCTTGCCTATGTCCAGCAAAATGAAGTGAAATACAGTTAGCTATTAAAAGTCGGGCTTACAAGCAACAAGTCACCCGTCTGCAGTTTTTATATTCGTAAGAAGCTAAAACTTTGGAAGTAAACCTCTCGAACAAGTCCCGTTATCGCGAAATATTGAAGCAAGCAATTTCGTCAATAAATTGATAAAACCTGACGGTTTTGGGAGAAAAGTAGCTTTCATTTCAAAAGGAACTGAAAATTTGAAATGTTGTCGTTAGAGGTAAAGTGAAGGTATTCAATCGTTCATCACGGTTAATGGACGTATCGTTTACAACGATCGTCATTTCGCACGAGTCTACAGTCTAACATATTGAAGTCAAGTGGCATATTTAAAATTTTAGTCGCAATAAATAAAAAAAATTAAGAAACAAATATTGGTGAACTATGTACAATCTAACAAAGATACCAAAACAAATCTCACAAACTTTCTCGTTTTTAGTGTAACGATAAACAGTAAAATTAAAAAAATATATATGAGAGGTTCTATATTAGATAGTGTTTCATGTAGGTAGATATTGGCCTGATAAATATAAGTACCTGGATGACCGAGCTTTGCTCGGCTGAAAACACGGATGAAGCGACGTTTTCTAAAAATGAAACCTAGCTAGATCTATTTATCGCTCCCGAAACCCCCTGCATACTAAATTTCATTAAAATCGCCGTTTCCAAGATCAAACTATATACATATACAGTGTTCCGGTTTGAAAGGTTTGCAGCTAGCAAAGTTACAGGGCTGTTAAGACGAGCCATCAAATGTGTTTTCCATTCTTGCTTGCCTGGAAAAGATCGCTCTTAGCGATAAGGCTGTCATTACAATACAATACAATACAATACAACTTTCAGACACAGAACAAACATTGATGTACGTAATCTATAGGTTTAGAAAATATTAGTTTAGAAATGTAATTTTAAGTTTTGAATATACTATTTTTAAGGTTATATAATATAATAATGATCTATGTTGTATATTTACCTCCTCACATATAATTTACTGGACTAGATGAACTAATAAATTAAAATAAAATAAACTAATCTAAAAGGCCGCTACCAATGGGAAGAGTTCCCAAAACGCTGGCCCCATTGCCGCGTTGTATAGCAATACTCACACGCTGGGCAAAATAAAGGCCAGCGTTTTGTTCACGTGTGGCGTGAATATATATATATATATATATATATATATATATATATATATATATATATATATATATATATCCATATATAAAATAATTGCTCGTTTAATGGTATTAGATATAAGAGATTCTCTTATTTAGTTTTTAAACAAAGTAATGTGATTACTACATATTATTAAAAAAGTCGTCCACCGCGTCTGTGTCTGTCTGTTCGCGATAGACTTAAAAACTACGAAACGGATTATCATGCGAGTTTCGCCAATAAATAGTTTTGTGAAAATTGGTTGAAATATGATGATAATTGTTGGAAGTGTCGGAAAAGTCAAGCCACCTGGGAGCTTTAATCGAAAACGCTATCTAATCCCTTTGAGATATAACAAAACAATGCATGGTGAGATATTCCTCTTTTATAGATCTATAAAAAAGCTCGTAGTGGCATATATCTACCTGTTAAGGATAGCTTACTGTACCCATTCTTACTACGCACCCGTGCAAGGCCGGGGCGGGTCGCTAGCATACGAATATAATCGGGCTCCAGTGCCAGAGTGTGTCGTTCCAACATGGCGGGACGTTTGTATTTATAGAAATATAGCACAATCGACCGGGACCTACAATTTGACATATCATCGATCAATGGAAGTGCTTAGAAAGAAATGCCATTTACGGTCACCCATCCGAAAAGTGACTAGATCATTCGTTGCTTAACATAGGGGTACGTTTCAGCCACGAGCGATACTATTTCGATATATTCTATATGATAATGTTTGAGAAAGATTACCTTAAAGTAGTTGTCTTTCTCAAAAGGACTCTTAAGCCATTCCCGAAAGTCTGTAATTCAGATGGGTGGGCACTCAATAGCAGTCACGCCTCGGTCGCAGCTGCCAATAATCGCTGGGACCCGGAATGGAGCTTTTTTCATACAAACCGGTATAAATTATCAAACTATACGAAGTAATGTACTTTACCCACATAATTTCAGCCGAGCCGAAGGGTCCATATTTTAGTGGCGCAGCGAGAAACTCTGCCACTCGGCGCCAGGTTCAATTACCATCATGACAGATTTCGAATATCTGTCCTAAATGCTCTGAAATATACGAGTATATTACTTACAATTAATAACGTATTACTGCAGAAATTGAAAATTAAGTAGGAAATAAATAAAAAATATATATTTAGACAGCCCTGTTGGCTTATTGGTAGTATGTCTGCGTGAGCTGTAGAGCGTGTGTTCGATTCCCGCCAAGGACAAACATTTTATGTTATAAATAAATGTTTGTTCTGTGTCTGGGTTTTCTGTATCCTATCAGTTATCTGACTTCCATCACACAAGCTCTGCTTAGTTTGGGGTCAGATGGCGCTGTGTGTAACGTATCCTATGATATTTATTCATTTTTATATCTTAGGACTTTCATCTAGCCCCAAACTGAGCAAAGCTTGTACTATCGGAAACAGACAGCTGTCAGAATACTGAAATACTTTTAAATTTAAATTCCCATCAAAACGCTGGCAGTGTCATGTCGTCGCTTGTGACGTCACGTTTGAGTAGTCAAAACGTAAACACTAGACGCTCATTGAATAATTTACTTATTTTATATTATAAAATATGAATTCGAAAGTGTATAAGGTGTCGTGCGCTAGGTGTAAGACCGCCATCTCGCCTGATATTAAGCATAGATGCGGTCTACGGTGAAGCACGCTCGCCTAGAAGAAACTGATTCACTCGCGACTTATAGGCACCCAGATAGTGATATACCACCCGTAGATGATAAAACATACCTGGCCTGGAATGGAACTGGCTCTCAAGTGATTCTGCCGGAACACACCGTTAGGTGCTTGGCGGCAGCTTTTCAATTTGAGGGTAGCTAGCCAGCAGAGTACTAGAAAATACTTAAGTGATTTCTCATTTGTCTCAGTCTCGGCCTAGCGCTCGGAGAGTCAAGACGTCCTGAGGATGCCTCGTGTAGAGGCGAAATACGTGTCGGCGAGTGGTTATTGCAGCGAAGAGGATATAAACACTTGTAGTTTTTATTTTTATTTTAATTAGTGTTTTGTTTAAGCTTTTAAGTTTGTTTATATAATTTAGTTTTAGATATTTAGTAAAGTTCTGGATAGGTCTTTTAATTATCACTTTTTTTTTAATTTATATTATTTTCAAGTGTTTCATATTAATGTCAAGTTTTTTAAATTTGAATCCTCGTTTCTGTTGTAGCTGGAACGACTGTTAAGCGGAAATAAACTAAATATACACCTAGAACACTCGTAGGTGATTTGTGTTCGATCTTAACAAAACAATGTGAAAAAGGACGAACTGAGAAATTATGCTCCCCGTAACATGCCAATGTATGGCCCAAGAAAAAACAAGTAAATGGAAAAAAACTGCGCTAACGTAATACGTATGCCTGCGGCGATGACTTGTAACTGAGTACAATATATCCTTTAATGGGATGTAGGAGGTACTTTATTTCCTTTTCTGTAGTTGTTGTTTAGTTATTAGTTATTGTCTTTCGTAATCCAGCGAGCGATGGAGCGGAGCATCTTGGAAGTCTAATGACCAGACCGTATTTAAACACGCTCCGAAACGAAAATCGCTGATGTCAGCCACGAAGCCGATCGACTGAAAATTGGGACTGGGCAGGCCACGTTCGTTGCATGTCAAACGACCACTGGGCAAAGGTAGCGATGATAGCTCAGTGGTAAGCGCGGTCGGTTCGCATGCCGAAGGGCGTGGGTTCCAGCCCCAACAATGAGTTGAGCTGCCGGTGAAGGAAACCATAGCGTGGTGGTAGGGTACTCAGCTGGCTAGCCCTCAGGTTGAAAATCTGCCGTCGAGCAGCTAACGGTGTGTTCCAGCAGCCTCACTTGAGAGCTAGTTCCATTCCAGGCTAGGTGTGTTTACCATCTACGACTACACCGTCATTTAACATCAGGTGAGCTGTGGTCAAACACATAGCATGTTAGCCAAAAAAAAAACTACAATACACGAACGAAAAAATAAAAATAAAAATGTCAAAAAAGGATCGATATTCCTGTCAAAGACTTTTCTGCAATGACAACAAAGGATTTGAACATATAATGATAATAAAACCACCTTGACATTGTTTAGAAATAATGTCAAGGACGAATGGTTCAATGGAATTTGCTGCACTGTCCCTGTTGGTTACAATCTGGGTGTCTTCGAGTCGCGAGTGAATCGGTTTCTTCTAGGCGAGCTTACCCTACAATAGACCGCATCTTCGCTTAACATCAGGCGAGTTGGCAATCAAACGCAAGCCTATTAGTAATTAAAAAAAACTTTTGCCTTTTTTATTCGTCTATCTACAAATCCAAACAATAACTTTATCCATCCTTATTACCCGACTGCCCAAAAAAAGAGTGTAATGTTTTCAGAGCTTATGTTTAATATGTGAGTATCTTTATTGCACTTTTAAGTCCTTGAATAGATTTGAATATGAGGGGTGTGGCGGTTACAGGATTTCTGCTGACGTCATCTATGAGATTTATCGTCAACCCCCAAACTAACCGCGTGTTCCCCTGACTGTCGGGCGGGTAGATATTAAAACTGTATTTCTGTTGATCATCATTTCTATTCATTCACATTGATTACGGACAGATTACATAGTTAAAGTCTGGTGCACTCTAGCGCGGCTATGGGACAACTGACGAGTGGCGAACAAGCTATGGAACGCGCCTTTATCAGCAAAGACACTGTATCTCTATAAGCGATATCATTATAATACTTACATCATCCAAATAGACACTAGATAAAAGTTTAAAAGAAATATATTTAGTGGTCATTCGTATTTTTTAATTTTCTTAATTAGACTTGTTTACTAACATATGCAATAACTGCGCGGGAAGTTTCAAAATGTTTAGTTAACGCTTTAAAGAACACAATACCTTAGATTAATAAGAAAACTAACGAGAAACTTAAATAAATTATGTAAGAAACCAAGATAGAGTACAAGTGGAGAACAATAAAACTAGAGACAAGTTTCAACAGACGTATAATTAGCTCCTCTACGATCCGTGTTCATGTTTCACGAGCTGGCGTCCTCGGACTCGCGCCGGCGCCCGGACTCTCTCGCCATTAATAATTACGCAGCACGACCACGACTGCTTCAAACTTACAAGTAAGCTTATAAACCGGCTAAGACCGTGTCGAACACTGACGCTAAGCATAACACATGTGTAAATTAGGTTTATTGTACACATTATGAACACTTTATTTTCTGTAGGACTAACTTTGAATTTATAAATATTTTTGTTAAGTACGGTGTAGTTGGAAGTTGGTAAAGTGCATCCAGCCTGAAATGGAACTGGCTCCCAAATGAGGCTACCGGAACACGCCGTTAGGTGCTTAGCGCCAATTATCCATCTGAGGGTAGCTAGAAAGCCGAATATATTTAACTGGCAACTCAAGTTCAGCAACAGGCAGCTAGATGTTGCAGCTTGAACCCACAGCCTTTCGACATCCATCCGCTAAGCTAGCACCGCTATTAAAATTATGTTAATATATTATCTCATCGATAAATAATTGGTAATATTAACAATTGATAAAATTATCAATTGTTCTAGGAGTAATTACGTGCCCATGCCGAAGACACGAAAGTTTACTCAAGAAAAAAGACATATATTAATTTTACGCTACACGAAGTCGCTAAGTGGTCAGCGTCAAAATAAAATAGTACGAAAACGTACAGAGTGGCGCCATCTATCACCGACATTGGAAAGTAACCTAAATACCTACCTATCTACTAAACCCTCTCCATACTTAGGTTGCCTGGAAGAGATCGCTATTAGCGATAAGGCCGCCAATTGTTCAACTAGTGTTAAGTTTATACTGTGAAATTGTTTGTGGTAATAATTGGTGTGAACAATGAAGAGTTATATTATTATTATCTATATCTTTAAACGAGCAATTCTTGTATATATTATATTCTGAATCTCGGAAACGGCTCCAAAGATTTTCATGAAATTTTGTATCCAGGGGGTTTCGAGGGCGAAAAATCGATCTAGCTAGGTTTCATTTTCAGAAAACGTCGTTTTATCCATGTTTTCAGCCGAGCAATGCTCGGTCAACCAGGTACTTATAATTAAATAAAAGCCCGTGTTTTTAAAAGTAGCTGATTTTTTTGGTGATTGCAAAGTTGTGTTCTAGGAAAAGTTGTTTATAATGATGAGCATAATGTTCTCCAATGACAGCTTATAACCCTGTACTTATACTAAACTTGTAGACTTGTAATCTTGGTAGAGCCTGCACTCCTGATGTATAGGTATGGCGGTAGATGAGGCTGTACGTATAGAGGGCACGTTAATTATGCAACTTAAACTAGAACTTATGGTGCTGGAATTTAGTCTCGTTATTATACTGCGGGCTTTTGGAAAACTGGATATATGCACTAGTATGTAAAGTTCTTGAAAATTCCAAGGATCCATATCATATTACGCTGTCACTGCATTATTTATCTGTAAAACATAGCTTTAAAATTGTTACGGACTAAAATAATAATAAAATTACCACAGTAGATTCCACATCGTGTGGTAGGGTACTCTCTAGTACTCGGCTGGCTAGCTACCCTCAAGTTGAAAATCTACCAAGCACCTGACGGTGTGTTCCAGTAGCCTCACTTTAGTGCCCGTTTCATTCCAGGCTAGGTGTGCATTCCCATCGTACCCCACACCGTCACTTAACATCAGATGAACTGGGGTCAAGCACCTAGCTTGTAAATAAAAAAAGAGATAAAAGTCAAACGCAAAAAGTGTATATCGAAATCTCACTACATGGAAATTAAAAGATTTTTTTTGTTTTATACTAAACTTTAAATTGACTAATTCAACGTTTTCTTTCGCTCCAGCGGTCGTTAAATATCGTAAATCTTCGTAGCAAAAGGTTGTACCTACTACTGCAGTTTTATATATACTGACGCTAAGCTGTAGTGTTTAAATTTTACTGTATTTAAGTTTGAAGGGTAATGCAGCTATAGAAATTACAAGGCTGTTTCAAAATCAAAATCAATATCAAAAGTCATTTATTCAGTTTAGGCCCTGGTAAGGCACTTATGAACGTTAAGTTACATGTTTGAATCTACCACCGGCTCGTAATTACACTTCAACTGAGAAGACTCCGGCAAGTTTAGACAAACTATCGAATATAGATCGTAGATCTTTTTTTTTATGTCTGACTGGCTAGGTGTTTCACTACAACTCACCTGATGTTAACTGACGTTGTGGTCGAAGGTGGTAAACATATCTAAGCTGGAACGGTACTGGCTCTCAATTGAGGCTGCCGGAACACACCGTTAGATGCTTGGCGGCAGATTTTCAACTTGCTAGCTAGCCAGCCCTAGAAAGTATCCTACAACCACGCTATTATTTCCTCACGATGTTTTCCTTCACCGGCAGCTCAAGCTCATTGTTGGGGTTTGAACCCACGCCCTTTGGTATGCGAACCGACTGCGCTAACCACTGAGCTATCGTCGCTACAAAAAACTAATCTTCTTAGCTGGGGGTGGTTTAGATAGGTACCACCGTAGTACCAGATATTCTGCCGCCAATTCAAGCAATGAGCGCCAAAGCAGCGATGATCTGGACTTTGTTTTGTTATTTAAAGTTCTGTGTAGGTATCGGATACAATGGTCATGGAAGTTATCTGTTACCACCAGGAGAACGTCATGTCGTCTTAATAAAAAAAACTTTTATATAAAAATTTATATTTATATATCTCAAAGCAGCGATGCCCTAGACTTCGCATTGTTTCTCAAAGTTCTGGGTATCGCTGCAATGGTCATGGACAGTTATATTTAACATTTGTTAAGCCTTTCATTCATCTCATTATTTTTACATGAAACAATTCGAACCAATTTATCCACTATACCACAAAGACTTTACTTGCCATATACAACCAAAGTTATACAGTTCAGGCCTCACGAGACGGCACACCTCACTTGCGCCACCAAATTATTAGAAAACCAAACACTAGGGTCCCCTAGGGGGAAGCCAGGGGTAGGGGGGAGCACTCGGGTCCCCGAGGGGCAGGGGGTGCCAAGTTAGGGTATATCGAGTGAAACTTTAATAAGTACGCTCACGGCAACCGAGATGTTAGCTTTGCTGTACGAGTACGGTGCCCATGAATTCACAAATTTCAGGACAATCCATTTTCAACGCCATCGTCCCGTTCTTGTTATAAATAAATATCGCAGGACATTTACACACACTTATTTTTTGTAAATACATATTTATATAACATACTGAACACCCAGACACAGAACAAACGATTATTTATACCACAAAACGGTTGTCCTGGGTGGAAATCAAGCTCACACCCTACAGCTCTTAAAGCAGAAATACTATCATTGACCCAACAGAGCTATCATAAAAGAGATGATTTATGTAAGACAAGCTAGCCTCTGAGTGTTTGATGACAGCTCACCTGACGTTAATAACGGTGTAGTGATAAACACACCTAGTCTGAAATTGAACTCTCAAGTAAAGCTGCCGGAACATACCGTTAGATTTTCTACTGATGGGTGGTAGCTAGCCAGCCGAGTACTAGAAAGTACTCTACCACCACGCTATGGTTTCCTCACGATGTTTTCCTTCACCAGCAGCTCAAGCTCATTGTTGGGGTTTGAACCCACGCCCTTCGGCATGCGATCCGACCGCGCTAACCTCTGAGCTATCATCGCTACGAATACGGCTATTTAAATTTACTACTATTTAAACGGCAAAAAAATTGATGGATAGACACATAACTCTTTAAAAAGCTAACATTTAAATGAAGTGATGCAATCGGCGGCCTTATCGCTTATTATCTAAGACAGGGATTTATGTGCACATAAGTCTTCATGAATTACTGTCTTTTTTTATTGTTAAAATAATAAAAAAATCGCGGTGCTCCCTTGATGGTGATGAGATAACGCATGACCATGACCATTGCAGTGATACACAGAACTTTGATCTATCTTGTAAGTATCCGTCGCGCAAGTTAGTGAACGTGGCAAAAAGTCTCAATGATATAGAAATAAATAAATATCATAGGACATTTTACACAGCGACATCTATCCCCAACTATGCAAAGATTGTACTATGAGAATCAGATAATTGATAGAATATTGAAATACTTTTTTTTTTGTTGTAATTACATACAGAACACCAAATAGAAAGTAATAATACATAGTTTGTTATTTGCAACGATCATGGTCACAGTACACTTGTGGCAAACAGTACCTACACTGTGTTGTACAACCTTCGAACAATTAGGTGAGAAACTTCGCGGCGTGGGGTATTTCCCCGTACTACCTACCTCTTGTACCAATATTTTGGTGCTTTTCTTTATTTACCTACTTCGTGTTTCCTTTGAAGCTTTAATGTGGAATAATAGAGTATTCTGGCTTTGGACTTTTTAATGGTTTGTTTTTGTTATTTATGAAAGTTTCCTGACCTTTCTTATGAAGCGCCCTTGGCTTGGTTGGAGCTAGACCTTAAAGGTAGAATACAATACAAAACAACTTTATTATTAACTTTATTTGCGTGGTGGTAGGGTACTTTCTAGTACTCGGCTGGCTAGCTACCACCCTCAAGTTGAAAATCTGCCGCCAAGCATTTAACGGTGTGTTCCAGCAGCCTCACTTGAGAGCCAGTTCCATTCCAGGCTAGGTGTGCTTTACCATCTTCGACCACACCATCACTTAACATCAGATGAGCTGTGGTCAAACACCTAGAAAGTCGGTCAAAAAAAAAATATACACCAAACATATTATAACATACAAAAATTTAAAAGATAAAGAAAATAGCAAAACAAAAATACAAACAATAGAAATAACAAATAAATGGTGTACAAGGGCGGTCTTATCGCCTAGAGCGATTTCTTCCAGACAACCTTACATACATTGTTAAGAAATATAGGTAGAATTATATTGGTTGGTAAAATTACTTGGTGGTAGATTTCCTTCGCAGGAAGTCGTCTAGTTAGGTACCACCGCAGTACCAGATATTCTGCCACCAAGCAGTAGTGTGTAAACATTACAGTGTTCCGGTTTGAAGAGTACTGCAGCTAGCGAAATTACAGGGCTATTAAGATTAACCATCTAGTCTCTCAAAGTAATGAGCGCCAAAGCAGCGATGCCCTGGACTTTGTTTTACTATTCAAAGTTCTGTGTATCGCTGCAATGGTCATGGACAGGCGTTATCTCTTAACATCAGGAGAGCGTCTCGTTCGTCTTAACACAAACAAAACTTAATACAATGATACATTATAGCGATTTCTTTCAAGCAATAGGAGGGTTATAAGATTTTCGAGCCAGGACTCAATCCATAGCCGTCCACACCATCTTTAAATAAACTGTCACGGCGAACTAAGTGTGCTGTGATCAAAAATCAAGATCACTATTTTTTATTTTCCGTGTTTTATAGTATATTAACGATTATATCGCGGAGTTACAACATTGGGCTCTTCAAAAAGTGAGTTAATAGAATCTACAAATACTCGTATTTTTAGCGCTCCTGGTATTGCAGATATCCTTAGGCGACAGTGATTGCTTACCATCAGGCAACCAGTCAGCTTGATTGCCACCTGTGGCATATGTAATAATGAATTTGCCATATGTAACGATGAATTTGCAATCTTTTGAAGTGTGAAACGTTTTTAGTCGCATTGAGCGATTTTCGGTTGCGGCAAAACTTATAAGTTCGCGTCCGATATGCTAGTGTGGCGTATTTTAATTTTTTACTTCTGTCAGCAGTCCCCATTACGGCCTATTTTTTATTTATTAAATAAATTAAAAAATCATATATAAAAAAAAATGTGCCGTGGGATTTGAACCCAGGCCTTCTAGATTGGCAGTTGGATGGTCTTTCAAATAGAGCGCCGTAGCTTTATTTATCATTAATTCAGTACCCACGTCAGCCTGAACCCTGCTCGGCTACCAGCGGCATTTGAAAAATAATATATTTACATTTTATCTTTGTTACGGAAAATAATTATACTCTAATATAGCTCGGTGCCAATTACACTGCTTACACAAAATATGAAAGTACAATTAAATTCTGTTCAAATAACATTTAAAATAAAATACTTTTAAACTTCATTCCGGATTAATAACTAAGCCTAAAAAATTAATTACTAATTAAGCGTCATTAATGAGCACATCGATTAAAGCATCAATGCTCTGGACTTTGTTCTTAACCGACTAAAAAAAAGGAGAAGGATCTCAATTTGGTTGTATTTTTTTGATGTTTGTTACCTCAAAACACCGTTAGTTATAAACCAATAGGTTATTTTCTTGTTGCGACGTCGGGAGAAAGTATAGTAACAACATCAAAATAACTACTCGTATAGTTAAGAGTCACTTGTTTTCTGTGAACTGTTTCCCCCGTGCGCAAAATAACGAACGATTAGGCACAACTCACAATAACGGCGTTACGCCTGCGTAACGGACGAATGTTACGAGAGAGTAACGCCTGTTTACTTCGGCCTTTGTATGATATATGTCGACGACATTCGGCCAAGGGTGAGGCGATACGCCGCCGGGGGTTCCTTTGGATAAATAATAAATAATCTATAAAATCAAACGATGAGCGTTGGTAACTTGAGAATGAACCAATTAATTCTTATTTTTAAAATTATAGTGATATTTATTTTTTATGTTTGAAAAGCTCGGTGTTTGACCACAGCTGACCTGATGTTAAGTGACAGTGTGGTCGAAAATGGTAAACCGCTCTTAGCCTGAAATGGCCGTGGTTTTCCCGTAAGGCTGCCGGAACACACCGTTAGGTACTTGGCGACAGATTTTCAACTCGAGGGGATAGCTACCCAGCCAAGTACTAGAAAATACCCTATATACGTATATATAAACATCTGTATTTGTCTCACGAATATTTGTACTGGAAGAGAATTTAATCTGATATCGTATCTATATATAGGATTAAAACTACTATCAACTAAAATACAAGGAAGTAATTATTCACAGTAAGATTAAAAAATAATTTAAAAAAGTTATTTCATTAATTTTATCTTACGTTGAGCTACTGTGTGCTAGCTATGCATTTAATAAACACGAGATCATTCACGATCGAGCACTCAAAGAGGTAACAAACACGTCCTGAGGATGCCTCTTGTATAGGCGACACACGTGTTAACGACCGATTTCTGCAACGATAAAGGAAGAGGCTCAATATTGAGCGAGTTACAATTAAACATCAATCCAGCAGGGCAACAGCGGTATTGCAGGAACGAAACAGTAGGACAGTTCCAAGACGTTCACACTCGACGGTTGTCGGGAAGCTAATGCCAAACCGAAATTAACCGAATTGACACCAAGGCTCTGTCGAAGCGCACCGAAGTGAAGTCGCGGCTTATTGCGGACCGATGTGACGTTGGCGCGCTTCTTGTTTAGTTTAAAAGTCGTGAGATACCGGATGTGACATATATATGTATAAATATAAACACAGCAAACAAATAAATATGACACTACTTAATTTAATAAATAAATAATAAACTATTATCAATTATACATCCATAGTTTCGTACGACAAGTCGTGGCCGATTCAGGCAAGTTTTCTGACACGTTTTACTGTCGTAAGTCCCTACTAACACACAACACATTTAAGTAAAGTTACTCACATACACACTTTATGGTGAATAGTTCCGGATAAACGTCTTAGTAGACAAATGTTAATTCAGGATCTTCCCGATTCCGGCGAGGAACGCTAACCGTCCGATTTGTCCCCGAATATGTAGGAAAAACACAATGAAATAGTTCCCAGTTCCGTCCAATTTACGTAATGCGATATGGCCGGAGCTGACTTAACATCTCCCTTCTCCCCTTAGTGGTGAGCGGGGATGCTTTGGCCGGATTTGATTTGGGCGGACGTCAGTAAGTGGTCACACTATTATTAGCTAATTGCAGCAGTTTTTAGATGACCCTGTGTATATGTGCCATATATGTTTGCATCTTTTTTAAACTGATAGCTGTTTCCTGCGACTTTGCAGTTCACAGAATTTACGAAAAGTTTATAGTTCTGTATTCCTCGTACAGAAATAATATCTTATTATTTGGTAACCTAATATTTACTGGTATTAAAATTATCCTATATGTTAATCCAGGCCATAAACTATATGAGTGCCAAATTTCATCCAAATTCGTTCAGTAAGTTTTACGTAAAAGAGTAACAAACATTCATCCATCCATCCATACAAACTTTTACATTTATAATATTAGTAGGATAGTAGGATAGGATAACTGACTTAACCTGTAGCCTTAGCACAAAGACAAATTTTTATTCCGAAAATGCAAATATAGTTCCCGTAGGATAGGAATTAAAACCACGGAGCGCTACTGGTAGAAAATACAACACAAATTGAAAAATAAGTTTTCTATTTCACATTCACTTAGACCAGTTATTTTTGTTTTATGATTAACACTGTGAAGATTGAAATGTGGTCTCTGACTATTTGCCTTCTTGGTAAGCTCAAAGTAGCACAACGAGCTATTGAGAGGGCTATGCTCGGAGCTTCCCTGCGAGATCGAATCAGAAATGAGGAGATCCGAAAACGAACTAAGGTAGCCGACTTAACTCAACGGATTAGCAAATTGAAGTGGCAGTGGGCAGGGAACATAGCACGCAGAACTGATGGCCGATGGGGCTGCAAAGTTTTGGAGTAGAGACCACGGACCGGCAAACGCAGCGTAGGACCATCAAGGTGGACAGACGACCTAATAAAGACCGCAGGTACGCGCTGGATGCGAACCGCTTGCAACCGGTCTTTATGGATGTCAATGGGGGAAACCTATATCCAGCAGTGAACGTCCTACGGCTGAGATGATCATATTGATTGACAGTGTAGCGTCCGGCTATCACATCCGTCCTGACATCCCTAGCACTACACTGCTCACGTAATCCACGTATCAGGTGAAAGCACCGACCACGTCGAGCACTCCTGCCTACGGCTCCCGTGACAATGACAATGACAGTGACAGTTCGCTATTTAACCAGCAGCACGCTAGACAACCTTCATTCATTCATGAATGAATGTGTGCTTTTGTGCATACACTGCAGGTAGTGTTTGATCTGAGCACTGCAGAAAGGTTAGCGATATTGAAAGTGAAATTAAATAGTTGCAATGCTTTTTATATTTTTAAATTTTACTAGAATTTTTTTAAATTCTATTTTGGCACCTTCATCACGCTCTTAGATACGTCAATATGTTTACAAATCATAAATAAGACTTTAAAATATAAAAATATATGAATAAGTTGCAGCTGTATATGGGGCCTGGTTAAGCTATAGTATATTTTTTTTTAAATAAACATAGGAATATGACGCACAGAGTAAAATTATACCTAGGTCATGTAGCGATGATAGCGCGCGGTCTGTTCACACGGCGATAAGCGTGGGTTCAAACCCCAACAACGAGCTAGTGCTGCTGGTGAAGGAAAACAAAGCATGGTGGTAGGGTACTTTTTACTGGGTACTGGCTAGCTACCAAGTTGAAAATCTGCCGACAAGCATCTAACGGTGTGTTTCGGCAGCCTCACTTGAAAGCCAGTTCCATTGTATGTTAAGTGTCTACCATCTTCGACCACACCGTCACTTAACATCAGGTGAGCTGTGGTCAAATACCTAGCCTCTCAACCATAAAAAAGGTCGCTCCAAAATAGTAAAAAATATTAATAACTGCAAACAAAATTTGTTTCAAACAAACTATCCGTCATAATCCACGAGACACATCTCTGTCGCGCCCCACCACCCCCTAGTTATTACCATAAGACTGATAAATATCCACATATATTTCCACATATCGATGTCAACATCCACTGCCCCTCTCCCTCGCACCGCGCACACGGACCCCATAGTAAACCATCGATGGTTGTTCGCAAAGATTGTATTATAGATACAGGAGTGTCTCGTTATGGCTTCGAAGGAACTAAACCGACTTTTGACACGTTTTATGAGGACATTGAATTTTGATGTGTGTTTGGCGCCGTTGTTTCACATCGGCCAAGTATTTTACTGCGACTAATAACGTCTTACGACTGCGCCCGGAGCTCTTGCAATCTATATCAACCTAATGGCATGTAGATAAAGCCAATAAAACAATATAAATGTAGAAAGAAAATTGTAAAACAAAGTTCCTAGTCATTTGCATGTAGCTTAATTTTCGTTGTAAACATACTTTCCCATGTACATAAAATAACACCTTTGGTTTTTTTAATTTGTTGAGACGTACCAGAGATAACGTACATAATTATGTTGATGACAATTGCAGCGATACAGTTTGAGTAGCAATACAAAGTCCAGGGCATCGCTGCTTTAGCGCTCAATGAAAATAAACAACAATACAAAAACAGCGCGCTTTAATTCTGTATAGAAAGTAAGCTATGAGAGCTAGCAAGCCGCCATTAATCCAATTTTGAATGTAAGATAACATCATATTTATTTAACAGACACAAAACAATAATACCAAATGTTGTAGAAATAATAAAGAACATACTGTTTCTAACATTACAATTTGTACAGCGTAACACATCGGATCCCAAACCATACGTAGCCTGTATCTTGGCGACCCAAGTTCACAATGTACTTTAGTTTTAGTTGAAAGGTCTAAGCTGACAAAAAATTGTATTTTTTGTCACCTAGATAACAAGAACTATTAGTCGTACAAAAGTTCGACACGTTGGTATCGCAGTTATGAACCTAAAGTGGAGCTAACACACTAAAACATGGGGCGACGATATCGTGTTCGTCGCGGGTTGAACCTGGACCAGATTGGCACCAGATTGACCGAAGCAGGTGGCATAATAACAAAGAAGCCTATACATAGTGAGATAAACATGGATGAGGATGACGATGAATCAAGAACAGCGATATGGAGGTAGCTCCTAAAGTAACAAACAAAACTGTAACAAAAACCACTGACTAATTTATAGTACTAAGCGAATAAGCAGTCACGCGAAATGCTTCTTATGGTTCTCTTAAATAAAACATTCAAAATTGAGCTCAATTATAATGATAAACAAACAAACAGTGTCCTCTTTCCGCTATTATGTTTTATGTAACGTCGAGTGTCGATGTGGAGCCGTGAAACTCCCGCGGTAGATGAAGATAGCGCGACAAATGTGGCTGTTTTAATAACTTCTTGAGCATTTTATGGCCCCATTGTGGACAAATGCCTAGGTGGACCCGTCATCCAGTGAATCTTCCTTGTAAGTCGTAACTATTATTTATTAGCACAAAACTTTTTTTACTGTTTATAGGTATTTTGAGCACAACTAACCTGATGTTAGGATGTATGTGATAGATGAACAAAATAAGCTGGAATAGGAACTGCTTATCAACTGGCTGTTGAAAACAACGTACGGAGCTTGAGTGGTAACAACAGAGTACCAGAAACCCATCACCATGTAAAAGAACATCTTCTCTATAACGCAGTCACAAAGCGGAAACAGGTAATTTACATTGTTTCCTTTGCAAGAGGTCATAAGTGTAAATATTCCTGTCGTCCTGATTCCATGAATCTGTCTCCCCTGCCTGCAGTAAAAGTCCACTAAAAGGTTCAGAATGGTTGACATTACCTCTAACCATCTTGAGCCATCGATATGAGGAACCCAGAATTTGGTGGTCCACGTTGTCGTAAGCGAGACAGCGATAGTTGTCCCGGGAAGAACGAAGCTTCACTGCTGAGATGCAGGACGCAGGTGCACTGAAGAACATGGAGCACCAAGGATGGCGCCACCTGGGGAATTTTAGTGAGTTGACGTAAACGATATAAATTTCTCTCTCGTCAACAAAAAATGTATCTCTTAATTAAATATTCCACCAAGGGTTCTGCGTTCTGTTTTGCACGAGTCTGTAGCTATGGATATTACAAGACTAATGAAACGTTATCTTTAATCATCGCGAGAAAGTCTTCTTTATCAAACTTGTATCAATTGAAAGCTTTTCAAGCTTGTCAGGTAGGCACTGGTTTTCAAAGCATCGCTTTATATTTTTGAAGCACGTCACGCCTCTATTAGTCCAAGGTCCAATCGCGAAAAACAAACACTGATTTGTAACACTGATAGAGTATGAACCTGAATGTCAGATAACACAGACCAGAGCCGCAAAACACTGAAGCTTTATCAATGCTTTATGGAGTTGTTTGCTTCAAGAGTCGTCTGTAGGTGAAGAATAATATTATTTGAAGAGTTTTTAAGTAAATGTGACAAAATCAACATTATAATTAGTATTAGTTTTATTTTACTTGTGGCCAGATCTTTAGCTCTTCGCTTCCAATTATTGCCCACTGCCCTACTTTGTGGTAAAGGTTTGTCTTCGTATTGATTACACAACTCTATAGAATCGTTAAGCGAGCCTGGCTTCAGTTTACAGGGTCGTGATTTGGAACCATGATTGACTTCACTTATTGTCAGAAATTTCTGCAAGAACATCTCAACTAAATATACTTTGCAAATTATTTTATTAAAGCTAAAATTAAAATTACTTAAAAATTATGCCTTTGAGGTGAATGAGACCCACTTCTGACGGTAAGAGATAATACCTGTCCATTGCAGCGATTTTGAGTAACAAAACAATATTCTAACAAAATAATATTTTCATTACTTTGAGACATCAAAGGGTTAACCTAAATTTTTTTCAATTACATATAGGCTTGCGTTTGACCGCAAACTCGCCTTATGTTAAGCGAGGATGCGGTCTACTATGAAGCACGCTTGCTCAGAAGAAACCGGCTCACTCGCGACTTGAAAAATCACTTAGATTTTATCTATCAGGGAACACCCACTCGAGCAACAAATTCTATTGCTTAGCGGTCCGTACAATGTAGGTAGAATCGAACCGTTTAGTTCGAGTTTTTGGAATATCTACCACGACGCTAATAGTTTTGTAATGACACTAGCTCCAGTACCCTTCCAACTGGAACACAATATTACTTGGTGGCAATATTTCTGGTACTGCGATGGTATCTACAAATTTTATAAACAAAGTTGATCTCCTGCTAAATACATCCACCATGTTCTTTTTTTTTATTACGAGTAAATGTGTAAACACGAGCAATCCAGTCCCCGCAAGCAGCATTTTTTTATTGACATTTAATATTATTAACATAATTATTATTGTATTGACATGTGTTATGGTTTTGAAATTGTTAATATTATAAAATTTGAATGGAAAATTCACCTGCAACTTTGGTGTTATTAATATATTTATTAATAACAAAATAAAATAAATGTAAATAATTTATTAATTAAATATAAATATTTATTTATATTTTGTATTTGCGTACACGAGTGTGACGCATGTTACAGCCATCATGCAAGCGTATTTGAGGAAGAGAAACGGACCGCCTTCAAGAATAATTGTATTTTTGAGTAAACTCCAATCAAAGTTAGAATCAACAACAGGAACGAAATGCGAAAACGCCAAAATTGAGTTGAGCTCTGCCGCCGCACTTTCGTGGCATTTGTGAATCCTATCACATAATTACAAACTTCCATCTAGATCGCAATACAAAAAATAACCAGTAAACCACTTGCAAACAAAAATAACTTTTATGAAATTTGCCTACAGCAAAAACTAAATAAAATTACATGTACTTATACATGTTTACTTATCTCAAATTTATAGCCAGTGTCACTCGGGTTGATACAGATCAATATATCCCATATACCCAAATCTGTACAGGCATTAATAAAAAAAACTCACATGAACCCTAAAAACATGACACTCCTTTTTATTGGGCAGTCGTGTAAATATAATATATTGTAATGTAGCTCATCGACAAATATTTCCATACTGTTTCTACTGCAGCTGTCAACCTAAAACTCAACAACAAAGCTGGGACCTAAAAGCAGGTCGGCCAGACAAAGGGAAACTTTCCGGAACTTTCCAAAAAACCAACAAACAGTGGCCTCGTTAGACGGCAGCTGTCATAAGTGAATTTGGAATTTTTCCGTCGCGCGCGGCCTATGCAAATGAAGCAGGTAAACAAGGAAAGCGCGAGTTGTGCATCTGTTTATACGTCGTTTAGTTTATTTAAAAAAGTTTGGACATGTCATATAATGATAGGCCTGTGTATTAAAAAACGAAAAATATCGCTTTGGAAGTCGGCAGGTTTATTCCGTAAAAAAGGACGATCATAATAATATATAGACGCTAAACTAATAAATTGAAAGATGTTTACTTGGTGGTAGATCTCCTTAGCAAGAGGTCGTCTAGGTAGGGGCTCCACTGTACAATATGACCCGTTGATTTGGAGCTTCACAATTTTTTCACATGTAAAACTCCTTCTTAGTATAAGCGTACAACTTTCGTTTATTTCTAAGCAATTGGCAGAAGTTGCCACAGGCTATATAGCAGTTTCACTCTTTTTACGTTCGGCTAGAATGATAACGAAATTTAATGTCTTTTAATTTAGATACTTTAATTTCCGACTTTATTTTATTCTTATAAATATAATAACTATAACAGAAAATACATACCAAGTAAATAATTCAGTTAAAGAGTGCTTAAAAATAAAATAGTTTAACTTTTAAATAATTGTCGTAACGAAATGTAATTTTTGAATTGTGATGTAGGTAACCGATACTAATGTTTGACAATTGTCATTCATCGTATGTATTCACAGTCGAGTGTTACGTAACGATTGAATGATGTCCAGTGGAGCCCGAAGTCCCGAGCGTCGTGTTCTGCAGTGTTATCTTCCGATACTGAAAGTGTCGTGCTCACTTCGCCGGAGCTCCAGGCTTCGTGCGGCGGCGCCGCCGCCGCCGTTTCACATCCGGAAGTGTTAAGTGTTGCGCAAGCGTTGGACTCTGATGAGCTGTTTGTGCCCAATTTATCATTCCCTATGTTACTTGTCCCTGAATCTTTCAGTAGTGTTGACGTTCCATTGGCTGGAACTTCTGGATCCTCGAACAGGCGGTATCACTTATATAGTGAGGAGATTCGTTCTCATTGGAACTTAAAGGCCGTATTTTCAACGTTTGACACGAGTGAAAAGTGTATTGAGTTTGCTGAGCAAAGAGGTATGATACCTAAAACTAAGATGTGCTCATACCATCATCATCCCATGACCTTTAAGACCACATCTGGACAACTAGGATCATTCCGCTGTCGTAAGAGCAACTGCAGAAGAAAGGATGAAAGCCGAGCTGTTGGGACATGATTTGAAAATGTGCACTTACCATTGCCACAGGTTTTTGAGTTAATGTATTTATTCAGCCACAACTACACTTATGAAGCTTCGCAGCGGGAAACAGCAGACCGTGCAAAAGAAAATATTTTATCTTATATAACAATTGCTGATTGGTTTAATTACTGCAGAGAAACAGTTATAGTGTATGAACTAGAAGTAGATGTCCAACGACCTTTAATTGGAGGACCAGGAAAAATAGTTCAAATAGATGAATCAAAATTTGGCAAGAGGAATTATAATAGAGGAGGACAAGTGGAAGGCCATTGGGTATTAGGAATGGTAGAAAATGGCTGTGATGACTTACGTGTGGAACTGTGTTCTGACAATGAGAGATCGGCTGAAGCATTAGTGCCACTTATACAAAAACATGTTCGGGAAGGTTCTATTATTCAGATTTCTGGAGAGCTTATGATTGTCTTTCTGAACATGGATATATATACATAAGAAAGTTAATCACAGTGATACAGAAAATAGATTTGTGGCATTTGCGTGTTTTGTGTGTGTACTTGTGTATGTGTGTGAACTTGTATTTGCGTGTGTGTGTTTTGTTTTCCCGGAAACTCTTAGTGACGGGCTCGTGGGAGCCCGTCACTCGACTAGAGAGTTCCCCAAGGATTAACGATGTGTTATCTGTTTCGACACATCGTTATCACGGCGGATAGAGCAGAAGCTCCCCGAGGACCAGCGCTGTCGGGGCCGCGGAGAAGTGTGGAAGCGTGCCCGTTGCCCCGATGAATGGCGCTGTGGTGGAACACCCCAGGGTTTTTAGAGGGTATACCGTTACTAGGGCGGAGATTCCCACATAACCGCCGTGCTCCCCCCGGGGAGCACGGCATCCCTTCGTGGTTATTTTTTTTATAACAGCAAAAAATAAGCTGTGTTGGTTATTCATGCACATGAAAATCGAGGTCATTGACCTTGAACTACAGATCGTTGACCTTGACCTAAAGGTCATTGCCCTCGACCCCAATGTTTTCGAATTAGGTATTGTCGAGTTGTGTTCGTTAATCTCGACCTCAAGATCAC
Organism: Biston stratarius; assembly: GCA_950106695.1. Lineage (NCBI taxonomy): Eukaryota > Metazoa > Arthropoda > Insecta > Lepidoptera > Geometridae > Biston > Biston stratarius. The sequence continues at coordinate 10,000,740 of OX467108.1, forward strand.
AGTTTTTTTTTATTGGGATTTTTGTTCTCGGAAACGTTGGATTTCCGCGTTAAATGGTTTTCAAAAACGCACTATCTACACTATAATCTACCTAAAAAAATATATTTTTTTAAAGTGACGGTCGTATTGTACAGTACTTCCTAGGTAGGTACCACCGCAGTACCAGATATTCTGCCGCCAAGCAGTAGTGTGTACACATTACTGTGTTCCGTTTTGAAGGGTACTGCTGCTAGTGAAACTAATAATTTAATGTCTCAAAATAATGAGCGTCAAAGCAGCGATGCCCTGGACGTTGTTGTTTCTCAAAGTTCCGTGTCTCGCTGCAATGGTCATGGACATGCGTTATCTCTTACCATCACCAGAGCGTCTTGTTCGTTTCAATACATATACATTTAAAAAAACTTTATAGTTAGTTATAAGTTTATATGATATCAGTGAACATTTCACACAGCGCCATCTAGCCTCAACTAAGCAAGGTGGTTACTGTGGGAACCAGATATTTGGTACATTTGAAGAACATATAACAACCAAATCAAAAAAAAATTGGTTGTTTTTTTGTTAGAAGCTTCTTTTTGTTTATGTGTGTATTGATATTACCATCTTCCTTTTTACTAAATATATTTTCTTCTACTCCTTGTACTATATCAGCATGACACACGACGCGTGGCCGAGCAATACACGGCTGCCATTTTAAGATAATAATAATTATTATCATCCAGAACCCTTTACCTATAAACATCATTAAAACTTGCTCAGGCCGTAACGAGCGCAACTTAACACCTTCCCGTAACTGTTAACTAATCTGTTGGCAGCCCGTTCATTACTGAAATGTTTCTGTAACGCACACCGACTTCATTTGGGATACGATACTTTATAGGAGGGAACTTCTGTACCTATAGTAGCTCAGTGGTTAGCGCACTCGGTTCACACGCCCACGGAAGTGGATTCCAAATACAAATACAAATATTTTATTGATAACACCAATGTTACAAGTCAATTCCGTAATATCATTACATTGAGATTTAGAACACTGATTACATGTCAATGGAATAAAAACAAAATGTCAAGGTATATAAACATGTCAATATAAGAATTATGTCAATATAATAATACTGCCAATATAAAATATGTCAATATAAAAATACGTCAATACAAAAATACGTCGGCATAAAAATATGCCAATAAAAAAAATATTGTCCATATAATAAAATGTCCAGAAATCACTTACTAGTAATTTAATAATCTTTTAACTTGAAATATTCATCAATGTCATAAAACATTGTCTCTAGCAGCCAAGATCTTAACTTGGTTCTAAAGCACGCGGTGGAAGGTGCATCCCGGACGGAGGCGGGTACATGGTTGTAGACCGCGGGGCCCAGAATGTATACTGACCTCTCCGACTTGACGAGCCGGTGCGACGGTGTTACAAGCTGGTCTTTCTTTTTATTGCTGCGGAGATCTAACGAGCTGTGGGCGCCCCTGCGTTGAAATTTATCAATGTTCGTGTGGGTGAATAGGTTACCTGGTAAATAAGTTCCAACTCCGACAATGAGCTTGAGCTGTCTGTTAAGGAAAATATCGCGAGGAAACCTTAGCATTGTGCTAGAGTACTTTCTAGTACTCAATTAGCTTAACTATCTAGTTGAAAATCTAATGTCAAGCACCTAACGGCGAGACCGGCAGACTCACTTGAGAGCCATTCCTGGCTAGATGTGTTTACCATCTTCGACCACACCGTCACTTAACATCAGGTAAGCTGCGATCAAAATCACATAGCCTCTGTCAATAAAAAAACACAAAGTAAAAGTTTATGACGTCAAAGTAAATCCAAAATGACGGATTTTTATGTAATCTAAATTCGCATTTCAATACAAAAATCTGAACCAAATTAATCATTATGTTGATCATATCTTGTGCTCAAAGTATTTGCTGCAATGGTCATGGACATGCGTTATCTCTTACCACCAGGAGAGCGCCGCGGTTGTCTCATTACTTTTACAAAACAAAAATATTACAAGAAAAGGTAAAACACATTATAAATACTTATATTTAACTATGCTCCCCAGTTTTACTTGCGTTGTAAACTTGTGAACTAAACTCTCTCCTGATGGTAAGGGTTTGAGCCCCATGGCAATTGCAGCGGTACTTTGATCTGTAAATAGTTCCATGTCTATTTGAGAGCCTCTTACATTTTGAGATATTTAGTTAATGTTAAAGCTACGATCATGATTTTAGCGTTCTAAAAAAGTAGTACGTATCTAATTTCACTTGGAAGTTAGTACTCAGTCGTTACTCAGTATAATTTTTCTCGTTTTCAACATAATTAGCGAAAAGCCCTCTATCCACATTAGATATTATCCTAAAACAATTTTCCTGCATATAAAACCCATCCTTCCTTCGCAGGAAGTAATTGAAAAATAACAAAACACCTCCTCACCCCCTCACCTCCCCTTCCCCTCGGGACCGCATTACCCCTAAAACCGGAAATGCAATATTAAAACCTTCAGGCGGATTAACATAGAATATTTTATAATGTGAAGGAAATTTTAGGCAAATTCAAATAGGTATACCTAGGGAAAGTAGGGTATTTACTATTTACTATTTTTCACGGTAAAAAATAATTATATAATAATTATAATAATTTATTATAATAAATATAAAGTATAAGCGTTGTTGTTTTTGTCGTGTGTGTGAATTTAATTGTTTATTGTTGTACCATTCTAGATAACGCCAGCTCATTTCTTGCAACGGCACGCCGAACTTTGATTAACAAAACAAACAGACTTCGTAAGGGTGAGGCGCAATTAATTTATTTTTACCCGACTGCCAAGGAAGGGTTATGTTTTCGCGCGTAATTTGTATGTAAGCTAATTTCTTTATTACCTTGTATCTTCTAAACGGCTAGATAGATTTCGACAGTTATGGTATCGTTATATTCGCCTAAAAATCCAATCGTTCTTAGGTAGGTGTTTAAAAAAAATGGCGGATTTTTGGCGCGAAATATAATACGTTAATAAAAAAAATAAGCAAAATCTATTGAGTGGGGTATCAAAATAAAGGAAATTTAAGGAGGATTACAACCATATATATAAGTTATACGTTTAAATTGAATTAGGCATATTAAAATTTGTTTAAAAGTTTTTTTCCTTTAATTAGGTAACGAAGCTATTTCAATCGTAGTCGGGTCACAGATTTTTAAACTCTTCAGCTTGTTATATTTTGTAGAGTATCAACATGCATTTAACATAAAAAAGTTACATTATTATGACTATCATCATCATCATCATCAGTCATAACATATTATGACTATACATAACTATAATGCTTACACAATTATGCGACAAAATATGCAATTATTATAATCACAATAGAGCTTAGAGCTTTTTAGAGCAGAAGCTATCCGATAGTATCTCGCTCGATGTTAAGTAAAGATGCGGTCTACGATGGAGCACGCTCGCTTAAAAGAAACAGATTCATTTGCGACTTGAAGGCATCCAGATTGTAACTATCCGGGAACACTAACTCGGGCAGCAAACTCTATCGTTTAGTGGTTCGTACAATGAAGGTAGAATCGAACCGTTTAGTTCAAGTTTTTGGAATAGTCTTCGAAGTGTATCCCGTAGGAAAAAGACAGATAAACAACTTTACGTCCAGGCTTTGGAGCCTTTTCTGGACAAGCGAGTCTGAGTTAGTTTCTCAATGGATTCCAACGCCTCAAGCTGGAACTTGGCCGACCGGTCCCATAAGTGAGAACGGTACTCGATGGAACCGATAAAAAAACACGTTTTGAAATCGCGGCGTATTTTGGCGCAACGTGTAACCCTCATCCTTGGGCTAAGAGACCGTATCCACTAATGTAATTGACCAATCTGGGAAACGGCCACTGCCATAAATAATGCTGAAATGGGACGAAGCCAGAAATAGGAAATATGGACATCGGGGGCCGGTCCCACCACGAGTATGGACGGCCTTAACTGGCCGATTTACTTTGGGATAAAAATATTTCAACTCTTTTGTTGCTTTGTGAAAGTGTAGCTTAAGGCGAGATTTATTTGTATCAAGATGTTTGTGTGTTTGTATGTGACGTTGTATTTATAGTTATCTTACTAGTATTATAGATGCGAAGGTTTTATATGCAGCTTGATTTACATCTTCCTCGATTTAAGAAGTTAGAATGGAATATGTACTATAATAAAGTCATGGCTTACTTAAAAAAAAACAACCATAGATATAATAGCCAATATAAACCAATATATTAACCATAATAGCCATCTATCTTCTAGTAAATAAAGAACTACATTTTTTCGGGATAAAAAGTAGCATATGTCAATCCAGGGTGTCAGCTATCTCCATACCAAATTTCATCAAAATTGGTCCAACCGTTCGAGCGTGAAGAAGCAACAAACATACAAACACACTCACAAACTTATAGTGTGACTAGCTGCGCCCTGCGGTTTTACCCTGATGGATAACGATGATGAAAAGTATATATTTTATACCAGGTCTTAAAATACCTACATGAAAAATTTCACCCAGATCCGTTGAGTAGTTTACGCGTGAAGGCGTAACAAACTTACATTCGCATTTATAATATTAATTAGGATTAGGATTATTAATTACTTCCACTACTCGTATGTTCTTTTTGTTTTGACCGGTTAAGTAACGTGTGGTTTGAATTTGAATTTGAAATAAGACTATTTGATTATTTGGTTTGATTACAAGCCGGGCCGCACCGGCCGACTGGTGTCCGGCATAATGAAATGGCCGACAATAAAGTGTCAATGGATATTGTCGATATTTCACTCGCTGATAACTTACTCGACTGTATATTATTTTATATAGAGCTGCTAGTTTATTGGCCGTAACGTGAATTATGGCCTAAAACGTTTCAAGTGGAGGTAACCGCTAGTTTTTCCGGTTGAAAAATTGCCATTTTATCGAAATTGTAACGAAGGCGTTGTGAGTAGCGTGACTTGGGAGATATTCAAGTGACAAGATAGGATGATGATGATGATGATGTTGAAAATCGGTTCGTTTACCTAAATAAATTAATAATAAATTAAATCTATCTATGCAAATGTATTTTTATTTTTTGCTTTAACGCAAAATGGTCAGCCAAAAGTAAGTCATCTATCTAAATATATATATGTAACTCAAAGGTGACTGACTGACTGACTGACATAGTGATCTATCAACGCACAGCCCAAACCACTGGACGGATCGGGCTGAAATTTGGCATGCAGGTAGATGTTATGACGTAGGCTTCCGCTAAGAAAGGATTTTGATTAATTCTACCCCCAAGGGGATAAAATAGGGGATTAAAGTTTGTATGGAACTGTCAATTTTAAACCGATCGGATTACTACTTACTACTTTTACTTTTCATCATCATCATCGATCACCACGCGGGTAAAACCGCGGGGCGCAGCTAGTTTTACATATAGGCAAAACTTTGAAATCTCGAAGAAAATTATCTTTTTAAAAAAATGTTAAGGATCAACTAACTTTTTCTACACAAGATCAATTATCTTCTTTTTAATTATTACAGTTCCTGTAGTAAAAGTTGTTCGAAATAACTAGTACAATAATCCTCTTCCGGATTACTATATGTATACCCCATGAGGAAACAGTTTTTTTATGGTTGGCAGGCTAGGTGTACGTACACAGCTCACTTGATTAAGTGACGTGATGGTAAACACACCTAACCTGGAATAGAACTGGCTCTCAAGTGAGGTTGCCGGAATACAGAGTTAGGTGCTTGGCGGCAGATTTACTTTGAGACTTTCGATGGTTAGTCAGTTTCGCTAGCTGCAGTACTTTTCAAACCAGAATATAGTAATGTGAACACACTACTGCTTGGCGGCTGAATATATGGTACCTTGACGACCTCCTGTTAACAAGGAACAAATAAAAGCTATATAATAATTTTACTGGTCCAAAATAAATGTGAAGCAATGTGGTCAAAGCAGCTTGCTGAGCGTTAGTAGCTCACATGATTAAGTAACGATGTGGTCGAAGATGGTAGCCTGGAATAGGAACTGGTCTAAGGGTTTCTGTCGGTAATTCTTTGTTCGCGGAATCCTTCGAAATGGCAACATCCACAAACGGCGGTCAACATTACCAAAACGCAGTAACAATAGTAAAGCGCGTATTTACGAAGTGATTGATTGACTAGGGACGGGCTGCGAATGATTTATTCGTGGCGACTGATCGGCTGGAGCGGGCAGACGAGCGATTTTAATCGTCAACACAGATCTAAAGTTATTTTCCTACTTTTAAAAGTTTTAGAGCATTTTATATGTAGGACTATTTTTGAATTCTGCATGATGTTGGTGTTTAATATAAATTAGTTAAATATAAATTAGTATAATAATAAAAAAAAATATTAAAAGACATAACTGCTTTGCCTAAAATTTATTTAGCATTTTCCTTTAAAAAATATAGCTGATGTCTCGCAGGACGATGTAGGGATTCTTACGGTACCCTATACATCCAAATCTGTTCAGGCAGCTATGGTGGAATAAAAAAAACTCACATACGAACATTAACCCTGAAAACAATACTGTTTTTACAATTGTATCAAAATATCCTACGAGATCGAATCAGAAATGGGGAGATCCGTAGACGAACTAAAGTAGCCGACATAGCCCAGCGGATTAGCAAGTAGAAGTGGCAGTTGGCAGGGCACATAGCACGCAGAACTGATGGCCGATGGGGCTGCAAAGTTCTGGAGTTGAGACCACGGACCGGCAAGCGCAGCGTAGGACGTCCACCCACAAGGTGGACGGACGACCTCATAAAGACCGCAGGAACGCGCTGGATGCGAGCCGCTTCCAACCGGTCTTTATGGAAGTCAATGGGGAAGGCCTACGTGCAGCAGTGATCGTCCTACGGCTGATGATGATGATAATCAAAGTATGCTAATACATTAGGTAGTTCTTTTAATGTGTTTTTATTTACTTGTTCTTATATAAATCATTGTCTATTCGCTAACTTAAGCAGTCTAAATCTTTCTTGGTTAATGGCAACACCAGACCTAGGTTTTAAGCTAGGCTAATCTGCGAATGTATAAAAAAAAGTCTACATGCGTTCATTTGCGGTGTAAGATGGAGCGAGCTTACTAAGAAGAAACTTATTTGCTTTAGATTTGAAGACACCTTACAGGGAACACAGACAACAATAAAAAAAAATGAAATGATAAATATTTTGTAATCCTACCTAATGCTCTGCAACGTTCACTGACATATATTCGCGCACGCACATGCACACACTCTCTCACTCTCACAGAAACGTACAAAAATATGGTATAGGTACTTATGACTATACTAAAGGGTTGTTTGCTCTTTGTAGTTTTCTAACTTTCTTACTTAAAAATAATAATAATAATAAAGAGGTAATTAATTTTAATTAATTTTAATTTGATATCAGATAGATAAAAAATAAAGAAATATCGTAGGACATTACACACAGCGCCATCTGACCCCAAACTAAGCATAGCTTGTACTATGGAAGTCAATCAAAATCAAAAAGTCATTTATCCAGTTTAGGCCCTGGTAAGGCACTTATGAACGTTTAGTTACATGTTTGAATCTACCGCCGGCTCGTAATTACACTTCAACTGAGAATACTCCGGCAAGAAGCAAGGCATTTTTTTTTGTGAATCTTTCTTTTCATATTAGGTTACAGTTTACAGTTATATATATTAATATCTGATATCAATAACTGACAGAATACTTAAATACTTTTCTTTTTTGTAAATACATACAAAACACTCAGATACAGAATAAACATTTGTCAACCCTATTTTAGCATAAAAAGCGCAATTATTTACACTAAAGACTGTACAAATTACAAAGTAGAAGTTTATTTAATATTCATATTTTAACATAAAAACCCACACAGAAAAAAAAAAAATATTATAATCACAAGTAGAGTAACTGTCATGTTATAAAAACCCGTCACGCGTTCCGCAAAAGACAGCGTAAACATCATTTAGAATTTGGGTCCCAGCGAGCAGCCCGAGGGCGCCTATTTACCAGCCAATTAATAAGGTCTAAAGGCTTCCGACATGAGACGTTTTGAAGGGTCATCTCACGCTGACGCAGACTCGAAGCGACTTGTTTAAACAAATACACGGAAAACTATTGAATCGAATTTTATTTGAAAAAAGTACGTACTCCATGGCTGCGTTGAACAAGTTTATGACTCACAATAAGCACAAATGATTTCGAGAAGCATCTTACTATAGAATTGGAAAAATCAAACTTATTATATTATCTTTTATTTTTTGTATACTAGCGATCCACGCACGTACGGATGTTAAAAACTTTTGAGAAGAAATCCTTTAAATGAAAAAGGAAATCGTTTAATTTTTATGAAAGAGTAATAATTGTAAAGTTATTCGTAGTCTGATTGAAAGATTTTTATATTGGTATTTTTTTTTATTTTCAGTGACACGTAATCAGTGTTTTTGACATATTTAATGATATGACGGGATTTGACTTTTAATTTTGGTGTTATCAATAAAATATTAGTATTTGTTGATTTCGAATTTATAATATAGCTGTAGTGTATTTATAATCAAACCTTTGCTCGATATCAAGTAAGCTGCTGTACCTAGGCCGTCAGTTGTCGTGGTCGAATTTCTTTAACATAATATAAAAACAATGACCTCCTTGTATAACTGTAGCTGATAATTTTAGGTGTGTTGGTTTCAAAATGCGACAGAACGATAAAAACTTGTGGAAATGCATAGCGTTGTCTCAACTTTGATCCGTTCTACGTGATAAGAACAAAAGAAAGGGGTCACTGAATCCCAAATTTAATTCAATTTGAAAAGGCAGGAAAAGTAATTGTAAAAGTTTTAATACAATGTCTCAGATAATTGCGGAGATATCTGGATGTCAAAAGTTTAATGAGTTATTTTTTGATCCTCGCACTTTGTGTTCAAGGTTGCTTTTTGCGATGGCTTTTTGTGATAAAAGTGGGATCATGAGTGATGGTACGTTGCGAGCATTATCGTAAACTAGCTGCGTGGTGTGGTTAAAATTGCCGTTGTGTTAATCTATCTATTTGCAATCAACTATCTATTTGCATTTCAAATCTAAAACACCGTTGTGTATACGCTTTTTTATGTAATATTAACGCGACGAACGAGACACTCTCCTGATGGTAAGAGATAACGATGACACATTACCACTGCAGCGATACACAGAGCTTTAAGTAGAGAAAACATAGTCCAGGGTATCGTTGCTTTAGCGCTCATTACTTTGAGATTTTCGATGGTTAGTCTCAACAGCCCTGTAAATTCTCTAGATGCAATTACCCAGACTGGAACACAGTAATGTTTATACACTACTGCTTGGCGGCAGAATATCGGGTACTGCGGTGGTATCTACCTAGACGACCTCCTGCTACGGAGGTCTACCACCAACTTAAAGTAAGTTATTTACGCTGTAACAGTTGAACGAATTTGGACGCGAAAAAATGCAATCGGGTTGTTCCAAGTGCTAAACCATAAAAAAAAAACAATTGGTCTTCAAAACTTACTTGTCGACACAAAGAAGACAAAAGAAAACTTTAAAATACTATAAAATGAATTTTGTTTATTTATGAATTTCATAGTATTTTGTGCACGATTAAGGCATCTTGGGTGTCTTCGAATCCAGAGTAAACAGGTGTTTTCTAGATAAGCGTGCTTCATCTTAGACTGCATCCTGCTTAACATCAGGCAGGGCGTGGTCAAACGCGAACCTATTTACTATTAAAAAAAACTGACCCTGTGATAAATATATTTATGTGTTCAAGTCACGAAAGTTCAAATATTACACTTTAAAATCTAAAAAATTATATTTGAAGATTTTCTTTGATGCCTGGAATCAGAATTTAAGCATTAGAAGAAAAACCCTGATTTTATTTTATCAACTTGCTTAATGTATGGCATTCACACATATTTGTAGCGATGATAGCTCAGTGGTTAGCGCGGTCGGTTCGCATGCCGAAGGGCGTGGGTTCAAACCCCAACAATGAGCTTGAGCTGCCGGTGAAGGAAAACATCGTGAGGAAACCATAGCTTGGTGGTAGGGTACTTTCTAGTACTCGGCTGGCTAGCTACCACCCTCAAGTTGAAAATCTGCCGCCAAGCATCTAACAGTGTGTTCCGGCAGCCTCACTTGAGAGCCAGTTCTATTCCAGGCTAGGTGTGCTTTACCATCTTCGACCACACCGTCACTTAACATCAGGTGAGTTGTGGTCAAACATCTAGCCTGTCAGCCATAAAAAAAATAATTAGCTACTTGTTAGCCCGGAAACTGCGGGTATTTGAAAAAGTGAAGTTTTGAAAAGAGGGTTAGGGCGCCGCGCGCCCGTCTGTGCGCCCCACAATCACATTTACATGTATTTGTTAATCCGACGTGCCGTCGATGGCGCGATCTGTCTTCATCGAGATCCTGGGCGGTATCGCGCGAGCCGATGCTTTTATTACTCTTTGATAGGCTGACACGCAAGGAAGGCCGGGTTCCGGACACTTTATTTTATTCGTATAGAAACACCCACATTACACACGATAAACAATATTTACTTAAACATGCAATATTTTAGTAGGAGGTCGTCTAGGTAGATGCACCGCAGTACCAGATATACTGCCGCCAAGCAGTAGTGTGTAAATATTACTATTTTAAAGGGTACTGCAGCTATCAAAATTGAAACGCTGTTGAGACTAACCATCGATTATCTCAAAGTAATGAGCGCCAAAACAGCGATGCCTAAGGATTTCTTTTGGTACTCAAAGTTCTGTGTTCATCATGGATCGTTATCTCTTACCATCTGGAGAGCGTCTTGTTTGTGCCATTACTTTTACATTAAAAATAAATATCGTAGGACATTTCACACAACGCCATCTAGCATAACTAAGCATAACTTATGCTATGGGAACACAATTATGGAATAAAGATTTTAAATATGGCCTTAAAATTAATTTATTCATTTGTGTTTTTTTTTTCAAAAACTTGTTTGCCAATATGATGTCAACAAAACTGATATAAATATATTAAAAAGGCTATCCATAAACTGTCCGTGAGTTTATGTCACTTTTACTCATATGATCTGACGTCGCATATTTTTCAAAATTATTATATTGAAACAGTAATCTCCAGATTTATAAATTAATAAGACTTTAAAACACTATCGTATTCATAACCGAGTGACGTGTGATTCCTTCTTTATTTACTTATCCGACCAAAATGTTTTCTTCCATCCGGCTCATTGAGCTTCCCTCACATCCTTATCACTACACTTTGATGGTCTGATTTGGCCTGATTGCTTCCCCTGCTTTTGTGTTCGTTGAATAAAACATTCGTTTGCTTGCTCCGGGTATTCAGATGCGGCCAATAATTGTGATAGCTGGATTAGGCGGTTTTTTTATATCGTTGTGCTTTTATATTTAATCTAGAGAAGCAAAGGTCCCAGGGAGCAAGATAAGGTCGATGTATTTTTACCCGATTAAATAAGGAAGGGTTTGTATGGATGCAGTCTATGTGTTTTCCTGTGATTATATTATGTTTCATTGTGTTTCTTACACTACAAATCACAATTCTTCGCCTACAGCTCGACAGATAATAAGTCACAATGTGGAAGAATGAAACAAATCAAACTAGATGAGAGCTTATTCACTAATGCCTTGACATAGATAGATAGATAAACTTTTTAATATTCACGCCAAAGATAATTATCAAATAAGACAGAAAAATTTAAACTTATGTAACTTAGTGTAACAATTGGCTAAAAGCGAGCCAAGTAACCTTTTGATGGAAAGGATAAATGTGATCAGGATAACATACATACCTGAGTATAACATATAAGAAGATACTTCTTAATACTTAAATTAGAAATAAATATAATAATGCACTAATATGAATTAAAATTATAATAATAAAATTCAAATTCGATTAAACCTACCTTCCAGACTAAAATTCTTGGAAAACGGTGACTTGAATGCTAATAACAAAATTAGCCCAGCTTCCAATCTTAGTTACACGCAAACTATTTTACAGTTAGAATTATTATACGTCCTCTGTCCTCTGACCGAATAAATCAATATGACATCCAATCCATTGTAAGTAGGAAATACCACAAAGCATGTTAACAATTCACGCCATAAACAAAACGCCATTCTTGGCCTCACATGCTAAAACTGACAACATCGGTTACTTTGGGAACACTTAATCGGACTGAGCTACGCCATTCCTTTCACGTTTAAAATATTAGTGTAGAATCATATTATAATTAGCAACACTCTCAGTTTGATACCAAACATATTTCCTGTGTAATTCTAGCCTTTGAGCATTACCACAATCCCGGCGTACAGTGCGCATTGTTGTGTTAATATCCGGCCGGGTACGTCAGCTTGTTAGCCAGTTCCGGCGCGAGATGCGCTCGTATTAATAACACGGGGCTGCTTCCGGTGATGCCTTAATCGGCACTACGAAATTGGAGTTTTGGATTAGTATCCAAAATAATGATAATACATACAAGTTTTAGACCATTTAGCAACATTATTATGATACATTTTTGAGTTATAAATGAAACGTTGGTGGGATATTGGAGTTTTGGATTAATTAATAAAGCAATGATGGGAGATTTGAGTTTCAAATAATTAATAAAACGATGATGGGAGATTATAATTTTGGATGAATAAATAAAGCAATGTTAGGAGATTTAAGTTTAAAATAAATATATAAAACAATTATGAGAGATTTGAGTTTTGGATTAATAAATAATACAACGATGAGAAATCTGAGTTTTGGATTAATAAATAAAACGATGATGGGAGATTGAAATTCATCATTTCAGCCGTAGAACGTCCACTGCTGAACATAGGCCTCCCCCGTTGACTTCCATAAACACCGGTTGGAAGCGGCTCGCATTCAGCGTGTTACTGCAATCTTTATGAGGTCGTCTGTCCAACTTGTAGGTGGACATCCTACGCTGCGCTTGCCGGTCCGTGGTCTGCACTCCAGAACTTTGCAGCCCCATCGGCCATCAGTTCTGCGTGCTATGTGCCCTGCCCACTGCCACTTCAATTTATTGAAATTTGATTTGATTGATTGTAATTAAGTATAAATAAATAAAATGATGATGGGAGATTGAATTTTTGGATTGATAGATAAAGCAAGCATGGGAGATTTGAGTTCTGGATAAATAAATAAAACAATTATGAAAGATTTGAGTTTTGGATTAATAAATTAATTTAACAGATTACGCCAACCTGTCATACCGACCGACATAGCCATACCGACTTGCCGGTGTTGCATGTGAAATGTATACTTTGCATTATAAAATTTGTTTTTTATTGATAGCGATAAATTAATTAAAACATTAAAAGAAGTCTTACTCAGTATTATTTTTAGTGTAGTATCATCGTTTAGGCTTAACTATATCTTATAAAAAAACCTAATGACACCGAGTAAATCTCTCTATTCTAAACCTTTATTTTTTATATTTAGGTATAACAAAGCAATAGAAGTTCGTGACTGCAATGTAGAGTGGAGTCAATAGAGTCTGTTTAGTAGGACTCGGTGGAGTACAGTCACAGATTACACGATGAACAGAGAATCAGCTTTAAAAGGCACTAAATCCTGCCTTAATATAATACATAAATAAATAATTAAATATCGTCATTTTATCTTTCTGTATGTAGCCTCAAACGATATTTTGAGTGAGTACATTATTTATAATTATAATTCATATAGAATACCCAGACACATAAAAGAAAACATCTATGTTCGTGACATGATAATATATTGTCAATGTGGTCAAATATATTAAACTTGCCTAGCCTGTGATTGGATCTAGCTCTCAATTAAGGCTGCCGGATTAGATCATCAGAAGTTCAGTGATGACACTGAATAAGATATTTCGGAATCAGTATTGTTTTTAAAAACTGTTCCACTTCTGGGTGCGGATTTCTTCTTATTGTGAGAAGGTAAAGCTAGAGTCCAACATACTGGACGAGTGCAGCGCGGAAGACTTAACACATCTTCGAGATTTTTTAAAGTTTTTTTTTTAAACTCTTTGTCTTGTAGATTTTCGCATGATGTTTTCCTTCGCCGTTTGAAATCATCAGCAATATGCACATAACTTCCAATCTAGAAGCCCTCAAAACTGCTAGATTGGAAGTCAGACAGTCTTGCCAAAACTTCGATATAATTATAACTATAATAACAAATTATTATGTTTATAATAGGAATTTGACATTAGCATTTCAAATCCAAAATCGAAAACAAAAAGTCATTTATTCAGTTTAGGCCCTGGTAAGGCACTTATGGACGTTAAGTTACATTTTTGAATCTACCACCGGCTCGTAATTACACTTCAACTGAGAAGACTCTGGCAAGAAACTCAGCAAGGCATTTTTTTTTGTGGATCTTTCTTTTCATATTAGGTTACAGTTTCAAACTGTAGTATAAATGTAAACAAGGTATTGTATCAACGTCTTATATTTTTGGAGATCTAGGACTAAGAAATTCCATAAAAAAATAGAATTAAGGGTTTCGCAATATCCACGCCCTCAACAACTTCGTAAAAATTTATCGGTGCAGCTCTGGCCATATTTGCAACCTTAAACTTTTAATTTAGAAATTGTATTTGTTTGTATAAAATATTGGCACAGGACCGGCACGAGTGGCGTACAAGAAGTTAGGCCTACGCTTATGAGTGGCCGATTCCGGGCTAATGATGATGCTGATTTGTTTGATGAGTAAAATAAGCTCCTATTTTCGCTTTGGTTGTGTTTTATTCCCTTCGTTTCTTTGATAGCTGCTTAGAAGCTGTCTCTCTGTAGATGCGCTCCTCCGCAGATCACGGTAGACTACGCCGGATCTCTATTGAGAGCGCTATCTGTATCACCCATGCGATGATATGAAATTGAATCGGAATTGGTTTCACCTTTTATCTCGAATATAAATACGTATTTTCGATACGAAAATGTGAGTAAGAAGTGGAATATGTTTATAAATGAGTCGTTTTGTATTTTTTTAACGTTATAGTACGAATAAACGTTTTAGGTAAATATTGGTTTACTCAACCTGACTTTTATATATTTCTGGATTTCAGAGAAAAAAGGTTTTAGCTGTAGTCATAAGAATATTTTTATTTTTGCTACGAACTAACGATACGAGACTAAACAAGAATTCTCAAAGTAGTTAGCTCTAAGCAATGCCCAGGAATTTGCTTTGTTACTCAAATTTGTTGGTATCGCTGCAATAGTCATGAACAGGTGTTATCTCTTACCATCATAAGAGCATTCCGTTCGTCTCATTATTTTTGTCATTAAAAAAAACACCCATTGGTAATGAAATTAAATAATTAGAATAAACCAGGACAATTATAAACAACGACAATACAATTTGGACGTTTTTAAGGTTAGAGTGAATAGATTTCTTCTAGATCCACGTGCTCCATCCTCGGCCGCACCGTCGCTTTCCATCAGGCGAGTTGGTGGCCAAACGTAGTACTATTTAATATAAAAAAAAATGTAGGTAGGTACTTTACATTACCCGACTGATCATCTACCATTTTAAGTTAAAAATCTCTTTACAAGATCTAACGATGTGTTCCAGAGCCTCACTAGAACCTCGCAACTCGGGTAGAAGTTTTTACCATGCATCTTTACCCAAACTGTCACTTAACATCAAGCGGGCACTTGTGGCACTGACACGTAAGATTGTTTTGTTTCTATTATTCTGGTGTGCATACTAAATAATTTATATTATTCTATCTATATACACCGAACTAGCTGCGGTCAAACGCCTAGGTTACAGCGTTAAAAAATGACATGTTTAATTCATACATAAACAAAAAATAACAGGAGCAAATTTATTATTAGATACAATGTGAACATTAGGTAACAGATCCCATCCGTCTCCGGTAGTAGGATTTCACTCGTTTCATCCGGTTTGAGTCGGTTACAACCGGTTATGTCCAGTTAATACCGGTCCGTATTACCAAAATGGCTCCGGGCGATATTAAAACATCACGCTTTAATTACCGGGATATAAACGAGAAAGCTTTGAATTTTTGTTGCGGTGTAAAGTATAAGATTTGTGAAAACATATTTTTAGGGTTCTGTACCCGAAAAGTGTCCAACAGGACCTAATTACTGAGCTTAACATCTGTCTGTCTATTAGACCTATTTTGAAACATTTCGGTTCGTCGGCTAAAATTTCCACAGAATATAAAAATAAACGTCTCAGGACATTTCACACAGCGCCGTCTAGCTTCAAATTAAGCAAAGCTGGGATATAATAATATGGGAACAAGATAACTTATATAATACTTATATACTTTTTTTTTGTTGTAAATACAAGCTTTTGATACATACAGAACACCCATTGACGCTCGTCACACAAATGTAGAATGTTTGTGTATTGTACGAGTATATGCGTTAGTATGGATAGTAGATAGTAGATCAATCCTGTTTTATAAATTGTGTCACAGCTGGGCGTGATTTTCTCATTGTGAGAAAAGTAATGCCGTATTTCATCACACTGGTCAAGTGCGGGTTAGCAAACTTCTTAATCATCGCATAGTTGCGCACAATCGCTTTGTAAGGCTTTCGTTTTAAATAATAGTCAAGGAAAACCACAATGTCAAAATTACAGGATTCCAAATAATTATACCATCAGTTTCCTGATAAACTTATAATCGAAAATCTGCGTTTGTTCTGAAAATAATTTGATAATTGTATTGAATCTGCCGATCCATGTCTGTTTCTAGAACCGATCATTCAATTCTCTTTCTAGATCTTCAGGTCTAGTGGGATGTTAGACTGTGCGTTAAATACCTAAACTTTTTCTAAACTTTTTTTTGGACCATCTACCGTTTCTACCATCTCCGATTTATGTCAAAACAAGTGATATTTTATCATCACGGCAAAATTAGTCGTCACCAGCGGAGGGACCATTTTGACCAATTAAGTAAATTGAAACAAATGACGCCATGTGACGTCATTCGTTTTAACCGCAAACAATTTTTAGAGTGTATTAACGATAAAAATACGGCACCTTATGTTCATAACTATGAATTATTTCGTCTCGTTTATACTATATTAGTATAAAATAAACACAAGAAATCCAAGGAGATTTTAACATTTGAACAAAAAACGACTGACTATAGTTTTATGACAGTCCCGTTACAGTGAAAAAATTAGATGACGATCTGTGGAACTTAGATTGTTCAGATTTTATATAGAACTAGCTTACGTCAGCGACTTCGTCCGCGTTAACATTAGAATTAGGTTCACAAATGAAACATGTCTCAGTAACAAATAAGCAATAGTCATGAAATTTGCGCTATTTTATTATTAGATTAAGATAAAGGATGCCTTTTATCCCGGAATAATGTTTCATGAGACACATTTATACCAAATTTAAAATGGAGACGTCCAAGTTCGTTTTTTATAATCCCAACCTAAGGAACCTAACATTCTTCTGATATAGAAAGTATCCTATATGTCAATCCAAGTAATAAACTATAATAAATTACACAGTCCAAATAGTACAAGTTTTCTTAATCATTTTGTCTTGCTATCGGTTCCAGCCTCCAGCCATACAGGCTAGCCCTAGTGTGGGGACTATTATAATACTATGTTTGTATATTATGTTTGTAATTTTTTTTTGGTAAATAAATATTTTTGTATTTTGTATATGTGTGCCAACAATCCAAACAAACATCCTAACATACAAACTTTCATATTTATAATATTAGTAGGATTATTCTATTTCAAACATAGTTCACCTTTCATTCTTTCACTGTTGCAGATTTAGTTTAAAAGAATGACATTTTCAAAGGTCATTTCAGTTTATGACTAGGATAAGATCCACTGGACGATGTTGTATCTCAACGTTCTCAGATCATTCGGCGCACCTGCTTCCAATGATTACTTATTGTTATTTAGTCGCAGGCACGGAGGCATAGTAATGTTTGTCGTTAGCGCCGAGTGCAGCAGTTACCTCCAGGTGGAATTGGGACGTGTTCGAGAAGTCTCTTTAGGGCAGGTAATGTTTTCCGTTTTAAAAATTTTTGGGCTAAGATTTCACGGAGTATTTTTACCACGGGGAAGCGATCTTCATAAAAAACAGTTATGCTTATAGATTTTGCAGCAGGTTTCATGGCGTGATATTCGACACGTTACCCGCGAGCTTGGCGAATGTCGCTAACGCGTTCTGCGGTTGGTTCACGAGCGATGTGACCAAAAATAAATAACATCTCGTGATCAGCTCCGACTAAGTTTCCGGGCCATTTCCGCAACTATGTTTGCTGTAATACTTCGTAAACCTTCGATACGTGACTTTTGATATAAAAACGTTTCCTTTTTCAGAAAAAAAAAATGCTTCTTGTGTAATTATTTACAACGCAACTGTTGTAGATGTACACTTCGCGGTAGATCTTCTTAGCAGTCATCTAGGTAGGTAACAGATATTCTGCCGACAAGCAGTAGTGTGTAAACATTACTGTATTCTGGTTTGAAGGGTACTACACCTAACGAAATTGCAGGGCTGTTGAGAATAGCTAACGTAAGTAATGAGCGCTAAAACACCAAACTCCTAGTCTGTCAAATGTAAGAAAAAGGATAAAGGCTGATGATGGTGATGACTCGGTTCCATAAAACAGCAATGGCCCATGTTTGGCCGCGCGCCAACCACTCACTCTGGAACTAATGGCGCAGCTCACTTACAGATATTGAGTTTATCCCAATCCTTTATGAATTTTAAACGGAGACTCCTGCCAAATATACGGAATTGAGACGTTTTCGAAGACGCTGGTCTAGAGAATTCTAGATTATTCCAGATTTTATGAGCATATTTTGCGGTTGTCTACGTGCCAGTGCTTTCATTAATGAAGATTTCTGAATTTGATTTGGTAAGAAGTCTTTTTATTTTATAATAAATAATTTTATTAGTGAGTAAGGAGTTTTAGATACAACGGGAAAAAGCTGGTCAAGCGCGAATCGGACTTATACAGAAAGTTTCGTTCCTCTCAATATAATATTTTTTTCCTTGTGTCACTCTACGAATAGTGTACGACTCGGACTGTCGCTTCTTGATTAATTAATACATTATAGACTAACACCACATTTTTTGTGTGATGTTACGGAACCTTCGATGCATAGGTGCGGATCGCACTTGACCAATTTTTTAGTAAGAAACAGACGAATTTGACCTCAATGTATTGATATATTAAGAAAGGTACGAGTGTTCCAATCTCAGGGCTGATTTCAATACATTCAATGAATATCTTAGTAGGTTACCTTCAAACCGCAGCCATTGCAATTTCATCACACAATACTAACCCTTATCTATCTCAGTTTTAAGTCTAATATAGCTTGGAGTAATCACAGACATTTATTCGAATTTTGTAGAAAAAAATCAGCAAAGTCATGCGATTGGTTTTTACGATTCGAGCCATACTTATGTTAGGAATAAATTTCGAATTACTTAGAAAATGATCTCTCTACATACTTATAGAAATTAACACTATCATGAGTTAGATTTAAGTCATGGTTCGTAAAATGATTTTCTTCCTAGAATTATTACTGAATACGCAATTTAAAAAAAAAATTGGATACCTACCCATTTAGGTTTTTTATTATTTATTTAAAAGTAATGAGACGAAGAGAACGCTCTTCTGATGGTAAGAGATAACGCCTGTCTATAATCAAGGAAACTGACGTGGCCTTGTTAGATTTTTGTTTTACATATGCGGATTTACTCACGTTTGGCCCGCAGTGCGGAGCAAGACGAGGCCGCCACGCGTTGTACTCAGCTTTGTCTCCTTGAAGAAGGCCACCGGATGGGACTGAAACTATAGTTGGACTATCGTGTCCACATAAGTAAAACAAAAATTGATTTTTCGGTGCAGTTTTTTTTAATTACAAAATAGGCTTGCGTTTGTCCGCCAACTCGCCTGGTTGTTAAGCGAAGATGCGGTCTACGATGGAGCACGCTCGCCTAGGAGAATCCGATTCACTCGCGACTTGAAGGCACCCAAATTGTATCTATCAGGCAACACCCACTCGGGCAGTAAATTCCATTGTTTAGAGGTTCGTACAATTGAGGTAGAATCGAACAGTTTAGTTTGAGTTTTTGAAATATCTACCATGAAGCAGTGTCGCTTTTTAGAGCTCCTGGCTACCCGATAGTAGAATGAGTAGAGTAGAATTAAGTAATGTAGAAAACCGATCGACGAGGTTTAATTGTTGATGAGTTTCGCAGCACGTTTAACGATGGACTCCAATGCCTCAAGACCATTATCTAGATCTTATTCGTAAGACAAGCACAACTTTACAACAATAAACAATAGCAAAAAGGCTTCATGATGATAAAACACAGCTAAGTGCCCACGACCGTTCATTGCTGCCTGCGGCATCCAGAACTTTAACTTACAAAACAAAATCAATTTCATCGCAATAATGTCACTAATTATATTATTATTTGGAGTGTTGTTAATTTAATTGTTTCAATAGTTCTGTGATTCTGTAACTAAACAGACTCGTAGCGATGATAGCTCAGTGGTTAGGGCGGTCGGTTCACACGGCGAAGGGCATGGGTTCAAAACCCAACGATGAGCTTGAAATGCCGGTGAAGAAAAACATGGCGGAGAAATTATATCGTGGTGGTATGGTACTTTTTAATTATCAACTGGCTAGCTACCACCCTCAACTTGAACATCTGCCACCAACCATCTAACGGTGTGATCCGTCAACCTCACTTGAGAGCCAGTTTCATTCCAGGCTAGGTACATACCTAGCCTGGAATGAAACTGTTGAAACTGAATGAAAAAAATTACTATCTTCGACCACATCGTCACTTAACATCGGGTGAGCTATGGTCAAACAACCAGCCAGTAAACCATAAAAGTCTTGATACCATTCTGGAAAATGTAGAATATACGGTAAGGCCATAAAAAATTACTAGTAAATATTATCATATCTCAGACAGGAATCTCAAGAATTCCCTCCCAAAGGTAAGCTGTTATGTCACTACTATATCAAGATATTCTAGCCTGGCTGTGGAAATTGGCGGCTGGCGCTCGCTGCCAAGACGAGATGAAATAGATCCCTATTTGTCGAGTATCAAATACCCAAAATAAGTCACGCACTAAATCCCTTCAGTAACATGTGTAATAACATGGCCTAATAAAGCTGAGTCCACACTTGCGCCGAACACAGGCGCTCGACATGCTGTGTTTCTCGGCTAAGGCTTCGTCAAATCCTGATCCTACTGTAGCGATAATAGCTCAGTGGTTAGCGCGGCCGGTTCACACGCCGACAAAGAGCTTGAGCTGCCGATGAAAGAAAACATCGTGAGGAAACTATAGCATGGTGGTACTTTCTTGTACTCAGCTGGCTAGCTACCACGTTCAAGTTGAAAATCTGCCGCCAAGCGCCAAACAGTGTGTTCCGACAGCTAATTCCATTCCAGCCTAGATATGTTTACCATCTTTGACCACAGCTTCTCTTAAAATCAGGTGAGTTGTGGCCAAACACCTAGCCAG
This sequence comes from Biston stratarius, assembly GCA_950106695.1. Taxonomy (NCBI): domain Eukaryota; kingdom Metazoa; phylum Arthropoda; class Insecta; order Lepidoptera; family Geometridae; genus Biston; species Biston stratarius. The sequence goes on from OX467108.1 coordinate 10,022,291, forward strand.
TCAAACGTAAAAAAAAACATGATGCGATATTTGCGCTCAGAAGAACGAGATTTAAATATTACAAACGTACTTTGTACTATTATACCATCTAAACATAATATGTTTAGATGGTATATTATCCTGCTAATATAAAGTGTTACATTCACAGTGTGCCGTTTGATATCGTTACGCAATAGTTCTACTTTGTTTCTTAATACTCAAGTTGATATCTGTCACACAGAAGTAAGGAGATTTCAGCGGGAACCAGGGAATAAAGCACAAATGCAGTCTGTCGTGAATTAAATTAAATAGTGTACTGCGTTGGAGAAGTGCTAGCAGTTTTTAACACCTGACTCTTTGTACCAATTACGGCTGAGTTCGGCCATGTATTATCATCTTCATTCGAAGTATCACGACCGTTTAAAAAAGAATCAGCTAAATTGTTTTTTTTTTTTAATATATGCTTGACGTTTGACCGCCATCTCGCTGATGTTAAGCGAAGATGCGGTCTAGTGTAGCACGCTCGGCTAGATGAAACCGCGACTTGAAGGCACCCAGGTTGTGTCTATCAAGGAACACCCAGCCAGGTAGTAAATTCCATTGTCTAGCGTACAATGAAGGCAGATTTGAATCGTTTAGTTCGAGTTTTTGGAATATCGACCATGAAGGAGTGTCGCTTCTTAGACCTCTCGGCTGTCCAATAGTAAAATGGGCAGGGTGGAGTATCATGTAAATTTGAAGCACACTCCCCAGAGTATATCTGCTATAAAACCGACAGGCATGCCACTTATTACATATTATTAGGTTTTGTCCTCTTATCGACGTTTGTATTATCTTGTCGCAGTATGGACTCGCCTTTAAGAAATATTCTCATAGGAACTAGTCCGAAGTAAAAGTACTGTATCCAAGTATCGGGTCAATCTAAAGGTCAAGGAGGTTCATAATCTGGCTCGGATTAGGAGGAATCCGCAGTCGGATGGATCAATGTCTCTACGAAACAGTACGGAAAGGAAAAAGCCTTTACTAACAGACATGGCAGTTTGATTGAAACGATACTCAAATAATAGAATAGATAGCATAGGTACTAATAATTATTGAGTCCATCTTTTATAATTTGACTGCCTTGTCATTTGGTAGTGTATCTGCTTCAAGAGCTGAAAGGCGTGGATTCGATTTCCACTCCACTTCCACGCACATAGAAGTTTTTGTTATACTTTTGGGGGATTATTCACGTTTAATTTTATCGGAAACTCCGACTAAAGTTGCGGCCACATCCGGTGGCCTTCTTCAAGGAGACAAAGGTGAGTACAACGCGCGCGCGGCCTCGTCTTGCTTCGCACTGCGGGCCGCCGCGCGCCCCCCACGTGAAGATAGTCGGAGTTTTCGATAAAATTAAACGTGAGTACTCCCGCGTAAGTAAAACAACAATGTGTCAATAAAGAACTTATAAATGTTTGTTTTGTGTCTGAGTGTTCTGTATACAAGGTTTTTAAAAAAAAATATAAAATATTGTATCAGTTATTTGGTTATATCCCATAGTTTGGGGCTAGATGGCGCTGTGTAAAATGTTATTAATTTATCCTAGGGATAAAAACATAGTTTGGAACAAGGAGAACAAAATTGCGTTTTTCCAAACATTATTTCTTTCCTTGTTTCTTGTTACAAAAGCTTAAAAACATAGAGCCGCGGTAATGCGTTCTGTTTTTAAATTATACCAACTTTTGTGTCTGACATGTTGTTACATGTCGTCATGATTTGTGTACGGGTTTGATTCCCGCTCAGGATAAAAATATTTGTGAGGAACATAGATATTTGTTTTGTCAGTGTTCTAAATTTATGTATTATAACTATGTCATTAAAAGAAAAAAAAACAGTCAAGTGCGAGTCGGGCTCGCGCACGAAGGGTTCCGTACCATTATCTATAAAAACGGCATAAAAATCATGTCTGTTGTATGGGAGCCACCCTCAAATATGTGTTTCACTTTAATTAAATTATTTATTTTTAAAGTGAATATATAACTAAATATTCTGTGAATATTTCAAGCGTCTACCTGTTGCCGTTATCAATATCGAGCAAAAACGAGGAAAAAAACACGTTTGTTGTATGTGAGCCCCCTTAAATATTTATGTTATTCTGTTTTTAGTATTTGTTGTTATAACAGCAACAAATTCTGAAAATTTCAACTGTCTAACTAACATGGTTCATGAGATGCAGCCTGGTGACAGACAGACAGACAGACAGACGGACGGACAGCGGAGTCTTAGTAATAGGGTTTTACTCTTTGGGTACGGAACCCTAAAAAGTAGTTAAATATTCCGTCCAAGCTTTGGTTAGTTTATGACCAGATGGTGTTCTGTGAATTGTTCTCCAATATTATTTCTTGAATCTATAAACGAAATTGTGCAAAATCCTTATTGTTTATGCTTAAATATTAGAAAATAAAGTCATATTTGGCGTGTCTGTTTGTCTCTTACTTATTCTAAACTACGCAACGGATTTTGATACGATTTATCTTTTTTTTTTCTCAAAAGATATGTGTAGGTACCCTTGCGTAGCCGAGGCCAGTTGCCACAAAGGTTTATGCTTTTTATTACTTTTTTTAATAGTTCAATGGTTAAGTCTTGGTGTTTGACTACAGCTCATCTGATGTTAAGTGACGGTGTGGTCGAAGATGATAAATACACCTACCCTAGAATGGAACTGACTCTCAAATGAGGGACACGACATATTTTTATCTTGAAGGTAGTTAGTTGATTAGTACTAGAGTACCCTACCACCACGCTATGGTTTCCTCACGATGTTTTTCTTTACCAGCAGCTCAAGCTTATTGTTGAGGTTTGAATCCATGCCCTACGGCGGTTGAACCGACCGCTCTAACCCCTGAGCTATCATCGCTACAAAATTTTACACTTTAAACGTGCTTACAATAATATTATCTTTGCTAAAGCCCCGATAAATTGCAATAATTTTACCGCGAGCAAATTAACTGAATTGTACAACAGTTAGGCATTCCATCAACAACTCGCGGGGAATTCACCGAAGTGGGAACCCGCGCTCGCAGCCTCGCTGGCTACCCTCCAAGTATAGAACTCTTCAGTGCTCGCCGCGAGGAAATAACGACCACTACACATAAAAACCAAATTTAAAACTACCCTCCTACGTAGAATTTTAAACCCTAATGTTATGACACTACGATTTGCATTTTATCGTGAAATTTGTTCAGAGTCGCAACACCGCGACTAGAGAGGAATTCTGACTCTGATATCTTTTAAAATAAAACTGCACGATATGATAGTCTGAAGAAAATTGCAGAGCTCCGTCAGATTTATACAATTCCAAACATTAAAAGGCAATAAATAAAGTTGATATTGCCTCTCCAGTTATTGAATTTAAGTATAAAAGTATCATTCCGGTGGAAATATTTTTAGTAGTGAAACAAACTACAGAACCCGGATTTGTTCAATTTGTATTCCTTTGAAGTTTATTACTGGGACAGTAGATTTGTAGTGTAGTTTCGGAAATTTATTATTGGGTTCAGATCTAGTTTGTTTTATGGAGATGAAACATTTTCTCTTTTGGAATTCTTTAGAAGTTTTACTCGAGTATTAACGAAAATACTATTAACGAAATATACTATACTACTACGAACAAAATGCTCTGCTGATGGTAAGTGAGAACGCGTGTAAATTACTATTACAATGGTATCCAGAACTTTGAGTAGCAAAACAAAGTCCAGAACATCATTCTCTGCTTTGGCGCTCATTACTTTGAGATATTTGATGGTTGGTCTCAACAGCTCTGTTCGCTAGCTGCAGCACCCTGTGCTCAATAGTTGCAAGATAGTTTCATTGATTTATGTATTTGTTAATTACTGACGGCTGGCAGCAACTGGCTCGTTCGAACATTAAAAACCTTTCGATAAAAAAAAATCTAGATATTAGTGACAACCATATCAAAAACCGTCGCGAAGTTAAGAAAAACTAAGCCACACTAATTTCAACTTTATTTTTGTAGTGAAATCGTCTTTAGCCACGATGAGCAATTTTGTTAGGGGTAAAACTAATGGGTTCACGTCACCGACATGCTAACGTGACGTGGTATAGTTTCACTTCTGTTAGCAGTCCCAATGGCCAATCTAAAATGAAGAAAAATGAATGATCAGTTATCAGTAATATTACCAATAATATTTATCACTGAGATAATCATTGAGAGATGAACGCGAGACAACCATGTTCCATGATAGACCGTAATCCTGTCAGGTGGCGATCAAACGCAAGGCTATTTATTAAAAAAAATATGGGCCTAAAATATTGTTCAGAAAGTTGTGTCACTAAAATGACAATGAGCAGATCTAGAAAATACAAAACGAAAGGTAGAGAATAAAAAGAAAGCCGAAACAATGCGGCGATGGCGTCGGGAAACTAACTGAACACAAAAAAGTTGCTGGAGATGGGAAATAATTTGATCGGGAATTTCGTAAATGTATAGTTATTGAATTTTTATAAGTGTATTAATTGAGTCTAAAGTTACTTGGAAATGAATAAATAAATTAAATTAAAAATTAAATATGTTGAAAAATCTAAATGAGGTTTTTGTCACTGAAAGCGGTTCTTGCAATAAGTAGTGTGAAAACATTACTGTGTTCCGGTTTGAAGGGTACTGCAACTAGCTAAATTACAGAGCTGTTGAGACCAACCATCGAATGTCTCAAAGTAATGAGCGCCAAAGCGGCGATGCCCTGGACTTTGTTTTACTACTCAAAGTTTTTTGTATCGCTGCAATGGTCATGGACAGGCGTTATCTCGTACTATCAGGAGAGCGTCTCGTTCATTTCATTACTTTTACATTTAAAAAACAAACTATTAATATTTTAAATTTCAACTAAATACTTCCAGCCATTTCTACGTAAATACGTAATAAACACAAACATATAATTTCATTTGTAATATAAATGTTATTCTCCGCATTTTTGGGCAGTTACTAAACGTAAAGACAAAATATATATTTACAAGAACACATACATACATAATATATACATATTTAAGATGTACATATATGTATATACTATATAAATTTTTATATACTTATGTGTATATTTTATAATAATTTATTATTTATTTATTAATATTAAGTGGTATCATATTTATTTGTTCACCTTATTTGTATATATACATTACTATTATTATTTAACCTGTTTTGTCCCACTGCTGGGCAAAGGCCTCTCTTCCTTCTTTCTATGCCTGTCTATTTGGTACTATTGAGTTCCAATCCTTACTATGAGCATCAAGCTCATGTCTCCACAGTCTTCTAGGCCGGCCTGGTGGCCGTTTAACCTCCGGGACCCTGTTGGTGGTGGTTTTCGCCCATAACTCCGCTGGCATTCGGCAGACGTGTATTAATAATGCATACGTATATTAATTTTAATGTGCGCTTACAACCACATCTCATACACTGTGGAGATGGCTGGCAGAAAATTCTTTAGCATTAAGCCCTCTTTTTAACCGACTTCAAAAAAGGAGGCGGTACTCAATTCGACTGGTTTTTTTAAAATGCTATTTCGACTGGGTGAACTGATTTTCATGATTCTTTTTTTCTCCCAATTTGGTCCAGTTCTGACAATGGCACCCACGAGAAAAATATAATATGAAGACGGTTTTTTATTTGTAATTTTTTTATTGTACGTATTATTTTGTGTTAAATAAAATATAAAATAAAACACATGATATTTGTAACTAATAAATTTATTTACATATTCACAAATAATTATTAAATCTGCAACATTCAAATAATTAATATACAGTTATAGACTTACCACTAACTACTCTTACCGACAATACTCGCGCTATCGTAATCATTAACGTAGGAGCTATCACAACATTCAGTTACTTACGAGACGCCGCGGGACCAGGTATCGCCGTCCTTTTCTATACTAAAGAGAAAGAAAGAGCAAGCGACACTGAACGGGGTCTAGAATTTGTATTTTGTACTACCTACCTATTTATAAATCGGAATGACTTTCGAAGTCACTCTAATCTTTGAGATGAGGAAATTTGAGTTAACATTTTACCCGACTTTAAAAAAGGTGGGTAATAATTGTAACATTAATTATACATATAATAGGTATATATAAATATGTGTACCTTCGAATTACTTAAACTACTTATTTTACTTTGACAAATGAGGTGTCGGTCTACGCGTTTTGGCAATACACGTATCTATGAGGTATATATTGTCACAGTAAATCCAACAAGGCAGATTTATCAACTTAACTTCTCAATAAAAAAACGTGGAATTGAAGTGCAACTATCTTCTTTTTTTTTTGTTACGAAACGTATTCAGTTTGAACTATGAACATTTATTATCTGTAACATTGTAACACACACGTTATATCTACTTTGTGTTCTAGAAAATAAAACCAGTTTGGTAACATACAAAACTAATTTTGAAGTCTTTAGTTGACAGATTAAAATAAATAAAAAATCCTTATCTAATAAACTGCAATGAAAAAGAGTTTTATAATTCCTTATACTTTAGGTTGAGTGCTTTATTTAATATTTTTTTTAATTATTATTTAGTCCCAATTTTAAATAAAAGTAAGGAATAATAAAATAATAAAATGCAAAAGTGACATAATTACGAACATATTTTTTAATGTCAAAGTAATGAGACGAACGGGACGCTCTCATGATGGTAAGAGAACGCATATCCATGTCCATAGCAGAACTTTAAGTAATAAAACAAAGTCCAGGGCATCGCAGCTTTGGTGCTCATTACTTTGAGACTTTCGAGGGTTAGTCTCGACAGCGCTGTAATTTTAATAAGTTTAAATCTGCCGATAAAAATCTTCAAAATCAGTCTTATGACATTTTGCTACAGCGAACCAACAAGTTTGTCAAGTAGCAATAAGTTTTATATTTGAAGTCACTACCTATAGAGATGTATTATAAAAATATATAGATCTGTAACAAGGTTTACAAGGACATGCGCGAATTGATATCTACATTTTTTTTAAACATAATGTTCTAATAATGTTCATATATAAATAAACTTTATAGAAGCGAGGCCAAAGTTACCGCACCGGGTACGAAAATTCGGCCATTCAACTAGTAACTATATAGGGAAAAAAACGAGCCAAGTGCGAGTTGTACTTTCGCACCGAGGGTTCCGTACAAACCTGTAGGCATATAAGTAAAAGTAATGGTATTTTTTTAAATGGTAATTTATGCATTTCGCAATGTTTGCCTTTATCTGTGCTATAAGACAATACTTCATAACAAATATCAAGATTCTGAGTTCACGGGAAGTACCCTGTAGGGTTTGATTTCCTTGCGAGTGTCAAAAATTTGCAGCATACACGGCTGTATCTTTTGATTCCATTGGCTTAGAAGTTTGATTTTTTTCACAGCTCTAAGGGACAATAAACCTGAGTATTTGATATGAATTTCAGCTTCCTCCACGCGTTCCTGAGAAAAAAACGGCAGCATCACTTGAGAGCTAGTTCTATACCAAACTGTGTTTACCATCTTCGATCATAGTGTCACTTAACGTCAGGTAACTTTTCTGCGATATCAGGGTTGCTCGCAAAGTTGTTCATAATAATGAGTAGAATTATCTCGTTTCGGCTAAATATTATGGCTGCACGTAACTATTGAATAACACTAAATGCTGGGTTACAAGCTTGGGGCCTACTGACCCGAAAGGTGGTCTTGTACTTATCATTATGAACAACTTTAACCATGGAAACAACTCTGAAATTACAAAAAAATTTGCTATTTAATAGAAAATATTCGTTGACTCTAGCCGAGTTTTCCTTTTATGCGATTTCTAAATTGTGTTGTAATAAGTACAATAATCCCCCTTTCGGATTAGTAAGCCATTAACCTATAACCCTGTACACATAGTTATACAATACATGGTTTCTTAACTTATGGTTGAAGCAGATATTATCAATTTATTTATTTATGACATTTTAAAAGTAACCAGTGCTCGATAAATACTAGTTTAAAAAAATGCATACAAAACACCATTATATTATCTTGTATAATAATTAAAAAATCAACAACATTTTGTACAATATCTCTGGTATACATATCGCTAATTTGGCACATATAATTATTCTTAGACCCCTTTCAACAACTGTCAGACATAAAGTCGTCTCTCTCACACTCGTACAAAAAAATTGACACGCAACAAGGACAACAATAGCTGACGAGGCGGCATCTACTAGCAGCTTATTGCAAGCCGTGAGATCATAACACAGCGTATGCGCAGACCAGCGACAACAGCGCGCTGCCGACGGGGGACGAGCCTGCAACAAAAATATAATTGTTATTGTAATAGTTGTGCAACGATGTCCTGGACTTTTTCTGTTGTTAAGTGATGTGGCGGTCTGAGATGCTTTGCTACTTAAAGTTTTGTGTATCGCTGCAATGTTTATAGACATGCGTTATCTCTTACCATCAGGAGAGCGTATAGTTCGTCACATAAAAATAAATAAATAGTAAAAAATATCAAGGTATCAAGTGCGAGTTGGATATATTGTAATAGCGATGATAGCTCAGTGGTTACCGCGGTCGATTCATAAGGGCGTAAGTTCGAATCCAAACAATGACCTTGAGGTAGCCATAGCTTGGTGGTAGGCTACTTTATACCTCTCGGCTGGTTATATACCATCTACCATATAACAAGTTGAAAATTTGCCGCCAATCAACTAACGGTGTGTTCTGGCAGCCCCACTTGAGAGTCATCATCACTTAACATAAGATGGGTTGTGGTCAAACACCTAGCCTGTCAACTATTACTAAGTATTACCGTTTTTATAATAGAACACTATACCTACAGTTTCGACTCGATTTGTCAATTAGACTTAAATTTATCTCGGCTTCCAAGATTTATTGCACAGAATCATGTTTTTGTTCAAGTAAGATAGGTATAGGATAGGATGAACAAAACGCTCTTCTGATGGTAAGATTTATTATCAGACCATGGCATTTGCAGCAGTACTGAGACATTTGAGTTATAAAGATAAGCTGCTTTGGCGCACCTTATCTTGAGATATTCGATGATGAATGTCATTTCGCCGGCCACAGTACCCTTCAAACCAGAACACGGTAATCCTTTCACTGGTCGATAATACTATACTGTCATAGTTTGTTGTGGTTGACAAGCTAGGTGTTTGACCACAGCTCACCTGAAGTTTAGTGCTAGTGTGGTCGATGAAAGTAAAGCACACTTAGCCTGGAATGGAACTGGCTCTCAAGTGAGGCTGCCGGAACACAACGTTAGATGCGTGGCGCCAGATGTTCAACTTGGTATAGCTAGCCAGCCGAGCACCAGAAATTACTTTACCACCACGTTATGGTTTCCTCGCGTAGTTTTCCTTCCAAAGCAGCTCAAACTCATTGTTGAGGTTTGAGCCGATCGTCGATGTAACTACTTAGACGACTTTCTGTAAAGAAAATCTACAACAAAGTAAAACACTTATAAGCATGTATCAAGTGGTACTTACCCGAGGAATCTTCGCCAGTGACGGAGGCAGGGCGCGGGGTATCCTCCTTGATATAAACCGGCTCGCTCTTCCGGGAGTACACGTCGAAGATGGTAGCGAAGCAGCTTAGGGTGAGCTGACCGGACGGCGGCGGCGCCACCGTGTATCTGGAGAGAGGTGGGGATTATTTCAAAACTCAAAGAGGCCACCGGCTCGGTTTTTAGACGACTGCCCAAAGAAGGAGTGTAACGTTTTCGGGGTTCATGTATGTGAGTTTATTTATTCCACCAGAACTTTTAAATGTCGAAACAGATTTGGATGTATGGGGTATTGTTAGAATCCTTACATCATCGTGACACTGGTTATAATTTATTTAACTATAGCTCGTTAAATGCTTTTCGCTTGGACTCCTAACTTACTTAACTACTGGACTTAAAATTAACCTTAAACATCGACGTAAAATCCTTTGGTCATCTGTTTTCAATCGGATACATTTCTGAGGGTGTACCCTGGAGTTGCACAGATGGCTAAGTCATGGCCAAAATGGCATAAGAACCTGGTGGACATTCCCTATGTATGCACTAAACGCTTCAATTTCATATTTTTCATATGCACACTGAGGATATGCCGTGGTGGTGCCGGCGTAAGAATTGTACCCCACCCTCTCTACCCGTGGTTGCCGTAAGATTCAGCTAAGGGGCGTAATACGGAAGATGGTCAGCAGCGTTTTCCTTGAACAATCACACCTAACTGCGCTCGCCAACTCGCCTGCCAAGCGTGGCGAGTATTGGCAAAACCCCCCCAGGAGGAGGCCTATGTCCAGCAGTGGACATCCTATTGCTGATGATGTGACACTGAGGATATAGAACCCTCTGCTGGTGACTATTTCTGACGAAGTGCAATTTACGAGTCTCTAAATTCAAAGTAAGCAGGTTTCCTCTAGGTAAGCGAGCTGTAACTTCGACCGCATCACTATTTAATATCAGGTCAGGTGTGAGCACAAACCTATATCATTAAAATTACACCCTAGTTTAGTTGTTGGAAGTAACTACCGAAACTGAACTGTTGGACTAATTACCGAAAGACCAATTACCTCAGAACTTGCTGTTCTTCTTCCTTCATCTCCCTGGAGTAAACGTAATGCTCCTGGTACCCGCGGTGCAGGTTAGAGCTGGTGTACGTGAGGCCCATCTTGTAATGCTCCGCCTCCAGGATCGCGAGCTCGAGTTGGCTGAACGCAGGCCGCTCCTTGAAGTCCAAATCCCAGTTGCGCCAGGAAACCGTCTCTGCTATCTATTTACAAACAAGAAGTATGCCTAAAACTTTGTTTCTCTCCCTATCCAACCCGTGGGATAAGGAACAAGTCGTGTAGCGTTACTCGGAACTCTTATAGCGTCTATAATAAGAAGCTTAAAAGCTTACAAAAGCGATTCATGTGCCATATTATTTTTTATTGTTGTCGAAAACCATCAGAACTAATCCGACGGTGGGTTAATATTTTCACATGAGCTCTTCCGCATCGAAGACGCATGTTCTACTTAATTTATTTTTGATGTAAAAGTTATGAGACAAACGTAACTCCTGGTGATAAGAACGAATGACCGTGACCATTGCAGCGATACACAGAAATTCTGCGTAGCAAAACAAAGTCCAGGGTATCGCTGCTTTGGCGCTCATTGCTTGTTAGTCTCAACAAATCGGGGGCTCGAGGCTCAAAGTCTTAACGAATCCTAGATATTATACCAATCTCGGCAAAACGCCTCTAAATAAACTGATAACGCTGCTCGACAGTTTGCGTAATAAATATTCCTCAGGCCTTCTTATTACACTGTTAGTAGTTTTCAGGTGACATTTAAATAAATGTATTATCACTACATATTATAAAATAAAGTAGTCCGCTTCAACTGTCTGTCTGTCAGTTCGTGATAAACTTAAAAACTACTGAACGGATTATAAAGGGAGTTTCACCAATAGATAGAGTGATTCATGAGGAAGGTTTACGTATATATTTTGTCAAAATATTATGTAAATTGGTTGAAATATGATGATAATTGTTGGAAGAGTCGGAAAAAGCAAGCCACCTGGGAGCTTTCATCGAAAACGCTGCCTAATCCATTTGAGATATAACAAAACAATGCATGGTGGGATATTACTCTTTTATAGATCTACAAAAAAGTCCGCGGTGGCATATATTACCATCTATATTATAGGATTTTAATGCCATTTCCAATAGACAGAGTGATAGAAAAGAACATTTTGCTATTTTCTCAATTTGTTTTGTATTGTGTGGCTTGTTACTTATATTTTGAAACAGTAATGATTAACACAGGTAAGTTATTTTTCTAGGAAAATATACTATTGCCATAGGAATGTTAAAGATACCACAGGGCACTGCTAGGTTCAAAATATTGTACAATAAAATCAAGCAATTTAAGCAAAAAATATAAATAAAGGAATATATAACCTATTCCATTAAACGTTTGTCCCCAGTTATATTTCGCCTACTTCGCAATCCATTTAAAATGTACACAAAAGTGAATATTGTTCGAGTCATAACATCGTTGAAATATTCGTCTTTACCCCACTGCTACAGATTTTCCTCGAGTCGTCGATCAACACAGAAAAAAAATTGAAAAATAACAACGCCGTTAATGAATAGAAATCTATGAATAATGGTGTATTGTTCCCATCGCCGCGAGGTTACAATAAAAATACAACTTCGACAAACTTCTGCTGGTTTTTTATATCTAAGGACCGAAGCACACTGGCTACTTTTACTTACCCCATTAAAATTTCATTTGAATTGGTTTCAAAATAACTGGAACAAATATCTCATTCAAGTAAACGAAATTGCGTATATTGCTTTCCTGTGACTCTTTGGTCACTAGAATAGAACCAATGAACTAACTTAGTGGAATTAAGTCTGTTTTTTTTTTAAATTACTGCCGCTACGGAAGTTCTATAAGAGGCTGCATTAATTGTCATTTTGTCTTTAAATGTTGAAATATTACCACCTTTGTCTTACAGGACATAATACAGCAATGAAATTATTGCTCGGTGATAGACCTCCTTAGCATAAAGTGACCATTTAAATTTAAGTAAAATACGCGACATTCTCGAAATTGTAACGACTGTTAATAATATTTGCTTTTGTTATTAACATAGCTTTGATATCTGAAACTGAAGTTTTTAAGCCTACTATTTATACTTGAATAGAATACTTGTTCCAGGCGGATACTAATGTTAACATGATTCACATTGTTGGTGTGGTACTTCCAGCCAACGATTTTCGTTCGAAACGGCTAGATTATTCCAATCTATCACATTTCGGTATAATTTCTTATACACTAAGAAAAGACCTTCTCTTTTATTTATTTTGATATTAGTATTGATCGTTCTGTAACTGTAGACGGGACAATTCGCTTCCCTCGAGAACACCGGGATGGAGCCCTGAAAAAGGGGACAGTCCCGTTTAATACGGGACTTATGGTCACTTTACATTAGCAGGTGGTCGTGTAGATAGATAGGTAACCATCGAAAGCCTCAAAGTAACGAGCGCCAAAGCAGCGATGCCCGGAACTTTGTTTTGTTACTTAAAGTTCTGTGTATCGCTGCAATGGTTAAGGGTATGAGTTATCTCTTACCATCAGAAGAACGTCTCGTTCGTCTTATTAAGTTTACATTTTTTTTTTAAATGGCTGCGAATTGCCATAATTTGATAGGTTCCAAATCGCTAATCGCCAAAGATAGATAGATAGGTACGTCTATAAAAGCTGCTCGCTTAAGAAAACTAGGTAGATGAGTTTTGAAGTTCACTCAATTAGAAACGACCTTGAGTTGAGATCAATTAAGACAAAAATAGAAGCTTCTTCTGAAACTAAAATCTTTATTGAACCTTTTTGTTGAAAATTGAAGAATATTTAGTTTTAAATAATTTATCACATTTTATTTTCGAGTAAGTACTCGATTATAACGAGAAGTTTTAGACAAAACTAATTGCGGCCTAAGGGTTTTAGCCAAATGACGTAAATAAAAACGTGTGTATCTCCCTCTGTTTGTTCCTTTTCACGCCTACACGGCTGATCTGATCTTACTATAATTTAACTATTATTGTAAAAGTTTTGAGACGAACGAGACGCTCTCCTGATGGTAAAAGATGGTGCATGTCTATGATCATTGCAGCGATACACAGAACTTTGAGTAACAAAACAAAGTCCAGGGCATTCTTACTTCTGCGCTCATTACTTTGAGACTTTGTACTGCAGTACCCTTCAAAGCGGAACATAGTAATGTTTACACACTACTGCTTGGCGGCAGAATATCTGGCACTGCGGTGATACCTACCTAGACGAGGAGATGAGATCTACCACCAAGCAAAACAAGGAGATACTTTATATCATGATGATTAACATAGACTACTTTTTTGTACCACATTGTATTATTTAAACGATAATTTACATAGATGTTTACCGCTACACTATTTCTATACACTACACAGTTCTCACAAATGTTCTCTCTACCCAAAGAACACTCATCCAGTCACTCACTCTCCAAGTTGAGTCATCTTCCCATAGCTCCTAAAATACGCTGTAGAATATATGTAATTTAATAATTTAGTGTTAGTAATGTATAGTTTAGTTTCAGGGCGCCCAAGATACAGGCATTGCCTAGTTTGGGGTCTGTTGTCTCCCTTAGTAAATGTATGCCTAGCGTCTGATACCTATTGTTAAGATATTAGGTACTTATGGCGGTACATTTGTGTCTTTAGATATAATTGGTGTGGTAATGAAATATACATTATTATTATCATTATTCCAAAACTTATGTTTTTTCTAGTGTTTAAAAAGAGATGTCTTTTCGACATAAAGTGCCGAATGAGCTGCATTACTGTGGTATAGTGTTGTAGTTTTTTTTTTTTTTCTTTTAATGATGTGTCTTTTTGTTTTTAGATACCTCATTGTTATTACAATCTAGCCAAGTTAAGACTAATAAGTAATTTTATTATAACTTAAATTGCTAAGTTGAGTAAATCTAAGAATCATCAACACTTTTCTTACTGTCTCTATTAAGGGGAAGACACTTTGTTCATGTGTTCTATAATATGTAGTACTCACTGCACTGACATTAACTAACTTAATACACTAACTCAAAAGGTTTTTTTCTTTTTAGTCTTCTCACTATGTCCGTGTTGTAGTGAAACAAGAGTTTTAATCCATACAGAGTTTTTTTATAGTGACAGGTTGGGTGTTTGTTTCACCTAGGTAAACGTACCTTGCCTGGGGTGGAACTGGCTCTAAACTGAGGCTGGAATACACCGTTAGGCGCTTGGTGACAGATTTTCAACTTTGGGGGTAGTAGCTAGCCAGCCGAGTATTACAAAGTACCCTACCACTATGCTATGGTTTCCTCACGACAGCTTAAGCTCATTGTTGGGGTTTGACACCAACCGACCGCGCTAACCAGTGATCTATCATCTAGTTGCGAACAGCGTTGTTTTTCTGACACAAAAATTTAGTTTCACTAGAATCTTATTTTATGTCATAAATAAAAGTTACTTTGTGGTCATCCAGCATCCACGTGATGTTGGACGCCGGGTAGGACTCGTCAACGGAGCAGTTGGCTCGCAGGGTGTCTCCGCGCGCGTAGCTGCTGCGAGATATCGAGACCTGGGGCGCTCGGAACGGCGGATCTGGAAGCACACAAAATGTTAAACATTCCATTTGGAATTTATAACCAGCTAGGAACCTTCACACGACATAATCGGTGGGTTAGCTTGGAACTAAGCGAAGAAATACACAAGAGATATCAAGTTTCATTTTGTCCTCCAATATTTTTAGTTTTAATTTTAATGAGTGCTAAAGCAAGGATGCCCTGAACTTTGTTTTGGTACTCAAAGTTCTGTGTAGCGCTGCAATGGTCATGGAAATGCGTTATCACTTACCATCAGCAAAATGCCCAATTCATCTCATAACTTTTACATTAAAAATTTTTTTGTTGAAGAAACTTTTTTATGGAACAGCTGATTTTTTTGGGTTAGTTCTAAAATGTTTTGTCTAAGTACAACTCGAGCTCTAAATAACATTTCGAATTACGTTAAAACTCACAAAATAAGACGCTGTTATATCAATCACACACAAGTTTAATTACTTTTTCAGTTCATTGCTCATCAAATTTTCGTAATTGTGATTGTTCGAACTACTTGCCTAGAAAATTTCTTTCAGTTGAATTAATAGATTGCAATCCAGTGCGAAATCCCGTCTAGTAACTAGATTGGCGATCTAGTTTCCAATCCAGCACGCCCATTCCGTCGCAATTGGAAATGTGTAGACGGTCAATCCAACGACCTTTCAGCGCTATTTCTGCTTTCTTCTTTAATAAATAATTTAGCGGAAATTCTACGTATACAGTGAACAGATGAAAATAAATTTGTAAAGGCTCTCAAAGATGTCCTTATATCAAAAAGTTATTACCCAGCAGGAATATATCGAGGATAACATTTTAATATTAATGATAATAATTTATTTTGCGTAAAATGACATATTTTGTAACTTTTACACTATTTATAAGAAAATCAAAAGCACCTTGGATTTTGCTCAAGTAGTGTGCGTTCCGTTTTTCATTGCCGATATCTGCAGTGCGATTTTTTGCTAATAATTGGGCTTGTATACTTTTGTAGTCATGATTTGTATACCATTGTGTTAAGGTACAAACTATTAGTAATACCTGTGTGAGTATGTGTGTGTGTACATGTGGGTAAGTGAGTGTGTGTGTGTACGTGTGTATAAATGTGTATCAGTGATGAAGCCCGTTTTAGATAAAATTAAAAAATAAACATATATCATATTAGTACAGGACTGAAGTAGTACTAAGGTTGTAATTGTCACTATATCCAAAAACAATCTAGGCCTTCATTGTTATCTCGGCGGTATAATGAACCTCTCGGGCTCGCTGTACCCTATATCATCAGGAAGCTTAGAAGTTTCCTTCTGCAAACAAACCGTGTCGCATTTTAAATACTAAATTTTTATGGGACATATTATAAGCCCCTCTGGAGTAGACGTGTTCTAGATTGGAGACGCGAATTGGAACGTTGCGTAGGATGCCCTGAGACTCGATGAAGTGACGATATATGTAGGACAGCTCGCGGTGGATGGAAGCGAAAATCCAAAGATCGGGCTGAGTGGCTTGGAAAGATCCTATGTCCAGCAGTGGACTTCTATAAGCTGATGATGATGATGACAACTGCGGCTAAGTTCAGAGCATTGCACGAATAGCGTCGGAGCAGACGGAAGCTTCCAAATGACGACGACGTGAAGATCTCCGCGGTTCAGAGGAGATAAATTCTGCAGTCCTATGAAATCTCAGTGCATTTTACTGTAGATTTATTTTATGGAATGAAGCGCACCGCTCCACACTGTGCTGTTTACGGTTGGGAAGTATATTTTACTACATATATACTTCCCAACCGAAGATAGCTCAGTGGGTGGCGCGGTCAGTTCACACGGCGGAGGGCGTGTATTCAAACCCAAAAAATTAGCTTAAAGAAAACATCGTGTGGAAACCATAGCGTGGTGGTAGGGTACTTTCTAGTGTAGCGGATGAATGCGCAAGCGTGCCCGCTACTTCGGCTCCAGGCGCTGGGACGGAACACCCCAGGGTTTTTAGTGGGTAAGCCGTCATTTTGACGGAGAGTCCCACATAACCACCTGTCACCCCCGTGGCCGATGGTATCCGCAAAGGATTTTCCCTGGGAAAAAAAAAAAAAAAAAAAGGGTACTTTCTAGTACTCGGCTAGCAGCCTCAAGTTAAAAATCTGTCGCCATGCACCTAACTGTGTGTTCCAACAATTTCACTTGAGAGCCAGTTGTATTCCAGACTAGGTGTAATTTGCCATTTTCGACCACACCGTCACTTAATATCAGGTGAACTGTAGTCAATTAGCTATTCAACCATAAAAATTTAATACATTGTACATATAAAGTTCCAATCCAACATACAATAAAATAGATAAAACTCTTTATTAAAATACAAATTAGAACCTAGTATTTTGGGGCCATAGGTAGTGGGTGCGAATTCCAAAAACGATTATGAAACTTCAGCAATAATTTATGACTACAAGGCGATTTACACGGGTGGTTATATGGAAATATTCTGTGATGGTGGACAACACCTATAAAATGGCCGCCAACCACCCTCCGACGCAGTAAAATCAAAACCTTTTACGATATAAACCGATTTGCGATTCACATTTTAGATTCTGTTTTATGGATATTGAATCTACGGTAAATATTATAGCGGGTTTATCCCGAAGACGTGAAATAGTGTTTTACCGTTAGTAAATTAGCTCAAGGTGTACCTACTGATTAGTACTATCATTGTCTATGGCCAGCCAAAAAAAAGTCAAGTCAAACCAAAAAAAATCAACTTGAGAAGTCAAGCCCAGTAAGTTATTCAAGTTGTCAAGTTAGCGCGCTCGAAAACCGCTACGTAACTTGTTAACAATTTTTGGTATTAAAATATAGAACAAACAAGCAGGACCGACAATTAAGCTTTGTTCATATCTATAGTACCGCTTAGTTGTAAATGCTACTCACGGTCACCCATCTGAAGGTTCCAAGCGACATTGAACTCTAACACTATATACATTTTGATATAATGAGAGGAAGTTAGCAGGTGCCGTATTCATGTATCCATCAAAACTTCGCCACAATAGGCCGAAAATGTCCTCCCACATCCCCAATAGACACATATATAATTTGTATATTTTTGACAGGACCCTCTGGTATTAGCTTTAGCACAATCAATGCCTGTCAAAGGTCTGGGCTATACCCAAGAGCATAAGAATAGATAAGCGTAATAATAAGCAGTATTGACAACTTTTTTTCAACATGATCACGGTAAATATCCCGTAAACAATAAAATATGTATTGAAAAATCGTACTTTTTCGATGACTTAAGTTCATTCTTGTATTTGTTCTAAATGTTGGGTGCTGTCCCCAGGATATATGAAGTTTGTTTTGAGTGTTAATTGTTGTATATGTTATTAGTGTCTATTGTGGTCCCCAGGGTATATGAAGTATATTTTGAGTGTTAATTGTTGTATATGTTTTGCGTGTCTATTGCTATCCCCACGATCTATGAAGTATGTATGTTTTGAGTGTTATTTATTGTAGATGTTCTGATCGTCTATTGTTGTCCACAGGATCTATGAAGTATGTTTTAACTTTTGAGTGTTAATTATTGTATATGTTCTGAGTGTCTATTGTTGTCCCCAGGATCTATGACGTTTGTTTTAAGTATTCGTTATTGTATAAGTTCTGAATGTTAATAGTTGTCCGTAGAATATATGAAGACGTATGTTTTATGTGTAAATTGTTGTGTATGTACTGAGTGTCTATTGTTGTCCCCAGGATCTATGACGTATGTTTTAAGTATTCGTTATTGTATAAGTTCTGAATGTTAATAGTTGTCCCTAGAATATATGAAGACGTATGTTTTATATGTTAATTGTTGTGTATATTCTGAGTGTCGATTGTTGTCCCTAGGATCTATGATGAATGCCTTGAGTGTCGGTTGTTATCTTCAGAAGAAGTATGATCCATCCGCAAAGAGGAGTATGCCACGCTCTATACTTTAAATAGTTACTAGTAAAAAATATAAGAAGTTTTTGATTAGTGATTAGTGTTGACTCACCCACGACGGTGAGCGGAGCGGATCTTATGTCAGTGTGGAAGAGTGGCGCGTCAGCCGACACTTCGCACTGGTACTCCCCGCTGAGCTGGCGGTGCATGTTTACCACCCGGACTTGCTGGTGATCAGACTGCGTCAACTGTGGACAAGGAGGACTTTGTCTTATTTGTTCTGATTTCAAATATATTTATTTGCTAGAATATGAATTACAACGATCTTAATATTTTAATAGTACTACCATAAACAACCTCAAATCCTTATTCGAGGTTGTTTACTGAAGGGTAGTGCAGCTAGCGTAATTACAGGTCTGTTGAGATTAACCATCGAAAGTTTCAAAGTAATGAGCGCCGCAGCAACGATGGCCAGGACTTTGTTTTGCTCCTCAATAGGCGTATCGCTGCAACGGTCATGGGCATGCGTTATCTCTTACCATCAGAAGAGCGTCTCCTTCCAAATCAGCCCTTTTTATAAACTGTCCCACTTCTGGGCGTGGGTCTCTTCTCATTGTGAGAAGGGTAAGGCAATAATTGCCAAGTTCGGGTGCGGTTTGCTTTACTTTAACATAAAAAAATATTTAATAGCTTATAGACACTATTCAAACATTTTAGATGTCAGCAGAACGAAGACAGTGTCAGACAGAAATTATAGAAAGCAGCTTCTAGAAAGAATATGTAAAAAACCGGCCAAGTGCGAGACGGACTCGCGCACGAAGGTTTCTGTACCATTATCTATAAAAAAGACAAAAAAAAAATATGTTTGTTGTATGGGAGCCCCCTTAAATATTTATTTTATTCTGTTTTTTAGTATTTGTTGTTATAGCGGCAACAGAAATACATCATCTGTGAAAATTTCAACTGTCTAACTATCACGGTTCATGAGATACAGCCTGCTGACAGACGGACGGACAGCGGAGTCTTAGTAATAGGGTTTCGTTTTACCCATTGGGTACGGAACCCTAAAAACTTAGTAGTGCCTCACACATACCTTAGGCAAATTGATATTGTGCTGTAAAATGTGCATGGAGATGCCAACTCTGTAACGTTTATAGTATTCTTTATGTGCTGCAAATGTTAAATTGAACTACGGTGGGCTTTACTTTGTCAGTTAGTAATGTTCAAGTTTAAATACAGCTTACAGCGCCGTGGTAGGTGGTAGTCACACACTCATATTACCTGACTAGGAATACCCAAAAAGGTTTCTGTTTTTGTATTTGAAAAAGTTTACAAACTTTCTTACAAATGGTGGTATTTGTTTTAAAAAACTCCTTAACAACAGCATGCTCATAAAAATGTTATTCAATATTTAATGTATTAGTTTATTATATAATGTTTACTTGGTGGTAGATTTCCTTAGCAGGAGATCGTCTAGGTAGGTACAGATATTCTGCCGCCAAGCAGTAGTGTGTCAACATTACTGTGTTCCGGTTTGTCCATCTAGTCTCAAAGTAATGAGCGCCAAGGCAAATTTCTGTGTATCGCTGCAATGGTCATGGACAGGCGTTATCTCTTAACATCAGGAGAGCGTCTCGTTCGTATCATTACAGTTATATTAAAAAAAAAAATTTGGCAGCTTTTTTTTTTTAATCTGTTTACACGGATGATTACAATCAGTTCCTTTGGGCCGTGTAGTACTCCGCTTCTAGTTTCTTGTGGGGAGGCTAGATGGCGCCATTCTCTGTGCGTGTGCCGGGATATTGTGTCATTACGTCAGCCACTTCATAGAAGTTAAGCGTCAAATCAATAGATGGCAGTTGTTTTTGAACGAATTGTCGTAACTTTTTGCTGAAACCATGTAGCAAATGGCTAATGATGTATAATCTACGCCAACTTGGTCTGTGGCGACAACATACTGTTTTTAACGGTAACTAACGCGTCCTCGCAAGTCTTGCGTATCTAACTTTAGCTGTCTCTTAGGCCAATCAAAACATGTTGTGACGCTAGAATTATTAACTATTCTGTAATGTTAAGACGCTCTTAAGACAATTATAAGTATAATTAAATAACGGTTAATCTTTCAAATTATTTTTAGGTGTAAAACTTGGCGCGCCTTGAAAGTAAAACTGACTCGTATGCCATGACGACAAACAGCGTGACGTTCTCTTTTGCCGTCATGCCACCTCTTAGCAAGTTCTCTTGATTTCCTCGTGTGTGTGCGCGCGTATATACACTTGGTTCCTTGACACACTCACACAGAGTTGCATACTGATTGAATATTTCACATCTGCCGGGCGTCCCATGACGCCCAACTTTTTTTTTGGTTCTTCTATATTAGTAAGTGTTGTGACACTTACGTCTACCAAGGTTCCTGGCAGCGGGAACACCAGGCTCGGCGGCATCTCTCGCGGCACGTATCGGTAGAACTCTGTCTCGGCGCGATACCACTTGATGGAGTACAGCGCGGCTCCCTCCAGGTCGTAGGAGCACCGGAGCACCACTGCCTCGCCTTCCCCGGAGAGCACCGCGCGGGGGACGGAGATGGACAGGTTGCGCAGTGACCATACTCCTCCTGAGAACAAAAATCAACACTCAGCACATACTTCACAGAATTGACTATGGAAACTGACGTGGTTTTGACACATTCCTGTTTCACCTCTGCGGGATTTCTCACGTTTAATTATGTCAGATTTTCTGACTATAGCAAAACGAGGTCGCACGCGCTATATACTCTGCTTTATCTCCTTGAAGAAGGCCACTGGATGTGGCCTCGAAGTATCCAATATAATTAAATGTGCGTAAAACAAAAATACTTATCACGTGATTCACTACATTACATGATTAAAAGGCATTATATACCGTCATTAGGTTGAAAAACTATAAATCTGTGCAGTCCCATGGGCCATGTTCACGGGCACACTGAAGAATGCGGGTAGTTGACAAAAAAGTTCAAAAATGTTAAGAGCGTTCATAATGAACTATCTAACTATAAGCTCTTAGTTTTTGGACCGCAAGCAATATTTTGATCCCGGAAAGCGCAGATAAAACCGCGAGGCACATTTAGTACTGTCGTACTTAGTAGTTTAGTTAAAAATACGTTCAATATGTTACGTTTATGTTTTAAAGTAAATGTCACAGATTTAAAGTAGAACCTCCTCGCTCTTCTCTATATCTTTTTTGAAGACGCTAGTCGTAGCCAACCTCCTCCATCCCGTGCCTCAAGTTCCTCAGATGACCACAAATTTCATAAAGTTCGTCGCACAATCAATTACCAGAGAGGCGTGCATAATCCTCACCCGTCGGGGGCTTATGTGCGCAGCTGAGCAAACCGACCCCGCCGCACTGTTCGCAGTGCTACAGGTCATTCTTTAATAGTGTATTACAAAAAATTATAGAATTAACAAAGTTAGGTCAGTACTTTTTCAAATAATAAAATCTCGCGGCCGCGCAACGATTCGGCAGCAACGCAACTTCGGCAATATCCCTCCCGACACATATTGCGTTGGTGTGATTTACTTGGTGGTAGATCTCCCTAGCAGAAAGTTATCCAGGTAGCAACCACCGTACTAGATATACTGCCGCCAAGCTGAAGTGTATAAACATTACTGTGTTCCAGTGTAAAGAGTAATGCAGCTAGCAACATTACAGGGCTGTCGAGACTAACCATCGAAAGTCTCAAAGTAACGAGCGCGATGCCCTGGACTTTGTGTTGTTACAAAGTTCTGTTTTATCGTTCAGGAGAACATCTCGTTTGGTTCATTACTTTCCTTAAAAAAGCAGGTTGCGGCAAAGGCGAAACCCTCTGGCACAGTACCACTGATGGGCGAGAGATATCATGGAATGAGCGGGTGGGATGGCTGGCTCACCGCGTTGCAGGAATGGAAACCCTGTACTAGGGCTTGCAACTCAGGGGTAAGTTTAAGAGGCTCCCACACATTAACGGTTCCCTTGCCCGTGTTCT
Source organism: Biston stratarius (assembly GCA_950106695.1). Taxonomy (NCBI): domain Eukaryota; kingdom Metazoa; phylum Arthropoda; class Insecta; order Lepidoptera; family Geometridae; genus Biston; species Biston stratarius. The sequence goes on from OX467108.1 coordinate 10,045,342, forward strand.
TACCTTGCCTAACTTATGATCCCAACTATAGTCAATTCTTCAAGTAAAGTCAAGTCTTGTCTTGTCAAGTCAATTCTTCAAGTCAAGTCAAGTCTTGTCTTGTGTTGTCAAGCCTCGGCAAGGACTTGTCTCCTTAAGTATTCTTAAGGAGACAAGTCCTTCGGAATTTTGTAAATTTTCGCATCTACAACAAGAAAATAAATGCGTAAAGTCATTTAGTAATCATCCAGGGTTCAGATCGGGGATTTATCTTATGACTTTGTGGAAAAATTTTGCTATTGATGAAGATTTGGCAAAAATCTTTGAGGAACAATTAGTAACAGATAGAAATTACCGTTTTAGGGTTAATTATCCTTATGTGCCTAGTTTTATGTTACTCTGGAACTGCCTGCCAACAGTGTTATGAATACCATTTACCTACTGAGATTTTAGCATTGTAATTTTTGTATTTTGCCAGTATCAAGTATTTTAATTTACTAAGCTTTTTATGATAGGTAAATAAATTTTAAGTACAGTAAAATGCACATAAATAAAGTTGCGGTTAAATCTTAGTTGTGTCTTGTTAGACACTTTTCGGGTATGAACCCCTTCTTTTCATGAGATGCCATCTCCTACCGGTCGGCTATCGTTAAGACAGTCGTTATCTTCGACACTGCTGCGCGGAGCAAGGACCACTCAGGTTTAATATATAACTTTGCAGAATATTGTATCAAAATATTGTAAATTGTATTTTGGACAGAATTTAAGATCTCTACTTTCTTCTTTAGCATCTACAAAAAAATTCAGTGGTTAAACGTGTTTCAAATTTTTATTTATATTCCAAATTATTTTATGAGCAAGTCAATTCACTGTGGTAATAAGTACAGTAAGTGTTACAGCTGTGTGCTTAGATATCGTCCGAGCCGCTCGAAGTCTCCGCGGTTTGTGGCCTTCATATTAGTTTGGAGTCTGCGTGCTCCGCAACCTATTGTGATCGAAGCCCTTTATTAGGCGTATTTATTAGAGGATCTTATGATAATAATGTTGGTTTGATGGGTACTGCAGCTAGCGAAATCACCGGGCTTTAGAGACTAACCACCAAAAGTCTCAAAGTAATGAGCGCCAAAGCAGCGATGCCATGGATCTTGTTTTGCTACTCAAAGTTCTTTGTATCACTGCAATGGTCATGGACATGCGTTATTTTTTCAGGAGAGCGTCTTTTCGTCCATTACTATCACATAAAAGAAAAAGATCACTCATAAGAAAGTACGCAAGTTTAATTCATAAATGACTGATGTTAGTATTAGTGAGTAGATTGAGAACCGGCAGCTTAGTTGGGAAACGGCCTGGCTTTCTATATGGAGGCCCTGAATTCGAATCCCACGGCGCACACCTCTGTTTTTTCTAAATTATGTGTGTATTGCCGCTGACTTCAAACGGTGAAGGAAAACATAGTGAGGACAGTTCATAAAAAAAGTTGTCAAAGATGTGGAAAGTGCTAACTATGACCTTACCTTTCTCCCAATGAGAAGATACCCGCGCCCATCAGTGGGACACTCATTATTTCAAGAGTGTGGAAGGACTCACATACCACAATATTTAACACACCGTGTTAAATATTGTGGTATGTGAGTTTGTAAGTGGGTGTTGATGTATACGTACATGTCTGCATATTTACTGTGTGTGTGTTAATATAATACTATTATCACAAATAAACTACAGAGATATGAAAGTGTTGAGATAATGCAAATGGTTTAGCTCACAAGTAGTCGCCAGCGTGTCTAGCGTGCTGGCGGCATCGACCAGCCTCTCAGAAACATTTTTAAAAGTAATATGTGCCTTCCCGGGCTATATATGGTTTCTAGAACAAACGACAAATAACCAAACCTGTGCCAAACTTAGCATATTTGTGCTACTCGTGCTGCTTCGTTAAATTTGCCGGCGCGCCGGCTCCGACTGAGAAAGACTTGTCTATCTGCAGCTGAGTTGCGTTAGGTACCTAGTTGATAAAGGGACTCGTACAAAAACTGCTCAATAAAATAATATATAGCTAGAAACTCTTTACTCCGGTGTCTACACTAGGTGTAGACAACCATGGCATGGTGGTAGGGTACTTCCTAGTACTCGTCCGGCAGGCTACCACGCTCAAGTTGAAATTAAAACCTAAATATTAATAATGTAGGTAAGTACAAAATTATCTTGAATATAAGTTATGGTCAATTGGTGTGTTATCCTGTCTTGATCTCATTTAAAAAAACACGAAATATTGATTTTAGTGGGGCTAACATAGATATAAAATAGAAATGTTGCAAGACAGCGTAAAATGCATATTTAAAAAAATTACGTATTGTAAATATTTCACATAGCGCCATCTAGCCCAAATTATGCAAAGCTTGTACTATGGGAACCAGATAACTGATAGATTGATTGATTTAAAAATCGAAATTTAAATTGAAAATTGAAATAAAAGTGAAGTCATTATATACTGGGTTATTATTATTAGTAAATAGGTCATTACTTATCGTTTCCATATAGTTTATCATTTTGTCATAAAGATAAATATATCAGCAGTCATAACACGAATTGTGTTCTTCGCTTAATTCAATAAATGTTCCGTTGTTGGTCCGTTTTGTAAAATCAATATAAAGTTGAGACGGTTTGACGTCCAAATGAAGTGTTCAGCACTTAGCAGACAGTTGCAGGCCATTACACGATAAATCATTGAGCGCGACCCACGTCACCGGGCCCACGCTTACACAAGTACGCAGGTGTCGGGCGACGGGCGATTAGTGTGCGCTGACCCCGGCGTCGACGGTAATTAATAATGTACGTGACGTACAAGACACTCTAAAGGATCCTTGTACCCATCATCATGTACAGTTCTTACTAGGGGCACCGTTCTATAAATTAAAATTTAAAAAAACCCCCTACGCAGTTAACCAAACATAGCTAAGAATCACCTCAAGAAAACTGGCTTTCAAATTAAAAAAACCGCATCGAAATCGGTCTATCCGATTAAGAGCTACGATGACAGACACATACAGACAGACAGATATCGACGCCAAACTTATAACACCCTTCTTTTTGAGTCGGGGATTAAAAATCGTGAAAATTAGTGGCAAGTAAGCATTCCATTACGGCGCATTATATTTCAATATATAACAAAATAAACACATTGAAATATATGCCGTTTGGTTAATGTAAAAAATGTATGTCAACATGGCAAAACCAACTTAACGTTTTCAGCATTAACTAGCAGTTAAAATACCCATCATATACATGTAAATGTACATATATATTGGACTTAATGTCGTTGCTAAATTTATTTATTCAGAAGTATAATGCAATACATGCAATATAAAATAAACTCATTTAATACATAATGTTTATTGTCTTCGACCACATCGCTCACTCGATGTTAAGTGACCTTAACACCTGCGTGGTGGTAGTGGCTTAGTCAGGATGTTTGGAGTTTGCCTAATGTAGCAAATTATTATCAATGCAATGCAAGATTCTATTTTTGAGCTAAATTTACTTAACTTCGTTACTTATATACACTATCTATAGAGATATAAGTTTAAGTTAGCCCTTTGAACTATGAGGCATATTTTTAAATTAGGTTAATTTACATCGACCACGAAAATATATCATAAGTACCCTAGAATACTTATTTGTTGTACAAGGCAAAGATATTACAAGTATTTTTTTTGTAGCGACGTTAACTCAGTGGTTAGCGCGGTCTGTTTATACGTCGGGCATGGGTTCAAACCTCAACAATAATCTTGAGCTTTAAGGAGCGTTTGAGCTTTTTGAGCGTTAAGGAATCGTGAGGGAACAATAAAATGGTGGTAAGGTACTTTCTAGTACTCAGCTGGCTAACTGCCACCCTCAAGATAAAAATCTTTCGTCACCAGTGTGTTCAGGCTGCCTCACCTAAAATCCAAGTCCATTTCAGGCTAGGTGTTTACCATCTTCGACCACACCGCCACTTAAAATCAGATGAGCTGTAGTCAAACAAACCAGTCAAGTATAAAGAAAAATATAGCAAGTGTCCGGTGTCGAAACCATTAGCAAGCATTCCAAGTTTGATGCGTGAACGTAGTGATGGATTTAAATGACACACGAAAACACACAAATGTTGACTTCACCTAGCAAGGAAAAACACTTGCAAGAAAAACCAAAAGGCTATTAAAATGCTTTTCACAAAAGTGAAACGTTTTAGAAGTTTTTATGCAAGTGGAAAAAAAAACAGCTATTTCCCATTCAAATAGCTGTTTTTCTCCCATTCATACATTATGAAATATGTATATATCACGTGTAATCAAATTTATTTGTAAATTTCAGATAAGTCTGTCCTTTAATCAACTTGATTTAATCTGTTTTCATTTTACCGACGGACGTGGACGTTGGATTATTTGAATACTGAAAAACGTATTAAAAGAGTTTCACTTCATAACTTTCGAAATTATTTTCCACGCTGGGATGCAAATACGAGTTTTGCAAGCAGTAATCAGAGAATAAATAAAGTTCCTCCGAGCTGGTGAAGTGGAAATAATGTTACCGTAACGAAACAATGCACATACTGGATTTGAAAATAGGGAAACCACTCATCGCTCGTCGCATCTCGTGAACGATTCACAAATTAGGCGGAACACAGATTATGCCAGAAACCAAACCTTGTACAGTTATTGTAGAAAACAATAACAATATTATTCTAAATGTACAATTTTTAGGTAGGTAATTTCTAAATTCTATGATTGTATAACTTAACCTAGTAAAATTTTACATAATTGAATTTCAGTTAACTTTTAATTTTAATTTATTCTCGGCCATGGCAAATTCAATTAGCATTCTGCCAGTGTTACATGTTTCATATTTTAAAATTTCTCCCAATAAAAGTAAAATAAATATTAGTCGCTCTCAAAATTACACAAATAAAAATACAACTAATCTGATCCATTTTTAAAATAATTGAGTGAAAGCAAGATACATAGATTAACTTTTAATTGTTCACACAAATTTTCCATTTAAATTTAGTATGGAAAGGATTTTACAGCATGTAGAAAACGGGGTGTGCCAATAAAATAAGTGTAAAGAAAAAGCTAAGGATATGTGCAGGTAAACAAGTAAGTGGGTTACCTGATGGTAAGTGGTTAACGCTGCCTATGAACTTCTGCAACACCAGGCTTTGGCAGTGATTTATCTGCTCTTCAGGTTAAAGAGTGCATCAGCTGTGCGGAAAGGCCTCCCGTGGGAGAACATTTCACGTCCCACAGCGTGGCAGAATCAAACGACAAAAGCGATCTGTCCGAGACTTCCACCTATCCACAACATGCGGGTCAGCTCTCAGGGTGGCGGGCCCCAGCTGTATCCATGCTTTAGTAAAGCTTTGCTAAAGTAAAGCGACTTACTAAACACTTCTGCGGAGCTCTTGAACTAATACGCAGAGATCCAGCACAATATGTATTTGCTCAGACTCGTTTTTTCTTTTATTTTTTTTGAGATAAGTAATAGACAATTTAAGAAGAAAACTAGAATATTATAATATAAACACGAGTTTTGGAAAAAGGGATATAATTTTCCGCATTCCCGCCAAAACTCCTACAGGTCTGTTTTCTTCGAAATGTGAATCTCCTTTACTCCTAATCAACTCATATTTCTAAATTCGCGGTTTCTACGGCACGGCGCGTTCGCTTGTAGCTAATGAACGTGATGGATGCGAGTCGGTGAGCAGGAGAACGGCAACGTATGGCGTCCATCCAGATAACGACTGCGAGAGCGAGCGGGAATAATTAAATACACAAAGCTGATAACGGATTGGAAGAAATTAAAATAAACATGGCAACACAGACTTGAAATTCTAATTTTTGGAAACTCACCTTTGAAAATTGCGAGCTACGTTGCAATGATAAATTAGAAATTGATGAAATTTTTTTTTTGTGTAATGAGACGTTCGAGACGCTCCCCTGATGGTAAGAGACAACGTATCTCTAGGACCATTGCAGCGATACACAGAACTTTGAGTGGCAAAACAAAGTCTAGGGCATCGTCGATTTCGCGCTCATTATTTTGAAGTTTTCGTTGATTAGTCTCAACAGTAATTTTCTAGCTGCAGTACCCTTTAAATCAGAACACAGTAACGTTTACACACTACTGCTTTGTGGTAGAATATGTGGTGCTACAGTGATACATACATAGACGACCTCTTGCTAATGAGATCTACCAACTATAGATAAATTTATGAACAAAGACTATTTGTGTGATTCATATCAAGTTTTACTTGGTGGTAGATTTCCTTAGCAGGAGGTCGTCTAGGTAGGTACCACCGCAGTACCAGATATTCTGCCGCGAAGCAGTAGAGTGTAAGCATTACTGTGTTCCGGTTTGAAGGGTACTGCAGCTAGCGAAATTACAGGGCTGTTGAGACTAACCATCGAAAGTCTCAAAGTAATGAGCGCCAAGGCAGCGATGCCCTGGACTTTGTTTTACTACTCAAAGTTCTGTGTATCGCAGCAATGGTCATGGACAGGTGTTATATCTCAACATCAGGAGAGCGTCTCGTTCGTCTCATTACAGTTACATAAAAAAAATACATATTTACAAGTCACCGTTAATATTTTATGCGCAGTTCACGCGGGAAGTAATATGCAATATGGCATAAACAAAGTACAAAATCCCAAGCTTTCCCTTCACGCACTTTTTCCGCTGCAACCTTTTTCATTCCAGCAATCGCTAAACTCCTCCATTAGCGCTACAGTTTCCTACGATTCCCTAAAATTCCCTAAAAAATACCAATTGTCACTCTCCAGGCAACATATCGGCGGCCATTACCACGCCATTCGCTTATTGCTCGCTGGCAGTCATTATGTGAATGGATGCCATACATTGCCGCTCGCGCGAACACTCCGACGCATTTGTTACGTTCATTAGACTCAAGTGAGCGCGCAATTTGACGAACACGCGAGGTTATCAGAGTTTAAGCTTTCATGATTTTCTTGGTATTTGTTGATGAGATGTTTACTAGAAAGTAACGATATATATACCCCAAGAAAAAGGCGTATTACACCCGGTGTTTAGGAAGCCTTATTCTGAGACAAGGAGATAAAAAGGGAAAGAGAATCGACGCAATTGAACTTGACGCAGTTTATATTATGTAAAAATAATAACACGAACGACACACTCTCCTGATGGTAAGAGATAATGCATGTCCATGATCATTACAGTGATACACAGAACTTGAAATAGGAAAACTAAGTTCAGGGCATCGCTGTTTTAGCGCCCGATATTTTGAGACTTTTGATTGTTAGTCTTAACAGGCCTTTAATTTGCTTTCGCTAGCTGCAGTACCCTTCAAACCGGAACACAGTAGTATTTACACACTACTGCTTTGCGGCAGAATCTCTGGCTCTGCAGTGGTGGTCAAGCAAAACGGTAGCGCTAAGCAGAATAATCATTGTGCTCATGTTTTAAGCAATTTTGAATTAGCAAGAAAGTCGAAATTAACTTGTAATTCAATGCTTAGCTTATGTGCTTCATTATAATCTGTTTATTATTGTCCACTGCTTAACATAAACTCCTTTACAACAGCAAACGGAAAGTAGGACGCCCTGTGCCTCCATGAAGTGACGATACTTGTAAGACACTTGTTGATTGTTGTAACCCAAAACTTGAATGTCAGACAGTTGTATTTATGTAGAATGTAGATAGAAACATTTATACTGTGTACACAAGAAATCTCAAACAAAAAAATTAAAAAATATAACACAAACAATTTTTACTAGTGCCACAAATGGCGGCCTTATCGCTAAAAGAGATTTCTTCCAAGCAACCATATAATGGAATGAAACAATAAAAAAACACGTATTTCAATATAATATACGTATTTTATGTGTTTACTATCCGAATATTGAAATGCTAGAATAAATAGAATTTTCCCCCTGAACAACACTCCCTCGATACGATCAGCAAATAGAGCGTGATAACATCACGACAAATCCCTATTAGGCGTACAGCGCCGCAATCAGGCCGTAAAGGGGCCAATTAGGCAGGGCCGCCGACAATGGCGCCGTGCCGCCGTGTTGTGGGATATTTTGATTGACTAGAGGGCTCGTTCAGCACAGTCCTCAATTGTAACGGCTTTGTCTTTTTAAAGAAGAATATAACGTTTTTATATAATTTACAAAAATATAAAACAACTAGCTGTGCCCCGCGGTTTCACCCGCGATAGATGCCTACGTCATAGTAGCTTTATGCATACAAAGTCTCAGCCCGATCGGTTTAAAATTGACAAAGTTTCATACAAACTTTCACCCCCTATTTTATCCTCTTGGGGGTAGAATGAATCAAAATCCTTTCTTAGCGGATGCCTACGTCATAACATCTACCTGCATGCCAAATTTCAGCCCGATCCGTCCAGTGGTTTGGGCTGTGCGTTGATAGATCACTATGTCAGTCAGTCAGTCAGTCACCTTTGAGTTATATATATTTAGAGATTTAAACACCTATTTACAGATTAAATTTTAATAGAAATTCTGTGGAAGTGAAGCAACATATGAGGTCAAAGCGAAAAGGTTTAACAGATTAATTACGGGTCCCGCACTCGGAAGGCCCTCTATTGCAGGACCCTAAACAAGTTTGCAGAATACGGAATAGTAGTATGACATTTAGTATTTCATTACACGTAAGTTTTCCGTGTATGTCGGGGTGTGAAGGAGTTGTGTGTATGTATCAGAAAGAGTGTGTATATAAGTGTGAGGTGAAGTGAAAAGAATTAAAAAAAATAGAAAGTAATAAAGTGTCTCGCTAAATTTTCCCATTGATTGTGGTCTTTTAAATTAGGTACTTAATTTTATTGTAGTATGTGAATAATCTTAGTATATATTAATCTTCTGTACGTGTGTTTGTCACTTAACTACTCCTAAACGGCTGGACCGATTTGGATGAAATTTTGTGTGTATATTGCAATGGGTTCCTGGATGGTAAGAAAACACAATTGGACCCGGTAGGTGGCGCTATGTTGGTGTGTTGTTGAGTGTTAGGCGACACAAAGTTCGCCAGATCAGCTAGTTATTTTATGTAAATAAATAAATACAATACAATACAATACAACTTTATTATACACCAAACATTATAAAAATACATACAAAAATTAAAAACAGAAGAGAAAGAAAGTAACAAAACAAAAAATACAACATAGAAACAACAAATAAACGGTATACAAGGGCGGCCTTATCGCCTAGAGCGATTTCTTCCAGACAACCTTAGGATGGAAATTAAAAGAATAGATATTTAAGTTGGTGTAAAAAAAAGCAAATAATAATAATTATATAAAATGACAGAGAGAGAATATTGTAATAGACAATAGACAATAGACAATATTTTATTATGACATAAAACAAATTTCTTAGACATTAACAAAATAGGTATAACGAAACAAAAGAAATAACAAACAAAGATAAAACAAAACTAACTCACACAAAAAGAACAAAGAGAAAGAAATACATTTTATGCCACAAACCGGCCTCAACTCAGCATAATGCCGACTGCAACCAGCCGGCGCTGGTCTTCCGTCGAGGCCGGTAGGTGACGTTACGCACGAGAGTGACAGGCGGTAATAAAAAAAGAAAAAAATGCAGAAATATACACAACAAAAACAATATTTAGACAAACAGATAAATAACACTAAATATAAACATTATCTATATGAATAATATGAGGAAAGCAAGTGACATATACAAGGAAATATATTATATACATAGAAGTAAGTAAATAAATTACAACAATATTAAAGCCTACCTATATTGCACTAGTATCATTTCTCATAAGCTGCTCCCCCTTTTGGTGAGCAAGAATAAATCTTTTCAGATTAGATCTAAAGCCTTGTATACCATGCATTTGTAATAATGTAATTTAATCCAGTTCTGAATTCACTTTCCTCAGATAAAAAAAAATGGGTAAATTTAAACAAAAGTCTATCTACTTTAGATACAAACAATCAAACAACTAACTTATATCACCCATAACCGTATTTGCATTCAGCGCTCGCCATCATTGCTTTAAAACTGTGAGTGTAAAATATGAGTTGAATATTATTTGCGAGTAAGTAAAACTTCTTTTTTATTATGTAAGCGTGCTTCATCTTAGACCGCATGTTGCTCTACATCAGGTAGGGTGTGGTCTAACGCAAACCTATTTTGAATAAGAATAAACTAACTTAAAGACAACTCCCTCGCTGTTATAAGTTTAACGTATTTCTGCATGTTAGTGACAGCGTAGCTTCCAAACGGCTGAACCGATTTTGATTAGTTTTTTATGTGAAAAAGTGGGCCCTATGTGCACCTACAATACCCGGAGCATGGTCAGTGCGTTGTCTTCCTTTGAGGACCCTATTCACCCTTTGTTTAAAGCGGAGGAGATCAAAATTTAGTCGAGCGTTTATAATATATGGCTGGCACTTACTTTTTTTATGTTTGTCATGCTAGTTAGTATACCACAGCTCACCTGATGTTAAGAGACAGTGTGGTCAAACATGGTAAACTTACCTAGCCTGGAATTGAACCGTCTTTTCATTAAGGCAATCGGAATACACTGCTAGGTACTACACTTTCTGGTTTTTAAATTTAAACTAATTAAATACCATCAAAAAAGTCCAATATTGATCACAAAAAAAATCATTTGAAAAAATCCCTTCGTTGTGACAAATCGTACCTATTAATGTTCCCGACGCGTTCGCCGTCGGCTCGACTAAGTTGTCGTTCCCGCGTTCCTGCGTTTCCGCCGTCGGGTTATTCACAACTCGTATTAACTCGCGTTACATGAGTTATGGCGCGTGTTGCCGGACCCGCACAACTTTTCAGATTTCATACCGGGACTTTTGCTTTGGACTGCGTTATGTTTTTGACATGTAAAATGTGAGTTTTCTTGTTTTTTGAACGTAATTTAAAATGTCCATTTGCACTACGAAAATGAATTGTGTGTATTTATAAGGTTGGTATTACTGTACCCGACAGCTTTTAGTACAAACGAGAAAGAAAATTGCTGTGCTATAGAACATTTGTTTGGTGGTAGATCACCTTAACAGAAAGTCGTCTAGGTAAGTCACCGAGTAGTAGTGTGATTCATGTGCTTTGGTTTCAAGTGTATTGCAGCTGCATTAGCGAGACTAATCATTGATATCCTCAAAGTAATGAGCGCCAAAGCAGCGACGCCCTGCACTTTGTTTTGTTACTTACCGCTGTGTTATTGACATATGGTGCGGTCGAAGATGGTAATTCAATCACATCTAGCTTACAATAGGTTCTGGCTCTCATATGTCTATTGAAGTAACTTAGTATCTCTGTGCATCATAGGATAAAAGAGTACTTCCAAATGTAATAGTTCTGATTGAAATGTATTAAAATTTGTAAATAAACAAGCAAGCTTGCTAGTGCAGCCGATTTTCAGTCCTCCACAGTATTAGATAGTGTCGTATATAGCGGAGCAAAAATAAAGCGATGAAATTTTATACATCAAACTAACATTTTAAAAGTATTTCTTTTTTCGAAGTAAAATCTGAACTCTGAAAACTGTTTTATAAGTTCTGTTTTTACAATATCCTAAAAAGTAAAAATAACTAAATAATAATATATTGCTTTAAAATACGTAATGTTTTATTAGGTATCGAATTTTATAGCAGTTTACTAAGAATACATTTTTGGTGTTATCTTTGATTTTAATATCTTTCCAGCGAGTATTCTGAATCACGATTCTATGTCCACCAAGCCGTAAGTTCAATTTAAATGAAGTGTTTTTAAATCATATTCGTAATTTACATTGGTCGGCCCGATGATTAGCAATGGCGGCGAGAGGAGAAATTAAGCATACTAATATTATAAAGCGAAAGTTTGTTACTTCTTCACGCTCAAACGGCTGGACCAATTTTGATGAAATTTGGTATGAATCTAGTTAACACCCTGGATTAACACATAGCTTTATTCCGACAAAATGTCACGTGGAAACAGCGGGTATCACCACGGGGCGTAGCTAGTAAATAATAAGTATCATAGTATATTTCACACAATGCCATCTAGGCCTAAAATAAGTAAAGGTTATACTATGGAAACCAGACAACAAATTTAATACTTATAATCGTCACATAAATGTTTGTCCTGGTAGGAATCGAACCCGCGCCCTGCAGCTCTTAAAGCACATATTCTATCTAATGAGCTAAGGGTAGGCAAGGTTTATATACCTACAATACATCACAACCTTTATCTTGTGTTGTTGGTAGTTTTATTCATCCTAGTGCTTTTTTTTTAAATATTTCTGAATTTTTTTCTTTATCCTAATTAAACTTTTGTATAAGTAGAAAAGTTCACTATTTTTTAATCAAGTCTGCAAAATAAATTACACCTGTGCTAAGCCGGGGTGGGCCGCTAGTATCTCATACAGAATCAAAACCAAAAATCAAAAACCAAAAACTCGAACCGCTATTTTGTTTTCCATTTCCGGGATTAAACACGTTTCATTAGGTTGGATTGTGCCGTGGTGGTGCCGGCGTAAGAATAGTACCCCAGCCCTCTCTACCCGTGGTTGCCGTAAGAGTCGGCTAAGGGATGTAATCCGGAAGATGGGCAGCAGCGTCTTCCTTGAACAATCACACCTAACTGCGCTCGCCAACCCGCCTGCCAAGCGTGGCGAGTATTGGCAAAACCCCCCCAGGAGGAAGCCTATGTCCAGCAGTGGACGTCCTATGGCTGATGATGTGATTAGGTTGGATACACCAACTATAATCTCGGTTAGATACGATAAACTTTTTCAAGGAGTTAAAGTTGAGTACGACACGCGTGGCCTTGTCTTGCTTCACAGTGCGGGCCGCTGCAATACATAATAAAACGACATCAGTTTCCATGGTAACCCAAACACGTTTTTTTTTACTTCCCCCTGGATCGATAAGGATTGGTAATCTGGTGATTGCTACTGACGGCTGAATACATTCCAGCTTCAGCTGACTGATTGAATCTGAATCGGCCGGAGCCGGGCGGCTAATCGCATCGCGCTAGAGCTGAGACACGGCCGGCTGGCCGGATGCTGTCCGGCTCATTTTCTAACCATGCTTGCGCTGAAATTGACGATAAATAGAAAGTAGTATTCCAGAACAAAACATAGGTCTGTGCCCACCTATCCTACCAAAACTTAAAAATACAGCGCGAAACAGACAAAACGCATATTACTTATTTTTTTTTTCAATAAGTAGTATGTTTGCGTTTGACCACATCCTGCCTGATGTTAAGCAACGATGTGATCTAGAATGGAACAGGCTTAAAAGAAACCTGTTTTCTTTTACTTTGAAGACACTCATATTGTACTTTTCGGGAAACACAGACTCTGACAAAGAGTTCCACATCTTCTCTGTGCGAATAAAGAATGTGGATTCGAATGCCTTAGTGCGCACATGGGGAACGTCCACCATGTACGGGGACACTTTGGTCGCGGTGGGGTTTGGTACGTTTTGCTCCCATAGGTATATCTTACTAATATTTGATTACGTAGGTTTTAATAGTTTAGATACTAGAGATACAGGAAGTTAATAAATAAATTATCTAGAAATGTTGCGCTACATTTTCACACAGCGCCATCTAGCCTCAAACTAGGTAAAGCTTGTACTTACTATGGGAGCCCGATAGCTGACTTTTATCGTTCAGCTTTAATTAAATCTCTATAATCCTCTCTGCCTCTGAAGTTTCATATGTTTCCTCGAACCGTTATGTTTTTAAACAAAAAAATATATATTACAACCTTCATATTTTTTAATTTCTCCGAATCATATTGAAACCGATTACAAATTCGTAGCGTAGATTGAATTCCGGAGAAATCATTATACAAACAGATATGCGAAACTAGACTTAATTGAAATTTTGTTTAACTTTTTTTGTCGAATTGTTTGAAAACCTTCCGCTAAGTACCTAACGGTGTGTTCCGGCAAAAACACTTGATAGCCAGTTTCATTCCAGGCTGGGTGTACTTTACCATCTTTGGAGACACCGTCACTTTACAACGGGTGAGCTGTCAAATACCTACCTTGTCAAACATTAAAAAATCAGCTTTGCCGACAGTGGCATTCCTAGTCTGGATAGCGTATCTAATTTAGACGGATCGGTAACATTTACATTAATTGGAAACTAGGAAAGGAAATTTATTGATAGAGCTGTAACTCAAATCAGATTTGACTGATGTGTCGGAGTGGCTAGTTGATTGCTATTGATTTTGTTACCCTGTTATTTCATTTAAGACAGGGTAACAATTTCCGTCCAGTCTATTGCCGTCCAGCTGCAGAATGAGTCGACGATATTTTCACCGTCGCGGGTCGAACCTGGACCAGATTAGCACAAGAGCGAGGCAGATGGCATAACGATAGAGAGGTCTATACCCAGCTGTGGGATAAAGAAAACTGGGAATTATTATAATGATGAACAATTTCTTTAGATAATTATCAAAATAATTATCAAGAAACAGTAACATTCAATTAGCGATAATAGGCCAAGTGCGAGTTGGACACGCGCACCGAGGGTTCCGAACAAACCTGTAGGTAGTGTAGGTAAATAAGTAAAAGTCATGGTATTTTTTTTTTCTGGTAATTTGAGCATTTCGCAATTTTTCCTTTATCTGTGCTATAAGACGTTGCTTCGTACCAAATTTCAAGATTCTGAGTTCACGGGAAGTACCCTGTAGGTTTTGATTCCCTTGCGAGTGTCGAAAATTTGCAGCATAAGTGGCTGTATCTTTTCATTGCGTTGGCTTAGAAGTTTGATTTTTTCACAGCTCCAAGGGACAGTAGACCTGAGTATTTGATATGAATTTCAGTTTAATACCTCCACGCGTTCTTGAGAAAAATGGTCTTGACAGACAGACAGACGGGCAAAATAGTGATCCTATAAGGGTTCCGTTTTGAGGTACGGAACCCTAAAAATGTACGTTATTGACATAATCTGTGGAAATTGGACGTGTATAGCTTATCTCAATCCCGTACTAAATTCTAAATATTGACAATGTTATTTTTAATGTGACATTGTTAGTTTTGATAGTTATGTTTCTGCGTTTTTTTTACTATTTTTATGCTTGTTGTAGTTGATTATGTACACCCTAAGTTTGTAACCCTGTATAGTATAAAATATAAAAATACGATTTTCACTGTTTTTTTAAGAATTTATTTTAAAATGTTTACATGTCTGTGCCAAGCTGGGACAAGATGTTAATTTTAAAAATGTACTTAGTATTACTACCGTAGGTAGTAGGTTTATCTCATGTTGCAAACGCAATGCGCTGCAATGGAACCGATACTAATTACTTTGTTCGGTATCGTATTGCTTTATGTAATTGCTGGAAACAAATGTTTCTCCCGTGAGAAAAGGTTAAGCATTCCAATCGCGCGGAGAATTTTCAATGCGAGCTAATTGAAACTGCGCAGCAATCTCTAGTTAAAAATAACGTTGATTATCGGTTTGTAGTTTTATTTTAATGTAAACGTGATGAGACTCACGATAAAGAGACCTTATAACGCATGTCCATGACCATTGCAGCGATACACAGAAATTTAAGTAACAAAACAAAGTCCAGGGCATCGCTGCTTTGGCGCTCATTATTTTTTGAGACCTTTGATGGTCCATCTCAACAGCCTTGTAATTTCGCTGCAGTACCTTCCAACCGGAACACAGTAATGTTTACACACTACTGCTTGGTGGTAAAATATCTGGTACTGCAGTGGTACCTACCTAGATGACCTTCGACTCTCTTGTTACGAAGGGTTTTCTTATTTTACAAAACGATTGGAACTGATTTAGTGTAAGTGAACAATGTACCTACCACTTACAGGAGCTATTTGTAGCGACGATAGCTCAGTCATTAGCACGGTTGGATCGCAAGCTGAAGAGCGTGGATTTAAAACTCAACAATGCGCTTGAGCTGCCGGTGAAGGAAAACATCGTAAGGAAACCATAGCGTGGTAGTAGGATACTTTAAGGTATTTCGCTGGTTCGCTACCACAAATTGAAAATCTGTCGCCAAGCATCTAACGGTGTGTTTCGCCAGCCTCACTTGAGACCCAGTTCCATTCCAGTCTAGGTGTGTTTACCATATTCGACCACACTATTACTCAACATCAGATGTCCTGTGGTCAAACCTAGCCAGTTAAAAAACCAGCGAATCGGAGATTTTTTTTCGTCTATTCTGCTCGAATACCTAACCAAAAAATAAAAATATATGGCATGTTGAAAGTACGCAGACAGATGTTGTTCTATAAGTGCTCGGTGCTGAAACAACCGCAAAGTCTGATTCTGGTAATTAGAGAAGCAGTAACAGTGATCGGAAACAGCTGTAATGTGATTGTAGCGAATAAAGCGCTTTATGGCGCTGTTAGTGCGAGCAAGCAAAATGTTCTTTGGTTCACAAGGGCTGTCGACACTCAGGATAACGCGTGAAACGTTCTTTCGATGTAAATAATCCGGTCTTTGAAGGTCAAAGCTTTTAGAATACAGTCACGAAACATTATTTTGCTGACGGTACCTCCCTGAACCGACTGACAACTGGCATTGTATTTCTTTGGTATTTAATTACGCTTTTTTACTATTAACTGGTTAGGTGTTTCACCATAACACACATGCTGTTAAATGACGGCGTGGTCGTAGATGGTAAATCACACCAAGATTGGAATGGAACTGGCTCTCAATTGAGGTGGCTTGGCGCTCAATACTTTGAGACTTTCGATGGGTAGTCTCAACAGCCCTGAAATTTCGCTACAGTACCCTTCAAATCGGAATACAGTAATGTTTACACACTACTGCTTGGCGGTAGAATATCTGGTACTGCGGTGGTACCTACCTAGACGATCTCCTGCTAAGGAGATCTACCTCCAAGTAATTAATATAAGATAAAATTAAAAAAGAACTTTATTGCCACACTATTACTTTCTAGTTGTAGCATTTTGACAAAATGGATAGAATCCTAAACTAACCACGCGTGTTCCACTCGTCGTAGAAACGCGTCTTCACTTAACATCAGGTGAAACGGGGGTCAAACGTAATCCTTATAATTGTAAAAACGCCTTATTTTTCAATGACCACAGCCCTGGCAGTTACCCTCTAGTAGACGGCATTAAAGCCTGCCAGTGCGGCCAATTAGAGGCACCGTAACTGCAAGACAGTTCGATAGTTACTGGCACTATTATAACACGTAGGCGGAGAGGTGGCGGCTCATTCAAGTTTCATTTAAAAAATACCCACGTTCGCACCTTCACAAATTAGGTTGATCCTTTAAACAGACACGTAAAAATGTACGCAAAATTATTTTTACGACGACAAAACGAAATGATGTGACCGAAAATGAAGAACGCTTATCTCGGAGGTACTTACCTATGCACGTTTTTACTAACTACCTCACATCATCAGCCATAGGTCGTCCACTGCTGGACATAGGTCTCCTCCTGGGGGGGTTTCGCCAATACTCGCCACGCTTGGCAGGCGGGTTGGCGAGCGCAGTTAGGTGTGATTGTTCAAGGAAGACGCTGCTGCCCATCTTCCATATTACATCCGTTAGCCGACTCTTACGGCAACCACGGGTAGAGAGGGTGGGGTACTATTCTTACGCCGGCACCACCACGGCTCACTAAAACTAAACTATCTACCACTACTGATTGTATATCTTTATTGTAAAGATAGACGCAGGTGACAAATTTCACACATAAACAGTCCTTACTAAAAATTTGTGATGTTGTGGTGGTTTGTGAACGTTTAGGGCGTTTAAAAGGAAGGTTTTATAGCGATGATAGCTCAGTGGTTAGCGTGATCGGTTTGCATGCCGTGGTTGTTCCCCGATAGATTCAGTCTAGATATCTTTAAGTTGCGAGTGAATCGGTTTCATCTAGGCAAGCACGCTATAGCGTAGACCACATCTTTGTTTAACATCAGGCGAGTTGGCGGAAAAATAATTCTGACACTAGGGCCGGACCAGCCTACACGAACGTATGTAGTTTTCTTTTTCCAATAAATAATTAGTCTAAAAACATAAAATAATATATTGTCGTACTTATGCGGGATTACTCACGATTAAGTTAATTACCTGACTATAGTTTCTACTACATCCGGTGGCCTTCTTCAAGAAGTCAAAGCGGACTACAAAGCGCGCGCGGAGCGGAAAGAGCGTTACTTCGCACATTATACCAGGCCGCGCGCAAATCTATTTTCGAAGTATCCAACGTAATTTAGCGTGAGTAATCCCGCATAATACCTATGTTAAACAAAAATGTTGTAAAACCATGTCAATTTTCAAAAAAAAAAATTGCCCATCATACTTGCCTCATTCCCACGCTAAATTACAATGGCCAACCTCTGCATTAGGAACGAATCGGAACATCCAAACTAAAATAGTATTATTTTATTAATTTTTTAGTGGCTGACAGGCTAGGTGTTTGACCACAGCTCACCTGATGTTAAGTGACGGTGTGGTCGAAGATAGTAAACACACCTAGCTGGAATGGAACTGGCTTTCAAGTGAGGCTGCCGGACCACACAGTTAGATGCTTGGCGGCAGATTTTCAACTTGAGGGTAGCTAGCCAGCCGAGTACTACAAAGTACCCTATCACCACGCTATGGTTTTCTCACGATGTTTTTCCTTCACCGGCAGCTCAAGCTCATTGTTCGGGTTTGAACCCTCGCCCTTCGGTATGCGAACCGACCGCGCTAACCACTAAGCTATCAACAATACAAAACAAAGTATAAAGCAAAGTCATGGTTCCTTTCTGTCTATTTCTTTGCTTAAACTATATAACAGGATTTTAATATGGTTTAAACTATCGTTTGCAGTTTTTTCCTGAAAGTTAATTTATCCGTACTGTTATATTGCATTAGTGTTTGCCACAGAGAACAGTATAGTATTCTAGTTGAAACAAGTCAGTGGCGCTGGCAGCCAGCTCTTTAATTGCGAGCGTTATGTTTGCTGGCACACATCGAGTTCCAAACTCGATAACAACAGATAAGACACGCAGCGTAAAGAGGGTTCGTGACGGTTCGCCGCCGATATCTCGACTTAGTGTAATGCTAGACTCAGGTCGCTGTAGAGCGCCTGAGGATATTGTAGTTTAAATCAACTTGAGTAGGGTCTCAACCGTTTTGTACATTTGAACGAAGTTTTTGCTGATTAGAGTTAAAAAATGGCTTTAGAATTAAGACCTTTATTCTCTGTTTTTTTTTTGGGATTTTAAACGTTAAAACTATCATTACTTATGACTTATTATGTAATTACAAGCACATGCGAAAGTATAGTATCGTTAATAATAATAATAAATAGTTAATTAGACGAAATTTTTTTTTAAATTAAATTCCATTAAAGAGTAATCACCACGTGACTTACTTTTGGACTTGACCATGACGTGTTTTACCACCAAGTATGATTGTATTTTAAATGATAAAAAAAAGTATCACACAGTTTTGTTTTTTATTTGTCACATATTTTTTTGTCAATAAAAAAAGAATTTGAATTTGAGTATACTTTGGAATTTCAAATGAAACCACAGGGCTCAGCTACCTTGCAATAAATACAAACGTGGTAATTCCCAACCTGTACCTATATATACATATGTGCGCGCATATAACATTATATATGTAGGTATGTGTGCTATCTACACACACAAACCACACGGTAATTAGCCTCGCCGCTAATTGCGAGGGCAATGCGTACATCCACCACCACGCCTTGCAAGCAAACAAACAGTTTAATATATCTTTATGTAACAAACGAAGCTTAGAGTCTCTTATCTCGTTTAACTAGATATAGTTACACAGTAAATCTTGCTGGAATTGGTTTGCTTCTGTTTGACGAACATCTCGAAAACTTATAAGTAAGTATTGAATTGCTAAATTAGTTAACAAATGTATAATGTATTCTTTGTTGTTATTATGTTTCAATTATGAATCTAGTTTTGATGATTGTTTTACCAAATTTAAATAAAACAGTACAGTAATAGAAATGCGAAGACGAACCGTCCGGTACAGTGGAGCCCCATTAGCGCGGCATTAGCCGACTCGTAATCTTTCAAAGGCGCAGATCTGTCCCGAACTTGTAAAAACGGAATAACGAATGGCTTCTGCTGCCGATAGATCAAGACCTTTGGCCTGCACTGTACGACAGTACATACATTTGCTCGATTTTGTAAAACCTACAAAGTATACGGAGTTATAGATTGAAACTTAAAATACTTATTTTAAAATAGTTTGTGTTTTTTCCTTACACAAACATGAGGATTCTGAGAACTTCATTGAATTATTCACTAAATGTACTCTATAGCAGGTGCTGTGTATTGTGTAATGTATAATTTTGTTAATTATTAAATAAAAATCTGTATATGTTTTTCTTACCAGCCAATAGCACGCGTGGGTGACGCCACCTGCCGGCCTCAACGAAAGTTTTTTCTTTCCATGTTTTTTTTTCTGTCATTGATAAAATTTTGCCAACTGTTTTTTTTTTAGAAATTATTATTCTTTTAAATATTTCAGACGTGCAATGCCCACAGGACAGGAATTTTCAGATTATACTCTCTTCCCGTAGAGCTTGCTACGCCGTAGTACAACATGATGCTACAAACAATATTTTTCTTATTATGTAATATTAAAATATCTTTGTTATGTTTAGTTACCACATCAGCGTTGTCTATAGGAAACAAGAATCACGTCAGCGTTGTCTATAGGAAACAAGAATCACGTCAGCGTTGTTTATGCTGACGACCACATTAGCGCTCCCTCAATAGCGAACTTTGTGAATTTATACAAATATCGGAGCACATTTCACCGAGCAAAACTGTACTACGGGAACCAGACAATGGAAAATGTATCTATATATATAGAAATCTCGTGTTACGGTGTTTGTGGTCCACTCTTCCAAAATGGTACGACCGATTTGATAAAAAAAAAATAGATAGGTATGAGAAGAGATCGTAAAGTATATTTCATACTGCTAGGTGATTCGGGGCAATTCTTAACTAATCGCGGACGAAATCGCGGGCGTAAGCTAGTATATTATAATTTTTTCAATCAATTTCCAATCAAACAACAAAGAATACATTTTTTTTTATATTCTGAAAGTAGTAAAGTTCAGTCACCGCAGTCGACGGAGAGCACACGGCAGGCCTGCCTGGAATTAGATCACAAATCAGCTTCCGGACAGATATCTCGCTGTTTGGTTTGGTAGGTACACTTACACCTTGCTACGATTCCCTCTATGACCTTTCTTTTTATACGAGTTAGGTCTATGGTAGAAGTAAGTCACCCAAAGAAAACGCTTTATCAAGTCCTGTTGTAAATTTTACCCTTTTACAATGTTTTTTTTTTAAATGTATCAGTAATAAGACGAACGGAACGCCCTCCTGTTTTTTTTTATAGCTTACAGGCTAGGTAACTAGACCACAACTCTCCTGATGTTAAGTGACGGTGTGGTCGAAGATGGTAAAGCACACCTAGCCTGGAATAGAACTGGCTTTCAAGTGAGGCTGGCGGAACACACCGTTAGATGCTTGGCGGCAGATTTTCAACTTCAGGGTGGTAGCTAGCCAGCCGAGTACTAGAAAGTACCCTACCATCACGCTATGGTTTCCTCACGATGCTTTTACTTCACCGGCAGCTCAAGCTCATTGTTGGGGTTTGAACCCACGCCCTTGGCATGCGAACCGACCGCGCTAACCACTGGGCTATCATTGCTACAAAAGAGATGGTAAGAGATAACGCCTTGATCATTGCAGTGATACACAGGACTTAGAGTAACAAAACCAAGTCATGGCATCTCTGTTTTAACGCACATTACTTTGAGACATTAGATGATTAGTCTCATGTTCAAACCTAAACACAGGAATGTTTACACACTACGACTCGGCGGCAGAACGTCTGGTGCTGCGGTGTACCCAGAACTTTAAATAAACAATTATCTCGGGCGACTGAGAGACAACAGCGAGTCCCATTACTTCTGTGATTTCGCTATCTAAAATAAATAACATTCAAATTGAAACACAGTAATGTTTGTGTTAATTATTTATGGTTAGGTTAGGATTTTGACCACAACCAAGTGTTAAGTGATGTTGTAGTCGAAGACGGTAATTACCTAGCCTAGAATGGAACTGGCTCTCAAGTGAGGCTGTCGGAAGAAACTGTTAGGAGCTTGGCGGTAGATTTTCAACTGTCTACCACAGTTGAAAATCTAGTACCTACCTAACTAGCTAGTATATTTACAATATTTACAATATATTTAGGTATTGTTCTTATGTTAAGTTTGTGATGTAGGAATTTAATGTTTTAAAGGGTTGTTTATTTTCTTAAGTAAATAAAATAAAAGCCACCGTGGCCTTGAGCGACACACACTAACGCACCAACAGTAATCGAAAATGTAATAAAAGTAGGTAATTCTACAAATTCATCGAGCAGATGTTCCATCAAGATAATAGGAATAATATTCCGGAAAATATCAATAAATCCATTTGGACCACAATAATTGTCTACTTTATTCTATAGATATTAATAACGTAGTCGGAATCCGTTCCCGGCCATGGATACTAGCGATCAAATAGCCCGGCGTCCTGCCCCGGGGCAAGGATCGGGTACCCGCCTTCCAGTTATTAATATCGTAGGTACATCGTATACTCGGAACTTGCATTAATATCGAGTATTTATTATGATTTATTTATTATTTGGCGGTAGATTTATATTTCTGGACTTACTTGTACATTGATCTTTGTTTATTTAATATATTTCTAGGTAGTATCGGATACAATATTTTGCTTTGTAGCGATTATAGCTCAGTGGTTAGCGCGGCCGGTTCACACGCCGAAGAGCTTTAGCTGCCGGTGAAGGAAAACATCTTGAGGAAACCATTAGGGTATTTTTTAGTACTCGGGTGGCTAGCTACCACCCTCAAGTTAAAAACCTTGCCAAGAATCTGACGGCGTGTTCCAGCACCCTAACTTGAGAGCCAGTTTCATTCCAAGCCTTGTGTTCACGATCTTCGACCGCAACATCACTTAACATCAGGTGAGTTGTGGTCAACACCTAGCTAGCCAAACTTAGAATCTAACACAAGATTCAAGGTTACTGAAAATACACACACCTAATTAATTTGTAATTGTTTATTTCTACCCGAAAATACAAAGCTCACTTATGAGGGTAACGGGGAAAGTTATTCTCCGGTCACACTCTTACGTGTAATCCAGTGCACGTTCGCAACTAGACCGAATCACCCCACTCGCCTCCGTAATCTCTCCCCTCCATTTAAGACGTACTTATACACGATATTAAACTGAATAAATCAAAGTGAATCTCTCACGGGCCACCTTAATCCGCCGTTTCAATAATCCGGGGGACCTTTAGGGGTGTTTAGGGCCTCTAATGGGGGGTATAAATCAAGCGGCAACTGTGGCGACCTCTGGTGACAGTATTGCGTAATTAATCGGGATCGGAAGCAAAAAGTCGTGTGCGCCGTTGTCACCTCCTCGGCTCGGCGGGGGAATAAATGAATTGTTAATTAGGGATAAAGTTATTAATTAAGATGTTAATTTTGTGGCTGGGATGGTTTTTGGTCCGTTATTAGACGTTAATTTGAATACTTGTAATTACAAATTTTGTTTCGTAAGACATTGAGCCAGGGCGTAAACTGAACTGGTTCTCGCGTTCAGCAGGGAACAGGACTCGGAACAGGGGCAGTGAAGCATGATGCGTATCGAAAAATAGTCCTTTAAGTCTTTTGGGGATAATAACAACTACTAACATTAAATACTTTTCTTTAATACGTTTCTTTCTTTTTTGCTACCCGATTGCCTGATATACTTGTTTCTGAATCAGCGCTGTTTTTTTGGGCCTCTTCTCTTTTTGAGAGGGGAAGACCTTCAGATTAGAAGCCATGCGGTCTCCTAACCTGGCTGCTGAAACTTTTTCATCGCCAGCCGTATGACGTCCACTGCTGAATATAGGCCTCCCCCATTGATTTCCATAAAGACCGGTTGGAAGCGGCTCGCATCCAGCGCGTTTCTGTAACCTTTATACCGGTTTTTTTTTTTAAACTTCTTGGGATTCTTATATCTATAAATAATATACCAAATCATTTGGGACTCGACAAAAACTTTTTCAAACATGTATTATTATATCAAATAAAAAAGCACATTCCTAAATGTAACTAACACACGTAAGTAGCTATCAAACATGTATCGGAGCGAACGGAAGTGGGCGAGATTTTCTTTCCGAACGCGAACGATTAAGCTTTTTTACAATATTCCGTAGCCTTCGTTGCCTGGTGAGCGCCGAGAGAGCCTCTGTGCGTCCCCGTTGAACTGGACCGTGTACAGCTGAAGAGATTTTGTTCTTTTAGCCGCACAAACCGCCGTTCAAAGAAGATTAAATTCCAACCAGTCCTTACCGGGAATCCCTAGTATTGATTAAAAGGTTACCTGAGGAATTTTGGCATGGGTTTCCTAAGTCTGTGTCTCCACGAGGATTGTTCGGCCTCTCAGCGCAACGTGACAGCTGTCGACCGTCACACGAAGGCTTTTCTATACAAGGCGTAAAGATATTGCTTCCAAAAACTTTGACAAATGATAGTGCTGGTAAACGACACGTTACTCACGTAAACTCATACGACACGTTAAAAAACTTATTTATTTTAATTATTCACAGATACCGGCAGGCCTATCGTTTTTTTTTATTATCAGTTTGGAAACTCAATAACTTATGAAAAAATATCATTCTATACTAATGACTACCCGACCGATATGTAGGTTATACGAAGTTGTATACGAAATAAAACTAGTGTTTGTGGACATAGACAACACTTTATTTGTATCATGAAAAAGAACAATACATATAAATAACAAAAAACAATAAATATGGATAAAACAACTTGAGGAAAAAACAAAAAAAATGTTTTTTTACGTTACAAACCGGCCCCAATAAAGCATAATGCCGATTTAATGATAGAATAAATATGGTTCTACCATATTATCCTTCATTGTATTTGGAAGCAGTGCCACTCATTCATAGCACAGATGCGAGAAACTAAGATAGCGGTGGACAGTTGAAAACATTTAATCTACTTTTAAGATTATTTTTGTACAAATAAATGAATAAACTCCTTGTTCAGTAATTTCCAGCGTTTGATAATTTGTATGTTATCGTGTCTGATGATTAACCACCTGTCTTTGGTAGCGTTCTCCTAACACCCTGTAAAAAAGTTAATAAATAAATATCGTTGGGCATTACACACTGCGCCATCTACTCCCAAACTGCATTAAGCTTGTACTATGGGAACCAGATAACTGATACATCTAAATATATATAACTCAAAGGTGACTGACTGACTGACTGACTGACTGACTGACTGACTGACATAGTGATCTATCAACGCACAGCCCAAACCAATGGACGGATCGGGCTGCAATTTGGCATGCAGGTAGATGTTATAGCGTAGGCATCCGCTAAGAAAGGATTTTGATTAATTCTATATAATATATAATTTATCTTTGAACTCAATTCTAAACTCAGCGCGTACGAAGTCGCGGGCGTAAGCTAGTTTCCTTATAATAATTACGGAACGACCAGACACAACAAACATTTATCGTCACATAAATATTTGTCCGGGAATTGAACCCGTGCCTTACAGCTCATGAAGCAGATACCAATTGAGCTAACAGGGCAGTCGATAATAAGTTGGCTCCCAGACAAACGTATTTTCAGTTTTATACAATTAT
Organism: Biston stratarius; assembly: GCA_950106695.1. NCBI lineage: Eukaryota > Metazoa > Arthropoda > Insecta > Lepidoptera > Geometridae > Biston > Biston stratarius. The sequence continues at coordinate 10,071,066 of OX467108.1, forward strand.
AATTTTTTAGTATTGTATTTTAAAGATGCTTAGAGAAAAAAAATCAAATTCGTTCACACGCAAACTAGACTCGCTCACCCTGATGACGGCTTTATTTCACCATATAAAACTCGTGTGACGTCCTTTGGATGCGGTATCCTCAAAAGAAAATAAAAAGGAAAACACAACTCTGACACATTTAAATAAAAGTTGTTTGTCAAGTTTGTCTCCGTTTACTTTTATTCGGACAGTTAAAAGAAATATCAGGGCTTCGCTGGCGCCATCTACCTTTGTTGTGAGTGAAGGAAAGTAAAACTGTCAAAACGCACCCTGTGCTAACCTAAGGGTAGTTTTATCGATAACCAATATCGGCCCAGAAGAATCTATCAGGGGCCATAAATTAGATGGGCTAGTAGATAGTTAGTCGAGCGAAAATCAAATTAGGTCACATACTGCAATGTGGCGGGATGAAACGCGGCAACAGCGAGATGGGTACGCGATCAAAGATGAAAAAAAATCATTTCATCAGATTAAAATTTAAACAGAATTTAAAAATCGTCACGAATAAACAAAATACATTAAAGAAAATCGATTGAGATTAAGTAATTCCAAATAAATCTAAAGTTATTTTTTGAATAAATGTAGTTGTAGTGTTAAGCCAAAAGAAGTTACACTGCTCAAATCATAATGAATGTTTCTACTTTAGTTCCCGAAAACGTAAAAAAATTACATTCTTAAAATTCCAAAGATCATTCACGTAACGAAATTAATAAAACAGCCGATTTTTCAACCAGCCAAAAAGTTTCAAAAACAATAATCAGACTACACCATTAAAATGCCCAGTGATACTTGCGCAATAAGGACGAACCTAACGACATATCATTTATCAAAATCGCTTTAGCCGTTTGGTACTTATGAGGGAATATAGGGACGGACATCCATAAGCCTCCTTGTTTAGTTTCGTCGCAATCGGACAACAAAAATGATCATTGAATAAAAAAACGAATGCGTTTAAAAAAAAAACATTTGACACTTAACTATGTAAGGATTCTAACGATACCCCATTTATCCAAATCTGTTCAGATATTAAAACGTTATGGTGGAATAAATAACTCACATATATAATAATAATATATGAACCCTGAAAACATTACATTCCTTTTTTTGGCAGTCGTGTCAAAAGTTGATAATCAAATCAACGGTGTTCGGCAAATTATATTATATAAAGCAAATTTGCTCCAATACACCAATAAGTTGCCGCGCTCATTCAATTGAGTACTAAAATATTCCCTTTGCATTTGCAAACTCCAATCACATACCGTCGATGCATTCGCGAGGGTAGTTCGATCGTACAAAGGTGGTTAGTTCCGGTACAAAGGAAGTGGGTAGATTAGAAACTGCATTCACAGCGCTTTGCAGATGCGGTGACATTGTTGGCGGCTGTTATATAATGTGCGACTGAATCTGGATTTTAAATCGAAGGAAACTCCACTACATGGATTACAACTTTGAAGACACGACACATAGAACACGGAAAAGAAAAAATAAACATAAAAACGACAATCAGTTGATAAGCCGTATAGTTCATTGAGCGGAAGGCATGATACCCTATACCTAATAAACACAAGGCGAGTGCGGACTGAATACGCCCTAAGAATCTCAAATCCGTATCAGCCGTTTTTTAATAAGCTGTCCCACTACTGGGCGCGGGCCTCTTTTCATTGTGACAAGAGTAAGATCATAGTTTACTACGCTGGCCAAGTGTGGGTTAACAGACTTCATACATCTTCGATAACCTTTTTATGAACTCTGCACATGTAGGTTTCCTCGCGATGTTTTCCATCACCGGCAATATTAGAACATAGAAATTACAGAGATGCATGCCGTGGGATTCGAAATCAGGACCGCCAGATTGGAAGCCAGACGATCACCCAACTAAACTTCGTCGAGTTTCAAATACTTTTCTTTAACTATTTAGTTATCGACGTCATAAAATGACATTTTTTAATTCTGGTACACTCCTTATTAATCAATTGACTGTTTACACGTATGTTACGTGTGGAGGTACTTTTATTCAGAGATTAAAGCTATAAAATGTGATGAGATTTTTAAGTCTCTTGCTGAACCGAGTGCCAAGTATAATATTGCACATCTGCATTTCGTTTTCATAAAATACCAATACGTCGAATACTGACAACGTCGAAATATTGTATCCCGTCTCTCCCTTTATTAATATATTTAAATCAGCTGACTTGTTGGTAAGAAATGACGCCGCCCGTAACTTTTATTGCGATGCCCAGAACTTTGAGCCAAAACAAGAAAGCTAATATGTATTTACTGTACTCATTTCCGCGGCTTTATTCAACATATCTGAACATTCAATGTTACTCTCTTTTTCATTAGAACTTAAACGACCTTCTGCTAAAGAGATAGCTGGTAGATCTGCCACCAAGAGGTTAGTCCACCATCTACCACCAAGTGGTTGGTTAGTTTAATAGTAGTCTTATCACTAGTTTGTTTGTATACCACAAGCAGCCTAGCGACCCGCAAGCGGCACCCGATCACCAGCATAATGAAGAATGAAGCTATAAAGTAACTAGGTTGGAGATAAATCCTTCAATTTCAGGATCCATAATCAAAATCTGCCTCTAAACATTCATTCAGTTCTGATTCGGGATAAACATCCCTGTTTTACAGTCTCCCAATGGAGACTTATGGATCTAAACTTTCTCCAAAATATTTTAATAGACGTTACAAATTTTACTAAGAGCGATAATTTCCAAAAGATAAATAGAAGAAAATTACCTTTTACAACTTAATTAAAAGTTGCCGCAAAGTAAAAATCTTCATTACTTGGCATTGGAGGGCACCCATGCAGAACTAGGGCGAGCGGAACATAAAGAAAATGTTTTGATGAATAGGAAGGTAATTAAACTTTGACAGCAAAAGTTAGATACGTATTACATTCCAACTCTTTTTACATTTTCTTTGACTTTCCAGCTCTTTCTGAGAAATGAGAATCGATGATTTCCCTTTGACAACCTTTTACGACTACGAGTATATAAGTGATAGAATCATAATTACCAACTTTTATATTTCTCGATTCTAATGACGAAAATATAGAAAACTAAAATAACTTGAATAAAAAAGATATTGTGAGAAGCCATTGGTTTCCAAAATACAGTTATCGCTAGTTCGGAGCCAATGGGTTCATAATCTGTTCTGATTTAATTGAAATAATAATAGAAATAGTGTTTCAGTAATTAAGATGAAAAGTTTTCAGTGCGCCAATTAAAATTACCACCTCTAAGACTTAAAATTAATAACTGGATTCTCCCAAAAGTATGGTAATTGAAACATGACCCTGAAATCGGCGCGATCCAGACGTAATCCTGGAATGATCCCGTCCCTGACCACAGACCCAACTTTACTCCCAATGGACTAATTAATTGTAATACGCTCAGCCATAGGCACAGTTTGGGCTGAATAGCAATTAGTCAGTAATTAAAACATAGTCTTATAGTTTCATGGTTTTGATTAAAGTTATTAACATTTAATTATTTTACACCTATAAACTTAATTAAATTGGCTAAATTTATTGTTGTACAGTCGTCATTCATTCATAATTTTTTGGCATGCTTTTATCTTGCAATATTCGTATGTAGATATGTAAGTAAACTGTCTGTTTCAAAATTTGCAAACCATTTTTCGACCACTTGCTGATCTCCCATTGAGCTGAAATTTAGCATACCTACTTATGTAAGTTCCGTGACAATACAACATTATGGTACTATTGACCTGATCTGTTGAAGAAATTGGATCGCCCTGATGATAAAATGATAGCATAGTCGAATTTGGATTAGTATTTTTTGTTATTAGGTTAAGTTTTTTTTAAATAAAATCTTGTTTGTAAAACATTTTTACTTTTTATTTTATTCGTATCAACATCGAGTATATTTACCAGCAGTGTAATATTTTATGTGAATAAACTATTCAAACCACCAAACACAACACCAAACACCAAAAACACCAAAGATAAATTTTAATATCAAATACGATATAATAATATAGTATTTATGTGGTTGGATATTATAATAAGAGACTGGTTTTTAGTTATAGTTGAAAATAATGTAATATCATTAATTGAATGACCTGTTAGCTCGTTAAGTAGTAGCTTTGCTTCCTGAGCTATAGGGCGTGGGTAGGACAAAAAAAAATGTGACAAACGTAGACGTTTATTTTGTATATTTGGAACATGCATTTACAACAAAAAGCATATAAGTATTCTATCAGCTATCTAAGCATTGCTTAGTATCAGAATAGATGGCGCTGTCTGAAATTTCCTCTGATATTAATTTATTTTATTTTATGGCATTAGTGTTATGGTATTAGATTGGACTAAACTGTAACACTTAAGTTTTTAAATCAAATAATTCATGTAACAGTGTTCTATGATATTATTGCTAATAACAGTTAAGTAAATAAAATTATTATGAGTTTTTATTTAAATTATTCCATAACTGGGCATAAGCCGAACCTAACATGTCACCTAACATGTATTAACTTGTCATAAATAAATCATTGTATATTGTCTTTTATTGTTTATGTAACTTCCAATCATACTTACTCACAACTAAAACATCCGTTTTATCTAAAGTTCCGACTACACGGAGAATCTTTGTTCTTGTATTATTAAAATTCATTGCGTCTGTTTCTTTTACAGCGTATAAAGTTTTACTATTAAACGTAACAGTCGAGTCTTCAGCTTTATGTGCCTCTCCGACTTCTGACACTTTTTTAAACTTTCCATTTTGTACAGATTCAACTTTGATGTTGGCAACATTTCTTTCTTTACGACTCGGTGTTGTGTTTCAAATCTTTTGTGGCTCGTTGATCAAGTCTTAAACGGTTTTTGTTTACAATCTAACTGATGTATCGTGCGATTTTAATCAGAGTGAAAATAATATTATGAAATGCCTTTGAGAAAATATTTGAACATAAAGAGGAATAAAACACAAAGTTCGGATCAAATGTAAATAATAATCACAACCAGAACATTCGAGAAGTTAACATCAAAGGAAAAATATTATGTAAATCTGTAAGTCCTCGGAGCCAGTAAATGGATTCACTAATATATTCTTAACAACAATAGTATTTCATAATCAGTATAGAGCTCACGAACTCTCACAAAACACACAAAAGAGTTTCATGAAAGAAATCTGGCACAAAAATATTCGAGAAATTTCATAAAAGCTACGAATAAAGGGTTCAGTACGGATTAAGAAACTAAATAAGATAAGAAAATCTTGTTTTTATGATGAAATATAAAAGTTAGGAAGTGATTCTTTGTTGTCCGTTATGTGTAGTGAGTACTTCTGAAATTACTGTTTGCTCAGTAAATCAATATTTACAAAATACATGCTTTTACAAAAATTCCAGTAGTTAAAAAATTAAACACCTTTAAAGGCTACACATGCTTGTTTGGGAATAAAAATGACTAATATTAAATACGCGCTGCAAGATTTTCCATTACAATTCATATCCAAGAAACAATATTTCATGTCTCAACACCAAATTTAATATTTGCCGTGTACCGTACAGTCGCAATACAACGAACATAATACGCAAACATGTAAACAAATTTCATCAAAGATTATACCGCGCCCAAAACAAATATATTCACAAAAGAAAAGTGTAAGCATAAAAGGGAGAGAATCGACCGAAAAAACTGACTTATGACAAACATGTAGTGTCGCGCGTCGCCAAGATTACGGTGAATTTTATTACTACGCGTTTTCGCTTAGAAAACGACCCCTAAAACGCTTTCGACGGGGTGGTCACAGATTCCCAATAAAATAAGGAAGATTCTCAGTGAATTCTCAAGCGTTCTCTCAGTAGAGGTGTTGGGGACAATTCGGGGTGTCGCTGCGATAGAATAACAATGGGGGAGTGACGACCGGCCCCGCAGTTTGCGGCAGATATCGCCGGAGTTCCGCAAGGTTCCTCGCTGGAGCCAGCTCTTAAAAATCTCTTTTAAATCTGTCCTTTTCTAAAATAAATTTTATTCCAGCGCGGAAACAAAAAATATTTCTTAGTATTGTTTTAAACATAGTAAATAAATATACAGTATAGTGCTAGTTATAGACGATAAATTAATTTATTTTTTATGAACATATCTCTACTATCTCTAGCTAGCACTTAGAAAAATATTTATCATTTATAAAATATAATTATGTATTTTACTTATTTGTAAGTTGATGGGTCTGATTTATATAGCTAATCCTTATACACTTAAACGTCGGAGGTGACAAGCATCTTAAAGTACCTTTATTATAAATAAACCATTTCATTATATAGGTATGAACAATTGTTCAAAAGTTGCAAATTTTATATTAAAATATCATAATAATATCAGCAAACCAATATCGTCTTAAATGATTCCCAAAAAAACATTTAATAGAATAACCGTCGTTTAAACCTATAAAAGCGTGTTCGTCCTCGTAATATTTCATCTCGTTCCTTTGCCGCTTTCCACCAAAGCCGTACAAATCCGCCACAATACGTAGAATTACACAAAGAATGTACTGCTTTGACTTCAAAAACTTTTTATTAGTAGCCTCAGGGTGTAGGTGGTCTCGGGAAAGGCCCTTGTACACTCGCGAAGAAAAATACGATAATAACCGCGCGACTGAAGGGCACTCGGAGCCGCTGCTCCGTGAGGAGAATTTACAAGAGCTTTATATTTGGAGCTGGACGCGAGTGAGGTCATGTTCAAGCTTGACTTAAGGCGCACTAGCTAAATGATTTAAATCTACAAAAAGCGAGGACGTGGAAACAGTTTCGTTCCAATTGTATACCGCAAACAACAAACAGTGGAATCCGCGGCCGGAGTAGCTGTTTCCCGATTGATACAGTCCGATCGTCTTCGGGTTACAGGTTTGTTGGTTTTTTCTAAAGAATTATGTTCAACGTTATGTAAACAAGAGACTGGCTACTTGTGTTTTTTTTTTAAACAATAATGTATATCTCCTTAGCACAGGGTTTCTTAAAGTGGGGTCCACGGACCCCCAAGGGGTCCGTAATAAGTGTGACAGGGGTCCGCAGTAGCTCAAATTAATTCTTAAACGTGAGCAGAGAAGCAACTCATCATTTGCTTGATCACTCTCGTTGGTTATTGTTGAGCAGCGCGAGACGCGAGGGAACTGCCTACGTCTCCCGGCGCCCGCGCCCCTATAACCGCTCAGTCGTGACAACCACTCACTTCTTTTAGCATTTATTGTTAGTACCTAAGTGAGTAAATTCCAATAAAAGTGATTTGTAAATTATTATCGTTTCTACAATATTATTCGGCGGGGGGCCGCGGCATTTAAAAAATTCTGAAAGTGGTCCGTGACTGCTCATAGTTTAAGAACCCAGGCCTTAGCAGGTAGTCATCGTGGTAGCTAGCGACATTACAGGGTTATATAATATTGGTATTTACCGTCGAGTGATCTATTAAGTGCTGGGTAGAGCAGCAATGGTCATGGACAGGGGTTATATTTTGTTATGTTACTTTTATCGGATATGGTAATGTGTACAGTGTGAAATTTATGAAATAACTAACTACGCCTCACGGTTCTAACTGTCTTTTCCTCAGTAAAAAGTATCCAGGGTATAGTTAGCTTTATTACAAATTTCTGTATGTGTTTATTATTTCTTCTCGCTTTAACAGTTTAATAAATTTCGATAAATTTGGTAGGCTAATATTTTTTACTCTGACACAGACGACTTCATTGCACGCAAGATGCACTAGTTAACTATATTTTGACAAAATCACATATCGAAATACTACACATGTCATAAGGTTATAAAGCCAGAGTATATTTGGTTAAGTAAAAGGACGAACTACGGAAAATTCTCAGATTTTCCAGTAAAACCTAAGATTTACCAACTTTTGATGGTAAAAGTCCGAACAGTTATTCATTTCGAACTTTTACCACCATTCACAATGCACATTTTAGGTTTCATCAGTGACACGGTAAACGTTGAAAAAAAAGGGTTTACTAATGTTTTATTAACACAAGATTTTACAACCAACGTTTTGTATACTATCATTTCAGAAACATTTTCTTCCACAAATGTTTTGTTTTACAAATAAAATCGATTTACAAACATTTTATTAGTAAACTAAGCTTTTATAAAATGTATCGAATGGTACAGCGTTGCATGAATGAAGATTTTTGGGTTGAAATAAATAAAAAAGCAAAGGAAGCGAGGTGGACCTTGACCTTACCTAACCCTTCCCAGCCAGCCTGTTGCAGAGCTTATTCTCAAAAAACATTTACCAAACGAAGTTGGTAAAGTCTAGCATCTACCAAACTCTAATCTGGCAAAAGCTTAAAAACCATCTCTTTTCCATTTTTGATGCTGAGTGTCAGTGTGGTCGAAGACGGTAAACACACCTACCCTGGATCAAGCCTGAAGCCTAAGATTTACCAATATACGGAGATTTACAGTAAAAATACCAATTTGTATGGTTCCAAAGTGTGAACATCAGACATGGAACCCTAAAAGCTTTCCCCAACTAAGAACATGACTGAAATCTCTGGAGGTTTCAAGCATTGACCGATGGAGATGATTCTGATTTCCTTTCTCGAAATATTTATTATTCCTTGCGAGTAGGTATAGACGGCAACATTGCCACTTAAATGACTACACTATGGGAAAGATCGCATAATTAATAGTTAAATCGGCCAAGAAATGGAACAAACTGTTCACTTCCTTGTTATCTGTGGAATGTAATCTGGATATTCTAAGTCCTTTTAAACATGTCTCACGATGTTTTCCTGCACCGTTTGAAGTTACCAGCAATACGCAAATAAATTAAAAAAAAGGGGTACATGCCATGGGATTCGAACCCAGAACCTCCAGATTGGAAGCTAGATGGTATCTTAACTTGGCTGCCGAAACTTTGCTCTATTTTCCTTACTAGCAATCTTATTAAAAATCTGATATATTTATATTTAAAAAAAAAACAATTGTATAACTTGGTTGTCTAGGTAGGTACCGCCGCAGTACCAGATATTCGACCGCCAAACAGAAGTGTGTAAGCATGATTTGAAGGGTTCTGCGGCCAGTGACATAACAATAACCGTCAAAGCCCTGGACCTTGTCTTGTTACTTAAAGTTCTGAGTATAGCTGCAATGGTCATGGACATGCGATATCTCTTACAAACAAGATGTTTTTAAGAGATATCGCATGTCCATGACCATTGCAAGAGTTCGTCTCATTACTTTTACATTAAACAGAAACAGTGACGCTGCCTGTACTTGACTCTATTTCAGGATTCCTTTGTTCTTGTTGTTTGCTTATTTAAGCAAGGGGTGGTCCAAAGGTTTTCTTTAGGTTGTACAAAGTGTTTATTTTTCTTTGAATGGCGGTGGTGAGGGAAATTCCACGACAAACTTATTGCTCAGATGCTCTTGTTCCAGTCACGGGTGCAGCGAAACAAGACAGTAAAATTAAAAAAAAAAATTGGACTCCCCCACCGAAAGTTGTATATCATTCGAGTGTACGAAAATAATGTTCCCGTGAAGGTTCTTTATGATAATATTGGTAGAAATTCACACAAAAAAAGGGTAAAATGAATCCTGTATGCTGGCTTAAATATGGAAAACAAAATAAGGAAAAATACTGCTGAAACGCGTTTCAATTTTAATCATCATCATTAGTCTGTCGAAGTCCTCTGCTGGACGTAGGCCTCTTTTCATTGTGAGAACGGTAAGGTCGTAGTCTCGCTGGCCAATTGTGGGTTGTTACACATCTTCACTCACACAGTTTCATCACGATGTTTTCCTTCACCATTTGAAGTCAGTGGCAATATAGGCATATAACTTAGAAAAGACGTGCGGCGTGGGGTTCGAGCTCGAGACCTCCAGATTAGAAGTCAGGCTGTGAAAACTTCGTAATTTACCGAATTAGTCGTATATTTACGCCGTGCTCGTCCCGCATCTCAAGCCGTAAGATCCCATTTTTCTCATCCAAAATTACTTTCTCGAAGAGATGAAGTATTTCTCGCAGAATTAACGGCTTTAATAAATATTTTAATAAGCTAATGCCAGAAACATTTCCTCAATTTCCTCCTACCTGGGGCTTGGCTTTTTAAAAATTAACACATTAATCTCCCGCCATACTGTCTATTAATTGGAGATTTAAATTAAGTTATTTTTCCCGGCCAAACATCGTGGGGAAATGTATCTAAGTTAAGAAATATATCTAAGTTAAGACGAGGAACTTCCGATATATCTTCATTTTTGTATTTTAAATTTTATTTTATTCCCTTATTTTAGTGTGTAGGCAGAAGACAGAGTCAGTTATAAACTTACTAGCGACCCGCCCTGGCTTCGCACGGGTACAATGTCGATACTAATGTGGGAATTATCCCACCATGCATTGTTTTGTTATATCTCAAAGGGATTAGGCAGCGTTTTCGATAAAAGCTCCCAGGTGACATGACTTTTCCGACACTTCCAACAATTATCATCATATTTCGACCAATTTACACAAAACCTTGACAAATTATATACCTAAGCCTTCCTCATGAATCATTCTAAATATTGGTGTAACTCTCATAATAATCCGTTCAGTAATTTTTAAGTTTATCACGAACAGACAGACAACCAAGCAGATGCTGCGGACGACTTTGTTATATACATGTAGCAAAGAGATGATATACTATTAATAGAGAAGTGGTATATAACTGAATGCTTGAGCCAACTACATGCAATTCCGCTTCTGTGACCACGCGTTACCCGTCTTTATTTTTTTATCCAACGTGAGAACGGAGGAATTTTACTTGAATTTTTTGTTTCATTCCAGTGTTTATCTTTATCATCATCAGCAGACGTGCACTACTGGACATAAGCCTCCCTCAATAATTTCCATGAAGACCAGTTGGAAGCGCCTCGCATCCAGCGCGTCACTGCAGACTACCTTGTGGGCGGCCTACGCTGCGCTTGCCCATCCGTGGTCTCCACTCCAGAACTTTACAGCCTCATCGATCTGGTTGTTCTTTGTATCTTTTTATAATAATGTTTAGTTATTCATGTATCTGTTAAGTAGAATTAAGTATAAATTTAATTCTCTTAGAGTTGGAGAAAAATAAAAATATGTTTTCTATAGATTTGTGGCAGAAACCAAAGTGCACAGGATAATTATGTGAACCGGTGGTACACAACTATTCCCGAATGATTAGATGCGGATTATTGGATATGCGTTCGGTTGTACACGGCCCCTCTGCGGTATCTCTGTGGTCACTCTACACGTGTAAGGGGCCGGCTATCGCGATAAACGCCAAAGTTCACGGTCCATCCAATATTCATTAAAACATTTAGAAACGTCAAACGTTTAAGAAGAAGCGAGTTATTTGAAAACTTTGCGAAACCCAATAAATTTAAATGGCGTCAGTTTTCAGCCGTTCTCGGAAATAAAGCGTCGAATTTAAACAGGTTTTATAGCAATAGAACGAAACTTCCAACAACTGGAAATTAACGCGAAGCCGCATAAAATACTAAAGAACTAACTTCTCTCTCCCTGTGTTGTATATAAAGTCAAAAAATATATTAATTAAACAATTGACAAAGGTCACGGACTGCGGAGTCTGTGGAGCGAATATCTTACATAAGAGTTGGTACAGTTACATTTCCAAATTGTTTTAAATACCTGCTTGCAAAAAAATTTCAGTTGGTTACAGAACTTGTTGGTTGCACAGAGCAAAATGTTCACATTGTAATATTAGCCAATAAATTAACCGTAAAAGGTTTATTTATTAGTTTGAATGAAAAGTGGAAGCGGCACTTTTCAGACAAGTGCCGTTTTACGCAGCCCTGCATAATTACCTAAAACTTAAAATAAGTTCAAATTGTAAAACATAAATATCTCCCGAGATCAAATGAATACAAATTCAACTACGTCATGATGGTAACCTCATTACGCTTCGATGCAAAATGATGATGCGGTTTAAGATGACACGCCTACTGAATGGGAACTACCAGGAAAAGTTTCCAAATGTTCTCCGCTCACCTGTGAAATGGAATACAGAGGAAAAACAACAAGACTCTCGACTCGAGTGGAAATCAATACACGCGAGTTTCTTAGAAAACTTCACGCAAATCTGAATAAATTTACCGCGTCTGCTACTCAAGCGGGCTAGACAATCAAAGTATAGAAAGTATTGAGTTCTTGGCCCGCGTGAAACATAAATACAGAGATTATAAAGTGCTCCATCGTAGACCGCATCTTGGCTTATGTTTAAGAGAGATCATGGTCAAAAGCAAACTAGTTTTATAACAAAAACACCGGCCAAATGCGAGTCAGACTCGCCCACCGAGGATTCCGTACAAACCAATTATTACAAATCTTAATTTGTATTTAATAATTAAATATACAGTTTATAAATTTTTTTTCTTTATGTGTACTATAAAACGATGCTTTTCCCCAAATTTCATACGGGTCAGTCCACGGGAAGTCCCTATGATTATCGAAATCCCTCGTGAGTGTCGAAATATCCGGTTCTTTGGGATTTAAACACATAAACAGCTGTAACTTTTTACGTTAACTAAGAATTTTGATTTTTTCACAGCTGCAAGGGACTACAAATCTACGTATATTATTTTAATTTCAACTATATGCCTCTACGCGTTCCCGTGGTAGGTGGTCTTGACAGACGGACTACAAAGTGATCCTATAAGGGTACCGTTTTTTTCCTTTTGAGGTACGGAACTCTACAAAATAGATATACATTTGTGAACACTTCGGATTTCCATATTTCTAGCCTTCACGTTACGTAATGAATTCTTTGCGCCTTTAGCTATCGAGTGGTGTAATTACATTTTAAATGCAGATGATAATTATGCAGCTGTATCTCCTGATATTGTTATCATCAGATTTCTGAATACCCTCCCGCTATAGAAGCAGATTTAAAGACGTATTCACATCAAAATATATTTTTATGTCTTTCTCCTTTTAAAAAAAATAAAATCATCGTTTTGTGTCAGTAACAGTACTGCCAGCACTGCTTTTAAAAAAAGATAAATAACTAGGAGAATGTAGAGGTTTTATATTTCAACTCTCAGTGCCATCATATTTAATATAAAATGCAAAGCTTTGTGCGCGGATCTGTTTTTAAATTATACAAACGTAAAAACAACAATAGATTAGCTAACTATATCAGATTGTTCTATTAAAATGTTATTCTTAACATTCCTAACTAAACCCCGATTAAACCCGATTGCTTAAGTGAAGGGTGACTAGGTAGAGATGTCCTTAGCAGGAGGTCCTCTAGGTAGGTACTACCGCAGTACCAGATATTCCGTTATTCCGCCGCCAAGCAGTAGTGAGTGTGTGAACATTACTGTGTTCCGGTTTAAAGGGTACTGCAGCCAGCTAAATTACAGGGCTGTTGAGACTAACCATCTAATGTCTCAAACAAAATGAGCGCCAAAGTATCGACGCCGTAGACCTTGTTTTGTCATTAAAATTTCTATGTATCGTTGCAATGGTCATGGACAGGCGTTATCTCTTACCAGGAGAGGGTCTCATTACTTTCACATTTTAAAAAAAAGGTAGAAAGACAGAAAGAAACGATTGCAAAAGCAGCTAAGCCCTAGGCTTTGTTTTGTTACTCAACATTCTGGGTATCGCTGCAACAGTTATAGAGAGCTGCGTATCAATATTAGAATTAAAGAATTCTAGATTATTTTCTACCAAAATGTGGCCGCTGTTTCATATATAGAGACATAGAATGACTAATATCTGACTTTAGAATGTTTGTTTCGATATACAACCAAATTGCTTCACAAGTATTGCGCGTATTTCTTTCTTACAAAACGATCATTTCATAACATTCGATTGTCTTTACCGGCGGGACACAATGCCTGTCAATATTCGAGGTACCAATGCAGCAATGGATGGTAAAGACAGCTACGGAACGATTGTCGGGTAATATGCCGACGTTTTTGTAATTCGCGAACAATGGCAGTGGAAAGTAACTGGATAGAATGCCTAAGCCAATTCATTTATCGAATTCACTTGTGCTAAAATATACTAAAGCTCTGGAGGGTTATCGTGAGCTCTTACCATCAAGTTAAGCGATCGCAAAAAGCTACACGACCAATTTTTTTTGTGTTTGACACAGCAGACACAGCTCACCTAGCCTGGAATGCAATTGGCTCACAAGTGAGGCTACCGGAACACGCCGTTAAGTTGCTAGCCAAGCGAATACTAGAAAATACCCTACCACCATTATATAGTGTCCTCACCATGTTTTCCTTCACCGGCAGCTCATTGGGATTTGAACCCACGTCCTTCAGCGAGTAACTAACTCTCAATTACTGGGTAAATAAACGTAATAGTATGTGATTTACTTGCGACATGAAGACACCCGGGTTGATTGATCGATTAATTTTATTATTATGTATTGGAATCACTCGCGCGGACAGCTCCTGCCACGATTCAGCGAGATCGTCGTCGCGAGCGAGCCCGCTAAGTGTCGCTAGTGCTCGCAGATACATAAATTATAGCAGTAGTAACTGTCGTTCTATTAAACGTCTAATTTTACAGCTGAACTGGCGCGTTGTCGACGCGATGTGATTTCCCTCGGGCGGGTTAGGCCGGCAGCACACCGGCGAAGTGTGAACTTTGTGATTTAGTTGTGGTATCGAGTGTGTTGCGATAGTTTGTGATTATACACACAAACTATGGTAGGTACCCACAGTCACTAATCGCGAGTGAATCGGTTTCTTCTAGGCAAGCGTGCTCCATCGTAGACCGTATCTTCGCTTTACGTCAGGCGGGATGGCAGTCAGACACAAGCCATCGTCAATTTTTTTTTTTTTAAGAAATAGACCACCTGTTTTTGCAGGACGCCGTGCATTCTGAATTGAGGGTCAATTCCCAGCAGTGGGATAACTCAAGCTGATACATAACAGTTAAAAATAAAGTATTATTAAAAAAAATTAGTGTTATCCAGTATGTGCTTCGTTTGAAAACGGCCGGGCTAATTTGTATATTTTTTAATATTACCACAAAAACTTCTTAGGATTTAAGTAAGGCTAACATAATTATATGAAAGTTTTTTTTAATGTCAAAGTAACGAGACAAACGAAACGATCTTCTGATGGTAAGAGAGCCTGTCCATGACCATTGCAGCTCTACACAGAACTTTGAGTATTAAAACAAAGTCCAGGACATCGCTGCTTTGGCGCTCATTACTTGAGACTAGATGGTTAGTCTCAACAGCCCTGTAATTTCGCTAGATGTAGTACCCTTTAAAACTGAACACAGTAATGTTTACAAACTACTACTTGACGGTAGAATATCTGGCACCCAGACGACCTCCTGTTAAGGAGATCTACCACCAAGTGAACTTATTACATACACTGTAATGGATTTTAGTAAAATTTTAAATGGATATAAAAGTGTTATTTACACTTTTATTATTAGAATACTTGGTTACACTTTTATTATTTTTATTTGGTTGAGCAGGGATGGGAGCACGGTCACGGGCAGTGAAGGAAAGCGTTAAAACGTATGTAAAAGGGCCCTTAAACCCTTAATCCTGCGCTTACGTCGTAAGACACTGTACGGGTTACAAAGTTTCTTAATTTTCATCACTGCTTAAAATGTCCTGTTTCGTATTCACGCGTGATATTTCACGTCAGCGAGTTGATATTGATTAACTTCAGCTATGCGTTTGAATAAGGGCCTGTATTAAAGTTAGTGAAACTAGTCTGTTACCAGCCTAATCATTAATATTCCGCACCATTGTCGCATCGCAAGCGCTCGCTTGTAATCAGCAATGTCGCACTACTAAACATTCTACAGACTCTTTGCATAAAATAAACCGAACCTGACCTCACATGTACTGTTCTCACCACGAATTTCCTAAACACGCCTTAATAACGATACATGGTTAGTAGAACATAAAACTCTGAATATTGTGATATTCGGACCAACATACAAACTTACTTTATTATTATTTCAAACTCATCCCTGATCGCTTGTAACGATAAGTCCGCCACTTGTGGCACTAGCTTTTAAGTTTCTTGTTAATCTTATATTTTAAATTTTTCTGGTTTTAAGAGACAAATTGTTTTTTCAAGGTAAATTTGGAGAAAAATCTATATTTTGGTTGTTTTGGCGTTTATTGCATAAAATATACTTAGATGTTAGAAAAAAAATCGAATAAACATTATAGGTCATGAGTAAACGATCACTTTTAGGGTTCCGTACCCAAAGGGTAAAACAAGACCCTATTACTAAGACTCCGCTACCCATCCGTCTGTCTGTCTGTCCGTCTGTCGCCAGGCTGTATCTCATGAACCTGAAACCTAAAAGATGCGATGCCCTAGACTTTATTTTGTTACTCAAAGTTCTGTGTATCGCTGCAATAGTCATGGATAGGCGTTACCTCTTACCATCAGGAGAGCGCCTCGTTCGTCTCATTGCTTTTACATAAAATAAATAAACTTTAATAATTCCATTAAAAAAGTGGCTACTGGCTGTAATGGTAGTTATTTCATACAGTTTATCTCTGTGAACTGCTCGCGCTGTGAAAATAATTTCAGTTGGTTAAAATAATATCGCTAATTGAACGTATAATTTTGATACAATAAAATCTGGTTCATCGGATGTATTTTTGTCAATTTATCAATTTCAGCTTTGAATAAATATTTAAGTGATCAAGTTTGACTGCCCTTTTAGCTCATTTGGTAGAATATCTGCTTCAGAAGCTGTAAGGCGTGGGTTCGAGTACCACCAGAACTATGGCGCTAACATGGCACTGCGTGAAATGTCCTACGATATTTATTAATTTTTATATTTTATTTTATTTTATTTTACATGGAAAACAAACAGCTGGTAATTGGTAAAATTAATATGAGATAAGTTATAAGTATATTTATACTAAATTCGCATATTTACCTGTATTTTCCGAAATAATTGTTACCAATGTATTAATCCAAGTTAAAAGCAATCTCTCTTGTTTTGTGAAGTAGGTTAAAATGTAGTTAGAACGTACACATTTTATTTTTTATCAAATAGCAACAGCAACACAAATGATTTTTTTATAAAAGCTTAGACTACATTCATAATGTTCACTGTACGTAACTGACCAAGAAATACCTTTTCAATTCTACTAAGAAAGAAGAAGACACTTCCATAAATCTAATTTTTCAAAGAGACATATGTAGGGTTCGAAGGAACGAAAGCGAAACGCTCCTAATTGATCATTAAACGTTCCACATACGGAACCCGCCATGATATGATATAATACGTAGGTGACGTACCTTAACAAACAATACGCAAGTTAAGGAGCTTTCCCGCTTTAATGCGGCTTTGTCGTGGCGTAAGCAATAAGAGAGTCGCGAGTGATTCCGTTTCTTCTAGGCTAGCGAAACCGAGAGTTAGACGACTAACCTTTTCTTCATCGCGTCGATGATTGCTATTTAGATTAGGTATTTATAGTTTGAGAGGTAAGATGTTGACCACAGCTCAACAACTGATTCGAAGACAGAACACCCGTCACCACTTGAGGGCGCCACTTGAGGCACTAGCTCATAAGGTTCTTTTGTTTCATGTACATTTTTCTATTTCTGATGTGCACAATAAAGAGTTCATATTTATATATCTAATGGAAAAGATTTGTTTTTACAAGTCAGTGCCAACCAGTTTGAAGATCATTTTCACATAAATACAGAACACCCAGAAACAAGACAAACATTTTTTTATACCATAAAATGTTTGTCCTGGGCGGGAATCGAACCCACGCCCTACAGCTCTTAAGGCGGACATACTACCAATGATCCAACAGGGGTATCAAATAAGTTTCCACAGTGTCTCTCGCCTCTGCCTTGCACCAGGGCTCGACAAACTCCGCTCGAGCGGGCCGCATTCAGCGCGAAGATTGAAATGTTCGCTAAATGAAGAACGAATCCGTCAGGTGACGCGCCCGCGTCTCCGGGCTCGCAACTTGCTTCTTATCTTTCCGCTTTCATGTTTTCCTCATAATCGATAATAATAAATGCTTGACATCTTAATGTTTAAGACGTTAATCAGGGCGTTAAGGTGGCTAGAATAAAAAAAAAACCTATTTTTAAACTTGTCCTGTCTTGGCCATCTTACAAAATAAAAGCAATAGTGATTTGCGCGATTAGTGATGGCTATACATCCCCTCTGTTTCTTTATATGTACGTAATTCAACGTTTTTAATTTATATATGGTTTGTGTCACTCTCTTTGCACTATTTACATGCTTCTGATGATGATGACATTAGTCTAGGAATATAATTTAGGTCGAATCCTATTTGTCATTTACATAAAGCTGATGTAAAAATTGTGTTCTATTTTGTGTATCGAAATAAATAAAAAACATGTTTAAATTTATACAACTCCGCTCCGATTTATATACATTATATTTTTATTTTATTTTCTTTGTTTTGTTACTGAAAGTTCTGAGCATCGCTGCAATGGTCATGGATATGCATTATTTCTTAGCATCAGGAAGGCGTCTCGTTCGTATCATTTTAATTAAAAATAACCGCATCGAAATCGGTCCATCCGTTTGAGAGCTACGATGCCACAGCAGACACACACACACACACAGAGACAGAGACAGACAGACAGACAGACATCGACGTCAAACTTATAACAACTTTTTGCGTCGGGGGTTAAAAAATCAAACGACCAGTCACAAAAAAAAACCGTCTTAGTGTGCTAAGGAGAGATTGTGCTCACTTCTATATTCTAAACAAGGCATGACTTTGAGATCAAAAAAATAAGTTGATTTTAAGCATTTGGCCTTAATTTTACTAAAAGAACGATTGGGACCAAAATTAAACGTGTCATCTAACGAAGTTGGTTATAAATTCCAGTCGCGGTAACCCATCCGAAGGCTGGCTGGATTATCTGATCAGAATCTTAACTTCGGTGATTGATCAACTTACCTAGCTGCGATAAAAATACTTATTTATTTACCTTTTCTTATTTTACTTTGGCGTATCCTTGCATATTTAATCAATTTCCTTAAATATTTTGTAGTAATTATAGCTTAGTGGTCAGCGGGGTCGGCTGACACGTCAAAGGACGTGGGTTCAAACCCCAACAATGAGCTTGAACTGGCGGTAAAAGAAAATATCGTAAGAAAACCTTACAAAATACAAATATTTTATTTATAACACCAATGTCAATTCTGTAATATCCTTATAAGAGTTTTAGAACACCGATTACATGTCAATGAATAAAAAACAAAATGTCAAAATATACAAACATGTCAATATAAAAAATATTGTCCATATAATAAAATGGTAAAAAAAATAATTACTTACTAGTAATTTAATACATGTATAGCATGGTAGTAGTGTACTTTTTAGAACTTAACTGGCTAGCTACTACTCTCTAGTTGAAAATCTACAGACTATATCGGTATGTTCCGGCAACCTCACTTGAGAGCCAATTCCATTCCAGGCTTACCATCTTCGACCACACTGTCAGATGAGTTGTGGTCAAATACCTAATCTGTCTACCATAACAAACAAAATACATTTTACGAAACAAAATAATATCAACCCTAATGAAGTGTGTACAGCAACAATCGAAGATGGTAACGATAAGTTCCCAGAATCCTCGCCGGTAGCTCCGGCTATTATTAGTTAGATTAATAGGGCAATATTTCGCGCGCACTTCATTATTGTGACTTATCGGACGAAAACAACATCTATTGATAAATCAGCTACTTTTAGCCCCTCGGGGGAACTCAGCGACTCTAGCATCTCTGGCAGACAATACGAATGGAGAAAGAATACTATGTTACTAATGAACAGAAATTGATTTGGATTTTTACCAACGAGGGAGGTTGTAGGTCTGTGTATATTACGATATCCTTCATTGGATAGACGAATATATGTACTTACATTATAAGATAGACAATTACAACCTCCCTTGTGCATGAAATTAGTCAAAGGAGCGTTTTTTGAGATAAAAAATAACCTATAATGTAAACGTAAATAACGTTCCACATTTCACCTAAATGCAGTTAATTTTTACTTGGTGGTCTCCTTAGCAGGTCTGCCGCCAAACAGTAGTGTGAAAACATTACTGTGTTCCGGTTTAAAAGGTACAGATCTAGCGAAATTACAGGCATGTTGAGACTAACCATCTAATGTCTCAAAGTAATGAGTTTTGTTACTTAAAGTTCTGTGTATCGCTGTAATGGCCATGGACAGGCGTTGTCTCTTAACATCAGGAGAGCGTCTCATTCGTTTCACACCTTTTAAATTTAAAGAAAAAGATAAACAGTCACATTGTGAAGAAGTACACATACATACACATACAAACTTTTGCATTTATAAAATTACTGTAATAAGGTGGTGTGTGTTATATCTCACAGAAATATAACCAATTGTCAAGGTGTTCATATATGGCAAGTTTAGGCAAGTAGATGTCGGCACTTATCATCTTGTAAGCCAAAAACTAACAATGACTATGAAATTATAAACATTGTTTAAAGTACAGGAGGCTGTCTCCTGTTCACGCGCGACTTTGCACGTTAGCGAGAAGTTGTTAGTATTTTGAGCATTAACTTTAAGCTAAGATTATAAGTAAAACCGTTTGGTGCCTGTAAGGAGAAAGGTCTCGTTGACCATATTAACCCCTGGATAAGAAAAGTAATTTTCCTGATAGAGTTACATCAGAAAGATCTCATTAATATTATTAATGCTAAAGTTTGCCAGTTTTATATACACGTATATTTGTTACTTCTTCGCGCCGTAATGGCTTAACAGATTTGGATGAATTTTAGAATACAGATAGTTTATACTCTGGATCGATACATAGGTTAAAAACTGCGGGCGCAGTTATATAAAACATCTAGCCGAAGCCCTTAAAAGTACATATTAAAGTAGTGTATATTACTTCCCTTCTCGCAAGTTTTTAATAATTCAGCGGCCATATTCCGGCTTTAAACCGCGTGCGTTACCACTGGATTATTCACTGGCGCCAGCCACTATCCTGATGACTTGCCAGTTGTGACAGTAATGCAACTTTACATTATTTAGACCGGGATATAAGCTAGGTTGATGTTCATTTTGGCTGGAGCTGACACAGTAGTACTACAGCAGAGTATTTTGCAACAATACGCGAATTAGTTGAGTTTGTGGTTTCACGTAATGTTATTGCTTATTATCTCTGATGGAGGATGTTAATCTGCTTGCCTTATATGGGAGTTGTGCCCCAAATGTTGTTGTTGCTTGTGACTAGGACAGGTGAGCAAAGGTCTCTACCTAAAGGAGTGGCTGCCCCTGAACCCTGAAGCAGCTTCTCTCTCGGTTTTCTACCAGAGACACTTTGGAGTACGCTTTATTGTTAGATCTGTATGACCCAATTCTCCCTGCCCCTTCTACTATCGGGCAGCCAGAAGCTCTTATAAGCGACACTGCTTTATGATCAATATTCCAAACGGATTGATTCCACCCTCTTCGTACGAACTAGACGCTAGACATTAACAGCTTCTATTCGGATTGTTTTTTCACACGTTTTCATGCTCGTTGACCTACTGCGTTCCGTTTGTACTGTGGATGAAAATAGTGACTCTGTTTTATTTTGATGAGTTCTGTGAGACGTGCTCTGAATATTTTGAATCTTTTTAGTTTCCAAGGATATTGCGAGCGTCGGTTGGCCTTCTAAGCACCTACTGTGTTATGTAACTTGTTGCTACTGCTGTTTTAGGGTTCCGTGTCGGGAGGTGGCCGACGAGACACTATTTTAAAGTTACGTCACGTCTGTCTTAACTTTGATTCGTTGACGTGACGAATCAAAGTTACCTTGTTAGTTTCGTATAGTGGTGAACTGCAATAAATAACTTGTTATCTTTTTATTTTATTTTATATATCTACTATTATAGTAAATTTTCTAATACATAACAAAAAATAAAATTTTAGTAACTAAGAGTAACGCATACGTCTATTTTTAAATCTATTGTCAATCCTAAAAAAAATATTCTCGGCCGCGCGCTCCAAGACCAAACACGTCCTGAGGATGCCTCGTGTTGCGGCGATACACGTGTCGGCAAGTGGTTAGTGCAGCGAAAAGTGGATATACATTACATCACACATCACACATCATCAGTCATAGGACGTCCACTGCTGAACATAGGCCTCCTCCTGGGGGGGGTTTTGCCGATACTCGCCACGCTTGGCAGGCGGGTTGGCGAGCGCAGTTAGGTGTGATTATTCAAGGAAGACGTTGCTACCCATCTTCTGGATTACATCCCTTAGCCGACTCTTACGGCGACCACGGGTAGAGAGGGTGGGGTACTATTCTTACGCCGCCGGTAGTTATTTTAATTAGATATTTGTGATTTATTTAAGTTTCAGATCTTAGGTTTATTTAGGATCAATACTTGAAATTGTTTTTAAGGTATATTATTAATTCGGATAAATATTTAGAATTGTATACGAATGACATTTGATTTGACTACCTGTTAGCTCATTCAGTAGAATACCTGCTTCAAGAACTGTAGGCCGTGTGTTTGATTCCCACTGGATTCTGTCTGGATGTTATGTAGGTATGTATTTAGAAAATAGTTTAGAACTATTTTACCAGTTATCTGGTTCCTATAGTACAAGCTTTGCTTAGTTGGGGCTAGATGGCGCTGTGTGACATGTCTTACGATATTTATATATGTATTAATAAATATCCACGACTTATTAGCGGAAATACGATAAAAAATACCTACTCTTAAGCCTAAAATGAACTTCCACAAAGTAGGTACGCTTGAATCAATCAATTAATCCTGAAAAGTGCCTAACTTTGGTAATCGATTGACAAAAGACGAACATAAAACTGTAGTACTTAGTAGTTTTGCGAGACTATTTATATAATTGGTGGGTACAATATGACATTGAATTTATTGTAAAAAAAAAATACTTTCGCTATAAGGACCCGGAATTGTATAAAAGGAAACTTTTTTTCGATAAAAAATAAGTAGGTAGCGCTTAAGCACGGAACCCTAAGTGCGCGAGTTTGACTCGCACTTTGCTCCGAAACTACGCCTTATAATGCTCTTTAAGAAGGCCAAAGCTCGAGGATCACCTAGTAAAAAATAAAACAGTGCTTCCATTATTTTTTACAAGCTTTAAACCTTAGACCTTAAAATCTCCGCTGACATAAGGTTAAGCGCAAAGTTCGTCTTAGAAATCCATTAGTTTACCCATCCAATTCCCCAAATTACCTACACTTGATGAAAAAGCCCAGATTTGCATGAAAGTTCAACGTTTCTAGTTTAAAAAAAAAACTCCAGAAAGCTAAATCTTCAAATGACAGCAGCTTGACTCA
Source organism: Biston stratarius (assembly GCA_950106695.1). NCBI lineage: Eukaryota > Metazoa > Arthropoda > Insecta > Lepidoptera > Geometridae > Biston > Biston stratarius. Next base: position 10,094,412 of record OX467108.1, read on the forward strand.
CTCGTGTCAACAGTAATGTACCGCGACATGAATTATTCAGGAAATTCCGGAAAATTCCAGAAAAACCTGGAAGTTTCGAGGGCCTTCATAAGGTGGAGCGAGCGAACCCGGGCCATGAAATATTCATGTGAATCGTTAGCAAAGTTTTTTTGAACTTCTGACAAAGGGAGCGTAAACATGCTTTTTAAGAAGCATACTGTTCTCTATACACCGGCTGAGCCGGCGAACTATGAGAAAGCAAAAAGCTTTGATTGCATGGACTCGTGTACTACTTCATAAAGAAAGGGCGAACGGGCTATTCTATCGGTGACGGTTCTGCGGTTTGTCTGTTCGGTTGACTTGGTGAACTCACTGATATTAGTGTAGCAGTGAGTCGCGTTTTGTAGCAGTAATAGCTTAGTGGTTAGCGCCGTTGGATTACACGCTGAAGTGCGAGGGTTCAAACCCTACCAATGGATCATAAGCTGTCGGTGAAGTAAAATATCGTAAAGAAATCGTAGAAATCATTGAGGTACTTTTTAGTACTTGGTACTACTATAGCTACTACTTTCAAGTAAAAAATCTACCGCCAAGTACCTAACGGTGTCTTCCGGCAGCCTCATTTAAGAGCCAGTTCCATTACAGGCTTTACCATGTTCGACCACACCGTCACTTTACATTAGAAGAGTTGTGTTTCATTATATTGACATACATTATATTATTGTGTGCCGTGGTGGTGCCGGCGTAAGAATAGTACCCCACCCTCTCTACCCGTGGTTGCCGTGAGAGTCGGTTAAGGGATGTAATCCGGAAGATGGGCAGCAGCGTCTTCCTTGATCAATCACACCTAACTGCGCTCGCCAACCCGCCTGCCAAGCGTGGCGAGTATTGGCAAAACCCCCCCAGGAGGAGGCCATGTCCAGCAGTGGACGTCCTATGGCTGATGATGTGATGATGTGATATTGACATATTATGCTATGATTGTGATTAATAAATAATTGATAAATATGAATACAAAAATGACCTATAACTTAGCTGCTACTAATTAAATATTTGTATATTTTGTATTTGTCCTCATACTGTAAATTCAAGAAACTCCGATAAAAAGGCCTACATCACCTTCATATCGAGGGATAGCACATTATAAGATTTGCTCTTGTGATTGATCGACGCTTTAAATGTTCTGTCAACTTCTCGCTGACATGAAACACCACGAGTAAAAACGAGATAGACCACTTTATCAATAAATTAATTTTAAGCGACGTTTATAATAGTAAAGATCCTATTCGCATTAATACAGTTGCCTCCGATAAATTACGTGTCATTGAAATGTAAGTTTAAAAATGAGTTTTGGGATTAGAATCCCAAAACTTATTTTTAAACTTACACTCAAACTAAACTCGTTCCTTCAACGATGTGTGGATGCTTTGCGTTGGATCGGTTTAAATACTCGCACTAGGACTCGCCACTCAGCTTTACGAGCATGTTTTCTGATAAATAGACAAACTACAACACACATGTCATATTAGCGGCTGTAGTGTGGTAATGGCATCTATCTACTGCAGCTGAGCAGTAAGGGCTCTGATAACTTTACCTTTTTGTTTCTCAACTGGGTAAGTTCATTGAAGCAGTTATTTCCGGTTGTAAATACGAGTTGGCTACGTCCATATATTGGTTCAGTATATAAGTATTGCAGGAATAAGCAAAGCTTTACCATGGGTACCTCTAAATATCTATATGAATACTAGCTGCGCCCCGCGGTGTTGCCCGCTACATTTTTTCGGAATAAAAAGTAGCTAATCACCTAGCGGTATGAAATATATTTTACTACCTATAGGTACTCATATTTACCAAATATTTATATACATAAACAAATCATAAAAATCTGTCGAGCCATTACGGAGGAATGTGGCCACAAACACCGTGACACGAGACTTTTATATACAAAGATTAATTTATCATTACGAACGAAAACGAACGAAATTGTTTTTTTTATTATAAATAGGCTCGCGTTTCGCCTGATGTTAAGCGAAGACGCGGTCAACGATGAAGCACGCTTGCATAGAAGAAACCGATTCACTCGTGACTTGTCTTTCCATATACTAAAACAAAAATGTCAAAATCATAGTAAAATTACTGTAATACGTTTGTTCTGATCAGATTAATGTAGTTAGGATGAGTGGCGCGGGCGTGAGATGGGTTACTGCTTCTAACTTGTATAGTCTCCCGTTGTTCTAATCGACGCCATTATTTCACGACCAAACGGCGCACAAAGAGAAATAAAACTAGAGATTTGTACAACCTCTCCGAACAACACGTTACACGTTATAGTCTAAACGATAAGAGCGATAATCCTGTAGCTGTAAGAAAGACTTCAACAGAACTTTTTCAGGGTCTAATAATGAGTTGAATTTATTTTCTAGGTTTTGTAGATGTTTCGTGTTTTGTATTATTATTTGTCTGTATCTACTTTGAAATTTTGTTTTGGGAGTTTCTATTTTATTTGTATTAGCGTGAAGCGAGAATCATAATGTAGATCAGTTGTACGAGATAATATATTATGTTTAATTTGATTGCCATGTTAGAGCTAGCATTGCAGTCATGGCACAAAAAATAACGTAAGTCAAAATTTATTGAACGAAACAAAAAACACAACTGCATTAAAAAATATATCCCGTGTCACTCGGGATGATGTAAGGATTCTAACGATGCCCTATATATCCAAATTTGTACCGTCATTTAAAATTTAAGATTGATATACATACATGAATCTAAAAAACATTACACTCCTTTTTTGGGCAGTCGTGAACATAATCGCCAAATACGCTTTTCCAATTACCAAATTTGCTAACGACATGAAAATTAAAAAAAGAAAAGAAGCGTAGGTCATCCGAATCTGATTCCTCGTCCAAAGAATAGCCCTTCAAGATTCTGATTCGTTGCAAAAACTTGAAAAGAGCGGTCGCCAGTCGCTCGCCAATTATACGGCGAGAGATGGCGAGAACTCGACGAGCGCACTCCGCAGATTGTTATCGCCGGGTCGATTCCATCTGTCTAATTACGTTGTATTCCGGAGCTCTCTATTAACACAGAGTAGAACAACTCGCAGAGAACCTTTCACATTGAAAAGAGATAAAATATTTCGCTTTAACAAAAATAATTTTGTCACTAAATACAAACCCAAATTGAGCTTGGACTTGGCTTTGTTAGTCAAAATCATGATTACCGCTGGAAAGGTAAGGGCGATTAATAATGAGAGCTTATTTGACTGCCCTGTTGGCTTATTGGTAGTATGTCTGCTTCAAAACCGTAGGGCGTGGGTTCAATTTCTACTCAGGATTTTGTGGTATAATCAAAAATGTTTGTTCTGTGTCTGGGTGTTCTGTATATATTAAAAATATGTATTTAAAAAAAGTATTTAAGTATTCTATCGGCTATCTGACTTCTATCACACGAGCTTTGCTTGGTTTGGGGTCAGATGGCGATGTGTGTAATGTCTTACGAGATTTATTTATTTATTGTTACTCTGTGAAAGCTATACCTCTGGTGGTTATTACTAATCAATGCTATTAAGAAGCAACTACACAGAATAGATAACAGTTATGAGGTCCAGAGAGACCAGTGGGATCAGTCGAGGTTCGATCGGCATTACCTGCCCATCTAGTTTAACGGGTGGGACCACTGTATATCCCTACTCTTATTTATGTTCTACTTGAACGGTTGTCGAGTAGACGAAAGCAATCACGAAACTAAATTTATCCTTTATTTTTGCATCTATCTTTGCGTCACAAAGTGTCAATTACTTCGATATTCTCGAGTGTTTGATAAATAATGAAGTGTTATAAATCTAAATCACAGTCAAAGTGGTAAAAAGTCGTATTGCGCTAGTAAAATTAGTTTACTAGAAATTTCGGCGGAGTTTTGGACGCAACACAAAAAGTCATATTTTGTTACTAAATTATAATACTTTTTCAGAGTCCTGCACGTAATTTAACGCTTTATGCATGATTATAAACTTTTCCGAAAAAAATATCTAAATAACAGAGAAAATTGTATCTAGAAGTAAGTTGAGAGACAGACGTGGACATAAAATATCCTATATCACTAAAACAAGTAGATAACAACTTTAAATTGATAATGCTACATACATATTTACAAATTAAAAAAAAATATCTTTATCTAAAATAGTGCATCAAAGGAGTGAAATGTAGCCAGAATGCTGGCAGCATTGCCACGCTAAATGGTAATGCTAAGGTTCGTGACAATACTTTTGACCAAAATAGATGCTAGCCTACTGTTCACCTGATCAGTCTAAATTATCTAATCCATTTTCGACCACACCGTCACTTCATATCAGATGAGCTACGTTCAAATACTGTTAACTATAAAAAAAAAACACAGCAACGACAAGAATACATACATAGCCACACATTCTTACTAAGATAAGTTTGTTGGCAAGTAGATCGTCTGACAGCAAAACACGCCATTTGTCGCGCGTACACTCAATCAAAAACTTGCGTCTGTACAACGTGTGACGTCACAAAGCTTTTCATAACAAAAACCTTTTTCAAAATAGGCACCACTGTCGTGACTCCACTAGGGCGCCCGTATCGCGTGGGCGGCTCGTCGCTCGGCTCCCAGGGCGGCGTAACGGCGCGTTAAACGTAATCTTTTCCGGTCGCGCCGGATCCGCCCGCCGTTACTGCGGATTAGCGAGCGAGGGCGCCCGCCGTCGTTCTCTAATTACTACCAGCACTGATACTCTTCTAGTTCCGTAGTTTCTATACAAATTCTTCTCGTTCTAAATCTGGGAACGAATCTTACGTGAGACAACATATTTTTGACTTCAGTTGACTGCCCTGTTTGCTTATTCGGTATCTGCTTCAAAAGCTGAAGGGATTGGATTCGATTCCCACTCAGGATAAACATTTGTGTGACAATCATAAATCTTTGTTCTGTGTCTGAGTGTTCTGTATGTATATTTTTTTAATGTGAAAGTAATGAGACGATCGAGACAGTCTCCGGATAGTAAGAGCCTGCCCATGACCATTGCAGCAATACACAGACCTTTGAGTAGTAAACAAAGTCCAGCGCATCGCTGCCTTGGCGCTCACCCACAACTGCAGGCGGAGCCGTGATTGGCTGCGAGTTCATTTTTCAATTTTTTTTTTTTAATTGACTGAGTTTCACTGGTTTTGAAAACACACGTTTCGCACTAATATTTAAAAAAAATATTACTAAAAGAGCTGTCATCTCGTCACACTACGTGTCACTAAAACGCTGGCATCTATAAGTTCGTGTACATAATATATATAAGTACTGGTATACAACGCGACAATGAGACCAGCCTTTTAGATTAAGTATTTAATTTTATTTTAATATAATATGCGTATTCTTTTCAATAATTCAGCTCAAGCAGATTCCTAGGAACCTGGCGAAGTCGGAAAAGCTCACTCATGTCATGGGCCCGACAGTGTATAACAAACTGCCAAGCGACGTGGTCGCCGCTCCGAGCCTGGCTTGTTTCAAGTCCCGCTTGAAGCGCTGGCTTGTTGATCAGACGTTCTATAGTTATAAACATTTCCTGGATTATAATAATGAATAGGAATGTACAATTGTACAAAGATTTTTATAAAGTGTATTTTTCGTTTTTTGTATTGAATTATTATGAAAATGACATTTATTAATTTTTTATTTGATTTGATTTGATTTAATTTAATGTAATTTTAATTTAAGTTAATTTAATCTGATTTAATTTAATTGTTGACATGTAAATTCCACTTTATGAAATAAATGAATATGAATATGAATATGAATATGAATATGAATATGAATATGAATATGAATATGAATAATTAATTTTTATTATTTACATTTTCTTTTATTACTTTCCATACAAAAATACCATGTGCCTTGCCCCAGCCTCCGTCCGCCACCCGGAAGTTCGACAGACCAAGTTGGAAGAACTAAAATGAAGTGAATCAATAAAATCGGAAGCCCTGGCAAGTTCCGCCATCAATCTAATCGAGGCGTAACTCCGACTTGTACCGTTTACTGCTACAAACTGGTTTCTCTTACGAAAAAATATGAATACAATTTACCATCACTTACCGCCTTTTTTGATCTAAATATATTTACTTTTAACAACACCTTATTAAATATTATCTGATCTAAGATGAAGCACGTTGACTTACACAAAATCTGTTTATTCTGGATTATCGTGATATTATAAGCAAGTTTACTGTTGGAGCGAGCATGTGTCATGTTCTGTATTATTTATTTATCTTTTAATTATGAGAAATGTAAGGTCATCGTCCAGGTCGTAAGGTTGTACCAATGCTGGCTGGCTGGCCAAGCGCTGGTTGTCAGGTTGGCTGGTTCTTGTTTTCTTTTTTTAGCTTCAAGTGGTGGACTATGATGTTTTCACTAAGAGAAGAAGCCAGCTTCCGGCAGCGGAACAGATTTTATTTATTAACATAGTTGCAAAGAGTTCAAATTAAATTACCTGTGACAGCTTATTCCTACATGAAATCCGTTTTGTTTTTTTTATTTTATAGATAATTATGTGAAAAATATTCTGACAATAGTAAATCATTTGAGCGCAGAACGTCTAGTCAAATGTCCTTTCCATGCTCATTTCGAAAACGGGACATTTTGAGAATAAGATGATTTAAGAATTAGACATTTTTGGTGAAAAATATGCGATTTCGGAGCCTAGGACATTTTGCGAATGAGACGTTTTACGTCCAAACGCATTAAATCAGCAAGTTCGCATTGGGTCTCAAATTTGGGCCACTTATCTTTGTCCCCCGAAACCTAATAACCATTTTACGAGCCACACTTAAAGAATCAATAAAACCCTGCACCTTGCCGCCCCAGCCTCCCCTGCCGAGGTTTACTCTTACTGCTCCGTACACTCCGGCTTCATTTCCGAAACTTTAGTTTACTAAGTTACGATTTTCAAATGTATTCCGACACACAGATAAAGTAGTTTAAGTTATTAATTTTAACCAACTTAACCTGTACATTTTAACATTAATCTATAAATGTGCTATATCTTAAAACTTTATTTTTACTCATGTAGTTACGCAAGGGGCGATAGGTATCGTACGTAGGAATTGATGATATTTATATAAATTCTTTATTGTGCACATCAGTAATAAAAACAATATCACACACTACACAGAGATGCTTAGGGCGGCAGATTTGGGGACAGAATTTTCATTTTTTTCTACTTCATAAAAATCAAAAAGAGCAATCAAAAGTAAGTATCACAGTTTTCTAATGTCTTTCAGAAAAAAGTCTACAACACATCTTGCCTATGACATTTCCCTCTTCCATTTCATTGTAAATTCAACGGTGCAGCAAACTTCTATACTCTATAGTCAAACAGCCAGTTCCCCGCCCCCAACACGTAATCAACCTCAGCTCACACTTTGTATGAGTGAAAAGAGAGCGAAATTGTGGAAAATATATTTCATACTTCCCCACTACCGACCACCCATTCGCACAAGTTTGTGTAGCTATCGGTTATAATCTGACAGCCCTGTTGGCTCATTGGGAGTATGTCTGCCTGAGCTGTAGGGCGTGGGTTCGATTCCCGCCAAGGACAAATGTTTGTTTGGTATAAACAAATGTTTGTTCTGTGTCTGGCTGTTCTGTATGTATTATAAGTATGTATTTACAAAAAAAAAAGTATTTATGTATGCTATCAGTTATCTGACTTACATCACACAAGCTCTGCTTAGTTTGGGGTCAGATGGCGCTGTGTGTAATGTGTCCTACAATATTAAGAAAAAAAAAATCGTACATGATTGAGCTCAAAAATATACCAAAAACTATTTCTTGTGTAATTTCAACGAAGTTGTTGGATTGTGAAAATAATCTAGGAACTGACAATTGTAGCGGCAAAAACTTAATATACCTTGAAAATGTGTAAATCTGCCACTGATAGAGATAGGTGCACATGCCTTGTGTCGGGTGGACGCAACGACTCACGCGGACGTAGATGAAGAATTGCATGTAGCTGACTACGCTCGGTTTCTACATTGTCTCTATGATATCGGCCAAATCTGTATGCGATATCGACATATCGTACTTTAATCATTAATAGACTTCAACTGTCCACACGGCGCCGTCTGCGCTGTCTGTACGTAAAGTTGACATTTATGCGATAGTGGCAACCGATTCGATTTTGCGTCGCGTTGGATGAATGGGTAAACGCCGACAAATTAAACGAGTGAGTGACAAGAGAAAAGTACATATTTCTGTCACTGTCTATCTTATGTCAGTCTAAATAAGGTTGACAGATGACAGAAATAATATTACAGGTTTTGGAATAGCGGCGTTTTTTAAATTCTCATGATTTATAATACAGATATTGGAAAAAAAGGCAGATAGAGATTTTACATCGGGCAGTGAAGTTACTCGACTAGCTATGTGTGCGTGACACTGCACACATAGCTATATATGCCGCGCGCTCTACGTAGTAGGAACTCGTGCGTCTGTCAGAGTAAATTATTATGCCGTACGACACTGTTTAGGTTTTGTGTTCCAAGTTGTAAATTATTTAAAATATATATAAAGCTCCGACCGACTCGTCACTAAACGTATTTAGTATTACCGAAGTTGCAGCTACTTTCATGTGCGGTGCGCGGCGTCCGGGCCTTAGCCTGTGATTTACGCGAACTTCTCCATCAGTACTCGTAGATAGCAGATAGTTTGCCAAATGGTCAAGTCTACAAAGCTCCTAGATGCCGCCTGCGGCGAACAAAGGATTTCCGAAAGTGGCGGCCGTTTTCCGAAGCCACTGGAAATTTATAGCGCTCCCACTTTTTAATAAAAGCCAGGACGGTGACCACTGGAATACAGTACGTAACAATTTTGAAACGGCATTCTCTAACGAAGATAATCAAGAAATTCCCGGATGCAAAGTTACTTGAAGTTAATAATGTTACAAAGAAGTTTTTAAGAGGAATTGTTTTTTTATGCAAAACGTGAACTTGGCTAGTTAGGTTACTTGGAAGCTTTTAACACTATGCAGTTTTACCTACGAACAACATTTATTTTTTGCTATTCAATAGTAATCCAGTTCGTAAGTTAAGGATATTTCGAATTTCACTCAAGAAAATATTATTTGTTTAATTTAAAAGTAATGTGTCAAACGAGAAGCTCTTGTGATGATAAAAGATAACGCCTGTCCATGACCATTGCAGCGATACACAGAACTTTAAGTAGTAAAACAAAGTCCAAGGCATCGCTGCCTTGGCGCTCATTACTTTGAGACTAGATGGTTAGTCTCGATAGCCCTGTAATTTCGCTAGCTGCAGTACCCTTCAAACCGGAACACAGTAATGTTTACACACTACTGCTTGGCGGCAGAATATCTGGTATTGCGGCGGTACCTACCTAGACGACCTTAGCAGGACTAAGAAAATCTGCCACCAAGTAAAAGGTGTGTACCTAAGGTGTGGGTTCGATGGCCACCCAATACAAACATTTGTAATAAATAAATGTTTGTTCTATGTCTGAGTGTTCTGTACATATTATAAGTATATATTTACAAAAAAAGTATGTAAGTATTCTATCAGTTATCTGGCCCTCATAGTACAAGCTTTGCTTAGTTTGCAGCTAGATGGCGTTATGTCCTACGATGTGCATTATTTACTATTATTATACCATTATCGGCCTATATGTCTAAGCGGTTTGGGTACACGCGGAAACTTTCTTAGTTTAACTACTGTCTTTTGGGCAACTGCGTGTTGGGGTCGGAGAGCGTCCGATTCAAACCTCTTCAGTGTTGACTCACCGCCTCCTTGGATTGATGCTCTGTTTCAAATTGGGGAAACTTTTAATGTAAGAAAAGAGTATTTTTAACAAAGCAGAGTTAGAAATAATGTTGATTTACGCAGTTATCGCATCCTCGATAAAGCGAAGTTGGTGAAGGTTGCAAACGCAAACTTTGCAACCTTGGTTGCAACCTTTACGGCAAAAAAGTCTGAATTTGTCTGATGGACTAGCTATGCCTCGCTCTGATGTAACTTAAACTGTCGTCAATTGTTTATCAAATACAAATAATTAATTAATAACACCCTAACTACAAGTCAGTCATTATTTGGTAATTTAAAACACTTAACTAATAAATCAATAAAATTAATCATTAATCAATAATATCATTATTACATCGTCAAACATAGCGTTTCATAACGATTATTTAATTCTCGAGTCACACAAACATGCCATAGGGTATATGACGCTACACTAAATCCAATACGGCGGATTTTTATTGCAAATGCTTGTTTTATATTTTTGGCATCTCACTACGTCTATTTTGCTAGTGACAAACTTTTTTTTATTTTCAAGTGTCTCATAATGATAACGACTAAAATAAACATGCATTAAATCACAGTCACGCCCTGACCGTGTCCTAGTTAATTAGTGGTGACTTTACTAAAAGCTTCTACGGATTTAAACACCGCTATTTAAAAAACTTTGGCAACACTTTGTTCTACATTCCTGCCAAAACCCTAAAAATATGTCAAAAAGTTAAATGCCAAATATGTAAGCCACTAAGAATATGCCAAATATAACTTGTAATAAAAAATATAGTGTGACGTGAAACAGTGGTCGACATTAACTTTCCCGCCTATATCTTGCTGGAGCGCAAAGCGCCGTAAAGAACATTGGAGCCCGGAAACGTCACTACCGCGGGACTACGGCCACATTCGTAGCCGCATTTTCATAATCAGACTATTTCCACTCTTATCAAACGTATGCAACCCCCGCAGGCCCTCCCTCACAGGCCCGAGGCGGCGGGGCCCCGTCCCCCACGTGACCACAACATCATCCCTTATTAAGGCTCTATCTATTATAACTGTGGGTTGTAAAGTTTCTACAGTCTCCCCGCATGTACGCGGCCTCCGGAGGGTCCGCATTTGCAGTAAACGCTTCACGTGCCTACTCGGAATATTTTGTGAAATTTCACACTTCATTCTTTATTGACGCCTTGAGGTTTTACTCGTGCGGCATGAAAACTTTGACGACCGGAAAAAAAACATTAAATATTTAAAAACAATTATTTTTTCTACAAGTGGTGGTTTTATCTTGGCGGTACACGATATTGTGCCGCAAAGCAGTAGTGTGCAAACATTCCCGCGTTCCAGTCTGAACGGTACTACTAGCGAAATCACAGAGCTGTTGAGACTAACCATCGAAAGTCTCAAAGTAATGAGCGCCAAAGCAGCGATGCCCTGGACTTTGTTTTGTTATTCAAAGTTCTGTGTATCGCTGCAATGGACATGGACATGCGTTATCTCTTACCAGAACTTTACTCTTACTTATACAGAAATAAATGATAAACAAGCAGTTGGATTGCCTGATGGTGAGCAATCAATCATCAATACCAGGGCCACTGCATATATTATGTACAATGTCGACCTTTTCTTCTAGATTAATTAACACACCATTAAGAACCAGTGTTGTTACCTCTCGAGAATACCGCGGAGGACCGTCACGCAGCTTGCAGGCGTAGGCAGGAAGGAACACGTGAGTAGATGATTTTATCTACACTTTACTTAAACACTTGGCTTACAAGTTTGTGGCGCATTTATTCTTAAACATAAGTCATTGTAATTCCATTGACTGATATTGATTTCTTCTAGCGATATCAGAGTTGTGCCCGACGCAATAATATTCAATAAAATGACCCCTTTTCGACTTACTTTTGGAGAACATTTCACGCAGCGCCATCTAGCCCAAAACCAAACAAAGTTTGTACGATGAGAACTAGCAGCTGATGAAATATTTCTATTTTTTTTTTTTTTTGTTAAATATAAACACATCTGTGTTTGTCACATAAATATTTGTCCTGAACGGGAATCAAACAAAAGGCCGATATTTTAACAAGCAGAGCTACTACCGAATCAGCAAAAAGGCAGTCGGGAGCTCGGGTACTTGTAGATACAGCTATCGATACGTGAGATTGCGTTTCCGATACAATATAATAATAACATAACAAGATCTCGGGCGGCGCCGGCGAGCGGACACGCGATACCAACATGTTTGTAAGGAACAGAAAGCTTTGGGGGGGAGCCAATTTGTGCTCTAACAAACTGGTGTATTGCATTGGGGGGGGTATTCGTGTACAAAAACCGGGGAAAGTAAAGTTTGGAATTTCAGCGTTTCGCTCACTCGATAGTAGCTCTAGCTGCTAGCTGTAGGGTGTGAGTTCGATTCCCATCCAGGACAGTTATTTATGTGGCAAACATAATAGTTTGTTCGGTGTCTGGGTGTTCTCTAACTTAATAAATATTGGAGTCCAATTAACCAAATCCGCAAATTAATCCAATCAGTCTATTACCTTCAAGTCGCGAGTGAATCGGTTTCTTCTAGACAAGCGTGCTCCGTCATATAGACCGCATCTTCACTTAACATCAGGCGAGATGGTGGTGGATACAATATACAACAATATAAGTAAACAAAAAAAAATGTATTATGCGCACGCTCTCATTAACTTAAATCACGCTAAAGGAAACCCCGCGAGCGTAAACACATACAAACGACATAAACACACGAATAAACAGAATAAACGGAGACAAACACCACAAACGAACAAATATTTAACGCAAAAACAAATATAATGGCCGCATAAGGAGGCTTTAACATATTTCATCTTATTAAAAAGGTGTTACCGTTGAGTAGAATAATTTACAGAGAAACAGCGTGAGAGCTTTACTCCTTTTATATCTGAAGTTGCAAACAAGCGACGTACCACCTGATAGTAAGTGGTCACCGTCGCCTATGAACACCTACAATACCCGGCACACTACTTGGTGGTAGATCTCCTAGCAGAAGGTCATAGGTATGTACTACAACACCAATATTCTGTTGCCAAGCAGTAGTGCAGAAACATTACTGTGTTCTGGTTTAAAGGGTACAGCAGCGAAATTATAGAGCTGTTGAAACCATCTAAAATCTCAAAGTGATGAGCGCCAAAGCAGCGATGCCCTGGACTTTGTTTTGCTACTCAAAGTTCTGGACAGTCATGGACAGGCGGTATCTCTTACTACTATGAGAGTGTCTCGTTCGTCTCATTACTTTTACATAAAAAACATTAACAGACAGACATCAGTCCAAATTCGATTCGCTCAACAGTCTTGTTATACTAGTTGCGTGACCATATTTGTGAGAACAAAAATTTATATTAAAGACTTAAATACGTTTTAAGGTATAAAATATTTGATGAATTTAACATGTTTACTTCTTAAAATAAATAGGTAACTGAATCAATTATTATCTTTACCTAAAATGAGAGTACTTTACTAGTAAACATAGTTTAATGTTATAATAATTAACATTTAAAATGTGGCGTAAAGCATTGATTTTTGTGTGCCTGGTTTGCTGGCACCAAAAGCTGTTTCTCTGGAAAAAGTAACTATTCAATGACGTACGATTTGTGCTCCAATTTCTGATATTTATTTATAGGGGACGCAAAAAGGTCGGTTAAGTCAACAATAATTAAATTTATGTAAAATGTGCGTTGTGTCAGTAGACTCATGGTTCAGTAGGATATTTGAAAAATTAACGATATAGTTGAGACTCTCAAAACATTAACAAAAATGGTGTTAAAAGCTTATAAGTGATTACTTATAAGCTAAAATAAAAACAATTCATATATACATTCGTATTATGATCCGTTTTATAGAATAAAGAGGCATTCATTAATTACGTGAGGTGATTTTGGCGATTTTGAGATTTCCCCCTCCCACAACTTCTAATTTCACGTAAGATTTTTAAAAATGCATACGTTTAATCTAAATAAGTTATTTTTATAAGTTTGTAAAAATTTGGTATAATTTTTTTTATATGATATGTATATATAGTAGAATAGTAATTAATTTAGTTTTTTCAAGAATTATATACTTTTACAAATATAAAAAAATAAGTTAATATGTGTTTGATTGCGTTGGGTGTAATAAAAAAAAAAAACAATTTTATTAATTCTTTTTATTTAAGCCTAGTTACGTTTATTGTTTAAGATTAAAAACGTAGTCCAGAATTACAGTCAGAAAATCAAATAATTAAAAAAAATACTTAAGTAAGAACTATTAAAATTCGTAAAAAAAATTCATTCCAATTAAACCCTGATTCATTTTAAGAGAGTATATTTTAGTGGAGAAACATTACTTAAATAACTCAGTGTTCATGCAATAAAGAAAACGTGATATTTGCCTCTCCCCTACGTGAGCTTCGGCTCCTGCCTGAGCTATCATCGCTACAAACCGTGTGTTATATCAGCTGAGCATTTCGGCGTCACCCTTTTACATCCCACTGTTGGCAGTAATCTGGCAGCTTACCTTCGGCGCGAGATATTGAACCGGCTGGTTCGGCGTGGGTCGCCGGACGCGGAACCCTAAAAAAGTATCAGATAATACAACCCAAGCGAGCGTACAATCGGCTTAGCCCGTGTAACGCAAACATGGAACGGAAACGTAAATAAATGTTTTAATTAATAAATCAACACAAATGGAAATTTTGGTTTGTTTTCAGGAATTTGTTCTCTGGAGTGACACTAAGTCTTTTCACAGGCTGTCATTTCAACTTGCCGCGGTAGCCATTCCAAACTCTTTCTATCTTCTTTTTTTCCAATCTAGTATATTAATTAAGTAGGTTTTTTTTTTTAAATTATTTGTTTGTTATATGTATATTGATAAATAAATTCACCTTTTTTCTACTCTGATATATTTTTATCATCTGTTCTATGTACCGAAAGGTTGACTGGAAGAAGTCACTCTAGGTGTCATGGCCGCCGTTGCACTATCATAAATTAATCTTGATATTATTTTGTTTTTTCACTCTTTTTTAAGATTTATGTAGGTATGTTATAATAATATATCGGTTGTTGGTGTACAATAAAGTTACATGCTATTCTATTCTGAAGTCTTCTAAATCTGCACCCACCAGAAGAACAAATAAGAACCTCTTTGAGTTAGATTTTTCTTATGGTCGACAGGCTTGATGTTTGACTACAGCTCACCTGATGTTACGTGATGGTGTTGTCGAAGATGGTAAACATACTCTCAAGTGAGACTGCCAGATAACATCGTTAGGTGCTTGGCGGCCGATTTTCCACTTGAGGGTGATAGCTAGCCAACCGAGTACTAAAAAGTACCCTACTACTATTTAAAAAAAAAACATAAAAAAAAGCTATTCGGCAGTAAACGAATTAGTACGAACCTGAAATTAAATTCTTATATACTAATTAATTTAAATTATTTAAAACTCTATCCGAAGTAGGTATTACTATAGTGATCCGACATAAACTTAAAATAAGTAATTAAAATAACACAACAAACAATAAGTGCTTATATCCTCTGCTCGCTGCAGTAACCAGTTGCCGACACGTGTTTCGCCGCTACACAAGGCATCCTCAGGATGTGTTCAAATCTTCGAGCACTTAGTCGAGACACACTAAATATAAGTATACCTTAAACACTCAAAATGAACTTCCGCAAAGTAATGTCTGAATCAATCAATTATTCATTTGTAAGTTTAGCGGGCAGCCCTCTTGTCAAAGTAGATATATCACCGGAAAATCTCCGACGGGACTTGACACCACAGTCGACACACAAGTGGAGTTTCACCTTTACCGATGAAAAGTTAAAAAGCTTCAAAGTTTGCCGGAATTTTGCGAAGCGTGAACGGTAACACGAAATTGGACGGAAATTAAAAACGTGACGATTTGCCGGGTGACGCACATTAGTCACGGGTGACGCTCCGTGCTCCGACAGGCCGAGGGAAATCGGTACCAGCTTATATGTCTTTAGTATTAACGAACACAGTTTGTGCATTTCGGACCAGTCCTATCTATTATAAGCTGTCCCAATGCTAGACATGGTGCTCTTCACAGTATGAGAAGTTTAACCAAGTTGACAAAGAGCAGGTAACCTCGCATATTTTTGAAAACTAAGAAAATATAGAATTGCGTGACACGGGATTTGAATCCAGACTGGCAGTTAGACGGTCTGCCAGCTATGACATAAATTCCTAACGCAGCGTGACATTATTGGGTAAATCATTCATAACGTGTATATTCCGCTCGCGTTGTGACGGGAACTGTATTAAACAAGCACTTGCCTAAAATAATAAATAATCGTGTCACGTCACCGATTCCCCTGAGACGATTTTCTGGTTCACAACTAGTTTCCATCTTTGTTTTACTGGATTACTCACGTTTAATTAAGTTAGATCCTCCGATTGGCCGGTCCATACGGTGGCCTTCTTCAAGGAGTCAAAGCAGAGTACAACTCACGCGCGGCGCGTCTTGCTTCGCACTACCGCCGCTAGCTATCGATAGATATACCAGTAAGTTTGGTGGTAGGGTACTTGCTAGTCAGCGTTCTTGAACCGCGATCAGGACTGTGGGTGTACCCTTCTCACAGTAGAGTAGAGTACCACGCCCAGCTGTGGGACAGTTTATAAAATCAGGGCTCGTCAGGACCAGGACGCATCTTAAATGAATTGCATTTATTTTACAATTTGTTTTTATAGCCCTGTTAGCTTAATTGGTAGAATTTCTGCTTCTAGAGCGATGGGCGTGTGTTCGATTCCCACTCAGCACAAACATTTATATGATGATAAATGTTTGTTCTGTGTCTGGGTGCTCTGTATGTATTACAAGTATGTATTTACAAAAAGTATATAAGTATCTCGTTCCCATAGTACAATCTTTGCTTAGTTTGGGCCTAGATGGCGCTGTGTAAAATGTCCAACGATATTTATTTTAATACAGGTATTATTAACGATTAGCTGACCCACCAGTCATTTCCTCTCCAAATTGGTGGTGATGCTACAAAAACTGGCTAGGCTTCCAGGAATATTAGTCTGTGAAAATAAAACGCTTCCAAAACTAAATATTCAACTAAAAGGTCACAACGACGCAGACGAACCTCGCAGATACCTGGAGGCAGGGCGAGAAGGGTCCCCTATTGGCTATTAGCTGAATATTATTTTAGGCTCGGTACAACGGCGTTATAACGGCCGTAATTGCGAGACAAACGGACAGAACAACGGATAATTAGTTTCGTTTTAACCTTAGTTAGTTGTGTAGGTAGTAGGTCATCTTACGTGTTTTTATATACTTTTTTATCTTTAAATATCTTGGTTACGCTCGTGCGTATGATTTTGCACTTTATTGTTAAATCGCCACAATTTTTCTGGGCATTCCACGTTAAGGTTGGATCCTTCGTGGTATTAGTCATTTTACTACCAAGCAGTAGTGTGTAAACATGAGTACTTTTCGGTTTGAAGGGTAGCAGCTAGTGAAATTACGAGGCTTTTATGACCAACCATGTTCGTATCAAAGTAATAAGCGCTAAAACAGCGATGTTTTGTAATTTGTTTTGCTACACAAAGTTCCGTGTGTCGCTGCAATGGTCATCGGCATGCGTTATCTCATTACTTTGAAATAAAAAACCTATACACAACTTTTGAACTATAGATGCATGATTCTTTCGTGTTCCCGCCAAAAGTTCACTGACATTTTAAAATATTTGACAGTGGCAAATGCACAATGTACGACACCATAATCATCCTGTCGTGAAAAAAATTAGGCCGCGTGTACGTCAATACGTGTACATTTTTAAGCTCTTAGAAGTCTTTGGATTTCCATATTTCAAGACCTCACTCAACGTGACGAATTCTTTGATCCTTTAGCTATCGAGTGGTGTCATTACATTTTGGATGCAGATCACAGATATAAAGCTGCAACACCAAACTGTTTGTTATCTTTAGTTTTCTGAGCTGTCATCCACTATAGAATCAAATTTCAATACGTATTCAGATCAAAATGTTGCCATACTGCGTCCTACTGTACTGCGATGCTCAGCAAAGGGCTGCGAGCAATAAAATTTTAAGGGATTGTAATTAACTGACGGAATTTTCATTACTGACTGTCTTATAGAACCAACACTCGAACTGAAGCGAAAGGATAAACTGACAGCCAGTCCCTGAAACACTCGACACGATCTCAAACTACTGACAGAATCTGTTCCAATAAACACTCGAATAAATATTATGAAACACTGAACCAGATATTGAGGAATAGAGAGTTTAATACTTTGGCGAAACTTGTTTGAAGCAAGATTAAATCTTTTTTTGGTTCTGCGTATTGCTGCAGTGATCATGCGTTGTCTCTTACCATCAGGAGAGCGTCTCGTTGGTCTAATTACTTTTCCACAAACAATATTAGAATAGCACAGGACCGAGGGAGATAACATAACGAGAGTAAAGCCTGTACCCAACAGTGGGATCAGGAGGGTTGTAAATGATAATAATAAACCTTTTTTGTTGTTTTTCAACAACTTTACCAGATACACTTAGTCATAATTAAATTCAGGGCATATGTTAAAGAATATTGAAAAATGCGAGCAAGAACGTACCATTTTCTGGGTAATAAATTCAGGTTACTTTTGTTGGGAATAACATGCAATAAGAACTACATTATACTGGTGCAAGAATATGCGGTCTCATTGCTAAGAGCCATGTTTTATAGACAATTTTAATTTAGAATTAAATTATTAATGTGCGGAATGTTGGTTTAAAGCAATGTATTGAAACTGGGATTGTGGAAAAAAACATTTTTTTTAAATAAACTAACCTAACGTAATCCACATAAGTCTCTCCCAACAAGTGGCATGCAGAGCATGGAGTCCTCAGCCAGCTGTCGTACGTATATTGTCACTGCATCGACTTTCAGGACGTCCTACGCTACGTTATCCAATTACCGATATCCACACTAGAACGTAGAACACACAATTAAAAAAAAAAAAAAAACGTTCAATCTGACAACACAGAGAAGCGTTCAAATATATATGGTTGATATAAAAAAACAGCAAAGAGACATCCAACGCATTGTTTCTTGCGAGACTCGTTTCATTTACATAGACATTTAGCGCGGCCATTAATCACAATGTCCTATCTCCCGAAACTACATTTCTCCCGAGATGCGATATTAATACAATGGCAATACTGAAATGTTAATGGCGGGAGTGCAGCTGTCTGCAAGCGGCAACACTATATCATGCGCCCGCCGCAGCGCCTTGCAAACAAGGACCTCAGCTTGAGACCCCATTGTCGCAGCCGAGTCGTGGAATCCGCTGTATTACACAACAGCCAGCCATTTTATAGTAGGAACTTATGCACGTTCTATGTCGTCTCCTTGATGTGTAAACATTTGATAGATCTGCCCACCTCGTTACCTCATTCAGTAGAGCTCTGCTTCTTGAACCAAAGGGCGTGGGTTCGATCCCCATACAGCACAAACATTTATGTAACTAACATAGGTAATAATGCAATTGGTTAATTTGCCGTGCAAGACTAAATAATGATATAAAAGTGGGAATTAAAAAGTCATCCATGAGGACATCAGTAGGAATCTTGATTATATTTTTTATGAATGAAATCCCAAATACCACTTCACCAATTTTAGCAACTTTATACAATCCATCATTTACTCAATGTCCTTTGCTATTGAAAGCAAATTCAGAATACCACGACTCAAGATTTATTCGCTTAAAATTATTTTTGCTCATCAACTGTATTCCTGGCTGTTGAAACAACTCGAGGAGCGTTCCGACTCGCTGGAATAGAAACGCGACAGCTTTATTGTGTTGGGCTTGAAGAAGAACTACAGCCAAACGCGCTTCCAGGGCAGTTCAGTAAATAATTTATTTAATTTATTATTTAATCAGTAAAGTAAATTAAATAATAAATTGATGTAACGAAAGTAGGAACCTTTCCCGCGCCGTCCGCTACCGCAGGAACCTCTTCAGTTATGAGGAAGACTTTTAATAAGATTTACTTGGTGATAGATCTCCTTAGCACGCGATCGTCTAGATACGGACCACCACCAAGCAGTAGTGTGTAAACATTACTGTGTTCCAGTTTGAAGGGTACTGTAGTGAAATTACAGGGCTAAACTAATCATCGAATGGCTCAAAGTAATGAGCGCCAAAGCAGCGATGCCCTGGACTTGGTTTTGTTACTCAAAGTTCTGTGTATCGCTGCAATGATCCTGAACAGAAATTATCTCTTGCCATTAGGAGAGCATAACATAAAATTAAATAAATAGGGTTCCTCATGACAGGTCGGGCACGGTACCCTTAAAATTGAACCCAACTAGAGGACCGGCTTCGCCCCCACAAACAACGGGAGTGCTATCAAACATAAAACTGAACGTGACTACTTAATCATAAACTTCCACATTTCCAATTGTATATCCGGGGAAACAGAAAACTGCTGAACTGCGGCAAAGCACCCGGGAATAATACTCCCGGCGTGTGCGGGACAAAGCTGCACTCAATTATAACGAAACTACTCCATGCATTTTTGTTCTGTTCGTTTGTTTACTCCGCGCGCGGGCAAAGATTAGGTTAGAGATATTCTTAAAACCATTGCATTGATTTTCCTAAATATCGTGATTTTTTGTCACGTGTGTGTTTTTAGAGTACTTCACCATTATTTTATAAGCGTATGCTTATCCATCTGTCTGTCCGGCCAATCTATTATAATCGACTTCAAAAAAGAAGGGAGATCTTAATTCGGTTGTATATTTCTTTGTTCACGTTTGTTACCTTAGAACTCCGTCATTTAAGAACCGATATTAAAAATTATTTGTTATACTTTCATGCGGGTTTCATAGAAATTTTATGGAAATTATTTATTAGTTAATTAGTTATTAGTTTTTTTTATTAGTTTGATTTTCAAATTAAAATACCTAAAACCTAGGCGTTTTTGGGCGTGGACACTTGGTGTCAGTTTTTTTTATTTGTAGTTTTATACTTTTAAACTATATCACAGAATACATAAATAGTACAGAACTATATCTTCGTAATCTCCAGATGGTAACAATTTTCACAGAATAGGCTCCGACAAGAAACTTGCTGGTAATAAAACTGCTTCATATGCATGCTCTAACTTCGCCATACTCAAAGTGTGTTCCGCGGAACCCTAGCGGTCCGCAAAGCCTCTGTAAGGGCTCCGCGAAAATACTGATCATAATGAAAAATACTAAAGAGTTTAAACATTCCAACATAAAGTTAAAAAAATTGCTAAAAGTATAAAAGAGTAGTAGTGGAATGCGTAACATGACAGCGCGACTTTTCAGCCAAGAGCATAGTCAACAGTTCAATACTGACTCAAATAACAATAAAAATGTACATAAAACAATTTTTGATCACGATAAAATATAAAATACTGTCAAATATTCCAGAAAAAATAGCCCTAAAAAAGTTTGAGAACCGCTGCTTTAACTTAATTGTGTATTAAATTCATTATCAAAAGTTTTGTTCACTAATGTTCTCACATGTAAACACAGCGACAAACAAAATGAAACCTCAGTACACAGTGTACTGTGGAATATGTTTTATTGCACTTGCATTATGCACGAACGAATGAAAACACTAATTTTATTAAACTCCTAACCTTACTGTTTCGACATAAAGTCTAATGAATAAGTATTGCTACATAGTGTCCTAAGTTATAGATATTGTGCCAATCGAAACTAAGTCTTAGTTCATGGTAATAAGGCGTGATATACGAGAGTAACTATTTGTGGAGTCGTAAGCCAATTTGGCAACTACTCGGGTGACAAGAGGTTAGAAGCGTTTTGCAAGGCTTCGCGCGCAGTTAAACGGCTAATTTATTAGATTTTGTGTCTTATTTTGGAGATTAAGTGGTTCTATTTTGCGTGGCAATGTGTGGGCATTATTTATTGTGCTATGATTATAATGGCGTACGCGCGTATTCCGTGTCGGAATGTGTTCCTTTGTATGTATGTGTTTGTGAATGAACGTGTGTCAGATTGTTTCTGTTGCGGCATTGTGTCGGAGGCTGGGAAATGGTTTGACGTATGCTTTTATGATGGCGGATTAAATCAACTCGCGAGGGTTATTCTTATATTTTATAAGATCTTGTATTACTATGGAAATTGACGTGGTTCTGACACAATAAGTTTTTGTTTGTTTTCAGATAATAATTAAACGTGAGTGATCCCGCATAAGTACAAAAACCGGCCAAGTGCGAGTCGGACTCGCGCACGAATAGTTCCGTACCACATTATCTATAAAAAGGGGAGGAAATACGTTTGTTGTATGGGAGCCCCCATTAAATATTTATTTTATTCTGTTTTATGTATTTATTGTTATAGCGGCAACAGAAATACATCATCTGTGAAAATTTCAACTGTCTAACTATCACGGTTCATGAGTTACAGCTTGGTGACAGACGGGCAGACAGACAGACGGACGGACAGCGGAGTCTTAGTAATAGGGTCCCGTTTTACCCTTTAAGTACGGAACCCTGAAAACAAGATCTTATGTAATTTTTCGTATTTCATAATAAAATAGTGTAGAATCTTTAAAGCGATACTTCAGCAATAACAGACTGCATTTAGTTCTCCAAAAAAAAAAATTTTTCGTAAAAAAATCTGTTCCTAATTTAGAATAGAAACGTTATTTAGCAATATTTAAAGCTAGAAATTATAGGCTAAGCCTTCTGTTTATACAAACCTATTTTCTGTTCAGTAAAAAATATGGAAACTTTTCCAAGAAATAGGTGAAAATATTATTTACTTCGTTAATATAAACTATCTAATGACAATAGTAGTTTTACAAATCTAGTCCTAAGAGATTCGTAGCAGCACTTCCTTGCATCGTAGCGAGTCACGTAGCGCTCGTAGCAAATCGTAGCGCTAATGTGCTAATTGAGGGCCCATGCTAATTAGGGACTTCTCGTTATTAGCTTTCGCAGTGGCGCGGGCGCGCCTTCCATGTTACCAGGAAGTATTATTGCACCAATATACTAACTTTGTTGTATGTGTAACGTAGCGATGATAGCTTAGTGGTCAGTGCGGTCGGTTCACACGCCCAAGGACATAGGTTCAAAGCCCAACAATGAGCTTTAGCTACCGGTGAAGGAAAATATCGTGAGAAAAGTACTCTCTAGTACTCGGCTGGCTAGAAAATCTGCCACCAAACACCTAACGGTGTGTTCCGGGAGCTTCGCTTTAGAGCCAGTTTAATTGCACGCAGGTGTGTTTCCATCTTCGACCACAACGTCACTTAACATCAGGTAACTGTGGTTAAACGCTCAGCCTGTTAACCAAAAAAAACTTTGTTTAATATTCAGCTAACTTAAAAATGAGAAATAAGTCGCTCCAGATTAATCTTGTCAACAGTCGCTTAATTCATTCGGGCAACTTGCAACACTTGTAATATGATGAAACAAGGTTTATTATATTCTTAATTATAAACAAATGTTAGATTCGAATTTCAAACAAAAAACACCAGCAGTTCCGTAGAAATATGTCGTACGACAAACTAACACTTGTATTTTTTTATGAAACTGTAGGTTTTTTTAACTACTAATTACCGTTTATAAGAAAATCTAGAAATTAATATTTTCATATAACATTTTAGTAAGACTCACGAGAGCCTACGAGTTTTACTAGTGACGCTTCAAGCCAACGACTAAATAACATAGACATTCCAACTAAAGAATTCGCCAGTTGAGACAACTTTTTCAATTTTATTTTCAATTCTGTTTAAACAACCTTTGTCTACCTTTTTGTGAAATATTATAATTTTCTTCTCATATATGTATGTCGCCCTTTATATTTATTTTAGCGCCTTATTTTTTGGTTTTCTTTCTTTTTACGTGTTTATCAAATAATAAGTTTTTTATATGTCTATTGGTATATATTTAGATCTAGTCTAAAATTAATAGAAATAAATTACCCTAGATTTCTAAAGTGCAATAAACCGTTTCGTTCAATCCATGCCCAAAATAAATGAGCTACAATAATTTTAGGTTTTCAAGTAATCTCCTTTTAATAAATAATAAGTAGGTACAATGATTGCAATTTTTATATGATACATAAATATACATTTTGTAACATGTAAAATTAATATTTAAGAATAGAAAAACGTGTTTGCTAACATTAGGATAAAATTATGCTAATGTATTGTCTGAAAGATTTTAGTCAATATTATGTGTCTATGGGATAGGATCGTTGGTTGCAGTGCTTCATGCAAGGCCAACTCCAGCGATATAAGTGCAAAACTCGGCGGCTGCGCGCGGTAACTTGCTCTTACGAGTTTACAAGTTGCTTTTATTGCGTTTGTTTTAAAAATATTAGTTTGAAAACTTTTGAAAAAATTAAAAAGATTAATTTGAACTATGAACTACTCTACTATCCATCATAATATCCATCCGGAAGTACGTCAAGCCTTTTGTAAAAAAGACGTGTTTAATTGTCGACATGGAGTTATATTTTTTTTTGACACTTCTGAGTCACCTTTGTCAACTTTATACAAACTTCAACTTAAGCTACTCTATTTAAGTATAGACGGGTCTATTTGATGTTAGCCTCATGATCAGAGGCAGTACTTTGAGCAACAAAACAAACTCCAGGGCATCGCTGCATTTGCATCCGATACTTCAACATATCATATTTCATCATATTATATCACTTTCCCTCACTCGCGTTTACCAATTGGTACTTTATGAAAAGTCACTATTTTTATAAACTCGAAAAAAAAAACATAAGTTTTGGAAAAAAAATACACGAAAATACGATTCTTTCCATTCAAACTCTTTGATAGATTAAATACAATAATGTTGCCAGAAACACCAACATCAACATTTGTAGATAAATTGAAAAATATATCTATCCGGTCGGTGCTGCCAATCAGCCACCTCAGCTGGCGATGTCACATGGCAAACTTTTTTATGATTTCTCTGTGTCTTGAGAATTACACTTAGAAACATTAATTTTAATAAATCTTAAGAGCGAAGCGTGATATCATTTGATGCGTATTACGCGGTAAGTAGGCAAGCTACCTCCGCGGAGCCGAGGAAGGTTAACTACGTATTTAGACGCATTAACCTCGTCGTACTTAGAAATTATGATAATAACACTGGAATTGCGCGAATTTACTTCCTTAGTACGTCACTGAACTTTTAGGGATGGGACAAAAATATCTGTTAGACAAAGATCTAAGTCAATATTATATCCAAAATAATCTAATAACGTAATGAAGTTTCGCCAGCCTAGTCGGGACAGCGTCTGTTCCAATCTGGAGGTCCTCAGCTAGGTTTGTATTTCCTAAGTCATGAGTGAATTGCCGTTTCAGGCGAGGGGAAACATAGTGAGGAAACAGACGTCTGTGACTTTTTGGAAAAAAAGTTCACAAAGATGTGTGAAGTTTGCCAATCCGTAGCATGGTAGACTACGGTTTTACCCTTCTCACAATGAGAAGAGGCCCACGCCCAGCAGTGGGACAGTTAAAAAACGGCTGATTCGGATTGTAATAACGTAACTAGATGATATTTTGTAATGACGAAACTTAAAGTTTAAAATTATTTTTTACAGTTTTTGATACGTCAGTTTTAAGTTGTTTTTTAGTTAGTTGTCAATGACAATATTTGCCTACAACTTGGTTGATACGTGACTGAATGATCGAATATGGCCACATGTCTAGCTTGGAATTAAAAATGTATTTCAAACAAGACATTTGAAAATGGTGCGTCACTTTCATCGCAACTTATAAGGGACTTAAATTAATTCTTTTCTTAAATTTCTGCCCAAATTTAAAGAATATATATTTGGTACGGTAGTGTCGTCACATCCCCAGGTGGCGGTACATGCGGTGTGTGTGTATAAATAGCGTTTTAAATTCTTATTGCGTTTAGGTGAAGTCGCGCGGAGTCTGGCGGCGGGATGAGCAGTTTACATGTAAATAGGACTTTGACGTCGACCACATTACACGATGATTACACAATAGGAGCAGAGGCGAAGCACCGAGCGGGGCTCCGGACCCACTCGGCGTCGATAAGGCCTGACGCATCTTCCTTCTCTTTCTTTCCTCATTGCACACCTTTTTTTTAATTCATCGGCAGGTGGACGGTGACCTTAATGCTTAAACTTTATATTACTGTGTACTTCGGTTTTTGCGATTCATGTGTAACATCTTTAGTTAAAGTCAAAGTTCAGTCTTGGTCAAGTCCAATCCGGCGAGTCCGGTCATGCCTTAGTAAAGTAGTTGCAACTTATGAATAAAACACAATTATTTTTATATATATAACTCGAAAAAAACCATCATTTTTGGAAAAAGATGTAATAGGACGACACGACTCTTTCCACGTTTCCGCCAAAACTTCACACCTTTTTTGTGTTCTTCGATGTTAACATATTGCCAGTGTCGATAATTTAAATATTTACAAATCTGTATGTGTTTGTCAAACAAAAAATCAGAACCATACACAGTACGAGTGACACAATCAAATTCAAGTCATGTACTCGTAAAGTAGGCATGGTTTACTAGCAACATGAAGAATTTAAAAATCTATTACCCGACTGCGAATAAAATAGCTATATATAATTAAAAGAAAACAAAATTTTTACCCAATATATTATTTCTACGTAAATTCAAACAAAAAACCTATATATATATTTGTAATCCTCTTTTAATTGCCTTTATTTAGATACCCTACTTGACAGGTTTGGTTATTTGTATTACTATTTCGCGCCAAAAATCCACCATCTTGGTTTTTTTAAATCTACCCTCTAAGCGCACTGCTTAATGAGATGACTCCAACGGTACCTTAGTTATCGTAATCCATTCGGCCGTTTGGAAGAAACGAGGTTATAAAAAAAATTACATACACACATACAAGATACGCGCGAAAAACATAACCCTTCCTTGTCACTCGTGCATGCAATTCGTAAAAACACCACACTTGTAAACAAAAGCTTCGTCCGTAAAGTAGATAATTCAATAATAGTGCGAACACATGGGGGCAACAAACATTACTTACCTTTCGAAAATGTATTCCAAAAAAACTAAACCATTGGTCTTAATTCTGACGCATTTCCGTCGAAATCCCATAAAAAAATTAGTGTAGTAGGTAGAGTATGGAACCTCTATGTCGCCCCGGGGGACCGTCCGGCAAACTGCGAAGCTCTACAATTACGTGAGAGACGTAAATTACAATTACCGGCCCTCTAGTGGCGGATAGAACAAACTACTTACACGAGATGTGGCGGGTAGGTGATAATCTTATACTTACGGATAGGAAAATATACCCCAATTTTTTTTTAAGATCGCGTATTTTGTATGTTAAACGTTCGTTAAGAAACTATAGTTTCGACAAATGCAGGTTTCATTTTATCTAAGACTAACTAAATGCGTTTTAAGAAGATACTTGTAGGCGTATGTGAATCCACCAACCCGCATTGAACCAGCATGGCGGCCGACCCATGCTTCTTGTGCTCAGGAACGCTACAAGTTGTTGGTGTATAATTACTTAATTTCTACGACATATTTTATATTTGACATATTAGTAAAACATCTAGAGAAAACTAAACTAACTTAAAATTAAATAAAAAGGCCGTCAGATGAGGGATATGTGGCCAGAATGCTGGCAGCATTGCCACGTTGGATGGCAATGCTAAGCTTTTGACCAAAGTAGATGCCAGCATTCTGGTCACCTGAAGCCTCCTTTAAACGTTTGAATATATATAAATACAAACACAAATGACGTATACTAAAAAGGTAAAAAAAAAAATACTTCAAATGACGCCTACTTAGGTTCGTAACACACTTAGATCATTATACTCAACTTGACACTACTTACTGAAACTTAAAAAACTGATGTGTAGGTCTTTCATAACTTATGTTCATATATTAACAAGCTTACAATATTTTTTGTTCGAATGATTTTTCACATATCAATGTTTTTAAATTAATTTAATTTTTCCATGTACAAAACTTCAATACGAACTATTAAAGTTACCTAACTGTAAAGCTTGATCTATCCAAATACTACAATATCAGTTTTAATTTTTCCTATATTGTAAAGCAAAACAAATTCCCGACTCGCAATCTAAAGCGCCAATAAATATTTTTTCCAAATATGTGAAAAAGCGCAAAATGCGTTCAGCGCAAGTTCGCGTGAATCACGGGGAATCCCCCCAGAGCGACCAATCACAGCTATGGTGACGTCAACATGACGCCTTGAGTTACTACTGAGCGTAAATTTACTACAATAGTGCTATTAATAGATAGTTAAACCGGCATTGTTGTAACAACGAGAGAAAATGAGACCAAAGTAAATCTCTCTTGTTCTTTCATTATTTAGTTGCCAGCGAACCAAACTATCGTGCATTTTCGTCTACTGGCATGCCACTAAGCCCAATTTGCAGCTTTCCAGTCACTATCAACGTTCGTAGGTACATCGTCACTGCATTAAGTTTCAAGGCGCGATTTATATAAATATTGTAGGACATTTCACACTCCATCATCTAGCGCCAAACTACTAATAGCTTGTGCCAAAGGGAAACAGAAAACCTGATAGAATACTTATATACTTTTTTTTGTAAATACATATATACAGAACACCCAGACACAGAATAAACATTCCTCACACAAATGTTTGTCCTGAGTGGGACTCGAACCCACGCAGAGCTAACCAATTTTTTTCTATTTATTCTTAGATCGCTATCTAACAAATCCTTAAACTAGTCTATTTGTAGATACAATTCTCAGCTTCTCAATTGTCATCTCTACGAGACTCGCCATTTTCCAAGATGTATGATGTTTGCCCGCACTTGGCCAGAGTTGCGGACCAGCTTTCTCACAGTGAGAAGAGTCCCGCGCCCAGAAATAAAGTGGAAATATTTACTTAAATGAGACTATTCAAAAGTACAAGGGCGACCTTATCGCCTAAAGCGATTTCTTACAAGCAAATCAGATCTTTTTGCGTAGCCGTATCGGACCTCTGTCAAAGCATATTAGCGGGCGATGGGAATCGTCCGTTTATGTAATAGATTAGTTGAGTTTCGCTGAGTAACTCATGAACCTCTTGCCCTCTGTCAATGTTAGTTCAGAGGGACAGCCCTCTAATATGGGACGCACTCGGAATTTGGGACGAATCTGAAACGGACTCAGCAGATTTTTTTGGAATTTGGTTGTCGAGTTAGCGGCTCAGGGAGGGAAGTACGAATGATTTGATTCTAGTTCGCTAATGTTGTTAATGTTTTGATTTTAAGTCCTGAATGCCTGGTCCGGTTTTGTAAATTTTTAAACAGTTTGTAGTAAGTACATATAAAATTATATTTATAACAAATGCCGGCAATGGAAGATATTTCACACAGCGCCATCTAGTCCCAAGTTATGCAAAGTATGTACTATGAGAGCCGGATAACTGACAAAAAATCTATTCATAAACAAACGTTTAAGATTTTCTTCGCAAACAAAAATTAAAAAAAAAAACCTAATGTTGTTACTCTTATAAAATAGCCGCGTTTTAAAACACTTATACGACGTTAGACACATTTTACAAAATAACTTAGTACAATAAAACTACTTCAACATGGCAACTCCACACACTCGTAGGGGGGTAAAGTGGAAGGAAAAGTGGGGGAAGGAGATTTCACGTATAGTGCTACAAAGTTATTTGCAGTCGAATAGTGGAGCCACCGTCGCATATCCTGAACTTAACCAAGTGTTTTATCTGAGATGTGTTAGTTTGTCCGTTTAGCCGAGTGCACGGGTAAGTCGGTGGATGGGTAATGGTGTTTACACGAGAGACAGTCCGAGGGGCTTCCGATTTAATTTCTGTTTTATTAGTACTTGTGTTACGTTTGCAGTGGACGGACGGCGGGCGGCGGGCGGGGGGAGACAAGAGGAGAGCTATAAGCCTGACTCGTTGTGTTACTAAAGTACACGTTTTAGGGAAAACAATTGGTTTCTTAAAACAAAATTGACATGGCTCACATTACAGGGCTGTCGCGACTGGCCATCAAACGTCACAAAGCAGCGCAGACAAAGTGTTTTGATCCCGCTGCAATGGTATGGGTATGGCTACAGTTGCTTGGTGGTAAATCTTATTAACAGGAGAACTTCTAGGTACCCACCGCAGTACCAGATATTTTACCGCCAAGCAGTAGTGTGTAAACATTACTCTGTTCCGATGTAAAGGGTACTGCAGATTACAGGGCTGTCGAGACTAATCATCATAGTGTTAAAGTGAGTATAATGCAGATCGCCGAAGCAGCGATGCCCTGGACTTTATTTTTTGTTATTCAAAGTTCTGTGTATCGCTGCAATAGTAATTGTTATCTCTTACCATCAGATGAGCGTTATGCTCTTACAATTATATTTCATGCGTTATTATCTCATTATCACTACATATTATAAAACAATGTCGTCCGCCGCGTCTGTCTGTCTGTTAGCCAAACATACCTAGCTAAACTTTAACACCGATTAAGTTTACCGGAAAACGAACTCCGACAAAAAGTTTTATTATTGCAGTGCGAACAACACTGGGATACGAATCAATTTTATTTATTTGCTGATTGTTTTTGTCAGAGCACAATAAACATATTTTAAACTGTCACAATAACTTTGGATTTATTTTGGCGGCACATTAATATGTATTGTGAAAGCAAAAGTTTGTATGTTTGTTAATTCTTCATACCATTATATCTCAACAGATTTGGATGAAGCTTAAATTCGATATATATTGGTAACACCTATGTTCAAGACAAGTAGGTATCTAATATATAAAATGAAGGTTTGTTTGTTTACCGTTTATCCGATTGCAATAAAATTTGGTCAACTTATTATTCGCGAGGATTGTAGAATTATTTTTTTGTACCAACTAGTTTAAATAATAAATTAACAACCTATCTTACTAATCTAACTACAGAACTTAAAAATCTGACGATCAATTTCATAAAATTTCTGTGGGACTCTAAAAGTATACTTTAAAATAAAATAAAAACTGAGGTAACAAACATAAAAGAAAATTAATTGAGAACATCCTCCTTTTTGAAATCAGTTAAAAAAGACTGAAACGGGCCGCTTTCTCCAGTCAGGTCATGACCGGGGTTATTGCAGCATTGCCAAAAAGTCGCGGGAAATCAATAAAACTAATTTACAATATTTTGTGCCCCAAAAAATTCCGGCGATGGACAAAATGTGTTTAAACATTCCAGTAAAAGTAATCAGGTATTCCTGCAGCTTAAGTCCTGGAATATCAAACTAGACAAAACACAAAAGTGAAATTCAACAAAGTGAAATAAATCCAAAGTTATTTTTATAACAGCAGACAGCAGTCCCGCGTGCGAGGCGAAGCGAGACAACCTACAAAATGCAATTTATTTGTGATCCAATACAACAAAGTGCAAATGGATTCGCGACAGTGGCGCCGCCAAGCTGCGCGGAAATGGATTTCAAATCCTCGAGATCATATCGCACTAGGAGGTGGTGTACCACAGCGCGACTCAAACTATTTGTTTTTAGACTGCACGTTAAATGCACTACCCGGTGGTTGTAAAATGCAATTAGATGTGTTCCGATAGTTTTTTATATATTTTTTTTATGGTTGACAGGCTCGATGTTTGACCACAGCTCACCCGATGTTAAGTGACGGCGTGGTCGGAGATGGTAAAGCACACCTAGCCTGGAATAGAACTGGCTCTCAAGTGAAGCTGCCGGAACACACCGCTAGATGCTTGGCGGCAGATTTTCAATTTGAGGGTGGTAGCTAGCCAGCTGAGTACTAGAAAGTACCCTACCACCACGCTGTGGTTTCCTCGCGATGTTTTCCTTCACCGGCAGCTCAAGCTCATTGTTGGGGTTTGAACCCACGCCTTTCGGCATGCGAACCGACCGCGCTAACCACTGAGCTATCATCGCTACAATAAATACAATACAATCGCACCTGATGTTAAGTGATGATACGGTCTAGGATTTTAATTATTTAATTAATTAAAACGACTTAAAAGCCAGTTACATTAATATGGATCACGCTTGCCTACAAGTTACCGATTCACTCTCGACTTGAAGACACTCTGATTGTATCTATCAGGGAACACCCACTCGGGTAACGTATTACACGCTTTAGCCGTTCGAACAATGAAAGTAGATTCAAATCGTTTCATACGGGTTTTTGGAATGTCAACCATGAAACTATGTCGCTTTTTCGAGCTTCTGGCTCCGATAGAAGAATGGTTATGGCGGAATTAGAGCATGCAGATCCCAAGCACACTCTCCGAAATGAATTCGGAAAAAAATCGACAAACTAACAACTTTGCGACGGTGTTCAAGACTATGAAGATTAGCTTGAACGAGTCCTTGAGATGAGTTAATATTTATATTGTTTTGTTTTTAAGACAACTTTTATTAAAATATGCCGATTGGTGTTTAATAAATTTATATTCAATGTATGTAAACATTTAACTGAAAGCAATTTTTATTTTTTATGGCTGACAGGCTAGGTGTTCGACCACAGCTCACAGCTCAATTCCAATACTCACATCGTGAGGAAACCATAGCATGGTGGTAGGGTACTCTCTGGCACTCGGCTGGCTAGCTACCACCCTCAAGTTGGAAATCTATCGCCAAGCATCTAACATTCCAGGTCAGGTGTGTTCACCATCTTTCGACCACACACTTAACATCAGGTGAGCTGTGGTCAAAAACCTAGCCAGTCAAACAAAAAAAAACACTACATATTAAAAATGTGTCGTGTGATAAGCCTCAGTGCGCCAACACCCGCCGCTTCAAACGGAATGTATCCACAGTTCCGCAAACACTTTTTTGACGGTTTGCTATTTTGCAACCTTTCCAACATTTTGTGTTCGTTACGTAGTTTCAGACGTCGAACCGGTGTGCATTTCAAACATTTAGTTTCTGTTTGTGATGTAATCTCTATTCCCAGTAAGTTAGCCCGATTACAAGTTTTATTTGACGTGACAAACAAACCGCTGCTGACAAACAACGTCCTCGCAAACATTATATAAAGAGGCAAAAAAGTTTTCGTCTATGCCAGATAACTTTACATGACAAATTATATTTTAAAAGCCTTTTCGCTTTATATCTTCTAAAAAGAAGTTCCACATAACTTGAGAACGGATGAACTATCGGAAATTCGGTTAGTTAATTATACAAATTAATGTTCTTTGTATACCTAGTAAGTAGAGTAGTTAGTTCTAGTGCCAGAGTTAATGCACCGCCGGAAGGGATGTGTCATCTCTTTGAATAGTTTTAGAATAGCTTAATGTGCAAAGAAAATTAACTTTTACGATGCTTTGTTTTATCAGTTTAATATGTTTATGTTTCGTCAATCTATCAAAATATACTGCGTCAGCATTAAATAGCGCACTACTACGCAAAAGTTAAAACATCTTCAGTCTCGATTTTGTACTTCACAAAATTTATAAGTGTATGAAATCACAAAGATTTCTCAGACTTGAAAGTAACACAACGTCTACCGATGCAGCTTCCGGTCCACGACACTGCCCAGGGGGGTAACCGAGTTACCTCGTCCGGCGAGGAAGCTGTTGGCTCTGCTTTTAAGGTGTTCGCACGAGTTAGGGCTGCGCCTATCACTGGTTAGCTTTTTGGTCGAGAAATTGAGATAAACTTCATTTTGCACCTGAAAACTTGCGCTTTAGAAACAAATGAACCAAACACGACGTACACGTAGAAGGAATAAATAAATGTCGGTGAACATTTAAGCAACCAACGGAGTGTTCCAGCAGCCTCACTTGAGAGTCAGTTCTATTCCAGGCTAGACGCGTTTACAATATTCGAATCATCATGCGAGCTGTAGTCAAACACCAAAGCAACAAAAAAAAAGTCTGTCATTTGTGCTGTGTTCGATGTAGTGTATTGTAAAAATAAAGTTTTTTTATCTCTTTAGAAATTACAACAAAATGTGTGGAATAATAGCAAGTTCCTGTAGAAGTAGTTCTGTTACCCAAGCCCTGTCGCCGCACCTCTGCTCTCTGCGCGCTCACGGAAGCTGCTGGAGGCTGGAGGCTGGAGGCGCTACAGGTTATTATCTAAGACACGATCATTAACGAGCGAGTTCGCTGCAGTTCAGATACGCTATTAATGGGCTTCCTCGTGCGTTTCAATTTGTCGGGATATAAAACTATTTATGTGCAGACTTCCTATATTTATGCCTGCATTATTTCTCGTGTTAATATCGACCATGAAGTTTGTTTTTATATTT
Source organism: Biston stratarius (assembly GCA_950106695.1). Taxonomy (NCBI): domain Eukaryota; kingdom Metazoa; phylum Arthropoda; class Insecta; order Lepidoptera; family Geometridae; genus Biston; species Biston stratarius. The sequence goes on from OX467108.1 coordinate 10,128,474, forward strand.
TATAAAAGTAGTTGTTTCTCTGTTTTTTATTTGCTTTCTTGCTACACTTTTTCTATTTCTAGTGTGCACATTAAATAGTTTTTATCTATCTATAATGACGTCATGGTGGTCGGACGTTATCTTTAGCCATCTTCTCATTACTTCTCATCGTGAAATAACAGGATAAGTGCGAATTTGACATACGTACCAGAGGTTCCGCACAAACATGTATTTACACATGTATTTTGTTGTACTTATGAGAGATTACTCACGTTTAATTATGTCAAAAATGTATCAAAACTGCGTCAGAATTCTTAGTAAACTTTATAAATATATAACTATAAGTCATCCACCCTGGGAAAAGATAAATTTTTTGCTGCGAAAATCCAGTTGAAGACATCGTTTTAACAAAAAGGCAGGTCGAATTAAAGCGCAAACTTAACTTGTAGTTAAATAATTTATTTTTTCTTGGCTGCTGTAAAAACTTGCTTTTTGGCAAATTTTATGATTGAAACGAAACTAGGTATTTTAATTTATTTAGTCTAGTCCACAGAGAGATGAAGAGTCAAATAGACAGAGATGGGCAGTAAAGAGTTTTTTGAAAGGTGCCTATTTAATCTTCTTTTGTAATGTGAAATGTACTGTAACATTCTAATTAAAAATGACTTGCACATTACGTATATATTTTATTATTATGTACAATTATAAATTTTGACATCTTTTTTTTAATTATTTGTCTAAGCACTACTTTATTTGACTTGTTTTTTTTTTATATAGACATGTAATACTTATTTTTGCTTTAAAGCACGTCAACATGCCAAGCTATATACGACAAAATAGGCACAACTATTATTTATCAAAAACTTAGTCAACATTTTGTGTTACCACAGGAAGAGCGTCCACCTTATCCGTGAAACAATTTCTGACGGATTGTATGATATAATTGTCAATTTTTTTTTTTTATGGCAAAGTAATGAGACGTACGAGACTTTCCCCTGATGGTAAGAGATAACGCCTGTCCATGACCATTACAGCAATACATAGAACTTTGATTAGCAAAACAAAGCTGCTTAATTGGCACTCATTACTTTGAGACTGTCGAAGGTTAGTCTCAACAGCTCAGTAATTTCGCTAGCTGCAGTACCCTTTAAACCGGAATATAGTAATGTTTACACATAACTGCATGGTGGTATAATATCTGGTACTGCGGTAGTACCTACCTAGACGACCTCCTGCTAAGAAAATCTACCACCAAGTAAAATGTTATGTTTATAAATTGAAATTGATATTCAATGGTGAATAACTATATTGTACCCTATTATCGTTAATAAATGATAATTAAATTAAAATATTTTAAAATGTAGGTAGACACGTATAACACTCTAGCTTCTACGCCGATCGTCACTGATATTTACCGTGGAGTTAGATTGTTAGCTGGATTAGCATATAAAACACTTGTCTTGTCCTCTCGCAGAAAATAATTATCTCGGGAAAATGGAAAGCTAAATTTGTATTCGCTATCAACTCAAAATGCATTCTTTTTACTACGAATGGACTCGCATTTGAGCACTTAAGTGCGGACTAGGATTGAGCACGCTTACCTTTTTTATTGTACCTTTCAGTGAACACATTGCCAGAAGGCTCGACAAACTCACCGCGCAAAAATGTGGAATTGAAATTGTACGCACGTGGGGAACAGCGTCCGTGGGCGGATAGTTTAGGAAGCGATCGTGTGCACGCCGGGAAAAACGAGCAAATGGACTTAACTTATGCAACTCCACCTATACATACATAATTATAATACAATAGTCAACGAGCCGTGTGTGCACAAAGAATATTTTAAAAAAAGCAATTAGTGCACGTTGTGCTTATGCTACTGTTAATAAAATAGTTTTTTTTTTGTCTGTGCGTTTCTATACTCTAACCTGTTACAACAGAATCTTTTCCATGCTGAGGGTGCTTGGAAGAGATCGCTATTAGCGATAAGGTCAACAATTTTTCCACAGGTGCTAAGAACACTAACGGTTATTACGTCAATCCGTGCTTTGAACCCCATAGTGCAGGCCACGCTGCCTAGTTCGCGAGTCAACGTAATCCTGTAAATATTCAGTAATTTTAATTAGGCAATAAAAAATATTATGTATATTAAGATAGTTTGTAATTGACGTAAATAATTAAGAGTTATATTTTATTAATCTCTTAAATGCCTTAACCGATTTAGATGTAGTCTTCACTGATGTGGCCATTAATAGATCAATGATTGTAGCAAACATTTAATGCTTGATTTATTCTAAGCGGTTTACAATCAAAAAAGTTAAGTCAATTAAAATAATACGGTCTATTTATTTTAATTTCGCCTTTACGGAACATCCACGGACGGAGTCGCGGGCACAGCTAGTCAGAAATATATGTATTCCCAAAATCTTTCTCGACTCGTCGTAGAGCCTCGCCCGGGAAGCTACGACCTAATTATAGCTCAAAATCTTATACAGAAATGATAATTACCAAGGCCGCATTAACCATCAAATCCCAAAAGTGAACAGGAACAACGTAACTATTCACCGATCATTGTTCTGAACAGAGCCTCCTTATCTGAGCCCGTTCATCTAACGGCCATTACGTCAATCCGTTATCCGTTAATCTATTCATCCCGCTATCCGTTAATATCGTTAATAGTGTATAATAGGCATGTTAACGGCCGTGTTCGTGGAACATTCAATTATGAAAAGCGTTTGAGATTATCTCCTGTTTATACACTTTGTGTGTACTCGATAATAGAAGGGTCTTAGTACACGCGGGCCGCTCCCGGGGGAGACGGCAGGCACGCGGCCTTTCCATCCAGCCTCATACAAACATTATTACTCAACACTAACCAGCTTCTAACCCCAAGCAGTAGTGTGTAAACATAACTGTGTTCCGGTTTAAAGAGTACTGCAGCTAGCGGAATTACAGGACTGTTGAGACTTATTTTTTTTTAATAACTGACAGGATTGGTGTTTGACCACAACTCACCTGATGTTAAGTGACGGTGTGGTCGAAGTTGGTAAAGCACACCTAGCCTGGAATGAAACTGGCTCTCAAGTGAGGCTGCCGGAACACACCGTTAGATGCTTGGCGGCAGATTTTCAACTTGAGGGTGGTAGCTAGCCAGCCGAGTACTAGAAAGTACTCTACCACCACGCTATGGTATCCTCACGATGTTTTCCTTCACCGACAGCTCAAGATCATTGTTGGGGTTTGAACCCACGCCTTTCGGCATGCGAACCGACCACTGAGCTATCATCGCTATTAAAAACTAACTATCGAAAATCTCAAATAGTAAGCGCCAAAGCGGCGATGCCCTGGACTTTACTTCATTACTCCAAGTTCCATGTATCGCTGCAATGGCCATGGACGGGCGTTGTCTCTTACCATCAGGGGATCGTTGCGTCTATCTCATTATTTTTACTTTAAAAAAAAGCTTCATTAATTAAGAAATTTTTATAAAATATGCCTTTTTTAAGATGTTTTTTAATTCATTTATTTATAACCTGTGGCTCAGGTTGATGTACATTTTCTAACGAGACCCCATACATCCGAATTTGTTTAAGAATTTGAATATTATGGTGGAATAAAGATGCTCACATACATGACACATGAACTCTGAGAACATTACACTCCTTTTTGGGCAGTCGTGTAAAAAAAATGGTGGTCATAAATACTTTTATAATTTAGCGTGACAGGAATCTCAGCAAAATCACTCTACAATCTATTAAAAGACCTCAAGCTGGCGAAAACGACCAACAGTGTAGTTGTATATTTAGCTAATCTAAGTATTAGCACATATTCCTATATATATCTACATATATATAGGAAATATACCCCTATATGTGTATCCGCGTTATTGACACACCTTTTATTCCTTTAATCCTTTCCTTCGAAAGGTTGTCTGGAAGAGATCTCTTTTAGCGATAAGGTCGATTACACCTATCAATTAAGTTTATTTTTTCTAATGTACTATGTAATCCTCGGTGTAAACAATAAAGAGTTAATCAGTCAAAAGTTTGTTGCTGGTATCCAAAGCCGCGTTGGTAGGATTTTATCAAATTTAGGCGAAGATGGGAACACGGGCAGTGAAAATGAGCGCTGATACGTACAATACATAGTAAAGAGACATTTTAAACCTACACCCGGCTCGCAAGTCCCCGGCGCTCGCACGGTGGTGCAATTGAAAGTTAAAAAGTATCGCCTCAGCTATTTCTAGATTGTCAAAAAGAATTAAGAATAATATCTATGCTTACTTATAAAATAAGGAAAACTCCATGGATAAATTAAAAAATAAACGGGGCCGCCATGCCAAAATATTAATAAATTGACAATAAATTACTTTCTTGTATTACCGAAGTAAATTATACTTAATTTAAACAGACACTAAAAACATTTTTTTGAAAGCAATCCATTTATAAATAAATTGAAACATGGCAATGAAGCTCTCAGAATCCACAAATTATACTAGGAAACAGTAAATTGCTCGCTACAATATTATAATTTTATTTTATTATTTAAGCCTATCTTGTCCCACTGCTGGGCAAATGCCTCTTTTACATGCCTCTCGGTTTGGTGCTATTAAAGTCCATTCCGTTTCATGAGCTCATCCTTTCAGCGTCTTTTAGGCCGGCCTGGTGGCCTTTAGAGATCCAGTCGGTGGTGGTTTTCGGCCATAACTCCGCTGGCATTCAGCAGACATGTCCAGCCCAGTCCCCCTTTAGCATGGCAGCTTTTTCAGTCACGTCAATGATCTGTGTTCCGGAGCGCAGTACTGAGTTTCTTACGCGGTCTAATAACTTCACGCCCAGTACGCGGCGATCCATCGCTTGTTGACAAACCGCGAGTGTAGATGCTCAATTGTTTGCTCAAAGTTATTTAATTCGTTTAAATTAAATTTAAAGATATAAAGGAAAAAAGACAGTATGTTTTTCTAGTCCTCTGGCTATCGTAGTCGTTAGCCGCGGACTGTGACCTCGCGACTTTTGTATGTTCGCGTAGCTATGAGAAAAACTAAAAATACCTGTGTGAGCTGAACCGTCGTCGAAGGAAACTAATGCATGGCGACATACCTGAAACGAAAATATAATCATTTAGTTTTTGTGGGTTGCACAGACAGCTCAGTGGTTAGCACGGTGGGTTGACACCCCGGGTTCACATCCCAAGAATAAGCTTGAGATGACGGTGAAGGAAAATGAAGTTAATGAACCATATCATGATGGTAGGGTAGTCACAGGCTAGCCCTTTAAGTTAAAAAGTTGCCAAGCACTTAATGTATCACTTGAATTGAGAGCCAATTCTTTTTCGGTCTAGGTCTGTTCCCCATCTTTGACGACACTATTACTTAAAATCAGACGAGCAGTAGTCAAAAGCCTAGCCTGGCGACCAGAAATAATGGAGAGATTGATTAATGGATTCCATCTCAGGCTAGGTGTGTTTAACCTTCGACCGCACCATCATTTAACATCAGGTGAGCTACGGTCACGCACCTAGCCTGTCAGCCATAACAAAATATAAGACGAAGAAGATGCTCACCTTATGGCAAGCAGTTTGCCCATGACCATTGTATCAGTACCCAGAACTTTGACAAACAAAATAGAGTCGAAATCGCTTTCTCAAGAGTTAAAAACATTTGATTATTTGATGCGAATAAATATACTCTAAAGTATAACTAGTAAATAATAAAAACCAACAACAACCAGAAAAAATAAATTATTATGAAGTCCTTTGGTCATACGGAAACCTAGCGTACGGTCACGCATTTACATTTTTTAAAATAAATCTATATACATATTTTGCTGTGGTGGTGCCGGCGTAAGAATAGTACCCCACCCTCTCTACCCGTGGTTGCCGTAAGAGTCGGCTAAGGGACGTAATACGGAAGATGGGCAGCAGCGTCTTCCTTGAACAATCACACCTAACTGCGCTCGCCAACCCGCCTGCCAAGCGTGGCGAGTATTGGCACAACCCCCCCAGGAGGAGGCCTATGTCCAGCAGTGGACGTCCTATGGCTGATGATGTGTGATGTGATATACATATTTTATGTATATAGGTATAAAAATTTCGTGTCACGGTGTTTGTGGTCGCACTCCGAAGCGGCTCGACCGATCTTTATGATTTTTTTAATGTTTATTTGGTATGTATGATAAATAGGTCATAAAGTATATTTCATACCGCTAGATGATTAGCTACATTTATCCCAAAAAAAAATGTAGCGGGCAACACCGCGGGGCGCAGCTAGTAACAGATAAAATGTAATGTAAAATCCTTGAGTTTTCCTTGGCGCCACAATTTTTGTTGTCTTAAAGTAATTTCACGCACATCGAGGTATTCGTGTGCGTGAAGTTCCCTTAAAACAAATAAAGATTGCAGGGCCGGAGGCTTCACTATCTACGTAGCATTCTATCTACACTTATTTCTAAACTGTGTATTTTACTCGAGTTGCCCTGTCTTCTAAAAGGTTGTGTGTGATTTTGAGTTTATAAGAGCTACAAACAGACTGTCACGCCTCTCCCGGGAGGACCATCCCGTTTTATTTTTCTTAGAAAAAGAAAAGTGTTAAGTTTATTAACGTGAAATCTAATACCCTTAAACGAGCAGTTTATGTATAAATATGTATACTCGTATATATAATCTGAATCTCGGAAACGGCTCCAACAATTTTCATGAAATTTAGTATGCAGGGGGATTTCGGGGGCGATAAATCGATCTAGCTAGGTTTCATTTATAGAAAACGAAAAAAAAACAATCAAAGTTCATTCAGGTACTACAAGTTAAAATGTAGAATTTTGGATTTATATATATAAAGTAAAAGACCTATGTTTTTTAATTGACCCGCATTATGATACGCTATGTTTGGTCTACGCCAAATGTGGGTTTTGCTAAAATAAATTTAGCCATCGCAAAAGAGAGCTGATATCCAATAGTCATGAGACACAAAACCGCCTTCTGCGGGCACACACAAAGATAAACCCTATATGACTTTCCAAGGTTGATCCTCGAAGGTAGAATCCGCGAAAAGCGAAACCCAGGGCGTCCCAGACGGAAATATGTGTAGATGACGTCATGAAGAAGTGGACTGATCTTAAATCCGCGGCATGGAATCTCAAGAAATTTTACCTACTGACCTCCACACTTCAGTACAAAGACGGCACTCAATGATGATCCTAGAACGCTCACCGCGCATTCTTTCCCGTCTCGTTTCTCGCATAAAAGCTAAAAATATATTCCTACAATTATTTTAATTCGCAAAACAAAATATAAATCGTGACTCCCCTGCGGTTCCGCCGCGCGCGCGGCCGCCCCGCGTTCTTTCTTCGTTTTGTCTCGTCCCAGCTCGTTAGTGCGATCTTTCTATGCAACAATTACAAAGATTCGCGGTTCATTCGTTCTTCGCGTTTTCTCGTTCGTTTTGCCCGAGAATTTTTATACGATTTTATTAAAAGGCTTAATGGCGGACCCTCCGTTGTTTTTTCTCTTCTTTTACGTCGGTATTGAAACGGTTTGTTTTTGAAACTGTTGCTTTCAACTTGATTGAAAATGGAAAACTTCAGTTTTAAAAATGATTGTTTTGAAAGGCTTCCACGAGCTGCGACTCTATTAAGGCTGAATGTTTTTCCATAAAAACAAAAATCAATAGCGAAATTAAATAAAACAAATTAACTTATACCTGCATCGTAGCCTGTTTCGCTTCCGTGCGTGACTTACCACGTCAGCGAGAAGAGGACAGAGTATGTTAAACTACATTACAATAATAGAGTAGGTACTACTAACTTGTACTACTTGTAATTGTAAGTTATGTATTTCAACAACACAAAACTCGAATGTAAAATTTCGTTAGGTATTAAACTAAACCTATAACCTCACATGAGTTCTATTTATATGTACATACACATAGTTCATACTAAAAACTTAAATTAAAAAAAAAATGCCCAATGATTGTTTTTTTTTAAATTGTCGATTAAATGTGCATGCAAAGTTCAAGCATTTAAAAGTTACAATGCAATAAAGAAACTCACATAAAATCACACAGACATGTATACATGACCTCATTAGACTCCTTTCTTGTGCAGTATTGTATTTTTTGTAAAATACCAGAAAAAAAACTATCATCACTAAATATAGCAGTGATAGAAAACGGATTCTTATAAAATGAAGTCACACAGCGCTTACTTATAAAATACGCAATGAATTTTAATACGGCTTTTATACTATCAATTAGAGAATAATGTAGCGATATACCTCAGTGGTCAACGCGGTCGGATGGCACGCCAATTTATTGTGGGTTCACACTTCAACAATGAGTTTGAGCTGCCGGTAAAGAAAAACATTGTAACGAAGCGTTGTGGTAGGGTTTTTTCTAGTACTCGGCTGGCTAGCTACCCTCAAGTTGAAAATCTGTCACCAAGTACCTACATAATAACACATTACCGGCCTCACTTGATCGCCAGTTCCATTCTAGATTAGGTGTGCTTTATCATCTTCACATGACATCAGGTGAGCAATGGTCAAACACCTAGCTTGTCAACCATAAAAAACCAAAAACTTCTTCGCAGTCGGCGCCGGCACCTGGCGGCGCCGCGCACGTTCTTTCATTGCCCGGCCGGCCAGAGCGCGCGTAATTTATTTGTTGTCATTTCGCATCGCAGAACCTAATCTCCATAACCGTGAGGGCGAAACAAGCTAATAAATACCGGTTGAAAGATTTAAAGCGGTTTTTTGCTTCAACGCGAATGCAAATCGTCTGCGGCCGCCTTTATGTGACGCCAAGATGAATCTGTTGCCAAAATTGTTATCATTTTTGGGGCGAGAATGCGGGAATTATTTGGGAAATGCTTTTTGTGATTCGTTTTGTTTTAAATTTGATTATTAGCATATTTTGTTTAGAATTATTGCTGCGGAAATTGGACAAAAATGTTTTTTTTTTCTATTTCTCTTGTGTCGGTTGCGAGTTTCTCCCTGCAATAGTTTAGAATATTACATTAATACTTAAATCAAATTTGGATGCAGATAGCTCGTGCCCTTGAATAACTAATAAACAACTTTCAACTCAGAAAATCAATAGGCGTGGTTAGTATCAAATTAATATTGAAATTCTACTCATGAACAAACATTACGTGCCCTGTTACTCACACACTGATATTATGTGTAAATATATTACATTTTATTTTTTTCACGAAATAATTTAAGATATCACTGTGTAATTGTTATATTTAATTATATAATTTTGATTCAATGAATGATATTTGATGAAATCTATTACAAGCCTGTTCAGGGTAAATAAAAAGTTATCTTAAACATTACATCAAAGATATTAATTTTTGTTGCTCTAAACGTGCCGTGGTGGTGCCGGCGTAAGAATAGTACCCCACCCTCTCTACCCGTGGTTGCCGTAAGAGTCGGCTACGGGATGTAATCCGGAAGATGGGCAGCAGCGTCTTCCTTGAACAATCACACCTAACTGCGCTCGCCAACCCGCCTGCCAAGCTTGGCGAGTATTGGCAAAAAAAGAGGAGCCTGTCAGCCACAAAAAAAAATCTTTCTCATGGCTTTATGCAAAAACCCTTGAAAATTGTATCACACGTTACGGCCGTCACAAGTCATTGCGTCGGACGCCCTCTGTCTCGTTAACCTTACAACAACCTGTTCAATACCTTTCACTCAATAAAACCTATAACACGGCGTCACACTCCACCCTTCCAGCCGTAAAACCGAGTGTACACCAACCAAGTACTTAGACAAGATGAAATTCACACAAAAAAAGAACGCAAAAGTCATGTAAACTGCATTGTATGTGTGAATAATACTATAGTCGGAGTATCCGGTATATAAACGTAAGTATTCCGGTATATTTAAAACAATAAATACTGAAGTGTTATGTACCGAGTTACGTGCGAAAGTGTCGGAACAACATGACTCTACGAGTTGCTTCCAAAACTTCGTCGAAGCTAACTAAGTCACCACTACTTTTTGATCCGACTCGAACTTCACTTATTGTGGCTTAACTTAAATTACAAAAAAATCGAATTGTTGTTATAAATTGTTCTCTGTCTCTTAGTTCTGCTAAGTAAGCGTACAGGCTGACTTTGTTCCTATATGGCCACTTCACCACATTGAGCAGCCACTCGCCCTAAACAATAACCTAAGAAAAGGTTATATAAAAACCACATTTGAAAACGCCGCTGCAATCTTTTATCTGAGCAATAAAGAGTTGATCTATTTGTTTTTATGTAACGTAATGAGACGAACAAGTTGCTTTCCTGATAGTAAGAGATAACGCCTGTCCAGGGCGTCGCTGTCTGTACACTTTCGATGGTTAGTCTCAACAGCCCTATAATTTCACAGTAGTGTCTGAATGTCAACCCATTGGTTAAAGTGGTCTGTCTGGTTTTCAATGACATTTGACACTGGTAGTCAGCGCGACGTCCCGCGCGATCAGCTGTGTTTAGGGCCGGAGCGCCGCCGGTGTGAACGCGCCTCCACTATTATTTAAGACACCGAACTCCGTAAAAGTTGTTCTGGACAATAAACTGACATGAAAAATCGAGTTTCAGTAACAGCTTTATTTAGTAAACCTTTTATCCCCAAATAACAAAAGTAGGTATTCTGGCGGCGCGGCGTGTTGCCAACTCTCCTGGCAGTATTTTTACTAGCCACGACCCAGTGGAGGTAGGACACGGTGACTCAACTCGCAGGCTTTCATATTATTGTTTGCTTGTTACTTATTATGATGATGGTTGCTTAGAAATAAGAGGTTATAAAATCACTAAGTAATTATTAATTCTGTGACTTATTGTTATTAAATTGACGTGTTATAGTATTTTAACGTTTTAATTACATTTTTGATATTGTACTTTGTGCATTCTGCAAATGCTCTTTTATACTTTTTTTTTTTTAATTCTAAATAGATTCGCGTTTGACCACATCCTGTTCGATGTTAAGTAGTGCGGTCTAAGATGGAGCACGCTTATCGAGAAGAAACTAAAATTCTACTATAGTCTTCCAAAGGATGTGTTACTCGTAGAGCTAAGTGTGAACCAATTTAAAAGATACATTATGGAAAGGCGTGTTAAAATGGCCTGGGCATAATTTGACTCTGCGCATTATTTTTATTTATTTATAGCATAAAATATTTCTTCTTTTTTGATAAGGCCCCCCAAATACAGCTGCACCTTATTCGCTTTTAACTATTACTTATTCCATTTCACAAAATCTGTATTTTTAATTACATTATTCTATTAATTATCATTTGTAAACAATTTGACGTATCTAAGAGCACTGTAATAGTGGAAAAAATAAAAGATCACAAGAGTTGACACGAATAAACATAAGTTTTGAAAACAATTCAATTATAATTATTATTTGTCTATTTGCGAAGAGGGGATGGCTGCTTTGAAAAGCTGATTTTTGATGGCAATGTCGAAGGCAAGAGAATACGAGGCCGCTCGCCGACACGATGGTCTGTCCAAGTGAAAGAAGCCACCCCCTCCTCTAAATTATACCAGGTGGTGGGGGCTACTTCTGACCGGAGTCGAGGCAGATTGTACGTTTGGTTCCAGTGACCACGTTCCTCAGAAATGAGAGACCGATTGAAGGAGAAGAATTTGTATCTTTATCTTGCCACAGCAGTTATAAAGAGCTTGGGTACTGCGAGAGCACAATACATGCGTGACGTCACTCGTGGCGTGGTATCAGCGCCTTTATGTCAAGTGCTGCCAATTTGTGCCTTTGTCAGGCTGATGCGCGCATTGTCGCGCGGCGCCGCACGGCGCTGCGGAAACGTGAGCGGGTGCGACTCGTAGTGTGCTATGTTTATTTTACTGTAAAAGGTGACCGCGACTAAGGTTTCAAAACACATTTTTTACTTATTTATTTTTATTTTATTTTATATGGAATACGAAAACGAACAGCTGCTAATAAATAAATAGGAGATAAGTGATAACACAAAAGCCAAAAAAGTTTTCACTTATGCTAACTAGATTAGTTTTAAGTGCCCCGAGCCCGCACCGGCGCGGGGACAGGTGTAAATATGATGGTATATCTCTCAGGAAGTCGTTTGGATAGGAGCCACCGCAGTACCAGATATTCACCACCAAGCAGTAGTGTGTAAACATTACTGTGTTCCAGTTTGAAGGGTACTGCAGCTAGCGAAATTACAAACTGTTGACACTAACCAAAGAATGTCTCAAAGTAATGAGCGCCAAAGCAGCGACGCCCTGGACTTTGTTTTGCTACGTAAAGTTATGCGTATCGCTGCAATGGTTGTGGACAGGCGTTATCTCTTACCATCTAGAGAGCGTCTCGTTCGACGAATTACTTTAACATAAGAAAATAAATTATTTTACATAAAAAGGCGGAAACAGATCCGAGATAGCGGTTGGAACTTCCATTCATTTGGATTGAGATGAAAGGTTTTTAATCCCACTCACATGGCAGTAATTGTTAAACAGTAGGGTTTGCTGTGTGAGTGAATCAGTTTCTTGTAAGGCGTGCTCTATCGTAGACCGCATCTTCGGTCAGCATCAGGTGAGATAGTCAACACACAAGACCTTTTATCTACGAAAACATTTCAATGAAAACTGTAGAGAATTTTTGTATACAAGCCTATAAACTTGGGATGTACGTATGCTCTAACCAGAAAGGCTCATCGGCAATACACAACTTTTTGTGTTTTCAGCTGATTCAAGGTTTCAGAATTGTACTGTATTCAGCTGCCGTTAATGATAAGGCAAAATAGAGGCCATCGTTTGGTTTACACTTCCTCACTAAACAAAAACGCATTCGCGTGCGCTTGTTGTACTGTAGTCCGCGAGAAACCTACTGTATTTAATGTATGGCGCGCTCGCTGAGTCGGTGATGCCGCGGACAAATTTACCGTGTGTTTGATGCATGTTTGCCGCGTGTTTGCCGCCTGCTCGTTACGCTGTGGCCGGCTTTGACGTGTTAACGAATCGCTGTCTGGGTAATTGGTGATAGGTCGCAGGATGACACAGTGTAGGAAGACGAGAAAGGTTTGACAGTTGAATACTTTTTAGTATCTTTTTAAAAAATCTTTGAAAACAAAACGCCGCAATGCATGTTTAGCATTTTATGTCCACGACGCACATTCCGATTCAATTATATTTCAAGTTATAAAAATTCAGTGCCTGCTGTTTCCTTCCCAGTTAAGTTTATCCGGGATTGAATATTACACTATGTTAATTCAGGCCATAAGCTAACTCCATTCTGAATTTCTTTCTTGTTTTATTCGAAATATGTATACGTTTGGCCACACGCTTATCAGTGACATGTTCTAGGATGGAGCACGCTCACACAGAAGGAAACTGTTAATTTTAGATCTGGTCTCGGGAAATACAAACTCCAGCACAGAGGTCCATCTTTGATACCTAACTGTCCCGCTATCTGCCTTGACACTACTGCTTAGCACTACCGATTCTATCTGTACGTAAAATATGGATGTACAGCACTTTGTGTGTGTGCAATCAAACTTGTTGTATTGTTGCAACAAGATAAACGCACACATATGTGTATATACACTCACACACTCGCCACACGCTAAAACTTTTATTTCTAGTAGTTATGTATGTTATTAAAGTCCTAGAGGAGAGCTTTAGCCGGAACGCGGAAACATTATGTCGCTGCATTGCATTATTCCATTCTAAGTGTATTTTGGATAAGCGTTTAAAATAGTTTCAAGTGGAATAGGATCATAAGCCTTGTCGTTTCTGTAACCAAAACTTAAAATCGGAAATATACTAAATATATAGGTAACTCCGAAATACTTTATTTCATTTGATTTATTGTGAAATACTTGAAATACTCGACATTATGCGCAAAGTCACCTATTTATCTTATAAGGTTAATCTATAAACGAGTTGACTATAATTGCAATTGCACCTTAGGTTCACTGTCATCTAGGTTTGCTAATTGTTATTGTACCAAATTTAAATAAAAATAAAATAAAATAAAAATATGTTTTTTTAATACTGATTAGGTTCGTGTTTGACCACATCATGCCTGATATTAAGCAAAGATGTGGTCTAGGGTGGATCACGGTTGCCTAGAAGGAACCTGTTTGCTTTTCATTTAAAGACACTCCTGTTGTACTTTTCGGAAAACACAAGAGTTCCACATCCTCGCTGTGCGATTAAAGAATGTGGATTCGGAGTACTTAGTGCACACGTGGGGAACGTCCACCATGTACGGGTGACGCTTTGGTCGCGTTTGTCTGGCCGTCCGGTAGTAAAAAGAGGCGGGGGAACCAAGCCGTGTAACTCCAAGGCACAATCCACGAAATGTGTCCGGTAGAAAGCCGATAGCCGAGACTTGACCAAAGTGTCATTGCCTATCAACCTCTTAGCTAATTCTACTTCTAGGTGTATACCTATATACTAACTGGCCTAAGGTCTGCTGCTGTATCTATCTCAATAAATTTAATGATATAGTGAGATCCCAAGAACACAGTAGAAGAAGTCCAGAATAAAAGGTAGACGTTCCACAGCAGTAATGTTGCGCTGTGGCTGCAGATGGGCCGCGAGCGCTGATTGGGCGCGACCGCAGCGCGCGGTCGGTCCTGCTCGTTATTAGAGACCCCTCACCGCAGAACATTAGGCAGTCGCTGAACTTCATTAGAATTCGATGCCAATATCAAGTTAACTAGTTATTACTACTTACTGGTGTATGCCCGCAGCTTCGCCCGCCATCCGACCGAATCCCACGTAAATCGAAGTTGAAGTTCATGGGTCGATTCGGTTAGTTTTTGAATGGGTGGTCGTTTCGGATTTGCATAATAGTTGTACTACTATCGGGGAACGTTTCTTGATATGACACCGTTTTATGATATTATAGACTGTAACGAAACGGTTCGACTCTACTTCCATCGCCCTAATAGTAGCAGAAAATTATTGCCAATAACTTTTTGTTACGTACAAGAAAGTAAATGACCTGTAACTCAACTGTTATCAATAAAAGATTTGTATTTTGTATTTGTGAGAACAGACAGAACAACTTACGCTTGTTGTTATTTTATATTTAAATTACTTGTAAGTAATATATTGATTTATTGACATTTATTTATATTAACATGTTTCATGACTGACATTTATAATGTTATTTCTAAATATGGATGGATATAATTATGGCCTGTAACTTTGGTGTAGTCAATAAATTATTTGTATTTGTAAGTATTCTCATGAAAAAAAAAAAAAACATAAATAAACAGAAAACTTACAATGTTATTTTCTAATAGAGATTAAATTGAATTGTTGTTAACGTTTCAAAGGCAACTTTACTCGTATTAAAGTCCGGTGCTTTACTAAATCTAAATTGGTTTTCAATTTCATTTTCATTGACTTGGAAAATTAAATTTTGAGCGAATGACTGTGGAGGAATTATTGTAACAATTATTTGAGAAGTCATTTCTAATAATTTGTAATTGGATGATACTTTGATGAAACCCGTGAAACGAATATATTGCAACGACCATGGCTCAGTGGTTAGCACGGTCGACCTGAAGGAAACCAGAGTGTGGCGGCGAATGGGCGCCCTCGCCGGCGCGGGTGGCTGGTGACCACACGGCTTTGTCGGTGGAATATTCTGGAAGTTTCAAACAGCAGAAGCACCCTGGACGTGCGCCCGGCGTGAATAGCTCGGACAAAGCATCTGCCAAAGATGCCAAGTCCGAGCTATTAACTCTATTTAAAAAAATCTTCCCATCTAATCGTTGCGTTCGTACCTTTTGTTTCAAAATAGTAAAAATCTACCACCATAACTGCCCTGTTAGTTCATTTAACAGAATACCTTCTAGAGCTGCAGGGTTCGATTCCCAACAGGATAAACATTTTTGTGGCGATGTTTGTTCTGTAAATATTACATATTATGAGTTTTAAAAGGGGAAAAAACAAAGAAATAGATTAATAGTACAGACTAACTCACTTTGGGGGCTAGGGAAGCATATCTATGGAGTCATTTAGAAGATTTATTGCCAACCTCCTAACTAAATCTGGCCGTACTGACTGTCGAGTGGTGGAAGATTAATTAAACTTCAGATTTTTGGTGATTACCGTTTCTTGATTAATACACGAACTATGACATAGTTGAGAGCGAGTGCACACTACCGCGACTTTGGAACTACTGACGAGTGGAAGCCACGCTGCGGAATGTACCACTCTCAGTGAAGACGCCGTGTCCCTACTCACGTAATGTGTTCCATGATTGCTCTAACTTAGTGACCATATGGGCGATTCAATTCCACTTTCTTCGTACGAACCGCTAGACGATGGAACTTACTGCCCGAGTGGGTGTTCCCCGATAGACACGATAGGGTGCCTTCAACTCGCGAGTGAGACGGTTTCTTCTATACAAGCGTGCTCCATCGTAGACCGCATCTTCACTTAACATCAGATGACATGACGTTTAAATGCAAACCTATTGACAGTTTAGACCATATGTATGCTTACTGACTTCGTCATAAAATCAAGAATGAACACACACACCCACACTACACGCGTCAGCACAGAGTACACGCCCACACACATACACCACGCGCGCTCACAGTAACACACACGCACGCATACAAACACACATGTCTTGAATTTACTTTAAAAAATGTTTTGTTTTTACGTCTGTCTGGCATTTTGTTCTTGAATAAGACATTGCGAGAATCCATTGGTGTCCGAAATACAGTTGTCACTAGTTCGGAGCCAATGGGTTCATAATTATGCCAAATAAATATTTTTATTTGATTTGCTAATCTCGCCTCATATTATAAAAATGTATAAGTTTCGTAGGCAAGTTAGTTACTTCACACTAACCAATTTGGATAAAATTTGGAATGCATGGCTCAGATATCACTAGCACCGTACTTTTAAGATCTAACTTGTAAAATCTATAAACTATAAATCTTGTAAAATGTAAGTGAACCCGCAGGACTCAGGTAGTGGGATGTAAATCGGGCTTACACGGGCTTCCTCCGGAAAGGGGATGACACACCCGGACGGCGCTGCTTACTGCCGGATTACTACTTTGATGGCGAAAAGGTTCGATTTCGCTGAATACGACCAACGGCGATTAGCAGTAGATTACATATTTCATTGAGCTGGTCCTGTAATAAAATAAGTGAGGACTTTTACACTGGTCGCTTAGATAAATAATCAATGCTTGTCAACTTAAACATAAACAGTGATTAGGAATACAGGTTGTCTTGACATAGACTTTGCCTAAAAAAGCAACTTATAAATATTGATGTTTATTGGGTAAAATTCGTTTTCAAAAACTTTACCAAATACTAAATATAAATGAATAATAAATATCGTAGAACATTACACACAGCGCCATCTGACCCCAAACTAAGCAAAGCTTGTACTATGGCAGTCAGATAGCTGATAGAAAACTTTTTTTTTGTAAATACTTACAATACATACAGAACAAACTTTTTTGATTATACCATAAAATGCTTGTCCTGAGTGGGAATTGAACCCACGCCTACTGCTCTTGAAGCAGACATACTACCAATGAGCCAACAGGGCTGTCAAGGTGTCATTAGTTTTATTTATGTTATTTTAACCGACTTCAAAAAAGGAGGAGGTTCTCAATTCATCGATGTGGTTTTTTTATGTATGTTCCCCGTACTCGAAGACGCCTGCACCGATTCGAGTTTTTTTTTAAATTTAATATGCTATACTTCTCAGGACCACCTGGGAAGTATACCATATTATTACCATAGGGATTTCATGAAAAACGGTTTGCTTTAAAACCATGTTTGGTTTTAGAGACATGGAGTCGTTTTTTTTTTTTAATTGTAAATTTATAATAATAAAAATTAAAATACCTATTTGATTTTAATAAATATAAAATATATTAGACCACGCCTAATTTAGTCCATTCTACTCTTTCAAGACGACACATTCCAGACACAAACAAACTGAAAGCTGTACTGAAAGTTTTTAACGGCTCCGCGATAAGGACTTAGTTTCGTGCTTTGTGCGCGATAGTTTTTGTTGTCTCTGTGAACCAGAGTTCAGGCTAGGGATGTGATTTAGGTTGCCGGATTGCCGGCTAGGAAAAACACTACTGTTTTTTACTAAACGGTGGGAGTAAATATTAAAGCTACTGCGACCCAAAGACAACTAAAGAGTGGGACACTCTCTCGGCCGCAACATTCATCACGAGGTCGTCTAGATAGGTAGTTAGATATCCTGCCGCCAAACAGTAGTGTGTGGATATTGTTTATACAATATCGTGTTCTTATTAAAAAACACACCTAACGATAGAATGTATAAATGTATGCGGTTCAAGCGGTAGCCCACACACGTGAGTGTAATTCGGTACTTTATGATTAAAACACCACTATCTTGAAATAAAAACCGAATATGATTTTTCCGAGAATTCTCTTTGGATGTTTTCCAGAATAAATAGGAATCTGGTGAGTGTTCCATCGTCGCTTCCCGTCGAAGAATTCGCTATCAAACGGTATAAAATAACACTAACCGGCCTATATTTTTCCGGTCACGTGTCCCATGCCTACTGACCCAATTCGCTTCAGCAGCTAAGATATGATAATTTGTGATTACCCGCGATGCGGTGATGCGGCTCCCAAACTTTCCTGTTCCGGCAAAAGGAAAACTACGTAACTTACCGAACTTTGAGGATATGTGTCTGTTTGCCACAGCACGGGAACTTACACTATTGTATTTACATAATATGACAGATATTGCACGAACTTCCATCGAGAGCCTGTTCCTGTATCGCAAACACGACAAACAACCACAGCATTATACTAGTCGGTCGCCCCAAACTGTGATCTTGCGATATCTACGTCTTCAATGGTAAAGTCTGCAGTCAGTAAATGTAGCTTGTAGTCGAAGTTGTTAGTATTTGCACAAATACAGATGAATTTATTATTGACTGTCTTGTTCGGTAGATCTGCTCTCCTGCTCCGCTTGCTACCCAGGGGAAACATGTGGCAAACATGAGTGTTTGTTCTGTGTCTGGGAGATTCGTATGTATTTACAAAAAAAGTAAATATGCAATCTGTTAGTAACCTGGTTGGTTCCCGCAGTACAAGCTTTGCTTAGTTTCAAACTAGATGGTACTGTGTGATTTTTTTTTCAATATTCATTGATTTATTTTATTTTGTATACATATTAGGTACAGCCTGATACAAACTACATTTATTTATAAATAAATGTTATTCTCTTATCGTAGAACAGTTAATCAATGTACTCAGAAACCTACATTTATTTTTTACTGTCAAAAGGCTAGGAGTTTGACCACTGCTCACACGATGTTAAGTAACGGTGTAGTCAAACATAGTAAAGCACACCTATGCCGGATTGGAACTGGCTTTGAAGTGAGCCTGCCGAATCACACCGGTGCTTGGCGGCAGGTTTTAATGGTAATAGTTAGCCAGTCGAGTACTAAAAAGTACCCTACATCAACGCTTCGTCCCGATGTTTTCCTGAAGCTCAGTTGGGGTTTGAACCTACAACCACCGGCGTGTCATCCGACCGCATTAACCACTGCGCTATGATCGCTACAAACATAGATATAACCGAAAACTTCCGCTGGGTTTCATCCTTTGTACTATTTTTGTACGGAACAAAGAACAACAACAAGTTACACAGCAAAGCTTTTCCCGACTAATTCCAGTGTTTGAGAAGGCCTAGGCCTTCATTAATCAGGCCCCTGGAGGCCCACGGGCGCTGTCAGGCCCGCCCCCCGCTGGGCCATGTGTCATTATTACAAGAGTTGGGACAGCAGGATGCTGTTCGCGCCACCTCTGGCATGTTTATGGCGAGCGGAGATTTAACTTGAGCAACTGTTGTGAGTTGTAGCCCTTATTGATGCGCTGCCGTTGTTCCCGAGTTCTGTACATCGCGCGACGCGCCGCCGTAGCGGAGACGAACATCGAGAGGACACCTGCACGTCAGTTGTTAATGTTCTCAAAGATGAAAAAAGTCTGACCCGCAATTGGCCAGCGTGGTGAACTAGCCTTACCCTTCTCAAAATGAGAAGAAGCAAGACGAGATCGCGCGCGCGTTGTAGTCTGACAAGGAAACAACTCCTTGAAGAAGGCCACCGGACGTTGCCGAAACTATGATCAGAGTATCGCATAGTATAGTGAAACAAAATGAAATGAAGCTCACGCCCAATAAAAAAATATACCTAAACACGTATAGGTATATTTTTTTAATTTGACATTCGATATCTGATAATAGCACTTTTAAATAGTAAAAGTATCGGGTGAATTTCTATCTATAATCATTTTAGCTTGTCAGAATATATATACATATATATTTTTTTTAATTTTTTTTCATGACTGACAGTCTAGGTGTTTGACCACAGCTCACCTGATGTTAAGTGACGGTGTGGTCGAAGATGGTAAAGCACACCTAACCTGGAATGGAACTGGCTCTCAAGTGAGGCTGTCGGAACACACCGTTAGATACTTGGCGGCAGATTTTCAACTTGAGGGTGGTAGCTAGCCAGCCGAGTACTAGAAAGTACCCTACCATCACGCTATGGTTTCCTCACGATGTTTTCCTTCACCGGCAGCTCAAGATCATTGTTGGGCTTTGAACCCACGCCCTTCGGCATGCGAACCTACCGCGCTAACCACTGAGCCATCATCGCTACAAAAGGTATATATATATAATATTATAGAGAAAAAGGTTTGAAATCCTCGTCTTAAAGCCTCGCCGGCGCCGCTGTGCCGCTCGCAGCTCGCGCCGCTTCAGGTTCATTTGTTGGTATTTAAATGATAGTTCGGTAACGAAGCAAGTTCGCGAATAGTTTGTGATTCAACTAATTAATTCGGGGCGAACGCGTCATTCTTGGAGTTCAAGCTTCAGAAGGTTGAAAGTTAAAACTTGTACCTATCTTAGACGTTAGCTACCTGATCCAGTGTCCCACGTGAGTGATGGAAAGCGACGCGATACGAGCTACGAATCAGTGCGAGATAGCTCAATTTGATGTTAAAATGGAAGAAGCTGTCCGTGTGAAGATGAACTTCGTGTCATTTAAGGATGGAATAAGCACATACTTATTCCTTACATTTTAATTTTCATGTGGTATAAACGTGGCGTGAGACGGCCTACATAATGCAGCTGGAAGTAAACAAATTCAATAATAATAAAGATCAGTGACTGAGTTAAATATACACAATTAGTAGTCCAGTCATTTGGTAGTTTTACCTAAAAAGTTTTCCGGGAGTTTTGAACATTGGTGATTTTATAGATTTTGACGTCCTCTTTCCGAATTTTCACTTTTCCACTTCGTATTTTTGCCACTCGCACCGCTATGTCGGAAAAATGGCGTTATAAAACAGTTTTTTGACGATATCTGCATTCCAATTCATTTTACGATAAAAATAACTGGTAATATTTGATACTAGAAAAAAATCCTACAATTTACCGGCCTTTTTTTCTGTAAAGTCAATAGTTTCAGCGTACGAGCGCCGCAGAGTCCAACAAATTGAAAAAATAAACAAAAAAAATTAACAATCAAATTGAATTGTGAATTGTATTGAAATAATTATTATAACATACTGTTTTGTGTGTTAAATTTTTTTATTAAAATCTGCAACCGTGTTTTTATGTTTGAGATAGGTTAAATTATTTTATCAATAGTTATTTTACTTGTCTAAATTGAATTATTCTAACAAATCTAGTCTAGTTCTAGTCTTCTAGGCTTCTAGTCTGTGGCAGTGCCTGCCTAGAAGGCCCCCTAAAGAAGGCCCCCTAAAGAAGGAGATCTACCACCAAGTAAAATCAAGTAAAGTATACTAATGCGTTACTCAACACAATCTCCAGCCCCCGTACTGTGAGCTCCCATTGCAATTCATTTTAAGTGCGCACAAAAAAGCCACGCGTCTGAGAATCTTATTACGCAAGCGTACGATATATAATTGCGTAAGTTTTTCTCCAGCCCCAAATAATAAGAATACGGTGCCACGCCTGCAAGTGCAATTCAAATTCAAACTATTTATTGACATAAAACTGTTTATTAATTTAATTCCATTTATGTCAAAAAATTATACATTAATTACTATGAAAAAAAACCTATAAAACTCAAAATATAACCCAAATAAATATAAATAATAAAGATAAATACAATTTCAAATTCAAATACGTGTAATCATTTAAACTACAGTGGAGTGGAACAATACTTTTTAGTAACACTCATAATCGTATTGTAATCGGGTGTTGTTCTCAATTACGAACATTAATTACGTACAAGCTCATCGTGCGGGAACACGAACACAATAAACAGAACAATCGGCGCCGCGTCTGCGGCCGCTCGTGTTTCTAATTAATTTCTAACAGGGTACATCCTTTTTAGATGTCCATATAATTGGGGTTCACGATGACACTATGGGGGCTTGTTTCACACGTGTGGGCACCGCCACCAGCTTCCTCATCCAAACTAAATGAAGACGACATGATTCTTAGTGCAACATTTATTTTAAAAATCAATATTCAATATATCCGAACCAAAGGTGGAGTCAAATCGAAATAGCCGTGGAATACGCTATGAGTGAACTGAATTTGTTAATACTGTTATTGTTGCTGCAACAATTCCTTCATTCTTAAGCTCTCGAACTATAATGAAAGAGGAAAAAAGAAGTACTTCTTATCATGTCTTTGAGAGTTGTTATTTCAATTAGTCTAGGGAAAGTTTCCTTACGATGTCCTTCTCCGAAACGCCAGCGGTAAGTTTTAAAACGGTTTGACCGCAAAGTCGCCGGATTATAAGCAATGGTACTGCCAAAGCTAAATGCAGAGCAGGGACGTGGAAAGCCATTGCTAACCCTTACATATAGACGCTAGATGAGAGATGCCTTACCTAATAATAGTTCTCAAAAAGCAGTTTTCTATTTATAAATTTGCATCAAGGATCCAGTCGGTGCGTACGAATTTTGGAGTTTCCGTTTTGTAACGACAGCCATTTTATTTTATCTCTTTTTCTATTAAAATTTCTTATTGTAGTTACCGTTTTTAATGTTAATTTCTTCATAGATATCTTGTTTTGGTACTGCAGGTGTTACAAACTTTTGTGGACAAAATAACAGCAAGCACGCGTTTTTTTTTTAAGTCTGAGCAAATCACCTTAATCCTTAAATAATAGATTTAACTATAAGATAATAAAACTGTTTGTTTTTGAGATAAGAAGTAAGGCTACTGCCTCTTTTGCCAACCCTTTGTTTGTTACTTTCCGGCCCCCGAAAAAAACCCGAACAAAACATTTTGATTTCGCTTTCATTGTACGAACCACGAAGTAGTTAAACTTGCTGCCCGAGTGAGTGTTCTCCGATAGACCGAACCAGTCACACGCAATACTAAAAAGGTGCAAGTTAGTGATAAGGACATCCTTCGAGTACAAAAGTCGTAAAATCAAAGCATTTCCTTCTACGTATTAGGTCCTTCAGATTTTACTGAATTAATTATATGGTTTGCGTTGTAAACGTAGTTTTCTTTAATATTAAAAGCCTTACTTATAAACATAGCTTCAAATTAGCCAATGCTTAAAATGCTCTGTAAACTTGTCACTAACGCGAAATATCTTGAAAATGAGACAGCCTACTTTAAACTTAGATCAAATTTAACCATCGTTTATAAGTTTAGTAGTTCGTAAGCTGTGGTTAGTGTAAACATGTCTAGCACATTGTGTGCGATGATGCAACTTTAAACTTGTAAGCGACAAACTTACAACGCTCGCTCGCTGCGGGACCCGACGTAGGTGCATATAGTGCACAGAGATAATAGTCTATAGAAAGGCCCAAAGACTCAGCGTTTGAGTCAAGTATATAACGATCTTAGGATATGCATACTATATAAAGCTGATCTTTTGTATACAGGTGTAAAATCACGACAATCACAACATGGCTGCGGTCAGCGTGTACACAGAAGAATTTTATTAAAACATACTGTCTGTAGCAGATATGTGAAAAATAAATTCACGCGATCCTTTTTGCCATACACATGCAAATTGTGGAATGATCTTCCTTCTTCCGTATTCCCGCGGAGTTGCAACATCGGGTTCTTCAAAAGGCGTGTTAATAGAATCTTATAAGGTCGGCAACGAATTTGTAGTGCCCCTGGTATTGCTGACATCCTTAGGCGACAGTGATTGTTCGCCATCAAGCAAACCACCCGATCGGTTGCCACATGTGGCATAATAAAAATACTCAAATAAACACTAACAGAAAATAAAGCAGCTGTTTTTTAAGGTTGCGAACCTTCCTCCTTCTTTCCGCTTCGTACTAACGTCTGATTAGCATTGTTACTGGACTAAAGTCTAAGTTTAAATCTACTACTACTAAAAAAAATATCTAACCAAGCTAAATAACAATCATTATGGTTTCCTCACAAAAATAAAATAAAAATATAGCGACGATTCGCCATGATTTCAAATAATTCTCACGCCGCTGAAGTAGTGAACTGAAAAATAACCGTTCTCAACTAACATTATCTCACCATCAGAAAGTCTTTCTGCAAATCTCTAGCAATTTTTACTTCTTCCATTATTATCTTTTAGCGACGACTGCGCAATCCATAGACGCCTGATATAACGCAATCTCTTTCAGGTAGCGCATTAGCAGAACTCATGCATATGAGAAATGTTTTACCAACATATTAGATTATCGTCAATTCAATCGACTTTGAATACGAAGTTAGCAATGCCATTCAACTGTAAAATTCATAGATATCTTCTATTCAAAATGTTAAGCGAAGCGCAAATCCGCAGTTATTTGAATTATAATATATTATTCCTGCTCGTTTCTGCTTCTTACACACGTTTCATCTGATAGTAAATAGTAGCTAGCGAGAATCCAGCTCAGACAAGCCATCTCATCTATAAGCACAGATTATGTACCAATATGATTACACACTACACTTCAGAAACCATTACATTTTTCTGGAACAAATTCACTTTTAGTTTAGGGAGCCCATGTATTGATCCATGAAAAAAGTACCTCCTTTCAGAGTTTACTCATATCCAGCGAGTCGGCACAACGTGAAGACAGCACCATCTAGTCCCAAATTAAGCAAAACTTGGTACCAGATACTAACATGTAGATCACTCAAACACAGATAAACATTATATTTTCGTTTTTTATTAAGTGATAAATTTTATCCTGGGTGTGAATCACATTTACGCTCTGATGCTCCTGATGCAGAGCAATCATAATTATCTTATATAATTGTATAACAGTACATATTTGGCGTGATTGTGCTGACGCGACGGCAATATTTCTGATGGTGATCTACAGTGATCCGTAAGCAACGGTAGCCTATCTTATCATCAGAGGGTGGTAGCCTATCTGCCCTCTTATGAAATGATGGTAAAGAATAACGATGTAACGTCTATAGGGTATACAGCCTCTGGCAGCCAGACTTGGAAAGCGTCTAACAAGTGGCGCAAGCGGCAAGTGCCCAGATAGCTGCGTATCTAGATTTCAGTTTAACATAATTCCCGCTCGTTCAGAAGTTGAAACTAAAAACTGCGCGAATTTCGTCTGAGGAAAGATTTAAAAAGACAGTTGAGTTGCTCATGAAATATGAAAATGAGATCCTACAGCTGGGAGTCGGGGACTCAGTTCGCACGAAGTTTTGGTAAGTACGCGTACATCGGTTTTTACATCCAAGAACTAAGATTTTAGTCAGAAGTCTGTTTAATTTTTTAGTATTTAGAACTTGAACTTGAATAACGTGTGCCTGCAGCCCAGTCGACATCGTTTGCTAATTAGCTTTCCCGTGATTGACTTCATCTTTCGAACTGTTTTACACAACTTATTTTAATTTTTTTAAAGTTAATTTACTACCAACAAAATTCATTCTCGTGGAACTTTTCATCGGCGAAAACTCGACCATTTCTAATAGTATGTAAAAGTACCTTTAAGAAAATTGAAAAAAAAAAAAACTGTACAATAATCTGCCCACATAGCTTCATACTGCGATCCCTGTTAAGTAGTCACGAAAAAACTATGCGACAAGGAACCTTATTGCACCGACATACGATATGCAATCGTGTAGCTTTTTTGTGAGCGCCTAATAGGGATCATAAGAAAATCACAGGTCTGGTCTCCATATTGCAAACTTTGTAGGTAGATGGCGCATTGTGAAAAAGTTAAATTACTTATTTGTTCCATTTTATTGTATAGACGAGAAATTTAGAGAGTTTGACAACAATAGAGTTGTTTCCAAACCACTCCAGCCACTAAAATACAACGCCAGTTATTTGTAGAGCTGTTGTACAAAAGTCGTCCTCGCTTACTCGACGTTTCCACAGCGTCGACGTAAATAATATTTTATCGGCCGTCCGGCCCATAAAGCAGCGGCGTATTTGTCTGTTTGTTTGTAGATGTGACGTCAGCTATTTTCAGGTGACCTACTGCCCCACGTGAGCGATGGAAAGCGACGATGCGAAGCGAAGCAACTTGCACATCAATCTTTCCATACGAGTACATATAGTATACAAATATGGAACTGAATCCTTTTTTTTTTTAAGATGACAAATATTAAACTTCTAGAGATGCCAAGCAACGATTCGATAAAAGAATTACGATTCAATACATAATACAGTAAAAAATTAAGAGGAACAGACGAATGTATTAATCGAAATTTTGCAAAAACTAAATTAAACGTGCCCAAATTTCATGATTGTATATTTTTCTTGAAAAGCAAATAAACTCACCACAAAATCACGCCTAGTTCGGAATATAACTGACATTCAAGTGAGGCTGCCGGAACAAACCGTTAGGTGCTTGGCGACAAATTTTCAACTTGAGGGTACCCGGCGAGTACTAGAAAGTATCTTACCAGCACGGTATGACTTCCTGGCCGACAGCTCAAGCTCATTCTCACTATCACAGCTACTTTTTGTGTATTATGGCTTGCCATAGCATGTGCATTGAGTTATCGCGCTTGTCGCTCACGTAGGACAATGACCGAGGCTTTTTGTTTTACTTGTGTGTTTTTACGACGTCTATACGACGCGACTGATGCGTTTATTTTTAGGTTATTTAAAAAATTAGGTGAATATTTAATTTTAACGAGAGATAAACACGTAGCTGATGTGAGTTTATCCGAGGCCACAAATTGCAGGCCAGCTTATTCATATGGCTCAAGCATTTTTATGCCTACAATATAAAAACTCTTTGTTGGAAGTCGGTAGAAATAGTAATATTGGACCTTCTAGCACGACTTAACGAATTTTTCAGCTAATGCAATTAAACACTGACTAGATTTCAACATCCCACTGCTGGGCACGGCCTCTAAAGGATAATTGGGCCGGCCAGGTGTGGTTTTCCTTCACAGAAGGTCATGTGGTATGAGTTCATGATATAAATTTAGAGTCCCCTTGGACACCCTCCGAGCACAAAATATATGCTAAATAGGTTCTTAAAATATATCCTAACATATCTTAAGTACCGTTCATTCAAACTCGACATCGCATAAAAGTTTTTTTTTCCAATCTCATCGCACATTCTAAAGTAAGCGCGCTTCGACGAGCAAAAATCCAGATAAATGGTGAAATATTACTAAGAGCCGCTGAAAACTAGCCTCCGACACGTGGCGGGAGGCCACGGCACGGCGGCCTAGCCGAGAAAGATCCATCAACAAAAATTTACAAGAAATCGGAAACATTTCCCAAATCTGATGGAAATGTGGAATTACAAATAAAAAATTGGCAAAAATCGTATCGATATCGTTAATGAATGACCGTTCATAACGTAGTTCTTCTATTTACGAAGCGTGTACTCCTACTGAGCCAGGAGTTGCACTTGCAAACAGCTGTCCGACGACGTGTTTCGGTGGAGCTTGAACTGGTACGATGTGCTGTAGAAATTTCGTTTGCGCGATGCAGGTTCCTAGTCGCTGATTGGTTATTACGCTGCTACCGTCAATAGATACTGTATGTACGAAGGCCGCTAGTATGATGTCAATATTTCTTCATGTCTGTTGTTTTTATGTCATAAATTAACTATTGTCGTATACTGAGTCAGCCCTGTTTTTATAAATTGTCCCACTGTTGGGCGCGGGTCTCTACTCATTGTGAGAAGGGTAAGGGCATAGTCCGCCACGCTGGCCAAGAGCGGGTTGGTAGACTTCGCACATCTTCGAGAACTTATTAAGAACTAATACATGTAGATTTCCTCACGATGTTTTCCTTCACCGTTTTAAATTTTATCAGCAATAAGCACATGACTTGGCTGCCAAAACTTTATATTTTTTATACATATGTAAAGAAAGTACTTTTCTTTATTTACTATTTTAAATACGCCGCGCATAACACTGTCGGTAAAGTTATCGTTCTGCTTCATCGACACATTCCTAGGTCGATGAACGAGTGCAAGACAGGAAGACAAAATGGAGTAGGTATTGAGTGTGGACAAACTTTTAGATAATAGTTAATTTGTGAAACGTGAAATTAATATTTGTTACGGAATCGACATATGTATTAATAAACTTTAATGTCGTTTCTTTGTTTTTACAGGTAGGAATCTGTGTAATAAGTGCAGCCTAAATATTTAGTTTGTAAATGTTATAAAATAAAATCTTTGTTTTTACAGAGCAACAACACATTATGGTTTAATTACAAAATCTACACTGAATGGATAGCTATCTTATACATATATGTATGTATATTGATTGTAAGCCGTGGTGGTGCCGGCGTAAGAATAGTACCCCACCCTCTCTATCCATGGTTGCCGTAAGAGTCGGCTAAGGGATGTAATCCAGAAGATGGGCAGCAGCGTCTTCCTTGAACAATCCCACCTAACTGCGCTCGCCAACCCGCCTGCCAAGTTTGGCGAGTATTAGCAAGACCCCCCCAGGAGGAGGCCTATGTCCAGCAGTGGACGACCTATGGCTGATGATGATGATGTGTATATTACATATTTTCCAATTGTCATGTAAGTTCAGTATTCACCGAGTGGCCGGTCGCTCCTAACCTATAGAGCTTACCTCTGGCGCCGGACGCTCGCGCCTGCCACCTGCAGTCCAGGTGCTCGGCTCTGCGCGGCTCTCTCCGGACTCGCGGGGTTGCATGTCTATACTTACGTCGATGCTGTACTTCTGCTTCACATTCAACACGAGTTTTACAGAAGTCAGCAGGGCAATTTGCGAGTAATATGAAATAAGTAAGTATAGGAAAATGTATAAAAAAATTAAGGCACTTACAATACATACAGAACACCCAGATACAAAACAAACATTTATGGTCGTCACACTAATGTTTGTCCTGTATGGGAATTGAATCCACGCTCTACACCCTTGAAGCAGATACTTTCAAATGAGCTAACAGGACAGTAAGAAGTAAAGTGGAGAAAGGAAATGTGCTGCTTCGATCTAAAATAGTGAGATAGTTGTGGGACGCAGATGATGTTGAATCAAACCGCGACCGACACCAGCGCTCCTGTGACAGCACATTTTGCACATTTTCAAAGTTACTGCCCTCTGTATACCAGTGCACTGGACAGGCTGTCATTCAGTAATGGATTATAATCTCTATGCCCCTGATTCGCGCCCGCCGCCGCTTTAACGCACCAACTTGCCACCATCCTTGCCACCAACCCTGAACTTGACATATTTTGTGACAACTGGCAAACAACTATGACCACTTTCTTGACATATTCTGAGAATTTAATTAACCAATAGGACAGGGGCAAAAAAGCCGAAAACGATTTTGACATTTCGATTTTAGAGAACTGATTATGACATCAAAATCTTTTTATTTGACAACTTGCTCTTGATTTTTTTTCTTTTGGCATTTAAATTTAGATTTACCTTATATTGTCACTAGTATAATTTCTTTTTGACATTTATAAACCTAATTTATTTTGACATCTGAAGCATTTATTTTGTCGTTTACCCAATTTATATCAGATGAGATAGTGAATGTTTTAATTGTGACAGATAAAATTGATTAGCATAGTCGTCTTTATTTCAATAATTTAATTTACACATTTATTTAATTAGCTCGTGCCGATTTGAAAGCGCGTCACATGCGTCCCTGAAACTATTTCCAAATTATATGTTTTTTTTTTGCAATTATGACACATTGGCAGTCCTTGCACGCTCCCGCGCGCAACATGCAGCGCCAAAAAGCGATAATCATGATAAGTAGTCGTAGTCGTAATTGCGATACTAGGGACCCAGTCCCGCGCATATAACAGACGCCAGTGACTGAACCAGAAATAAATAATCAGTTGCTTCCATAACTCGAAACGTTCGTAGATTTAAATACGAAAATAATTTTAAAACGTGCACAAAGCGACATAAAAGGTAAGGTTTAGTGAGAGGGAAGCCATTAGAGGATGCTCCGGCCGGCGCGGCTCCGCCCGGCACGCGCTTTATGTTCCGACGCAAATGGACGCGCTTCTTCTATCTAATATATTTCATTCATAATTCCCATCGCGTGATGGAAATTATGAATATACATGTCTTGAAAAAAAAAACAATTCAACAGAATTACAGGTTATATTTAACCCCCGACGCAAAAAGTGGGGTGTTATAAGTTTAACGTCGATGTCTGTCTGTCTGTGTGTGCGTGTGTCTGTCTGTGGCATCGTAGCTCTCAAACAGATGGACCGATTTTTATGCGGTTTTTTTTCATTTGAAAGCCATTTTCCTTGCGGTGGTTCTTAGCTGTGTATTATGTTTGGTTAATTGCGTAGGGGTTTTTTTAATTTTTAATTCAATTATTTGTAATCTATTTGGACTGCCTGGTAGATCAAGCGATACTAATTATGCTCTAAGGGCTGTATGAATTCGATTTCTATCCAAGACAAACATTTTGTGCGATAAACATACATATTTGTTCTGAGTGATAAGGTATTTTATTTTAAAAAACTGTTAATAATTCACTGGCTTACAAAAAAGTATACTTGGTGACGAACTCTTTAGCTGGAGGTCGCTTAGATAGGCAGCAGGCAAGCAGTTAGTGTGTAGTTAACTAAATTACAGTGCCAATAAAACTAATCATTGAATGTCTGGAAGAAAAGAGCGCTAAAGCAGCGATGTTGTTTTGTAACTTAAAGTTCTGTGTATCGCTGCAATGGCTATGGACAAGTGTTAGCTCTTACCATCAGGAGGGAATTTTGTTTGTCTTATTATTTTTATATAAAAAAAATAAGTATTATATTAGTTATCCTGAATCCTACTAAGCTTTGTTTAGTGTACACCGACAATTGTTAATTTATTGAGTTATAAATATACCTAAATTAAAATGTCATACTTAGGTAGGTATTCTAAATGATTCGGACATATCTAAATTTATCTAAGAAGTTATTGATATTCACAATGATATAGATATGATGCAAAGTTCCAGTTCCAGAGCCAGATATCGCGAGCAATCCGGATCGGAGTCCATTACAAATACAGGTTACGTACCGGGAGGTCCAGCAAGCTCGTGGAGTCGGCGCGGCGCAATAGGCACCCGAATTTATGTTTATTATTTCATTTTATCTAGTTTATGTTTTATCGAATTTAGACCAGCAAAAAATATTTACATTGTGTTTTTAATATGACATTAAAGTTCTCGCCAAAACTCAGGCAGAACTAGCATTGAACGTATAAAATACAAATAAACTACTAAAAAAATAGTTTAAAAAGAAATTGAGAATTGTGTCGACGTTTGTCAAAATTTTTAAAGTCATTAAAAAGTTGCCGAGTAAGACGAAGAGGATTGCAAGCGAGGGCTTGGTAACTAAATTAGTTAAATAAAATTATAGATAACTTGACAAATCTCTTTAAAAAAGATTCAAGATTTGAATTTGTCCAAAACCGAGTCCGTAAATGTCAGAACAGTTCCAAAGAACATTTAAGAAGTAGCTAGACGGCTAATTAGAACAGGAATCGCCCCGCGTGCGCTCGTAACAGTTTGCGCGAACTTCCAGCACTCCTCGACTCTTGTATTACGACGTCTCTAGAGCGCGCCCATTCACACTGTCAACTTTTTTGATATTCATTGGACAGCAGGCAACCGATTCTATCCTGTCGCAGGCAGGCGCGACCTGCGGTACGGCTAGAGCCACCCACACCGCTGCGGATTGTCGTGATGGGCACTAGCACACTAGCGCACACTAGCGCACACTAGCGCACGCTAGCGCACACTAACACACACAAGCGTGAGATTATTTGGCGAATAAATTCGCTACCGCAGTTAAAATAAGTAACAGACAGATAGTCGGACACCGTAGGCTTTATAATAGGACGTCGTTGGAGATGATGAGACGAAACCCTAATTAAAACGCTAATTTCTTGTCTAACTTGGGTATTTTTACTTGACTGACTTAGTAGTAAGGTAGTATTTTTCGATCGTATGTAAGGAATTAAATTAAGGGTTTATTGCTCGCGGTCCCGTCGGTTCAGGCGTTCTCAAGTTAGGTACACGCTTACCATCGAACATCATTTGATTTATATTTATACATAAGTAATAAGACATATTTTAAAGGCGCGCATGGCCTCGTCTTGCGCTGTACTCTGCTATGACTCCTTGAAGCAGGCCACCGGATGTGGGGGAAACTATAGAGCACGTCAGTTTCCTTAGTAAAGTAATAAGATAAGTAAGTAGGTATGCATATAAACAAAGTATTAATTAGTTATCTGGTTTCCATGGTACAAGCTGTGTATGAAATGTCCGGCAGTATTGATTTAGTAATTATATGAACGCAGCCTATCTGACCTTCCGCCGTATCCTACACATCGTCAATAAATCGCCACAGAATAAATAATAGCACTACAAACCTAACGCTCGAAACTCCGCGGTAAGCGGGCGTGGCAGTCCCACAACACCTTGCAAACTACTGCTCAAAGCAACTTAAAGTAGGCTCCGTGGACGGGACTTAAAGAGTTCCCCGATGTAAACGGTAGCCCGGCGCTGCACTAATCCACTACCCGGCGCTGGTTAAGTGTTTAAAGTGTTAATCCTAAGTCGCTGTTTCCACACACACTGAATACAGATATTTTACGCAAACATTTTTCTTTACCAATTTCATCTTATAAAAAGGAAATATAATCTTCTAAATATCGTAAATATGACAAACGTAACCGCGAAAAGCATTGTGAACGTTCGGGGAATAAAGATTTAAAACAGGGAATTGAGCGCAGAAGTCCGTGGAGATGAAAATTCAAGGAAATTGATTAAACATTAAGGGATTGACGTCGACCGACTTGGATTCAGTTAACAGATTTTTCAACTTTTGTGGTAATAAAGAATTTGAACAAAGAATCTGGCATCACGAGCTTAACTCAATCCCGGCCGAACTCTCGAAGTGCCGACACGTCCTGGCGCGTCGATATTTGATTAGTGCATTTACAAAATAGTTTTTTTATTTTTATGTAACAGTAATGATCCAAACGAGACGTTCTCTTGATGTTAAGATATGTCCATGACCATTGCAGCGATATACAGAACTTTGAGTAGTAAAACAAAGTCCAGGGCATCGCTGCCTTGGCGCTCATTCCTTTGAGACTAGATGGTTAGTCTCAACAGCCCTGTAATTTCGCTAGCTGCAGTAGTAGCTAGTGCAGCCCTTCCAGCCGGAACACAGTAATGTTTACACACTACTGCTTGGCGGCAGAATATCTGGTACTGCGATAGTACCTACCTAGACGACCTCCTGCTAAGGAGATCTACCACCAAGTAAGATGATTATAGTCATTACATTTATAGAAAAAATTACTTATTTTTGCACTGTTGTTGGGTCAATTACATCCGGATTGTTTATCGGATCTCCACCAAAACTCGTAACACCAAATTTTTGTTGAGCTGTCATTGGAAGTGTAACGAACTTATTCAGTACTTTATGCCTTAAACTTTTGGGTTGATATTTGTTTAATTAGCTAAACTACGTTATTATTTCTGCATTGAATGTGCGCGCAGTATCTCCCGTTTCATTGATCGATGCTGCTGTCAAACTGTCAGTGGAAAGGATTATTAAGTCTGTAGGAGAGTAATCTGTTGCGAGACGCGCTTAAATATTTATTGAGTCGAAATGGAAATGAAGAAAACAAAGACAATTAGAATGCTTTCAAACACATAGAAGTAGATACACAACTCTAGTTGACAGCCCTGTTGGCTCATTGGGAGTATGTCTGCCTGAGCTGTAGGGCGTGGGTTCGATTCCCGCCAAGGATAAATGTTTGTTTGGTATAAACAAATATTTGTTCTGTCTGGGTGTTCTGTATGTATTATAAGTATGTATTTACAAAAAAAAAAAAAAAGTATTTATGTATCCTATCAGTTATCTGACTTCCATCACACAAGCTCTGCTTAGTTTGGGGTCAGATGGCGCTGTGTGTAATGTGTCCTACAATATTTATTTATTTATTTTATTTATTCTAGTTTAGTATTATTTTTATTTCAATTTTCTTTTTCAAAACTAATTTCACCTAGACTAGAGCCACTTGAGCAATTACCTACAAATTATAAGACAATGTACAAATTTAGGTAAATATGGATACTCTCTGTCTTTGGAGCTACAGAATGTTCTTCCCTCTCACTCTTAAACTTGACGTTAGATTAATCTTAACCAAGATCAGTGACTAGCAGCGAAAAATTAAATTCAGAAAGCCAAAAACCAAGCGCCAATTAAAGACAGCGTGAAAGTGTTATTCCATTTGATGAAAGAATACATTTAATTTGGATAGTGAGGCTGACGATGATGATAGGGTACGCCAGTTTACAGAAGCTCGTCCTACTTCTCAAAAGACGCCGGAATTATAATCAATTGGATGTGTATTGTGAGGGAACAGTTTTGCTTGTTGCTGTATAAACAGTAGCTCAACTTTTACCAAAACTTTACAACACGAGTAATTATTATATTTGCAGATGATAAATTTAAATAAAATCCGAATTTCATTGCATGTAACAAAAACAAATATTACATTTCTTAACTTTACAAACAGAGACGGAATTGGTGGTCTACCGCGGATTTTTTATAGTTAATTTCTTGCAGTATATCTGTCGGTGCTAACTAAAACTTTGATTGAATGAACTAGAACTGCACCATAACACCGCTCTCTCTCTCTCTCTCTCTCTCTTCCCATCCAGCTTTCACCAAGCGAGTACGTCTCCATTATATCTCTAAACTTAAATTAATCAAAACTACACAAAATACGTCAAAGTGCTATCTATATGTACCTACGCGTACATTGTCTTTATTTGCTTGGTTTCTATAATATTTTTTTACTCACTATTTTCATGAATACATCATAGTCTTATATTTTCTAAAATTCGACTCTATAGATTTTGTTTGAAAGTCAGATAATTTTTGACTCTTGTAATCTCATTACAATTTAAGTATGTTAAGATAAAATACGTCACGTAATAAGATAATAATGATTATTGTGCTGATAAGCACTGCACGCAGACTTTAATAGTTAAAGATTTGAAGCATTACACACAGACGAACCTTTCCATAGTCGGGTGGTTCTGTAAATGTGCAACTTGCCTTACTGTTTCACACTGTAAGTTGCGTCGTTGCGTCCGACCGATTTCGCAGTTGTTGGGTGGAAATAATACGTTCCTTACGGAAGGTAATGAAGTAGATACTCTCTTGTGACGAGTTTATTGAGAGGATTGTATTCACTAGTGTGCGTGTGTGCGCGTGTGTGTGTGTGTGGACAGTTATAAAGCATATATTTTGTAGGGGCCACTGAGCAAGATCTCTTTAAATTGAAGTGAGAGAGATAAAGGGAAAAAATTGTAGCTTCAGTGTGAAAGATTTGTCCTAAATTCATATTCATCGATATTACAAATTGAGATTCTATCAATACTTCCTTTGTAATTATTCAAATTTGAAACTTCTACTTTTTAAATATTTGGCCCATAAAGCCGCCTGAAAAACTCATACACATAATTAACCCGACATTGCGCGCAAGAGTTCCAAACAAACAAATATCAACCCTCCGCCGGCGCGGCGGGTCAAAGAGACCCGGGATCAAATAGTTCCCTAACTGCGGCCAAGTAACAGAACGAAAAGATAATTAAAATTGTTTCTCGTACCTTCCACTGCAGGATACTTGGAAAGGTTGCTTAAATTATCTAACTAGCTATACTCTACGGTTACGACCGCGGCTCAAAGCCTAATCCCCATATTATTGAATTAAAGCTGCTTTGAAATAATTATTAATTAGTTCAAAGCCATAATAAATAACAATTCATAAATTATAATTTTATTTCACTAAATTACTAATGCATTTTTTTGTGTAGTAGTAGGGAGGCGAACGAGACGCTCTCCTGATGTTAGGAGATAACGCCTGTCCATGACCATTGCAACGATACACAGAACTTTAGAGTGACCAAATAAGGTCTAGGGCGTTGTTGTTTTGGCGCTTATTACTTTTGAGACATTAGAGTAGATTTGATTAGATTGTAGTTTCGCTAGATGCAGTACCCTTCAAACCGGAACACAGTAATGATTACACACTACTGCTTGGCGGAAGAATATCTGGTACTGCGGTGGTACCACCACAGACAACTTGATGCTAAGAAGAAAAAAATGCCACCGAGTAAAAAAATACGTGTATATACATAGGTATAGGTCTATTAGGTACAGGTTCGGTTGAAGTTTAAATAAGAAGTATGTAGTTTAAGTATATCCCAAATCAACTAAAATAACTTTTTACTTTTTACCCCGAAAAATAAACGCCTATATAAAAATAAACAAGGATAACGTTGTAGTAAGTCAGGGCTTCGTTAAAGTAATTTTAGTATTGTGTTTTCTTTTTATTTCCCATATAGCGCAGACTACAAACAAAAGTGTTTCTCTTAAAAATAAAAGTATAGTTAATATTAAAACAGCGAAAGCAGCTTATGCTGCTATTATCATTATTTATTTTTGCGACTATTCAAACAAAATAAAGTGGAGCTCTGTAATCCGCCTCTCAATAATCCGGCTTAGCTCGACCTTTCCATGAGGCCTCACCATTCTCGTCTCTTTCAGTCCCGTACATGTACTCACACTTACGTCCAACAATCCGGAAATTTACGCACACATTCATTCGCCGTTGCGTCGCTCCCCGCGCCCGCCGCCCGCGCGCTCAGTATGGCGGTGCGCGTTGTTCGAGGTAGACGTGCGTGATTCCATCTGGCGATTGTGATTTCAAAATGGCGGACAAATTGAATACTCGTAAACGCAAGCATGAAACGCTAAGTTTAGCTGCAAAGATCGAAATTTTACGAAAATTGGACAGCGGACAGAATAAGGTGAAGTTAGCCGAGGAATACAACGTGGGCCGCGCAACAATTTATGACATAAAGAAAAATCGTCAGAAGATCGAAAGTTTTGTGAAAAACATTGGAATAGAGGCGAACTCGCGACAAACTCTACGACAGTGTGAGTATCTACTCATGGAAGATATGCTGTTCTCGTGGTTCCTCGAGGAACGCCGCCACAACAGGGATCTCTCAGAAAAGGTTATTAAAAAACAATCTTTACATTTTTATAAGGAAATCTATAAAAACGACAATTTTAAAGCGAGTGACGGATGGTTTCGAAATTTTAAAACTAGATACGGAATTAAAGGTCTTTACGATCCGGTGATAAGAAACAGTATTACGAAAACAATGAAAATAACGCATAAGTCAAAACAAAAATTTAAAGAAGACTCGGCAAGCCATTCCAAAACTTATAAATATGAAGAGTCTGAACTAAATGTCAGTAATATAGTACCAAAAACAGAAATTCAAGACGAAGCAGCAGACGTTGAACGACCGTCTAGAAACCTCGCCTGGCCTGACGAGACTAGCGAAGATGGCAGCTGTAGCGATTCACAAGAGAAAAGTGAAGAAAACAGTGAATATGAAGATTTAAGCTGGAAAAGTCAAAGCGAAATATTTTTCGCACATCTAAAGACGCGGATGGATAATTTGGATCACCAGCAGAGGTTCATAGCTCAGAAGCTGATGTCTGACGTCATAATGTTGGCCGAAGCAAACCAGCTGCACTTGACTTCGGCAATCGTAAACCGAGTGCTGAAGAAGAACCGTCACAAAACTAGCAAAGGAAATGATCCTCTTCTAAATTAAATGACAAAATAACTACTGAGTTGTAATGGTGTTCGGATTGTTATGTGACATTAAACTCTAAATATGTTTCCCTTTTTGTACTATCCTTTTCTCTGTTACCCTTTTTTTTATATACATAAACTTTCAATGATTAAGTTTATTCTATAAAAAATACAACATGCATTCAGAAAAAAAATGGCAGTTACATTGATGCTTTATCAAGATAGCTCTTCTAAACTCTAAGCAGGTAAAGTTATTTCACACTCGGATTCGTGATTGGCGTTGAGAAGTTTGCGAGCCATGCGACCAGTTTACTCGTTCCAAGATAATTAGCTTAAGGGCAAACCGACATCAGAGATGCGGACAGAGTTGACATCCAGCGCGGAGTGTGTTTCTGTTCTGCAGAGTTAGTAGCGCAGTTTCAAACGTTGATCGGGTCGAGACGAGGACTTGCTAACGAAAACTATTTCAAAATGTTTCAAGCGTTTGAAATTATTTAAATGGCTTAAAGAGCGTTTTCATAACTGAGTTTCAAAACTTCAATAAGCACGTTTGTAACTACTATGCAAGTTACGGCAACCTGACTTTTATTCCATAGGTCTGGATTAATATCTCAAACATCTTTTTCTTTTCTAAATTATGTATGTCCGGATTCGGAACTATCACGCGCGTTTGCAACTAGTTAAATTATTATTTTAACAACTTGTTTAAAAGGTAAGGTGGGGTCAATCCTTATTCAATAAAACAGATTAAGTCGAATGAAACAATATGTCTAAAAAATTTACATGTCGACTTAAATCAAGGAGATTCAATGGAGGACTGAGGAGAATTAAGAGGAATGTAATGTTTGTGAATGTATTTTTTTAATTTTTCTATTGACATAGACAATAACTTCTTAAAGAATAATTTTGTACCATGATAAGATAAGATAATTTTATTAATAATAGATTTACACTCATCTTATCTAATCTAATACCTTTAAACGAGCAATTCCTTATATGTATATACATACTCGTATATAATATATTATCTGAATCTCGGAAACGGCTCCAACGATTTTCATGAAATTTAGTATGCAGGGGGTTTCGGGAGCGATAAATCGATCTAGCTAGGTTTCATTTATGGAAAAAGAAAAAAAAAACCGAGCATAGTTCGGTCATCCAGGTACTGATATATAATTAGAGTTGCACATCATACCTAAGTATTTCGCCAAAAAAATAATTCACAGATTCATTGTATAATTAATAAATAATAATAAAAAGAATCATTAAAATATTTTTGGTAAATTGTACCCAAATAATATTTATGTTGTAAAGGGGCATCGTCATAACTATACAGATATTACTAGTAAAGTATAGAATGGGTATTATGTGTACCTATTGTCTAAAAATTCTTCGATTGTATATTTTGAATTGTCCAGCAGAAGAAACTTTTACTCTTAAACACTGTGTCACTAGCAGTGTTTCATATTCTCTCTGGTAGCATAATGTAAAATTTTTGGCCCATACACATTGCATTCTTACATTTCTAACGCTGTTGCTCCCATTAGGTTGATACGTGTTATTTATTCGCTAAATTTTATAAGCTTGGACTCCTGGTAAAAGAAAACGTCGTGAGGAAACTATGGCGTGGTGGTATAGGATTTAGTACTCGGCTGGCTAGCTACCACTCGAGAATTGAATATCTATTGCCAAGCGCCTAACGCAGTGTTCCTGCGGCAGACTCAATGAAGTGCCAGTTTCCCTTTCAGCTGTAGTCAAACGCCTATAGTATAATCTGCAAGTAATTCCTTGTAATACGCGATGTAACATTAAAACCAGGAAGATAAATGCTCCGCTTAGATTTAATGCTGTTCACCACTAAGTAACGGTTCCTGAAAGAATCCCCCCCACTCCGCACTGATCCGCGCGATAACTTAATGCCTTGACTGGCAGCAAACGGAACGACCACAGAATACAGTAACAGTTATAATGTAAGTTAAGCTTCCAGTTAATCCTAATAGAGTTCGCAGGAATGCTCGCCGGAACAACTTGCTCACTAATGCAGCGATCAGGCTCTGCTATGGCGTTGAGTCGTGGAGCCACCATCGCAACTTCACAACTGCATTCGTGAACATCACAATATTTCACTTTGTATATTATAATACTAAAATTAGTGTGTGCGTACGTGTTCTTCATGCTGTAACGACTCGCCTGATTTTGATGAAATGTTTAACGTAGCGGACTTGTATCTTGAATTAACTAAAAGATAAATGTAAGGCACATATTACTTCTTTGTTATTACTTAACATACTCGTATATTTGTTCAGTATTTAGTGTTCTAAATGAATCACGAGGATGTTTTAAAAATGTCGTACAAGCTTTTTTTTTTTTTCAAATTAAGTAGGTA
The DNA here is from genome assembly GCA_950106695.1 of Biston stratarius. Lineage (NCBI taxonomy): Eukaryota > Metazoa > Arthropoda > Insecta > Lepidoptera > Geometridae > Biston > Biston stratarius. Next base: position 10,168,881 of record OX467108.1, read on the forward strand.
CTATTAACTTATATATTAGATTATTAATTTAAATGTTACAGGCTATTTTTATGAATATAGCCCGGGAGACGGTGATACTGAAGGTTGTGGCTAGTATTCTAAATGTGAATGTTTGTGGGTAGTTCTGTATGTGTTCTGAATGTATTCTGTTTTTCTTATTTAAGGGCGCGGGTATCGTTGACAAGAGACTCGGAGCGACGCCTATTGCCCCTAGATGTTCTGCAACCTCGACACCTGCCTTGAATTCAAATAAAAGGACTTTTGTTCCGCTAGATCACCGTAAACTCACCCTCAAGAATCACCCTCACCCTCGCACAAACGTATTATAGTTACCATAAGACTATTGCCGTTCATCAGTGATGAACGTTTGGTCGTGTTTTCCATTCTTGGTTGCCTGGAAGAGATCGCTCTTAGCGATAAGGCTTCCACTTGTGGCAGAAGCTCATAAGATTATTTTGTTTTCTGTACTTTTTTTTCTATTTTTGGTGTACACGACAAAGATCTATCATATTAAGAATGAGTCTATAGGTAGATACATTTGGCAGGATGACTCCGTCAAGTGATTATTAATTAAATTTAAAATAAGTTGTAGGTATTGATCTCACTTCTGCTGTTCCTTATTAAAACAAAATAAATAAATAACTGACGATGACAATCACACACAGCTTGTTTTCTAATTCCATGCTTCGCGCAGCGGGCGCGACCGCGGCGTGCTGTAAGTGTTAAATATGTCAGATTGATTCGTTAGTAGATTTCACGTTTCAGTTGAAGCGCGGAGTGTGGCGGGATAGTTTTGGAAGCGCTGCCCGCAGCCGGAGAAGAGCGAGCCCTCACCCTCGACCGTAGCCGCGCGACCTACCTACACATCTCTGATTTCGATATATTTTGTGATAATTGGAAAATTGTTACGACTGTTTTTTTGACATACTCAGAAAATCTTATTGACCAATGGGACAGGAGCAAAAATATGACAATGACTATGATATATAAATGTGTATTTGTAATAGTTGTATTTTTTGTTTGTAATGTATTTTTTGTTTGTAATGTATTTTTATTTTTGTGTTCGTTAAATGACATTTAGGTAGGTAATTATTCTTTGTTGTTATGATTTTTCTATTTAATTATTAGGTTGACATTGTTTTTTATTTAATTTTCGTATTACAGTTTTTAATTATTATTATTTATTGTGAGATAAATGTAAGTGCTTTTTGTCGTTTTTATTTCAATAAAAGAATTTAATTTAATTTACACATATGTACATGTAGCAGTGGGCGACCGACGGCGACGTCTCGCCCGACCAGGCTGCTGGCCGGTATAGTATAAGTACCTTTAATACATAATCTAACAACAGCATGCAGTACGTGCATGACGAAAACTAACACAAGCACGGTATATGTACATGAATGATAAAACACACACCAGAGAGAGAAACACACGGACACAGTTTGATTTGACAATTTTATTTCTACTGAACTTCGTGGGTAGTGATTTTTTTAATTTAAATAAATGTACTTCTAATTGTAAGGTTGTAAAATGTTTTACTTTTTTTTAACTATGATAAAGTTATGAATTATCGTAAAAACTCTGAGACCTATAAGTTAGTGTAAACCCTCTTTTTTATGGTTGACAGGCTAGTTTGTTGACCACAGCTCATCTGATGTTAAGTGACGTTGTGGTCGAAGATGGTAAAGCACACCTAGCCTGGAATGGTGCTAGCTCTTAAGTGAGACTGCCGGAACACACCGTTAGATGCTTGGCGGCAGATTTTCAACTTGAGGGTGGTAACTAGCCAGCCGAGTACTAGAAAGTACCCTACTACCATGCTATGGTTTCCGCACGATGTTTTCCTTCACCGGGAGCTAAAGCTCATTGCTGGAGTTTGAACTCACGCCCTTCGGCGTGCGAACCGCCCTCACTAACCACTAAGCTATCATCGTTACAAAACCTCGGTGCAGTCGATGTCAGCCGAGCCTACGTATACTTGCCGCCGCGCGCGGGCTCGGGCCCCGGGCCAGCCCTGTTCCTGTACCCTTGCTGTGACAGTGGCAGTACTCCACTGCCGTGGGTACGCGGCAGTAGGCCGCGCCGGCCCCGGAGACCTGCCAGGCACTAGTGTGCGCGTAAATACAAGGAGCGCGCTTTATAATAAATCCCTGGATATGGGAGCAGTGCAAGTCACAAGACACTGACGAATACTAAAAAGAAAAGATTATAGAATTACTAGTAAGTAATTATAATTTTAATGACATTTAATCATATTGACACATTATACATATATTTGATATTTCATATTTTGATTGATATTGATATTGATTTTGATATTTTTGAATATGAATGGAAAAGTGTCCTGTAACTTTAGTATTATCAATAAAATATTTATATTTGTTTGTTCCCTGTTAGCTCATTCAGTTGTAGTTCTACTTCATGGGCTGTATGACATAAGTTTGGATTCAATTCCCGCCCAGGTTAAGCATTTATGTGATTTATGTTTATTTCGTGTCGGGTTTTTTTAATTGTATGTAATATCTTGTATTTGATTCACATAGTACCTACAAGTTTGACGCTAGATGGCGTTACGTAAAATGTTTAATATTTTTTTTATAAGCTAAAACTTGAATAATTAAAACAATTTTATTCAATCAACCAACAAATCGATAACATTGACTTCAGTGTTCTAATACTCCTAAACACTACCCTGTATACTCAATAATAAAAATAAGAAAATCAAACGAGCATTTACTTTAAATTAAACCAGTAAAAGAAGTTATTTTAAAATGTATTTTTGTAAAACCCTAACTCGCTTGTTAACTGCATGTAACGTCGCAAACTCGTTGCTATTGCGATGAAAAAAGAAAAAAAAAATATCACTAAAAAATTCTTTAAAATTTTTGCCAGCGGAAGACCGTTAAAAGAGAATAAAGGAGCCAAAACCGCTGTGTCTCGTGACTCAACCCCGCCGCCGCGCGCCGCGCCGACTTGGTCGGCGGCCAAGTGTCTCGAGCCGAGTTTGTCGTGAAAAAACTCGATTTGTGTCCCGGATAATGACCCAAACGAACGCAAGAGACTCCATAGTTCTCGTCCCGGCCCTGCTGGCGCTTTCATTTACTTCAATAATTACAGCTGGATAATTTTGTTGCTGGTATCGCGGAAATGTGTGCAGAGAAACAGCTCGGGACACGCGGCAACATCGCGTCGCCGCGTTGCACGACTACTGATATACAAAACTTATGTTTACGTATTTAAGTAGTGTCGGTTCATTCGTACAGCACCGAACTATATACCTACACTGGCGCAGTGTAATGTGGAGGGACACGCGGGTCTTCGTGCTGCTTCTAAAACTACATCGAAGTTTCTGCTCTTCTCGGACTTATATCACTTGATTTTTCATTCGATCTCAATGACAAAAAAAAGTTAAATAAATTAAATTGTTCATTTTTCGGATCTGAACAGATGGCAGCACTTCAGTTTCATATTTGTAATGTTTGAGTACCTATTAAGGTTTTAATTGTAAAGTTTTTAACAAAATAAATTTATTGTAGTATTTTTATTAGTGTTAGTTTCTGTAGCGTACGTGCGACAAATTTGTTTCATGCAACATGCATATACAGGAGGTACAAACATTTTCCGGCAAGTAATCAAGTAGTTCTTGGAGCCATCGTTGTGTTCTGGTCATACACAGATAACACCTGTACGAAATAAGCTGACCAACCTCGTTCGCCAACCTTACGAAACTGAAAACCAGCCGCCTTACCTGAAACAAGATAAAAGACTCTCATAAGAAATGTAGTTAAACATATTTGTAAGATATTATAATTGCATTATGGTTTTTATGTCTATAATAATTGTAGACGACTTTTATTCCAAGTTCGCAAGTAATGAGACGAACGTGGAGCTCTGATGTCGATAAGAGGTGACGCCTACCCATGACCCTAACGGCACCCTGGACTTTGCGTAACAAAACCCAGGGCAAAGATTTTAATATACGTTTGTATCTACATAATATAAGTATGGCTTACAGAGCTGAAGAGACTAAGCGTTGTAGTGATGATAGCTCAGTGGTTAGCGCGATCGGTTCGCATGAGCTTGAGCTGCCGGTGAAGGAAAACATCGTGAGGAAACCATAGCATGGTGGTAGGGTACTTTCTAGTACTCGGCTGGCGAGTTGAAAATCTGCCGCCAAGCATCTAACGGTGTGTTCCGGCAGCCTCACTTGAGAGCCAGTACCATTCCAGGCTGGGTGTGCTTTACCATCTTCGACCACACCGTCACTTAACATCAGGTGAGCTGTGGTCAAACACCAATCCTGTCAACCATAAAAAAAAAAAAGTTACATGTTAATTCTTATACACATAACAAGTACTCTTAAACGTGATACGGCGTGGCGTGGTGTTACAGTTTACGCTGCGAGCTGTACTTCTGCAGCTGTTCCTCTCCAGCTGCACCTCTGTACCCGCATCTCTGTGTTGTTAACAGCGCTGTGTGGGTAACGGAGTTCGCGTCGAGTTGATTGGGATGTTTAAATTGGACTTTATTTTTGAAAGGGCGGCCGGATGCACGGCTCAGGGGGCGCGCGGGGGGTGGTGGGGGGCGGGGTGTGTAACGTGAAACGAATTCTGATTACAATAGTCTTTAAACATGGAGGTTTTATAAATTACCCTTTTGTTTTTTTTTACAGCGGCCGTAGGAGGTGAACCTCCCTATACTTCAGTTTATAGGTATTACCGGAACTGGAATCAGTTTGGGCAGACCATGGACCAACTAGAACGAATGTAAGTTTACAATATAAATAAAACCGATTCCATGCCCCAAATACAAAATAAAATAAAAATAAATATTGTAGGACACATTACACACAGCGCCATCTGACCCCAAACTAAGCAGACCTTGTGTGATGGAAGTCAGATAACTGGTAGGATACATAAACTTTTTTTTTTGTAAATACATACTTATATAACAGTACCTGGTTGACCGAGCATTGCTCGGCTAAAAACATGGATAAAACGACATTTTCTGAAAATGAAACCTAGCTAGATCGATTTTTCGCCCCCGAAACCACCTGGATACAAAATTTCATGAAAATCTTTGGAGCCGTTTCCGAGATTCAGAATATATATATATATATATATATATATATATATATACAAGAATTGCTCGTTTAAAGATATAGATAGATAGATACAGAACATCCAGACACAGAACAAACATTTGTTTATACCAAACAAACATTTGTCCTTGGCGGGAATCGAACCCACGCCCTACAGCTCAGGCAGACATACTCCCAATGAGCCAACAGGGCTGTCAAAAATATGGTTAAGTTTTAGGTACATTGGTTTAAAAATCAAACTACTGAACCAATTTTTATGAAACTACAAGACCAATCTGAATCTGAAATGATAGAGTTCTGAGGTAACAAACAATAACAAATACAATGAGATTGAGAATCTCCTTCTTTTTTGGAGTTGGTTAAAAAGAGAGATAACCTCGTTGCTTTATTCTGATTAATTTTTACCTTCGGTACCAACAATATCGAAATCAGCAAATAATGCACGTGCTCTATGGAACTAAAATACTCAACCTCGATGCCCGGAGTCCCATTCACAATTTTGTTGATTACAAACGCAAAAAAGGTTTTGCCCCAGCACAGACAAAACGTTTGCTCGGCCAAGAATCGAAGTTGGAACTCCCTGTTAAACCTAAAACCCGGCACGCTTTAACACACTTCTACTGAGCTGAGCTCCACACAGCGCCGTCGAGTCGAGTAGTGTGGGCAACTCGCACAAAAACATTGTTATTCTCTCGTGCCGGTGGAACAGGTTCGAATCTTGCAAGAAAGCACTAAAGCGCTCAACGGGACGTCATCAAGAGATTTACGGAATGTTCGCGAAATTTAAATATTTATGAGAAATGCAGTTTTATTGCACCGTAATAAGGTTTAGCGAGGGGGAGCCCCCGCTCCCGGCGCTCCCGACGCTCCGACACTTAAATATTCCTCCAGTTTGCTTCGCTGCCGACATTCATTCAATTTGCTCGACTCGTGATATTCTGTTGCGGGGTCCCCTGTCTGCCTCTGCGAACCCGGTATAACTTCTTTGGTTTCTTATTTTTATTGACAACTACAGATACAGATCGGGAGATACTGTTGAGAACAGCACACGCCACGCGGTAGAGCTGCTAGACTTTGTTCAAATTATAAATGGCAGACCAACTGTGGGTGCGGTACCTGTTACTATTACTCGCATGTATTCAACTATTCATATCTATATAATACACATTTTAAATATTGGTGTATTTTAGGATATACATACAATTATATTATTAATGGAATTCAGTTCAATTCAATTCAATTTATTTTAATCAATTTCGTCGCCTTAGTAGGTACAAATTTGCAGCTATACTAGGTAACCCTGTGTTACAGCCGCCACAAAAGCTAATGTATGTTTATGTTATTATATGTATATTCCCCTGTGTGTATATCCTCCTTATTGGCACGCCGAGTCTTTTATTCCTTTGGAAGAGATCGCTTTTAACGATAAGGTCGCCAGTTGTTACTCCTATCAATTAAGTAAATTTTTCTTCTGTACTATGTAATCTTTACTGTGAACAACAAAGAGTTATTCAATCAATCAAATGGAGCTCTGATCATTCGGAGTTGTCAGCGGAGCTGCGAGAGCTCGTGTCCCGATCGGCCCGTTGGGTAAGCTAGTGGGGACATCGATAAGTTTAATTTTCAACGTCCGCACCAATCGTCAGTAGATTTTTTTTTATTAGAACGAGTGACAACAAAAATTAATATATTTTTTTTTATTTCCTTACTCCAAACAGAATGCTGATGTAAAGATTGTATATCTTTACATCAGCATTATGTACATGAAAAAAGGGTTCGATCTAGATCCTATTCCTCGACAAATGTGTATACAGCTTGAACATTATAAGTAATTCATTGACATGTAGTCGGTGTTTTAAAACTCTTTTGATATATTTGAAATAAAATCAATTCCGTAATATCCAAACAGAATACAATCTTCAGGTACATCAGCATTATGTACATGAAAAAAGGGTTCATCAATAATGTAGTAAAATAATAATACTTAATAATGTAACCAAAATTATTCGGCTCTCGATTCGTGATGATGAGTAATAAACGCGTTAAAACAACTCCAGAACTCGATGTTCTCATTAAGACCGCGGGGCTCCGAGCCGGGCGCGCACTCCCGCGGGGCTCCGAGCCGGGCGCGCACCCCCGCGGGGCTCCGAGCCGGGCGCGCCCCCGCGCGGCGGATACAATCCCAAGTTTCCCGAACGCGCGCGAACATTCCGCAACTCTCCGCCGATATAATCACTCATTAAATGTTAATTTTAATGAATTTCGGTTGGAAATTGTTCGGAACCGTTCGATCGCTCCGTCTTAATTTAATTTGATCTGCGGGATCGATTTTTGAGGTTAATTGCTTTGCTTATTTAACTGTCGGCCGGTTTTCGGTTTCGCGACGGCTCTGAGGGTTGTACTGGGAATTAGATGAACGTACATTTTACCACTGTACGCTATATGTATTAGATGTCTTCTAGATTAACGTGTTCCGTCCTCGGCACGACGCCGTCACTTTCCATCACGCGACTCGGAGACCAAACGTACATTTATTTCATGACAAAAAACTACGCACTTAGATGACACATTACAAAGACTCACTCCCAACAACACTATTGTCAATTATCCTGCAAAAAGTCAGATTTCCCTCGAGATCTACTGGTATTAAACATTGTCTAAATCATCGTCCCTATTCCCCATTTTTGCATTTTAAACAACATTTATGTTAGAAATATTACTGCGACAACACGAAAAAATTGGTATCTCTACAACATTCCTCGCTCGATCCTTCAAAGTTTCAGTATGTTCAAGCAAAATGCACTGAAACACTTACGGAGCTGATTACTGGCGGAGCTCGCGGGAGCAGGTCCCTCGAGGGCAACTTGTAATAAGATTGCTAGAAGTCAGTTTGATTTGGTACATTTTGGGCAAACCAATATTTTTACGGGAACGTTGATTTTCTTTGATTTTTGTGATCGAACACCTAGACTGTCACCATTGTTCCGGACCAAACGCTACCTACGCACTTACGATAAATTGAATTACGTATTAAAGTGCAATAAAAACATAGGCAATTATTATCAGAATATTTATAGATATTTTGGTATTTTTTCTAGATGACTGGTTGACTAAGGCAGTTTTAAGGCAAGCTGCTGACCTGTGACGGCCACCACTTTAATGCTCTGAAGATTTCTGATAGGTGCATAGAATTCGTTGAACTTTATTAATTTTAAATCAACATGCTTCTAAAACTTTCTTTAAAAAAATCTTAACAACCAAATATATTCACATCGTACGGAAAAGCGTGGAGTCGCGCCGCCTCATGGCGTTTATTTTTTACAATATTGGGAACAAAGTGTTCTCGCCTACTTTTATATCTTTACTAACGTCGCCTCGCGGTACCGTCTACTATCTCATAAAAATTGTTTTTTGCGTATAAAAGTAACCCATGTTTTTGATTAAGCTATACCAAAAACCACGAGGGTCTTTTGCTCTGGAACGACGAACAAAAAACATCTAACACATCACACTAATATTGCAAATGCGAATAATGCATTCAAGTGTTACTGAAGTTTTAGTAATTTTAGTAACTATGAATCCCTCCCTCCCCCTTGTCAGCACAAGTAAGCGACTACTATGCTTACGTTAAAACGCTAAAAGTGATCTCTTCCAGGAGGATTCAAAGACGAGTAGAAAACGAGTTGTGCAACAAGGAATACAAACAATCAGCGTAATTTATATGACATTGCTGACGCTATCGCCATTCGGATCTCCCCACCCCCATGTCATCAAAAATAAGCAAAAAAGAGACAAACGCCCCCTCGGTGCTTGCGTAACACTTGAGCGGTTGCACAGGTGGGCTTCGTGTATGTATATAACTCTTTCACACTGCAACTGGTGTATGTAAAATTTTATTTTGGAATAGAGATTAATTATCTCGATTAACATCTGAATTACCTTTCATTTCGAAAGAGTACACGGTCGCCGGCGGGAAACCAACGTTTTAACTTTGGCATATGTAGTATTAGTGTAAGTAGTGGGAAAGTGTGGGTACCTTTCCCACTTAGCCAAGTTGAGTTACCGCGTGCTTAGCCGCGTGAGTCTGTGAGTATTGACGCCATGTCCGCGACTCCGGCGCGGGCATCAAGACCCCGAGGTCGGTAATTCATTCCAAGTGTCGTGAACGAGAGAAGTAAGGAGGTGTTAACCGATTTAGCGCCCAGCCCTCGCACGACTCGCGCATGTTTCAAAACATGTAAGTACTAGGTATATGTATTTACTATAAAAATGTTAACTCATTTTTTTATTGTAATAGCTATTGCCCAATAAAAAAATCAAAATCAAAAAGTCATTTATTCAGTTTAGGCCCTGGTAAGGCACTTATGAACGTTAAGTTACATGTTTGAATCTACCACCGGCTCGTAATTACACTTCAACTGAGAAGACTCCGGCAAGAAACTAAGCAAGGCATTTTTTTGTGGATCTTTCTTTTCATATTAGGTTACAGTTTACAGTTATAAATATTAATACATACATTATGCTTACTACAATTGTCACTTAGCCAGGGGGATGCAGGTGCAGAGAGCAGCTACTACAACCATATATTCCTGTCTTCCACGTAATGAGCCACCTTATAGTAGGCTTTGTCAATAATTTGTCTTTGTCTTTGTCTAAATATAGTAGCGATTATAATAGAATAGTAGAAAATTATTATTTTATAGCGATGATAGCTCAGTGGTTAGCGGTCGGATTCTCCAGTGACCTTGTGATGGAAGACAACACTTTTTACAGCGGCCGGCCGACTGACAGATGGCGGCCCGTCAGTCTCCGAGTGTCAGTGCCGCCATTAATTCCAGCCAAATTTTTCTGAAAGCTCTAATGTTTTAGCTATTTCGTATTCATTAATCTTACTATATTTCGAGATTAAAAGCTTTCATAAAAGCAAAAGGCTGAATCGTAAAGAGGTTTTGTCTAGGATTCTTGAATTCAAAGAATGAGATTAAGTAACAACTTTTTATATACTTTTTATATTGTAGACGCAGCTTTCTCTCAGCCTCGAGCATGTTTCTCATGATGAACTACCGACTAATTACCCCTGCTCAGTTAATACTTCAATTTTTAATTTACCGTTTTAAACCACTTGATATCTCTTAGGTAATTAGCAAAGGTTCAGTCAACCAATAATAACCTTAGAGTACCTATCTATCAAAGCGAACCGAACAAAGACGAACAAAAAATTTAATCATCCGTTTGAACAGTTAGTGAAGTTTGTAAATTTGTTTAATGACGGTGTTATCGGGGACATCCAGTGACACCGCACTCGGCTAGCTGTCGCCCCACATCACTACCTCAATATTTATTACAATTTTATTGTATATGAAATGCCTCCGACTTTTAACTAAACAAATAAATATCGTAGGACAATTTGACACAGCGCCATCCAGCCCCATATTTTTTTGTTCTGTTGGGAATCGAACCCACGCCCTGCAGCAGAGTAAGGCAAAAGAAACCCTGAAACGAAGTAAAACGATACATATTTTATTCGATTCGATTAGTACATACTTGCGAAACCACTATTAGGTCCCCCAATAATAGGAGTGGTTGCCAAAATCTGGCTTAAATTAATTTCGTCAGATGTTGCGGGAGACTGTGAACCCAGAAAAAGCTCTATAGGTACCGTTCGGTCTGTGGTGCCTGCCTGGTGGAACAGATAATTACATTTTTATACAAAACAGAATCCAAGCCCACGCGATCGCACGAACGCCTCGCCCTAGTTCCCACTGTACGCGAGCCACGCTTGTTGAGGGCCCGCTCCTCCTCGGCGATAAGCCTACAAACAAAACGCTATAAAACGTTACCCCTCGCATACTAATGCTATCGTTATTCGAACCGTTATCAACTATAACAGCTATCGCAATAACTGCTATTTTATCGCAATAGCGGCTATTTTATAACAATACCTGCTATTTATACCGCGCCCTATATACCCGCGGAGTATAATATCAATAGAGAAACGGCTGCTTGATTATGCCACCTCACCTCCGCGCCAACACACTAGTGCAGCACGTACGCTAACGGTATGACATGACAAAATCAGATCACCATATTATTCACTTAATTGAAATACCTTTATCCCAAATTACAGCGCAGGTAATATTTTTTATTGCAGCTAATCATGTTGATATTAATTATGAAAACAAAATAAGTCAACTTAACTTGTGGCGGAATAAGTCCCAAATCCAATGAACATAAATAGTTTACCGCTGCAGTCGATTCTCTGCAGCACCCCTACTCGGCGCGATAGCTTAGATATCGTTGAAACTTCACAATAGAGCAATTCAAAGCGGAGTCGGTCCTCTTATGGGGAGTAGTTACGCACTCGGGAAACTTTTTGAGTGCTGTCGTTATGGCGGCATTTGGAGAGAAATTATAGAACGGGAAGGGGTTCGGAAGCGCCGCCGTCGGCGGCGGCTGCGTGACTGGGGTTCAAGGCGGGGTTCATTCGCTGACGGAAAACAAATGATCGAAATTAGAAAAAAACTAAATTCTTAACATTGTTTGAATTGAAATTTTTTAGCTGCGTTGAGCAATTTTTGGTAGGAGTAAAACTTATAGGTTCGCGTCACCGACATGGTAATGTGACGGTGTTTTAAGTTTTCACGTCTGTTGGCAGTCCCCAAGACTGCCTATTTACTAGATCTACTACATATTTCACTAGCAGTAAGTCGTCTAGGACTCCTTTTTTAAAAAGCTAATGGTATATATAATTAAAATAAATACAAATTATTTCTACCTTCATAAAACGATAAACAATGGAATTTACTGCCCGGGTGGGTGTTCCCTGAAATATATTACTTGGTGTTAGATTTCCTTAGCAGGAGGTCGTTTAGGGAGGTACCGCCGCAGTACCAGATATTCTAAACTTTACTGTGTTCCGGTTTGAAGGGTACTGCAGCTAGCGAAATTACAGGGCTGTCGAGACTAACCATCTAGTCTCAAAGTAATGAGCGCCAAGGCAGCGATGCCCTGGACTTTGTTCTACCACTCAAAGTTCTGTGTATCGCTGCAATGGTCATGGACAGGCGTTATCTCTTACCATCAAGAGAGCGTCTCGTTCGTCTCATTACTGTTACATAAAAAAATTATTTAAAAAAATGCAATCTGGGTGCCTTCAAGTCGCGAGTGAGCGAGCGCTCTATGGCAGACTGTACCTTCCATTAAAATATTTTTTTAAATCTTTAAAAATGTAAAGTGATTGAATCAATTTACATATTTTCCGAAGTAGCGCAGCCCACGTCTAAAACAATAAAACTAGAAAATGTCATGAATTTCAGGCGCAGTATACATACTGTCGAGCGCCACAGCAGCACCATACATTACGTCCTCAAATCATTGACACGACGTCATAATGGGGACAAAACCCGCAATGTATGGTGTAACGAGACAATCTGCAAAGAATGGCGCGTCACCCGGCCCGGGGCCCGCGTCACATCGTACTATCTCTTTACGAAAACTGAGCATTGTCTCCCAGCGAGCCAGAAACCGGAAATGGCAACTCCTGCGACAGTACGGACACTTGCTACAAAACCCTGCAAAGAGCTAGGACGTGTCAATGGACGCCTGACTAAAAGGGAATAGATAAACATATTTGTAATCATAGCCTGCTATAATCTTTTTACTCTCCTTTTTGTGGAAACAGACCAAAGTTATAAACGTTCATACGTTTAGGGATTGTAAACTTAAAAACTTTACTGACAATTTTCACACTGCATGAAAATCCGTTCAACGACTTACTCGTATATTTAATTACGTTTATCCCCGGGTCTTATTCGCACACAAGAAACTATGAAATTAGTTTACAATTAGATAAGTGGTGACAACCTTACGTTTTTAAAAGACACAAAATGAGGGTAGGAGACGACCCGCGCTCTCCAGCCAACTCGTGACTACGATTATTGCAACATGGCCGAAACGTCGAGGTAAATAAACAAAACTAATTTCTTACTATGTTGTGCGCGATTAAGGCCCGGTGATAAACTTAATTACGTGTTCAAGTCACGAAAGCTTAAAAAGAAATCATATCATCGTATATTTAAAACATTTAATAAACATTCATTCATTTAACATTGCATTGAACTAATATCATACTAAGGTCATACAGCGCCATCTAGCCTGATGATCTGATAAAATACTCATAATGCTATATCAAAGCAATTTTTTTGTAAACACTAAAATTAAATATGATACCACAAAGACTTTGAAAGCAAAAAAATGTAAAAGAAAGAAAATGTTATAAAACTTCTATGGCTTATATTGTCAATCTATTATTTATTTATCTGTTTTTATTTTAACATTTTGTTTAAATTTTGAATTTATACTTACCTATAAAGTAATATAATATACTTATGTATAATAATATGGTATTCTTACATCTGTCCCCGCGCCGGTGCGGGCTCGGGGCACCTAGTTAGCATAAGTGAAAACTTTTTTGGCTTTTGTGTTATCACTTATCTCCTATTTATTTTACCAATTAGCAGCTGTTTGTTTTTCATGTAAAATAAAATAATATAATTATTTGATCGTGCAAGTATATATATCATTGTCCTTACTGTTTATACAATCGAGGTGTCACAACTCTTCCTTGTTTAAAGTGTAGAGCGATATTAGCGGCGACACGCCGCAGCCGAGGGCAAGGGGGGGGGGAACTAGGTTATCATCGCGAGTACTCGCGTTTGATCTCTACGCACTCGCAGGACGCGGCCGCGACATGTATCTATTACAACACGGGAAAAGTTCGTGCGTTGCCAAACTAAAATGAATGTATATAGACGAGGTGTGAGGGATATAGTAACTAACTCGGCGGAAGCCCGCTGTTTTGATACGGTGGAAAGAAGTTAGCCGCTTTATACACTTCATAATAATATTTTTCACCATTAAAACTAACATGGTTTTGGCACATTTTTGCCTTATTTACATGGGATTACTCACTCAGTCGGATAATCCAATTATAATTTCAAGTAGGTACGATTTCGGTGACCTTTTTCAAGGAGTGACAAGAATCAGAGCAAAAGTGAGACGTCAGAGACACGCGCGCTGCTTTTTGGACGTAGAAAGAATGAAGAATGCCGTAGAAATAAAACAAAAATCATATTTTTCTATATAATTTTTATTGTGTGATTTTAATGGTATCGTAGTAAATGTTATCCATGATGATAAGAACATGATAGTGGTTAGCGCAGCCGTATCGCACGCCGAAGGGCGTGGGTTCAAACTCCAACAATGCCAGTTCTCGAGCTGTGAAGAAAAACATCGTGAGAAAACCATAACATGGTAGAGTCCTTTCTAGTACTCTGCTGGTTAGCTACCACCCTTAAGTTAAAAATCTGCCGCCAAGAACCTAACGGCGTGTTCCGGCAGCCTCTCTTGAGAACCAGTTCCATTCCAGGCTTCGTTTGTTTACCATCCTGGATAACACTGTCACCTGACATCGTGTGAGGTGTGGTCGAATACCTAGCCTACCTAACATAACCTACAAAAAAGTAGTAAATAACTCACATTAGACATCAATTGTAAAAGTTTACATTCAACTTACCAAAAACGTATTTATTTAGCGGTTCAAGCGCCAGCGAAAGTAACTTTGTTCCTGTCTGTTATATTTGCAAGAATAAATCTCGCTGAAGTTCGTAACGTGGCTGTAGTTATTACTAACATGGATATATGGAGCCCTGCGTGAGGTGTAGCCGGTTCATTATAACGATGTGCACAGCATTGCAAAATTGTAGTTAGTATTGCCGCCAGTCCGGCCGTGGTCACTCGCCGACGTGGTTGAACGCATTCCATCACAATAGCTCAATAACAATCGTTGTTATTGGACCAAACAACCCGAAACAACAAAAGCGCCGCGCAAAATAATCTTCCCATTTGCAGCAATTCGTTTACCAATAATTGTAAATTATTACCAAAATTATTATTCCGTTGTATTATGGAGGAATTAATTGAAAAAAGTTTTTTTTTTAATGTAAATTGTTTTGAGATTTCCGCCATCGCAACAACGCGAACCAGAACGCAGTGGCCAAGCTTCAGAGACACATCGCAGCTCTGAAACGGCAGCATGACATGTGAACACATGTAGTGTGGTGTTTCCCTTTAGAGTATAACTTCATTCGCGTGACTACTTAATTTACGAGACAAAATTAAAATCTATCGTACAGTTATTTTTAAAATAAGCCTCGAGATAAATAATTGTGACAGTATTTAAAATAAAGACTTAACTAAACTTAACTAGACTTAATTAGACTGAATTAACAAATATATACATTTCAAACGTACTCACTAAAAGATATTATATATAAAGATACGATCTTCGCTTGTGAAGCTGTGCTACTGACAATGCGGACACCATCACAGAAGCGCCACCGTTTTAATTTGCAAGCAATTTGTATAAAAATTAAAACGTTGAGCAAACTCTAGCACAGTAATGGACGGACTCGCCAATAAGGCTGCACGCTTCTCCAAGCGAGCGTACGCGGCGTACACATGTCATGGGAAATGAGGTTAAATCAAGATTTATTATGAAAATTAAATATTAAGCAGATAACATTTAGTACTCGTAGTATAAAAGAAATCAACTACGACAACAATCAGCTTCTGTTGTTTTAAATCAAGTTTTTGTTTTAAGCATATTTTTGGGTACGATCAGGTGTCATTACTAACCATACCATAACTAGACATTAGATAAGTTATTATATAACACGTGTCCAGTCTATTTTATATGTAGTGAAGGTTTGCATGCATTTTACGGAAATTGATCCCAGTATTTTCCCAATTGGCTAAAAATCTTAGTCCTAAATTAACAACTAGAAGTTGTTAATATGAGTCCAATATAAAATAGGTTTTGTTTTTAATTTGATTGATTTAAGAATGCACACTAATTTGTATTTACCTTCAATTTATTAATACATAAATTATTTATTGTATAAATTTGGGAACACATTTATGTAAATGGAAAATGGAAAAACGATTAATAAAAGACCTCCTTTAGGCATACAAAAAATCCTAACACTAAGTACTTACATTCTACAAAATCATTTACAAATCAAGATATCCCAACCAATTACATTAAATATTTATCATAACATAAAACCAAAAACAGAAAATCAAGTTGTAATATTCAAAATGTTAATCAAACAATCATATTTAAACACGCCAATGACAATTAATAAAATTATTAAAATAGAACTATACACGAGTCGTGTAGTCCGCTGCGAGCGCTCGCCGCATGCGCCCGGTGGAAACAACGTGCAGCCTAATCTCTCCGACGATGAACAAAATATGATTGAGTTATTAACAAGCTGCTTCCGGTTCATTTATTTCTTTTTATTCCGTTTCGCTGTCATTGGAATCTGATTTTATTTTAGCGTCGAGCGCGCTCACTAGACGTCACCGCCCGCGGAAATAAATGTCACGATCGTAGAAGCGGATCTCTTGTATCGCGTAAATGGAAAGAAAGCGTATTTATTGCCTCACCTGGCATGATGCTTATTAATAAGTCGTGGACAGCAAATGCTTAGCTAGCGGATTAATTAAAATAAGGTAGCTTTCAAGTTACTTTTAAATTATCAAGTTTTTGATGGTTTCGAAGACAAATTCCATATTTAGTCGTCGTACAATTATTTTTACCAAAGATCCTTGAACTTACTCATTCGGTATCTCTTCTTCAAGAGCTATAGAGCGTGGGTACGATGCCCGGCCAGGACAAACATTTACGTTACGAACAGATGTTTCTTTGTCTAGGTGTTCTGAATGCAATATAAATCATTACGTATTTACAATTATAATTGTTTATATTGCATTATAGATTAGGTATTTGGCTTCCATATCTATTATAAGTTTTGTTTAGCTTGGGGCTAGATGGCCCTGTGTTAAATGCTACGATATATTTGCATGTATTTCTTAAAAATGATATTTTAAGATTAGTAATCTCAATAAAGCTCAACTCGAGAAGTATCTGCTGAGAGATATCTGATTGTGTTGTGTGTTTTTGTTTGACAGAGCCGGCGATGTTTTCTAGACATAAAGAATGATAAACCCTCGGTCGGAATAATGCGAGTGTCCCCGGAAGCGGAGCCACAAGCGAATTAATTAACGAATGGAAACCGAACGGGAAACGCCGAACACAATTAACGTGAGCCCAGTACAAGCCGCGGAACAATGCAAATACGTGGAAAGCTCACTAATAAATTAATTTGACAATCGTTTTGAAACAAGTATACCACAACCCACAGCCTTTCTTCTCCCACGGCTGAGTTAAGCCTCTCTTTTGGAATTAGACGAATAAATAATTATGACTAAATAGATATTTTGAACTAACGTAGGAATTGATCATAAATGGTTTTGTGGTCTATATAAGTGCAGTAAGAGTAAAAAAGCTAATTAATCTAAAAGATCTCACCCTACCAGGTACAAAATCGTTGATAAGATCAAATTTGGTTAAGCAGGGATGAAAACACTTGAAGGAAGCTGGGTGGTTAGTTGGGACGCAAGTCCTAGGCATTGCACAGGTTGGTTTGACAAAGTTAAGCTTGGATATAATGGATATTAATGTGAGTATATTGAGTGTATTGATTCTGCTCATACTTGTGGCGAGTGGAGTGACAAGAACGGCCGCTCCAGTGGTCCCGGTGTCGATGAGCGGAGCGCGATATCCAGCAGGGGTGGGTCCGATGACAGAGCAGATAAAAACATAATATATCGCTGCGTTTTTAATGGCAAGGGGTTGGCGCCCGGACATGGCGGAGATACTACAAAATTGGATTTTCGATAAAAATGGTGATTTGCCGATCGACGCATTGAAATACTCTCGGCTTCCGAGCCGCTGTAGCCGCAGTAAGGCTTTCAGTTCACGGCGCTGCTCTACGACTCGAGTCAAGACTGACATGATTGCACTGTGATTTACTTTGAGTGACTTTAATTGCAACTGACACTTATTTGACTTAAACTATTATCATCAATTTGGTTTTCAGTAAGACGGTTGGTATACGGTGCGTGGTAGGACGGTCGTGACACTGCAGTCGGAAATGTAGGTTATATACATAAAAAATCAGTCGCAGTCATTTTTAGTGATGTAGAAAGGTAGAAAGCTACAGTAACTATCGAAAGTATGTAGGTACTCGTGATTACTAGGACAATACATGAAAACTGGGACAGCGCTCCTGTCGAGCGCACGTGGAAACTTTTATGTACGAAACGTGTTTTATTCTATAGTTGCACACCTACAATGAAACAATAACTTTATATTTAGAACATTCTCTATTACTATTTTTTATAGACGCTGGTTAAAAAAAACATCGCTTTATCGAGCTTTAAACAATGAACACCAACCGTTCCGGCTGTCTCCTAGCAAGACTCCATCAGACGTTCCCTGGTGCGGCTGTACGGTCCTATCTGAGAGATCTCTCCGTATCGGAACTAATCTTTTTAACCGACTTCAAAAAAGAAGGAAATTCTAAATTCGATTGTTTTTTTTTTTTATGTTTGTTAAATCATAACTCCATCATTAATGAACCGAATTGGATTTTGTGTTTCATTTAAAAGAATATACTTTCATCTATTATCTATTTTTCATCTATTATTATTATCTATTTTTATTTGATTTAAAATCAAAATAACTAGAAAATATGTATCGATACATTTGTGTTTTACTTACGCGGAATTACTCACGTTTAATTGTATCGGATGCTCCGACTATAGTTTCGGCCACATCCGGTGGCCTTCTTCAAGGAGACAAAGCTGAGTACAACGCGCGCGCGGCCTCGTCTTGCTTCGCACTGCGTGCGAGGCGCCCCCGCCAGAGCTCCGTGATAAAAAAATGTAAGCCGTGTTTGTGGAATTAAGGCGTAGTGGAATAAAGGCTGTATTTATTAGTAAAAATGATACCTGTTTAGGAAACGATGTTGATGGCAGTGAAAGGGATCGACATACACACGGGCTGCTTTGTGCCGTCGAGTCCGCTTGGCGACATGAGTGCGAAGTGCGAGGCAGTTCTTACTGCTGGCTAACTGTAGGTATAATAGGTATCGGTGATACATCGGAAGCTGGCTCAAATTAAACCTGCAAAGAGATTTTATCGAGTAACTCTGGGATAAAAGATACACGGGACGAAGTGCCGTGTACACGAGCATGATTATCCAAAAAAACGACACGGGAAAATTCCAGAAACACAAAGAGCTCAGAGAAGCTGTGTTTTTTAAGCGAGTGGGCTGTGCCCCTACTCAATGAACACGCTTCTAACGCATCTTTCGGGCAGGGCTTTTTTGTAATTCTTTTTTCGTGAAATGTCTGTATTATTTTTTGTGTGAAAATAAAGTTATCTTATCTTATCTAGGTAAAAAAATGTGTGATACAATCAACCGGAATGTCATGTCGGCGTTTAGACGGTCGCTATAATAATAAATAAATATCGCAGGACATCTTACACAGCGCCATCTAGCCCCGAACTAAGCAAAACTTGTATTACGGGAACCAGATAACTGATAGAATACTTTTTTTTTTGTAAATTTATACGGAACACATAGACACAGAACAAACATTTATGCTTTATGCAACACAAATCACACAAATGTTTGTACTGAGTGGGAATCGAACCCACGCCCTGCAGTTCTTGAAACGGAAGCGCCAAATGAGCTAACATGCAGTCAAATAGGCTATAATTGAACTCGTGAATGTAACATTGGGTATTTCAGTCTTCGAGCTTTACTCTCTTCATAAAGGACGAATTCATCGACTGAGCTGCAGCGGAATTTACAGGAACAAGTGCGGCACTTGCCCTAAGCAAGGACTCTCATCGTCGACGAGGTGGCGATGAAAATTCAACTGTGTTAGGGAGTTTGCTTTTTTTTTGTAACATGGGATTGGATTTAAACGCAATAGGTACAGAGGGCGCTGGCTGGTGGGTCGCAAGTACTCCGTGAGAGGGGTCGCCACTCGCGCCGCGAGGATGGAGAACTCGGAATTATTCGGCGGCTAGAGCGCGACGAGGTTCGACCACAAGCAACATTTTAACTTTAGATAAGAGGGCTTCTATAAGAACAAGCCCCACGTGATCCCGAACACGGCGCCCGAGTGCACTGTGATCACAGACAAATCCCGGAGGACTTGGTTTTTTCGTCTTCCAGGCCAGCCGCCAGACATTTTTTAATATAAAATTAATTATTCATACGAGACGCTCTCTAGATGGCAAGAGATAACCATTGCAGCGATACACAGAACTTTACGTAGCAAAACAAAGTCCAGAGCATCACTGATTTGGCGCTCATTACTTTGAGACTCTAGATGGTTAGTCTCGACAGCCCTGTAATTTCGCTAGCTGTAGTGCCCTTCAAACCGGAACACAGTAATATTTACACACTACTACTTGGCGGCAAAATATTTGGTACTGCGGTGGTACCTACCTAGACGACTTCCTGCTTAGATCTAACACCAAATAAAGTACCATATAGTCTCGCTAAAACTCCATCGTGTAGCACTCGCAGAAGTCGCTGTAGGTTCTGTGGCGAACAATGATCCCGGAATACCGCACGATGAAGTTGAATAGATATTGTTATACCCTTACTTATTCAGCGCTGAACCTCCGAGTACCTTTCATATACATGATTATGTCGCCTCACTGCTTTAGACCTCCTGTAATGATACTTGTAAATTTAACAAACAAATTAAATTGTGTTGAATTTTTTACATAAAAAGAGACCTGCGGGCTAGAACCTTACTCGTTTGTAATTTACTTACTGAAGAAGCATTACAACTAGAATATAAAAATTAGAGTGATGCAAACAATCGTTATTGAATTAAGGCGATTACGCGGCACATCTTTACATAAAACATCAGTCGGACCGGAAGCTCCTCCACGCCGGAGTGGAGCGGAATAGCTTCTTCCTTTGTTTGGAAGTATTTAATGTAAGCGTTACAAGAAGCACCCAAAGTCAAACAATTCCGTCAGAACTGAGAACAAACATTCGCTTCGCTCTCGGAAATCAAAAGCTTGAGAAAACAATTAATTTGGTAATGAAAACCTCCGAGCTAACACGGACGCTGCCTTGCGGGGCGGTGCCAGCGAGCGCCCGGCTGCTAAAATATTAGGAAGAAATATCACAAAAGCGTAAACAGAATAATTGCTCATTTTTTCCGGTTCTTTTTTATTCTTAACTAGGTGGACGTGACAGACGTTCTGCCTAAATTCTCATTTGCTTCGATATTCTGTTGTTTTGCATGGTGATAGAATACTCACCAATACTCAGGCCAGGTTAGCTAGCTCAAGTTGAAAGCCTGCCGCCGAGCAGCTGACGACGTGTTCTGGCTGCCTTACTTCAGATCCGTTCCAGTCTAGATGTGTTTACATTCTTCGACCACACCGTCTCTGAATCCCTGTCCTGCTGGGATGGGTCAATTTTCGTACAAATACGGTTTCGAGTTTTATGATCGCTAGAATAGTCCCAATGGACTACGTACCAGACTCCGCCCCGTCATCATCAGATGATGATGAATCCGGAAGGTAGGCACCGGAGCTCCGTTATAAAACAATGTCACCTAGCCGTGTTTAGTCTTAGTGTTTTGTAAAAAATATACCATATTTTGTTGTGAAATCTGTTATGCTACGGCGCATATTTTGGGAAAATATCAATCTGATATCAGGTTACTTAACGTGATTCAAAAGATATGGCTCATTAATAGTAGGACACATGCCTAGACATACTACGTAGACTCAGTGGAAGGATCGTTCCTGTTGGACGCCTTTTTCATACAATACAGAATATTAAAAAATCACAAAACGAAACACCGATCACAAGTTCCCAATTATACGACGATAGGCCTCACAAAAGCCCTTTAATTTGACAACTGGCCTTTACATTTGACAAGCTGCCTTTTTGACGTTGATGCAGATTGAGGGTCGATATTAAATGAGCAAAACATGACGTGAAGGGTTCAATACAGAGCCCGGGGATGAAAGGCCCTCGCCCTCGCCGGCCGGCGCGCCGCCACCGCCGCCGGTGCGGCCGGCTTCTACTCACCACTGATTCAATGAAGAATTAATAATGTGCAGATACAGGTCGGACGCTCTTGTGGAACCGTTGCAGACTTTTGTTACTACTTATCGAATAGATTATGGGGAAAAAAAATATAGTTTTAGTGTTTATTGTGAGCACTTGAGGCAAGAAACCCCTTTTTTTATTTGACATGTATTAATTAATTTATTTTTAACACGCTTTTGTTAGCTTCACCAGTAGGCACCTATGTGATGGAATTTTTAATTCAATTTTCATCAACTTAAAGACGTTCGATTAACTTGTAAACTTGTACACGTGTTGAGTCCTGTTGCACGACCAGGCCATCGGGCCAACGCTTGCCGAGCACTAGAGGTAGGCGCGGGTAAAATGTTATTCTTCTTTGTTGAAATTTCTACTTTTTATTTCGGCTTACCATTACAGAGCGTTTTTAATTTATTTTTAAACCAATTATTTTTCGATGTTTTGAAATGGTAGAAAGTATCCAGGTTTTCCAGAAACAAAAAAAAACTAATAGAAATGATAACTTGTCGTTACCGTCATCGTAAGGCAAATCGTAAATTGCCTGCGACTACCTATATAAAATGCCGCAGCATTTGATTGTTATTGCTTATAAAAGTTTTTAATCATTGTTATGTATGTCATTTCATCAGTTCAAATGTTGTTTTTGTTAAATACTTCAATATTATATAGGTAGATACTTTAGGAGTACCGAAGAACGTATTGTAATGTACTCTTATTATACGAGCTGATAGGAGCCTGATACTAAAGTAGAGTCCGAGTAGTTCAACCTGTGGCGCGTGATGGTCACCTTACAATAACAATTCATGTTGAAGTTATAACATTAAACAAGTTGTCAATTTGCTCTTGGCATATTTCAAAACTGAGAGTGTTTTTAATCGGACAACGCCGTTTGTAAAAAGCAAAATCTTATAAATTGCCTGCGACATATATATATACATACATACTTGACTAGTTTACAGACGTCTCTCGATGTTTCCCATTAGTATTTCTTTTAGTAAACACGGGGCATAGAAGTCGCGCGCCGCCTCCTAGCCTCCTTGATATTCAGGGCCGCTGATAAATTACATCATTTGTCACATTAATGTAAAATGGTTCCACTTCCATCTCCCGCGAAGCCACCTGGCGACAGCGCCAGGCTCGGTGGAACCGACAACACGTTTCATTTCAGAATGATTTTAAGCCGAGATTATAAAAGCATCGCCGAGTTACGCGAATCCTTTCAACTCGGTATTAATATTCAAGCAGCGCCCATTCTGCGCGCCCTCGCCCGAGCGGGCCGCGGACAACACACACGACCGCTCGCTACACGAGTCCGCGGGCCGCGGCTTCAGCAGCTTGCGGCGGCCCTCGACTCGAGCGCCCTTGTCCGTGCGGCCCTCGACTGGAATCTCGTGTTCAGTGGCGACGGCTTCATCGGCACCAGCCGGTAACAGTAGCCGAGCACAGTACTGTACGACTTGCCGTCTGATCGGAGTCAAATAAATTTAATATTACCATTCCTAACCAATTTCAAAAAAGGAGGAGATTCTCAATTCAGTTAGTTTTTTATGCTTGTTATCTCAGATTACATATATGAACCGATTTGAAATAAATGTTTTATTTTTATTTCATTAAAATATTAATTCGTATTTTGTATGGTTGGGTGATCCCGACGAAACCCCCAACCACCGGAGCTCCGTCATAAAACAATGTAACCGAGCCGTGTTTGGGCTTAGAGGATAAAGTCGTTTTTTTTTTTTTGGAAAAATTATACTTGTCTTTTCAAACTAATTGTCGAACTTCGCATTAACCCTGTGGACATTTTTTAAGAACGGAACTCTTCATGCTGTACTAATAAACCAGCCGCACAGACATACAAGTTGCTGAGCTCGCGGACGGAGCTCCGTCGTAACAACCCTTGCAAATGATAAATTTAAATGTAAACTTAACACAATGCTTGCGGTCGAAGTGAGCGAGCCAGCCCTCGTGTCGCCCGAACGTGCAAAACTTGAACATAAAAGCCCATAAAACAAAATGAGTGAGTGTAAACGCGCCTTTATTAGAGTGAGCGTAATTCAAGAGAGTCCTGAATATAACACGACCAGTATCAAGGGAAATTAGTGCCCCGATGTCTACGGCGGGGAGAGCGGGGCGCAGTGAGCAACTTAGCTAATAGATTGAATTCTTGTAACTTATTGATTACTTTGATGTCGGGCTCAAAGAGCTTCGAGGAAAAAAGTTTAAAAGATTGACAATATCGGAAAGATTTGTTTTAGAGAAAATATGTACCGACGACTTTATCCGGACGAAAATTATGACGACGTTCGCCTTTGTATTCTTGTTGTTGTTTGTGTGTTTAACGGTTTTATTATTCGGGGTAAGCTAACTCATACAGGGCCAGCCGCTGCCACCAAATCTGCTAATATGCTGTTGTCTCTGTTTTAAAGGAAACTTTGTTGTAATAAATGTTATTCATTTATTTGTTTTTTGTCACATTTGTATAAATATAAACCAAAATGCGACGTCATCCCATGATCGTAGTCCGTAAATTGGAGCAAAACATTGTCATGCTACTTTCATTGTACAAACGGCCAATGAATGCAATTAAAGTTCGTTTTGGAATATATACAATTATTTGGACGTCTTCAAGTTCCGAGTGAACCGGTCGCTCTACCTCCGGGTGTCACTCACTTGTTAGAGTAAATACATACTATTCTTAACTAGGATACTAACAAATTGCAAACTAATACTAGCGAAACGTAACAAGCAGTAGTGGGTAGGCGGAAGGATTGTTCATTGTATGTTTGTGAGTGTGAGGTAATAATAAGTCATTATTATCATACGAGACGGCGCCCAAACGCAAACATCTAAAAATATCACCAAAAAAAATATTTGTATCTACTGGTGCACGTAATGAACTGATTCTTAACTTATTTCTATGTAGGAATCAGTTCATTACACAGAATTATTATCCGAAGCTCGGTAAGTATACAGAAGACCCGACTCGCCCCCCTCCCCCCGATATAAAGTTGGTCCGCAAAGAGCCGGCAATCAGCCGGCAGTCGCGGCGCGATGCGGGCCCGCCGCCGGCCGGCGCGGCGCGGCGCGCTCTCTGCTCGCGCCAACGAAAACATATTCTTACATTCGCGGACAAATTGGACGGAACGCTTACCGGGAACTTGCCGCCCGTGACGTCGGCTCGTCGCTCGCAATGACATTACAGCCCCTGCCTGTTGTATTGTACTATCATTATGTTTTCCCTTTTAGAGCAGGGCCGCATCAACTATTCATATCGTACCAACAAGTCAATAAAATCCGTATAAGTACTTTGTCATAGTAAACAATATTCTATATTATTATGTTAACTAAAATAAGTTATTTTTGAAGTAAAAACCCCTGTAGCCGCGTCGAGCGATTGTTCCGTTGCGGCAAAATTCATAGGTTCGCGTCACCGACATGCTAATGCGGCGAGTTGCACAATCGTTGACACAGTTCTCACTAAGAAATGTTTACTAATATATAAGTATATTGAGACTTCCTATAGTGTGCAACAGACATTTAAATAAAAGACAAACGAATGAAATGCTGACAAGAGCCTTATATTGAATCTTAGTGTGAATATTTTTCTTATCAGATTAGGTTCGGAGGCTGCGAGTTCGTGTCGGGACGCCGGCGCGGCCGCGTGGAAGGAATGCGAGGCGACCGCGCCGCCAAATTAGCAATCTTAGGACAAAGGAGCGGCCGTCGCCCCGCGCGTCCATTTTTAAATCATACGCTCGAGTTGTTGTATACGAACAAGTCCCTCAAAACCGATCGAAAATCAACTACATTCGTATGTGAAAATCATACGAACGATTCAAAACGTTCAGCCCCTCCAGCGCGGTTCTACAACCTGACTGACATGAGAGCGACGGGAATAGAGCGATATAGCCTGTCATTGAAAATAACCGATTAAAACGCCCGAGACCTGTGTTCTAAATGATTGCACACTAAAACCTACAAGTAGGTACACGTTATAGACCTTGCGATAGTAAGCTTGTAGGTTTGTCGCCGACTTTATCACAGGTAGCAAAGCACATCATTTTGAGTGGACAGTCTGTATATTATGTATGTTAGTAAAGTTACTCAAACTTGGTCGATGGGTTGTTTTTCTATATTTTGATTGGCATGATAAATTTTATTGTTTGTGCGCTGAAAACGTGAATGAAGAGCGGCTTAGCTGTTCTCGTGCAAACAACACGACAAATACATTGTTACTGTTTCTTTTAAAATACCATCGCCTCATGGGTAATACAACCGGCCAGCGCGCTACTTGCAATATTTATTGACAACAGGGCCGCCCATCTGCATACCATATACTGCTCACGTTTAGTGGAAAACTACTATGTTATGTATAGTTATATATATATATATAACTATATGGCGATCGTAAACTCCGCGCGTGATATTTTCCATATTTGGTCGCACGTGGCAGCGATCGGCAGAAAACTCCGATCGATTCTCACATTATCCGCTCGCGGCGGCGATGGTAGATTACTGTCCTCGCGTAATGGCGCATAATGGCGTATAATGGCGCACGATGGCGCACAATGGCGCACAATAGACGGATGTGACATTCACAAAAATGGATGGATCTCAAGAAATTTATGGACTAAGTTCTATAGGACAGCTTATGAGCTGTAAAGTGAAATATTGGCGGGAGCGCCGCCAACCAGTGCCGCCACACTCGGAGTGGACCGCCCTCGAGTGTTCTCTTCTTCGACCGGCAGTGTGCGGAATAATGTGTAATTTAGCCACTACTCGACAGTCAGGAGATTATATATACATATGTATATAAAAATCGATCAATCTCTCGGCTAAATTTTAATAGATTTTTATATTACTGCCATGGTGGCTCATTAGTTAGTAGCCTTCCTTCTTGAGTTCGCGTGGGTTCGATTCCCACTCAGGACAATCATCTGTGTGACAAACATAGATGTTTATTCTGTCTAGGTGTTCTGTATGTATTATAAGTGTGTATTAACAAAAAAGTATATAAGTATTGTATCAATTATCTGGTTTAGTTTTGGGGCTAGACGGCGCCGTGTGAAATGTCCTCCAATTTTATTAAAATAAATATTTTTAATACATTCGTATGGAAAAGTTTATGATTTCCTGCGGAACACTTGATTTTTCTCTCGTGTGTTTTAAAAGCCAAGTACATAATATATTCAGTAGGGGCCACAATCTCTCGCCCTGAACACGTACCGTTATCTGGTAAAATCTCGTATAATTTTAAAATGACATCAAAACTTTTCACCGGAACAATAAACAATGGACACGGGGTCGTCCGCGCGGGCCCGCGCGCGCCCGCGCGGACGACCGCGGCTCGGGGCACGTCCTCCGCGCTAATCGGATTTAACTCAAAGGACACGCCGGCTATGTTATTTTATCCACTAAGTCTGCCGCGCGGGCGCGCACGCGACTGACCCGGTACTTTCTACAAAAATATTACCTGCGTACATAGTACAGCTGTTTACTTTTTTCTTATCTGTGTGTTTGTCTTCTACATACATATACAACAAACTTATGGGTCCGCAGCCTAGTTGAGAGACCGTCTGGCTTCGAATCTGGAGCTCCAGGGTTCGGGTCCCGCTGTCTTTTCTAAGTTATGTGCGTGTTGCCGCTGACTTCAAACGGTGAAAAAAAATATCGTGAAGAAAATTACATGTCCACAACTTCTTAAAAAAGTTCTCGATGATGTGTGTCATTCCGCACTTGGCCAGCGTGTTGAACTGGGGCCTTACCCCTCTTATAAAATGAGTCACAACTTAAAAAAACATTTAAAGTTAATGCCTTTTGAAGTTTTTGTTGCAACTAAATATCGCGTGTGGCTCCCAGACAGGCTATATCATATAAAGATTAAACTCAATCTACTTTTGTAAGTGTTGTAGCGATAATTAGCGATTATTAGCGATTAGCGATGATGTTGTGGTTAGCGCGCTCGGTTCACACGGAACAGGAGCTGCCGGTGAAGAAAAATATCGCGAGGAAACCGTAGGTAGGGTGCTTTCTAGTACTCGTCCAGCCAGCCACCACCCTCGGGTCCCTCCGTCACACACCATCAGGTGCTTGGCGGCAGATTTTCAACTTGAGAGTGGTGGCTAGCTACCCAGCCGAGTACTAGAAAGTACTCACCGCCATGATGTGGCTTTTTTTTAAAGTTGACAGACTAGGTGTTTGACCACAGCTCACCTGTTAAGTGCCGGTGATTTCCCCACAATATTGTCTCACTTACTTCTTTGTGTCGTCATTGGATCCGAGACAAATGTAGTGCGCAAACCTCACCCCACTCCGAGCCCGGTTAATGTAAGTGTTGGAAGTGAATACCAATTGTTTTAAAACGAGTGTAAAACGCGTCGTGACATTGTTCCCGGGATTACTTGGGGCTTAGCGCGAAGTTAACGCGCGTTTAACTGAATTAAGCAGCGACGGCTCCGGAGCGCGGCCACACTAGCGCCGACTAGCGGAACACCCTCGCTCTCCGGACAAGTACTAGTTTGAGGGAGACTTTTGGCAGGAATACGGATGACCACGTCGAGGTATTGTATTATTTACCAAAACTTGTGCCTTTAAGTCAAAAAGAATATCAGAGTATTCTCCTAAGAACAAGTGGTAAAGTTTTGCTAAGGAAACTGATGTAATTTTGACTCTTTTTTCTGTATTCATGCGGAGACTCACGTTTAATAACATTTACGTCAGATACTCCGGCTATAGCTCACTATAACTATCAGCTACATCTGGTGGCCTTTTTCAAGGACTCAAAGCAGAGTAAGCTCTACACGCGTGAATTTGCGAAGCAAGAAGAGGCCGCGCGCGCGTTGTTTTCTGTTGTCAGCTCGTCGCCATGGGGAGTTGAGAGGCTGAAGTTGGTAATAATGTCGGTGCGCTGTTCCAGAGGGAGTGATACTCTACGGGAGGCCGCACCTGTAGAGCTAGAGCCGGCGTGGAGCACCGGTTCGCTCTGTGTCGTACACCGAGGGTCTTGGTGGCGAGTTTCGCTTTGGCTTTTAAGTGACTCCGATACTGGATCTCGACAGAAATGTCAACGCAAAAATAGCCAATTTTTTTTAAATCTTAATGGAAGCGTGGAACACCAACTTGTGAATTTTTTTCATTATTAAAGTTACACTTTATGTTCTTACTTTAAACACGATACAGGGAGAGGGAAACTTGTGTCTCAAAGGAGCCGACGACCAGGCTCCAACCCCCCGCTCCTCCGAGATTAGCATCCCAATACTTGGCTGAATTCTGCGTGCTCGGCGAACTGCGAGAAGAATGCTTCATCGTACTCAATCGAATGTGAATATAATTACTATTATTACGTTAGATTTATTATCTGTAATTTGTAATCTTTTCTTTTGTAAGGAATTTTGTTTTAAATTACTATTAATGTGGCTTTCAGCCATATCGATTAATTATCTAAACTAGACTTCGTATTATGTCGGAGTGGGTGGATGTCTGAACAGTTCTCAATGCAATACACGAGTGTGTCTTTGTAGAGTTTTGTTGAGCTCCCCCCGGAACGCGTGCGGAGCGGCCCGGTGCAAGCACAGCCATGCAATCTAGATCGAACAGAACATCTTTTGCGACACGCCATAAACTGACATTTACAAATTTGACTCTCGTTGCAGTTGCTCTGCATTTCTTGCGTTGGCAATTTCGATCGGTCGCCCTGCGCTTCCTTCAGTCAAACGCTCTCAGATCCTTGCGTGGAATCAAAGCGTGATCAGATAACGTCAGTTACGTTCAATTTCTTGAAGTTTTTACATTTACTATTTAAGAATGGAAAAGAATTCACTATTACTTATTATGCCCTGTACCTGTTCACTGAACCTTACTATTGGTTAACCAAGTTGTTAAGTAAAGAAACATAGTTATGGTCGTCGAGTAGCTTATAATGGCGCGCGATTTTTGAATAGCTACCGCTACAAGTACAGCCGCCGCCAGAATCGTTCGAATTAAATTAATTGCCCGCCGCCGTCTCAGTGCTTAGGCCCCGTTACAACTAATCCGCGGATTTGTTCCGGAACACCCCCACTGCCCCCCACCCCCTCAATCAGCAGTGATTATTTTTGGAGTACCTTCAGCAACTACTAAAGAGTTGTTCCGCATCATCTGTTCATTAAGGAAGATAATGATAAGATTTTGATTTGTTTTTTTTTATCTAAGATTTTGATTTGGCTGTATTTCCGAGTTCTTAATAACATAGGATGCAGTCGTGTGCAGTGTTGTTGAGTGAAGTGTTTTAGGCGAACGAGTGATTTGATATTTCACTTTTGTTGTTTTGTTGATATTTATTTTGTTACTGGGGTTGGCGGTAGTGTAACAATAAAATTAGGGTCGTGAGAACGGCGCGGACATCTTTGAATGGAAAACCTTACACTATGATGGTTCGGGCACACTCGATCGATATCAGGCGAAAAACTTACTTTTGTAATCTCTCTTTCATTAATTAATTAGTATATAAATGTAGAATAAGCTGCACCTCAACTAAAAAAAATAACTAATCAAATTCTTAATTCTTTATTTTGATACAAAAAATGCTCAGAGTGAAAAGGTTTTCAGTCAATTTATTCTGTAGAAATCATTTAAAGCGCCCGCGTTACCGACGAATGATAGATTGTTGCGACTCCTCATCGAACGCCTCGGAGTAATGCGCGCCAGAGCGGCGCTGCCAGCGACACACAGAACTCCGAACAGCAAAAGGACTTTATTTTGTTACTCAAAGTTCTGTGTATCGCTGCAATAGTCATGGACAGGCGTTATCTCTTACCATCAGGAGGACGACTCGTTCGTCTCATTACTATTATTAACAAAAAAATATACGATTGCGTCCTCATGCGTTACTATGGAAACTGACGCGCTTTCCACACATTTCTGTTTGATTTGCGCGGAATCACTCGTGTGACGACTTGTACCTATTCAACTAATTTCCGGCGGAGCTGTTGACGCGAGTCCTTAACGCACGAACGAGATAATTGCTTGATGTGACATGACATGATTCTGTTTTATTCCGAGTATTCTTGTTGCGAGGGCAAAATCTTCTCGTAGGCAACTGTACCTGGAGGCTGGAAGTACCGATGTCCAAGTCAGGTTGCTTCCAAATCATCAGCAATCACTTTGAGTGTCGTGTTACGGTCGGTTACGGTGTCGGAATGCGAAAGTAAAACTTGACGACTTCTCAGAATCCGGGCGCGCGAGCGGTAGATGCGTTGTACTACATGTTCAGAACGCATATTAACGTTGCCGGAATGATTCTTGCCCGTGCCCAACTAGAGACAATGTACAAGATGTTACAGACTCCAGGTGTTCAGCTGTGTCGCCTGTGTATCCCCTTTTTACTGCAGGACGAGTAGTGCGACGGCCCACTGCCACCCATACGTTAGTGATGGAATTTACTTGGGTAGTCCAAAACGTTTTGACTCTACGTTTCTCATGCGCACGGCTATGGAATGGAATGAGCTGTTTCAGCTTCCTTGTTTTCTGAGAGATATAATCTAGATCTTTTTTTCAAGATCAGATTGAATAGGCATCTTCTAACTATTCGTGCTTCATCTTCGACCACACCACCGCTAACCATAACAAGTGTAAAATTAAAATTTTATATTACCCCCGACATCGTCCAGATAAAAGCTAATATAACCAAACATAGCTAAGAACCACCGCAAGGAAAATGGCTTACAAATGTAAATAACCGCATCGAAATCGGTCCATCCCCTTGAGAGCTACGATGCCACAGACAGACACACATACACACAGACAGACAGACATCGACGTCAAACTTATAACACCCCCTCTTTTTGCCTCGGGGGTTAAAAAGGGTCAGTTTTAATTTCACTTGACATTTTTATTTGTCATTTTAATTTGATTTGATAGATAGACATAAACTACTGTGCACCAGAAATAGAAATAGGTATATACAGTTCCAAAGAATCTCATCCGCCAGTAGGTACCGCAAGTGGCAGCCTAACCGCTAAAAGCGATTATATGATTGTTCGACATTGTATTCGAAGATAATGTATTAGATTTAGATAAGGCACTTACAAGTTATATTATGATTAGCATAAGTCATGTAGGTAACGGTGCTGACTCAATAAATAAATGCCCAATCTCCAAAACTCCTTGCGCTCCGCGGGAAATGATTTCAATATACATAGGTACTGCATGGTTTCGTTGCAACGAGAGCAGCTCCACAAACTATCTATCCATTTGATGCGAGGGGATGCTGCGCACGCTGACTTGCTAAAAATAGCAGAATTCCGGAGGTCTCGCGCGCGGCGCGGTATCGACTCGAGACTAAATTAATAATTTGTGAGAGAACACTCCACTCGCTCAGCTGAAGGAGTTTCAACTCGCTCGAGTGGAATTATAATAATCTCAACCAGAGATGAGGTAACGATCCGGAACCGGCCGAACATAGTTTTGTAGTCAACACGGTGCGTAGAATTCAATATCGATACAAATATTTGGCCACATGTCGGCAAATAGGTAAAATATAGAGCATTTCCAGCTCCTTACTTTAACTTTATTTTTTTCTTCCTGGCTGCTGTGGTGTTGCCAGCGTCTCGTGGTCCGGCTTCTTACTGCGGTCATCATTACATGCCGACGGCATGACAGACAGACGAAACCACGCACAACTGACGCCCACACTTGGATTAGATCTCAAAATCAAACATCGATTGGAACTCAAACTCGTGCGGCGAACGCATTATTTTGCACAAACCTTTCATGAAAATAACGATTATTTAATGAAAATAATAATCGTTAATAAAAGAAAAAACTATGTGAATTCATAGAGTAGGTACTGGACAGTTTCACGACGGTATAAAAAACGTAATATTTTGTGGGCGCTAAAACATTTGCGAGGACATGAAAAGCGTTTCAATTCCACATTTTTTATTATGGTAGTTTCTGCCGGAATCTAGGTCCCAAGGAGAGAAATACAGTGCACAGAAACAGTCCGGACGGAGCGCGGTGTCAACTCTAACGCTGTCAAAGTTGTAATTGCCCTCTAATTGGCGAATTTGGAAGGCGGTGGTATTTTTATGGCTTTAACTTAAGAAGTTCCGACGGAGTTCATGGATTCTCGCAGATCTCCAGGAACAACGGACGCTTGCGGAAACTCGACAGTCGAACCGAGATAACGGACCCGCGCCTCTTCCGCGGGATCAACGCTGGAAATGTTCCGGATAATGCTTGGCACCGCCCGATGTTATGGCAATCGATTTATCAAATTTGGCTGCAAATTTTATCTTGCCTTACAAAAATAAAATAAAAACATTATACAACTACACGGAGAAAAGTAAAATCACAATATTACAGTACACTGAATATTCCGCCGTCTGTACATGAATACTAAACGCTGGCTGTGTAAAGTATACTTTTGTGGATATTAATTTTTAAAATATTCCAATTGTGTTTCAATATCACAATTTAAATTTAGTAATTTTGATCTATTTTTTTAAATTAAATATTACTATATTTTTCTCTGTGTTCCTGATGTTAGTAGGTCCGCTCACACGGCTAACGCGCGGGGGTACGCTCTAGCGGAATATTCCAGGAACTGACACAACGATCCCTTAGTTCACAATCATACTAATAACGGGAAAAAACTGATGCAATTATGACGATAGAGCACAAATCATAAAATTGCAATTTCATCGACGAAGAAAATGTAATCAGTATGATTATAAATAGGGTATTGAATTGCAGAGGTTAGTAGAGGCGGCAAAAAAAGAATAACCTAGTGGCGGCAAATATGCGGCCCTACCTGCCGCCCCTTCTCGCAGAGCGACTCGAACACGGAAACACTCTCTTTGACTTATGTAACGATGATAGCTCAGTAGTTCGCGCGATGGCATCATGTGTTGTAGACCTAGTAGTGACGTAGAGCCAAAAACAACCTCATAATGAGCTAGAAAGCATCTGAGGAAACCATAGCGTGGCGGTAGGGTACTCTTTAGTACGCGGCTGGCCTATTCATCATATTCGACCGCACCTTGAAGTGAGCTGTGGTCAAACACCTATCCTGATAAACTTAAAAAACTGTCTATTTTAACCGACTTCAAAAGGAGGAGGTTCTCAACTTGATTGGTTTTTTTTCACAAGTACTCTGGTGTCTATTGTCTTCGATAGATACTCGCGTTGGGATGCAGCGGACGGGGAGCTCCGCGATCTCTAGTGGAACGTGTCGGGGCTACAAACGTCAGCCCTAAGAAAACGTACCCCCCATTGTAGACGTCTGCTAAAATACTAACATCGTGCCGCCGCCGCTCGCAGCTCTGCTCGGCGTCGTACTAGCCGACGCGCCGCCGCCGCGCCCCCGGCGTCAACTAACGTCTCTCTCCACTCGTTTAAACTTTCTCGTCGGGCATCAAGCGGCTGTAAACGCGTCAAACGCCCGTTATTTCGGAGCAAAATATCGCGAAGCCCATAACGAGCTGTGATGTCAGAGGGACACGCTGTTATCTCTCCCAGGGCGCCGCCGGGCGCCAGCTGCCCAGAGGAACACCTACTTACAAAGCTACACTTCAATTCTTTCATCTAAAAAAAATGCGCTGAATTCCTAAAACAAAGTTAATTAGCTAAAAAAGCAGAGCTAATTCTATCAGTAGTTTTTGTAATTATGTGTATTACAGAGAGCTTCTCACCGAAGTATATTTCGTGTAAGAAGTTTTCCACAGGAACTAGCAGATTAACAGCCGACACTTAACTTTGGGATCTACCCGGAGTCAAGAGCCAGCCGGGAAAATACGTAGGTGAAGCGATATCTGCTTGTGTCGTGTCAAGCACGAGGCCGTGTGTGAAGTATCGCAGCCACCTCCGGGATCTCTCTGCTAGATAACAATTATCAGTGCAAGGTTTTGGTTCGGTGGAACAGCGTGCTGTGCAAATTATTGGTGATAAACATTTTGCAGAAAACATTTTTTAGCCCGTGAATACCGCCAAAACCTAGGCAGTTAGTAAATTTTCTACAGTGTTCATTCGAAACGATGCTACTGTACTGTAAGATCTTGTACTGTTATCTCCTTTTTACTACAGAACAGGTAGAAATGCGGTCCATTACCATCCATACATCGTGGATTTTTCCGAACTAAACGTTTCGTCTCTACGTTTCTCGCCCGTGCGGTCAAAGAATGGAACTAGTGGCATCCATCTTCTCCAAAATCAAAATCAAAATCAACAAGTCATTTATTCAGTTTAGGTCCTGGTAAGGCACTTATGAACGTTAAGTTACATGTTTGAATCTACCACCGGCTCGTAATTACACTTCAACTGAGAAGACTCCGGCAAGAAACTCGGCAAGGCATTTTTTGTGGATCTTTCTTTTCATATTAGGTTACAATTTACAGTTATATATATTAATACATACATTATGCTTACTATAATTGTCACTTAGCCTGAATAAGTATCTGCGTCTGCGTGCTTCATCTCCGATCACATCGTCGCGTATGTTATGTGTGAACTTCTTGTTTCTGTGAATAATTTTTCGGTCTTTCAAGTAATTTCCCCCGGTACAACAAACAGACAGCACGTGAACTTCATGAACCATCGCATTCTGATACCTGATTAATTAGCGGGATAAAAAATTTCAACGCCTCCTTTGAACTCCGTCGTTCGAAAGAAAAGCCAGCTCGCAAGCATCCGCGGCCGACGAGCGGACATGACATCGGTAATGAGAAACGTGCAGGCTCGGCCGAGTTGGATTCGACTATTGATCGCTTTCGCGGAGTCGGATCTACCAGTCGGACTGCTTGTCCTAGGTTAACGCACGTCGCCGTCTACCCCTGAAGGAGTGAGACGTGGTCGTGTGCCCGGCTGTAGGTATACGCTACGAGTCCCTTCTCTGGGAGGTTTCCCGCTCTGCGCGGCGTCGCAGCCGAAACAAACGAGCCCTCGTCGCTCGGGCCGCGCTCCCTTTAGGGCCGCCCTGAAATTCCAACCATTTGTCTCGCGCACAACTTATGATGTATTTTGATAAATTACTTAGGTTTTTCTTATTACGCACGAAGTGGGAACTACCTACACTGCGGCGCCTCGAGCGAAGCACTTGCAACGGGGTTGAGAAATACTCCCTCTGGCTATACAGCGCCTAATTCAGCATCAAACATCTTGCACGACCATCGCCATTCTAACACGGTGCGTTTTGTTCGGAGTTGCTGAGGAATGGTACAAGTAACAAAATAATGCACCAGAGAATTAAAAGTCGCCGACATCGCTCGGCGTGTCGGCGAGCTGGGCGCGCGCTCTAGACTGAAGACTATTAATCGGTGCACTATATGATGGACTATGACTGTATACGTAAGATATAAGCCGCAAAGTATCCAACGAGCGCCGCAAGCAGGGACGCGCTGGAGCTTGCTTAAAGTTCCGTCGACAGTCTCGGGTCGGCGTTGTTCCTTATATCACAGGTGTTATTCGTCGCGTTCCTTATTATGTTCATCATGTCAGTGCTAACGAGCAGAGCTATTAGCTCAATCGTTAGCGCACTCAATTCACACGCCGATGAGCGTGGGTCAAATTCCAACAATGAGCGTAAGCTGGAAGTTAACATCGTAAGAAAACCATAGCGTGGCGGTAGGGTACAAATACAAAGGGTACTCTCTAACACTCGGCTGGCTAGCTACCATTACCACCCTCCGGTCGGAAATCTAACTAACGTTGTGTTCTGACAACCCCACTTAACAGCCGGTTCCATTTCAAGCGAGGTGTGTTTACTATCTTCGACCGCACTGTCATTTATAATCAGGTGCGCTGTGGTAACACCTATCCAGTCGATAATAAATCGCGGCGCGTTATTTACTAGCTCTCGTCAAGCGTCACGTTGCGGCCGCGTGTCACTCGCTGTAAACATTTCAACTAACGCGCGGAGTTAAACTTTTTATGTGGAAAATATAATAAAAGTCGTTCATAAGCGAGGCTGTAAAAAGCTTTGCAAAAATCTGATTTATTTTGTTGCCGATTTCTCAATAACCGCCGCGCACGCCCGCGCTGCCGCCCGGCAGGATATGTAGGTAAACTCTGCTGTGTACATAACGAAATTCTACGTTTTGTAATCGAGTCTTAAAAGTAGCTGCACCCGAGCGAACCCGGGCGGGCGCTCGTATAGTTCATTATAAATGAATAAATATGTTTTTCACAAAGCATCTAATAAAAGCAAACTGTGTGCTATGGGAACCAGGTAACTGACAAAATACTCAAATACTATTTTTTTTACACAGAACAAATATCTATTTTCGTGACAAACGTTTGTCTTAAATGGGAATCGAACCCACACTCTACAGCTCTTCAAGACGGTCCTACCAATTGAGCTAACAACGCAGTTAGCATTGGAAATTATAAGTTGGGACGATAATCATATAAGAACACGCGCGCTCGCCGGTTCCTCGTTATCCACGATACGGCGATCATCGAAAACGATACAATTATTGATGGTACACTTACTCCGAACGAGACCTGGCTCTGCCGTGGGATTATTGAAACACGTCATAAGCTATTGACGAGCCCTGCCGGTACATTTATATACATACTAGCGACCCGCCCCGGCTTCGCACGAGGAATAAGAATGGGTGTGAATTTTTTGTAGATCTCTATAAGAGAAATATCCCGCCATGCATTGTTTTGTTATAACTCAAAGGGAAAGTACCGTTTTGGATGAAAGCTCCCAGGGGGTTTGACTTTATCCGACACTTTCAACAATTATCATCATATTTCAAGCAATTTACACAAAACCTTGACAAATTATATATCTGAACCTTCCTCGTGAATCAATCTATCTATTGGTGTGTAGTGTAACTCCTTGCTTCAAGGATTGAACTCCTTTGATGTTATCCATTATTTGTTTAAATGACAATTAATGATAGTGTCATTCTTCGTTGTGCTTTTAAAGCTAAATAAAGCCAATGTTTTGGTTTAACTATTCTTTTATTATGTAACAATTTATTTAGCTTTATTTTCTTGAATAAGAAGAAAGAAACAATGAACAAAGATATAAAAAGTGATGTACCATTAGCTCTCGACATGTCGGAAGGTTTGTCAAAATATTTACGCCCTGAACGTTTTGACGTTACGCCAGATTCTCCAAACTCAGAAAATAAATGGAAACACTGGAAGATTCTATTCACAAACTTCCTAAAGGTTGAACTACCTAAATCTGATGGTATAAAATTAATGCTACTAGCAAATCATGTAGATGCACATGTGCACGTGCAAATTCAAGAATGTCAAACTTATGAAGCCGCAATGGAAATTTTAGATAAAATTTATCTTAAACCCAAAAACGTAGTGCACGCTCGACATGTTCTCGCAACTAGGCGTCAACAACCTGAAGAAACAATTTCACAATACGTCCAATCTTTGAAACGGCTCGCGACCGACTGCTCATTTGAATCTGTCACCGCTGAGCAACATAAAAATCAATTTATTCGTGATGCATTCATAACTGGACTCTCATCTTGTAACATTCGTCAAAGATTGCTTGAAAATATTAATCTCACTCTCGACGAAGCTCTTAATCAAGCAATTACTATTGAAACAGCTGAGAACAACGCAAAATCTTTCGTCAACGAAACGAAATTACTTTTAAATGTTGCTCAAACTCAAGAGCTACAAATTAGTTCACCACCGCACCCACCGTTGGAGCAAAGATTAGCCGCGGCAGCGCCACCAACTCCAACGTACAAACATTGTTGGTTTTGTGGAGGAAATATACATCAACGTATAAAATGCCCTGCGTTTCATACCACCTGCGGACAATGCGGAAAAAAAGGACATTTTGGCAAAGTGTGTCGCAGCTCGAAACTTTCTGTAAATGCAGTAAATACAGAGGCTATAGAGTCTGACATGTGCGCTGCATCGCCATCAAGTCTCAAACGGGCAACGGTTCCTGTCATAATTAATCAGACTCGCGCCGAAGCCTTAATAGATACAGGCAGTTCGATAAGTTTCATCAATAAAAACATTGCCCAAGCATTGAATCTTAGACATAAGCCGTATCGTCAAACGATAACTTTAGCATCACTCAATCATACTTCCGTTGTACAAGGAGTTTGCTTCGCCACGATAGAACTATATAGCTATACATATAAGCAAGTACCACTTTTAATTATTGATAATCTTTGCGCAGATGTCATAATTGGTCACGACTTGTTGAAAAACCACTCGTCAGTGGAAATGAATTTTGGAGGCAGTGAAAAGCCGCTTAAGATATGCAATGTTTTAGCTGCCGACGTACCACCTGCATCTATATTCCATCACTTATCACTGGCAATCAAACCGATCGCTATAAAGTCAAGACGATACAGCGCTATTGATGAAGCTTTTATTAAGGAGGAAGTCACTAAGCTCCTTGAA
Organism: Biston stratarius; assembly: GCA_950106695.1. NCBI lineage: Eukaryota > Metazoa > Arthropoda > Insecta > Lepidoptera > Geometridae > Biston > Biston stratarius. The sequence goes on from OX467108.1 coordinate 10,208,421, forward strand.
GATGGTGTTATAGAACCCAGCATATCTCCGTGGAGGGCACAAGTCTTAGTTACTGGCGGAGGACAACACCGTAAGCGAATGGTCATAGACTATTCACTAACAATTAATAAATTTACTCAACTGGATGCTTATCCTCTACCAAACATAGAATCTATTGTATCAAAGGTGGCAAAACATAAAATTTTCAGCCAAATTGATCTCAAAAGCGCTTACCATCAAGTACCGATACTCACGAGCGAAGAAATATATACAGCTTTTGAAGCCTGTGGTAATTTATACCAATTTACACGAATACCATTTGGGGTTACTAATGGGGTAGCTGCTTTTCAGAGAACTCTACAGTATATTATAACAAAAGAGAATTTGACAGGTACCTACGCCTACCTTGATGACGTCACTGTCTGTGGCAAAAATAGAGAGGATCATGATAAAAACTTAGAAAAGTTCATAGAAGCCGCACAAAAATACAAACTTACATTAAACAAAGACAAATGCGTCTTTGGTAAAGAATCGATAAAGCTTTTAGGATATACGATCGAAAATAACACGGTAAGGCCAGATGAGGATCGCCTAGACCCACTGATGAAACTACCCTTACCCACTGATGCACCTTCTTTGAAAAGATCTCTAGGAATGTTTGCACACTACTCAAAATGGATTAAGAATTTTTCAGAGAAAGTTCATCCGCTCATAGGTGTATCAACATTTCCTATGAATAATGAGGCCATGACATGTTTCCAATCTTTAAAGTCAGATATTGCAAAAGCAGCTCTTACGTCAGTTCTAGAGGATATTACATTTACAGTCGAAACGGATGCTTCAGATCATGCTCTGGCTGCTACACTGTCACAAAATGGAAGACCTGTGGCATTCTTCTCACGGACTTTGACTGATCCGGAACGCCGTCATCCTGCCATAGAAAAAGAAGCTGCTGCAATCGTAGAGGCTCTACGAAAATGGCGTCATTTTTTACTCGGTAGACACTTCATTCTTATTACGGATCAACAATCAGTTTCATTCATGTTTAGTCAGAAACATACAAGCAAAATCAAAAACGAGAAAATCGAAAGATGGCGCTTGGAATTGTCTTGTTACAAATACGATGTTGTATATAGACCTGGTCGAGAAAATACAGTAGCAGATGCGTTTTCTCGCGTATGTGCGCACCTAAACCCGCAAAGATTGAACGAATTGCATAATGCACTTGGTCATCCAGGGATTGTAAGAATGACTCACTGGATTCGAATGAAAAATCTTCCATACTCAACTAATGATATAAAACTGATGACAGAGAATTGTAGAATTTGTGCAGAAGTCAAGCCTCGCTATGCAACTACAAAAGGCAATTTAATCAAGGCTATAGCGCCTTTTGAACGTTTGAACATAGATTTCAAAGGGCCTCTACCAACGAATACGTCAAATAAATATATTTTGACTATTATCGATGAATTTTCAAGATTTCCATTCGCTTTTCCTTGTAAGGACATGACTGCAAATACAGTCATAAAATGCTTAAAGGAAATTTTCGTGATGTTCGGCTCTCCACATTTTATTCATTCAGATAGAGGTACATCATTCATGTCAAATGAACTCAGAAATTTTTTAGTTCCTTTGGGCATTGCATGCAGCAGAACGACGCCATATAATCCGCAATGTAATGGCCAAGTCGAACGATTAAACGGAACGCTATGGAAGACAATACAACTTTTTTTACACTCAAAAGATATGGCAGTCACTCAATGGGAACAAGTTCTACCATTAGCACTACATTCCATCCGTTCTCTATTGTGCACGAGTACTAACACAACACCACATGAACGGATGTTTAATCATCCCAGACGTTCTCCAACAGGCGAATCAGTGCCTTCCTGGCTTTTGTCACCAGGACCAGTTTTATTAAAAAAACATGTGCGAAATTCCAAGTTTGACCCTCTAGTGGAAGAAGCGGAACTGATAGAGGCAAACCCACTCTATTCACACGTAAGACTTAGTAACGGGACCGAAACTACTGTATCTAATCGGCATTTGGCACCTTTACCAGACGAAGATGACTTTGAAGATGCCATTGACGAGCCTATCAATGAAGGACAGGCCTCTGAGCCAGCCGAACCCGTAACTACAACTGAAGCGCATGAAATTACGGCACCACGTCGTTCGTCGCGTGAGAGACGAGCCCCCGTATATCTTAATGATTATATTTGTGACAACAACGACTCTTAATTTTAAAATATTAGGGGTGAATGTAGTGTAACTCCTTGCTTCAAGGATTGAACTCCTTTGATGTTATCCATTATTTGTTTAAATGACAATTAATGATAGTGTCATTCTTCGTTGTGCTTTTAAAGCTAAATAAAGCCAATGTTTTGGTTTAACTATTCTTTTATTATGTAACATGGTGAAACTCACATGATAAGCCGTTCAGTAGTTTTTAAGTTTATCGCGAACAAATAGACAGACCGACGTTTGTTTTATAATATGTAGTGATATATATGTACCTATCGTTGCCATTCCTGTTGCCGACGCAACAGAGCTCGCTGCGCAGGGCGCGGGTGATGGCTGATGTTAGACTGAATAATGAAATGTACTCGAAACTTGTCTCGAGGATGCCCGGAGACCAAAATTGAAAATAATTGTGCCACCGAGCCCCCGCGCCGCGCCGCCCCCGCCCCGGTGAGAATTAATAAAGTAACCCTCCAGCGACGATCGCAGTAACTCCTCCGAGATAATGATATCTACCATAATAGCGCGCTATTACCATAATAACCCCAACTCTCGGCGACCGTAACCCCGACTCTCGACGACCGTAACCCCTTCATTATAAAGCGCGAAATCGCTCGCCAAATTATAACAGAACAATGTAAAGACAAAATGATGATAAATTCATATTCAACCAACGGTCTCAAATGTATGGACAGGGCTGGCTCGACAACTCTGCTTCCTGAACAGTTGGCGTCATCTGTCGGGATCTCCGCTGCATTGCACCAACGTCTGCTAGCCGCGTCTCCGGCTCCCGCGCCCGGGAGAGACGGCTGAGCTCCCAAACATACACGTATACGGTCACTCAAGCGAGTCGGAAACATCCGGAATGTTCCACTCGCCCTATCCTTAAATTAATATTGTATGTCAATGTCCTCGAGTAAGTTATGTACGTTTTGTCCAATTTTAGAGCTTGTTACGATTCGGGGTTATAGCGCTCGGGGTCTTGTAGCTACAATACCTACAATTAAAATACATTGTTTTGGAAAATGGAGAATTATGTTTTCAATACAAGCAGCCCTTGTTATTTATCGCTCCAGCTGAGGAAACGGCTTGAATTAATTTAAAGATATGAAGGGAGCTCGTAGGCCGGGTGGCCGGCCCTATTGTCAGAGACAGCAAGGTGCTCGCCGTGCTCGGCTTGATATTGTTGAATTACGATTTAGAGCAAACGACCGGACTGACAATTTTTATAATGTGTGATCCGACTCACAGCAGTGCTCAGTTGTAAATGCCATTCGCGGTCATACATTCGAAAACTACCCTCTTTGACCAGAATGAACTCGATGGGAAGATTCACTCTCTGGTGCATATTTTAAAGGCAGCATTAATTGTCGCGCCCGGTACTCAATAAAACAACTCGATGAGCGAGCTATAATCCACAAGCTACATAAAAAAAAAAAAACTCAATTAGCCACTACATGATTAAGTAGTTTTTATGTATATATGTATAATTATCTAGTGTCACTCGAGACGATGTAATGTAAGGATTCTTATAATCTTAAGTCACGGTGGAATGAAGAAATTTTCATATTTTTTTTATTCAAGACACCCAGATTGCATCTATCAGTTCCCTGATAGATGCAATCTGGGTGCCTTCACGTCGCGAATGAATCGTTTTCTTCTAGACGAGCGAGCTCCGTCGCAGACCGCAGCGGTCAAACGTAAGCATATTTGTAATTAAAAAAAAAACGTATCTTTGGCAACAAAGCAGTGCTGCACAAAATCCAATATTTTTGCAAATTTTAGGTAGTGACGGGCCTGCGCGGGAGCACCGCCCGGCGGCTTGCGGCTCTGCGAGAGAAGTGATCCAGCGTCGACCGCGGCACCGTATCATCAGAAGCAGAACAGTCAGATGTGACGTCACGCGCCGCGCGCTGCCTCCCGGATGATTCGCAGCCCGAGCCGCTACCTTACACCTTACCGCGCCGTGGACGGCGGAACACGACGGCCGACGGCGTCACCGGCGCAGGGCTGCCGCTCGCGCAGAATGTAACATAAATGGTTACAAATTCTTTACCATGTATGACAGAAATGAAAGTAAAGCTTCAAATAAGATAAGTCGTGGACAGAAAAATCCTTAATATTCAAACTTATAGAATTCAATGAAAAAAATATTATGGAATTCATTTCACGGGAAAAAATAGTCATTCTAATGACCGAATTTTTGTTTACACATAAGCACGTCTGCCGTGGTGGTGGCTGCGCAAGAATAGTACCCCGCCCTCTCTACCCGTGGTTGTTGTAAGAGTCGGCTAAGGGATGTAATACGGAGGATGGGCAGCAGCGTCTTCCTTGAACGATCACACCTAACTGCGCTCGCCAACCCGCCTGCCAAGCGTGGCGATTATCGGCAAAACTCCCCCACGAGGAGGCCTATGCCCAGGAGTGGACGTCCTCTGGCTGATGATGTGTGATGTGTACACACAAGAAAAAAATTGCTAATATTTCTTCCCGAACTGAGACCTAGCGACATATAGCGACCTTGAGCGATTTTGCTAAATTAGTTTCCATAACTTGTGTCTTTTCTAGTAAACACTAGAAAAAGTTTTAAAATATAGCAGTATAGTCGAAGAGATCCGACTTCTACGCACATCTGTGATATGATGACATGAAACTTGTCTTTTCGATTTTATGACTCCGTGGAAGCTTCCAGCAAAGCTATGCTAACTACTTTATTACGGCTTGAGCTGGACTGAGCTGTTGCTTACTTTACATGCCTCTGACTGAGACTTCTTTTACTTGATTTTGACTTAAAAGACGTGAATATATGAACACAGCGTCACTTTTTACATCAGGTGAGCTGTGGTGAAACACTTAGCCTGTCAAAGATAAAAACATTTTGTAGGGGGCAGTGCACAAAACGTGATGTCAAAAACAAAGAAAGCTGAACTGGAGCACGAGGCAGCCCTCCGCCACGTGACACGTGCCACGTGCCCGCCGCGCGGCCGTCAGACGTCCCCTGCACGCACACAGGCGCGCGACGTCAGTCATGTGATTGTGTACGGGGGTTCTGTTTCCCCGGCTATTGAAATGATAATGACACCAAACATTAAAACAACGGTGTTTTCCGTTTGGCCTCAATCTTTTGGAGGAAAGTACCGAAAGCTGCGGACGTCAACGATCATACATTCGTATAATAGTAGCGATGATAGCTCAGTGGTTAGCGCGGTCGGTTCGCACGCCGAAGGGCGTGAGTTCAAACCCCAACAATGAGCTTGAGCTGCCGGTGAAAGAAAACATAGTTAGGAAACCATAGCGTGGTGGTAGGGTAATTTCTAGTACTCGGCTGGCTAGCTACCACCCTCAAGTTGAAAATCTGCCACATTTTACGGTGTGTTCCGGCAGCCTCACTTGAGAACCAATTCCTTTCCAAGCTAGGTGTGCTTTACCATCTTCGACCACACCGTTACTTAACATCAGGTGAGTTGTTGTCAAAATAACTAGCCAGTCATCAATTATGAAAAAAAAATCTGCGGCTGTTTCAAAATTGCATAATGGCGCCGGAACCGTTGCTTATTTATATTTGATGCGAGCGTGCGCGGGCTCGCGGCGCGGGCTGCGGACCGAGCGGGCGCGCTGAGAATCACCGGACGATGTAAGCCGCGGCCGCCAGGAGGCCGGACAGCCGGACGGGCCGACGGGCGGAGGGCCGGACGGGCGGACGGGTGGACGGCCGGACGGGCAGACGGCAGGACGGCCGGACGGGCGGCTCATTACTTAAAGGAGAATATTTTTAATTTTAATTTCAATGAATGACGTCGTTTCACGCGGAGATAAAGTACCCGGGCACGAAAGTAACTTGACACAAGACTGATTTTTGTACCCGCTGTATTTTTTAATAAGCGAAGTGGTATAATTAAAATTATTATGTAACGATGATAGCTCAGTGGTTACCGCGTTCGGTTCGAACCCCAACAATCATCGTGAGCTACCGGCGTAGGAAAACATCGTACGGAAACCATAGCATGGTGGTAGGGTACTTTCTGGTACCTACTCGGCCGGCTAGTTACCACTCTCAAGTTAAGAATCTGCCACCGAGCACCTAACGGTGTGTTCCGGCAGCCTCACTTGAGAGCCAGTACCGCGTCGTCAGGTCATACAACTGAGCTGTTATTTCAATGAAGGGTTAAGTGTTATTCGTTAGAATGTTCCCGGTGATCCGAAATTTCAAACATACTTCAGTAAGCGTGCAAATTATTTTTATTAGAACAAAATTAATCGTGAGTGTAAACTACATTTTGGTTTAACCTGGCGGACTCGTTACTATCTGAGACGTGTTTACGGTGGCCCGTGACGACTGCTCGCGTGACCCCGCGCGTCACGCGTCTGCCGCGGCCGCGTCCGGCGCTCGGACACGTGGCGCTCGTCGGCCGGCCCTGGCGTCACCGGCCGCCCGCTGCCGCAGAGCGAGGCTAGGCCGCGCGCGTGTTGTACTCGGCTTTGTCTCCATGAGGAAGGCCACATTAATACGAATATGGTTTCTTCTACTGCGTGTAACGTCCCACTGCTGGGCATGGAGGCCTACTCTAGACGGTAGCCCGCGGGTCGGCAATTCACATGCGCCATTGAGTTTCATCTCTTCGATTCCCATCGAGGACATGTATGTAACAAGCTTTTGTATTTACATAGATTTTCATTATGTCCCTTGTGTACTATAGGTACTTATGTATTTATGCAATGAAACAAAAGTACCTATATAAGTATTATATCAGTTATCTGGTTCCCATAGTACAAGCTTGGTTTAGTTCGGAGCTAGATGGCGCTGTGTGCGTTGTCCTCCGACCTTTGTTACCGATGTGACGAGTGAGCGGGGCGCGGGGGTCGAAGCCGCACTCGCTCGGCGCGGCCGCGGCGTCTCCGCTGATTACATTAAAAACTCAATTGCGAACGCTGAGTCGTGACGTCAATTCTAATTCCATAAACCCTTTTTACGGCGCGTTACGCACTTGTCGGAGCTGTAATGCGTCATTACCACTGCTCTGCCTGCTCCGCGGCGGGGCGCGGGCAGGACGCACTGAAGACGCCCGGTCCCCCCGCGGGCGGCCCGGGCCGCGCGGCTCCGCGTGTTTGTTTTACATTACAAGTTGCGCTATAAATGTTGCAATGGAGTGGAATTGTTTTCCCGATCTCTGAAGCACTCGGAATAGTTTGTCGGATGCCATGGAACGGCGAGTGAGCGGCTCGCGGTGCGAGTTTGATTTTTACTCATTTTTCTGTCTTCATTATATGCATTGCCCAATGTAGAGGCTTCCCTTCTCAGTTTAACCCATCGCTGGGAACCGCATGCCATGCCCTCTAGCCAGCTAGCCACGAGCTAAGCAAAACTTATTTGGGAACAGATAACTGAACACATACATAAAACATTCACACACAAGGAACAAACATTACATAATCTAGATCTTTCCAAGGCCAGAGTGAATAGGTATCTTCTAAGTCATCAAGTAAGTAAGTGCTTCATCTTCGATCACATCATCGCTTACAATCAGGCGAGTTGATGGTTAAACGTGAACATATCCGCATAAAAAAAAACAACAAAACAAGACTGTTGGTCACCGTCGCCCATGGACACCTACTACGCCACCCGGGGCGCCGTCAGCGCCGCCTGCCGTGAAGGACTCTAATCATGTTGTAGTTAGAAGCGATGTATATTATAATTCGATAGAAAAATCGAAGATGGTAAGCCGCTCCACAGAAGGCAAGATCGACTTCGCGGAAGAAACAGTCGATTAGATCGAATCACGCAGCGCCATCTCGGCACAAACAGCAGTGACGCTTGTACCAGACAACACAGCAACCAGGCAACTCATGAAATACTTACATAGTTTTTTTTCTAAATAGTACATTTAGAGCACCCACAATGAATAACTTGCTACCTATATTAATCGTAGAAACGTTTGTCCTGGTTGCTCTTGGAACAGAGTTAGTACCGAATAAGCTATCCCATACCTCGGCACTCAAGCATTTGTAAACTTGTTGTTTGCTAAAGGATGGGTAGGTAGGTACTCTAGATTCGGCCCGAACTGAAGTATCAGACAGATTACGTGCACGATCGCGCAGCGGGGCCTCGAGACGGGCGTCGCGCGGCGCGGGCCCGTCCGCGCGGGATCAGACTCCACGATTCCATCTGCAAACAGTTTACTCGGCGGAAAGTTCAGCATCTCGACCCGAGCCGGGAACAAAAGATTCAATCTAAAAATGATTACCCGAAGTGTCCTAAAGTAAACCTTTTAAAGACAAAGGCGGTACCTGCCGGCAGCGCGGCGCACTAACGAGGGTCCGCTCTCGGCGTTCCAATCCTAACTTTTTATTTGGTCTCTCGTCCCACTCTATATCTTGGTGGATTACGCGTAATCTCGTAAGTTTTCACTAGAAAGGGCCTTTCGGCCGAGAGGGCCGCGAGATAGGGTAATGACGTGCCCGGGAGCAGGGCCGGCGCCGGATGGCGACAGGAACCGCGCCGCCCGCATCTCCGCATCGTTACCGACTCGGCTGAACCGCGCATTCTTCCTCTCCATCACACCGGGCGCCAGTGCCGCCTCGCGACTGCACCCGCTACCTGCGCCATCCGCACATTCTTATAGCATTACATGTTTATTCCTCGTTAAGTAGGTATATAAGTTCGTTTAGCTAAAACTGTGTTTGTTGAAGTGACCCCTCGCGGCGAAATCGATCCGAACGCGCAAGGAAAACATATTTTTAATTAATATTTTGTCTTTCTCAGTATTTTAGAACTTTTTTTCAAATTATGTGTTTGAAATGACATTACATAATTTGGCTTTTAACATTGGTGCTATCAATATTTGTATTTCAAATTCACACATACGTGAACTTAAAATAGACCAGACTTACCTCATTTTTGGATAGATGTAAAAAAGCTGTTTTAACTGACTTCATAAAAGAGAAAGGTTTTTCGTGATTTTTTTTACTTGTAATAGATTAAAAGTAAAGTTTTGTGTCCTGCGAGCGGCGACCACAGTACACTAGCACTGGGCCCGTAAACTCACAAATTTGTCGGCGCCGTCCCGGACAAGTGCACGGGCTGACCCGCGTCCTGCGCCGGAGTCGCACTCGCTACTGTTTCGGCGGGGTGGCCCGCGTCTGCTATAACTCGTGCGAACACCTCCATCAGCAGTGCGGACCTCCGATATTCATAAGTATCTGTCGGAGGTCAAAATCTAAGTCCGCAATACACGAGCCTCGTGCTTAGTTTGGGGTCCAATAAATAATTAACATTTTATACTTTGAATTGTAAAGTCTACTATTATATGTACCAAGTTTTTTTTTTTCTCTGTATACCTGTAAAATTAATTTATCTCGCAGAGGTCTTAAATAAGCGGTGTTTCAGTTTTCCTATACTTGACGGTGCTCTCCCCATTCTATATAATTATATGTGGTATGTGTTTAGTTTAGCCTGCCTTCTATGTATTAAAGATGATAAATAAACAGCCAGATACAAAAACATATATGGATTGAATTGAGAAACCTCCATCTTTTAGAGGATGGTTAATATACGGGACATAAATAACATCAGCGGTCGCTCGAGACGTAACACTGCACAGGGGAGAGTAGAGCCACGAGCTCCGAGCTCCGAGCTCTGGCCGCCGCGACGGCGGAACGGCGTCCGATAAGCGGCGCTCGTGTACAGACCTGCTCCTTCGTGTTTACTAACACATCTCGACGCGAGCGCCGCCATGGACACACTCGGCATGCAGCGAGTATTTTCAGTTTACATATTGGCACTAACTGCGCCTATGTTGCAGGCTTCGTCCACCAAAGGCGCGAGTTTACTTCTGTTTTAGCGACGTACAGACATACAGCTTTTTTTTCATTAATTGTGACCAAAAATCGATTTCTTTAAGTATACCATTAACAATTTATTATTTTGTTTATAAAAGTTCGTTTAAAATAATCTGCGGTTCAGAACACGGCGCGCACGGCCGCTTATCACCATATTTCATCAGATCACAATCACACTAAAAACAGTTACCTTTGATGCAAACTATTCACATTGTAATAGCATGGCTATGTAGATGGTTATGTAGGTTTATGGTTATTGTAGATTAACAAGAAAAAACATTTTAGTCAAAAGGCAGAAAAGTGATTGGAACATCCACAATTTAATCTTAGCTAGAATAATAAAAGAAGTCTCATTCTCACTAACTTCATAATCGCATTTTGTAGTAATCGGATACGCGTCAATAAAATTTGTAATAAATAACTCGTTAGGTATATCCGAAATTGATGAACACGATAACACAGTCTCCGAGCGTCGCCGCCGCGGCTCGCGGAGACCCTCGGCTGCGGGGCAGGTCGCCTCTACGGGGCGAGCAAGCGCTGGCGCGGCGACGCGGGGGAGGGGCGCGCGGGACGCCCCGCGCCGGATGCACGTGATGCTATCGGCGGCACGTAAGTCATGTGTCGATTTGCGTCCTTGCAGGTAAGCGACTTTTTATTGGTCCGCTCGGAAGCGATAGCCGAGGTTTGCGGCCGGCGGGCGCGCGGCGCTCGGGGCCGCCTCCTCTGCTCGTAACGAGCCCGACACTCAGCTGTGCGGGTTCTGGCTGTGGCAGTGTCGGAGATAGCATGGCGCGGCACAGATATTCTACCGCCGAGCAGTAGTGTGGAAACATACTGAAACCGACTAGCGAAGTTACAGGGCTCTTGGGCTCGGGACTGACCACCGAAAATCGAGTAAGTAATGAGCGCCGAAGCAGCCACGCCCTGGACTTTGTTTTGTTATTCAAAGTTCGTGTATCGCTGCGATGGTCATCTCTTACCATCAGGAGAGCGGCTGGTTTTCTCATCACTTATACTTTAAAAAAAGATGGTGCCAGCACGGCTTGACGGCTGCTGTTACAAGACAAACGAAAGAAAAATATGAGACGATCGATAGAGACCGACGATAAACTCACGGTGTCGCTCAACAGCATCACTCGAATTCGAAAAATAAAACGAACAAAACGTCTCCTAAAACAACAAAATAAAACTACTTATTCCTCTTTATCTATGTATGCTCGTCGGACTAGGTGTTCGACATGAATTGTCCAGAAGCTAAGTTTGACGATATGGTCAAAGTAGGTAAACATACCGCGTCTGTTATGGGAATCGGCTCTCAAGTGAAGGGATCAAAACAGTTGCTCGGAGGCAGACGGTCAACCCTCGAGCGGCAGCCGGCAGAGTACTAGGGAGTGCGCCGCGCCGCCACGCTGTGGGTTCCGCGCGAGGTGTCCCTTCTCCGGCAGCTCACTCATTGTTGGAATTAGAACTCTGTCCTTTGTCTCGTGAGCCGACTGCGCTAGCCACCGAGATATCATAACCTCTATAAATTATTTTTTATGTAAAATGATAATTTTAACAAGTGCGGCAATCCTCACACTCGTCACACACTCAATACGTCGACTCACGAGGCTCCTGGACTCCTGGCGGCGTGTGAGGTGAATAGATGCGAGGAACTTGAACTGATATGAAGGTGTTAGCGCTGCGGACGCGGCTCGCAGGCATAGGCGCGATCATTGCAACGGGGACGTCATTTAAGAATTCACGCAAGCCTCCGCGGGCCCGGAGTCGCGGACATTTGTTGGCGATAAATAGTTTTTAAGAAACGAGACGATAAATAGTTTATGTGAATAAATGATAATTGAATTAATTGAAAAGAAAAATATTATTTTTATTTACCGCGTGCGTTTGAATACAACCTGAACCAAACCCTGGCATAATAGTCGCTCGCCTGCAGCACGGGACATACTCGACTGTAGTCATGACGCCCCGCGGTTCCACGCGTGTTTTTGAAAATGGAGCCCGCCGGATTATTTAATATAATATAATGTAATCACTCGCCCAGTTATATGTAGTGTTATAAAGTTGTTGCTGAACTTAAACTGAGGTATAAAACATGAATAATAGCAGAACAGTGTCCCATTACGTTTCCGTAGTAAGAATCTATGTTTATTTGCCACATAAAATAAAAAAATTGTGTGGTGCACATGGCTAAGTGTGAATCGAACTCATGCTCGCCGCTCAGGAGTTCGAATGAACTGTAAAAGTTAGAATATTTTTTCACAATCAAAGTTTATTTTCTTCGGTGAACAATTGACACCGTGTGCGCTGCCAGCAGGGGCGAGTCCCGTGCGCCGGTAGTGCGGCAGTAGTGTGCGTCGGGTCCGGCGTCCGCGGCCCCGGGCTCCGCAAGCCGAGCGTGAGTAATAAGGATGGACTCGCACGTAATTGGTTCCGCCATCGCGGGCCCTGCGCCCTCATTCTGGTGCGATCGACGTTGTCGCACTCGCTCTCTCTCGCGACGCTATTCCATTGAAACACTCAGAGAAGCGAGTCATCTCGAGCGCGCCGGAATAGCGGCCCGCTGTCACGCGGCGGTATGTCGCGCTACATGTTGAAACACGTCGCGCGTCGAGCGACACGACGCGTCGCGTCGGTGAGTTTCTAATTATAAAGTAAGCCGCAGATATATACGTACACCGACTCGCCGAATGTATCGTACGCGGAAAAATAACTTCTATTTTTTGTATTTATTTATGACCGACGGCGACGTGGAAACATTGCACGCCATGACGCCACTTTTACCTTGTAACGAAATTATATGGCGCTACAACGCGCTCCACACGTGTCGACTTCGCAATGAACATGGAATAAAAAAGATGCGCCTGTGGCGGTACCAACCTGGCGGACCTGCGGGCGACGAGTGGCGGGTTCGAGTCCGGGGGGCGCTGCGGTGCCCGTTAGGTGCTCCGACGTGTGCGATGGAGTCTCGACACCGCCATGATTCCACACATGTCGTCACCGACTCATCTTAAACTTGGCTTATCGAGCAGGCATGCTATAGGTTCGATGACATGAGATTGAAAGTAGTATAATTCTGTGTTTTTATTTCATTAATTAATAATTTTTTGGTGGAAGAGCCAGGAGTAACTCTCTGACTCCTACATATTTTATACAGCAGCACGCGGCGGCGCGGGGCGAGCGTTCCGTATTTTTTTGGAAAATTCATTCGATCGACACGGAACGTTTAAAAAATTACTAAAAAAAACAAAATTAATCGGGTTAATAATGTAGTTCACTTCGCTTTCATTGATCGATTTGAACAGCGAGCTCGCCGCGTCGCCTGGAGGGCGGAGCCCGGGTGCTCAGGTGTCGTGCTTCCGAGCGGGGTTCTGACAACTCGTGACTCCTATTTGCTTGGAATACCTACCTAAATATTGAAAAGTTTTTTGATAAGATTTTTGCTGCTCTGATTAGACTTTAGACGTTTTACTTTAGAGATTGGACGACACACGGAACGTGAAGGGTTCGAGCTCCGTTCCGTGGCGCTCCCGGCAAGCCGCGAGCCTGCGCGCCGACGGACGAACAGAAAATCCAATTTTTCAAGTAATAGAGTTCTCGCAATGGCAGCGCAAACTATCGATGAATCGGGACGCATTAGCTGAGTTATTCGCGTAATCTGTCTGCCATCGGTCATCCCGACGTTCTGCCATTCCCGGCGTTCTGATATTCCCGACGTTCTGATATTCCGGACCGGCCTTCCGATATCTCGAACGAGACCCAATCTGATAAGTGGCCGAACCCTCCGGCTCCTCCTCGCTCAATATTTGACGCTGAACGCCGCATTTTACTATTTTCATTCTCGTTTCATCTCGATCCGCGTCCGTCACGAAGGAGCTGACACACTAACACGCTTCTATTACATTGAGCAAGAAAATAACACGTGTAACTAGCAAGGGCCCGCGGCGCGGCCCGCCGCCCGCGCCGGCTGTGCATCTCCTCAGGGGTGTAAGAAAATAACACGTGTAACTAGCAAGGACTCGCGGCGCGGCCCGCCGCCCGCGCCGGCTGTGCATCTCCTCAGGGGTGTAAGAAAATAACACGTGTTACTAGCAAGGGCCCGCGGCGCGGCCCGCCGCCCGCACCGGCTGTGCATCTCCTCAGGGGTGTAAGAAAATAACACGTGTAACTAGCAAGGGCCCGCGGCGCGGTCTGCCGCCCGCGCCTGCTGTGCATCTCCTCAGGGGTGTAAGAAAAAAACACGTGTAACTAGCAAGAGCCCGCGGCGCGGCCCGCCGCCCGCGCCGGCTGTACATCTCCTCAGGGGTGTAAGAAAATAACACGTGTAACTAGCAAGGGCCCGCGGCGCGGCCCGCCGCCCGCGCCGGCTGTGCATCTCCTCAGGGGTATAAGAAAATAACACGTGTAACTAGCAAGGGCCCGCGGCGCGGCCCGCCGCCCGCGCCGGCTGTGCATCTCCTCAGGCGTATAAGAAAATAACACGTGTAACTAGCAAGGGCCAGCGGCGCGGCCCGCCGCCCGCGCCGGCTGTGCATCTCCTCGGGGGCGTAAGTTGTCTTCGTTTCCCATTATGTTTTCATTTATTACATAACACACAAAACAGAATGTAATAATATTATATTCACTCGATCACTTTCACTTCATTTTTATTTATTTAATTAGCGTTTTTTTTAATGGTTGACAGGCTAACTGTTTCGACCACAGCTTCCCTGATGTTAAATGGCGGTGTGGTCGAAGATAGGAAACACACCCAGCCTGGAATGGAACTGGCTTTCGAGCGAGGTTGCCAGAACACTCCGTTAGGTGCTCGGCGGCAGATTTTCAACTTGAGGGTGGTGGCTAGCCAGCCGAGTACTAGAAAGTACCTTACCACCACGCTAAAATGTTGCAAAATACAAAATCTCGCCGTGTTAATAACCACTAGCTCCCCGCCGTGGCTTCACACCGATGCAATTAGTTTAGCGACTCGATTGCAAATAATTAAATTTCTACTACCAATTATACAAAACTTTAATACTAACGTTTCGTAATAACATATCTAAACGACTGGATCTCGTATCAAATCCAATGCAACTCCTTGTAGGCCGCACTCTACAAAATCAAAATCAAAAGTCATTTATTCAGTTTAGGCCCTGGTAAGGCACTTATGAACGTTAAGTTACATGTTTGAATCTACCACCGGCTCGTAATTACACTTCAACTGAGAAGACTCCGGCAAGAAACTCAGCAAGGCATTTTTTTGTGGATCTTTCTTTTCATATTAGGTTACAATTTACAGTTATAAATATTAAAACATTATGCTTACTACAATTGTCACTTAGCCAGGGGGATGCAAGTGCAGAGAGAAGCTACAACAACCATATATTCCTGTCTTCCACGTAATGAGCCACCTTATCAGGCCTTATTAGTAGGCTTTCTCAATTAACCTCTGCTTTATAAAATCTTTGAATTTATTATAGGACATTTTAGTTACCTCAAGTGGGATTTTATTATAGAATCTAACACAATTCCTTAGAAAAGACTTATTAGCTTTAGATAACCTGAATCTAGGTGTCACAATTTTATCTTTATTTCTTGTATTTAAGTTATGGCGGCTACTATTAATTTCAAATGAATTTAATTTTTTCCGGACAAACATAATGTTTTCGTAAATGTACTGTGATGGTAACGTTAATATCTTAAATTTTTTAAATCGATTTCGTAGTGATTCGCGAAGTCTGCAGCTGAGCCCCACAGCAGTAGACTGTAGGACATTAAACTATGGAAATAAGCAAAGTAAACCAATCTGGCTGTAGCCACATCTGTTATTTGTCTAATTTTCTAATCGCGAAGGCAGCGGAGCTCAATTTACTAGCTAACTTTTCTATACGAGGACCCCATTGTATTTTACTATCTAATGTTACGCCGAGAAAGACTGTCTTATCCACTAGATAAAGTCTTTTACCATCGACTAAGATATGAGTGTCCCTCTTAGCAACATTGGGGAGAGAAAACCTTATACATTTAGTTTTACACGAATTAAGCATAAGATTATTGGCGGCAAACCATTTTGATACAGCTGATAAGGTGTTATTGAGCTGTGTAAGGTCTGTATCCTTTCTATTGACTTTTAAAATTAACGAGGTGTCATCAGCAAATAAAACTATATCGGACAATTCATTTACCATATAGGGCAAATCATTAATATATGCCAAGAACAAGAATGGGCCTAAGATTGATCCTTGCGGTACGCCCGTTTTTACTAAGGACCCTGGGGACGTAATACCGCTAATACCTACTTTTTGTTGGCGACTCAATAGATAAGATGATATAAGATCAAGTGCCACTCCACGAACTCCATAGTGTTGAAGTTTTAGAACTAGGGTGTGATGATCCACGCAATCGAACACACGCAGGTTGCCGGCTAGAGAGTGACATCGTTTGACAGAGTGACGGAAAGTGACGTAATCATCGTCATTATAAAGTATTTTGATCATGACAATAAACGAAGTTCGGAGCGCGAACTCACCGCGTATCAGATTTTCATTCAAATAATGCGGCCCGCGACACGGAACGCGGCCGGGCGACGCCGGGGCGCGGCGCTAGCTGCATATAAGCGACATTAAATAAAAACTTTGTCGAGTTTGACCGTTAGTTGCGTCCCCGTTAAGCTCATCTTGTTCCGGAAATTCGATTTTCTGTTTTTTTCGCAATAAGCGCTTTCGCAGTTTCCGCAAAGTGCTTACTTGAAATTAGAATAATATCATGTTTACGTGCACGTTCAAAACGCTCAGATAAAATTTTATGTCAAACGAAAACAACACCTCCTCCGGGAACCCGGAACCCGGGAACGTTCCTGAAATAATATTTTATTCTTCTCGCATCACTTTATCGCGAATAAGTTTCTTGACAAAACTTCCCGCACTCGTAATTATACATAGTTTAGGATCCGGCCTCAGAGCGACTCGTCCGGCAAAAAGTTTGCAAGTAGTTTCCCGAACGATCATATCTTGCAATTTCTTTGCCGAAAGGTCGTCGGACCAAACTCGGTAGTCGTCTCACACGAACACACGGAGCACTTCAAGAAATGCCTAAAAAGTTATCCTATCCATTTTAAAACTTACCGTCGAGCAAAAACAGCAGCCGGAACATGAGGTGGCAGATCCTTTTCATGTTGAGCATCAGCAGGCAGCGCTGCCCGACCCCGGACCCGCACCTTCACCGACTCGCGGCCATGCACCGGCTGCACGACGACGCGGCGCCGGTCGTGCACTGTTTACTTCTACACTTACAACTAGCGTATTCACTGCGTCCCGATCGTGCGTTACGAGCTCACGTCGCGGCGCCGGCGGGGGGCGGGGGCGTGCGGGCGTGCGCTCGGCGCGCGGTCGCAGCGGCTACTGGCTCGTAGTGGCTCTACGCCGTAGAGGACTACGAGATTGCTCATTAAGGCGCAGCGGCCGCGCGACGCGACGCGGGTGCACGAGTTCACTTAATAAAGGCGGCGACTCACGTGCGCACCGCGCGGGATTATACGCGAACGGATAATGTTATGCCGCCGTTAGGGTTTATTTTGAGAGCGTATTGAACGATAAATTAGCGCGCGCTCCCGGCCCCCGGCCCCGGCGCAGCCTCATCAACTCTTAATGGAACTTACCCTCCCGGCGGCGGCGCCTCCGACGTCATCTCTTCCTATTTCACCCTCCGCGGAACGCAACTACCATACGACTTTTATTTCGTGTATCTATCATTCGGCTCATGTATCGTATGACGAAGCATATTCTGCGGACAAGCAGTAGTTTTATGAGCGCCAAAGCAGCGATGCCTGGACTTGTTACTCAAAGTTCTGAGTATCGCTGCAACGGGCGTGGACAAGCGTTGTCTCTCACCGTCAGAAGAGCGTCTCGTTTGTCTCATTGAGGTAATATTAGCACGGCAGATGTCGCTGCCGGGCCCGCAGCTCAAACAGTTGGTATTGATTTACTCATCGACGTTAAAATGTTTCTAAATAACTCCGACATCAGCAGATCTGAATAATTAAAAAAAAACGAGACGCGGCACGTGTGTACGCAGCGTGAGAGAGTCTGGCTGGTTTCTGTCCCTCGATGTACAATGTAGGGATTTTGAAGTACTCATCATTCTATGGGGATTCTCCTACATACTCAGTTAACCCATTAGTCGATAGTTAGTTATCGACAAGGAACATTGTTTGTTTGTTTTGTTCCTTTATTTTAATAGGTACGCACCTACTCACATCACATCCGAAAGAAAGTAGTTTCAGGATTGGGATGATGATTTTTAGCGAAATTATTGAAATAATATTTTTCTGAATCTGGCGACGTTTTAGTCTGCTTTAGCGAGAAAATGGAATTCTTCGAAGGCAGTGCCTGCTGGCCGAGGGCGCCCGGCGAGCTCTATTCATTATCATAAGCCTAATTAATTCGCGGCGCGCGCCCGCCCGCGGTATTCACGGAAAAAAGTTAAACAAAAATAATTGTCTGTTAAATGCGGAGGACGCGCGGCCTCGCGGCCCGAATTATATAATCTACATTTACACCTCACGAACCAGCTCTCCAACGAAACAGCACGACGCGCTTACACGCGGTATCGAGCCCGAGTACAAATTTGCTTTATTGTTTCTCGTCAGGAGTGATGTGCCGACCGAGGTGCTGCGCCGACTCCGTCCATATTTTTAGTGAATTAGTAATTTCACTCGAATTACCGAGTTTAAAGAGTTACTGGGCGTTCTGAATGTATCCTCTGAAAGGAATGGAAATGAACTACGTACTGCCTCGCCGTCCCACTGCCGGGCGTGGGTCTCTCCTCGTGAGAACGGTGAGGATTCATCTCGCTGGGCAAGTGCAGGTCGGCAAACTGCATGCAGCTCCAGCCGTGGTGATCGAGCAAAGAGTAATAACCACGTTTTATTACCTTTAACGATTTACTTTACACCATTTGAAGTCACCGGCGCCGTCCGTCTAGCGCGATAAGTCGTCGCGGGGCCCGATGTAGCGATGATAGCTCGGAGGCTAGCGTGCTCGCTCCGTAAGCCGAAAGGCGTCGGTTCGAACCCTGACAATGAGCTTGAGCTGCCGGTGCAGGAAAACATCGTGAGAAAACCGCAGCATGGTAGTATCATCTGCCGCCGAGCGCCCCAGCCCATGGCCCGATGTAGCGATGATAGCTCGGAGGCTAGCGTGCTCGCTCCGTAAGCCGAAAGGCGTCGGTTCGAACCCTGACAATGAGCTTGAGCTGCCGGTGCAGGAAAACATCGTGAGAAAACCGCAGCATGGTAGTATCATCTGCCGCCGAGCGCCCCAGCCCGTGGCGCCGCGTGCAGCCCGTGGCGCCGCGCGCAGCCCGTGGCGCCGCGTGCAACCCGTAGCGCCGCGTGCAGCCCGTGGCGCCGCGTGCAGCCCGTGGCGCCACGGCGGCCGCCAAATATTTTTTAACTGCGGCACGAGTGCGCGAGTGCCCGCTGCGAATATTTTATGTAACGATTACAGCTCCGAGGCTCCCCGCGCGCCGGGCGACCTTGTCGCAATAACGGCACGGTCGAACCGCCTCGCGCTCGGTGACACTTTCGTTCGATCATTGGACGGACAAGGTCCGCGAGAAGTCACGTGTTTTCGCAGAAGTGTAGCGAGAATATTTGTGGCGAATAAACTCGAATACGTTGCACCCTTTCGTTGTTTTCGAAAACTCGAGGGTTCGGCTCCGAAAATGTTTTTGAGTGAGATCGAGAAAATGCCGATTGATTTATATCTCCGGCACTCACCCGGCTGCCAGAGAAGGAGAGGGCTTTACGGGCGGAGCTCGACGTCGGTGACGTGCGTGCGAGAGTTATCGACGGATGAAACACGCATGAAGCTTTGTGAAAATTGTTCTTTTTCTATTTATTAATAATTAAACAATTTACAATTTCTAATAGGTATCGGAATTTTTTCATAGAATTAAATGAAAACATCCCGCCTCACCCGCGCTTTACATATTTATAACGAGTATCTATAACTATATACATAATTATTACATGTTCGGTATTTCCATCTCGTTCCCACCCGCGCGCGCCGCGTGTCGGTTACTCTTCAAGACGCGAGCGAGTTGCTGTAAGTTTGTAAGTACGTCCGTCGTGCAACACTACGACCGCCAGTCGCCAGCGCCCCCGCGTGGCTGCGAGCGCGAGAACAAGAAAGCGTTCAAAACTCGCTAGTTGTGATTTATCTCCGCGCCGGAGCCGGAAGCGGCTGATTTATGCGACGGCGGGAAATATTTCCACAATTTAAATTTAATGCGATAATTCAAGACGCACTTCCGGTGCGCCGGGAGAGCCTTCTTCTCGCGCGACCGTCGCGACTCCGGCGCTAGTGCGGGGGGAGGGCGAGAGGGGGGAGCATGCATCGTGTCTCAGAGCGCGCCGCGCGACGCACGTCTTTGAAACACCTTGTTCCGGCGCTTGTCAGTTCTGCTTCCCGGATACATTTATTGTGAACCGCGTCACATTACGATCTTACAGTAATTACATATCTTATTTGTAGGGGTGCGCTGTGATCTTAAAACCAGCTCGGGCGCCGCTTATCTAGTCATATTAAGTTCGTGAGCTAGACGTTCTCTCCGACGTTTTTAATTGATTACAAACAAAGTCGCTCTAGGAAGTCAATATTTAGCGTCGGGCTCGTGACATTCCCGGCCGCTAGTCGACTCGGAAAATATAATACATCCACGGCGCGTTCGACACCTCCCCGGCGCCGCCTTCGGCAATAGTATTTAATTGGGATAATAAACCGCCAAGTGCGCGCCGCGCCGCACATCGCGCGCGATAAATCATCGCGCGCGATAACGGCGGCGGCGTGTCGGCGCGCCTCGCCTCGCCTCCGCTCGTATCGGCTTCTCTCTACGATCTCTATTTTGTCATCGTAGACGAACAATGAGGGCATTTTTTATGAGAGTGACAAGCGAGCCGGCCTCCTGATGACGAGCGGTCACCGCCGTTGCTGGCCGACAGCATCATCAGTAGTATCGCCGACGCGTTGCCAGCTACTCAGTTTTTTTTTTTGCTTTGAGTTTGTGGAAGTGCGCACTGGTTCCCCCGCCCTTCCGTAGCGGCCCGAGCCCCGTCCGCACGCGGCGGCCGTTCCCCGCGTGCGTAGCGAGCGCTCCGGCTGCACATCCTCCCGCGCACAGCGAGGACGCTCCAGCCGCGATGTTTGTTACAGTTCTAGAAAAACTAAATATCAAATTGTTGGCCAGCGCTAGAGCCGGTACTACGATTCGTTTATGATTGTGTTATTTGGTAATCGGTTCCCCCTCCTTCCCGGTGGAGGGAGGGGGCTCTGCTGGCAGTGGCTCGGAGCCGATGGGCAAATGATGAAGACGAACGACCTCGTTGTAGTAATGGTGTCCGAGTTCAGGTGTAGCCGTGACACAGCGCGCGGCGCGGCGGGGCGGGGCGGGGCGGGGCGCGCGGGGAGGTGACTTTCATATTTACATTACTATCCTTATACGAATTATAAGAGTATATTCCGCGTCACATCATCAGCCATAGATCGTCCACTGCTGGACATAGGCCTTCTCGTGGGGGGGTTTTGCCAATACTTGCCACGCTTGGCAGGCGGGTTGGCGAGCGCAGTTAGGTGTGATCGTTCAAGGAAGACGCTGCTGCCCATCTTCCGGATTACGTCCCTTAGCCGACACTTACGGCAACCACGGGTAGAGAGGGTGGGGTACTATTCTTACGCCGGCACCACCACGACAGACGCAGACCCGCGCGGCAGCTGCGTGCGAACGCCGCCACGTGGAGTCCTTTGCTTCTTGCATCGAAGAATTAATTGCCGGCGCGCGGCGGCGAGCGGCGGGCGCTGGACGCCTCAGCGGTGTGTCGCCGGCCGCACGTAGTATTCGATACTTACACCGAGCGCGACCTGCCGGGGCCGAGCGCGCGCGTCCGCGACGCCTATTCATTTATGAACGTGAGCCACGTAAGCGCCCGCGTTATTTCATAATTATATTTTTGAGGTTTTGCATCGTAAATTCATATGGAGTATGTTTCCTGGTTTAAAGGATTTCGTGTTTGTTTTGCCGCGGGATCGGGGCCGCGCCCCCCGCGACCCCGCGCCTCCGCCGGCCGCTCTCATCTATAGGTTGATTACCGTTATTGCGAGCTACGGGTTCGCTGACGAGCAGATATGCTGCGATGCACTTGCATCACGCACGCGGCCTCCCTCTCGCACGACCGCCATTACTGTGGCGGCGCCGCGAGCTGCGACCTGTGCCGGTGCCCGCGCCGCCGGCCGAGCTGCATACCGGAGCGCCAGGCGCGTCGGAGCGGCTCCCGCGCGTCGCGGCCGCATCTCGCACCGTGATATCGGAAGACACGTTAAAGAATTAAAGCAATTTCTATAATAATTATTATAGAAATTGCTTTAATTCTTTAACGTAAAAAATAAATGAAAAAAACTATTATAATAGTTTTTTTCATAAAAATCCATTGCACTCGCCGTTCGACGAATCAACTGAAAGTAACACGTGAAGCATGGCTACGCTCGACGCTTTGGAGTGGACGCGATACGTGGCGTCATCGGGTCGAATCATTCAGATATATATGAAGGTAGATGTTGCCGCACCGCGTTTAGTAGATCTGCGCGGACCTGCGCTTACGGTCACGAGATCGACTCACAACCTGTGACGAGGGCTCGGCGGTCGATCTAGGAGTCGTCGAATCTGCTCTTCCATAAACACATTGAGAATATATCTAACGAAGCCACGAACTCCCTCGGCTTTGTTCTCCGAATGACTCGAGACTTTCGAACGAGTACGACTCTAAGGATTCTCCGTTGCTCTGTAGTTCGAAGCCGACTCGAGTACGCTTCACAAGCCTGGAACCCGTGCTATGAAACATATTATATCGACATTCTTGCGAGGCCCCGGAGAAACTTCCTTCGGTTTATTAACTTAAGGCTAAAACTATGAGCGCCGACTTCGGCTACGAGGTCTGCCACCGCCACAGAGTGAGCGCCATGAGCGCCAAGTAGCGACGCGCTGGACTCTGTTTCGCTACTCAAAGTTCTGTATCGCTGCAACGGTCACGCACGCGTTATCTTTTACCATCTAGAGAGCGTCATGTTCGTCTCGTTACTTTATACATAAAAGCTCGGCTCGCAGCCCGCTTCTTGTCGCTCCCGGCTGTCCCCGCTCGGTTCGCAGCCCGCTTCCGTGTCGCTCCCGGCTGTTCCCGTTCGGCTCGCGGCCCGCTCCCGTCTCGCTCGACTCAATAACACGTAGTTAACTGGCGACGTTATACTTCGATAAAGAGATAATCCTCTGCGCCTAAAAGCCGAACAGGACCCGCAGGAGACGCATAAAAATATCGTTTATTTTTCATACACAAAAAGCTCGAGACGTATTCTTTATCCGCTTATCGAGAAAATCCGTAAACACAGTAACGTAAGCCGGCGGCAGAACATAAAGGAGCCGAGAGCATATCGGCCTCCGCCTTAATCTGCCATAAACAATCGCTGCGAACAAAACCTCGCAATAGTAAATTTCACGAAGTCATCCGACGGAGTAATGGCTGAATTTTCTGATCGACTCGCGCCCGGCGAGCGGCTCCCGGCTCTGTCTCCCCGCGATAAGGCGCAAGTTGCAAAGACGCCGCCGCGGCGCGGCCGTCGGGAAAATAAAAACAGCGCACGCCGTATCGAGCTCTAGCGCCCGGCCACACGGGCGGTATCGGCGTGCCACCGCCGCCGGGATGTGTCCCGCCGTTTAATCTGGCGCTGTTATTTTTCCGGTAATACATCAAAGTGGCGACTTTCTACGGCAAATTGTATCAAAGTCGCTGATGTATGGCGGGCGCGCGTGTGTGCGTGGAGCGCGCGCTCGGGGAGCGTGCGACGCCGCACGGGAGCGCGCGGACCCGCGCGGCCCGCGAGAATGCGCCGAGGCACACTGCTGAACCTGCTCGGAGCGCCATGAAGCCGCTGGATGTCGACGCGAACCCATGTGCTATCTCTGTACTCCGGAGCTGGAGTAGCGTTACTGGAAAATCGAAATTTTACGTTTTGTTTAAAACAGTGAAGTAATGGAGCGTCCGTTCTACAACACCGAGGCGCTGGTTGTATATCATCGGTGTGTTCCGAGTCGCGCCGCCTCGCACTCTGCGCGCAGATTTATGTTCACTTGCAGCTATTGGTGTCTCGGGCGGAATAATGATTGAAACAGTATTCGCGCCGTATATTACTGCGACAGTGTCTCGGCCGCGGCGCCGCCGCCGTCGCCGCGCCGCCCGCGGACGCCAAATCTGGAACGTATTCGTCGTATTTCATCTCGTTGTCACCGAACAATATAGAAATATTTTAGATTAATAACATTTTTGTTGATCTTGTGAAAGAGCTGCTCTTGTCGAAACCGCCAGTTAATAATGCTATAATCTGACGGTGAAAAAGAACAAATCAATGAATTCTCAACAGCCGCGCGTGCCAACGCGTGCGCCCGCGCGTGCGGCATTTTCAAGGTTGGATATTTGCAGCGGTGAGTATTGCGCGGGCGCGGGTGATGCGGCTCCTCCAACGAGTTGCGTCGATACGTACATGAAGTCGGCACTCGGCGCCCAGCGTCATCGCAGCGCAGGGGCCGCTGGGGTCCCGGAGAGCGACCGATCTTCGCTGACTGAGGGCGGGCCGATCCGGTGATTGCATGAGGACGCAGCCGGACACCGCCGACTGTCTCGCGGCCTCGTCGCCCCGTCGAGTCTCGGGAACGGTGTCTCAAAAGGATTCTTAAAACTGGCTGTCGAACAGGCGTTCTGTACGCTCGACGATATTTTTAAAATACTAATAATTTATATTAATCTGATTGATTAAGTTTAATTTATTTATTTATCGAACACGACTAGTAGTAACAAAGACGTCATCGATAGAGAATATAAATTTGTAATATGAGAGAAAAGAAATGTTTAGTGGTGCCGGTACCCTCCCAGCCCCGCGTCAGGGTCTACTCGTCAACACCTGCGACCCACCCGGTGTCCTACCGCGCCGGTGACATCCACGTCTGCTGTCATCCGAACCAGTCTCGAGCCTCGCCCCGCCGGAGCCCCCGCCGGACGGGGCGGCGGCGGCGCTCCGTCATAGATCACCATCGCCGATGATAATACTTAACGGATGATCAATATGACAGCCTTTGTGAATAGGTGAGCTTAGTCGACGACGAAGTCGAGGCGCCGGCGCCCGGGAGCCGCTCCGCAGGGGCCGCCTCGGGGCCGCGGGGGCGCACCCGCGGCCACATTACGGCGAGTGGCCGCGCCAGCCTCCGTCTCGCGGCATCGTAAACTAGTTGCATCGTAGCTTGACGAACGAAATAAAACTATGCTTAGTCGGAATCAAAACGAGATAGGAAAAATAGTACTCGGGGGGTAATTACCGAGTTCTGAGGTAATAGAATAATAGAACGATAAGAATGTAACTCATGGTAACTCCGCGAGTGTCGCACCGGCGCGCGGCGAGGTGCCGCCCTCTCGCCGCACGGCGCACGTTGGTGGAGGCCGCGCGCGGCGTGACTTGACGCGACGTGACGCGTGTGACGTCACCCGTGGAGCGGTGCCAGCGGCTCCTCTCCGTAGCAGATCCGGGATTAATCTGCCGATATCGAGTTTTTGGAACATCGGCTTCAATTCGGCTTCCGAGAAAGTTCATGATTTTACATTGAAAAATAAAGTGCGAGTCGCTCGGCCCTCGGAGCATCGCTGCGGCGTTCGACTGCAGCGGGGACACGACTTCCAGCTACAGCTAGTGTGTCACGATGGCACGCGTTCGCTCGACACCTCACGTGGACGTGATGTTAAGTGATGTCATAAGTAAGTCGTTTCACGCACGTCTGCTCGATCGTCTAGAACAAATGAATCCGAGAAGCACGCGGCGCGCGGGCGCATTGACTGCCTTTATTTTAAGTTTTCCCGAAAACAAAGCTCACCTACGACATTCATCGTTCCTCCGAAGAGCCCGGCTCGAGCACTTTATTAATCTCGCACGTGGAGGTTCGATACGATGTT
Source organism: Biston stratarius (assembly GCA_950106695.1). Taxonomy (NCBI): domain Eukaryota; kingdom Metazoa; phylum Arthropoda; class Insecta; order Lepidoptera; family Geometridae; genus Biston; species Biston stratarius. The sequence continues at coordinate 10,234,498 of OX467108.1, forward strand.
ACATACGATCGACGACAAAAACGATTCATCGGCTTAGTTTCTGCAGATATCGAAATAATACCTCCTGTATCCGGGCAGTTGTCGTTAGTTGGCTCGCGCAGCACTGGACGGGTGGCACGCGACTATTTGTTCAAACCGACGTCTTTTTTTTAATGGCTGACAGGCTAGATTTTTGACCATAACTCACCTGATGTTAAGTGACGGTGTGGTCGAAGATGGTAAAGCACACCTAGCCTGGAATAGAACGTCTTGTATGATGTTGATGTTGTTGCACGGGAGTTCCGTGCCGGACAGTCGGGGCTGCCCGGCCGCTGCGTGCTCTGTGCTGCGCGCTCCGTGCTGCGCGCTTCGTGCTGCGTGCTTCGTGCTGCGCGCTTCGTGCTGCGTGCTGCGCGCTCCGTGCTGCGCGCTCCGTGCTGCGCGCGCCGGCGCGAAAACTCGCCGGAAAACTCCTCTGTTCGCGAACACAAAGGGCTTTATTCATTTAAGCGAAAACTTCTTCCGACACTGGAAAACAATTTTATCTAAATTGAAATCTGTCGCCGGCGTCGCGTCGCGTCGCTACAGTGCAACTTAGTTTTTTTCAATTTACTTCGCGGAGTGAAGCGATCAGGCGATGACCGACAGAGTGTAGCGCTAACCATTTCCAGGAAATAAACCTCGACGCGGGACCGCTTGACCGCGAGCCGGCGTGGCGTTAGGAACCGTACGATAATTATATGACTGCGTACGATATACGATGGTACATTACTATCGTACGCAGATCGTACGATAATTCCATCAAGATGGAAAATTTAAGAATTCCATTGGCAGCCAATAACCCAATATAGATTCCGATTTCTTAGCAGCACATGCTGCCGCTTCGTGTCTCGGGCGTTTCATTGGTGGCCTCTGGCCAGTGCGGGCCCGCGCGGCGCCGCCACAACGCACCTACCTAGCATACGTATATGTTTCTGTTACTGAAGACTGAACGCTTCAGTCGTGGACCGGAGTGCTAACAGAGCACACGTACGTAAACCACCAAAAGCAATTCATTCACGCGCCCGATTTAGGACTCCTTCTGATACTTATAAATAACCCACCATATAAACACGTCCCAAACTAGTGTCGCGTTTACCGATCGGCTATCGATTATCCTGATGGGTACGATAACTCGACGGCCCTGGTGCGACAGCCGCCTGGCTCCAGGCCGTGAGCTCTATTTCCTCTGTACTGTTTTTGTCCTAGCTTGCTGGACTGTTTAAATGAAACGTGAGTGGACTGTAACACTGGTTTATTGTAGAAATATGAATATGATATTATATAGATCAGAGACGCGAGATGCGCGTGCGCTCGAGGCGCTCGGTCTATGTTGAGTAGTGGGAGCCGGCGCCCCGCCCCCCGCGCGCCCTCCTCCCTCCTCGTGTGGTGCCGGCGAAGCATCGGTGTTCCAACAGTACTGAGTACTGACATCCTGTCGAACTCACACACAGAACAGATAATAAAATAGCGAATGGATCGAGTCCAGCGCGAACGCATACTCGGCCATTGAAATGTTTGCAAGGTGGCTTCGCCCTCGTCGCCCCGAGTCTCGAGCGTCGCGGGGACACGACGTCGGAGCCCGACGGAGTCGGCGGCTGTCGGGGCGGGTTCATACACACAACTACAGAGATGTGAAATACACCTCGCGACCCGGGCCGCCTACTTGGAATCTGGATAAACTATTACTAAAACCAAAACAGCGCTCAGACGTTAGAAATAGAAATAAACACCCGCTGCACGGGCGCTCGTCGATGTCGCGGGTGCACGTCGGAGCGCGCGGCACGCAGCGGCGCCGCACGCGCGCCCGAGGCATTAAAATGTTCAAAATACGTCCGTATCTCACGAAACTAAACCTGGAATTACCGGGAGCAGAGACAGGCGGCCGGAAGCGAGAGATATTTCATCCGACGACCGGAAGTACCGTTCCTCTGCGAAATAAAAGCCAAAACAATTACGTTTTAGAGTTTTGTTTGCGAGACGGCGAGAGCGCGCCTCGCCTCTCCTCGCCTCGCCTCTTCGTCTGCGGAATAATAATCACTATCTGAACAGATCTTATTTTGTAGCGGAGTAGAGAAGTAGCCGCCTCGTGAGCACACTCTAGCACACAGGGGAAGTTAGTGGACAAAAATAAATTCAGTTAGACATACGTAATTATGTATAACGTATAAACGTACATAGTTACTTTTATATGCGGTGCGGGCTCGGGGCCGTCGGGGCACCTGGTTTAGTTCGCACGAGTGAAAACTCTTTTGGCTTTTGTATTATCGCTCTTTGACATCTCCTATTTATTTTATCAATTAGCAGCTGTTCGTAAAAGCAAATATGTATAGCTCATTAATTTTTTCCACTGACTATTAAAAAACGTTACCTACTATCATCATCATCATCATCATCAGCCGCATGACGTCCACTGCTGGACATAGGCCTCCCCCATTGACAGATCAACAAGGCAAAACTTGGAATAATCACTTTAAGTATTGGTTGTCGAACAATACCAAGTCACCTACCTCAGGAAACGAGGTGAGACCCTCATAGACATCTGAGCAGACTCTAACGGACAAAGAGCTCAACAGTCTTGTATGTGAAGACTATATTGTATATACTTCTAGGAGGAGTTAATGACTGGAACCCATTTGAGACTCAACTGAATTCATTACTGATATAATTTACTGGTCAAATAGGAACAATCTAAGGAATAATGTAGACAAAACTCTTTACATGACATTTAAGCATAAAATTATAACACTTTCCTCGATTTATATCTTTGAGACATTGCTTGTGGTCAGGTCTGAACTTGGCAAGTATAATACATCGGAACCACTTGAAACAAAGGTACACTATGTTGTTGAAAAACTAGAACTCAACTGTATTCCCAGATATATATTTTTTTTTGTATGAGCGTAGAAATTTTTAATATGTTGCCATTGTTAATAAAGAGGCTAACCGCAACCTAAAGAATATTTTTTATTGTTGAAAAGACCTATTGTTCTATTAAAAAAATTACTGATGAAAAATCTCTGTAGTGACTTTAGTAATGCACATACATATTAGAAACTTAAACTATAAATGGATATGGATTCATGACATAACACTATGTATTATTATTGTAATTCTGACATACAATTATATTTCTGAGATACTATTGAATTTTATTATTACAATTATGACATATTATTAATTTTTATTCTGATGATTATGGAGTGCTATCGTTGTATTTCTGAGACTTATAATTACAATTATATAATATATATAATTCAAAATAAATCTATTTTTAATAAGACATTTGCTCATCCAGTATGGGTTTAGTACAGTGAAAGACTTTATTTCCTTTATGTACATGACATACATACACATCTACTATACCTGTACTATGCAAATAAATTAATTTGATTTAAATTAATTTGAGGGATTTTGGGACATTGGGCTATGTTCCCGTTTCGGCCATCCCACATTCACAGAATGACCCCATTCTGTTTGCAGCATCATTGCAAGACAACTCCCGCGTCGTTCCCTCCAACCCGCGAGCGCCCCCCGTCTTCTCGCTCTGGTAGTATCCACAGACAACGTCAACTATTCCATTTGCCCACGAAATCAAAATGAAAGCTAACACTTTTGTGTGATTTGACGGATCGCCGGCTCAGAGTGGATTTATTACAACTGAGAAGTAGCCGCGGGACGTTATTAAACGTCGGATAATTTATCGTTTGGCGTCTCTCGTGGTTTTCGAAACGAAGCTCGTGGCGACCGCGTGCGGGGACCTGCAGGTCGGAACCCGCGACTCGCAGCGCCGCTCCCGTCCCGTCCACCTGTGAACAAATAAATCCCTGCCTGCGCATAACCACATACGCAATGAACATACTATATAACAACTTATACGTGAGTATAATGATTGAAATCGCGAAAAGAGGTTTTGTTATAGAAATACAAAAATATTACTGAACGAATAGGAACACGGAGCGACTCTGCTCCGCGCCGCCCGCGCCCTGAGCACGGGGGACGAAGGGGGATCCCGCACCCGGCCCCCCCGGGGACCTCACGGGGTGCGAGTGGCGCCTGCGCCTGCCCCGCTACGCAGCCATTATATCCGCGCCCGCGCCCTGCAGGGCATGTCGACACCGCGACAAGATACCTCCGGTTTGCTGACTGACTTAATGACGGTCTATTAAAATACCTGATAACTGTACCGAATCTCAACGACAGATGTGATTAGATGTACACATTGCTCGGAGCGATGCGTATCTTCTTATTGCGTTTGTCGTTAATGCAGGCGGTCTCTATTTCTTTTGTGTTGTTTGTGAGGTGCGGCTCACGCTGGCCGACAGCGCGCCGATTAACTCTGAAGCTTATGCGCGCTCAGTATTCGGTCCCGTGTTGCGGCGGCACCGCTCAGTATTTGGTCCCGTGTTGCGGCGGCACCGCTCAGTATTCGGTCCCGTGTTGCGGCGGCACCGCTCAGTATTTGGTCCCGTGTTGCGGCGGCACCGCTCAGTATTCGGTCCCGTGTTGCGGCGGCACCGCTCAGTATTCGGTCCCGTGTTGCGGCGGCACCGCTCAGTATTCGGTCCCGTATTGCAGCGGCACCGCTCAGTATTTGTATGAAATCAAATGATCGTTTTAACGATTTCCTAAAATATTTTGTATTAAATTGGAGCAAAAAATACGACATCTTCCAATTGGAAAATCTTAAATCGACGAGCGGCGAGTGCCGCCGCCGCGGGAATAATTGTTTTTAATTAAAATAAACGAAAGATTGAAAGCTTTGAGCTTAGATTATTTTATTGAACCTCTGTCCTACTCCCTCCCACCCCCTCCTCGCGGGTGACAGGACCGGCCGCCCCCGAGCTCGTGGCACAGAAGCGAGTACAATGATATACCAAACATCGAGACTGATCTGATGATCAGATGCAAGGTTTTCCATACGTCTGGCGCGCGGCTCCGCATGGCCGGCCTTCATTGTGTAAGTATGATAATGCTACGAGGGCACAGCTCCCGGGGGCGCGGGAGGCGGCTCACGCGAGCTCCTTCCGAGATAGCACAAAGGCGGCGCGGGGCGCATTATGCCGCCGTGACACGTTTTATTTACGCTCTAATGTGACGCCGCGCTCCGAAGATGGATGGCGGTTGTAGGACAGGAGCGAGGCGGCCGCGTGCCGTGCAGCGAGGGCTCCGCGCACTCGGTTCACAATCACGCAGGTGGATATATACGACAATACGCGCCGCCCAGCTCTGCAAAAAATGCATAATTTTCTTTTTATTAACCAAACCGGACAAAATCTCAACCGGAACGAAATATTAATAAGCCCTATTTATTCCCACTCTTCTACGTAGACTCCGGTCCCGGGTCTGTGCGTGTTTGACTGCCGTCCCGTGTGATAGACGGCCCTCTACTCACATCTGCGAATTCATTTCACGGACGATTGAAACTAAACTCGTCCGACGAAGCTGGCGTTCTCGTCCGCGGCTCGGGACTCGAGGCGAGATGTACTCTAACCCGCTCCGGCGCCGCGACTCACCGGAGAGCGGAGACACGAGCCGTTTCGAGCCGGGAACGTCGCGAACACGGCGCGGCGGCCCGCCTCGGCTCGCGCGCCCGGCTCCCGCGTCCGTCTGAGACGCCGACAGTACGACACTCCACGGCTTCTAGACAGTTTCAAATATGATTATCTGAGGCGGACGGAATGAGCTCCGGCCCCAATTCTTAATTTGATTCGGCTCCGCTCGAAGCTTCGCTTGCCTGCCTGCCTGCCTGCCTGCCTACCTACCTGCCTGCTTGCCTGCTTGCCTGACTCACTCCGTCCGGAGCCCTATTTTCGAATTGTAGATACGTATGCGTTTTCGTCCACGCATGCGGCCGACTTTCATACGTAATGTGAAACATGGTATTTTTTAAATTCTTATCAGATGTCAGGAATAAGAAGGCTTTAGTGCGCGATGGAGCCGAGTCAATTACGATTGTAACATTGGAAAGTTCCGCCGCACGACTGTTCTATCAGATCCTTCCCGAGTGGCGGCCTGGCGGCCTGGCGGCCTGGCGGCGCCCGCGCACGCGGCTTAACTGGACTCCCAGACTCGGGCGCTCGCACTACTACTAACTACATGCAATCAGCACATACATGTAAGATGCAGATATCAGCATGGAACATGTACAATGTACATGCACGCGCCGTTTTATCTATCGCTTGAAGAAGTTGAATCATCGGATTTAGGGCATCGAGCCCGGGTTTACCCGGACCGAAAAAACCCGGGTTTTCCCGGTTCTGAGGAATAAAAAAAAACCCGGGTTTGATTTTTAAAACTCGGGTTTTTCGGGTTTATTTTAATACTTTTGTTTTTGTTATTTATTAAGTTTAAGCCACTTCGAATGCAATAATAAGTAAATGGAATAAAAACACGCTTTGATAAATTATTATTTATTACGTAAAAAGTAGCTTCGTTGCTACGTTCCTACCAATAAAACAAGCCATGCAAGTTAAATGGAACGCGCGCGTCCATCTCAGGACATGAATGGGGTGAAGTGTGGAGCAGTGGAGAGGGGATGGTGTAGCGAAGCTCGTCGCGCTAATAGAAAAAATAAATCTTTATCACTTTTTTAAACATTAAAACTGTTTTTGTAAAGTACTGTTTCATTTATTTAAATTCTTCCTCATCCTTTATATTTTGTACTCATTGTAGGAAATCGATATATAAACGTGATTAGTGTATTTAAAAAAATTACAATAAAAAGATCGAAATGCTCGAAAAACCCGGTCTACTCGGGTTTTGATTACACTTGACCCGAAAACCCGGGTTTTCAAAATTGAACCGAGTTTCGATGCCCTAATCGGATTGTATTAATGATTCATTTTTAATAATTCGTATTTGATTCGTTAGTAACTAGATTTTAATGACACCAGTTCGAGAGTCGGCCGCGCCGGCGCTATATAGCCGCGCGCGCCGGGTCCGCGCGCAGAGCCCGAGCCCCCGGCGCCGCGACACCATGAGGCCCGAGGTCAGTACCCACAAGCACCCCCTTTAGTTTAGGGCCGAGATGACTGATAGATAGCGATCGATAGACCTTGCGAGTGAGCTCTCGGGGGTTACACCTTCGATGTCATTCCGTGTTTCAGATATTGGTGTGTGCATTAGTGTGCGGCGCGTGCGCGCGCGCCCGCGCCGTCCCCGCCGCGGAGCGCGCAAGGAATGCCGTCCGCGTGATATTCGACGCGCTCGACGAGCTGGCGGCGTCCACCGGCGCGACGCCGACGCCGGCGCTCGTCGCTCTGCGGGCCGAGCTGCGCGGCATCGCGCTCGCCGCCGCCGGCGACACGGCGCTGTCGTGGCCACAGCGCCACGACAAGTATGCGCCGGCCGTGTTCGACGCGCTCGAGGAGCACGCGCGCGCCTCCGGCGGCGACGACGCGCTGCTGGCCGTCGTGCAGCTGGCCAGGAGGGCGGCCACCGCGCGGCGCCTCCCGCCGCCGGGCAAGGCCGACTTCCTGTCGGCGATACGGAGCCTGTTCGATATCGTGCAGGAGCCCTCCCCGGGCTCGTGGAGCCAGCCGCGCCTGCTGCGGAGGCTGGACAAGGAGAAGTTCCTCGCCGTGTTGGAGTCCGCGCTGGACGACCTCCTGCCGTGACCACACCCCGCGGACTCTTCCGATTAAACGATAGTATTTTTCATTCATCTGTCGGTTCATTCTTGTTGGCATCGAACGTATCCAAGCACGCATGCAGCAAGATACCCACATGTCGCAGCTGCACGGGCTACGGTCCCTCGTGGATATATTTGTTATATGGCACATATATTTCTTTCAATATACTTCTTTCTCTTCTTCTACTTCTTTTTCTTTACTTTATTTTTTGACAATTCCACTTTTCTCTTAAGTATGTAGGTATACGCTTAAGATTTATTTACTACATTACATACCTACTACACCTCATTGACACAGATGCCGTCAATATGGCAGCCGACATGTGTGCTGCTAAGCTTCTCCGGCAGGGCATCCACGGCATCCACGTACAGGTTGAAGAGCTTCGGAGAGGTTAACCCCCCCTGCCTCACCCCGCACTCCGACCTGTACGCATCCGACAGCGCACTCGACCACCGAACCACATTAACCTAGTTTCACATCATCAGCCCTAGGACGTCCTCTGCTGGACATAGGCCTCCTCCTGGGGGGGTTTTGTTTTACCGATACTCGCCAAGCTTGGCGGGCGGGTTGGCGAGCGCAGCTAGGTGTGATTGTTCAAGGAAGACGCTGCTGCCCATCTTCCGGATTCCTTAGCCGACTCTTACGGCAACCACGGGTAGAGAGGGCACCACCACGGCAGGTTCTAAACCATCTAAACCTAGTTTAGATACCAGTATTTGAAAATTTGCCTCCTCCTGGGGGGTTTTGTTTTACCGATACTCGTCCACGTCTCGGCGGTCGCCTTCGGACAGGTCGCGACGGCGATCGCCGCGCGCACCTCGCGCTCCGCCAGCTCCAGCGCCACGTGACGTGCACGACGGAGCAGTACTCGCCGCTAGTGGAGTCCGCGTTTCGCTGCACGCACTGTGCCGCCGAGCCGATCATTCAAACGTTCATTAAGCGATCATAATTATTCTAAACGACTTCATCGCTTTGCGCGCAGACGTGTTGCAACACCTCCGGCGGGTTTTCCTTACGGACGGACGGACGTTTAATTTGAAATTGAAAGTTCGTAAGGCCGGCTCGGCGGCGGCGCCTTAAACACGCTCGATTAAAAAACTTCATCAACGCATCGCGTCTAGTTTCCCGTCGGGCGGCGCCGACAACTTTGCCAATAAAAAGTTTCAGCGAATACGAGCCGCTGAGGGCCTGCGCGTGCCGGTGCGTGCCGGCGCGTGCCGGTGCGTGCCGTATATTCGATACGAAGCCGGTTTAGTAACGATTGTACAATGTACAGCTTATGTCGTATCACAGGGAGGAGGCTCGTCCGCTAGAACACTACTTGTCCGGACTCCGAGAGCGACACGAACAGTCGTGTTTCACCAGATCATCTAAACGCGCGGCAGCGTGACCAGCCGAGTTCAAAGAAAAAGGTCCTGGCAACGCAGCAGCCGTGTACAGTATTACACGAACCATGTCGAGCTACTTCTGACCCCTTCACGACTCGAAAACTGTTTAACCTACATATAATTATGTAATTTGGCACATTTACTGAAGCCTTAGCTCTTAGCTTGTCTTCAATCCAAAGTTTCATAAATGTTGCTCAAACAGTTATTGATATATTATTTAAAAACCGGCACTCACTCACTAACTCACCGACTCATAAATCAAAAAACTAACCCATCAAGGTAGTCAGTCTATCAGGTGTGTACAAAGGAAATCAAAAAACGGAAAATTATCAATAATTAGTATCAAAGTAATAACAAATTTGACGTAGCAACACTGAGTGGTGTGAACATAGTTTATGTATACGCTCGTCGATTTTAAAGCTTTTGAAGTGTAAACACGAAAGAAATTGGACAAATTTTGTGTTAAAACAGTACCAAACAGTGAAAACCCGAACTAAAAGTGTTATCAACAAAAACAAAGAAATTTGTTAATGTCAAAGAAATTTGTTTTATGTCATAATAAAATATTGTCTATTGTCTATGTCTATTAAACAAAACTCTAAAAACTGAATATTAAGCAACTCAAAATGTGGTGAAGTGTTGAATGACATGGACATATTTGTGAAGAAGCATTTACCGGAAAAGCTTTGAAAATAGCATGAGCATTACTATTTGAGTAATATTAACAAAGAAATAGTCTTTCCGTTCGAAATCACAGTGAAAAACTACAAACTTAACCTACAAAATAATCTATACAAATTCATTCTGCATAGACAAGATAATTATATAGTACGGGGTCTGATCAACAGAGGACTCCACCATGACGGAAATAGAAAAACTTTTGAAAGAACTACGATAAGGTATCAAACGAGATACACAAAACTCATTATTGAATTTGGAAACAAGCCTCACGACCAAAATCAATGATAAGATAGACCAAAATTTCAACTTATTACAAGGGGAGCTCGAACAAGTTAGGGAGACTAACTCCAAACACGACAAGAGAATTAGCGCCATAGAAAAACACATAAGGGAAAGAAATGTCATATTTTTCGGGGTAGAAGAAGGCGAAAAAACATACCAAGAGTTGGAAGAAACCATATTACTCATAATTAAAGACGAGCTGAAACTAGAATGTGACAGAAAAGAACTAGAGATGGTTCGTAGAAAGGGAAAGTACCTCAAAGACAAAACGAGACCTATTGTCGTAACTTTCATAACGTTTGGTAGGAAGATCACAATTTTGAAAAACAAGAAATTTGTGCAAACTAAAACTATTTACTTAAAAGAGGATTATCCACCTGAAATTCTAGAAACGCGTAGAAGTTTACAAGAACAGTTAAAAGAAGAGAAGAGAGCTGGAAAAATAGCCTACCTGCGATACGCTAAACTAATAGTCCGTGAACCATCCAAGGAATACAGCAGTGAAACAGTAGAGGATAGAACAAATATAGTCGAAACAGACAACACGAGGAAAAAACGGGTACTAGAAATAATCCCCCCAAACCAGAAAAAAATGAGAACAAGATCTCCGCACAACATCAAGCTGAGAAGAAGAATAAAACCCAAATATGTATAACCCAAAGGTCATCTAGTCTCTCGGAAGGAGTATTGAAACCCGGAATGCTGAATTTTCTGATAAACAAGAACACCAACACCACACTGAATGCTAAAGATAATAACGATGAGAACATTTAGCAACGAATACCAAGGCCTCCCTCAAACAACTCAAACAATTTAACCAACGCACTAAATATAACCACTCATCTTCCAATCCGGCTGGTCACCGTGGAAGATTATGACCAAAACCCTCCAAAGAAAAATCATAACATAAAAACATCAAAACCGGAGCACAAAACAGACATGCAACCTACAATGTGCGAACATTGTCAACATATAGTCGTTTGTTAGAGCTGACAGAAGCATTAAATAACATAAAATATGACATTATCGGACTGTCGGAAACAAGACGAATGGGAACGAAATTTGAAGAATACGAAGATTGTATACTCTGCCATGTAGGTCTCACAAAAGGAAAGTATGGCGTGGGTTTTCTAATAAATATAGCTCATAAAGGAAACATTGAAAGCTTCACAGGCATCTGTGACAGAATCGCAATATTAAACATGAACATACAGGGCAACCAAATATCCTTCATACAAGTATACGCACCCACAGAAGTAGCAAGCGATGAAGAGATCAACAACTTCTATGCAGAATTATATAAAGCTATTGACCTGGCGCATAAAATATATGTCATCATGGGCGACCTAAATGCCAAAATAGGCCAACCAAGAACAAACGAATATCTTATAATGAAAACGAACGGGTACGGCGTAAGAAACCAAAGAGGTCAAAGACTAATAGACTTCGCCCTCGAAAATAAAATTGCAATTCTGAACACCTACTTTAAAAAGAAACCAAAAGGAAGATGGACGTGGCGCTCGCCTGGCAGAGACCACAAAAACGAAATAGATTACATTTTGTCAAACAAACCTAACATGGTACAAAACATAGATGTGCTGAACCTCAACTTCTCTTCAGATCATAGACCAGTCAGGGCAACATTAACACTAACTAAACAAAAAAATAGCCGAATTAAATACAAAACCTACCAAAACTATAGAGTTTTGGTCGCCTTTCGTAGTCTCTGCAGAGCATGCCGCTCGGTGCGGCGTTCTTTTACTTTGCCTTTGTAATTTTTCCGAAACTGTGCGCCGCATACCTATGATTTTAAGGTCGAAAATAGAAAGAAATGTTTTTGTTTATTTATGTTTCGTGGTCAGTGCCCCCGTGTCAGGTGATTGGAATCAAGGATGAACGACGCGCCGTTTTTCGTTGATGTTTAACCTGTTATTACTCAAAAACTATCATGCTGAGGATTATTTAGCTTTTAGGGATGGATTCTAAATATATCTAAGCGTTTACCGTTTCAGTATTTTTCACCTTTGCTGTTACACGTTGTATAACTCCTGTAAGACCCGTCTGAATCCCTCCACTGTGGCAAGAGCCACTAGCACCGTCACCATATGTGACCGTGGCGTGAGTCTGGGTCACGACAGTGGAAAATCGTACCTCCTCCTTTATTCCTTCCCCTTCCGCCTGTTGCCGATAGGTCTCACGGCAACAGGTATCCTGTATTTATCTATATAAGTACATATGTACTATATGTTAGGTCAGGGACGATAGGGAAGTAGGGAATAGGGAAGAGAGTTAGGGCGACAGGGTACGCAGGTGTACAGGTAGATTCCCCGTTCATATCCGGACAGCCGTCGGAGTGCTCCGCGTGGGTTCCGCGGTTGCTTGGGCGGAATAGCCAGACGTCGTCCAGACCTAACGATTGATTTGAGGCCGCTGAGCTATTCATGAACGGGCGCCTAGCTTGGTGCATGGCTAGGCGCCCGTTCATATGGTCTTTCGAGCCGGATTATGTATATTTTTATATATTGTATATACTCGTAAGTTATAAAGCATATGATGACTGGTTAAGCTTCGAGCATACATGCGAAACATGTGTTTCGAATGAAAACCCAGAAATGTAGTGCTTTTAATTTCGTCAATTCGCTTTGAATGATCGTTCAAGTATTTTAGTAAGTAAACGGTACCAAAGTTCGTTAATAGACGGAGACTGATAAACTTTAGAAATAATATTTAAGATGTCAAAGTCGGTATTTGGGAGTTTTAAAATTTTGCGCAGGTAAGTGAAGCTCGGTTTCAAAGTTTTTAATTTTATTCCTAACTCAATTTTTAATACTTTTTTGGATTCTATATTTATAATAACTATTGTATTTCGATTTCCTGTTATTGGCCGAGAAGGTTGTATAGTTTCGGTTTTATTTTAAATTCTGTACCATAAGGCGCAAAGAAAATACAACTCTGTTGCCACTGAAATTCAAGTTATATTTTAAATAGTATTAAACTTAAAACAACACAGTTTTATCTATTAAGAACAACCAAAATCAGAATATAATTCATTACTTTTATCACTAAATATGTAAATCTTAAACAATTCTATTTTTTGCTATTCTTTAGAAAGTAATAAACTTAAATAATTACTTAAGCAATACAGACACATTTAAAACATGAAAAATGCGATTATAGCGCCGCATCTGCCGAGCGGCAGTTCGAGCAAACTCTTGCGGAGTGCGGCGTGCGGCGCCGGCAGGGGGCGGTCCCTGTGAGCCGCCAGCGGAACTCGACGGACGCGCGCTCGACTGTTCAGTTACAAGAGTTCTACATGACCGACCTAGATGGCGCGACTGGTACCGACGCGGCGACGGGCGCGTCGGGCTAGTGAGTGCGGCCACGGGAGACGGGCTCGGCGGACTGGGGGCGCCACTGTAGCATTTCCATAACAAAGGCGGCAATAATCCGTAGCGTGTACGAGCGGTGCCGACACCCGCGCCGCGTGGCCCGCGCGGGGCGGGGCGGGCGGCGGGAGGCGCGGGTGCGGGCGCGCGCGCGGGCGGCCAGTTCGCCCGAGCGCGCGGCGCGGCACGCATGGACCCGCAGCACGCAGTGATCGACACGGAGCGCGTGATCGCGGAGGTGCGCGAGCGGCCGCAGATCTGGCAGCCGACGCACCCGCAGTACAAGAGCCGCGACGCGCGCCTGCACGCGTGGGCCGAGATCGCGCGCGCGCTCGTGCCGCACGTGCTCGACTTCCCGCGCGCCGACCAGAACGAGATAGGTAGGTGAGATGAGTCGCGGGGCGACGCGTGACGCGCGCGACACGACACTGTAGGCGCGGTGCTGTTGCAGAGAAGAAGATCCAGCAGCGGTGGCGCACGGCGCGCGACTCCTTCGTGAAGGCGCGCGCGCAGCAGCTGGAGAGCGGCGCCGGCGCGCGCGAGCGCAGCTACGGCTACTACGACGCGATGACGTTCCTGGCGCCGACGCTGCGCCCGCCGCTCAGGATGCAGCTGGCGCCGGCGCCAGCGGAGGCGGGCGCGGGCGCGGGCGGCGGCGCGGGGCGGCGCCGTCGCCGAATGCGCGCGGCGCTGGCGGCGCGCCGCTCGCCGGCGGAGGCGCGCCGCACGCCGCTGGACGAGGACGACGACGACTTCTTCAAGTCGTTGGCGCCGATGCTGCGCGCGCTGCGCACGGACCACAAGCTGTCGTTCCGGTCGCGCGTGCTGGCGCTGGCGCTGCAGGTGCAGGCGGAGGCGGGCGGGGCGCCGGCGCCGCCCGACTCGCACTTCCACGCCGAGGCCGAGGCCGAGGACGAGCTCGAGCCCAAGTACCGGCCGCCGTCGCCGGACTCGCTGCCGTGACGGGCTCGAGGTTCATCTCGGTATCGAGTTAGTAATATTCCTCTGTGATCATAGTTCAATAAGACTAGGTATTAATAAAACACGAGTTTTCCAATATTCCAACTGTTTCATTGAATTCTCACGAAGCGGTCCCTGGGCTCGCAGCCGCCGAGCAGCACACCGCGCGCACGGGAGCGCTTTCAATTTGGTGGCTTTGTCAACGTCGCCTCCCTCCCTCCGCGCCACAAGAAAATTGAAAATCAATTATTATTCTCTTTTTTATGTTAAAAGTAATGAGACGATCGAGACGTTCCTGTCCGCGATACGCAGAACAGGAACAAAACAAAGTCCCGGGCGGCGCTGCTCAACCCTGCCCTCGCTAGCCGCCATGCCCTTCAGACCGGAGCGTAGTAATGTTCACACACTACTGCTCCGCGACAGGAGACTCGGTACTGCGGCGGTACGGTCTACTAGACGGCCTCCTGCCACGGACATCCACCACCGAGAGAGATCAATCGATCGATCTCTCCAGGGAGATCGGCAAAGGGGCGGACGAACCGAACGGATGCGCTCGGAGACCCGCGCCCGACGGCCCGGGTTCCAGGGGCAAAATATACTTTGAAAGAAAAAAAAAAGTTTTTAAAAACGCCAGAAACCGACAAGCGACGCGCGAGTAAAACGATGACTTGTCGATTTCTTGATCGCTTCGAGGCGCTCCTGTTGTCACATATGTTTGTCGTCATATTGAAGTTTTAGCCGTTAAGGAGCGCCCCGACGGCCGCCCTGACAGGAAAATATATTTTGATCGCTCAAATATAAACTATCGGTAGGTACCTACCTACCTACTGATCTATTTTATTTTATGAACTCTTGGAAAATGAACAGCTAGGTACAGACATCTACTTACGCATAGGTATCTTCGAGTATACAACCAAAAGGAGTCGATACGACAGGCTTACCCCGCTCGCCAAAGGTATAAGAGAAAAACTCATACTCGTTTATAAAAACTGGTTGACGCGTGTTCTGCGCCATTCCCAAACTGTCGTGCGCGCGGAACGTTCTCCAACAAAAATGCCGAAATGTTGTGTATATTGATGCAAAAAAACCTCAAAGACATCAAACCGTTAAAAGGGCAATATTACTATTCATCTATGAGTATTTATTTTATAAAAAAAATTATTTATTAGCTAATAATTGAAAATTACTGTCGGCCCCAGAGTGTTGCCATTGAATCGTAAATATCTATTTTAAGGATAAATTTATTGATGATGTTTATTTAACTGAACAGTACGCCTATAATATCAATGCCTTTTCTATGCTGCTAATATCGTGCAGACATTGGAATTTTAATAGTTCAAAACCCCGTGGTGGTGAGTGCAATAAATTTATTGCAATTTATTGCACTCACCACCCTGAGATATTAGATGTTATATCTCTTTGCCCTGTAATTTAGTTAAAAATATTACCGTTCAATCCGGAACACAGTAATGATTGCACACTACTGCTTGAGGGCTAAATATCTGGCAAAGGCGTGGTACTTCAACAGCCGGGCTCTGCGAAAGAGCCCTACTAGCCTACTACTACAAAAAGCATTTAGTATTGTAAGAGCGAATTGATGCAACTGTATAGAATGGTTTTATTTTTTGTTTCATGTTTTCAAATGGCCATCTGCGAACGATCTACGCTAATCTTGTTCACTAGAAGTTATAAATAATAAGATGGTTTAGTATTATTGCTTAATTATACATAATTATACAATATTATAAAACTAAAATTACCTATTATTGAAAGCTTGAAAATGGCACCTTTTACTTTTAAAAAGTTGGCAACATTATCGGCAAACCGCAACAAAATAAGGATGGGACAGCACAATCACAAATATCGATGTATATTTTTTTCTTTTTGAATTGTATCACGCTACTCATTTTGTAAGTTTCCAAAAGAACCAGTGAGCAAAGCTGGCCGGACCCGAACTTGTGGGAATCATTTGAAGTGGATTCCAAAACTTACAAGCGTATCAAGCTCACAACATTTTGAATCTCCTTGTTTTACTCACTTGTCCAATAACAAAAGAAGATTAAAACAGGGTGCTGTGCCAAGCATAAAATATCTGAGGTGAGCTTATATTTCACAAACTTTTGCTAGCGATTTTGTCTACCTGAAGACCTAATATCACTCTCCAGCCCTTATATTCAGTCAAACTGAGTCATGTCTTTTAACTAAAAACTTCTTGAGAATTATATTGTATATATTTTCTAGGATTTTTTACAATTCTCGTTTCATTATAGTTTCGTGAAGAACAGAAATTGTATTTTTCAAGTTAACATTATAAGATAAAATCTTATAATCTTTATGTAGTGATTTCATTTCGTGTTAGCAATAAAATTACTAAGATAAATATTTTGTTTTACTATCTGCGCCCCGCGGTTTCTCCCGCTATCCTACAGGTACACAAAGAACTTATCGATAATTCAATTTCGATAGTGTCAATCCCTAACCCTTTTACACGATCTACCGTGTACCGATAGAACGCTTCCATGTGTGAATGTGATTGTGTGCGTACAGCGTAAGCTAGTGTTAGCCTATAGTTTCGTGTGCGTGTGTAGCGACGCGATCGCAAAATATGTTTGTGTGAGCTTTTTTTCTGTGTGCGTTACCTCGCCCCGCACCTAAATTGACAGACTTTTGTGTATTGAAGTTAGAGCGTATGGCTTATCCTGGCTGGTTAATTTATCTGAGATAGGCATGCATTCGTAGGGCCGCCGACTAAATATTCCACGAACCTCGAAGCCTTATTCGTAATACTGTCTAAATCCTCATCACAGATCAGCTCGTTATCGAAAATACTACCCAGCTCTCGGATGATGACGATTTCGTAGCGATGATGGCTCGGTGGTCAGTGCGGTAGGTTCGCATGCCAAAGGGCGTGGGTTCGAACCCAAACGATGAGCTCGAGCTGCCGGTGAAGGAAAAACATCGCGAAGAAACCGTAGCGTGGTGGTAGGGTACTTTCTAGTACTCGGCTGGCTAGCTACCACACGAGAGTTGAAAATCTATCGCCGAGCATTTAACGGTGTGTTCCGGCAGCCTCACTCGAGAGCCGGTTCCATTCCGGGCTAGCTATGCTTTACCGTCTACGACCACACCGTCACTTAACATCAGGCGAGCTGTGGTCTAACACCTAGCCTGTGAGCCATAAAAAAATATATATAGTGAGCGCCGAGACGGGTCGGTGACGCTTCAGCAACAGGTCGCCGGAGCATATCCCGGGAGCTCAGAGGACTCGCATATAATGTATGAAAGCCCGGGAGGTCCACGACGACGTTCACTCTGTGTCGTACCGCATAAATAAGAGAAAAAATCATTTTACAGTATAAGGTGGACCCCGAACCGCAGCGCCGGCTGAAGCTGAAGGGGTCCCACGGCCCGATTCCTCACAAGTCAAACCGATTTTAACTCTTTATGAAATGAACCGGCGGCGGCGGCGGCGGCGGCGCCGTGGAATATTTCGTCGCCTCAACATAACATCAAATCAAATGTTCACCGAATGAAACCGCAGCCGTGCGCTCCGTACCACTCGACATGTCGCAGGCCCACGCGGCCGGGGCTGCGCGCGGCGCGGCGTCCCCAGTATACAGCCGGACCCCAGCATTACTCGGCTAACGCTAAACAGGATCGTCGAGACCGACCATCGAACGTGTCGAAGCGGCGCGGGCGACGCCCTGGACTCTGTTCTGTGTATCGCCGCTATGGTCCGGACACGCGTCGTCTCTCACCGTCAGGGGAGCGTCTAAAATGTCTCACTACTTTACATAAAAAAAAACAACGAAGTGTCGGTTACAAAATGATTTAATCGTAGATGGACGACAGACAGACAGGCTGATCATCGGCGGCGAGGGCGCCGCTCCGAGGGCTCCGTGTGACGCAGGAGCACGGCCGACGGCTCCGTGAGCTGTAACTGTAACGCCTGAGGCAGTTTGAGCGCGGAGCCGTGCGCTGCGCCCGCGCTAGCACTCCGCTACAAGTGCTGGGAGATAATACAGCCTAGGTGTTCGACCACAACTTATCTGATGTTAAGTGACAGTGTGGTCGAAGATGGTACAGCACACCTAGCCCGGAATGGAACCGGCTCTCGAGTGAGGCTGCCGGAACACACCGTTGGATGCTCGGCGGCAGATTTTTCAACTTGAGGTACTTCGGTAGCTAGCCAGCCAAGTACTAGAAAGTACCCTACCACCACGCTACGGTTTCCTCGCGATGTTTTCCTTCGGCGGCAGCTCGAGCTCATCGTTGGGTTTTGAACCCACGCCCTTTGGCATGCGAACCGACCGCGCTAATATTACATCGGACGGCGTCAAAGACTTCGGGAAAGCACCGACGTCGGCGGACGGACGCGGCCTTCGACAGGGGTCCGCGTACCGACAAAACGTGAACGTTCGACATCGAAAACACGTGTACCGCGCGCGGGCCCCCGGAGCCGCGCTGCGATCGATAAAAACTTGATTAGATCCACACGAGCGTCAGTCCGCTAACGAGCCGCCGTCACGCGCGACACACTCGGCCTGCGGCGTAAAGTCGACACTGCGGTGACCCCGCGCTGCCACGCAGCACCGGCGCCGGCGGTGCTAATGTTAACAGGCGTTATCGAGTGCGGACGCGACACTCGAGCGGAGAGGGAGGCGCTCTCGCTGCGTGCCGTCGCGTCGCCGTCCCGCCGCCGCCCCGCCGGTCCCTCGTGCAGGCTATATCGAGTTGCCTGCGGTGGAGGACCGCGTACGGCGTAACGCGATATCCGCCTCCACTTTAGAAACAAAACATTACGTGACGCTTCATTCGCAAGTCGGATCGTGGAAAAGGGTTCAAAAGATAGTCTCAAATTATGGTTCATTTATGATATCATCATCTCGATCTGCTTCGATTAAAACCAGAAATAAATATTTTCGTAGAGCAGTCGTTCGCGCTGGAGCGGGTAGCGAGTGACGCGGTGGCAAAATCAAAATCAAATCTTAATCAAAAAGTCATTTATTCAGTTTAGGCCTTGGCGAGGCACTTATGAACCTTAAGTTACATTTTTGAATCTACCACTGGCCGCGGAGTTTCTGTCCGAGCTCCGTAACATCGGTGACGAGGAGAATATACTGCGCCTCCTCCGGACACCCTCGTCTGCAGCTCCGCGCGGGGGTCGGGGAGAACTCTTGCGATATCTGAAAAAAAAAGAAAAAACTGTTTATTCCTCTTGATTGAGGGTTATTGTCTCATCACTTCCGAGCGTGACGCCGCACAGCAGCGCCCGCGCCGCCGCGCCCCCGCGCCCGCGCCGCCGCGCCCCCGCGCCTCCGCGCCTCCGCGCCGGCAGGATAGTCGCGGGCCAACACGCCATATTTGATACATATGTTAAAGTTTGCTACGAAATCGAAATCCAATTCAGCGACGTCCCATGTCTGTAGTCGTAGTGCGCGCCCCTCCCTCCGCGTAGCGGCCCGAGCCTCCGCCTCGCCGACACGCACGCGCACGCGCGGGGCGGCGCGGCGCGGACGACGTGAGGGCGCGCCGCTCGCCGCTAACTGAAATAGATGGCCGCGCCCGAAAACGAACTGTCGTCGTTTGAAAGGTCAGCCCGATTCCGAAACAGTTTCCGTGGCCCGGAAACCGGCCGCCAGGTGGCGCCGCGCGCCGTCGCAATCGACGGAACATGAATCTGTGGTGTTTTCAAAAAGATACAGGGGCGAGCATCCGCCGCGCGGGCTCGCCCGCATGGAAGATTGACGGAGTACGCGGCCCGCACATGCTAATATAACGTCGCGACGTGCACGCCAATATAGGCTCTGAGCGTACGCGATAGAGCCGAGTTCGAGTCGGCGCGGAGACAGACGTATCCTCGGGACGATGAAAGGTCAGGCCCGTATAAATCCCTTTCGTACTGTCGAGGCGTCATTCCTGAAGACGCGTCGAGGCTCTCTATAAAGTTTAATATTCGGAGCGGAATAGTGGAACGTAACATCGGGATTATCTCCGGTGGAATAACGGTCGCGCCGCGCGAGCGACAAGGGTTCGTCCGCGGCGCACGATAACCCGCCATCACACACGAACATCTTGAACATGAATCCTGCACTCGACGCAGGCGGAGGCGGCCTGCCGCGCGCCCGCCTACTATCGAACGGAACGGAACGAACATCACTCGAGGCTCGTCTCGAGCTCGCAGCGGAGCCGGCTACTCCCCGAGCTTTCAAATTACGCTGCCAAAGCCCGGGGTGATAATACTCCAGAGACAACGCTGTTATTTATTTTAAAATATCGAGTTTCGTTAATCCTTAACGAGTTCTACCTGCGGCCGCGGAGCCCCGGCTTCTCCGCTGCGGCGACTGATCCCCGAGCGGCGCGCGGCGACTCCGGCGAGCGCTCCTTACATTTGTTTTCGTGAGAAATTGGAAGAGTATGTAAATCGTCGCTGCGTCCGGACTCTGGCTCGTGCAGGCGTTCGTGCTATACGGTACCCCGGGAGGAATGCGTGCCGCCTCCTCACGTGGAGTGGATCTCTGTCGGTACCTACTATCTATGGGAACGTTTCGTTTGTAGTAGTTACGTGTGCAACACGCCGTGGATGAACCTCTCGTGCGGCGGCAATGATAGCGCGGGGCGGGAGGCAGGGAGGCCCGACACGGCGCGGCGGGAGAAGGCTTTAGAGGAGGCCGAGGCCCTCGAAAGGTTATATACCACCGAAAAGAATATATAATAAATAAAGAATCAGTTTCATAGTGTAATTCGAAACAACGCAGGCGTCCCTACAGGACGTCGAGATAAAATGAAAAAGGAAGTGTCGGTATCGGCGCCGCGTTTCATTACTTCGGCGTGATCAAACAAGACCTAATAAGCCGCGCCGCTGATCACCTCTGCGTGTCCCCCACGCCGTCGGTAAGGTGCCAACTAGCCCGCGTGGATAGAGCTGCGAGCCGGAGCCGGAGCCGGAGCCGGCGTCGCGTCAGCCAGGAACGAGTTTGTAGGTTTACGCCTCTGCAGATAGAGGTGCGAGCCGCCGCTTTCAGGTAAACGTTTAAGTTTGTTCAATTCGTTACGAGTTTCACGAAACTAGGTTGAATTTTGATGCCGTGTTAGCATCGGCGAGCAGGTGTTAATGCGGCCGTGCCGACGCTCGTTTATCGGCCAAAGTCGAGTCTGACCCGGAGGACGCGGACGAAACGCTAAACGCTCCGACGCTACAGCTCTCCGACGGTCGACTGCGTCCCACTACTTGACGAGTATTTCGGGGAAACTAAGCATTAAAAGAACATAGAACGGCTGGAATTTTCCTCACCGTAGCCGCTCCGTCCGACCCTGCGAGGTGATATCACTGTCGAAGAAACGGACGAGTGTTCTTGAGAGTTGGAGACTCGCGCCTCTCGTTAGATTCGTGGAAAAATGTTTACTGCGACTGTTGTTGTTCGAATGAAACGCGAATGAGGCGCGACGGGCGTCGAGCCGCGCCCGCGCTACAGGCGAGCGTCCGTCATCCGCCATCCGCTTCGCATTGTACACAAAGCGGGATCACGATAAAAGCTTTTCTATCCTCGGATAAAGCATTTCTTTGTAAAGGCGCGCAGCTTACGATAAAAGATACGGCACTGTGCCGCGTCGCGCGATCATGCATTATGTTAAGAAGCGGGCCGCGCCACCCTCACTGCGGCACGCCCGCGCCGCTCGCCGCTTCACTCCTTTCACGTCTCTCGCTCCTTAGCGTCTGAGAAAACTTGAAATAGGATTCAAAATTTGAAGGTAAGGTCGGGCTCTAATCGTTCAACTTGAGATTCGATCTAAATCTGAGCTTATACCTACAGCTTTAGACTAGACCAAGACTGGACTTTGACTATAAAGAAGCTGAAAACTGAAGACTGCACATAAAATACAAAAACATTGAAACTGGCAGAAGGCACAGAGTTCGATGCCAAAAGAAAGAAAAATGTACCGATTTGTGTCTTCTCAAAACTATCAATGTCAAATTTAAAACTGGCAGAATGCAAGTAGTGCGATGCCAAGAAGAAAGGAAAAAAAATGACAAATCTAAACCAGTTCAAGAGGTTAACCGCCGGAATATCGGGCGTTCAGAATGTAAACTCGATTTAACTAAAACTGCGCTAAGTTTGTCGTGGTGAAATGCACAACAACGATTTTAACTCGTAAGCTGAGTTTAGGGTGCACTGAACGCGTTTAAATTCACTGGTGAAATCGGCCCTTAGTGTTTCACTGAATAGGTAAACCCTAAATATCATAGTGGACACTACAGTTCCTTCCTCCGATTACTCTGTAATCTGTAAGCGAGCTGCTGCTGGACGCGCGCGGTAACCGAGTAACGGCCGTCGGCCCCACGCGTCACTAGGGGCCCACACCGCTCATCTACTCTCGTCATGCAAGTGCGAGTTTCATAAACAAATCGAATTACTTAACTACAGTTTAAATCGAGCATCCGTCGGTCACGTTGTAAAGTGAATAGGTCCGAGTGTGAGTGACAAACTAGTTATTCGATTCGAATGACGTTTGGTCACCGAGTACGGCGGTTATTTTATTTCGTATGTTGGTAGCTCTTGGCTTTTATGCGATAAGCCGACCAAATTAAATACAATAATTTTCTAACGCTATTCGTATGAAGGCGTTGCACTATCAAAAACAGTCGTGTTACACTTGGCGTCACTTATTGGATTTTGTTGTGTGAACAAACTGTGTGTGTATCTTTATATGTGAATCAAATTTAAATTATTCATTAAAAGTCGATTTATAATAAAAGGAAAAATTGAAACGAGCCAGCATCAATTTCACTCGTTAGTTACTTTTATGGAAGAGTACTTAAGTAAGTAATAAGATCAAGATCTTTACAATACCTATTTAATGCGAGTTATTGAATTAAACTTGTAATAGGTATACCTATTTTGTACTTTTGAGTTCTTAATGCTTTCTTCGAAAAGCGATAATTTCTTTTAAATTCGGTCTCTGCAAGATGTAATAGCGGATTATTTGAAATGCGAGCTTCTGCACATTGTTCGTCTCGTGTCGTCGACCGTCGTCAACATCCTCCTAGTGAAAGAGTTACGACCTGCCATTTTTTTCACCAATTTACATACAAATAATTATTTTCTAAAAAGATGTTCGTATTGTATCGTTTTCACTACCGAAAGCTTCGTGACAAAGTTAACTCGCTCGGAAGTGAAGAACACATTCAACATAACATTCAGTCTCGCACTCACAAATATGTTTTACGAACTTTACGCTAGGTGGCGCTGATCTAATTCCATACAAATTGGAGTCAGGGTTGGATTTCGTACTATAATTATAGTATTTGTACTACTATTTCATGCTCCGTACTAGATACTATCCATATCTAAGGATAGTACGGAAAAATACTATAATTTCGTTACTTCACTTATAAAATACCAAAATAGGTAAATATGACACGCGTTCAATGCCAAACGACCTGTAAAAAATAGTTTATTGGGGTTTTTTCTCTTTCTTCTTGGCATCGCACTCTGTGCATTCTGCCAATTTCAATGTTTCCGTATTTTGTGTGCAGTCTACAATTTTCAGCTTCTTTATCTTTATAGTCAAAGTCTAGTCTGGGCCAAATCCAGTCCGTGCCAGTCAAATCTAGTTTTGTAAAAAACTAACGATGAAGACTATAATATTCAAGAACTGATTAATTGAGAAGAGGAGTAAATTATCATAAACATGTTGATTCTAACTATTATTGATTAGATATTTAGATTTACAAAAAACAATAAAAGTGTACTATCGGCGTACTATATTTTTGAGATTTTTGTACTATATTTTTCAACGTACCTGAATTCAACCCTGACTGGAGTTGACTTTAACGCGATCGAGTAGTTAAGAAAACTCACACAATACTGTTCGGAGCAGCTCGCACGCGCTGGAGGCCGGCTCCGCTGAACTGCGTTTCCAATAACTGTGGCGCAGTGGTTATGTTTGCTTGTTCTTCCTATGTGAGGCGGTGGGTGGGCCGCACCGGCCGGACCGGCCCGCGCGGCGCGGCCGGTCCGGCGTCGGCGTCGACGCGAACAAGCTTTTGGTGAAATTATACATCAATGTTTGATATCTCGTCTCCCACTTATCATATTAGTTAGTAGCTGTTCGTCTTCAATGTAAATAAAATAATATAAGAGGAGCACTGGGTCAGGGCCGTGCTCCGCCGGTTCCGGCCGGGCGAGACGCGGCCGTGCTCCGCCGGGTCCGGCCGGACGGACCGTGATCGCGCTGGTCATGTTGTTTATGATGTAATCAGGGGCGGATCTATCCGCAGCCCAGGGCGTTCACAGTAGCGGCGGCGCGCCCGGCGGCCCGGCAGCGTTCCGCGGCCCTGCAGGGTCTGGCCGGGTCACGTGATGGGAGCGGGCCACTCCACCCGCCGGGTTGAGACAGCTGTCGTGCGGAGTTTCCGGATCGTTTATCTTTCCTTGAACGACATCAACATTCTCCGGTTTTTTCCGAGTTCGAAGAAATCTGTCTGTAAACGAGTAGGTTCGCCGGAGCGGCTCCGCGTCACGGCCGGGCTGTGTCGGACTGTCGGTCTCGGACGCCATCAATAATATGGCGACGTCTAATTTATAAGAAGCCAATATGAGTCAGTATGTTAGCGACTGAGATAACTTTTTACGGCCGCGCTGGCCGCTTTAAAGCGATTCCAAGAAACGCGGCGTCTCGGGAGATTATCGGACTTCAGTATCTGGCAGTTTCCGATTCGCTCACAGCCGGGACGCAGCATCGCCGCGAGTGCTGCCCGGTTACCTCGTACCATTAGAAGAAATAAATAATATACGCCAGAGACGTGATACTATGTTACATTTACCGACGCGACGACGACACGTGCCGCCCGCGCCGCAAAGAACGGCACCCTCGGACGTGTGCTTGGCTTGTAAAGAGGACGATTTGTCCATGATTAAATGATCTATTTGGCTAGCTCACGGCACATTCCAATTCTTACACCGTAGTCAGCGATCGCATCGGTTTCCAGCGAGACACGTTTCGCTTCAGATTCAAACCGTAAATGAGTACGTTATGAGGATACATCTAGTTGTAATAATACTCGGGGTACATTGTGGGAACGTGCATTGTTTGCCGAGCGCAGGTACTGCGGCGAGCCGGTGCCGGTGCGGGCGCGCGGCGGGGGGTCGGGAGCTATAGAAAGAACTCCCGGTTATGGCTTCCATCGGCAGGCCGACCGAATATGAACCCTATTCCTGCAGCTGAAGGTTCACTTCGAGCCGTCAGTAGTCCGTAAGGAATACAGATGTTCCTACGCGTTAGGAAAACATGAATAGCTAGTTCAATAGCCGCGACATGGCGCGCACTCGGGCAGCCACAGGCGCGGCGCGGCCGCCCGGCTGCCCGTGGCGGCGCGGCGGTAGATACACACGAGAACGTGCATTCGACGTCTCGGGAATGGAGCCTTCTGCACCGGAGGGCACGGGAACGTCATTGCGCATATTGCGGTCCCGCGTATCGGCGCCGCCTCACACTGCGACACGGTTCCGTGCCTGCTGAACGTGCCCGCCGACATCTGTGTGCGGCGACCGTTGCAGTGTTCTTCAGAGCTCATTCGGAATGTCGACAGATGTATGAAAAGATAAATATATACATGTGTGAGAAGGCCACGGCGCGGCGGCGGCGCGTGACGCGCGTGATGAACCACTCGGGCGAGCCCGACGCGACGCTTGCATCAGTCGTGAGCTACGACTTGCGAGCGGCGGCGGCGCCTCCAGGGCCCAGGCTGGCTCGCTGCCGAGGCAGCGCGGCGCCGCTGGCGACATAATATGCACGTACACACAAGACACAGTCTCTCTGCAGGGACCGCCCGCGCCGCCGCGCAGTCCTGTCACGTCGCACAACTCCCCGGAGATTACCGCCGACTCGCCACTCGATACATTACTTCGCATCGAGCCGCGTCCCGCGTCCGGGGGAGGGGGGCGGGCAGGGGAGGGTCCGGCCGTCAGATGTGTTATCGAGATAGATGGGAGAGCGCCGGCCTCGACGACTTTATCAGCTGTGACAAAACACGTTCGATAACTCGGGTACACTTCAGGCGGCCGGGATCCCGAGCCCTAGCGTTTCCAGAGCCGGGGGACGGGGTGTCGGAGCTCGCGTCACTCGCAAAACCGACCGCATCATCACGGCCATAAGGTTCATTATAGTTTACGACGTTCGATTTATCTTTTATGGTAAAGTCCGACATCTGTATCGGGGTGATCGGTTTGCGAGTAGATTCCCTCCGGCGACAGAGGCCGCGCGAGCCTCGCGACACGGAGCCGCACTGTGCCACTTGCGATTCTCTATATTCTGTGAAACGAAGCGTATACTACACCAGTAGTGCTGGATCCAACGCGCGGCGCGGCTCGCCCCCTGCGGCCTGCTCCGAATCCACGCGAACACACGAACATTCCCCGGTTTCCTCTCAGCCTACATCTTCGTCGGAAGCAAAGTCGTGGACGGAGTCTTCCCACAAGTTAAAGCGATCGTAGATAATTAATATTTATCTTACTAATATAAAGAGGACATTCGTCGAGTATGGAACATCGTGAAGTCCCCGCGCGGCGGGCGCGGGGCGCACGGCTGCTGCCCGGCGTCCGCGGCGGAGCGATCGACGCCATGGCGACATCGCCAGCGGCGCAGGCCTGGCTACTTCTGGCGTCCGAAGGTCGCCAAGTCGAGTGGCCATGGCGCCTCGACAGTCAGTTCGTTCACGTCGTCAGGAATACATGTAGAAGAGATTTCACTTCTTTGTTATCTACGTCGCAGAAAAATTGAAAAAGGAAAGAAGAAACTGTGGGTTCGTCCTCTTAAATCGGATCGAAGCCGAAGTGGAGTTTTTAAACTGTGTGGAGAAAAAAACGAAAAAAACCAAATTTTTATTAAACAATTACACGAGAAAGTCAACAGCATCATTTTTCGAATTATACGGACAGGATACGATATTTAGAAAATCGATGAGTCCGGAAGACAAACTATTTGTTATATAAAACTAGGTATACTGACCGGCGACCGAGCGAGCGACGTGCAGTTCACCGTGTACGTCACGGCGGCGACGTCGCCAGGCCGCCAGAGTACCCACAAGCCACGTAGGAGCCGTAGCTCGTGGCCACGCTTCCGACTCGGCGACGTCGCCGAACCGTCGCCGAGTGAGTTAGGTACCATACAGTGGCCGGCGACGTCGCCATGGCGTCGTAATGAGGCAGAGTTGCTAGTGTGAGGCGACGGAGTACGAGCAGCGCATTAGAATTTAGAACCGCGTCATCGTCGAACGAACGACGTACACAAAGCTGCCAACGACGAACTGGAATGTGTTTAAACTTTCATTAGTCAGCAGTTTTGTAGACTCATCCTCGCCACGTCTCGCCACGCCACGCCCACGCCACGCTCCCATGACTGCAAAAAACCCCGACAGCAAACCGCGGTGCCGCCGTCCAGGAAGCCTGTCTGGCGCCGAGCGCCGCGGAAGAGAGAATTGCGGCTGCTCGCCCGACCTCACGGAATGCTTTATGACAACATTAGCGCGAACTGCGCCGGAACCCGCTCATATCGACCGCGCGTGGATGTGCGATACAACCTGACGTCGCATCAGTGGAGCGGTATGAAGTATTCGCCGCGCGCACGCTGCGAGCACTCGCCATTCTCTTCGTGACGCTCGTGAGCCGAACGGGGCTGTCGCGCCCCCGCCCCCGCGCCGCGCCGCGCGCGCCGGCGGTTCATCGCTCCGTAACGGCGCTCGATAAGGGCTTCACCGGAACCGTCGCCTGTAGGGCTGCGCCGATTGGTACGAGCTAAATGTTAAAAATTAATAAAAAAAAAAAAAAAATAAGGAGCCTTTTAAATCCGGCGATATTAATTTCATTTATTTTTTGTGTTGATAATAAAACGTAATACGATAATCGCACCAAAGTTTCGTAGACGACGCCGGGGAGTGAAAGTGGGTTATCCGGGCTGGTGGCAGCCCTGCAGCCGTCGTAACGTTAACCGCGGGCGCGCGGCGCTGACCATTACGGCGCGGCCCCGGGGAAGGCTCCGCTCCGTAATAACTGCCCCCGTTAACTGTCAGGTTTAGAGCGTACTTTACATTACAACCTCGATAGGTATACCTGCACCTCGGCCGCGCCGGGCACTGCCGGGCGGCATCTCGCCACGCGAGCGAGGCAGCCCGCGAGCCTGCACGCACTGCGTGAAACCAATGACTCGTTTATGTTTTCGTACAAGGAATCTTGTGAGATAATTATAATGTGGGTCAGCGTGATACAGTAGTCGCGAGCAGTCGGACGCTCCCCACCGCGCCGCCGCGCCGCCGTGCCCCGCTCGTATCCATTGCGCAAAAGCAACTCATCCTCGTGCTTATGACAACTCGATAGAAAGATCTGGAACGCAAGTACAAACAAAAACGTTGACAGTGTCGTCGGGAATGTCTAGGAGCTGCAGCGCGTGCGCGTGCGGCGCCTCCCTGCCGGCTTCATCGGGCGAGCACGCGGGCAGTCGTGTGCGGAGTGGCAGGAGGGCGGCGCACATACTACAGCACCGCATGTGCGGAACAACGCGCTAGGCGGAGCATAATGTTTGGAAGTTGAAATTAAACAATAAATACGCAATGATTGCAGCTCATTTATCAGTTATGTCGATTGTAAACTTCGGAGCGAGCAGCGGAGTATACGGAGCGGCCGCCACGCCGCCGCGCCTGTCCACTGTCCAGGCACCGTGGAAGCGGAGGCGCGGGCGCGACTGTCCTCTGCGATTCGTTTAAAAATAAAACTGAATGACGGCGTCAAAACATCGCAGTAGGCAGCTCGAATCGATGTTAAACTCTTCAAATGTTAACCATTCAAGTGGATCCGGAAATCGTAAAACTGTAATCACGTGAATCGGTCATCACGAAACCTACGGACGCGCGGGTCGAGAGCCGGCGCGGAGCCGTGCGGGCAGCTCCGCCGGCGCGGGCAGGCTCGGCCGGCGCCGCGCGGGCAGGCTCCACCAGAATATTTTAAAAGAAACTGAATTCTCGCGAATGCTATTCGCGATCGTGGATTTAGCCGAACACACAGCGAGTGTGCGAGCGCGGTGGCAGGACGCGGCTGCGGCCGTTAGAACGGCTTCAATTCTAAGGTGGGTCATTCGAACGCATCGCTCAGGTCGTCCTTGCAGTCGGAACGCGCGGCGTCGCGGCCGGGACTGGCGGGATCGCAGTCGTTCAATCGGGATTTCATAAACATCGAATGTGGTAGTGACGCCCGGCTCCGGTCAGGCGGCAGGCGCGAGGCGCGAGGCGAGAGTCGCTCCGTTTAGCAGAAATCGTCGGAGAGATCGCCGCTTGTGCGAGAGACGCCGCGTCTCGTTACCGGTGGCGCTGAGATCGCAGTACTGGCAGCGCCGCGCTCGCACTGCCGTCGCACGCACGCAGCACGAGCGGCGCGTGAACGGCGTGCGTGCGCAACGTACGGACAGCTTTATGTATACCTTATTTACTCGTGTGTAAGAATCATGACGGTTTAATAGATTTAAAAAATGTGTTCGATAAAACCCTACTTGTTTACTTCTTTAAAATACAAAATGATTCCATAGCGATCGAACGAATAACGAAGTGGATCCCGACGCCTCGGAGCTCTGCGGCGGCCGAGAGTCCGCGAGTCGTCCTCGCACCGATCGTGCGACGCACACGTTATCTCCGAGACGATCCTCCCGCCGGACCCGTGCGCGAGACGAGCGGGCACATGGCGCAACTAACAAAACGAGCCGTATGTACATATTTGAATTTAGCGCATAGACGTCGGGGTCGACCGGCGCGCGGGCACCACGCACGTTTGAGAGTCGAGTCGTCCGTTTTCGAGGAGGTTATCGCGTTTGATTACGTCACGCAACGAATACGAAACGACGCCGCGCCAGTTCCGCACCACGATCGTGTAAGGCATTTTTATATGTAAAAGTAAGGAGACGAGCGAAACGCTCTCTCGACGGCGAGAGACCGAGACGAGGCGCGCGGCGTCCGATGTAACACCACAGCGCGCGCGTCCCGGCCGCTCGGCCGGTGACGCGAGCTCAGGGCGCGTTATCGCCCGTTTCTAAAAACCCATTCCTCGGAGTTTCCGTTCGCTCGTGAGTAAACACGGGATGTTTTCAACCGCGTTTCTTGCAACTGCCTTTATGTGGCGTTGTTTCTTTTCGCCGCCGCGCCGCTCCCCGCGCCTCTCCCCGCGCCGCGGGGACGGCCCGCTTACACCCTCCTATTTAAAGCTCTATGGCATCCCTCTGTACGTGAGAAAACGTAAGACGTCCAACTCCCTCGCCGAGATGATGTTCGAGTAGTAGTTTAGGAGAGAACACATGAACACACACACTCACGGATTACTGGATCGCACCCTCCTCGTCCGGGCCGCCGGCCTGGCCGGCGCCGCTGGCCGGGCGCCGCTGGCCGGCGCCGCAGGCCGGGCGCCGCTGGCCGGGCGCCGGTGGTCGCGCGGAGGTGTGTACTACGAGCAGGTAGATAAGGACCGTTATTGAATTTCGGCCACTTGCAAGTCGCCGACGGAACTCGCATTCTAAACGAAGTTAAAAAGAAAGTTGCGAGGCTTTCCAACGCGATAGCACGCGCGCAGTCGGCTGCGATGCTGCTGTACTCGGTGATGGCATTGTCGATGTGAACCAGGAGTTCTCTATAGTCGTATCGGCGCTCGTGAGAAGCGTTCCCGCGCCGCACGCAGTGCACCACGCGGACCTGTGCGGAGCGGTAATTCGTACTTAAAGACGCCCCTAAAACCTAAGGCTGGGTCGCAAGTGCTCGGTCCGAGGCGCCCATCTCTGCAGTTCGCGGTTCCGGCCCCTCCACGGCGCGGCGGCCAGAACTCGCATCTCGTGCGAAAGGTACTCTCTGTTTAAAATGATCATCTAAGTCGTGAAAGAACGAGTCGCAGCCGAGCTCTCGGCTCTCTCCCGAGGCGCAGGCCGCATCCCGAAAGAAGCGCGAAATTAAATGGGTGGGTAGATATTTTATCGCGCGAAGGGCTCGCCGATGCCGTAGGATGATCAGAAGTGGTGCCGCCGCGCTAGGAGCAGGCAGGCGCGAGTACGCCGAGCACGCATGTGTTGCGGGGACACGCCAGCAGCGCCCCGTCCCCGGGAGGGTCCCGCCGCCTCCACGGCGATACAATATGCTTGTACACCTACGTTATAATTTATTATCGAGTAGCAGTTCACCAGCGCGGCGAGGACGAGCGGTGATCACCTACGTTCGGTTGCAGAATATCCAGTATTCGCAAAACGTCCAATTCGAGACGACAATTAACTGTATCTCGTCTCTTTCGCGAGTTTCAACGGTCTGCTCGGAGTTTACAAAACAAACACTAAATCATTATTCTGTAGAGCTCTACCGGAACCCTGAACAGGTTCTGTATGTCTGTGATCTCTTCTCGGTCTAGTTCCTACGTCTCTTCGACTCGGGTTGCATTTAATTGTTGTACAGTGAGCTCGCGATAGCAAAAACTTTTTTCGAAAATAAATTAGTTATTTATAGTCGTGGCGGACATCAGAGAAACGGTTCGGGGCGAGTCGCGCGCGGATCTCACTGATAGAGCTCCGTACTATCAGTGGCACTAATCGACGAGACATGTAAATGTAAGATGGTTGACGTCCATTTTGTACGGAGCGGTAGTAAAGTGCGGTGTGTTGCTCTGTATGCGAAAAACTACATTTAAAGATTATACTCCTCAATTTGTCAACTCCGCAACAATCGTCTACCTGCGATACTTTACATTTTTAAATCACATATTCTAATGAATGCGAGTAAACAGAAAACTCCATATTGTATTTCTCACACTGCTCTGTCAACGTAGTAACGTTACAGCGATACACAGCGCGCGGCGCCGAGCGCGACCGATACTACTTTACCGACGCGGCCACGGCGCCACGCGACGCGCGACGTCCTATATAGATATACATACCAAATCCAAAAAAAAAACATTATCTTTACATAATCAATAGAAAGTTCACGTCAGTACTGATAATATAGCAAGCAAACACATCTTTATGAAAAGATTGATAAGCGAATTAACAGGAGAGCAGCGTAATCTTCATTCAGAGAAGTTCCCGAACAAGCTTATTGTTTTATCTTATAAAATAGTCGGCGCCGGCTCTGTCCTCCCCCTTCCTCCCCGCGTCCACACCCTGGGGGTGGGGAGAGACCGTTATCGGCAATGAATACTCACTCCTCCGTAGATGAATACTATTCTATCGAGGACAGTTATTATCTTTTGAAGAGCACTCATCACTTCAAAAGATACAACAAGATTTCGAAAAACAGTGCGACATATTTTTCGTCTGAAAAATCTTGTCAATATCAAAAGACAGGCCACAGAGAACACTCCGTTATGAATGATGGAGCCGCGGAGGCTGTGATCTCGAGCGACGAGGCGGTACCTCGATAGGAAGCATTCCAACTCTTCACCTTTACAAAATATACTCGTTCCTGAATAGAAGTCGCGGGTCGTGCCGCCGCGAGGGAGCCATTGTTCTCATTACTATGGACAACTTTTACCTACTGCGGGCTCTTCCGAAATCGAGATTTTTTTTTGCCGTCGTATAGAAAAAGTACGTCGACCCGCCCGCCCTTATTGTATTCCGTTTATAACGAAGAGGACAATGAACCCCTTCCGGTGCAGTAGTGCGCAACAGTATAACCCTGTATGCGTTCATGACTACGCACATGCGGGGATGCGGCCACGGAGCGGCACCGACAAAAAAGGAGCTCATTATAAAATATATGCTTTCTGAAACCAAACAGCTTCCCCAATTTGTTCAATAGAGTAAGTGTTGTCAGGCGACCTACTCGCGATGCGTCAATGTGTAATGTGTTATGTATCCTTTATTTGTAATCGTTAATAAATAACAGTAAAGGCGTATATTTCTTGCACCGGGTCTTAGACGGCAGGTATGAAGGTAGACAGC
This sequence comes from Biston stratarius, assembly GCA_950106695.1. Taxonomy (NCBI): domain Eukaryota; kingdom Metazoa; phylum Arthropoda; class Insecta; order Lepidoptera; family Geometridae; genus Biston; species Biston stratarius. The sequence continues at coordinate 10,267,798 of OX467108.1, forward strand.
GATGTCCTCGCGCGCGCCGCGGTCCATACTAAACAGAAGGCGTATGCGTGTAATGTTGTTAAACTGTTTGATTACGAAAAAATGTGATCGTAACGCAGTTCTTCGAGTACGTCCACATTTGGCAACCTTTTAATTAAAAAAATAATAATCGTGAATGACTATGGATTATATCAGCTGTCCCACTACTGTTCCTCCCGATATACTCGTAGTACTCGTTCGTCTCGCGCTCGTGTGGAGATTTGTATCCCCAGAGCGGCGGTTCTCAAACTGTTTTGGCGACGGAGCCCTGACCGCCCCGAAAGCGAATTATCTGACGGAGCCCTAAAGTTATCAAAAGTTATCATGTGTATTTTTATCGTCAGTGGAATCGGCGTCGAACTGATGACTGTGCTCCTGGCTGACAAGTCGCGCTCTCACATTACGCATTCCACTAAGTTAACACGCTGAGTTCTACTAGTTCGCAAGTTTCTTTTTTCATTATGACCAATATTTTCGCGGAGCCCTCACAGCAGTTTGAGTATGGCGGCCCTAGTGTTAATTATTCATTAATTACAATTGATCACAATTTATCATTTTATTTATGTCAAGCGAAACGAGCTGTAAATCTGGATAATTGTATTTATTATTAATTAATATAATAAATATCTGTCCTGTAATAACTATTTCAGATGTAAATACATCCACGTTCCTGTCGTTGCCATACGTAGCGATTCGGAGACGCACCCGCGACATAACTCCAGACCAGCGCGCTCGTTGCCGCGCCCGCGCCGCGCCGTGCCGCGCCCGCGCCGCGCCGTGCCGCGCCCGCGCCGCGCCGTGCCGCGCCCGCGCCGCGTCGCACGTGTCCACTCGGTACGTCGCCGAACTAAAGCAAACGTCGATGTGTCAAGTGATCAGGAATGCGTCCGCCGCGCTGGCCTAGTGCGCAGCTCCAATTACCGCTAGAAAGTAAGTGTCGCGCTTCGCTCACCGCGCGGGGCCGTACTGCAGCCCTAGTGTGCCTAGCATCGCGCCGTCGACGAGTACTACATAACCGATACCCGATAATGTCACAGATAACTCGTATCCGATCACACGACGCGTCACACGTCACACGTCGCCGTCCACGCGCGCTCGCACCGCGCGGCCCGACTGCTGCGCACTAATACTCGATCGTTGCACCTTCGTTGAGAGGGACTCGCGTATTATTTTACGAGATTTTTTTACTACGCAAACTATAAAAAACGGGGAAAAAAAGGATGATCATGAATACTGATGAAAACCGTTATAAATAAGTTTTTTGTAATAATAAGGTATATAATATATTAAATAAGGTATCTACGTTTAACCCTAGGTCGGTCGCGCTAATTATTGTAACTGCGTCGGTCGCATGGGGTCTTTGAAAGCCCTGTTATATTTTTAAGTTTTTTATGTGATTCTTTTGTATATTCTTAATTTTTATTTATTGAATAAAAAGGTTATAAGGTGTAATTTAAAATAAATATATAATAATCTTTTAAATCTTTATTAGTTTTAATCAGTCTTAATTACACTAAACTGAAACATTTTTGGCAAATTTTTGGTAACTTTAGTTTAAACCGAAATAAAATCAATAACTATAATATTTTCTTTCTGAAATTAACATTAACTAGCAAAACTAATACTTATTTTAATGAGATCACAAAAAAAAACATACAATTATCAAAGTAAGTGGTAAAATTTTACACATCATTTTGCTGTCAAATCTCAAACAGCGCAAGAGAAATCTAAATCTCTGAACTGAGATTACTGCCCTTGCTATGTCCATACCGGTCCCATCAGCTGGAAACACCTCTTCAATTTTCAAATGGCAAGACTTCTGTGTACCAATCAGGTATAATAGCCTCAGTAGTGCTCTTATCTCTGGTATGTTTGTCGGTTGTGAATCTCGTAACCTTTCATATTTGTCCTGAAGAGTCCAATTTTTTTTTTGTTTGTGGATTGTACAATAGTATTCAGTACATCTATGGGAAAATATAAACTCTATCCCTCAAAAAGGGTATTGACATCACAAGCTACATTCGTGGACCCGGCAAATACGATATAATATTATGCTGTCGTGTTCTAACTGAAGAATTGGGAGAAGTTTTCTTCCAGCGATATATTATGGTTTCAGTATTACCATTGCGTAGTTTCCGATGAACAACATAATAGTTCGATGTTCTTATATGTACATTCTCTTCGTCATCATCGTCTGAATTTAGTTCCTCATCCGATATGCCGTCTTCCTCAGAATCGGTTTCATGAGGACTTTCTTCTTTCTTCAACCATAATTGGAGTGCTTACTATCATCTTTATCGATGTAATCATCCAGATTATCTTCAGACGCTTCTTCAAGCCATCGGATAATTTGCTCCTCTTTGGAACGATCCATTTTCGGCTATTTATTTCATAAACAAGTGATTGCCTTCGACCAAAAAAAGTTACACGATCAGTCGCATGGGGTCTTTTAAAGCCCTTGCGCAAAACAAACGTCTATCTAGCGCAAGTGCAGCGCGCTAACTGAGTGGTAACTGCACTATTTTGAATTTCAGTATTATTTAGGAAGCTACTATAAAACAGAAGTTTGTACCTTGACTATTAAACAAAATATGTCAATTTTTCTGGACCCCGTGCTTTCAAAGACCCCATGCGACCGACCTAGGGTTAATTATAAGGTGCAACGGTTTAACTGATCTCAGTGTGGTCGAGGCGGGCCGGGACTCGCGCGCCTCCGAGTGAGAAGAACGGAGCTCTGCAGGACCCGCACTGCGCCCGCTACGTCGTAGAAGCACTGAAGACAAACAAACACGGATACACCGTTTCCGACCCGCAATAAAAAAAATATAAATGATGTTATACGCGGCGTGTACGCGTCCTTCGAATAGAACCGATATCGACTCATAAATGACCTGCACGACAGGTTCGACCTCCCCGCGAGGAGTCGAGGACTGTCGTGGACCCTAGAGAGATAATCTACGTCTCTGCGACGTACGTGAAATACAAAAATTGCTGTTTATTTTTTATTTTCATTCGAAATGTGTCGCCGTTCTCGGTCAACTCGGTCTGCAGTCGGGCAGAGTTACGCGGCGCCGCTGTGGCGACTGTGCGTGTATACACGGACGTAGTGTACGTCCGAGAGACTGATTATTTATCTTTCAACTGGATCTCCTTTACCAGTGTTGCCAACCATATTCGAAGCGAAATCCGTATGGGGTCTTGATAAATCCGTATAATATCCGTATGTCTAATTTGACAGAAAATCCGTGTACATACTGACCGTTATGAAGCTGAAGAGTGTCTTGAGCTACTTTTTATCTTACTATTTCATTTCCACGGAAGGGGTAGGTATACAGCGCCGCGAGTCAGAGATTGAATGATACAAATTTGGTTGTATGAGCGCGGTTATCTTACAAATACAAATATTTTATTGATAACACCAATGTCACAACTTATGTGTCGCGTCTTACCAGCGGCCCCCCTCTACCCGCCTTTAACGCTCTCTCCCGCTCTCTCGGAATGTGTAAAACTCAACAAACTTGTAAATTAAGGTTTCATATATCATAGGTGGAACCTGAATAAAATCAGATAGGTATTGTGAACACACCGAGTTTAAGTGCATTGAAATAATTCCATTATGGAAGTTTCTGCCCTAAATTATTATGAAATAAATAAATTATTTGAAGAGATAAGACTTTGATGGCAGTAAAACACAATGCGTTCGTAAGCTTCCTCAAACAATAAATCATTGTTTTATGTTAAATGCAGGTGGGTACATAGTATGTGTTTCATATCCGTATGAGAATCGAGAAATCCGTATAAATACGGATTAATCCGTATAAATAACGTCGCTGCTCCTTACCAAAAATGTTTATTGACTGTTAATATTAATGTCTATTTTGGTACTTTTAATGCATGTCTACGATGGTTAGAAGTCGCACACTTATTCCAAGTAAGATTGACATCATTTTGGCAGGTTTATTTTTGACTCTCGTATTATGTATCCTGCGATGAAAAACTGTACAATCAATCAAAAAATCGGTAAGCCTGAAATGATCATGTACTACAAAGGTAGAGCAGAACATTCGATCAAATGTGAAGTAAAAGCCATCAGATAACCTATGGCGATGTATCATTCGTCGAATATTATTTCACGCGAAAGAACCACACGAAAACATAACTAGTTTTCCCTCGGATGGGAAAAAGATGGGAGAGAGAGCTTATTTACTGTAAAGATCTGTCCGCGCAATGTACCGGAGCTGCAGCGCTGCCAAGTAACGCTGCTGTCGGTCGCGACTGCGCCTAATGATGATATCGCGTAAAAAATGTTACTATTTTCAAGTACAACGACTAATTAGCGATTACACTTTCAGAACAAATAAGAAAAAGTTTGAATTAGACCCAAAATTTGTAATAATTTATCACAAAAAGAAGTCTTTATATTTCTCGTCGATTTGTAAGAGGTTTAGCGACATTTCGTTTTTTTATTGTAACAAAATATTATTTCTTAATAATATTATTTTTAAACTGTCAAAATATGATAATATAGACTAAGTATAATAAGCACTGAGTACGTCTTTGCAGGGCCGGATCTACCATATGGCTTTTTGGGCTTCAGCCCAGGGCCCCGTGGATTCAAGGGGCCCCCAGCTAAGTCAAGTCAAAGTCAAAAATAGACGATAATGCGAAAAAATCCATAATTTTATTAAATTAAACAGATCGTAAAGTTTGCAGCCCTGCTAATCCTGCGATTAATCAAACCTATTCAATTCATTTAATTCAAGTCGACGTTCAGGTGTTGGTATTTCGAACTGACAGTTAAAATATTCGGCTGCCATTACACATTCATTCGATCTCGATCGTGCTCCACTACAATGGTGTACAAGCATTACTAAAAAAAAAAAACTGCGGATTGTGTGCCATGTGCTGCGCATTCTCTTAACCTAGTTGGTGAAGAATCCGTGAAGGTTGGAACAGAAATCGTAAACTTTTTTGAAGTAGTGCAAAAAATATACGTTTTCTTTTCTGCTTCAACCCATAGATGGCAATTGTTAAATTGTGAAACAAAACTGAAATTTACATTAAAAAGTTTATGTCAGACTAGATGGGCCTGCCACAACGATACTGTTAAAGCTTTAAAAAAAAAACTATGATAGCATTATAAAAAATTGAAAAGTTTCAGCGAAAATGAAAAGGAAAAAGCTGATTTTCGAAAAGAGACAAAAATTTATTTAATAAACTGGTAAAACTCGAAACTGCAATTTTGATTATTTAGTAGGAAGAAATTTTGGAAAGATTTAATTCAGTTAATTAAAAAAATACAGAGCCCTGGTTTAGATATTTGTAAGGATATAATATAATTGGGTCATTAAAAGAGTTTGTTAGCAACATAAGGCAACAATCAGATCAGAAGCTAACGGATTGCGAAGAAAAAGCCAAAAAATTAAGTACAAATATGGAAACTAACTACAGTGATATAACTAAGAGACGCATTACATCAAAGTATTCTGATAATTCTACAGAGAAAGTTGCAGTACACGGCACAGAAAAGTTTAAAATAAACACGCTTAACGTTGCACTGAATAAACTGAATACGGATTTAAATCAAAGAAGTCAAGTATATGAGACATGTAGCAAAAAATTGAATTTTTTAATAGATTTGCAAGACAAAAACATGCAACACATTGATTTAGAAAGCGCACGTAAGATTATTAACTATTATCCCGATGATGCGGATGAATGTTTAGTCAATGAATGCATCCAATTAAAAACTTATTTGCTTCAGTCCACAGAGTCCTACTCGTCTTGCGTAGACATTTTTACGATTATTTATGAAATTACGATTATAATGAAGCTTGTTGACGTATTCCCGAACTGCTATACAATCTTAAAAATACATTTAACCTTACCAATCATAAGCTGTGAAGCCGAGCGCTCCTTTTCCAGGATGGCATATATAGAGAATAAATACAGAACGACGATGTCAAACTCACGACTTAACCATTTATCCGTTTTGTCCATAAATGTTGATTTAACTAAGAATCTAAACTGTGAGGAGCAAATCAAAGAATTTGCCAAAGGAAAGTGCAGAAAGGTTGCTTTATAATTTATCAATTTATTTACTGTTGTATTTAACAAACACTAAGGCATAATATATTATAATATAAATCAAATATTTTATTGTCTTATTTTTTTCTTATACTTTGAGTAATTAGATGGGCCCCTAAGTAGTATTAGCCCAGGGCCCCCTAAACTCACGGTCCGGCCCTTCGTCTTTGGGACGTATGATTATCTTAACGTAAGTCCGAATAAGATTATCTTTCTAGGGTTAACTGGCTGATATTTGTTTTCCATGTACACTTCCATGTAAACAAATATCAGTAAGTAGTAATGTACAGTGTACACTGTAATGTACAATGTACATGGAAATGCAGTGTATGAAAGTGTGGCAGCGCCTCCGGCGGGAGTGGCCGCAGTATGCTTTCCTACACAGTGGACTGAGTTTTCGGAGTAGGCACCTACCAACAAACGTTACCCGCGGGCCGCGGGGTGCCTTTGTTAATTTCGCGGTTTCGTGTCGTAACGTTGCGACGTGAGCGAGAAATTGCGAAAGCCAGAGATTATGATTCCAAATCAATTATTCAACGGCGATTGATTTCGATTTAATTTTCCAATTTATTCCGTTAAAGCGGACATCTAAATTCGACCCGCTGACCGATTCCATAAATGAATAATCGCAATCGGCCGCAGGAAGGCGCGCGCGTCCCGCTTGACGACCGAATTGAACAGAAGCTTCCTTTTGTTTCGATTTCATAAAAAATGCACCCGATCCACTTTAACTAGGCCAGGCGAAGAGCTGACGTGTCGCCGACACCCGTCACTCTGTCGTCGAGTACGGCGGTGATCTTTCAGCTAGCTCCGCGGGTTCGCACGGATCCAATTTATTTAGGCGACTCGATTACAAGATATTGAATTTCTCTACTTTATACGTACCGTAAACGTACGTATAGCTTCCGTGCCCATTAAAACCGTGACGTAAGCGGACATACCTGCAGACAGACGCGGAGTGTCGTATAGGTACTTATTGTTTAGAGATGGTATACATGAATAGGTGGGTGGCCATGTCCGAGCTGATGTCGTGACAACATCGGTAGTGACACTAGTGACGGGTGCATTAACTTGAAACGTAGCTGAAACTGCCGGCCTGACGAGGAGGTATGAATTCTTTATTGCATAGCCGTCGTGCCGACGTCGCGAGGGCACGGGGGCGCGGGGCGCGGGCGGGCGCGGTATCAGCTGGCGCGCGCGTGTGCGTGCGTAGAGACGAGGCGCGCCCCCCCGCCGCACACAGACACGCCGCCAATCAGCTGATCGCAGTAGGTCGCCGGCCGCCACGCTGCCGCCAGCGCCGCCTCGTACTCGCAGAACGACACGATGCGTGTACTGTCGCTGCTCGAATACCACAACACCGTCGATTTCTATTTAGGTGCAGGCGTTGTTTTGGCCACGACTTTCATGCGTAGGGAAATCATCCACGTGTAATATAAAAAAATATTTGTCGGTCTCTCCGTTGTCGGCGAAACGTAAAAGGTTGTCGGCTAACGATAAGTCTGCATACGTATCGGTATTCGTAGAATAATCTGAGATCTCGAACGCTCTTTCCGGAGCGGAGAGACATGAAAGAGAGCCGCTTCAGGACGCGTCCCGCTCGCGCGCGCTCGGAGCGCGGAGCGTGCGAGCGGGACGGGAGCGCGCCCCCGAGGAGCTCCTCGCTTAAAATGGCCGATGGTTGCTTAGTTTCGTGATCGGCTAGGGAGGGGGCCGATGTCGATATTATGATGTTTCACGGCGCCGGGCGGCGGCCGACATAAACTGGGTTTTCGTTTTACGAGAGATAATACTGACGATAAATTATTATACTCGCATTTCGGGAATCGAGTTTCACCCGGGGTATTTCCACTTTAATGCGACGCCGTTTAACAGTAACTACTGTAATGCGTTCCGCGGAAGCGGCCAATTACAGCGCGATCGTAAAGTGGCGTTATCAGGCCGTGGCGAAGCCATTATATTCAGCGATAGTCATGACGAGCGTCTTATCCCTCCTCCTCCACCTATCTCCTTGTAGATGAACCCGCCTACGGACGAGGGTATCGCTTGCGAGCTCTCCTGCGCCGCCCGCCGCCGCGATTCTGGATCGCCTGCCTCGCGGCAGTAAAGCCTAATGGCCGCCCGACGGCAATAAATACTTCATACTATAATAAACTGTATACGTGATAAAGCAATATTTCGAGGTATCTATGCCATAAAAATATGGGAATGCGAGTCGGGCGCAGAGCGGGCATCATTAAAGCATGAGAGGTAATTGCGGGCGCAGCCGGAGGCGCGAGCTCTGCTGATAAGGCTTGCGTTGAATCTCTGAGTGCACACAATATACTAACAGATCCTTAAAAACAACAGTAAACTTTTTACCGGCTTCGAGGAGATAAAATAAATACGGCTTTAATTCGTTCCGTCACGATGGGGCCCGCGCGGCGCGCTGCCTCGTGCAGGCACATGGAGCCCGAGGGCGAACGGCAATCATCCATTAGTCTCGAAGTTTGCTTCGTGTTTAATACGTGGACGGCTGGACGGTGGACGGTGATTCAGCGCTCGCCGTGATGCCGGACGCTGGAGACTGGACGCTTCGCTCTGCGTGCACTCGGAGCGCGAGTTGCGTGCGTCTCGGATCTATCTCCCCGCATCTTAATTAGAGCCGCCTGAGCGCAACTAATTGTCTCGCCGTTCGCACGAATGCAACGAATCATTGTAACCGTCGTCGCCGCGTCGCGTCGTATCGTGCCGCTTCGGCTGAACTCTCGTTTCCCTGAATACCAATTCGGTATAAATAATTCCTTTCCCGCCGTCCATTGTGGATTATTCACGACTCATTGTGTATAAGTGCCTTTCAAACACAAAATAAAATGTCGAATGAATGACGACGCTATGCTTTTGTTCGGCGGATATTTTGGAAGTGTTGTTATTGACGTCGAAACAATGGGAGAATGGCTCTTGTAAATGGGCGAAAACTTCAGAAAATTCAAATATTTCGTTCGTGTTCTTAATATCTTGTTCATTTTGAATTCCCTTAGCATTTCCTTCAGGCTCTCGATAATCAGACTCTGTTAGCTTAATATTGTAGGTGCTGGAGATGGAGTCTCGTTAACGCTGACAGCATGAACAAAGTTTGACGTCGTCGGAGAACGTCCACGTCGACATGTCGGCTAGCTGTCATGTGCGTGTCGGTTCCACACTCCACGTCCGGTGTTCCCGATGGCATTAGTATTATCTAGTACAGGCTGTTAGTTCTGCGGCCAGTTGTTGTTTTCATATTCAAATAGATCGAATATATTTGGTTTATTCAGCCCGTCTTTGTGTCGCTTTTCGATGAGTTTAGATTAGACAATAGAGTTTTTGTCGGTGTGTAGCTCGGTATCGAGGCTCAATATCGACACTCAGTTATGGTTCGGTGGGATGTTGTGTCATCGGAACGACACTGCTATTCTGTTTTATATCGCTTTCAGTTCCTTTGAGCGGCGTCTTTAACGATGCAGATTAAATATAATATATTGTCATTATGTTTATAGCGACATTAATGTCCGGATTCTTCCTGCAGATACTAATCGATTGCGACTTGATGGAGGTTGTTTTGAATGTTTATCTCATTTACACGGCCATTAAACAGAATGGACAAGTTTTGCCTAATATTCAATTCGCATCATGCAATGTCATACCAAATGTATTTCGAGACATGAGCCCGAGTAACTCTACTCCATAATTACTTCACTTTAAATACCTACCTACCTATAGGTACAAATTGAAGTTGCATTTCGCGCTTGTCAAACTAAGTTATTCTAAACTCTTCAACGGATTTTAATACGATTTTGACTGTTTCATTTGTTGGTTTTTATAGTATCGTGCCAAGCCAGAATGGAACGAAGGAATCAGTAGGTGGGTACTTAGGTATATAATATTTAAAAAGAATGTTTCGCACATGTATGGTACCGCCTCGTTTGTATAGGTACTCCTAATAATGTATTACACTAACAGTACTTATTTTTTTTACTATACTATAGTTTATACCTAGGTATAAAGTGGAAATATACAACAGCGTAAAAATCTGCTAGCTTCAGAGTATTTCAAATAGTATAACTGTAGATATTTCAGATAATATAATTAGAGAATACATGGGCGAATGAAACGTTTTCAGTAAATTTCTGTTTGGTATCGGTGATACAGAAATGTTATTTGGAACTTCGATAACTTGAATACTACTAGTAATACCTATAATTTGGTTTGCACTCGCGTGGAGGTCAGAGGTAGTGCGGACGCCGGGTCCGCCGATTGTTAGTAACGTTCCCTGGAACGGCTATACTCACGGCGCGGGGCGCATCCTCCGGAGCCCGGGTCCTGCGAGCACATCACTACGGCACCGCACGCACACTACCGCACCGGGCACGCGCACTAGCGACACCGACTTGGAGATAAATAAAACGAGTGTTTAGGGATTTTTGTAAAAAGATAGTTATATTTTTGGCATTGGACTATGACACGATATAATACTATGATATGCTAAGTAAGCGTTTCATAAAGACTTTACATGCCGAATATTCGATAATCAGACTATTCTTCAGAGGACTCTTCATATATAATTTTAACAAACATAACCGCTTACGAAACGAGAGTAGAGGTGCGGCCCTACGCGACCGCCCGGGCGCTCCGGCACTCCGGCACTCGCACTATCCAAACAAACTATGCCTACTTTATATTTTATTCCTAACGTTTCTCACTTTCATGTTTTACTCTATAGGTACATATTATAATACAATTTGAACATATAATTATCGATATGACATATCATACAGGAATACGCAACGAATACGGCGACCGACAATAATTGGAATCGCGAAGCGTCGCTCGGTTACTGCGATTGCGAATAAATACGTTCGTCGGTGGGTAAACGGACGCGGCGCGCGGTCCCGCCGCTCGGCGACACGACACAGACAACGTCAACGTACACGGCAGTATATCGGTTCGCACTGTCGCACCGGGGCTACATGTAGATCGGCAGCTGCTGCAGCGCGCGCTTGTCGAACCGCTCGGCGTAGTGCGCGGCCGCCGCGCCGGGCGCCAGCTCGCAGTGCAGCGCCTCGGGCGGCAGGTACGGGTGCGGCCGGAGGCGCGCGCGCGGCGCCTTGCCGGCGGGCGGCTCCTCCGGCCGCGGGCGGCGCGCGTGCTGCGCCGGCTGCGGCTGCGGCGGCGGCGCGGCCGCGGCGGGCGCGGGCGCCGCGCGGCAGCAGCGCCGCGCCGGCCGCGGGCCGCGCGCGCGCGCGCCCGGCGTCACGGCGGCCGCGGCCGCGGCGTCGCCGCGCGGTAGGTTGTTCACGAAGGGCACGCGCCGCAGGCTCTCGAGCCTCCGGAAGTGCGAGGGGTGGATCATGAGCAGCGGCTCGATCTTGACGCCCTGCGGCGGCTTGGCACAGTCGGGAAGCTCGTATTCGATACTGCAGTCTACGTGTAAAGGCACCGAGTAATCCTTGGGGGCCAGCGAGGCGGGCCGCGCGTCCCGGCGGAAGCGGTCGGCGGCGGCGAAGTCGGCCTCGCCGCGGGCGTAGCCCGTCATGGCGGCGGGCGCGGCCTCACGGCATGTGCGCCGCGGGGCGCGCCGATCAGCTGATCGAGGGAGCCGAGCACGGGCGCGCGGACGTGCGCGCAGAGCGGTAGCGGCCGGGAGACTGGCCGCCGCGCCCCGCGCGCCTGCGCGCCGCCCGGCTCGCGCCCCGCGCCCCGCGCCGCCGCCCGCCTGCCCCGCGGCGCTACGTTCATGGCGGCCGCGTCCCCCGCTGCGCGCGCCGCGGACTTTTCATCTTAGGTAAGTTTGTTCGAGACCGAGGAAGAAGCTCCTCGGCCGGAGGTGGCGCGTCTCGCTGCAGCGGCGACGCGGCTCGGGGCCGGCGGGCGGCGCAGCGCGCGCGGGCGGCGAGACGCGACCCGCCGACGGCACCATTCATCGACAGATCGATAAAAATGGCGAAGGCTCTTCACTAACGACGCTCGTGTTGCGCAGAAATGCACCACGCACACAAACACCGGGGCCCTGGGGGCGGGGGCGGACATGACTAGAATCTCGATCAGCTGACAACCGAGAACTTCAAAAATGAAGAGTGACATACGACGGAAAGACGCCGTCAGAGAACGAGCAGAATGGTCATTCCGAATAAATAGCTGCAATGCTTTTAGTAAGTTCGCTGTAACGTGCCGTGAGAACTGGCGCGAGAGCTGGAGGCGCGCGCTCAGGCCGAGGTAACGCCAGGCGCCGTGTCGGTGACGCGCACACGCGCGCGCCGTGTCCGTGTTTGTAGGACATGCTCGGCATTCGGAACCGAGCTATGCGCTCCGAGCTTAGTTTCTCGCAGATAAGCGATTTTGGTGGGAGCCGGCCGGTAATGGTCTCGATTTCGAAACCGTTTCGGATTCCCCATGAAACTTACAGAATCCAACATTGCGCGCGTGTTGCGGAATGGCTGGTGATCGGCTGTACCTACTTATACGATTGATTAATTATCACATTTTTGTTTGGTTAAGTAGGTGTGCTTTAATTATTATGAATTGTGAAGTGAAGGCAGGCTGCTTCTGCGTCAGCCTGTTCGTTGCCGCGCGTGTGAGACTGCGCGACTGCGCGGCCGTCGTCCGCGACACGTTCTCGGAAAAATGACGCGAAACAAAACCCCAACTAGACGTTTATTTATTGAGCTTCGAAGGTCACATGTGATGTTTAACCGACTGTGCGAGGAGGAAAACGTTCTCGAGCGTATGTGACTATCTGTAGCCGGACGATGTTTCAGTTTTCCTCGAGACTCGACTTCCTGAGCGGCTTCGCGGTTCCCGCAGGATACTCGTCGTGTTAGCTCTCGGCGGCAGAACTAGTCTACAAACAGCTCTGCAAGTCCACAATATGTACATCGTACGACTAACCAGGAAGTTGAAAGTTATCGATTCAGAATTTTTCCGCTAGATGGAGTTGTACAACGTTAAAACACGGTAGCGTTTCGTTCGCGCGCGTCGGCGGTAGCGACCGCACAGCGAGGGCGTGCAGGTTACCTCATTTAGAGGCCCACCTGATGGTAAGTTTTTATAGAGGACGGACTCGGTCACACGAGACCTCCTTCGTTCAAGACGTCGCGTCGGTACGAGCGCGGTATCGCGTATGTACATTATGAAACATTCGATTTATATTTTCACGTTTGCAATATCTTCTCAGCGCGGAAATTCGGGTTACATTCGCAAAAAACGTTGTTATTGAGTGCAGACGCTGAAACATAATCCGCTCTAACGACTGGTTTGTCTCCATTCCCATGATGTCTGGCGCAAAAAACGGTAGCGCAACGACGAACATCTGCTCTTTGCAACGAGAGAATTAGATCGTTATCGCAAAAACATGTGAAGTACCTGCAGAGCGTCGACTCATCAATAATTTGGACGTCGCGTCGCAGGAAGTACACGCGTACACGTACTGGGAGTACCTACACACGTGCAGGTCGAGCACTCTAACTACCTGCACACGTCCGCGGAGCCATGCAGCGGAGTTTCCAGCCGTGGGCAACAGGATGGTTCTTTGTGCAGCAGGTACTTGAAGCTGTAATGATACTTTGTCGCGCCTGCTCGTGCTCGCCCGACGCTCGTCTCGCTCGAGACAGTCGTGCTAGCCATCGTCTCCGATGAGTGCCCCTACCGCTAGCGCTTACTTATCCCGTGCCAAAACTCCTATCCGTATAAAAAAGGATAAGACAAAGAAACTATATGGACGTACATATGAAAAATAGTTGTACATCAGGCGCTAAAACGCTCGAGTAAAGTTCAAAGTAGCTCGAGTTCGTCCGCGGGCTCGGGGCCGCGGCGGCGCGGCGGCGCGACGTCGCGGCGGGCGGTCGGCTCGGGGATCAGTACCAGATCCACTTATTTTTATTTATTATTTCGGGTCTAGCGAAATTTCGATTCTGGCCTCGGGGTGCGTTCGCAACCAGCATTCAGGGAACACATAAAGGTCGCAGCGCACCCAGCAGCCCAGCGCCGCCCATGTCGGCTGCTACGTCCCGCTTCGTGCGACCGAATGTAGTTGACAGGAACAGGAAGCGCAGAGCCGGCGGCTAGGGAGCGAGAGTTAATGGCGGCAGTTCAATAATAAATAATTGTCAATTAATTCAATATAAATTGTTTTGCTTGAATGACGTCAGTGTTACGTGCTTTACTTTCGCACAATTTCAATAAATACGGTTGAAATTTAATTCTTGGTATTCTTTTTAACCGACTTCAAAAAAGAGGAGGTTACCAATTCATAGGTATGTTTGTTACTTCAGAACTTCGTCATTTATAAACCGATTTGAAAAAATATTTTTTACTCGTAATGATGTGTATACATACATAGTTTCAGAATTCAGATTCGTTCCATAGAAATTTCATGAAAATCGGTCCAGTAGTTCGTTATTAAACCAAAATATCAAATGCCGTATTTGCCCATGAAGTATCTCTCAATAAAGTACTTGGAAGGTGGATTTAAAAAAAAATAAAGTTGGTGGATTTTTGGCGCGAAATAGTAATACGAATAACCAATCCTATCAAGTAGGTCATCTAAATAAAGACAATTAAAAGAGGATTACAAATATAATTATATATATAAGTTATGTTATTTTTCCTTTAATTATATTATTAATCGCAGTCGGGTTATAGATTTTTTAAACTCTTCTGCTTGATGCTCAATTCTAACTGATTCCGACTTGCACTTGGATGATTTCTATTCGATGTTGATTATTGATGTTGTATATTTTTATTTTGAGAGTTATTAATATAAATGGCAATAACAAACATAGCAATGAGCAATGAGCGCCAAAGCAGCGACGCCCGGGACTTTGTTTTGTTCCTGAAAGTTCTGTGTATCGCTGCAACCATTACGACGGCGTCTGTCCCGACACGTTTAGATTAAAAAAAATCACGTATCGAGTATATCCAAGAGATATTGAAACGTTATTTTAATTTTATAAGTGACACGAGCCGGCGGCGGAACATAACCCTGTCGTGGTCGTCGGAAACTGGCGAGTAATCTGTGACTCCTGATCTCTGGCATCTCAGCTCACGGCACAATGCGGTGCCGACTGCGTATGGCATTTAGAATAATGTGAAGCGGCGCGCGGCGCCCTCGACACCTGTTCAAATACGAAAACGGGTTGTCGCGCCGATTTTATTTTTTATGCTGACAGGCTAGGTGTTGACCACAGCTCATCTGATGTTAAGTGACGGTGTGGTCGAAGATGGTAACACACACCTAGCCTGGAATGTAACTGGCTCTCGAGTGAGGCTGCCGGAACACACCGTTAGATGTTTGGCGGCAGGTTTTCAACTCGATGGTGGTGGCTAGCCAGCCGATGTTACTCGTACGTTCTAGGCGTTGCTCCTTCGCTGCTGCTTCCTCCGCACAATGGCGATAATTCACCTCGAGCGCCTGCCGCAGTACGAGCGCCGGCCGCTCCGCCGAGACACACAAAGAAATGAAATATCGATTCGCAGAATGAAAAGTAAACACGGCCCGCGAGCGTGGCGGCCCCGACTCCTCGACTCCTTTCAACGATTCCACAAAATATAAAAAATGTAATTGAAGTTTTGACAGAGTGCGCGCTCGCTCGCATCTAATCCCCGTCGCAAAAAACATCGTCAATGCGAACGAGACGGGCTCGGCGGGCGCGCCGGCCCGGCGAGCGGCTACACGGACGACGATCGATCCTCTGCGAGCGGCATTATGTCGCGGCTGAAACGTGACGAGCGCGGCTCCGGCGGCGACCGTGCCCGGCGACATGTCGCACGACTCGCTGTGCATCACCGAACCCGCGGCGGCGACGCCGACCGAGCGCACGACTCGGGAGAGTTTTTCGGATTCCGACGGAGAGCGTCGCTGCGAGGGGCCGACGTATCAAAACTTGACTGAAGAGTCGATTCCCGCAGCTTGTACGAAACTGGTTTGGGAATAAAGAGAATCATCTCGCGAGAATATGGGGCCGGCGTGTTTCTCACTGGCGAGCCGAGAAGACACCTTTGTCCCGCTCGCCGGGCTCCCGCGACAGACACGAGGGCGCACAGCCCTCGGTGTCTGTCGCAGAACTCGCGGACAGCGACGGCGAACAAATATGCTAAGGTGACGAGACCGGCCCGGACAGACAGCAACGCGCCGGCTCCGGGCAGGTCCGGCGTCAAAGCGTTTCGGTTGCTAGGGGAACGTCGATACCTATCGGCAGACGCTGTTTCTCACAAAATGATGCGAAAAACCAACATCGGAGCCTCGTTAGGCCCCATTGTGCGGCCGGCGGAGCCACCCTCCCTGCCTAGTTAGCGCGGGTGTCTAATGGAGCCGGCGGCGCATTAATCCGCGCTCGCTGGCCGCGTCGCATCCGTACTGGAACGTTCATCGACAGTAGACAGCCTCGCGGGGTTACACGACGCCACGAGTACGGGCCGCTCGGTCATTCCGACGAGCCGAGTTTATGGAAAAACGAACTGGGTTTCCTGAGGCCGAAGCAGTAAATTATAATATGGATGGGGTAGGTTCTGTAAAACGAGAGCTCACGAAGCCCATAAAAGGGCGGCGGACGCGAGGCCGGTTCGATCGCCGACGGCAGGCGGTACCGGCTCGAACGCCGAGCGACGTTCGGCTGCCGAGGACGAGACGCCGCTCCGCCGGCGCCGAGCCGGCGCGCGGTATGCCGATATCGCCGACGAAGCGCCGCGCCTCCTCGGAAACAACTTAATGCGTTCGTGGAGGTTCAGAGTGAAGTCGTTCCACATTTTAATTGCGAATCGTAAAAGAAAAGTCGTAAAGTTGTTTAGATGTAGCTAGTGGAGTGTCGCGGCTCGTAATGAGCCACCGTGCGAGGGCCGGGGCCGGGCGAGCCGGCGGCCCGAGTACCCTTTGTTCGCAGCCTTCGGGGAGCCATTAAAATTACTGTTTTTTTGTGCCGCGCCGATAGAGAGATGAATGTGCGATTGCGCCGAGATTTTATGTGAAATTGTCGAGAGTTTTTACGAATAATAAAATAATAAATAGTCCGCCCGAGCGCGTTGGGTTTCAATGGAAACGATTCGAATGCAGCTGTCGTCCCTTCTCGCCGAAACGCGAGCGAGTGTTGCAAAGTATTCGTACGCGCCGCTTCTGAACGGACTAAATGGAAGAATAAGCCGTTAAGCGATACCCGAGTACCTGCCTGCCGACCTGCCGACCTGCCGACCTGCCCACCTGCCCGCCAGCCCGCCGGCCCGGCGAGGGGGGTAACAGCGAGCGCGTACCTCCGCGATACAGTCGTTCAAGTAAACGTCCTCATTCGCGTTCTATGTTTATTCCCACCGGATTGACGAGCATCGTTCGCTCGAAACAATGCCGAGCCGAACTCCGCAACGCGCCTCGCAAGCGCCTCGGGCTCGGCGCGTGTGAGCGGTGAGTTTCACACGACGAAATATATTTATCAGCACAGTAACTGTGATAACACGAGTGGCGGCGCGCAGCTCCGGCAACAGACACAGTCATGATCCCCAAGTTCAGTCAGGCGGCAGCGGTACACAAACAAACACACGGCTGTTACTCATGTAATGCGGCACTACACATCACAAGCTCGCCCTTCTCGGTACAGCTGCCCGAGCGGGTGGAGAGACAGCCTCATCAGGCGAGATGACGGTCCAACGCTTTACGCAAGCTGTTAAACTCTCCTCGAGCTGAGCAATAAATGCTGGCAGGAGTGTGCAACGGTTTCAGTTCAAGTTGATTTTATTAGACCAGGAGTCGCCGCGCGCTGCGGTAATAAATACATCATGCTTGAACGCCTGTTTGACGGAGCTGTTTCACCCCACTTCAAAAAAGGAGGAGGATTATTGAAATTATTTGAAAGGATATACTTTCCGTTCGGTCCCATAGACTTTTCATCAAAAATTTAAAAGTTTGATTTTTATACCAAAACAACTGGAAAAAATGTGTCATGAAAATAATTAAATTGCGTACTTTTTACTTTCTGTGAGTTTTCAGCGGGGCTCACTGAACTGCCGACCTGCCTCCGGCTCCGGCGCAGGTCATGATGGAGCCAGAAGGTAGCCCCGGAGCTGCGCGACGGAACAATGGAAACTGGCCGCGTTTGGGCTCACAGGAATAAAGCCAGTTTTTTTGTAAATATATATTATACTTGTCAGTTAATCGGCATGTTCTTCTGTATATTGTGCAATATCGGTTCGGTGCCGCGGGAGCGGGGCGGCGTCCCGTCAGCCTATCACTCGTCTGAATAGCCAGATAGATACCTATTGAACGCAATCAGGCGCCTCGGCTCCGCAGCCGACGAGCACGGCCCGGTTCGAGACTCGGCGCGCCACCGCCTGATACGTTAGCGATAACAGCGCTGTGAAAAAACTAAAATTAAGAGACGAACGTAAAATGAATATCGTTGGACATTCCACACAGCGCCACCTAGCTCCAAATTGTGCAAGGTTTATTCTATGGGAACCGCATACCCGTGGCGTAAGCGCTCGGAACCATCAAACACTGGAAATTCCTCACGAATTTTTTTCACCGGCAGCTCCAGCTCGTTGTTAGGGTTTGAACCCACGCCCTTCGGCGTGTTTACCGACCGCTCTAACCATTGGGCTATTATTGCACAAAACTTCCCTGGAATCCTGAACAAATCAATCAACTGCAAGGCTCAAAACTTCCCTGGCTGCGAGCTAGTGCTCGGCTGGCTGGCACCCCCCTCAAGTTGAAAATCTATCGCCAAGCACCTAACTGTTTGTTCCGGCAGCCTCACTTGAGAGCCAGTTCAAATTTTTCTATTTCGTCACTTAACATCGGATAAGCTGTGGTTAAACACTATGCTTTACGACCATAAAAAGTGTATGTTGATCTATCCATCAACGTTAACAACTTGAACTGCGGGAACGCACCTGAAACATAAAAAATACCCAATGTATCCTAGAAAAAATGTCATCAACCCTCGATCAAATGAATAGAACGGCTGACTTTTTTGTCGAAACATGAACCGTAACAAAATCGGTCATATTTTATTCAAAATGCAGGCGTGTGATACGAAAATAGAGGCCCAGGGCCGGATCGTGTTACGCAGGACGGACGCGTCGACGGTGCAACTGGCGGCTCCACTGCACACCTGATGGTATCGACACTGACGGCCGGTCGAGGACGCGAGCACGGCGCCCGCCTCGGTGGCGACTGACGTTAGGAAAACACTACTAAGGATTCCTTTATATATCATTGACCTGAATATCGCTCGCACTTCGCAAGGACAGGGAACGTGGAACATTCTCAGCGGTAGTTGCATAAGTGATTTCATCTCCAGACCGAATCTCGGGGAGCTCCCTTAAGAATTGAGGTTTAGAGGTTTGTAGAGATTTTAACTGTTAGCTCTGATTTATCATCGAACATCGGGTGCACTGAGACGTGGACGGACGCACCTCGGAGAGGAATATCCTCGCTTGTGAGATCTTTGTCTTATTGAAAGCCAGCGAAGAGACAATGATTCCACTCGACGGAGGGTCGAGGACGAGGGATGGCGCGCGCAGGAACCACGAGCGCGGGCCTGCACGCGGTCTGCCCGAACGTCCCTCTTACCCCGGCTCTTTTGCCTGGGAAATAATACGTTCGGTGGCAAAGCCTCCAGTGCTGCCGGAGACGCGCGGTACAATAGCTGCGTTACTTCACTTTTATACGTTTTTTGTCGAATCCCTGAGCAGGAAAAGATTCCGATCGATCGTCTGTCGAGGGGAGAATAGAAAAAAACCATGTAAACTCTTTAAGTACCTAGATAAGATAAGATTTACTTTTGCATTTTTCTCGAGTGTTCACCGCGCGGACAATGAAGCCGCTTATGAGGAATGAAGACGTGCGCTAACTATTGTGCTAATGGTTTGCAACTAATAGATTTGTTTAACGAGTCACATCGCGCGTCGCCGGTGCCAGGTCGTGCGTAGCGACGCATGATTAAATAAAAATGAAGTTCTTTTGGTCAAATTGAAATGGCAAACGTGAGCGCCGTAGCTATATTCGGCGCTAGAAGGTCGACGGACACACGAGCGCCTCACGCGCCGGCCGCTAACCATCACACGGGGAGCCGTTCGTTGGATCCTTGCTGACCGCCGCCGCGCCGGCTGCAGCGCGCGGCGCGACCGATCACAGCCCGACAGCCGGTCGACGGAGCGCCGCGCGGCGGGAAACTAACCCTTCCCTCTATTATTACAAGCACTTTTTTGAACATAAAAAATCCACCGTGAGAGTGTTTCTATTAACAAACTGGCATTATCTCTGGAATAGCGTTCAAAAGTTTTGCTGCGTCGCTATGTTCTTTAGGACAGAAATGAAGCTTCACGCTGAAGCAGACGAGAACCTTCCCGGAACACTCGGGCGCGGGGCCAGCCCTGCCGGCAGGGCGCGCCGTCACATAAATGCGAAAGTTCGTTTATTACTCTTAACGCTATAATGGCGCAACGGATTTGGGATGAAGTTAGATAGCCTGTATCGGTAACACACAGGTGAGTAACTTTATATTCCGGAAACCCCGCGAGTGTGTCTAGTCGTGTGTGCACGAGTGCGAGGGTCCCCGCGCGGAGAGACGTCGCGTCTCGTCTGCACTCTGCATGACAATGAAGCGGCCTTTGGGTAATTAAGTTTTTGGGGCACGGAGGTGCCCTTAAAGGGTCGGACGCGGCCCGCGTTCCCACGGCGCGCCGCGCGGCAGCTTGCCGCAAGGGATGTTTCTAACGTCAGTAACGCGAGTAATCCCTCATGAGTAGAACAAAAATGTGTCAAACTAGTCAGTTTTCAGAGCACAGTTTTTATAGATTTAAGTATTATTATGACTCCAAATTGAATTTGTTGACGTGGCGCCCTCTGTGCTCGCCGTCCTCGCCGTCGCCTGCAGGCGAGCAGCCGGACGTAATCGGATACGTATGGGTAAGGGCGCTGCCGTCAGGCAGACCGTCTGGTCGTCATGCTGCACTAAAGTAGATTTCAAGCTGCGCGCCGGAGCCGAGGGCCCAGTGTGCGCGGGGGCTCGTGGCTCGCTGCCTGAGGAACGGCGGCCCTGGCGTGCGACGAGAGAGGTCGCCGGCACAATACCTGCCGGTGGCGAGCCATTGTTCGCGGATCACTCGAACTGTGTTACTAAACAAAAACGGCGCATTGTGCCGCCGCTGGCGGCTTCCCCTGAAATCATTGTGTTCTCCTTTATCGTCGCTTTGTTTTCGTGGACAAAGGAGCTGTCGCCGGCGCGATCACCCGCGCCCGCCGCACCCGCCGCGCCCGCCGCGCCCGCCGCGCCCGCCGCGCTGCAGCCGAACTTATAAACAGAAAAACGGACTGATGTCGCTTTTCACTTCGAGAAGGTGGAGCCTCTTCCATATCTAAGCAGTTATTTTACTGTATTACTACTATCTCTTATTTACCTTTCAATAGAGTCATTCTTGAAGTTTAGCTCCGTAACCTGCGACTATACAAGTATTCAAGTATATCTGTGGAGCGTTCCGTTCCTACCACAGCACCGAGCAGTGGAAGTGGCCTTGACGCCATGTGGCCACGCGGACGGACACCTGACACCTGTAGTCCTCTTTTCTCGAACAGGAGGCGGCGCGCAGTGTGACCTACATTTTAAAACTTGTGTCGCCCGACTCCGCTGTTAAAGAAATATTTCGTGGTGCAGTTTGCGGACGTGAAGGCAGGGAGCTGCGCTGGGCGCTGGCCCCACGTCACCACTTCGTACCGAACTTCCTGGTACACGAGAAAACCGTAGCACCTGCCGACAAACAGCACATCCTGGAGTTATACACATACATACAACATACTTGTACCAAAGTGCCGATCACACCCGCGCGGGCGCGGGCCGCCTTTGTAAAGAACCAATAATATAAGTCCGTGCACGACTGCGCAGCACTGCGTAAACAAAATTTTATTTACGTTGTCACGTGTGTTTGACTTCAAAAACGTCGTGTGAGAATTCAATCGAGTTCTCTTGTAGTGAGTGGCGGCGAGCGGCCAGCCCGGTGAAACAAGTAGTACACGCGAGCGTCGTACTGTGCTTCCACTCCTTGAAAAAGGTCACCAGATGGGATTAGGATATATCGGCCATAATATTAATAATCCCGTACCTATAAATAAAACGAAAGAAACAAAAGTATCGGATCCAATATTGAGTAACGATAAATAGGTAGATGTTTTGTCCAATTAGTCCCCACGGCCTCCCCCCCCTCCCGACGCCCCGGGCGGGTGCGGCTTATAGCGGCCTCCTGCCGCTGCGAAGCTTATGTCACGGTAATCTCACATGAAAGGCCCGCACTGTACTGTATTATACCCTGCGTACCCGCGCACACTGCACACTACTCCCGCGCGTCTCTCCGCGTGACGCAGGTAAGCGCTGCTTCGAGAGAAGTGACGTGTTCAGTCGACATCTCTTCTCGACGACTCGGCAGCCGCACGGAGCGCGGGTTCCTTCCATTTTTTGTCCGATCTTATTCCACAGAAACGTACATTTATCTCCTGCCAGTCATCGGCGTGTAGTGTCGCTCGGCGCGGACATAACGCTCGTGCGCTGGGATCGCTTCCCGAGGCGGCATTCGTAATTCCCCACCGCCGCGACGCAGTAATGCAATATTTATGTAGCGATGATAGCTCAGTGGTTAGCGCGGTCGGTTCGCATGCCGAAGGGCGTGGGTTCAAACCCCAACAATGAGCTTGAGCTGCCGGTGAAGGAAAACATCGTGAGGAAACCATAGCGTGGTGGTAGGGTACGTTCTAGTACTCGGCTGACTAGCTACCACCCTCAAGTTGAAAATCTGCCGCCAAGCATCTAACGGTGTGTTCCGACAGCCTCACTTGAGAGCCAGTTCCATTCCAGGCTAGGTGTGCTTTACCATCTTCGACCAAACACCTAGCCCGTCAGCCATAAAAAAAAAAAAAAAACAAAAAAAAAACAAAAAAAAAAAATATAAATGAAACATTTTCTGACGGAACATTGTACGGCGACTATGTATACACGGAGCATCTCCAGACGTCTATGCCATGACTCCTATCATCTCGGCAATCATTCGTATTCTTTAAAACTATCATTAACAATATGACTAAATTGTTTATTATTAAAATATCGTAGGACACGTTACACACAGCGCCATCTGACCCCAAACTGAGCAGAGCTTGTGAGATGGAAGTCAGATAACTGATAGAATACATGAATAATGACTGTTTAGTGTTTTTTGAGGTTAATAGTGTTACAACACCCCCCGTTGTAACGCGTTTTCCATTTTCGGTTGCTTCGAAGATATCGCTTTTTGGCGATAAGGCCGCCACTATTGGTACTACCTCCTCAAATTCTGTTTTCTACACATTTCATCTATTTTTAGTGTGCGCGATAAAGAGTTTATATCTATCTATTTATCTATGATATTTAAAAAAAAAATATTGTTTAGGTGGTAGTGGTAAAGATACCGCCGAGGCGCAAATGTTCCGAAGGGCATGTCCTGGCATGGAGGGCGCATGTATGCGCATGGCGCGGCTGACACCTCTCCCTCACCCGCCGCGCCCGCGCCCCGCTGCTCGGGGCAGGGTTTCGTTTCATCAGGCGCGCGGCGCGGCACGGCGCGGCACGGCGCGGAACGGCGCGACACGGCGCGGCACGGCGCGGCACGGCGCGACACGGCGCGGCGCGGGGGTTGTGCGGCCTTACATCGCTTCTAATATTTCAAGTATTGCAGCAACATGTCGACACACGAGGGAGCTTGAAAACACGTTTTAGTTGTAACGGCATAAGGCATCATTTGCGATGCTTTTGATGAGAGACGATGTGTTTTTATTCGTAACGGTTACTGCGGTTATGCCGACACGAATAATTACTAATATTATTATATAGTTAGAAAAACATTGATGGACATGGAGGATTGAGTGGACGTTAAACATGTAAATCAAGTGCGCAGCACAGCACGCCCCAGGGCCCAGGAGATGCCGTGCGAGTGCTGTACGTGATGTACTCGCTTACAGGAACTCCGTTTAATCTCGGCCCCGAGCCGCGACTCCGCGAGCGAGGCCGCCGGCGCCAGAATGCGCGATTATTATTACTATATATTAGAAAAAGGGCAATAGCGTCGTTAATTAGAAGGAGCCGCCACGGCTCGTGGGGGGAGGGTAGGGGTGTTGAGGGGGGCGGCGGTCGGGCCACGCCGCGGGCGCGCGCTAGTGCGACGAGGGTCGCTCATTAAATATGATATGATAGTATCTACAGAATACCCGATGCGACTGGAACGCGCGGCGCGCTGCCGAGTGATCTCTTTGAGAAGAAACCAACAAATAAAAAATGTTGACAATTATCGAATATATGCCATAAATAGATTTTCAAGTTACACATTAAACATGAAAGTAATTAAATAACAATGAAATTGATGTATTGTCTTTGTGCTCGCGAGGTGAGGTGAGGCGGGGTGGGGTGAGGCGAAGCGAGGCGGAGGAGCTGACAGTTGGGTAGTTATTTCACCTGTCATACTTAGGGTTAAGTATACAGGGTTATACGCTTAGGGTGTGCTAAGCCGAAGAGAAGTAGTAAAAAAAGGGTCGCCGGGCACGACGCTGAAGTCATGTTACAGCTGCGCCGAACACCGAACACATCTACGAATAAAACACGGTGCGATCTTTTTAAAGTATTTTTTTTATACACGTTTATAATCACAGGCGCGGCGCTTATCATCGCTTCAACGTCGGCTCTTCAATGAAATCTAAAGTAATTTGATAAGCAATAGAACAGTTTGATAACCTCTGGCGCGACATGTCGCTCGGCCGGCGTCCGGCGCCACTCGTCGGTCGAGGTTTGTAGATTGCGCTGGTTGTTCTAATAAATAATGAAACGTCAGTCCAAAGGAGTTTCTTCACTTTTTAAATCTTCGCTAGAGCTGGTGAAGCGAGCGGCGCGCGGCATCAGATTCTTGTGGTGCTGGATCTCGGTAACTGCAGGCCTGACGCACGGGGCGTACGGGGCGTGGGGCACACGGGGCGCACGCGGCTGGCGAGCGACGAGCCAGCTGATGCAAGCTCTCCTCGCGATATTTCTCAGTAACTAGTCATCGAGTTGCAAAGCCAACGAGGTCGATATTGCGGGGCTTCTCAAGGCGACGCACGACGTCGGTTTAAACGCAACATTAATACAATCTGGTTAAACTGAGGGTACAACTACTACATATCCGCTAACACATCGTCCGATAAAACGGACATAACTAAGAAAATGAAAAATAAAACAAATGCC
This sequence comes from Biston stratarius, assembly GCA_950106695.1. Classification (NCBI taxonomy): domain Eukaryota; kingdom Metazoa; phylum Arthropoda; class Insecta; order Lepidoptera; family Geometridae; genus Biston; species Biston stratarius. The sequence goes on from OX467108.1 coordinate 10,293,135, forward strand.
GACTGAATTGATTTTTTCAAAATATCTACAGCTCCTGCCGCTTGGCGTGATGGGGGGACTGTGACGGTGTGTGTGACCCCAGCCCCATACATACGCACCTGTTCAGGCGCTAATGAAAAACTCATGACGGAATAAAGAAACTCACATACATATTACCTGTGTACAATTGTACAATGTACATGCATCTCGAGAACATTACATTCCTTTTTGGGCAGTCGTGTAATAATCTGACAATTTAGAATACCATTATTAGCCCTCGTCGTCGCAGTGTCAGATTTGACGTTTATATTTAATCGATTCAGTTGTCATCGCAGTCCAGTGTCGACAGGTTCCAGCGCTCCCGAACTACCAGCAGGTTATTTCCATGCGGCGCGACGTGGCGGAGTCGTGTGCTAGTGTCGGGGACAAGGCCGCGTGTAAGTGAACACGTGTACATTTTTGAACACCAATTGTCCTTCGCTATGGGAATATATTTATGTAAAGACGTATTCGCGTCAAAATGGAATGAAGTCACACTTATAGAGGGAAATACTTGAGGGAAACTGAAAGCTGTCACGTCAGGCCGTGGGGCACCCTCGGCAGTGAGCTACAGGCAGGCGTGACGTCACGCGCACTGCGAGCGCGCCGGTGCACGTCAGTCCGCCGTCAGCTGCACTTGGCAGCCGCAGTGGGGCGGCAGCGCGGGCGCGGGGCGACGCCGCCTAGCTGCGGCAGCGGTCGCTGCGCAGCCCTCGCGGGGCGCGAGTCGCGTCTGACTGCTTTTATAATTTTTTAGGGGCCTCTCCTGTGACGGCTCCGACAGCCGTCGAGCTCAACGAGGTTTATAATTACATCGCCGCTATCGAAGCCCCATCGTGCGCCACAGCACACACTGCAGCCGGCGCCGCGCCGCGCTCTCACGCCCTGCGCCCCCGGCCGGGTTGTGTGAAGTGCTTTTACTATTTTGTATTCTTTGTAGTTGCACGCAAACGATAAAGAAGTCCATTTGGAGCTCTGCGTGAACTTTAAACTCTTTATTTCTTTTTGGTTAAATGATCTGTCAATCATTACTTTCAAAATTGGCCTGACCCCATCGTACCGTAACTTAATTCAAACTGAAAAAGTAACTCCATTAATCTATCAACGGTACCACGGTACCACGGTACCAGTGAACGGTACCGACGAAAAAAAGCGTTCTCGGCAAGAACCTCGTGAACGATTTTTTGATCCCACGACTAACTGAAGAACACTGAAGAGTCCCACTATCTTACTCCAGGCTACATCATCAGATCAGCTCCAAGATACCAAATTATACATAGAACTGTCATCTAAACTTAACTACATACAAAGTTTCATGTCAACGCGACAATTAGAACCTTAGAAGGAGCTTTAAAAAGCGGCACCGCTTCACGGTAGATATTCCACAAGCTCGAACCAAACCGTTTGAATCTACTTCATTGTACAAATCGCTAAACAATGGAATTTGCTGCCCGAGCGGGTGTTCCCTGATAGATACAGTCCGGGTGCCTTCAAGTCGCGAGTGAATCGTTTTCTTCTAGGCGAGGGTGCTCCGCCGTAGACCGCATCAGGCGAGGTGGCGTTCAAACGCAAAAAAAAAACGTACACAGGATTAAACTTACTTCCAAGATTTAATTACATCGTTACTGAGTTCGTTCGTCGCGAGGGAAGCTAGCGAGAGCGAGTTCATATTCATGACTACATACATATTCATACGTGAAGATAGTTTCAAAGGTTGACGGATCCACGCGGCTGTGATCGCCGCATACATTTTCGAAACAGTTTGGTTGTGTCGACTAAAGTCTTTGAAATTGCTCTTGATATGATACTAGGTCCGCTAACTGCTGCGACCCGCTTCTGGGGCTGCTTCTTCCTCCCACATGCGCTCGGTGCCATTTTTGTGAGAAGAAAGCGTACCTACCTAATCGTCTGTTTCACAGGCAAGATGCTAAGTTTTAATTATCCTGTATAATTAACATCTTTAACAAAAGTTACGAGATCAATTCACACTGACTGCAAAGTGGGATGGCTTTACCTGCAGGGGAGCTCATTAAATCGGGCCGCGGTTCTCCGAGAGCTCTCCCACGGCCAAGCGCGCGCACGCCCCGCGCGCTGCTGAAGCTGCGGGCGGACAGACGAGATTAGTGCCGGGTATAAAAGAAATAATAGCACTGCGAGCGGTGCAATATGGAGCCCGGGCGCGGCCGCCGAGCCGCCGAGCCGCCGAGACGCCGAGCCGCCGAGCCGCCGAGCCGTTGGCCGGGCTAATGGCCGTTTACTGACCTGATGATTACGTGCACTGCACACGGCACACTGCCGCCGGCGGACAGTTTAGATCTACAGTTTTCACCGTCTCAGTATTCGAAATGTTTATTTTTTACTCCGCTACAGTAATCGACAGTTCTTTTATGCTGAGTTTTATTTGACTTTTTCATCAAAAATCTTATAGTTGGTAGGTTTCACAGTTTTCTACAGATTTTTAGATCTAAATTCCAGTGTTTCTTTCTCTACTGTTGGGTCGGCAGCGCCGACTGTATCTACATTCAGTTCAGCTGCAACTACAGTATCCATGGCAAAAAAATCTACATTAAGTTTAAAATAATGTAGGTACAATGTACATGAAGGAACAGTCCATTTAAAGCGAAGCCTCATTTTTGTCGAACTAGCGATTCTCGAAACAGGAGCTAATGCTGCATGAGACGGAGGAGAAGGAGAAAGCGAGCGAGCGACCACGTCGCGTTCCTAAACAGCAGTCGACAGCGCGTCACACGCCGCCTCAGAGCAGATATGACGGAGGCCTCGCCAGTCGCCAACTCGCCCCGCGCCCGCCTCCTTCGACATATTATGCACACAACGTTATTGTTTGTGATACGATTTGGTTTAAACTTCGTCTCGGTATGGATTGGGTCAGCTGTCCAGAGACAACGACTTCTATGCATCTATAAATTAACAATTAAAAAAAATCGGCTCCATGCCCGGCCACGTTTTACGTATTATGGTTTAAAAATCATACTAGTTAACCGATTTTTCATGTAATTTCTATGAGACCAATCTAAAAGTTCCGATTTTTAGATCTAAATTCCAGTGTTTCTTTCTCTACTGTTGGGTCGGCAGCGCCGACTGTATCTACATTCAGTTCAGCTGCAACTACAGTATCCATGGCAAAAAAATCTACATTAAGTTTAAAATAATGTAGGTACAATGTACATGAAGGAACAGTCCATTTAAAGCGAAGCCTCATTTTTGTCGAACTAGCGATTCTCGAAACAGGAGCTAATGCTGCATGAGACGGAGGAGAAGGAGAAAGCGAGCGAGCGACCACGTCGCGTTCCTAAACAGCAGTCGACAGCGCGTCACACGCCGCCTCAGAGCAGATATGACGGAGGCCTCGCCAGTCGCCAACTCGCCCCGCGCCCGCCTCCTTCGACATATTATGCACACAACGTTATTGTTTGTGATACGATTTGGTTTAAACTTCGTCTCGGTATGGATTGGGTCAGCTGTCCAGAGACAACGACTTCTATGCATCTATAAATTAACAATTAAAAAAAATCGGCTCCATGCCCGGCCACGTTTTACGTATTATGGTTTAAAAATCATACTAGTTAACCGATTTTTCATGTAATTTCTATGAGACCAATCTAAAAGTTCCTATATCCTTTTAAATAAAACAATATATAACACATTATGCGTCCCTATAAAATTTGAGGGTTGCCATCGATTTTTCAAAGATCAGATTTTCATTAGATCCCGTCGGTCCAGGCGTCTTTGAGTAATCGGGGAAAATAAACAAAAAAGATTCCGATGAATTGAGAACCTCCTCCTTTTTTGAAGTCGGTTAAAAGGCAACTTCAAAACATTGAAGTACCTATGTAGGAAATCGGTCAGCAGTGCCGTCGCAGGGTGACCAGATCAAGTACATTTTACGAAACTGCCCCAGTCAACTAGTCACTTAGAAAAAATACTAAAATTTTAACAGAAAATGTTGTAGGGCCTGCGTGTCCGCCTACATCATGACGTCACAGGACACCTGCCTAGCATATAAGATTAGATAATAGCATTAAGTTGAATACGTAACGAATTTCACTGCAAGGCCGTCCCCAGCATCAAAACTCAAAGTGCTTTATTTCCTTTAGACCTTACAGGACTCTTGGACACGTCACGTCGTTGGAGGATCATCTGGTCGGTCACCCCCAGACATTTATTATGGTCGACAGGCTACGTGTTCGACCACAGCTCACTCGATAAGTAAAGGTTAGTTGTGAACTTCAACGAGCACATTTTTGTATTAATTTAACTTCACAGGAAACTCGAGAGATCGTCGATCGCGAATGCCATCACGTCCTCACCGCGAGATTGGCGGCTCGGCCGACTCGTGCACGTGTAGCTCGCTGCCGACCACGCTGGCTCCGGCAACTTCGGCGTACCAGTGCGCCCGCGCCGTGCGGCGGACTCGGTGTAAATAAGATACTAGTTGTCCCAACGACGACTGGCATTGCCCCAATTTCGGGGCCGAACACAACTCGTGCCTACAGTTAGTATGTGGCGGATGTTTTGTTACTGATAACTAATCTAAAAAAACATATTACTTGACGTCGCGTCGTGAGTCGGAACTTCATATCGAGATACTTTACGTCGCTAACGCCGAAGCCAAACGAGAAGCGATCGAGGTTAGTGACATTTTATAGGATTACACTGCGGTTGGTGTGTGCACTGTGCAGCGTTCGGAGCGTGTCGTCTAGTGCGGGGCGTATGAATGTCCCGCGCACACTGCCTCACACTGGACACGTGCAGCTTGAACGAGCTCTCGTTTCTTTTAGTTTATTAAAAACATTTACATTTAACTGTTACACTTATGGATATTGCCTTAAAGCCTAGTTTAACATATCAAATTATGTAATGGTCGTGTCTTGCAACTCGGTCGGGTATGACGACGAATAATATCTGCATGCGACGGCATGACGGGCGTTGCGCCGCCGACGGTGGCGCACCTTCGGTATGTATACTCTAGACGAGGTACGTTTTCGGACCCGCCTATTAAACGTGGTCATCGGGTTAGAACCGCGTGCGACGGAGGATTAGTTCGGATACCTATCGGTACGACTATTTCAAAAATTTACTGAATTAATTGCGTTTGAACTCTGCATAGGGGCGACACTGGGGGGCGTCTGCATATTTCGGCCGGTAGTTGAGTATACAGCATGTCGTCGTGGAGAGGTTTTGCAAGCGCTACACCGCGGCGGCGACATGAAAGGCTCCTCGAGCTGTCCGGGCTAGCGCGCCGTCCCCCCTCCCCCCATTCTCCCGCTCACTCACTTCAAATTAAAATAACTGCCTGCAATAAAGTAATTTAGGATACCTTTCGTTTTACTGCCGGTTTTTATGCCATTTACGGCGTTTCTACGCTCCCCCAGTTTATGGGCGCGGGTCCCGGCGCGCACCGCTCGCCATTGGACCTCTGGTTGTTCCTACTTTAGTGTATTCTCTAAATCGTAACAATGTTATGATACGTTCAGATTTCTCGGCGCAGATAGCGTCTGTGTGAGTTTTATGGTTCCTTGTATGTTATTATTGGTTCTATGTTAGAACTAAACTAGTCCTCCTGCCTTTTTTTATGATTGACAGGCTAGGTGTTTGACCACAGCTCACCCGATGTCACCGGTTCGGTCGAAGATTGTAAACACGAGATTTAGCCTGGAATGGAACTGGCTCTCAAGTGGGGCTGTCGTAACACACTGAAGGTGCTCGACGACAGCTTTTCAACTTGAGAGTGGTAGCCAGCCAGCCGAGGACTAGAAAACACCCTACCTACATGATATGGTTTACTTACACCGGCAGCTCAAGCTCATGGTTGGGGGTTGAACCCATGCCCATCGGCGTATGAACCTACCGCGCTAACCACTGGTCATGGTAGGTATGTGTGTGTATCACACCTTTACATAGGTATTAGTTTTACGTGAATGCTAGTTTCGTAATTAGTTTCTTTTTGTACAGTAGGTACCTATCCCGTAACAATAAGCCACAAGTGAATTTCCTCCGCCTGATATAACGCTAAAAAGATTAAGGTCAGGTTCAAGTACTAAGCAGCCACTAATTAGGGGGCTTTGCATTCATGGCACGGGGGGTGGGGGGTGGGGAAGTCTAAGATCCGAACTAGAAACGACCTTCACCCATCTATTTAATGATGAAAAGTATTTTGTCGCATGAACAAATAGTATGCATGCGCACGCCATTCTCTTTCATCCGGCGCGCCGCCGCCGCCGTCGCCGCCGCCGCCGCCGCCGCCGCCATGCTGCGTCTTCTTCTGTCGCACGAGATAACAGAAAGAGGTCCCTCTTTGTCGGACATTTGCGTTCGCATCAAAATGTCCTTTTCAAAACTCGAAAACTATCACCCAACCCAGGTACCCAGGTAGCAGGCTGCCCTGTTTCACCGTGTTCGCAATGAAACTGCGCTTATTTTGATGTACGATTTATTTATTAAACAAATGGGTGAAAATACCTCGTATCGATTTACAATATTACAATTCAATTCTTTATTATCTTTGGACACCGCACCGTCGCGATGCTCAGATGCGTCAAATTGTTTACTAATAATCTGAATAAATAAAACAAAGTCGGGTCACTTACACCATTCACGACTCGAGAGCGGCTGGACCGATTTTAATGATCTCTTATTTATTGGATTCGTCTCTGCCCTAATTAACAGAATTGAGCTCCGCGGATGCGCCTGGCTCGCCCTCACGCTGTCTACTGTGAAGGCTGGCTCGGACCTCATCATGCTTCGGACTTTGAACCGACCGACACCACGCAAGGGAACGCGTTTGGTGATAACGAAACTGATGAACGATGCGATTCACGCGACGATATTCAAAGGTACAGAAGTTCTCATTCCGAGGATCCCAACCGATATACCTACCCTTTGAGTTTAAACGAATTCAATTACAGATTCGTCTCGCCTTCGCCACGACGCGCCAACAAATCACGGGCCGATCCTCGAGTGTTTGTGCTCTGTATCTAGTAAATGCACGTTTTTCTCATGCTCGTTATGCTCATGTCGGCAAACCATTGATTTTTGTACTTTTATTGAATGTTTATTTTCCTTATATACATATATTACAATACTGTCCAACTCTTGTATCAACGCTTCTTTTTCCATTATTTATTAACTTATATTTCTCAGTCTTTCCGGCCTTTTCCCTTCTGTGTTTATTCTCGCCTTCCGTTGACATCGAGCACTCCCGCGTTGTTCACTCCAACCCGCGAGCGCCCCCCGTCTTCTCTCTCTGGTAGTAATCCACAGACAACGTCAACTATTCCATTTGCCCGCGAAATCAAAATGAAAGCTAACACATATACGTATTATTATTATTATATCCTAATAAACTTATTTTTTTTGTATTCATTTCGTTAATAAAATCTTAAATGAAGTTTAGTTAAAAGTTGGCCCGACATTCATTGCCCGCTAGCGGTACGAAGCTCGCCGGGGCCGCTAGTCATCTGTTGTATCGGTTCTCGCTCAGATCTAACGCATTCATCGGGAGTGTGTTGTAGAATCTTGTGTGTAGCCCGGCGGAGCCGATGTCGCGTCGCCCTGTGCGACGTCCACTCCGTGACCGACGACTGTCGAGGTCGCGCAACCTTTTGAAGTCGTGAATGTGTTTTCGTGTGAACGGGACCACTTCATAAATATTCCATTTTTAGATAATAATATTGATTTCTTAAACATTTCTCTGAGCGAATCTTACAATCTGTGTTTTAGATTGTACGTAGCTCTAATCGCTCTTTTCTGTATTGTGAATATTTCCTTTACCTATATTAGCGGCTCCACCAAAGCAGAATGCGCAAGCCTCGCAGTAGCGACAGCAGGTAACTTCCCGTCTTCTCGTATTCAGCCGAGCTTAATCTTTAGCCTAGTATTTCAACATATTGCAATTTTGGATCCAGTGGAATACTTTAAAATATAGTAGTTCGTACGAGTTCTAATTTTGTACCTATTCATACCTGCCAAGCCAGCGGCCACGCCAGGAAAACAATAGACAACCCGACGTTTGTGTGTCCGCCTTCTCGGCTGCATACGTTCGGTTGGTATTGAATTTACTCGTCAAGTCACGCGTGCAGCGTTCAGTACGTCATGTTTGAATGTTTCATTAATTGTATAGTTTGGACCGTTTATCAGCCACATACTTTTTATTAATTAAACAGATGGGTGCAGGTCGTGTCGTGTCGCGTCTCCTGCAGGGGATAAGGTCAATAAATTATGCCGGATTATTATTTTTTTTGTTATTGGGAGACCTCTTTTTCTACTCGTTCTCGAATCCTCTCGATACTTAGGTTGCCTGGAAGAGATGTACGTGAGCATAGGCGGGGGGAACAAGAGCTTTGCTGACAAGGGGGAGGGAGGGGTTAGTGGTTACCGGAATCCTGCTCGCGTGACCGCTCACTCGAGCGGCCGCCAGTGGAACTAAAATGTGAACATGTTTTCCGAGCCTTTTATTATAATAACGATGTAAAACTATACCTAAAATGCTAGCGCTTGTATCGAACTCGGTAATGTCTTTTAACGGTATTTCAGCAGACGAACGAGCGCGCGTCACGCGTCCGACGCGAGCGCCCGCGCCTTCAGCACCGTCACCAGCTGGTAAATCCGCTGGCACGCCTCGTGCTCCAGCGCTACCGGGAGCTGCGCCACCACGTCCGCCATCGACTCGAAGTACTTGTGCACCACCGAGTGGCCCCGCTCCGGCGGCCCGGCCTCGCGCGGAGGCTCGGGCGAGGCGCACAGCTCCGGCTTGACGGGCGCGAGGCCCTCCGTCTCCGGGAAGTTGTACTCGCCGGGCGGCACCACGTACACCACTCGCTCGACCGGCGCGGGGGCGGGGACGGCTTTGGGGGAGGCGGGGGCAGCCGCTTTCCTCGGTAGCTTGTTCGAGTGCGCCAAAAACTCCAGGAAGTTCAGGTCCGGATTGCGTGTGCCGCTGATATTCTTCATGTAGTTGCAACGTATATGACTCCAACGCTGCTTCGTCTTTTCGACTGTAAAGCGACAAAAGTGTGAGTCGGGTACGCGCGCCGTGCTCACTGCGCGGCCGCCGCGACGTCGGGCACTCACCGGGAAAGTCGAGCTCGACGCTGATTCTGTCCCATATCTTCTGTTTCATTGCACGGTTGCGATACAGCTCGTGCTTGAAGTCGTACAGTATGGGGTGCGTGCGGACCAGCTCTATCAACAGCTTGTTTTTACTTTTCGGGAAAGAATTTTTGCATCCAGACATGGTCTTCGTCGCAGAACTGAGAAGTACGTGCGTGCGCGCGGCGCGGCGTGCGGCGCGGTACTGCCGCCCGCGGCCCGCGCCGGCGCCCCCGGCCTGGCGCGCGGCGTGCGGCGCTGGGCCCGCGCCGCCGCCGCTCTGTGAGATTGTGAGATCGGCACGACGCCGACGGCCGAAGGTCGCCAAGATCGCGGCTATGTTATTTGTTTTTGAGGAAGTATAACGAGTAGGTAAGTTTTGCAATAATCGAATGTTAGTTCGCTGAATGTGACGTGTAGCGGCGCCCGTGACGCCACTCAGCGTGCAGCGTGTGCACAGAACAGTAGAACGCTATGCGATACGTATGATGAGCTAAAACTTGTGTATGTAGATATAGGTACGTAGTATCATTGTCTGTTCCGTGGTATCGGTACACATGTACCGACGGATACCACTAGTTATTATAATGTTAGGTTTTATTGGAGCTTGAGGTTTTTATTTGATATAATTTGAAGCGATCCCCTCTTCAGTGTCGACGTCGTGTAGAAAGGAATAAAATAAAGAAAAGAAATAAACAATCGTCGGGCATTCCCCGCGCCACCGCCGCGCCACCGCCGCGCCGCCGCCGCCGCGCCGGCTAGCCGGAATACTGATTGCATTGGTACTTTTTTGTAAATACATAAGAACACCCAGAACGTACATTTATATTTATCACATTTTGTTCTGAGTGGGACTCGAATCCACAACCTTCGAATGTAAAAGGATTTATGAGGAAGGAACAAAAAACAAAAATAAAAGATCAAACAGTTCGAACCCTAGTACCTACCTATTCTATTTGTACAATATGCGACGAGCACCACAGTACATTAAATTATTCAATTCATATTAATATACGTATAAACCAAACCTGTGTCCCGCGTGTGTCCGCGTGTCCGATCGGTTCCCTGGCCACGTTACGCATCACGTTTCGATACGTTTTTAACTGTAATTTGTAAAGTTACTATAATTCATTTACATGAATATTTACTAACGTTTTAATAACGATAGTTATTTAAATTAGTGTCGGTAATATTATGTTCATAGGTACATTAAAACTTCTACATAAAAACACGGGCCTGATGCTCTATGAGCAACACACACGTAACTCAGCCGCGTTTGCAAAACGCGGCGCAATTCGAATTGAATTGGTGTAGCATAGTATTCTGTATGACACGATACGTTTAAAGCGTGACGTGAGATACGTTGCGCTCTAATGTTTAATTACTGTTACAAGCGTATAACAATGTTATCAACGCTACACGCGATTTACGTAAGACACCTTGTGAGTTAGAGATTAAGGACCCGGGGCTGTCGAGACTAGCCAGAGCAATGAACACCAGAGCAGCGATGCCCTGGACTATGTCTTGCTACTCGAGGTTCTGGGTACCGCGCAATGGTCATGGACATCGCAATTTGCGAACAAACTTCCGTCAAGTTTACAATACCAAAATTTATGAAAATTAGACTTGTCCCTCTGGCGGGCGAAAACCGAAACTAAAACTATTGTCTTTACACTGATCGCTGACATTTTTATCACATTTTAGAAACGCAAACTTGACGTGTTGTGTTACAAATGATCACGATAGACCCTCGGTGCCTAACTCGGTAACGTGCAACCTTTACAGAATACGTGTGCTCTCTTGTACATAACCTCATGGCGGTGCCGCAGCTCGCAGCTCGTGTTGAAGTAGCGGGCCCTTCGTGTACTAGGTACGACATGAACTGTCCGGCAAATCTACTGCACTTCCTTGTTTGCACTTTGTAGTTGTTCAACTGAAGGACCGACGGCTGCAGAGGAGTTTATTAATTCCGATCATCGCACCGAAGGGCCGTGAGCACGAGGCTGACAGGGATCATAGCGGCCACCACTCTGGAGTCGTAGAAACAACAGCTGGTCATTGGAAAAAGTTCGTTATCCCTCGATCGAAATAATGGAGCCACAGATCGTTTTACACGATGCCAGTTTTAGCAGTAGAAGTTGTACACAATAACCTCCGTCGGTCCAGTGCACCCGGAGCTCCTAACCCTGTGAAGAGCACCATAAATCCGCCATCTCGGCCCGACCACGGAGATAAGCTCCAACAGATTATGTCTAGCTAGTCTGAGAGCGGCAAACCGCAAACCATTACAGAGCTCGGCGCCGCGCCGCCCGCGCCCGGCGTCCGCTCGGAGCCCGAGGCGGGCGAGGCTCTCGCCACACCTAGGCAGCCGGGGGACTGCAGAAAACCATTGCAAACAAAAAAACCTATTCTCACTAAGTATATAACTATTTCTTCTTATTATTGCTTGTTCTATTTTTTCCTGATTTTTGGCTGCCGGCGCCGGCAGCGGCCGCATCGTGCCGCCAGCACGACACAGTTCGTGGTTTTTATGATGTCAGGATGAGGACGGCAAGAGAAAGCGCCTGTCCGTCGCAGCGGTGCCCAAAACTTCGGGTATCAAAACAGTCCAGATTCTAGAACATCTCTGCTTTACATTTACACACTACTGCTTGGCGGCAGAATATCTGACTCTGGTACCTACCGCTAAGGACAGCCACCACCTAGTGACTACTAACTGGGTCGGGGGCGCGAGTGTCGGGACGGCGTGTCCGTAGGAAGCGGGGCTAATAATGATCTTTAGTCTCATAGTAAAAGTAAGTCGTTTCATTGCCGTGACTATAATAAGTTTAGTGCCGGGCGTGGGGGGTGGGGGGAGGTCGGAGCCCCGCTCCCCGGGCTCTCGGGCGAAATGGAGGGCTATACTACCGAAGTTGAGGTCGAGGGACTGCCGGTTTCTCCGAGCGCTTCGTCGCCACGGCGAGGTCGCCGGGAGCTCACGTGCGTCGGGTGCGGGAGTAGACGGACGTAGCCGGTGATTACTGCGCCCCCCGTGAACCGACCGACGGGGAACGATGACAAAAAGGGCAATTTGGGCCGTTTCCGCCGCACACAGGGTAACTCTCACCGCCTACCGTTCAAAAAGGCGACGCTCGGTTTAGGACCTTACGCCCCTCCGATTAGGTCGACATCGGTACCGTCACGGGTCAGGAAACTGCGCGAGTGCAGTTTGTCATTATCGTGTAAGTGCTCAGATTAGTGGTTTGTGTTTTCGCGGCCAGGCAACGAGTGTCGCTCCGCTGCGGGCGCGCGCGGCGCGGCTGCTGCGGGGGCGCGCCCGGTCGGATGTACTGCCTACATCGAGCGCGGAGTCGATTCTCGTACTAGAAATATCCTTTTGAAATAGAATGTGTTAATAGTATTGAATGTGTTATTGTACAGTTCGTTTAGTTTTCCTTAAAATATTTAACTTAAATTGTATTTAGTTCTCCCTGACCAGCACTGCCTTACAATGAACCATGCTGTTTACACCATTACACATACCTACTCGTGTAAGGGTAAAGTTCAGAACAAATTTAACTATTTGTAAAACAAGACTGCAACAGTATGAATAGGTAGCCATTCATACTGTTGCCCATTACCAGGCGACGAGGCCGAGGTGTCGCTGGTCGCCGGCCTGAGCTCCCTCTTAGTAGTCGCTGCGATTGCACTATGTGTCTGTAGAAAGATAACTTCTGAGGTTTGTCGCTAGAAACTCTAGATCATGTTTTTAGTCCTTTAAGTCGCTTTTTTAATAGTTGACAGGTTAGGAGTTTGACCACAGCCCACCTGATGTTAAGTGACGGTGCGCTCAAAAATAGTAAACACACCTAGCCTGGAATGGAACTGGCTCTCAAGCGAGGCCGGAACGCACCGTCAGGTGCTCGGCGGCAGATTCTCAACTCTAGGGTGGTAGCTAGCCAGCAGAGTACTAGAAAGTAAGTACCCTACCATCTTGGTATGGTTTCCTCGCGATGTTTTCCTTCACCGAAAGTTAGAGCTATTGTTGAGGTTTGAACCCACGCCCTTCGACGTGTGAACCGTTCGCGCTTACCACTAGACTATTATCGCTACGACAAACTTCGCTCCGAGCGAGTATGCTCAACGAGTGGTTCGGCTGCACTGAATTCGATATTACAACTGTAATCTAACAGTAGTACTTATACAGCGGCCGCCGTGCCACGCGTGTCGCATGTCGCGTCACCGAATGCCACGCGCGGCGCAGCGCACTCAGTACTACATAAACAATTTAGTAGTAAAAGCTTTACTCCCGCGAAATTTGTAGGAAGTGACCGGTTTCCATTCAATTTTGAATATTGTGTTTGCGATGGTGGCGCTACGTCTACGCCTGTGCGAAGCTGCGAACTAACCTAGATATACCTGTGCTGTACGTGTGAGTATGAGTATTAGTACGTGTGAGAGTAATAGCATTTATCATAGCGTCTCCGGCGTGCGAGGACCTCGCGCGACCTGTCGCTAGGGATGGGACACGACGGGACAAACTATCCGGTTACGGGCAAACAGCTACATTCTACCGATCGCCCTTTTGTATGTAATCTTTTACCCTGAGGTGCTTTATCGAGCGTGACTTGACGACTGTGTGCGTGACAATGGCGGTGGATGTGTTTTGTACCGATGACTTACGGCGCTGTTCCCATGAAATAATAACGCACGGCATGACAAAGAGTAACAGCTGTGGGGACTGGATAACTACATACCTAATATTAAAAAAATGGTTTAAAAATGCACTTCTCTTATCACATAAATTGTACTTGTATATTGTTAGACCCTCTCCTTTATTAGATACCAAGTTGAGCATTAAATTCGGTGAAAGTTATCTTACAAAGTAAGTAATTTTACAAGGTAGATAAGTGTAGCTTTGACAGCTAGTTTAGATTTGCAGCGATGATACCTTAGTGCTTAACGCGGTCGAGTAACCCGCGAAGGGCGTGGGTTCAAGTCCAACAATGGGCCAGAGTAGGATCGTGAGGAAACTGTAGTGGTAAACTACTGTTCAGTATTTAGCTGGCTAGCTACCACCCTCAAGTTGAAGATCTGCCGCCAAGGTCCTAACGGTATGCTTCGGCAGCCTCACTCGAGAGCCAGTTCCTTTCCAGGCTAGGTGTGTTTACCATCTTCGACCGCACCGTCACTTAACATCGAGTGAGCTGTGGTCAAATACCTTAAAACCATAACCATAAAAAATTGCATTCAATTTAGCTAAACTGACTAGGTAATCATTAATTTACCATTCTATTCAGGGCTGCGACCTGTTCAATTTGTCTTCGTCTAACCAAATAGTGTTATTGTCAAAAATATATGTATATTCAACGCATTTATAAAATCAACAAGGTTTCAAACATTTCAAAAGTAATCTCCAATTCATCGTGTCTTGCTGGAATACTCGTATACCTACATTGTATAATAATGATATCCACGTCGTTCTCTGTCAGTTTGTTGTGCGCGCTCCACTCGCGCCCGCGCCCCGCTCGTGCTGGCGGGCGCGGCCCAGTAACTGTCGGTCACTCCGCGGCAGCTCATCGGAATCCAATTTATCCGGCTCCCGAGCGGACAGCCCTAGCGCCAGCCCCTGGCAGGCTTCACGCACCACGCTGCCCAGTACCTACACAGCTATAATGTGTATCGATCTAAGCATGCCTCGGTATTGATTCAGGTCAAATAGAAAAAGGATTTGGTATAGTTTGGCTGCATACCGGCGTACAGGAATCGTATGCGGAAGGCTGGGGTATTCGATTTCTCGACATATCTTGTTTCTCGAATTCGAGAATTCTCAGCAACAATTTCTCGAGTTTTAGAGAAAAAATATAGACATCGGATGCGACGTTCGATGCAGGCAACGTTCGGATCGATTATCCCAATTCTTTCTAGCTAATCGATATCTTTCTAATTATCTAAAATCTGATTTTAATAATACTACAGCATTATTGATTTGTCTGACAAACTGGAGCGTGTTTTGGTATCGAAAAATCTCTTTCATATTTGCTCGAGATGGGCTTTGAAAAAAAAACACATATTTATGCAAAATGAAATTTTTAAAGGACTATTTCTAAATAAACTGCGGGTTCCGATTCGATTATGTTTGAGGATACATTTCTCGAGTTATCGACATCTTGAGGCAATTTTCTCGTCTCGACTTGGAGTGGATTTCTCGATTTTTCTCACTTCGAGAAATTTGGAGCGAACACCCGCGTCGTAGTGCGTAGTGCGCACACCGACTGCTACACTTTCGTGGACGTGTGGACAGGCACTGACGCTATTTCGATGAGTGTTCCTACATGGCAACACGAGTTTTTAAAAGTAGACAAATGGTTTCCCGCACTGGTTGTGGCGGAGGGAGCAACCTGCATGACGCATGAATAACAAGATTAGTCTCATTTATCATCAGTTAAGCTATCGAGCATCCTCCGAGCGCAGCCGTGTCGAGGAGTGACGCCGGAGGGAAGGAGTGACGGCACCGGGCACGGCCGGAGCGCAGGAGTGCCGCCACGCCTCCGGACACCGACCACCATTAATCGGCTGCCTCGAGCACGCAAACATCCAGCCTCGTTGCATTATCGACCTTACTCCGTGGACACAGAGTTGGAAAAGCAGCTACTTGCGTGGGCGACGTTGTTCCAAGTGTTCGTCATTACGTGCGGAAGCGAGGGCCCGCAGGCCCGGCGGCGCGGGCGGCGCGGGCGGTGACGCACGATGGAACTAATCACCGACGTAACAAGATGTCGAACCTATGCCTCTGTAGTTTTGATTGGAGCCGTAATTTGTTATCACGCTCGGCTGATCTGACTCGGATTAGAGTTAGGTGGATGTATATGTGTGGTGGGCTGGTGGGTGATGTATGTTAGGTGATGATCGCGATGGAGGAAGTTAAAACCGTCGTCAATTGTCCAAAAATGTAAAAAAACTCAGATTTCTTTTTATTACAAAACAACGACACCTACTTAGGTATTACATACGATCTATTTATTGTATCAAAATGGTCGTGCAAGTTATATTACATCATAATTATCGACTAGTAGCGCCATCTAGTTCACATACTTGCAACAACGTGCGCCGCGCGCGCGAGTCGTCGAGTAGAGATGATAGACGAGTTTCCGGAATACGGACGATACTTGCCGGTAGTAGTAGTGCCTCAGTGTGCCGGCAGGGCGCGCTGGCACGGGTCGGGCTGTGTGGTGCGGCGGGATACAAGTAATCGAAAACTGTTTGCGGTATATTCTTTATTTACTTACTACTAACGATGCTTAATTACGTCTAGTATCACAGTCGGGTATAGCGATGGTTTGTTGTTATTTATCAGTAAGCCGGTTTATAAAAGGCTTTGCCGGCGGCGAGCAGCCCGCGGTCACAACTTAGTGAATGATGTGCGGGTACTTCGTTAGAACAATAGTCTCAATGTTACGACAGGTAGGTATACTTTGCTATTTTATTTGCGATCAGCAAAAAAAACGTCCCTGTAATCCTATACCGATTTTTTGAAATCCAAATGAGAGAATGCTGCACCCTGTCATCCGAGCCAGACGATCAGTCCACTGTCCACGCGGCGTCGCTTTACACACACGCCCTCGATTATATTATTTGCTGCCGGTGAGCGTCGAGCGTCTCGCGCCCCGGGGCAGCGCCCCGCGGCCTGCGTGTGGCGGCGAGACACGGACGAGAGCGTGCGTACGAAGCGACGCCACGAGGACGTGCGCGGCGAGGGTAGGAGTCAAGCGTCAGAGGTCAGCTCCCCGGGCGCGTCTTATAGAGGAACATGCCGCGCGCGGCGGTGCTGGCCGGGTAGCCGAGCTGCGCGGGCTGCCCCGCGCAGGTGCCGGCGCGTAGCTCCTCCCAGCCGGCGCAGCGGCGCGCCCGCATGCCGCCCCCGGCGCGCACCGACGCCGCGAACACGCGCCACGCCGCGTTGTGGTCGCACTCCACCCCTCCTTGCCTGCACTCTGGCTGCCGTCCCTCCACGCCGTTGACGTACACGTCCGCGTGGCCCACGGGCTCCTCCAGGCCGAGCACGCCGGCGCTCGAGTGGATCACCTGCACGAACGCGGCGTCCGTCCGGCGCAGGCGGTGCTCCGCGCGCGTGAAGCACGGCCGCGCGGGGTCCAGCGCCGTGATGCGGCCCAGCTCGGCGCGCAGCCGCCGCCGCACCAGCCGGCCCGCCTGCCCCGCCACGTGGGCACCCAGGCTGAACCCTATCACGTGCAGGTCCGCTGGCGGGACGCCCGCGGCCTGCAGGCTCTCCACGAGCCGGAACAGCTGGCGCGCCACGGCCGGCACGCGCGCGGCCGCCGAGAGGTAGCCGCGCGCGAAGGCGCGGCGCGTGTCCAGCACCAGCACGGCGGGGTGGTGGCGCAGGAGCGCCGCCACCAGCTCGCGCGCCGCCTCGTCCGAGGGCGAGTTCCCCCAGCCTGGCACGTACAGCGGCAGCGACGCGCCGCGCCGCGCCGCGCGGCTGGCCGCCGCCGCCGAGCGGTGCCGCACCGAGCCCTCGCGCCGGAACTCCAGCACGTCCAGCTGCGCCAGCTCCGGTGCCGCCTGCCGCGAGAACAACAACTCGAGCGGCAGCAGCTCACCTGCGCAACACCGAATTCCAAATATTTACATTTTGCTACAGAGACGTTCGTTCGCCGCGGGCCCCCATGGCGCGGAAAATCTTGTCTAGTTCGTATAAATAATAATCGATTACATGCAAAGAGTTATCCGTTTATGCGCCGCGCTCCGTATATACATTACGTGCTATTTTTATTTGTGTATAACTTCACCAGCGCTCTATCGTTCGGAATTGATATTAGAGCGTAGTCGGCAGGAAGCGAGCTGGTGGACAAACCTGACTCAGAATCATCGGAAACCTTTCAAACACAAACGTCCAATTCCTTCTGTCGAGGTGATAACGATCGTCAAGTGTGTGAATTTGCGACAGTTTTACGATAATGGCTCGACCTCGCTTTTGTGTGTTCGGTAATGTAATAAGCTGACGTCGCCTCGCATGACGCGTCGCCACCGAGGCATAGGGAGAGCTGTTCGAGTCCCGCAGGCCAGACCGCGCGGGCGCGCGTCAGCACATGCCGCGCGTACTAATTCAGTTGTTTACCGAGTCGGCTAATAAACATTCGCACTCGGATCCGCCCAATGTTCTGTAGCGCGAGTACGAACGTCGTTATCGCTAGGAAACTTGTTACGAATTTTATTTTTAAATCTGGCGAATATTTGTCTACAAATAAATAACAGCGCGAACTGACGTTTCAAAATACGAAAGCGGTCGGAACCAAATGTACAGCAGCACACGTGTACATAACGCTTTGTAATGCATCAGCGCATCAGGCATTCCGCAGACGAATCAAATTTTCATAAAGTTTAGTTCGTTCTGCGTAAACTTTATCGTGAGTCGAATGTGACAGTAATTTACGACGTAATGAATCGTCTCTCGCGCGGCGCGTGCGTGCTGACGGCATCATTGGGTCCCGATTCGGCTAATGAAGCGATTACTATGGGCCGCCCCGGACAGGACGGCGCGCCATCCCTCCACGACACCTGACGCTCCCGGGAGGCGGCGGACTGACTCGCTTCGATATTATTGAAAGTAGTCAGAAGGCTTGCGACCGGCTTGAATTTTTTGACGAGAACAGCGCCTTTTACTGTTTGATTACTCCAGCGCCCGCTATGCGCTATACTCATACGAGCGTTCTATTATTTTTAAGTTTAATTTTGTGAAGCTTAGTTTTAGGAACACGGATACTTTTAACTGTTTACAGCGACAAAAACATCGACACTTAATAATTGTTGGCAAATATCTTGGCAACGGCCGCCTCCCAAGCTGCCCGGGGAAGCGAGCAGCGAGTCGTGCAGATACGCGCGGAGCAGGCGCGCGCGATGCAAAATAACGTAACTGTGACGTACAGGCGGCGGAGGCGGCTCGCACCAGGTCCTCCACGCTGTCGAGCAGCAGGGGCGGCAGCGCGGCCCCCAAGGCTGCCAAAGCCTCGCCCCGCGCGCCCGCCGCCGACGCCGCCACCAGCATCGCCACCGCACCCATCACCACGGCCCCGCCGCCGCGCGCTCGCGCCGTGCCGCGCGCCCCGTCCGCGCTCCGTCCATCGACGGGCGACGGCTCCTCGTTCCGATGCATCGATTCGAGCACTCCGCGCGGGTGCCGGTCGGCCCTGCGACACCGCCGCGGCGGCTGCGCCCGACGCTCGCCGCTCCTTGTGTTTGTTGTCTATGGGAGAGTGCTCGCTCCCACGGCCGGCGAGGAGATTTCTCACGAGAGTGCTGTCGTTTCTTCTGTGACGCGAGCGCTCCCGACGGCCCCCGAACGGAAGTGATTTCGACGCAGATGTTATCAAAGCCGTCACAGGTACAGTGCCGACGACGATCAGTCGGAGTTGGAGCAGCAGCCACTGGCGCAGGGCAGGCGACCGGCCGGCGCGCGACCCATCCTCGCACTGCAGCCGCGCTTACGTAACAGTAAATATAAACAAACGTGCCGCGGCATCCTCGGCGGCGGGCGGCGCCGCAGCACCCGGCGCCGACGGGCGGACGTGCGCCCCGGCGCTCCGGCGGCACGCGCGAGATAAAGCCCACTCGCCCCATCGATAGATTCCATGCATTCATCGTTATCGGAAACACAGAGTCGAATTCCTCAGATAAACCCGACGGACTCGACGACTCGCTTTGCTGTGAGATGATGATTTAGGAGCAGATGCGAGGGGGACTCAGAATCTGATCGATAAATGTCGGAAGTCGTTCACACAGCGCCATCTAGCCTCAGACTGCAAAGCTTACACTATGAGAACTAGATGACTGGTATATTATTTATACAACACCCCGAAACAGAACAAAGATCTATGTTTGTTACGTAAATGATTGTCCTACGTGAGAATCGAACTCGTTTTCTACAGAAGAAGAGCTCATGAAGCTTACTACCGGATGAGCAAGATACAGATGTCGACTAAACGGTAAGGTGAACGGTGAAATTGCTCCATGCGAAATAAAAAGTAGGCGCTAGAAGTGATTGAACAAACCTCAAGTCGACTGCAAGATCTTAAAACTGGCTCCAATAGGTATTGATCACATCTCTAACGTCCAAATTTCCAGCCTTGACCTCGGCAGTCGTCGGTGTTGCGGCCGCGCAGCAACACATTTGACATAACAAACGGTCGTGGCACAGCGAGTGCGCAGTCGGGGAGCCGCTGGACAAAGCGCAACCTTCGACAAACCGAGCTCAAATATAAATGGCCATTTAGAGACCCTGCTGAATATTAAACGCTACGAACAGTGCGCAGCACATAAGGATATGGACGAGCACGAAGCACCATGTCGCATTAACTGTCTTTCTTCTCTTCGGCTCTTCGAAGCGATCGTTTGAAAAGACACGGTACTAGAGACCGGTTTTATAGAATTTTCGTTGACGTATAGCATTATGGTAAGAAGGGCGCTCGGATGAGCAGCACGTACGGGAAGTTAATAAACATAAAAGGTAACGAAGGACTTTACTTACGCAAGCTCACAATGCGAGCGAGCGGCGGCGGCGCCCCGGTACCAAGCCATGGAATAACTACGAACGAACTGAAAGGCGGTTCACTAAAAAGTATAGAGATGTTTTATTTATTAAAATGTAGGCAACAAACGTAGGCAAGTTTGTTTCTTCCAGCAAAAGAAAGTGTACACACATAGAGATGCGAGGTCGCTCGCCGAGCATATAAACCGCCCCATTACATGTGTATGGAGCCCGGCAGCGCGGGGCCGCTGTCCTGGTGCCGGTATTATCGGCCCCATTCTGTTGACGAGCCTAACATTTCGACAGCGTCACTCTTTTCGAAAGTAGTTGAACGCCTTCGACCGCACTCTCACGAGCCCTGCGCTGTGCACTCATGATACGGCAATTTATCGACCGTATTATATTGTCGGATCTACATTTTTGCTATTTTCATTTCATTGCATTAAAGGTCTTAGAATATGTCCAAAAATGCCCCGAAAATTATTAAAATCGGTTAAAAAACGTATTTTTTTTACATTAAGTTGATTTTAGGAATTTAATAATTTTTGGGGTCATTTTTAGACATATTCTAAGACCTTTAATGCAATAAAATGAAAATAGCAAAAATGTAGATCCGACAATGTTAATTGCTACGGTCGATATTTTTAAAGTAAATTTTGTTTCCATCTTTGTTTATTGTAGCTAGCCCACAAGTTGAAAATCTGTCGCCAAGCATCTAACGATGTGTTCCGGCAGCCTCACTTGAAAGCCAGTTCTATTCCAGGCCAGGTGTACTTTACCATCTTCGACTACACCGTCACTTAACATCAGGTGAGCTGTGGTCAGACACCTAGCTTGTCAACCATAAAAAAAAATTACGACTCATAGCTGAATTAAATCTTCCTCATCGTCCCCTATTGTATCAGCACGCCCTGCAGATGAATATTTTTGTAGATCGATGCATGTATTCTTAGTCTGAACATCATCACACACGATACGGCATGTTTCCGCCACGACAGCCAAACAACACTCCACTGCGCATCCCGCGCGTCGTGCGGCGCCGGCGTCGTTTATTTACATCGGGAATGACGCAGAATGTGTGAGAGCGGCTTGTATTTCACGAGCGCTGGCCTCTGCTTGACTTCTCGGTCACGTCCGAGCGATGATGGTCAGATTGGGCAATTTATTGTAAGGTTTACTGCGGACAAGTAATGGGGTGACTTCTGTGGGACAATGTCATGTCTATTGCGAGCCTCTGACGGTGCGCGTCGTTGCGCCGTTTGCATGGCGACCCGTCGATTGTCGGAGCCTGCTCAGCATGTGAAGAGTACCCGACTATTTAGTTTGAATTGGATTGTTCTTCTGCTGTAATTTTTTTCAAATCAGTCACGGATCGATGAGAATAAAAATGTCCACGTTAAATATTTGAAACCGCTTAGATGTCCGGAAGTGAATATTAACAAAGTTGGCTGGAGGTCGGTCGCACACTCGTGTCGTTAATCGTTCTCGCCACCCACACGGCGCAGTAGCGCCTGCAGCCCGACGCCCACCGGCGGCGAGCGACGCTACACCGGCGAGCTAAATTAACTTTTCTCAAGAGTTGCTTTTGTGCCACACTGACCTGGCCGTCTTTAACTTTATTCCAACTATCGACTCTAATCTACACGAAAAGGCAGTATCTGTGAATGTGTTCCTATTATATTCCTAATGATGAGATATGTTCAAAAAATAATATGATTGACTCATGAAATTTTATAGCCAAGTAAATAATTTTTAATAAAATAGGATGAACCGCTATAATTTCCACAGGCGCGGCGGGCGCGTCATGTCAGTTATAAACAGTCGGTTATCCAGGTAAGTTTTGCTTTTCTACATCGTTCGCGCTTCGAGTGTGCGTCGGACCTTACGGCGCGCGGCGTGCGCTCATCTGCATAATCACTAGACGGCAGGTTGTCTCCGAGGCCGCGCCCGCGTCGCTCGTCCGCCGCGACCCGCCGGGTGCACTATCCGAAAAAATACTATTTCCCTGTTATTATACATTAGCTATTCATATATTTTTTGTGAACAAAAATGAATCTAGAAACATCACGGAAGTTATTGCGCAGCCTCTCTCGCTGATGTAATCTCGACGTACAGCATCCTTGGCATTATCGTTCAGTGATTCACGGTCAATGATCTTATAAATGTTTGGTGATCGGCGCGGAAAATTGCATCACTGCCTGCTGCGGGGCTCGAGACGAGGCGCTCCGCGAGTGTCCGCATGGCGAGCCGGCGCCGGCGGTCGGCCGCGGTCGGCCGCGGTCGTGTTGTATTTATGGCAATGCTTTGCTTCACCAGTAATGTGCTTTCATTGCATGCTTGCAGTAATATCCGAGATGATTTGAACATAATCGCTGCACTTACAGAATCATTTACGGACATTAGAGAACACACGCAAAGAGAATCACTTAGTGTAGATATAAGAGGCGCCTCACCGCGCGCCATGTGACGCTCGCGACATGGCGGCCGCGCTCCGCGGGTGCTTCGCCCTGGCCATGCTGCTGCGGTACACCTTCTCCGCTCCACTGGTAACGATATACATTTTTATGTGCGACTAATTTAATACCGCACCGATATTTATTCTGCGTACTCGGATTTGGGTGAAATTCAAAAAAAGATTACGTCCTGGACAACGAAAGAGCTAATTTTCTTCCCGAAAAATACGGAGTTCCATGTAGATGGCGGCTGCGACCGCGCGGCTTCCTCTGCGATGTCTCTGTCTGCACCGGCGTGTAAAGTCGTGTATGTCACCGCAGACACACCACGAGGTGGACGGGCGCCCGCTGGCCGCGGTGTCGGAGCTGGGCCAGCGGCTGGCGTCGCACCCCCGCCTGCAGGAGTCAGCGGACGCGCGGCTCGGCCTGAGCTCGGCGCTGGAGGCCGCCGACGCCAGGCTCGGCCTGCCGCCGCGGCCGGACTCCTCGGACGCCAGGCTCGTCCTGCCGTCGCCGCAAGAGATCGACGCCATCAAGAAGGTCGCTCAGATCCTCGTCATGCTCGGGGAACAGGTACTACCACAACAAAAAGCTTGGTGATTTCATATATTTTTTATTGAAAACGTAATGAGGCGAGCGAGACGAGAGGTGTGAGGTGACGCCCCTGTCCATGACCACTGCAGCGTTACATAGAATATTGAGTAGCAAAACAAAGTCCGGGGCATCGCTGCTCTGGCGCTCATCACTTTGATACTTTCGATGGTCGAATATTGTCGCCGCAGCACCCTTCGAACCCGACCACAGCAATGTTTACAGGTTACACACTACTGCGCTGGCACATTCATTTGGACGCTAGCTGATGATTTAGTGAGGTCGGTTTTGACACAATTTTAAGGTAATTCCGACGATCATCAACGACTTCGTTCCACCCCCGGCGCACGCAGCCGCCGTGCCAGCGGAGGCCGAGCCTGGCGCCCTGCCCCTCCTGCCCCTCCTGCCGGCGAGGACTGACACGGGAAAATTGTAAATTGGAATGATATTATTTAGATATAGAGTAGGTATGTAGATATAGATACATTGTGTACATTTAAAGGTTAGAGGTGCCTTTTAGCGACTTTCGTTTATATTAAATCACAATTGAATGTTTATAATGACCTATTCTTCCATTCGTGGAACTGCACGCATTCCTTCCGTTCTTCTCAGCGGATTGATTCGACGAATGCCTATTGTAGCTGTGGCAGAGACGCGGTCATAATTATAAGTATCAAAAAAATATATAAATCTTGTTTATGAAATTCAAATACTTATAGTATAGGAAAAGTAAATACCTACTTGTTTATTCTCGCTACGGCCTCATCCACTCAGTTCTTTTTCTACGCTAAAACAACATTTAGTTGCAACGTATTTGTTAAGATATTTTAAATGAACCATAATTAGGATCGATGCAAACTAAAACATATTATTTTTGAAACCTATTTCTGTTCATTGTCGAGCTAAAACTAAGATAGATAGGAATTCACCCGATACTTTTAACTTGCTTAAAAACATTGCCTTTTTAGATATTTTAGTTTGATTGTCTAAAATACCGTTAGTTACATAAACCAAAATATTGATAAAACGAGCAAACCGATCATTATCAGGAAAACATAGCTTCTAGAGCAATTACTTTACTCTTGATTAATGTAATTAGATTTGCGAGTTACATTTGCGCACTTCCGAGCGACAGTGCGCTCGAGCGATAGATTCTATTTTCATCCTTATTGTTTTACGGCTAGGGAATAGCTGATGGGCGGAGTGAACGGATATGATTTACAAGTTCGTGTATTGTCAAGACTTGGTACGATGTGGTCGTGGACAAAGTAGTACGAATCGACCCGCGTGGCCCGCCAGAGGTCGCGCGGCTGCGGTTCGGCACTTCCACGGCTCGGTCGACGTCACTTGTGAAGTTTGCTTAGTTTTTTTTTTATGACAGGCTAGGTGTTTGACCACAACTTCACCTGATGTTAAGTGACGGTGTGGTCGAAGAAGGTAAAGCACACCTAGCCTGGAATAGAACTGGCTCTCAAATGAGGCTGCCGGAACACACCGTTAGATGCTTGGCGGCAGATTTTCAACTTGAGGGTGGTAGCTAGCCAGCCGAGTACTAGAAAGTACCCTACCACCACGCTATGGTTTCCTCACGATGTTTTCCTCCACCGGCAGCTCAAGCTCATTGTTGGTGTTTGAACCCACGCCCTTCGGCATGCGAACCGACCACGCTAACCACTGAGCTATCATCGCTACAAAAAAGCAAACGGAAAGCAAACGCACCTTTGCTTAATAACGTCCAGTGACACGTGCAGAGAATGTATGCGTAGTCGAGTTCGCCTGTGAAAGCTCCTCATTTCCATGCATTTCTTATATACTCTGATTTCTATATGTTACTCAAGATTCTTCCATATTTTTATTTCTTTCTATAAAAATAAAAACTTATCTACGTTCTATGGTGAAGTCCTGTCCATGATCATTGCAGCGATACTCGGAACTTTGAGTAACAAAGCCAAGTCTAGGGCATCGCTGCCTTGAGACATTCGATGTTTAGTTTCAACGGCCCTGTAATTTCGCTAGCCGTAAACCGGAACATAGTAATGTTTACACACTACTGCTTGGCGGCAGAATATCTGGTACTGCCGTGATACATACCTAGACGACCTCCTACTTGGGATTTACCACCAGGTTAACTGGGCACGAAGGAAGTCGTCGCACTCACAATATCATCGAGTGTTACCGAGGGCCCGCCCGGAGGTCCCCCTCGGCCACCTGTGTTTATTCAAGCTGACAAAAAACAACAAAGATCAATTTAAAGTGTAATGACGTCATAAGGTAAGTAATTCGTAACATCAAAATATCTGAATGATAATAAAAAAACTGACTTCATTCCACTGAGCCCAGACACGGATGGGTTATATACTACGGGGTTCCGGTGCCTAACATTTGATATTTCTCATATTTTGACGATGAAGCCGGAAGGTAACATTCATTGTTTACATATAGGTTCATTAGATCTTTTCTAGTGACTGCAAACACCACTGAAAAGTCACAAAAAAGTAAAATACGCCATTTCGTTTACTTGGGAGTACACGCTGCCACCACGGACAGGACAAAGCCTTGAGAACGGCCGTAGTATTGTAGGGTCACGCGATGAGGCGCCTGAAGAATTCGTCGCCGTGCGGGAAGTGCGCGACACTGACGGCGGCGGAGTACCACAGGCGCGCGGCGTCAGGCGCGCACTGCGCAGCGTCAGCACGTCTGCCCGTTCTGCTGCTCCTCCTCCAGCCCCGGCGTCGAGGACCCCGCCGGGAAGTAGTAAATCAACTTTCCTGCAACACGGGATCGGAACCTTGCCCAGGAATTCACATAAAAATATTTTTGTACTTACACTCTTAATCTTCATATAAAATTAGCTGTATGAGTTTGCTACTTTTCGAATATATTTTCTGGTAATAAAACCTCCAACGATATAACTCGCGAACAAAATGGTGCTTGTCAAATTTACTTAAGAACTTTTTATTCATAATGGTCTTCCCAAAACGATGTCCTGTGGACTCTTATACAGTCCATTACGTCCAGCACCGCCGGACGCTGAGACTTCACCCCTGTGTGTGTTCAAGGAAGGCAGGTCATCATGCCGTCTCCAACGTGACGGCAGCGTGTGCCGCACAGCGCGCCGGCTCGCTGTGCGCCGCCGCCCGCACTCCGCCCGCACCTCGCTGTGCTGCCATCTAACGACATTAGGAATCTCGGTGACTGCTCCGTGTCCGCATTGGCGGTCGTCAATTTCGTTTCCCGTTTTTACTAATAGCAGAAAATAACCAGATCTGTATTAAAAAAGTTTATCCTTCCTCGGAGCGCCACCTACCGGAGCCCCCAATAACAGTGATGATGTCATCTGGCTAACGCAGTGCATGAAGGCAACGGTCAGGCGTTTACGCATGTTTCTGTGATTTGACTCGTCACGACGATGTTATAAATCAGTGTTCACTCCTATTTAAATCTAAATTATTCGACAAGATGTCGGGGATAGTTCACCGGCAAGTAGAGCGTGTCGAAAGGCGTGCCAGGTCCCCCTCCAGCTTGGACGGGCTGGTGTCGGGAGCCGCGTCTGCCTCGCGGAGCAGTGGGCCCAGTACTCCCGCATGGAGTCGCACCAGTCACCGCGGAGCCTGGCGTCCAGGCTGGTGGTCCCTGCTCGTGCTCGACCGTTTCCCCGCCGTTCGGTCGGGCGCGACGCGTTTGAACCCTCCTCGGCCAAGTTTCAGGATCGCCGGCGCGCATTATTCTACTTACTCGTAGCACAATAAAGTGACTCTCACTTGTGAGAATAAATAATTGTAATGTTCTAAAGTTATAGCATAAATAAATAAAGGACGGCGCCAAATTAATTTCAAATGTTATTTTATACGTATTTCTATTATGAATATACTTAACGTAACTTCTTTTTTTTTGTATATTTAGATAGAATCATTTTAACACTTCAAATTTAATATAAAGTAAAAATAAATTTAAAAAGAATGTAAGATTTATTTTTTCAATATGTTGGACTTGGTAGTTGATTATTATTTATATTTAACATAAACTAAAATACAATTATGGTGTGAAAGCGGCACCGAGGGCGCCGCAGGATAATCTCGCTTCAGGGCTTGCGCTGCACACTATAGGAACCTACTACTGGCAAAATGCTAATGAAGAATTAAAATTCGTGTGCGGCGCGCGGCGCGCGGATACGCGCCGAGCAAACAATTCGATTTAATTTGAAGTCTAGTACGATTTAAACGTGTGCCTTCGTGACAGTATGCGCTTATCTGATCCAAAGAGAACATGGACTCCGGTTTAAACAGTTTAGTGATTATAAATTATGAACAGAGTCGCATGCGGCCGATCACACGTTCACGGAACAAACAGAAACAAAAAGTTTTTGTAATGCTAATGGGGATTACTCTTGTTTGATTATGTCGAATACTCCGACTATAGTGTTGGTCGTATCCGGTGGCCTTCTTCAAGGAGACAAAGCAGATTACAACGCGCGCGCGGCCTCGCCTTGTTTCGCACTGTGGGCAGTGGGCCGCTGAAAACCTCATCAGTTTTCATAGTAAAACAAAAATGTTGGTGGTAACGAGTGTATTAATTCATAATTTAACATCGAGAGTGTTTAAAACAACAACGTATCGTCGGGAGAGCCGGCCGACAATATTTAATACCGCTCAGAACGTACAATCAATTTCATACGAAACAAAACTCAAAGAAAATAACTTAAACAAGTATTCCAAAAACTCTGTATGAAGGACTTAAACATTCCTATCAACGTTTTCAATAAAATCATATGCCAACATCATTTTGAAACAATAATCCCGATTAATAGATACCTATTACTGTCATCGGAAATGAAAAGGCTTTCTTTCACAATATGCAGGCGAAACTTACACGTACTACGTAATACTTTGCAACAGAATCGTAGGATTTATGTACTTAATTACTTTGGTAACAGAACTTGTACTCAATACACCTTTGGCGCAAAATGATACAACTATACTCGCTACTTTAAAACTAAAATTAAGACTATGTCAGGTGAAAATCACTAACGGTAGGTATTTTCTTTGAAAATAGACCAACAACGTTGTTAGTGAATCAAAATCGAACACAATCCATTCACCATTCACCATTCAGAAAAAAAAAACACGTCACCGCAATAACAAAAATAATGTAAATTTTGAATTTACACACGTCTTATCATCATGTAAGTATTTATTATATATCTTCTTCGCACCGTCTTCGAGGTTACATTACGTCGACAAAACGATTCTTCGATCTTTCCTAAACTCTCTATAATTATCTTCAAAAATACATTTCCTTTCTTTGAGTCCAATATCCAGCCTTTCCGTTCTTTCTTCCCTTACGTAAAATACAGCAGAAATGGTCATCAGTCGTGTCGAGTGTCACGTGATCACAGCTACAGGAGAACTCGGCTCGTCCTCCTCTACGTACAATAAATAAAGCACATTTTCGTATTTACAGCTCTGAATCTTAATAGTATAATCAATCTACAATTAGTTCATACACTACGATACTCGTAATAGATATTACAGTATTTACATCCATCGATGTCCAGAATTACTAGTCGATAATTAGCCACCAACCTCCCGCAGGCGCTCTCTCGCGCGGCTGCGAGTTATTCTCGCGAGCTGGGCCCTGGTTCCCTAACTTACATGAGATTCCTCGCCGACAATGCGTTTAGCGTTCATAACGCTGTTTATTTTAATGACAGACCTCGTCGCGTGTTTAAATACTGCGGTAGACAGTACCGCGCGCATCAAACTCGAGTCATGTTATTGAACGAGGCGTGTTACGTATGTATGTGTCTGCTCGTAGCAAGTAAGGGTCCTGCACTGTTACTCGTTGTGATAATGTTAGTAATTTGCTCATACACTTGAGCACGTTCTCAAAAACAGGGAAGAAATAGAAGGAGGGAGCAGTAACGGCGCATGCATGGATTTCAACAGTACGGGATAGCAGCTAGTTAACTTTTTTTGATTAATTTAAAAGCTAAGGAGCCAAAGCTTTAACTGAAATATACAAAAGTAGCTGTGAGGAGATCGTTAGTTAATTATCGAATACTTTTATAATTGAGTAGCTACGTGCACGGCACGTGCAGTGTACCGATACAAGCAGTAAATATTTCCTTATTCGAGATGTGCTAAATACTTTGTTTTTTATTTGTGCAAATGTTGTGCATCCTACAGCCGTCGATTTAGTCAAATTCTATATTAGATAGAGTTATTTTTCAATAAAGAAGGTGATTACTATAGTAAGAAAATTTCGATGAGTCACGAGTAGACGGTCGGATACTGCGTCGCTTTACGCGCCACATTCTGATAAAGTTAGCTAGGTTCCTTGTCTTCGTTTACAAATACCCTCAAAATCCGTTAATATTGTAAACCATCGTAGAGTTTACAAACGATGGGAACGACCGTGAAAAGATGGCAATCGTTCCTTTCATCATCATCACACATCACCAGATGTAATGTCTCTGCCCCTGTCCACGTGTCGCGGCGCAGCGTTTGAGAGTAGCCGGCGGTCGCAGTGTTTAGACGCACGCGGGCGCGACGTAGGCCCGCGGCGGCTGCTGATGTCACAGGTAGATGGTGAACAGTACCGCGGACAGCAGCAGGAGGGTGATGCCGCTCACGCTGATGCGCGGGGACCGCGACAGGATGCCCTTCCCTGGAACCGACGCACACGAGTCAGCCTCAGCGCTAGTATCGTTTTGCGCGAGTAAACGTTTCCAGTGGCGAAGTCCGACTGCCTTTAAAAATTTTGTTGCAAATAATACTCGCAGTCACTTATTTAAAAGTTGACTAAATTCATTAATTCTAAAAAGTCTAGAGGGGCAACGCAGCGAGCACCTTCAAACTTTTACTTAAAAAGTACTTTGACTTCGATTTCGATTGTAGATTCGATGTTTTTTCTAGTGGATAAGACAATTACTTTTTGTTGGTACATGGACCGAGAGATCGCGTCTTAAATAACACGATTAGGTGTTTCATTAGGTAGGCTCATTGGTGTGTTTCTCTAGCCTACTTTCATAGTTGTAGGAGTTAGAAGTCGTCGTGGCTCGTCGGCCGTCGGAGGCGTGCGACTCACAGTGCTCGGCCAGCTTTCTGAGGCAGCAGCAGTCCCGCAGGCGCGCGTAGTGCGCGCAGTTGCGCGCGAGCGGCGTGCAGCGCTCGGGGCCGATGTAGCAGGTGTGCGGCAGCCAGGGGAACGGCTCCGGCAGGAAGTGCCGCTCGCAGCAGCAGTGGTCCGCCACCACCTTGGTCTCGCAGTACTCCATCTCGCGCTTCGAGCACTTGCCGCACCCCGGGACGCTCTCCGGCACTGGAATACACCCACACATACCGCTCAGCACAATGGGGAAACGCAAGGGTCGGAACGCGCGAGATGAGGCGGACCTTAACGGAGAGGCACCGATAGAAACAGGAACACTAGGACAGCCGGCAGGCTGCGTCCGCGCGGCTTACACAAATATTCAGCAGCAGCGACGCGTCAATTTGATGGAAACAAATTAATTGAAGTAATATGTGGTGAGCCAAATCACAGAACCTAAAACTCTTATGGCAGGCAGTCCGAGGCAAATCATCGGCAAAATCGATCACGTAATAACGATGTCCGTACACCGGGCGCGGGTTCACACGTTATTAGCATAACATTAGCTTTCGGACGGACGCGCTTCCAGAATTCAGAATGAAGCGAACAATGGCGCCAATGACGACACCCTCGCCGTTTGGGCGTGCGCTTCTAAACGGTCGCGACTCCTTGGTTTCCTGCGTTTAGTCGTCAATACTAAATTCAATATCAATACTTTTATCAGACTGAAATTAAATATATCTATACTGCGCTAACAATCAACAAGTCAAAACTCAAGAAACTAAAAATGTTTGCCTCCTGCCAATGTCGCAGAATATTTTACAAGATTGATTTAGATTTTGCAAGTTAAACAAACTCGTTATCGGCACTATTAATCCAGTGTACGTATGGGAAGAGCTCGTCGGTAATATAATCAGTGCATAAGTACCGACTATATTAAGTAACAGTAAGGATTTATGCTCGATGTTACATTAAAGATAAGTACTAAGTAGAAGTACTCGTGTAGCGACGGCACTCGGGAATCACGGCGAAAGTGTCAGAACGCATGTGTAGGGGCGCGTGCTGCAGCATCGATCCACCCCCCTGCGGGGGCGGGCGGGATAAAACCACCTGTTGACCTACTTTCGCATCTCCCGGCGGATGCTGCGGGTAGTTTCCAATTAGCGCTGCATCATACGCTTATTGAAAACGAATGAAATCAAGTTGTGTGTTAGATAACTTGCCTTTCGCCCTTCAACGTTTTATGAAGAATTCACTCGTTTTTGGAGTCAGCTAAGGAGTAAAGGGAATCGACCGTGTTTGTGCTTTACTTATAAGTATATTAAAAATTGTTGCGATAGTTGTGGAGTATGTTGTTAGTAGTACCTAATTCGTTCAGTACCTTGGTACAGATCTTTACAAGGAGTTGGCCGCTACTATGAAGAAATTACAGCGGGTGCTGGGGAAGTTTCAGAACTTGGCCATTTACTCGCCATTGATAAATGATATTCCCATTATCTTATTATCGCCTGCTATACTTTGTTATTCTGGTCTCCTGAGTGGCGCTTCCGGTTCCATGATTCTACAGCGTGTCAAGTGTCAACCAACTTCGAGCACACTGCCACTCAGCAACAAGCCATCAAGTGAGCAGTGCAGTGGTCTTTCGCCTGAACGTCGCTCGTCGCAAGAACCGATCTGTGGTGGAAATAATTTGTTTCGATACTGTTACGTGACGATAAAAAGTGTCGCCGAGAGCTGCGCGCGGCCGATCGAAGGTCGGTTGAGTAACGCGCGACCAGAAAAACTGCAGATGAAGGCGACCAGGCGAGACGGCCGCGGCTGCTCGCGTGGCCGCGGGCTCGCGGGTGCTGCCCTGCGTGGACTCGCCTAGTTCTAAATGAGGTTACATGATAGGGATTTTCCTGAATTATTGTTGGAACTGTTACAGGCCAAATCTCAATATAGGGCAAGGATTAGTGGGACAAATTTTGCTATCAGTAAAAAAAATTAGTTCTTAATAAGTTTCTTTCCAGGTCGGGTGTGTTTACCATCTTCGACTACGTCATCAATTAATAACAGATGACCTGTGGTCAAACACTAAGTCTGTTAAACATTAAAAAAAATATGTGTAATCTTCTTTAGCCGCGTTGAGCGATTTTTGGTGGGGAAATTGTAGGTTCGCGTAAAGTCGCGACGTTTTAGGCACGTACTATACACTGATACCGCGGCGACACGTCCCTAGACGACCTCCAGCTGAGGGGACTTACCTTCTAGTGACGACCTTCGAATAATCAATCAGAAAGAAGCAGCAACATGATTGCGATCGGCGCAGCGTGACTCTAGTGAGGCTGGAAGGTTCGCGACGAACCCGCTCCGCCCCCCAACCTTGGGTTCGTTTAGGATAACGTGTAATTTGACGCGTGCGCCGCCCCCTCACCTTCAGTCCTACCCAGTATGTAATCAAACCTTGCTTCTCTGTCACTATTAAACAATAAGTACAGTAGGGTCATGGAGACTTACGACAGAGGAAGGCACGGAATCCTATCCAAGCCGGTAGCCGTAGAGTACGCGGCTTTTGGCGGTGACTTGACGGATGCGGTCTTAGGACGAACTGTTAACGCTACCCGCGGTCATCCAACGATTTCTCGGATAGTAACAGCTACCAATAACTCATATAACGACTCATTGTGACGAGACAGATCTGCGAGCTCGTTGTGATGTGACACTAAGAAATTTTAGATTCGTTTTCCGCCCGAGCAGCTGCGCATTTTACAACGAAGGGAGATTTGTATAGTTTTCCTTCTGATGACGTCACCGAACCCTCGCTCGCTCCCTTGAAGGTCGTAAAGTGAAAGCACGCTAACTTTAACAGCGCGATTCTTATCGTGTGCACCGACTGCTTAGTTTTTTTTAATGACAGGCTAGATGTTTGACCACTACTCACCTGATGTTAAGTGACGGTCTGGTCGAAGATGGTAAAGCACATCTAGCCTGGAATGGTACTGGCTCTCAAGTGAGGCTGCCGGAACACACCGTTAGATGCTTGGCGGCAGCTTTTCAACTTGAGGGTGAATGAATGAATGAATAACTCTTTATTGTACACACTTAAAATTACATAATACAGAAGAAATTAACTAGTTAATAGGTGTAACAACTGGCGACCTTATCGCTAAAAGCGATCTCTTCCAGGCAACCTTAGGATGGAAAGGATTAGAGGAAGAAAAAAAACGGGGTGTGTCAATAACGAGGATATGCATATAAGAGAATACAACATTTTGACATATATCTACATTCTAATAATTATAATATATCCTAATACATAGATTAATTAGAATAACTAAAAATACACTAATATATATAAAATAAATATTTGTATAAAGAGGATATATATACAAATAAGCGACAGATAGTTATAATTATAACTGCGAGAGATAGAATAGTTTGACGTGTTCTTTAAAGACAGCGATCGATGGAGCACGTCTAATGGCAACAGGTAACGCATTCCATAGTTGGACTGCCTGGAATGCAAAGGACTTACCGTAAAACGTTTCACAGCGTGCAGCAGGGGTCTTAAGAGTAAGGGTGGTAGCTAGCCAGCCGAGTACTAGAAAGTACCCTACCGCCACGCTATGGTTTCCTCACGATGTTTTCCTTCACCGGCAGCTCAAGCTCATTGTTGGGGTTTGAACCCACGCCCTTCGGCGTGCGAACCGACCGCGCTGAGCTATCATCGCTACACAACACTGGCTTTGTGACCTTATTATCAGAAATGAGAGGCTGCACGAGCAGCGCTGGCTCCAACATTGTTGAAGCTTCTCTTATCTTCATCATCATCATCGATATCGACCATTATTAAACAGCAGGACTCGAACCAGAGCTACGGTCCAGACAAACGTCCCCGTCGCTCTACTGCTGAGCTGTCGGAATGAAAGTATCAACTCGGGTGGGACACTTTACTTTAGCAAAATTTAGTTAAAATTGTAATATTCTTCCTGCTAAACATACGTTGCAACAAAGAACATCTACCTGGTATATCTTTTACATGAGTCATAGAGTACTAGTAACTGCGTATTTCAGGTTGAGTGTCGCCGCCGTCATTACAGATCCGCGATGTCTATAATCAAGGCGGCGCACAATGAAGTGAACGAGGCAGATCATTAGCAGAACAGTGGCGCGCTGGACGGCATGCGGCCACAGACTGC
Source organism: Biston stratarius (assembly GCA_950106695.1). NCBI lineage: Eukaryota > Metazoa > Arthropoda > Insecta > Lepidoptera > Geometridae > Biston > Biston stratarius. Next base: position 10,328,102 of record OX467108.1, read on the forward strand.
AGGGTTGGAGTCGAGCGGCCTGTACAAACACGTACCGAGGCAGTCTGTTGTTCGGGGCCACACAACAATAGGTATCGTCGACATCGCACAAGCGGCGAAGGTCTTTGGAAGTAGGCCTAGCTTGGCCAAGATCTACGCCGGAGTACGCTTACCTAGAAGAGATGAATTCTATAATCTAGTTTTTTTTGGTAGCATATTTAGCTAACCATCGAAAATCTCAAAGTAATGAGCGCCATAGCAGCGACGCCCCGGACTTTTTTTTGTTACTCAAACTTTCTACGTATCGCTGCAATGGTCATGGACAGGAATTATCTCTTACCATCAAGAGAGCGCCTCGTTCTTAACATATTATTATCTTAACATACTTAAAAGTAAAAAAAAACACTGGCTTGAAGAATGACCTGCAACTTTAGTGTTATCAATAAAATATTTGTATTTGATTTATTTGTGTTCGTATTTGTTGAAGACACTCAGGCTGATGTTCAGGGATTAGTTTATTTGGATGGGTAATATTTTAGCATTGTATAGGTACATATCCTATCCTGAACCATTTTTTACTAGAAAATCCCTTTTCATGTTTACAAAAAAAAAAAATTACGACGACTTTTTAATTGATTTATGAAAGGATTTTAATTACAGTAATTCTAATTGGGTACTTGAATGTGTGTGTACTGATTGTGATCTTGTACATGCTTAAACTCTTCGTCTTATCTTCCTAATGATACATAATAACATAGATTGTCATGCTCAACCCGCGCCCGCGTCTGCGCCCGCGCCCGCTTCTGCGCCCGCGCCGGGGCGGGGCAAGTCATATAACTCTGCGAGTCTGCGACTGTCGCAGTCGGCGGTGCAATAACGCGCAGGACAGAAAATTCGGCTATCCAAACATAAACCCTCCATCTGGGAATCGAACACTGATCAAAAAGCAGACGCATCGTGCCAAATTTAACTTCTGTCTCTTTCTCTCTCTCTCCCCCCTCTCTCTCTCTCTCTCTCTCCCTCTCTCTCCCTCTCTCTCTCTCTCTCTCTATACACAATATGCAAGGGTGTTTTCCACAAATTAATATAAAAAACGGAGTGTGTTAGTGTCACGGACACGGTCGTGGGTATAATCTTTTTTAAACAATAAGAAGTCCTTCAGATTTCCATGTTTTTAATCCTCATTTCACGTAGCGAATTCTTTAATCCTTTAGCTATCGAGATCATAGCATTTTACACGTAGATTTATAGATGATGTATGTAGCTGCCACAGCAAATTGAAATCCCTGAGTTTGTTATCATCGATTTTCTGAAGTGCCTCGAATCCCGCTATGGAATCAACTTTAAAGACGCATATACGTCAAAAGCCGTGCATTCCAGCACAAACTTTAGTGGAATATTTTGCTAACAAAATGCTACACACCAAGTTGTAAGGTTAAGAAGGCTACGTGAGCCCTCGGCGGGTCAGGGTTCTGATCCGGCGGATTCGGCGCGCTTGCACTAATTCCTGGATGTCGTCACTGCCTCTTAATTGGAGCCCCGAGCAACTGTTGACTCACACCAGACATTGTTGTGACTATTCCGAGTACAGAGAACTCGATTCTATTCTTCGCGGTTCGATTACGACAGGTCTAATATTAGTATCAATTATCCTTCTGGATGGAGTGACAAGTAAGTGCCGGTACAATCTGCTTCTATGTTTGTAGTATGTAACCTTTACTGTGTTCCGGTTTGCAGCAAAATTACGGGGCTGTTGAGACTAATGAGCGCCAGAGCAGCCAGGCCCTGGACTTTGTTTTGCTAATTAAAGTTCTGTGTATCGCTGCAAGTGTCATGGGCATGCGTTATCTCTTACCATCAGGAGAGTATCTGGTTCTCTCAATATTTTTACATTAAATAGTAATACAGCTCGAAAAATATGTAAAACATGTTACAAAACTAAACTAGCTGCGCCCTGGCTGGCTCAGGGGCAATAACCACGTTTTTGATATAAAAGGTAGCTTGTGTGTTAGGTAACTTATACTCTAGTATAAGTTAATTGCGTTCCATATTTCATGGCCATATTCCAGAGAAATAAAAATTCAAAAATGTTAATAATTCAGTTCAGCAGCTCTTACCGTTGTCACTCAATATCGTAACAGTATACAGCATACTGTACCATTACAAGACGCTACCCTCGGCGAATTGCAGTTGAATGCGTGAAGCCGCTAAAGAGCTGCAGGAACAATCTCATACGATTCCTTTTAAAATAAGTACAATAACATATTATGCTTATAGACCTCATCATCGATTAACATCAGGCGCGAAGGGGTCAAGTAATGTATCTGGATCGAATACAAGTTAACGTCAGGAAAATACATGTATTTGGGACAAACGTGAGAGCTGCCATTTTGTTCGGCTGAGTTACTTATAGCCTTTTATTGAACACAGAAAGATCAATCGCCAATGACTCCAAAATGCATTCCCTCATCAGCAACTTTATAATGAAGGGCATAAAGAGGTCAAGGTAGTCTGGAAACTACGACCAAAACGCACCACGACGTCCTGATACAGGCAGCCCGCGTCTAATATCAGGGCAAAAATGTATTGTTGCATTAAGATGTTGGAGTTTATCTTCACGTAGAGTTGACCCTCGCCGGGCAGCTTGCTCTCCTGCGTACTTCGACCTAGCACTGCGTATCTGTTTAGATATATCCTAGAAACAGAGTGCTACTTACTTTCAGATAGTTTTAGCATGATGGCCATTTTCTTGGCGTCGGCGGTGGAGATGGCGTGCTCGACGAAGTACTCGTACCGCTGCTGCAGTGAGTCGCCGTCTGGCCAGGAGTCAGACTGGTTCCGCGGTGGCGGCGGCGCGCCCGTGCCGCCCGTGCCCACTGGTCGTGGCACCGCTGCGTGACGAACCTGCGATGCGACCAGGTATCCTACTTAATGACCGTCACTATCGGACCGAATAGTCTCTTCTGTAGGGCATGAGCATCCCCTCTCTTTTAGAATTCCTTTTCTACCTCTGTTGTACTGATTGTCCCCTGGGAAACTTCCCCTTCGCCTTCGACCCCGTGGTGACCAGTCTGTCAAAGTCAACATTTTGCCCAATGTCCGGCCCGGTACCGATTGAATATACTTGTACGAGATCCGATGGCTTGTACCATTAAGTTGTTCTACATCGAGCCGCAAAATTGAAGTTATGTGTACTCGACCGTAGTAGGAACTAGTGACTGAAGCAGATAGCATCTCTTACGAGCACTTCCGGCACGTGGAAGATGACGTCACCGCGTGCCACCGCCGCCAGCGCAGCCCCCAGCGCCAGCAGGAGCAGTGGCCGCCGCGCCAGGCGTCCCATCATGCGCCTCATGACCGCGCACCGACTTCTTCACTCGCAGACGCTGCTGGACAAATTACATAGGGTTTTTACTTTTGATGTTCCGAACCTGAAATGTATCCCAGGGGACCCTAAAGCGTGTCTGTCCACTTTTTAATAACACTGCGCATTACCATTTGTTTTCTGGAAAATCTGGAATGCTCGGGAAAAGCTAACTCATTAGTAATTTGATTAGGAGACAGAAATCCTTATTCGAGCGTTTCAAATCCTACGGTTACACCAGAAAATGTTTGTTCTACGTTTATAAGAATTACAACAGTATTATGTTCAGGTTCTCCGAGGCTCGCTTGTACTTACAGTTCAATAGGAGAAGTATCGATCTGGTGTCTGACGGATTCTATTTCAGACTGTCTGCGTCATACCTCACTTTGTAACTAGATACGAGAACCTTCAATTATTTTCTGACATATGTATAGATAAGTAAGCCAATTAACGGAGACAAACCCAAGACACTCGAGTCCGAACCGATTCAGGCCCTAGCTGTGTGAATATTCATTTATTTCATAGTGTGTTGTTAGAGTTGCACCTACAAGAAATTCAGAAAATTGTTTCCGCATATTTTTCAATGTTTCAATTTGCTCACTTTGTTATTTATTTAGGGTCAATAGTTTTGTTTGTCTGTTTGTATTGTTTCGAATATTAATTTTTACCTTTTTCTTTTTTATTTACTATCTTTAAGGAATGCTAAGCTATTCATGGGTACGTGGGCAGTTGAGCATCCCTTTGCTACTCCAATAAGATTCGTCAACGATTTGTTAGGAATATCCTATCCTCGAGACTGAGCTGGCGGACGAGCGCTCCGAGTGCGGGGACATTCCGAGTATTCGCATTACGTCCATCGCGGTTCGATTCCAATAACCTCCGGCGATCTACCCCCGCACGCACAGCTGTCGACTACAAATGTCCCATTATCCACCGACTCTTCATGAGCGCCGAGTACTTCCTTTGTGATATCCACTCCTACTTTAAATCCGTAGAATTACCTACCGTAACTCAATTCTTTGTAAGCCAGAAGCAACTAGTACCATCTCACAGTCAGAGAATCCTGAAGGTATTTAATATTAAATACCTTCTACCTACCTATTGACAAAGCCTACTATAAGGTGGCTCATTACGTGGAAGACAGGAATATAATGGTTGTAGTAGCTTCTCTCTGCAATTGCATCCCCCTGGCTAAGTGACAATTGTAGTAAGCATAATGTGTTAATATTTATAACTGTAAACTGTAACCTAATATGAAAAGAAAGATCCACAAAAAAAATGCCTTGCTGAGTTTCTTGCCGGAGTCTTCTCAGTTGAAGTGTAATTACGAGCCAGTGGTAGATTCAAACATGTAACTTAACGTTCATAAGTGCCTTACCAGGTCCTAAACTGAATAAATGACTTTTTGATTTTGATTTGATTTGAATACCTTCAGGATGTCATCAGTCTAAATTAGCTTGAAAAACTCAAATGCCCACACTCGTTACAACGTTAGCGCCAGGTTCCGAGTTTCTTTCAGGCTAATTGGTTTGATTTCTCTCTTTTATTATTCATTAGTTTTATTCAAATTATTGATTCGAGTTGTGGCTCAAATGCTAGCAAGGTTTATGTCTACTTTCACACATTGCTCAGTTCTTATTTCCATTTTCGTTTTACTTATGTCTGATTACTCAAGTTTAATTATGTCGGATACTTCGACTATAAATAATTTTGCTCACATCCGGTGGCCTTCTTCGAGGAGTTAAAGCAGACTGCAAGGTCCGCGCGGCCTCGTCCCGCTTCGCAATACTGGCTTACACGTGAAGACAGCGGTTGGTGCGCGGCCCCAGGGGTTAGAGGGGGTAGGGTGCTGAGATGCGCCGGTGCGCTCTGGAGCTCTTCCTCACCGAAGAATATTCCAACGCACAGAGCTCACTCCGACGTCTTCAGATCCGCGATCACTCTCACGAGCTCCATGAAGACAAGGTCTCCAAGAAAAACGCTTGCGGAGTATTCACATAATTAAACATGAGTAATCCCGCATAAATAAACAAAATGTGTCAAAAACACTTTAGTTACCATAGTCAAATATTACATCCATCTTTGATTTGGTGCAAACAGAGCGCCGACTTTAGTAAGTAGCTCCATGTTCTTGTGATTGCTAGAACATTATTGATTCTTCATCCATGTAGATATGTATTTGCTTTCGAATAGAACGGTCTTGGCGGAGACAGGTAAGTTGGGGATACTTAGCTGATGCGGTCTAATGACAGCTTGTTCTTTTTCTACGCTGGACTAAATACGCGAGTGTACCTACGAGCCAGCCCGGGTCAGGTGTTCCGCATTAGCATGCTGGCCACGCGCGGCGAGTGGAAAACCAGCGCGCGTGGCACGCGGTGTCGGCCGCGGGACTACGAGTGTACCGGAGAATGCATCGACATTTGGAACAAGATATAAGTAGGTTAATTAAATCCCGACTACGTCCATATTAAAAACAATAAGTTCAATGTAAACGTCATCCGCAGCTACACGGTACAAGTCTGCACAAAGTGTTTCAGTCCCACAATTTTATATTAAAAAATGTTGATGTATTAATATGCGTGGTACTCTAAGTAGAGCATATTTACCTAGTAGGTAAATAGATTCCTTCTAGATAAGCGTGCCTTACACATTTTATCGCACAGCGAGGCTGTGGAATTCTCTACTGTTCCCGTGTATAAAAGGTTCGTTTGCCCAGGAAGAATCTATAGGTAAATAGATTCCTTCTAGGTGGAAGATCTATTTTAAAACCCCGCAGCATAATTATACAAATACATTTTTTTTATTGTTAATACCATACTACACGTCATATCCCTATTTATATAAAATAATATCATTAATTATGTCAATTTGTCACGTACAATGATATACGTATGTATGTAGGTACTTATTCTAAAACAACATTTCAAAAATCTATTCAAAAAAAAACGTTAAATCACCTAATGTAAAGTAATGAATAAACTTCTACTTAGCTATTTTTTATTCCGTGAAACGTGCTAAAAGTCTGGAATAAGAAACGTGGTCAAACGTGGGAAAGAAAGTCTTATAGCGCGCACGGAAACTATTTCCTAATGAAAGCTCGGCAGTCGAGCCCCGCGCGCCGCGCGCCGCGTTATGGATTTCAAATGTAGGACAATAGGTGTTTTAGGAATCCGTCCCGTGATACGAAAAGTCTGAGTTTTATACAAATTGTTGTGTTTTATATACCTACGTATACTTATTAACATATTTATAATACATTGTGTAAATTCTAAAAAGAATACTTGATTTATTCCAATCCCTACTCTACGAACGCGCTTCGGCCGATTTAGCTGAAACATAATTTTGCCCTTAGCGAACATAATAATTGTTAATTGTCAATATAAAACAGACAAGTTGTATATTCAAAATTTAAGACAAAACGAACGAATACAGGAGCTTTTTCCTTATAAAATTAAAATTTTCCTTTGCCGATGCTATTCCTGTGTGTTACTGAAGACTGCTTGACTCATAGAAAACGATATTTTTTATCGTCTCTATTTCAGTTATTATGAAACTCGGAGATGAGTGACGGACGGGATACTCGCCGCCGCGAGCTGCGGCGTTTGTTCGGCGGCGAGTTATGGCCGCGTTAACTGCTGACAAGAGCTCCCATTATTCACATAATGCAGTCCCAAGGGCGCCCCTCGTAAACATTGAGCTCGATTTGTTGGCATCGCCCATAAACTTATTAGATTGTTATTTTTACTGGATGGATGAAGGCGTCGAGTGAGCAGTGCCGGATTAACAACGTAGCAATTGTTACGGGCCCCGCGCAAAAAGGGCCCCGCGTATCCAAACCCGCCTCCGCCTGAGCGTAATTTTTAGTGCACACGTAGTATATTGAATTTACTTGACGTTACAAAAACGTGAAATGCACGGTAACCGATTGTTTTGTTGGTAAAAATAAAACAGAATTTTATACAGCAAATGCAAAAGTACTACAAAAAGTAGTTCATATAAAACTAAATAATTTAAATCGGATCTACAAAAAGTTTGACGTGTGCGAGCATCCTTACTCTACACTCAGCGTTCTTCATTTTGCTGCGCATCCATTGAAATAGCTTGATTTAAAATGTAAAAATTGTCTTTTCTTTTTATACCTCTTTTTTTGTTTCCTTATTTTCTTTTTTTTTACTTTTAAATGCCTGAGCAGAATTGAATGTATGGGGTATCTTTAAAATCCTTATATCATCCCGAGTGACACAAACTAGAATTTATTTGTAACAAAAAACAATATGGCGACTTAATGGCTCTGTATTCAAATGTGAATGAAAAACAAATGTTTGTATTTTTGTTCGTTTTTTGGATTACAAGTATTTATTAATTTTTATTATCATTTAAAGTCTGAAAACCTTAAATGTCTGTTGCTGGGAGACTTATTGAGTCTTAATTTTTTTTACCACTTATACCTAAAAATCCATAGCAGATCCAAGGCCCCTCGACAAAAATTGGTACGGGCCCCGCGCTTGCTTCATCCGGCACTGCGAGTGAGTCTTCTATGTATTGAAATAGCGGCGGATCGTTCATTATTCGAATCGGACATAAAATATCTCGAATTGAATTTGCAATATTAGATTTGTTCATGCGGTAGGTAGTTAGGTACTGCGAGAGGTGACTGAGATCTTATATTTGTGCGATGATTGAGAAGTCGTTTTAATTTCAATTTACGAAAAACTATTCGTAGCCAGCTGCGTTACTATACATCGCAGCTGCTAGGCTATTCAGAACGACTAAAGTAATCTATTGGCTTTTGGCTAGCTTTGGCTCTCAAATGAGGCTAAAGAACCTCACCACGCCAGAAGCTAAAGCCAGAGCACGAGCGTGGCCGGCGGCGCGTCTTATCGACATAGAGATTCTTTAGCAAAACCCACTTTACAAAAAATATAAGAGCAGAATAAGCCCCAGCTAACTTTTAATAACTTATATGAATGAGTCTGGTTTGTTTAAGTTTCACAGCAAAGTAACGCATGTTAACATGTTTTCTCTAAGTAAGCGTGCTCCATCTTAGACCGCGTCCTGCTTAACATCAGGCAAGGCGTGATTGAACGGGGAATCGTGGTGAAACTATTTTAAATAAAACGATTATATCCGATACCCGACTTTCTTTTGCCATTGCCCCGCTAAATACAATAATGAGTGTCTTCAATGTAGGGTACCTAAATAGGTTCCTTTTGGTTATAAGGGTGCTGTTCCGCGGTCAAACTCTAATATATTTGTTTAAAAAAAACTGCCAGACGATCACTGTAGTTCAGATTTTACAGCGTGGATTGCCTGGAAGAGATCGCTTTTAGCAATAAGGCCGCCACTTTTCACACAATAGTTATCTACTAAGTCTGCGTGCTTTATCTTCGACCACATCATCGCTTACCATCAGGCGAGTTGGTGGTCAAATTGTAAAGTTTTTTGATCCTTTGCAAGCAATTGTTGGTGTGTACTATAGACAGTTTATCTATCTATCTACATTCTAGATTATCTATCAGCTGAGATGGCGATCAAAAGCAAGTAAAGATACTGTAGGTACTTATTAGGAGAGACCGTTGTTTCAAATATTATCAACTATGGACAATTCCAATATTTCTTGCAGAGAGTATTCTGCACAAATGAATCGTCCTGTAATAAGAGGCCCTCGCTGGAAGTTTGCTAACTTAGTACAGATAAGACGCGCCGTCTTGTGTTCGCTGCATTATCGTCCGTCGACCTTGAGACGAGGGGTCGTCGACCCCGCACCCTCGGAGGGGTCCGCGTTCGGGGCAGGTGGGCCCGGGAGCTGGTATTCCCGTAGTCATTTGCTTCAAAAGGGAGATATTTGGTACAAGGTGATCGGTAGGTATTAGGTAAGTATAAATTGTGGTTAATGTAAATTTTTTGTAAGTTGGCAGGCGTGCGTTTACGATGATGTGGACTTTGATGGAAGGAGAAGAAGCCGACTCACTCGCGACTTGTGTACGTACGTATTTTGTTAGGATTTTTAGGAACCCACAACCTTCGCCGTGTGTGAACCGACCGTGCTAACTGCGGAGCTATATAATCGGTACAAAAGTATATGTGTACAGATGTCCGAAATGTATAGTTATGTTCTTTTATAGAATGTAGCCAGAAAGCATACGCCAAGTTTTTTCCCACTGGAATGAGACAGTTTAAAGTTAAAAAATGAAACAACTTTAAAGTGTTATTAAGGTTGTAGGGCTGGTCTCTCCATCGACGCAAACATCTCGCTGATAACGGGTGATAAGTGTTACGTAAGTCTGGCTCCTCGTGCGCGCGGGCTGCAACGGTGGCATACAAGGCTCTTTACATAAGTGCCAGTTAAGTTAGTTTTTGATTCAACTTACCTTAATTTCTAAAAAATCACAGTCAAGTCAAGCCAGCCATGCTCTTCCGTATGACTATACGGAAGAGCATGGCTGGCTTGACTTGACTGTGACTGACTTAAGTCACTTCTAGTTTGTTTGTGTGATATCTTACTTTTCGTATACGTGTGTGTGTATCTGTTCCTTGTTGCGAATAAAAAAAATGTTATTAATTTAGTTTTTAATTTATTTAATTATGACAATGTTCCATTGGAGTGTTGAGTAATTCTACATTTCGCACTGGAAAAGCTTGAGTCGAGAAATATAATGTCTTTCGTTTCTTAATAAATAAAATAACCCTTTTTATTTGTACACTTATCGGGCACTCTTAGGTACGTCGAAGTTGTACCGCCCGCGCCGCCGAGAGGTTGACAGGACATGTCTGATGATGCGTGAATGCCATAATTGTCAGGTAAACACGTTGCGCCACCTTTATTTGTGCTGATATGAGCTCTACAATGGTCTCGATACAAGTAGAGCTATCGGCTGTGCGCACAGCGCGCCGTCAGTCTAGCCCTTGTCCCACTCGTGGGTTCGGCACGCCACGTCCGGTTTCCCTACTTCACAGTATAACCGTCGTGTCTACATGCAATCCCCTCACATGCACATATGTGTTACGTAGTCTATCGATATATTTTCTATTCAGAATGTCATCAAAAACTGTACGTCCAATGTCCATTGGAGGAAAAATAGAAGAAGCGATAGACAACGCGTCCACTCCGCCAGCGGACAGGGCAAGAAACCGAAACAGTTTTTTGTTTGAGAATGACAGTTTGCATTTACAGTTAGCTGCTTAAATTTAAAAAAAGTAATTTAATTTTAGGCCAATAGCAAAATAGACAACATAGTAATAGTTAACGTCGCTTTAAATGACATGTTCTATACATAGGTATCACAGAAAAAAATTGCAACAATGATCTTCCGGAATGCGGAAGCTGGGCGCGCTGCGCCGCTCGTACGAGTCTAATGCATGAAATGAATAGATATTATACACTCCAATTGAATAAAGCAGGATAAATAGCGTGCCTACATTTTGTTATGTACACAGTCGGATGTATGTAAAGATAAGCAAGGATACGCCCCTCCGCAGATTATCGTTTCAATTCCTACATCGACTACTTCAAAACGCAACTTACACGAATCTAAAAAACGGGAAATTAAATAGTATGAAATATTGATAAATATCAAATATGTATAGGTAAAGATGCTTACAGACGCGACCTCTAATTTCAAACAACGGGCACAAAATGTGGCCATCCAATGTGAGGCTTATTTCGGTGTCTCCCCGACAAATCTTTAAAAGCATCCAGGGCGCCCGGCCGCCACGGCCGAAGTGCCTCTAAAGTCTAATCCAAACGACATAAATTATAACTCCATTTATTTATTCGTACAGACTGTTGTCGCATTAATATTAAATTAACGCTACATAAAAAATTAGATCCGGCTGATTTTGTAAATTATTCCGTATTTTACACTAACTACACTCCATTGGTTTCAAATGCAAAAACGTGACGATGATAAGGTGTAACCAAGTTCATACTGAAAAGACGGCATGTTACCTCTGGTTCTCTACCATTGGATTATTTCATGTGCCCTGTCTTTATATAACGCAATATAAGTGGATGAGCGCAGAACCGAGTACAGCCGAGCACTCGTCGGTATCAGTTAGACAGCTGGCTCAAAGCTGTTCCGAAATAAACATGAATAATGATCGAAACCACGCTACTTACTATAGCATACTAGGGCCGAATACTAAGCCACGAAAGCAGAAAAATATGTCGGAGTTGCACATTGAAGGTCTATGTCACAGGGTCACAAAAAAGGAACTCTAAAAGGTGTTCTTAACACTGCTTAGGTACATTTTTAAAGTGACCGCGTCACGAAACCCAGTTCGACCACCACAACGTGAACGACAATCGGAACAGCAGATCTCCGTCCTCAAGGTCTAAACAATCAAGTGGACTCGGTAATACTGGCGGTTTGAGAAGATAAGAATGCCGTAATGAGATGCTTCACTTGATACGTAAAAGAGGAAATCCTTCTTACGGAACTGGCTGAACTGACACCTAATGGATACCGGTCGTTATTTCCAGGGGCAATTTCAAACACGACAGGTACAAGCTGGAAAACTAATAGCACACTACATTTTCCTCCGTTATTTGGAATATGCTCAACCAGCATTGAGATCTCTCTTTTGATGGGTAAGTACATGACATACCTTTTTATGATTAACAAACTTGGTGTTTGACCACAGCTCACTTGATGTTAAATAACGGTGTGGTCGAAGGTAACAATCACACAAAATCAAGGTATTCTGATAAAAAGATTGTGCTTGCTTAATGTAGTAGTTGCCGAGAACGCCTAGAACGGTTGAAATGTAAATGTAACGCTGGTGACTGTAATAATTACTTACAAAATCAAATTAAACCGCGAGCTGTCGAACCAGCGTCACACAACGAGCGCGACACCTTATTTGCACACAATGGCGGCGCAGATGCAATAGCAGCTAGTGGGCGAGGAGACCGTCGGCGTCGCGGGCGCCTATTGCAGCTGCTTTCTCACGCCGCCGCCGCCGCGCCGGCCGGACTATTGTAGTTTTAATTTTAGGTTTTTCATATGATTCACTCAAGACAATAGTCGATGGGTACCTGCGGCTCGTGCTCGGCAGCATTGAACGACTTCTTCGATTCGACTCCGGGAGTCGCTGATCTCAGGAGATTGTGCACGGTGTTGTGCATTTGCCAGACAAATTATCCATGAATCATCAAATTAGCAGGAGGCCACGGTTAAGTCTTTGTCAGTCCCCAGTAAAGTGGTGGATGAGTTCGTGTACCATGGAGTTTGGAAAATAAGAGCGTGTCAAAATATATTTGTAATAAATACGTAATAAGAAACACTGCCCTGCCCTGTTAGTTCATTCGGTAGTGCATCTGCTTCGAGAGCTGTAGGGCGTGGGTTCGACTCCCACTCGGGACAAACATTAGTGTGACGAGCGTATAAATGTCTGTTTTGTATGTACTAACAAAAAATATGTATAAATATTCTATCAGTTATCTGGTTCCCATAGTACCTACAAGCTTCGTTAGTGCAGGGCTAGATGGCGCTGTGTGAAATTACCTAGGATGGTTATTTATCGTATATTCCATCTAAGTAAACATTAATAAAAATAGTATAAGATTTAGACAATGAAAATAATGTCGCGTTTTTATCCGACTACGGCAAAGCAAAAGGGTGGGTTATGTTTTTGACTGATATGTGTGCACTGTGCATGTATGTTCATCTATTCCCTCATAACTTCTAAACTACTTCATAATTTGACAAATGAGGTGTCCTTGGAAGCGTCTTGTTTTATGGTTATTAATGAAGCAAACTAGTGAGCGACCTTCAGGAACCCTTTCGAATAGACATTATCATAATTTTATCCAGGATTAAACAATGGGTCACGATCGCTAGGTCCGTAGTTCGGTGCGAGTTGCGAAGATTACGCACGACCACCGTCGATGGTAAACACAAACAACACCTCTACACTCCCCGCGAGACGAGGGAATAAAAGTATTCGTCGATTGAAACAGTCGATAAACAGAAAATATACAGCCGACCTGAACCCTCTACAGCTTTAAGTGTTTAATTACTTGAAATCGCGCGCTGTCGAGTAAATTGTTCTAAATAGAGCATCGCCTGCGACACGCGAAGTGCCCGCTCACCAGAATCACCCTGCGCCCGGCGGCTGCTTCTCGGACAATAGACTGCGAATGACTCACCGATGGCGTTCAATCCTGGAGCTTATAGTGCGCGACACAACCTGTATGAATTCGCTGTATGTTAACACTTACAAAATAATTTAGTTTTTAAGCGTATGTATCAAATGAATTAATAATGCAATAGATGATGTTGTTATTACCAATGGTTGTTATTATAAATAGCGTAAGGCGCCCGGTCTCGCTGTATTTTCTTGGCTCCGCTAGATCGATCCACTCCCCCTCAAATCTCAAGTAAAAATTCTCTGAATGTGTATTTTTACTGTATTATACGTTAACTTGTGTCTACTTATTTTTTTAAATGTAATAGGTAATAATAAGACGAACGATACGCTATCCTGATGGTAATAAATAACGCATGCCCATGGCCATTGCAGCGATAGAACTTTGGTAACAAAACAAAGTCTAGGGCATGAATGCTTTGGCGCTCATTACTTTGAGACTTTCGTTGGTTAAGTCTCAACAGCCCAGTAAATTTGCTAGCTGCAGGATCACAGTAATTATTTACACACTACTGCTTGACGACAGAATATCTGATACGGCGGTGGTACCTACCTAGACGACCTCCTGCTAACAAAATCTATCATAAAGTAAATGCGTTGGATTTATTTAAAATAAAAGCATTTGCTCAATTTAAATAAAAAATCTAGTGTCGATTAATACAGAACGTATCTACCTACGTAGTGCACAATCTCAGTGAGAAAATAGAACAATAAGATACTTAGGTATTAAATAAGAACTACTATAATTCAATTCGAACGCAATTTTCCACTGTTGCTTGCGAAATAAAATACGTGATACCTATTTGCTGAAAACGGTACAAGGACTCCCCCCTCCCCTACGTCAGATCGGGTGAGATTTTGTTCGAACCCTCCTCCCCGAACACCCAACGTAATGGGCACCCTGTAAGTGGAAGAATGTTGTCATTCCAAACTAACTGGTAGAGTTGTTATTATAGGTATTATCGGAACACAAATGAAGTACCTATTAACGTAGCAGCGGCGCGGCGCGCCTCGGCAGCGGCCGCGACCAGCAGCGGCCAGCGCCAGGCTGATTATGATGATGATAACTATTGTTTGGTACCAGGCTGAAGTAGATACCTACCTACCTAGTAGGTGCCTACTTACTTACCAAGTAAGTAGGTACCGGGTAACTAAGTACAGTTTGTAACCAAGGACAGGAAATCTCCTTAGCTTTAAATATGGATTTAGGTTGCGGTAAAATTATCAAAATTATCAAGAACGTTTGAAATTGGTTGGTATTGTTTTAAGTACCTATACTTTTTTTTTTTTTTTAAACTATAGTCGGAGTTTCCGATGAAATTAAACGTGAGTAATCCCGCATAAATAAAACAAAAATGTGTCAAGACCACGTCAGTTTCCATAATAAAATAGTATACCTATACTTTGTTTTAAATATGTATTGAAATTGTAAATTCTGATGATTTGAACCAGTTTTTCTAAGCTACCCTATTTCAGTCGCTTTCATTTTATATTGCAGCTACATTTAATTACATTTTAATTACAATTTAGTTTACATTTAATATTGCAGCTTTCAGCTAAAGCAACTACATTTTTCTTTATTGACAACACTAAAGAACATTACAAAAAGAATAAATACAATAATCGCCAAAGTAGTGCGCGCTAACTTAAATACGTACGTGCTCAGTACGTACTTCCCTCAAGTGAGTCGCCAAATAAACTTAACATAATAATATCACTTACAACTTCCGACGATGTCCTGTGCCCTGGGACCGCGCACTGCACAAACTGCACCGACGCCCTATGTATACAGGGAATTAATAACAGTTCGTATTATTCTTCTTCCGAGTTGTTTAGACGCACGTTCGGCGGCGGAGAGCGGAGCCCCGAGTGACTCGCCGCGCGCCGCGCATGCGCCGCCGCCAGCTGTCCCTCGCGCACTGCGCCGCCGGCCGGCGTACGGGAGTGGTACTGAAGCGTCAGCTTGCGTGCACAGCCCTAGTGTAGCCTGAAAACCTCTCTTATGGTTTTGTGGTGGCTGTTATAACACACATCGAAACGATAAAGCCTGGAATGCACCCGAGTGGGTGTTTCGTAATAAATACAATCTGGGTGTCTTCAAGTAGCGAGGGAATCGGTTTCTACTAGGCGAGCGTGCTTCATAGTAAACCGCATCTTCACGTAACATTACGTGAGATGGCGGTCAAATGCAAGCCTCATAAAAACGCTCGGCACAAGTTATAAGTTCATAGATTTTTTATGGTTGGTCACTAGATGTTTGACCTTAGTTAACAGTGTTGTCGCAGATAATAAACACATCTAGTCTGGAATGGGAAATAGAAATCATAAAAACAGGAGTAGCCGGAATACACCATAAGGTGGAGACACATTTTCAACTTTATTGTGCCTAGCCTTCGTCAATGGTCCCATACCTACATGAGCAAAAAAAAATTAGAGGTGCCATGCAGGCTGTTTTAAACGCTCCTCGCGAACACCCGTATGAAATCCGACGGACCGGATCGCCCGCTTCCACCTGCCCTTGCGGTTCTAGATGACTGAATCGACAGGCTACACTAAAAGTACCTACTATAAAATAATTATCACCACACCGGAAAATTTCAATCTTATCTTTGAATATACTCCGAAAAAGTCGGTCCACAAAGTGAGTGTAAACAGACAGCATGGTGGGGACTTCAGGACTATTTCTCTACCAATTGGTAGAGGTTCCCTGCTCGTAATTTAACAAATGATTCAAATAAAACTCTATATCGTGGTCAACAAAACTTTTATTTACTATTGACAGACTCACAGCGCAGCGTCAGCAAAATAACATGAAACAAACAACAACGACGCAAGACATACACCATGAGGTGGACAAGCGATACTAGACTCCACTATGCTCCACTGGGTCCATTATAAAGCTGCATATTCACTGGCGAGCGGTGTGGACATGTGTCGCTATGCACGCGTTTCGAACCTGTGTGACTGATCATTGTTAGCTTACGATCTTTTTTTATTGGCAACAAACGCAAGCGTTCTCTGTGTTGTGGAACTTGTCTCCTGTGAACATGCAGCTTTAGTAATACAATAAAGTAGTACATTAGAATATAACTATTGTAGGATATATTTCCATAATTGTACGATGTTTCCTTCCGTGCGGTATTACAACATAGTTATTCTCTTAAAATCATTTTCTCTTTCAGTCCGTTTACAAATTTAGCGCCAAGTCTTACAGGCCAGGCTGACAAGTTCAAAAACATTTTGTTATTACAAATCACATAATTCCCGAAGTGGCAGCACTTCACGTTTGTTACCGTTTGCGCCCGCCAGGGGCGCTGGTCCATTTTTCATACATTTTGGTATCGAAAACTTATTGAGATAATTTCGCGAGTTGCTTCGACCGCACCGGCCGAGCGACAATATGTTTTTTTTAATCCTCACCTCTGAATCTTCCGAGCTATAACTACACTAAACAGGAATCGATTCTTAATGTATGGCTGTTTATAATTTCCAAGAAGTATACAGAATTAAATTTATTTCACAATTTTGTAAACATATTTTTTTATTTAGTAGTGTACATACCTTACGATATTTAAACTAAAAATATTTGAAATAAAATAGTCTTTGATATTCATTTCAACAGTCTTATGAATAAGTCTATCTTGATTAAATAACGAATATTCAGACCTCATAAATATTCAGACGCCAACTAGTAGCGCCCCGCGGTTCTACTTGCATGGATTATAAAGCTGAAAAAGGCTCCCAGTAGCTCTTCAACTATATCTAGACAAGAGATCACGTCACTCAGAGCTCTTGCAGCACAAATGGGAACAAACAAAGATATTTTCGCATGTAGATTATTTATTCTATAATAATATTTTATCATATAAGTAAAGTATACTAATGTTTTTTTTTTGTTCTTTAATTTTTTTTATACAAAATCACATTTACATCACAATTTTACGAAGAAACTATTTCTACAAAGTTCGCGCGAAGTGACAACCAACTAGACACCAGCATCAGTATTTGACATCCCACTGCTGGGCGTAGACTTACGAGATTGATTGTCCGGTAAGGACGGTTTTCCTTCGGTACGATTTTTACCCGACTGCTGCGATGCCAAAAAACATCATGTCATCATGGTCATGTGTTTGATTAGTATGTATGTATATATGTCCGTCCCTGTTCCCTCGTAACTATTAAACAGCTAAACCGATTTTGATGAATGCTATGTCGCTAGATTCGTCTTTATAGCGCAAGTGTCAGGCGCCAAAATGTGCTTTCGAAATTTTCATTTTTTAACCGGCTTCAAATAAGGAAGATGTTCTCAATTCGACTGTATGTTTTTTTGTACGTATTTTACGCGATCATTCCGCCAATTGTGAATTAATTTTAATGATTTTTTTTTTGTTTGGTAGGTCATACTTCAGTGGTGGCCCCATATACATTTTATCGAAATTGATTCATCCTTTACACCGATACCTCGCTGTTTCATCGGAGCGGTGCGTTCAGTTGGCCTAAAGGTCATAATAATTGTAAATTTATACTTGATATTAAAATACTTAGTCGGGTTAGGTTTTCAAACTTTTTAGCCGTCTGTCAAAGAACCTGCTGGATGCCAGGTTTTAATATTGCGAATATGAGAAATGTATGCTCTTAACTAACAAAAAAAACTAAAATTCTCCCGCACCCCCTACTAACTAATTACTAGTCCACCTGCTCAGTGCTCAGTGCAACTTCGTCCTTCAACGAGCGTGCTAGCCGGCTCACTTCACTCGTCAGCACGACAAGTGAAGTTAAGACGAGCATTACGCTACACTAACCTTTTTTTTTTTTTAAATAGCTGACAGGCTAGGTCTTTGACCACAACTCACCTGATGTTAAGTGACGGTGTGGTCGAAGATGGTAAAGCACACCTAGCCTGGAATAGAACTGGCTCTCAAGTGAGGCTACCGGAACACACCGTTAGATGCTTGGCGGCAGATTTTCAACTTGAGGGTGGTAGTTAGCCAGCCGAGAAAGTACTCTACCACCACGCTATGGTTTCCTCACGATGTTTTCCTTCACCGGCAGCACAAGCTCATTGTTGGGGTTTGAACCCACACCCTTCGGCATGCGAACCAACCGCGCTAACCACTGAGCTATCATCGCTACAAAACCTAACCTATTTTAGAACTAAGTTAAAATCTAAATCAGTCTGCCGTCATCGTCGAATGGTAAGGTAATTGTTGTTTGCGTTTTGGTAACCCGCTGTGCACTGGTATTACCAAAACATATTCACTTAAATTATAATTAAGGAGAACGGATTTCTTTTATCTGTTTTATACGCAAGGAAAAAACATAGTGTTGAGACTAACCATCAAAAGTCTCAAAGTAATGAGCGCCAAAGCAGCGGTGCGCCGGACTTTGTTCTGTTACTCAAAGTTCTGTGTATCGCTGTAATGGTCATGGACAGGCGCTATCTCTTACCATCAGGAGAGCGTCTCGTTCGTCTCATTATATTAATATAAAAAACACTCACAGACAGAATTTTATCATATCCGTACGTTCACGATAAGTTCATAAACAACAATATAATATGTATTATTGGTATTTATGTTTCAATATCGCTTCCTAGCAGGTATAATAACACTTTGTAAAGTAAGTTTATTTTTCGCTTTTTAGTGCTGATGTTTTTTTCTTGAAGACGGTTTTTTTTTAAAGTAAAATTTTTATTATTTATATTATGTAGTGTGTTATTGTTGTAGTGTTGCGTGTGACAAAATAAATGTTTTCTTTCTTTTTGGAATGATGGGATTAAATATTTTCATTTAATTCAAGCGTACAGTTCGCTGGATGGCGAGCGAACCTCCGCCCAGCAAGAAGTAATAAGTATGAAAATATAAGATTCCGTTCCCCTTCACTTGAGACCTTACCAAAAATCACTAAGTACTAACCTTAGAAGTAGTTATCTTAAGTAGTTTAAGCTTAAACTTACTTACTAATTATAATAGAGGTTTTGTTATCGGATAGGTTTACGTTTGCCCACTATTACAATGATATATACGATAGAAAAATGTATGAAAGAAGTTTCCATTTACGCCCGCCAGGGGCGCAGTCCCAAATTTAAAACCTAAAATGTTGTTAGCCTTTCCTTATCGAGTCTTCAATCGTTTGAAATATTTCTTCAAGGGTGCGTGTATTGTGCCAGCTTGAAGGATCGAGATGCGTGTGGCGTGCCCGCAGTTAGTTCTCGTGATGGGTGGTAGTGTGCACGCACTGGTAGCCGTACTTGAGCTGGTAGTGGAAAGAGGGGTCGGAGGCGAGCTCCGCCATCTCGGGCGCCGTCAGGATGTCTTCCAGCGGCGGCAGCAACAGTTCCAGGTCTCCGCCTGAATGGAAGACGGTATATCGTTACAGGGATATTACATTATACAAGGTTACAGGCAACGGTAGTGCCAAAGCAAAAGAAGGATATGAACAACTTTCACTTTATGTAGGGCCGGCCTTGAAACCCTATTGGCTTAGTACTACAGTTCCGCGTAACCCTGACATGGTGTAACAGATTAACTAACAGATTCCGCTGGGGAATGCACAATGTATTCCTAGAGGGGTGCCGCCCCTCTTCGAATGAGAGTAAACTTCGATATATATGAATTTGCTAAAAAATATATATGTACTACTACGTAAGGGAGTATTCAAACAAGCAGAATCTTAGTAATTGATATCCCCTCCCTCCCCATAACAGCAAAATTATCAAAGCTCTAACTCCCCCCTCCTATGCTTACGTAAACATTGGTTTAAAGTAGAGGCTTTCTCGTTAAAAGCGATCTCTTCCAGGCAACCTAAGTATCAAGAAGATTCATGAACAAGTAGAAAGCGAGGTGTCCCAATAACAAGGAAAATAAACAGTCAGCATAATTTATATGACATGACTGACCTTGTCACCATTCAGATACCCCCCCCCCCCCCCCCCCCGCGCCTTACGTCACCGAAATAAACAGAGATCCTGTAATACTTGACTCCCTAAACCGTAAACAATACAAACATTATTAAATAAAAACGTTCAGGTACCTACCGTTGCTCGACCACCAATTTATGTTTTAGTAAGAAGATGTACAAAACACAGACAAAGCCTATCCACTCTGACCTTGAAAATATCTTAACTATATTAAAATTAAAATAACTTAATCATAGGAGACCGACAAGCCGGCACGCGGTCTTATCGCGTAAAAACAGAAATTCAGTCGAAGAGAAGCGCCATCTATCGCTATGACGTTTCACTACCACGATTTAGTGAACAAATAGCTCGAAACAAGCATATAGAGTG
Source organism: Biston stratarius (assembly GCA_950106695.1). Taxonomy (NCBI): domain Eukaryota; kingdom Metazoa; phylum Arthropoda; class Insecta; order Lepidoptera; family Geometridae; genus Biston; species Biston stratarius. The sequence goes on from OX467108.1 coordinate 10,348,882, forward strand.
GCGCCATCTAGATGCTCCGCGGGATACTAAATCCGTCGTATGGCGATAAAGGAGGATATATCTGACGTGTCATAAGTGCGCGAGCTCACCCATGACGTGCACGAGGTCGATGACGCGGAAGAACATCTTGTCGGTGAGGCCGGGCGCCGCCGCGTCGCTCCACGAGTCGCGGCGGATGCACGCGCACCACACCTGCGCACACAACGCACGTCTTATACCGCACGAGCACGAGCAGCGGCCCGCGGTTTCTCTCGCTATCGTTATTTTTCTATAATTATAATTATTACAAAGATAAACCAGACTTAACTTTACTTGCATTGTTTTATTACAGAGTTCTGGTTGGAAAATATTAGTTAATTGCCTCGTCAGCTCATTTAGCAGGGTATCTGCTTCAAGAGCTGTATAGCGTGGGTTCGATTTCCACCCTGATTCCCTGGGTGGGTGTTCTGTATGTATTATAAAAATGTATTTACAAAAAAAACATATATAAGTATTCCATCAGTTATCCGGTTGCCATAGTACTATACTTTGCTTAGTTTGGGGCTAGATGGCGCTGTGTGGAACTGCCAACGATATTTATAGTTGTTTATTGATACAAAGAGCACAGTGAATAGTTACCCGGAGGCGCAGGTCGTCGCGGCGCTCCATGTCGTCGACGAAGTCGGTGAGGTCGAGCGCCTTCTTGTAGTCGTACTCCGTCAGCGCGTCGCGCTCACACCGCAGGTACGCCTGCACACGGCCGCACAACAGATTATATTTACACGGGAATCGAACACCTGCTATACAATAAGGTAAATAAGAGACGAGTGGTAACAGAAAACGCAAAAAAAGTTTTAACTACATAGAATAATACAAGTGGCCGGTGCGAGCCAGCATGGGGAGAGATAGATAAATTATAATCAAATTAAATCTTTTTGCTACAAATAATTAAATAATCAAATTGAAATTAAAAACATTTTGTCAGCCCGCGTAGTATTGGATCTTATTAGTAACAAAATGACGTTTTATTAGAATTAATTAAAAGGTAGACAAAATTGAATAAATTTTTGTTTTACTTAGGCGGTATTACTCGCGTTTAATTATGTCGGATACACCGACTATAGTTTCGGCCGCGTGCGGGGGCCTTTCTGAAGGAGATAAAGCAGATTACAACGCGCGCGGCCTCGCCTCGCTCCGCACTGAACACGCGGACACGGCCTCGCGCGCTGTGTATTCAGTTTTGTCTCCTTGAAGCAGGCCACCGGACGTGGCCGAAACTATAGTCGGAGTATGCGATATAATGAAACGTGAGTAATCCTGCATAAGTAAAACAAAAATGTGGCAAAACCACGGCAGCATCCATAGTGAAAATGAAATAGTATGTACCGGCCGCCGACAACACGGACCCTTGAGTTTAATGTCGTTTCTTTATGATTATTTTTCTTTTAACATTTTTGTGCTCTCGATATCTTTCAGATTTAACTTTAGTATTTTCAAAAATATTGAATATGAACGAAATAATAATCTTAGGTGTTCTGCGTATTCTTTTAGCCAAGTGATGGTGTGCGCATGTGTTGCGTTGGCGCCGGTGGGCGCGGCCGTACCTCCACCAGGTCCTCGGGCGGCAGGACGCGCTCGGGGGCGGCGTCGACGCCGGCGCTCCGGCGCAGCGCGCACTGCTGCTCCGCCAGCGCCAGCCGGCGCTCCAGGCGCGCCGCCAGCTCCGCCTCCCGGCCGGCGCCCTCCCGCTCCTCGCAGGACGCCAGCAGGCACAGCTTGCCCAGCGACGCCGCCGTCTGCGGGAACACCGTGTCTCGTAAAGGAACGTCGCCGGCGAGGCGTGCCGCGCCCGCCCGTCGCGCCGCTACTGACCGTCATCCTGTCCAGGGAGGCGGTCTCCTCGTCCGCTATGTCGGCGAGTATGTCAGCGGCGTCGCGCACGCGGCGCGCCGCCAGCGCGTGCACCGCGGCGAGCGGCGCGCGCGCCGGCGCGGCCCGCAGCCACGCCGCCAGCCGCGCGCCGCCCGCGCCCGCGCCGCCGCGCGCCACCAGCGCCGCCTGCCGGCCGCCGCGCGTCACCAGCCACGAGTACGCGATCTCCGCCATGCCCTGCAACACGCGCGCACCGTGCAGGAGTCGCCGCCCGCACCGCTTGGCGCCCCCCGCCGCCCTCCCGGCGCTCACCTCGTGCTCGTACTTGTCGATGTAGTCCTGCAGCAGGTGCGCGCCCGCGTGCTCCACGCACAGTTGCACCAGCAGCTCGTAGTCGCGGAACGCGTCCGCCAGCGCCAGCGCGCGCTCCGTGCTGCCCTCCTCCACTGCACACGCACAACGTTACACACGCCCGTGTTACTGCGAGCGCCGCCGCCAGCAGTGATACTCACCGAACGGCATGATGAGGTCCCGGCGCATGCGCTCGTAGACGGGCCTAGCGTGCGGCAGGCGCTGCAGCGGCGCCGCCTCGTGCAGCACGGCGCGCGCCAGCGCCGCGGCGCTCTCCACCAGCTGCGCGCGCAGCGTGGGCTCCGGGCAGGCGCGCGCGCACTCCCTACAACGTGCCGTAACGTGACGGGCCCGCCTCGCACCTCCATCACGACACCGACTGAGTGTAGTTTACGAATCGAAACCATTCGCATTGTATTTACGATACAGAGCAGGGATATTGCTTTTAATTAAAGTACATTAAGAAAAGAAGCGGTTTCAGATGTACTTTTCCAAAGAATTCTGTAGCTTTTGTATATATAATAAAATTCATGATCCAACCGACTGACGGTGGGGAGACCAATACTCGTGAGCGAGGGGACAACGAAGACTCCGCTGTGTCCGATCGAGGAGTAGTCAAACCATCGTCGGACACCCACCTCGTCTGTTGACATCCATCGACGGTGGAAGCCCCATAAAACGCACCGAGGGTTCCCGATGTTGTGTGTAGTTGTGCGCCTGCGTCCGTATTTTCAATCGAGTACCGGCCGGCGACGTTCAAGTCGAACGTGAATACATGCTCCGGCGAACATCGTCGCCTCCCACGAGGACAAATTTTGCGCCCAATTTATAAACAAAAAGTGTAGTCGGGCGACCGGACGACTCCGGCGGCCTGTCGTGTAGAGCCGCGAGACGTGCGCACTCACGTGACGGCGCGCTTGACGAGGTCGATGAGCGCGGGCAGCAGCGCGCGCGGCCCCAGCTGCGGCGGCGGCGCGCAGCTCCACTGTGCGCGGCACTTGGCCATCTCACCCACCACCGCCTGCGAACACACACCACTCGTCAGATGCGAGCCGCGAGCCCCGTGCCGCCGGGGCGCCGGTTCCGGCGCGGGCACTCACCGTGAGCAGCGCGGCGGCGGCGCGGTGATGCGCGGCGGCCTGTCGCGGCGCGGCGGGCGGCGGCGCGCGCGCCAGCGCGGCAAGCACGCTCGGCACGCGCGTCACGCGCGCGTAGCACACGTCGGCCGCCGACAGCGCCACGCCCGCGTCCTCGGCGCACTCCTCCGACACCACCTGCAGCACACGGAGCGTCACGTCGCACGGCCGGGCGCGGACGGCGGGCGCGGCCCGGCGGGCGTTGCGTTACCCGCTGGATGGCCGCGTCGATGAGGCGCGCCGGCTCGCCGCCCGCGGCCTGCGCGTCCCGCAGCGCGCTCGCGGCCGCCAGCCGCTCCGCCAGCTCGCACAGCGCCGCCTCGCACGTCACCACCACGCCGCCCTCTGGCGAACGATAACGACGTGTTACACATACAATTTTTACGACATATAATACTATTGAACATGCTAATGCGACCGACCGCGAGAGGCGGCGCCGGCCTCTCGGAGCCACCGAGAAAGGCATACGTGACGTCACAAGTATTAGCTTGACTCGTGTAGCCGTTCTTGAAACCAATGTTTTTTCAAGCTACCGTTTCAACTGCATGACGTCACAAAACACGGGCGACGCGTTTTAACGTTACAACTGAATAAGGTACTAGTGGGAACTGTGTGGCTTTGTACATTTATTATCGTATCCAATTGTTACGAAGCGGCTGTTTGATTTCCAACATGTCATAAAATATGGAAGGGAAGGTGTGCAGATGTGTCCCTTTTTTATAAGCTACGAGTTTGACCACAGCTCACCTGATGTTAAGCGTCGACGTATCGAAAATGGTGAAACACACCTAGTCTGGAATGGAACTGGCGCTCGAGTGAGGCTGTCGGAACACACCGTCACTGTCACAGGGTTTAAACTTGAGGGTGGTAGCTAGCCAGCCGAGTACTAGAAAATATCTCACCACCGCGCTATCGTTTCCTCGCGATATTTACGTTTACCGGCAGCTGAAGCTCATAGTTGGAGTCGGAACCCACATCCTCCGGCGTGTGAACCGACCGCGTCAACCACTGAGCTACCACCGCTACACGTGTGACAAGTGAAGTTCATGCGTGGTGGCGAGTAGCCGGCCCCGACACGTGGTGCGTACCGATGGTGAGCGTGCCGGCGCGTTGCAGCAGGCCGGTGGCGCGCAGGAACTCCGCGTAGAGCGCGAAGGCGCGCCGCTTGTCCGCCAGCTGCGCGGCCACCTGCAGCGCCGCCGAGCTGCCCAGCGACACGTTGGTGGCGCCGCCGCCGCGCGCCTTCCACCTGCACAGGCGCAGGCTACAATACTCACTCACCGTGCGTCACTTCGTAACAGTAGCGCATCAAATCAACGGATGCTGAGTCTTCCTGAGTACAAGCGAATCTCGCTCAAACATTTATGTGATGATAAATGTTGGTTCCTTGTCCGGGTGTTCTGTGTGTATTATAGGTATGTATTTACAACAAAAAGAAGTAATATAAGTTATCTGGTTCCCATAGATTCAAACAACATCTTATCTAAAAGTGGCCATGCGGAATGGCAACGCTTCCTCTAAATGTTTGGCCAGGCCCCTTTACGGACTCATTAAGTTTTCAACCCCAAACGGCACAAGTACATCCTATCATGTGGAGTGAAACTCCAGGTTCCTGCTGGTGTAGCTCCGAAACAATATTTATTTATAATTAATCAGCAAATGGTTATGGAGTCCAAGGATTCCTAATGAATAAAGGGAATGCCTAATCTTCGTATACACTTCGGTTTCTACAATTTATGTGTAAAGTCTTTAGTAACAGGTAAAGTCCAGTCCATGCTGATCGAGACCAGTCGTGCCTTAGTAAAGTAGCGGTGACTTTACCATAAGCTTCGATGGAGTTTTAGAAGCAACATGAAAAGTCATGTTTAACCACATTATATCTCTTTCCCACACTCGCGCTTGTAATTCGGCACTTACTGTAAATCCTACCAATTTTTGCTTAAATTGGGTTAAAGAAAAATAATTAAATAAAATCTGTAGAGGGAAAAGTATGGATCCACAGATAAAACTGTAATATTAGCTACAACGGATGCGTGTGTGGTGTGGTGTGGGGTGGGGTGGGGTGGGGTGGGGTGTGGTGAGCACGCACCGCGGGTCCCCGGCGGGCACGTCGTCCAGCATCTCGCGCGCGACGGCGAGCGCGGTGCGCGCCAGCGCGCCGTCCACGTCGCCGTCCTCGTCGCGCGGCGGGAACAGCTCGCCCAGCACGGCGCGGCACGCGGCGGCGTCGCGCCGCACGTGGAACAGGAACGCCGTCTTCAGCTTGCCGCACGCGTCTGTTGTTATTGTACTGATCTGGTAACAATATGCAATGTATTACTTTCTTGTAACGGTTGAACTAAACGAAATACTTTATATAACAGTTACGAAACGAACGAGACGCTCTCTTGATGGTAAAAGATATCGCATGTCCATGACCATTGCAGCAATACACAGAACTTTGAGTAACAAAACAAAGTCCAGGGTATCGCCGCTTTGACGCTCATTACTTTGTGACTTTCGATGGTAAGGGTACCCTAATTGAGGGTATTCGAGTGTGGCGGTGCGTGATACGGTTAACGTAATGCTTACCTCATGCGGGTCGATCTCGAACAGCGACAAGTTCCCGTCGTACACGTCGGACGGACACGGCGACCCGAGCGGAGTCTCCACGCCCGCCCTGCGCTCCAAACAATACAAGGTCAGGCCGAGAGGACACATCTACTAACAAAAATGTTTGTGCGAGTGCTTTAGGTTTTGAGTAGGATTGTATGCAAATTAACTAGTTCTCATAGTACAGACTTTGCTTAGTATGGCGCTAGATGGAGCTGATATGATTAAAAAAAATAATCGATGGACATATTACTACTACTATTACTACATATTATTAGGCTTACTACAAAAAATATCAGATTATCTAGACGATATTGGATTTCCTGTGACGTCATATATCATAAGACATACGTCAGGCTAAGACGCGTCGATCTTCATCAGTCAAGAAGGGGGTCAAACGCAAGTCTATTAATTATATATATATAAAAAAAAAACATGTCAGTTTAAAATATTGGTGTTGTTTAGTATTAGCTGAAAGTTTTTATTACTCTACTGGACCCCGGCAGACCCAATCCGCAGGGACCATGCACCCATTGCTCATTGTATCAAAGCGTCTTACATTCTGATAGTTTCACTAGATAAAGCATGAGGTACAAACAAACAACTGAACACACATACATATATAGATTGCTAAAAACATGCAATTACGCCTATTTTCCTGTCAATATCATCAAAAACTATAGCCATCCTTTTTGCGTAGTCAGATAAAAATGCGTCAAAAGCAGGTTGGCAACGTGGTGCTGGTACTGACGGGTGCGCGTGCGCGCGCGCGCGGTCTCCGGGCACGGTCAGCAGCAGCACGCCGTGGCTCCGCGTGAACAGCAGCGGCGCGCCGCGGCACAGCTCCGCGCCCAGCACGCGGTCCCCCTCCGCCGCCACCGCCACGCACTCCGCCGCGCCCTCCGCGTGCGGGGACACTGCCGGACCACACGCTTGTTAACGCGATAAGGCCGCCGATTGTTACACTACTTTATATTTTTCTATCTTGGTGTGAACAATACAGAATTTATCTATCCATGTATGTTAGCGGGACATCACGACGTAGCTTGATGCTAACTGCGGTTGGCGCGGTTGGCTCGCACGCGCCGGATGCGGTTTCTAATTGTGCAAACGGCTGGCAATGGGATTTGCTGCCCGAGTGGGTGTTTCCAGATAGTTTTTTTTTGTTTTTATGATGGCTGACAGGCTAGGTGTTTGACCACAGCTCACCTGATGTTAAGTGACGGTGTGGTCGAAGATGGTAAAGCACACCTAGCCTGGAATGGAACTGGCTCTCAAGTGAGGCTGCCGGAACACGCCGTTAGATGCTTGGCGGCAGATTTTCAATTTGGGGGGTGGTAGCTAGCCAGCAGAGTACTAGAAAGTACCCTACCATCACGCTATGGTTTTCTTCACCGGCAGCTCAAGCTCATTGTTGGGGTTTGAACCCACGCCCTTCGGCATGCGAACCTACCGCGCTAACCACTGAGCCATCATCGCTACGAAACAATCTGGTACGTAGATACAAACTGGGTGCCTTCAAGTCGCGAGTGAATAGGTTTCTTCTTGGCAAGAGAGCTCCGTCGCATGACCGCACCTTCTCTTAACATCAAGCGAGATGACGGTCAAATATAAGCCTAATTAGAAAAAAAAAAAAAAAATACAGTGAGATGAATATTCGTTGAAGGAAATCATCGGTAGTTTTACTTGCAAGTACCTCGCTTCGCTTAACTTGGTGGTAGATCTACTTAGCAGGACGTCGTCTAGGTAGGTACTACCACGGTGCTAGATATTCTGCCGCCAAGCAGTAGTGTGTAAACATTACTATGTTCCGGTTTCAAGGGTATTGCAGCTAGCGAAATTGCAGGGCTGTCGAGATTAGTAGCGTTGCCCTGGCTTTGTTTTGTTACTCAAAGTTTTGAGTATCGCTGCAGGCGTTACCTCTTACCATCAGGAGAGCATCTCGTTCGTCTCATTACCTTTACATAGAAACAGGTCTGTGTTAAAAACATCTGAGTGTATTGGGGTTCTATGCTGTACTATAACCCTTCTCACGAGTATCAGAAACAGCAATAAGCAATGTTCCACCACATATCACTCTCACACTACAAGTGTGTGTGATTCGGAACTGTATAAAAATGACATGTTGTTTCCAAACTCCCATTGAAGCTTGTAGGAACGTCACTACTGCTTCACTGGGGCATAGTGGATGTTGACGGGCACTCACGCGCGGCCACGGCGATGTGCTTGGAGGTGTAGGCGAGCACGTGCGCGTCGAAGGGCAGGAAGCGCGGCTCTTCGCCGTCCGCGCCCGCGCCCGCCCATGCGCGCAGCGCGCCCGCCGCGCGCACCGCCGGCCGCGCCGGATCCGAGATGTCGATGTGAGCTGCAACCACACGAGTTATTACGCAGGTGGCTACTAAGGGGCTAGGCGATGCTCAGGGGCTCCTCAGATCCTGACAACCACGCGAGCTGAACTTGCTAATTTATCCCACCTTTAAGTTATATATATATATATATTTTAATATAGCAGGTTGAAACACAACTACTTAAATCATAGCAACTCAGTTAAAAGCTAATACAAACTGGCAGGCAATTCCTTCTGCAAACAACAATCACAATCTAAATCGATTAATAAAATGTCTATCCCTAAAGTCCCTGTAGTCCGAGCTTCGCAGCTACGCTGCGAGCCGTATTCCGCAGGCATACTACATATTATGGTCGCGGAGCTATTTTCCGAGTGCCTAACAGGAATCGCAATGAGTATAGCTAGTACGGAGTTCGCGGCAGCAGGTGGCGTGCGCGCCTGGCGCGGCGCTGGCAGAACGCACTCACCTATGGCGTATCTCCGCTCGGGCTGCCGCGGCGCGCTCACCGCCAGCAGCAGCAGCAGCTCGTCCGTCCGGTACGCGCGCACGTCCAGCGCCACTATTTCCGCGTTCACGGCGTCACCTACGGGGGTAACATAATATCCATAACAAATAACACTTTTGCACACGGGGCTCTCACGGCGTCGGATTATAATGGTGAACGCAATTTAGGGTTCAAGGCTTTCACGGCTATTTCTCAAAAATACCATTTCCTAAACTCGAACTAAACGGTTCGATTCCACCTTCATCGTGCAAACCGCTAAACAATGGAATTTGTGTAAGTGTTTCCCGATGGATTCAATCTGATTGCCTTCAAGTCGCGCGAGTGAATAGATTTCTTCTAGAGAAGCGTGGGTCGCTTTACATCAGGTGAGATGGCGGTCAAACGCAAGACTACAAGGAGAGGAGAAAAGAATTGTTCCACCCATATCAAGTGTCACGATGTCACGCTGGCACCGACTGAGACCTCATGTACATTCTGCGAAGGATATATCCGGTCGTATACCCCGTCAGGTGCGTCGCCGACTCGGTGTAGTTTTGCCTGCCGATAGTGGCAGTATGAGGTCAAGAGGAGGGCAGTTACCGTGCAGGAGTGCGTCCGCGAGCGCACGGCGCAGCGCGTGCTCGTGCGTCTCGGCGCCGCGCCACAGCTGCAGCACGGGCCCGCCCGCCACCAGCGCCAAGTGCGGCGCGCCGCGCGACCCGCCCACGCCCACCACGCCCACCAGCTTCTGCACAACACAACCCCACTCTGGTCTACTGCGCGGCAGCGAGCGCCCGCATCGCGCAGTTAGTTTTTACAGTGGATTTCTAAGTCGTTCTCTGGCCGAGAAAGATGTTCACGCGTTATTTAATGGCAGCATTAACATCTGTCAGAGCGGCATGAAGGCAACGGGCTCGAACAGGTCGACAAGGCCGATGCTTAAAATATGGAGTAAAAATGTATTTAGTCGTCTACTATCTTCTTTAGGTGTTGGCTTCAAATGGAAAACATTTATGTGATAATAATAACTGACAAACATGAGCTAACTTCCAATATTGGCATTGGAGGCTAAATCGTAGCTCCGAGTCAGACCTCTTGTTATAAACAGTCCCACTGCTGGGCGCGGGTCTCTTCTCATTGTGGGAAGGGTAAAGCTATAGGCCACCAAGCGAGCCAAGTGCTGGACAACATTTCAGAAAACATTCTCTACTCACGCACTATCATTATTGCATTATGAGCATTAGACATTAAGCCTGTATGGTAAATATATATTTTATACACATACATTGTGACATACAAAAACCGGTACAACAGTAAATTCGACTATATTCCAGTGGATCTAGATGGCGCCACTCTCTGTGCTTGTTTCGGGTTATTTAGAGATTATTATATAGAGAAGGATAAAAGATCTCATAGCCAATACATGTAGTGCAATATTTGTGGGAATGCTCACGTTCTCTGCGTGCGCCGGCATGGATCCGAAGAACATGAGCGAGACGCGGCGCCCGATGCCGCCCAGCCACCCGCTCGGCGGGCACAGCCGGCGGCAGGTCACCGTCTGCCGCCCCTCTGCCGACAACACCACTCGTTCACTCACTCGCCATGAGCAGGGATTAGTACTACTACACTTACTAGTATAAATAAATAAAAAACCGACTACATGCCCCTAAGCCCAAACATGGTTAGGGTTTAGGTATTTTGGTTTAAAATCAAATTACTGAACGGATTTTCATAAAATTTCTATCGAAGGTGTGTACCTAAATAATAGAGTTTTGAGGTAACATATTAAAACACAAAACAACAACCAAATTGAATAACCTCTTCATTTGTTAAAGACAATTAAGTGGGATAGCAGGGATTAGTATAAATTGTCCATTTCACTGATTCTTATGTTATGTTATAAATTATATTATTTGTCTGTCACTAATGTGGCTGCAACAAAATTTTGCTATGTCTGGTGACCGTTGAGCTACTGACCCAGAGTAGTGGGCTCGATGATGACCAGCGTGCAGGTTGTGGTGGCCAGCACCAGGGTCTCGGCTGCCTGCACGAGCCGCTCGCACTCCTGGCCCGCCAGCTCGCACGACACGTCGGCGTACACGCCCTCCTGGCCCACGGACGGCCAGTAGCGCACCACGCCCTCTGGCGACACGCCGACGCATGACGCCATCTGTTAAACAGATACATAGCTTGGCTTCAGGATCTTCTATTTGCTGTTTTTGATGGGGATTAGTTTAGAAAAATGAAATGTGAAAGTGAAATGAAATTTGAAATGTATTTTCAAAATTTTTTTCTATAAATTATATTTTAAAGAGAATAAAGAGTATTTTTTTAATTTTATTAAATAGTAATGAGACGAATGAGATACTCTCCTGATGGTAAAAGATTATGCATTTTCGATGATGGTACACAGAACTTTGAGTAACAAAGTTCAGAACATCACTCAGAACATTACTTTGAGACATTTGATTGTTAGTCTCAACATCACTACAATTTTGCTAGATGATCATACCAGAACAAAGTAATGTTTACACACTACTGTTTAGCGATAGAATATCTGGTAATGTGGTAGTATCTAACTAGGTGACTTCCTGCTAAGGAGACGTTGACATTTTAAAAAATTAAGCAAGAAAAAAATATGGCAACCTGGGCCCCCTCCGCATAGAAAACGACGACGAGATCTGCCTTATGCGCCAGGTCAGTCTGCGGCAGCGTGAGCTCGCGCGCGGCGAGCTGGCCGGCCGGCGGCGCGCCGCCCTCCTCCGATGACACCGAGCGCGGCCACGCCAGCACGCGCCGCCCGCTAACCACCCAGCACCACCCGCACTCGGACATCCGCACGCTCACATCCCCACTGCCTGGTACAACACAAACATACAAAATTCAAATAAATTTAGTTTATAAAGTGCAACATTACAACTAACATAGACCGAAAATATGCACTATAATCCCAAGCCTATTTGTAATTAAAAAAAAAATGGATTGACCTTTAAAACATTTGACAAAGTGAGGGGTCGACGTGTATATCATAGAAGTTAAATTTTGTTTCTCCAAGAAAAGTCTTAAATACACAATATTTGTGTTGCTAAAACTGCGTAAGTAGGTAGGTACATATAGGCTAAAATAAGTTTAATTTTAAAACATTTTTTTAATGTTCCAGACCCTACTTCAATGACTTTTGTTCTAGTGAAATAAAACATGAAAATTTATTGATAAAGAAACACATACTTTTATTCGACAGCCGAAATCTTACCTAGAGTTAGCACCTCGGTGACCATGACAGGTAGGGGTAGGCCATGAGTCTCCACAGTGATCAGTGGAGTCTTGTAAATAACATCTCCTGCTTGCTCAGACTGCATAAACTTACTATAAAACAATCAGAAAACTATGTTTTATTGTACATTTTCTAAACCGAATTTTAATGAAATCCCTGGAACTGTAAATTTCCCTCACTCGGCCATCAAAGGATAAAGCATTCGGGCGTTAGCGCGGTAATTGTTTTACAATTCTCAGGACTCAATCAAGGATTTAAGTTACACAATAATAATATATACAAAAAACACACTAACGCCAAAGGCTAGTGTAATTAATGACACAATGCCATTGGCAAATATTAACAAATTTACAAGTGGAAGAGGTTAAGTACGAACCTTTGATTCTTTTTCGCTGAAGACAATCCTATAGGCCTTCGCCCTGTAATAGATTGTCTTACTCTTGGTGAAAAAGGACTCCTCATTGCACCGGTATTATTAAAATCCATTTTCAGTTATTGTTTCTTATTAAAAAATAAAAATATTCGTTAATTTCAATTAAATCCTACAAATTATAATAATAAAAAAATAAAAAAAACACAAACTACATAACTAAATGTCAATGTCAAAATTTCGAAAACATGTTTTTTCCTTGTGTCAGTTTAGTCAATGCATATTTTGCACATTCTGCCAAAGTTTAACTTGAAAAATCATAAAAGAGCTGATACTTTTTTTTAATATTAAATACACTAAGATCCAAGACCGAAGGGAAGGGCACACCTAAGGTACACCTAAAATTATACTAGTAATAATAGTAATAGTATAGTAATAGTAATAATTTTAGGTACACCTAAAATTATGAATTACGTGCGCAAATGTAGAAAAGGTAGTTATGAATGGTGTTAAAACTCAGATGAAAGACTACATATGAGTTATTTACCGTATTTACCCATGAAAATATTAAGACTTGACATTGGCAAATGTACAAAATGTGACTCCATAAACAAAGAATAAAAAGTTTTACAATTAACTGTCATGGCGGTACCACACGTTCGTCCAACCGTCCAACAGTCGCACGTGTGGAGGGGTAGTTCGTGCGTGTTTGACGGTGTTGGAGCGTGTTTGCGCGCGATCGCTCCGATGGCGGTAAATCGTACACAGATCAAAGGAGTTGCACAGACCGTCCATAGAGAATGAGGTTGGAACGCAGTGTTACCAACTCTCAAAAATATTTATCCCTAAAGCTATGCTAAAACCCCTAAAATCACACAATTACTTGAAAATCCCCCTGGATCTGTTTTCCAAATATTTGTGTACTTTTGACTGTATTTCTTCTTTTCTTTAGGCATAATTAACAAATTGGTTGTCCACACAGCATTACAATAACGAAATTAAATTAAACAAGTAAATAAAAATCAACTTATTTCCAGTAAGCATAGACAACGTAACCACCAGTCATCACAGAGTAGTTTTAATATCACTTGTCTTATGTTTATGGTAAGCACTATGGCGACATTTGTTTTCTATTCAACTCCGCATACTTAGTAATAAGGAAGCCGGAACCGTAATGGATCTCGCTAAGCCGCTAGGTCAACAAATAAATATTACTAGACTAGAATATTACTATGGCTAGATTGAATAACTTCAGACCCTATATTTTTATACCTTTATTTTCTTAGTAAAAAATAAGCAGTCATAAATCCCTAAAAATATAACGTCCCTAAAAACCCCACCTATTTTATTTTCCCCCTAAATTTAGGGGGAAAATAAAACAGGTGGGAACACTGTTGGAACGTGTATACTGTGTGGAGGGTCTGTTTTGATCGAGACAGACTCGAGTCATGTTGGAGTGTTCGACGGTTGGACGAACGTGTGGTACCGGCATCAAACTTAAAAACAGTAACGGTCTGTTCCCGCTTACCGCTATGCCTGTTCTAACGTAAAACTTACTTCTTGAATTAAAATTAATCGAAATATTATTAGTTTTTTCTGTTCGTATGTAATAGATATCTTAGTATAACTTGGTGCTAATCTAATATTTCAACGGTTACGCGATCGGCAAAATGTTTATAAAGTCGATAGTGCTAGACGGGTTCAAATCATATGGAAACCGAGTGGAAATTACAGGGTTTGATCCTGAATTCAATGCAATTACCGGATTAAATGGCACCGGCAAGTCTAACATACTGGATTCGATATGTTTCGTACTTGGTATCACCAATTTATCCAATGTAAGTGATTTAGATTTACTTTTGAACCATTGTTAGTGTTAGACTGCCCTGTTAGCTTGAATGTCCTGTCAGCTCATTCAGTAGAATATCTACTCTAAGAGGGTGTGGGTTCGATTTCCACCGGGTTAAACATTTATGTGATGATAAATGTTTGTTCTGTGTCTGGGTATTCTGTATGTATTTACAAAAGTATGTTATTAAGTATTCTATATCAGTTATCTAGTTCCCATAGTACAATCTTTGCTTACTTTGGGGCTGGATAGTGTTGTGTGAAATGTCCTAGAATATTTATTTACTGTTTCTAGGCATTTGTAGACTGTGTGCTTTTATCATATGTAAAAAAATCTTGTTTGATTCAAAATGATTATATTATTCAGCAAATTTATTTACAAGTTCACATTATGCTCCATTTTCGACCTTCGGGATTAGATAAGTATCTTGTAGACTTTTAAAGAAACAAGAGAAATATTTTTCTTTATTTTATTGAATGAGAATGGAGAACAATACCTTTTAAAACAGTAGGTAAAATTAGTTGTCTCGTTACTGAGGGTTGTTACTGAACACAGGTGCGAGCTGGCAGCCTGCAAGAGTTGATATACAAGCATGGACAGGCCGGCATCACAAAAGCAACAGTTAGCATCACATTTGACAACACCGACAGAGCACATCAACCCATTGGCTATGACAGTAAAGAAATCATAGTCACCAGACAGGTTTGTATCTTTTCTCAACAATTTTGGAATATAAAAGTGCACAAGACAAGGTAGACAAACTTTTGCATACGTGATTAAATAGGAAAAAAACTGCTGAAAGTCCTAGTCTTGATAACAATTATAACATTCATATTAGAAATACAACATACCTACTCATAGTATGTCGTAAACAAAGTCAAGGCTTGTTTAAACTGGCTAGTGTTTATTAAAATACCATTATTGTACTTTTCAGGTAGTGATGGGAGGCAAGAACAAGTACCTGATAAATGGTAATAACGTACAGAACAAGAGAGTGAGTGACCTGTTTTGCTCGGTGCAGCTAAATGTGAACAACCCACACTTCCTCATTATGCAAGGCCGCATCACTAAAGTTCTCAACATGAAGCCTCCTGAGGTATGAAAACTGTCACACTTTTTGTTAGAGCCAAATTGGAAAGTGTTTAATTTTTAAAATTTTGAATGATTCTGCCTTTCGTAGCCAACTTACTTGACAGAAAGCTTAAGATGGAACATACAAATCTAATAGTCATACTATGTTCTAGGCCTTAAAAGCATTCTTTGAAGTCTAAGACTTATTAGTATTATTTAAATTTGGTTTGATAGGGATGGGAACTTGGGCAGTAAGTCCCTTTTCTATGCACACTTGTGTCACAAGTCTCAGGCACTACAGGTTCCCGCCCCTATAATATGATGGCCCCACATCAACATGCTGATGTCATTAAATGCTAATGGCAAATTTAAAATAGCAAAGTCAATGTGCATGATGTTATATTGCTTTATTTTTTATGAATTATATGCACAAATGTGAACATACTATACTTACATATACATATCGACAGTAGTAATTAACATTGTCGGATCTACATTTTTGCTATTTTCATTTGATTGCATTATAGGTCTTAGAATATGTCTAAAAATGCCCCCGCAAATTATTAAATTCGATTAAAAAACAAATTTTTTTTACCATTAGGTTGAAATGCCCCCGAAAATTATTAAATACCTAAAGTATTTAATCATTTTCGGGGGCATTTTTAGTCATATTCTAAGACCTTTAATGCAATAAAATGAAAATAGCAAAAATGTAGATCCGACAATGTTAATTGCTACGGTCGATATGTATAGAGTTTTTGCACATGGTCAGCCAAACAACCATTGCTCGATTTCAGATATTATCAATGGTGGAAGAAGCTGCCGGGACAAGAATGTATGAAGCTAAGAAGCAATCAGCACAGAAGACTATTGAGAAGAAAGATGCTAAACTACGCGAGTTAAATGATGTGAGCGTAGATATACAATAGAGCTCAGTTGTTGCTCACCCTTCAGCTTATTTAGATAACTTGTGTGAAAATCAATTTCAATATTGTACGGGCGCCTAGCCATGTACCTCGGTAATTGACTGGACGCCTGTTGAGAGTTGTGTACAGGATGAATCAGACGACCAGTGCGCTGGATACAACACTGATATATTTAGCATAAACAGTAGTCTGTATACACAACATTATAGATTTCCAACTACTTTAATATATTACCGTACATCACACTTCCCCCCCTTAATAAAACAAAATATGACTATAGGTAAAATGAGTTACATGAACTAGAAAATAGGACATTAGACTCAGTTAAAAAAATTATTAACCAACAGTGTATTTTAGACTTTAACATCGGTAACAATTTCTAACTACTTTAATAATATTATAAATTTATTTTCAAAATCATCTATCTGGTAGTTAATCTCTTGTCAACACATTCAAGGCTCGCAAGTAGGTATAGTTTTAGCATCCTAGGTGAGCTATAAAAACATGAAACATTTTAAGACCTTAGACTTTGAGGATTCTAGGTAGGTATAAACCTACATATATATGTGCATAGATATGATTCTTAGAATCAGCGTGCCCCATCATACGAGGTTTAATAATTGTATATATTATAGTTTTGGGGCTTGAAGGGAAGGGAACACAATATTTTTTTTGAGTTTGGGAGCTTTTCAACTTATCGAGGTTCTACATTATTTCTAATGTTTCAGATAATAGAAGAAGACATAGCACCAAAGCTGACAAAACTTCAAGAAGAGAGGTCCCAGTTTCAAGAGTATCAGAAAGTGGTCAGAGAACTGGAAAACCTGACCAAACTGTACACTGCATGGAAGTAAGATATTACTTTTGAATTTGACCACTGAAATACCAGCTGATGTTATGTTGCCACGCACTATCCTACAGGTCAAAACATATTTTTTTAGTGTAAATAGTACCTTATGTGATCCACGCATTACGGGCCCATCGGTGGCCTATAGTGCGGAGAAGGCCCGCTCACCAAGTACCAAGTAGTACCTTGTGTGACTGTCTAGGGTTCACTTTATCTCCTCACAGAACTTCATTCAGATATCAGTCATTATAATGTCGAGGGTTTTTGTTTGCAAGGGTCTCACACAGACTGCACTCTTGCTGTGCTGTATGATTTAAACTCCAGTTGGCACATAATGTCTATTTTCCAGATATGTGACAGCAGAAGAAAAAACCAAAGAGGCAGACGGTAAAGTGCAGAAAGTAAAAGATGCAATCAAAGACAAGAAAAACAAAATTAAAGATAACGAGAAGGAAATTAACAATATTAGCAAGGAAGTAGCAGAAATGAATAAAGCTTTAGACGAGGTACTTACATATGTATATTGTTAAGTTAAACATGGCATGTGTTTGAATAGTACTTGTGTATTAATTCAGTCCGTTTTCCATGTAACAGGACAGTGGTAGCATACTGAAAGATTTGGAAGCAGAATTACTTCAGCTAGAGAAATCAGAAGCGGGCTCAGCCGCCGCCGTGAAGGCGGGGCGCGAGGCCGCCGACACGCACGACAAGCGCGCGGCCATGTTGGAGCGCTCGCTGAAGGACGACGCCGCCGCGCGCCAGGAAAAGGAACAACAGCTGGAACAGGTGAGCTGGGAGTAAAGGAACAATAACGATTCAAAATAATAAAAGAATTTATTAGAATTGGGTGCGTTTGACTATGTCTCACCGAAGCGTAGACAGGGATGTCGACTGCAAAAAAGTCTAGTGATTTACTAAATATGGACCCCTGTTTAGTGAAACAGAAATTGTAAAGTGATATCAACTCGGGAAGCTGCGGGAGCGCACTTGCCAAATTCTGTCTATAGTACAAGAACACGGATAGGTATACTCTGTGGCTGAGCGACACTGTAATGTCTTACTAACTAGCACTTTGACAATTAGCATAGTTGTTTGTTACCTCAGAACTCTGAGAATTTTAAAGGATTTGATTTTAGATTATTCCCATATAAATGTCAAGACAATCGGTTCAGTAATGATAGACTTAAGGTCGTGGAGTCAGTTTTTTATAGTTGTTAATTTATACTTGTTGGTATATTTGTTTGTTTGTTTCTAGACTTCGACTGCCCCGTCAGCACACTTGATAAAGTTATGTTTCGAAACTAAAGGGCGTGTGTTCGATTCCCACCAGGATAAACATTTATGTGACAATAACTGTTTGTTCTGTGTTTGTGGGTGTTCTGTATGTATTATAAGTATGTATTTACAAAAAATGAAAAGTATTTAAGTATTCTGTCAGCTGCCTGGTTCTTATAGTACAAGCTTCAAAGAATCGAGAAAAAGATAGAATCAAATGATGGTAATGTGTAATATTCTTCGCGGCAAAATCGATGCACCTAGTCTGCTTAACAAGCTATCGCCGCTTTTCGTCCCCAATGTTGGCAGCTTCCCACGTAGAGGTCGCCGTCCGCTGTTCTCTGTCCCCCCAGGGCGGGCTATTGCGCATGGTCAATCCCCTATTCAGCACACTCTCAGTGCTTTCAATGGACTTCTGGCCATGCCACCTGAATCTGATTTGTTTGCGGATGAATGGAAGATTATTCTGTCGAAGTGCTTGGATTACTGCGAGAAGAAAGCGCGCAAGGTGAATGACAAAGAACACGATTAATTTGACATTCTGTATTAATTCTGCATTTCTATTAATTTATTTTGACATTTTAATTATTATTTTATTTTCGTGTAGTGTGTATCTACCGACCTAGTTTGTTTTGTTTTTATTAATTTGGGGCTAGATGGCGTTGTGTGACCGACGATATTTATTTATAGCTCGTTAATAAAATAGAAATACATGGTAGTTGTCCATAAATTATAATGTAATACGTGCAGGTGTCGGCGAGCTTCGAGGGGCTGCGCGCCGCCAGTGAAGCGGCGGATAAAGCCCTGACGGACGCACAGCAGCGGTTTTTGGCAGTCAGCACTGGCCAGGAAAATGCTTCCGAGTCGTTGCAAGATCAGCTTATGGGTAATTGCTTGACTTCATGACTTACATTCTTGTCTTGAAGATACATCTCAATATTTGCTATACTACGTCATCAGATAATCAGCTGATGCCTCATTATTCCATTTTAAAGATCTTGATATTTATTGATATATATCGGCAATCTTGTATGTTCAAATGGTAGTCGATTTTATATCAGCATTGCTCGCTGTAATGCCTCGGTAGCAGCGTCCATTGTTCAGCTAATGTGGCCTGCCGAGCGGCCATCCAAGCTGCTCTAACTAAGGCCACAAGGTCTTCCTATGTATTATACGGACACTGACAGAAGTCATTGTATACCAGATTCAAGATATTTCTGTAACTATTTTGCAACGCCTCATGTTGTCCATACATCAATCGATACACAATTACTTTAGTTCTCATGTCCGTAATGTGTTTTTTGTTTGAAGACTAAACTAGATAAAAAATGAAATAAATAATGTTGTGCTATTAGTAGACAGCCACAAAGTTACAAACACAACAATAAATACCCTCATACTTATACATATACATAAAGATGACTTAAGGTTGTACTGAAATTTGAGTGAAATAATATCCGGACTAGAATTAATAAAGACAGCGGGAAAAGGAGAGTGCAAAAGAAGTAATTATTATTTTTATTTTGCATTGTCTTTGGGGCTGAAGTGACTTGTAACTCCGTAGGATAGAGGGATGTGGTATTTCAGTTTGCAAGATTCGATCCGCACTGCCGAGGCGAGTTGAGTGTTTATGAGGTTGTACGATGTGTGATGTGTAGCCGCGAAGAAGGCCGCGAGCGAGGCGGCGACGCGCGTGTCGGCGGGCGGCATGGAGCGCACGCACGCGGAGCGGCGCCTGCGCACGCTGCAGCAGGAGTTCCGCGCCGGCGCCGCGCAGTTCGAGCGCGACCGCGCCACCATCGCCGCCCATCAGGCGCACATACAAGAAATAAAGGTATTCATGTCATATTTAAACGTTCGCTAAACACGGAAACAAAGCTACATAGATTCAGACCCGGTGATAAACATATAGGACCTTGAATAAGTTGTCGCTGTTTCTTCAAAGATGGCAGTAGCAGTACCCCGTTCGTGGAATTTCGAATGGTGACACACATGCAAGGCGATAGTGTATCTAACCTTACAATGTATAGTAGTTCACTTTAGTGTAAACAAAGTAATTTTTTTCTTAGTTCTGAAAACGTCTACCTTTGTGCCAAATAAAGTGTATTTGGGGTATAAAATGTGGTTTGACGAAAAAAAATCAAGATTACTGATTCACATTATTATCCGTACACGAAAAAGTACTTTAAGAAAATGGATACGAACCAAATAATACTTGTAATGAGTAATCCTATTGAATACGTAACTCCGGCGGGCGCAGGCACAGCTCGAGACGATGAACTTCGACAGCGAGCGGAACGAGGCGCTGCGCGAGTCCGTGCGCGCGCTGCAGGGCGGCGTGCGCGGTGCGCGCGACGCGCACGACGCGCTGGCGGCGCGCCTGCAGCGCTGCCACTTCCGCTACACGCCGCCGCCCGGGCTCGACCGCACCGCTGTCTCCGGTAACTATACGTACCACCTACATCGTTGTTGGGTCGGGTCGCGATTTGACATCTATCTATCTGACATCTGCCTATCTGACATCTGTCTATCTGACATCGGTTAATCTGACATCTGTCTATCTGACATCTGTCAACCTGACATCTGTTAATCTAACATCGATCAATCTGACATCTGTCAATCTAACATCTGCGTGATTGAGTAACAAACATACAAACCACACCCGCGTGGTGATGGATGATGGTGATGATGATGATGAAAAGTATCCTATCTTATATTCCAGGGCCTAAAGTAAAAAATGCAAACAAAATGCAAAATTTCATCCAGATCCGTTCAGCCGTTCTGGTGTGATAGAGTAACAAACATCCATCCATCCATCCATCCATCCAAACTTTCACATTTATAATATTAGTGGGATCATTATATACTAAATATGATTTCCCTCTGTGTGGCCAGGTATGGTGTGTCGGCTCTTCGAGGTGAAAGACTCTGTGTACTGCACAGCGCTGGAGACTGCCGCTGGAGGGAAGGTAACTGGAGGAAGGCAGACCACATGCGCTGAACGCCCGAGGCAATCAGACTAAAGTGGCATAGCCGTGGGCAAGAAGTGACCTGACATAATTCTCGCTTGTCACATTCTTCAGCTTTCGACGTGAATAGGTTTTTAATATATAGCTTCCATAGCGAGAAGCAATTCAGAAAACTGATGATAACAAAATTAGGGTACAGTTTGGTGTTGCTGCTGCATATTCATCATATACATCTAAATTAATTTAATTGCACCACCAAAGAATCAAAGAATTCATTACGTAGAGTGAGGACTTGAAACATGGAAGTCCGAAGGGCTTCTTAGTGTACAAAAATGTACACGTGCTCACGTACATATGGGCGAGTTCACGACACTAACACACGCCGTTTTTTCCTATATCGACTCTTTCTAACTCTGCATTTATTGTTCAACATGCTTCCATGTTTTTGTTTTAACCTATAAAAACTAGTTGGCGTTACCAAATGAGATCAATTCCAACCGACGCAGGTTCGCATAATGAATTCTCGACTACAGGTGTTTTTTTGTCATTATTTTTGTCACCGCACTCTGTACTTTTTGCCAGTTTCAAATATTTCTACAAGCGTGGTTTGTTGTAGCTGTACAACGTGGTGGTGGATACGGAGGTGACGAGCAAGCTGCTGCTGCAGCGCGGCAACCTGCAGTCGCGCACCACCATCATCCCGCTCAACAAGATCTCCTCGCAAGTCATCGACCGAGACACCGTGCGCCTGGCGCAGGACATCGTACGTACGCACCGCAGATAATGTAACGCTACTGCGTGGACTCGACATGGGATTCGAATCTTTTTTTTAAATGGTTGACAAGCTAGGTGCTTTACCGCAGCTTACCCGATGTTAAGTGATGGTCGAAGATGGCAAAGTACACCTAGCCTGGAATGGAACTCACAACCTTCGGTGCGTGAACCGACCACGGTGACCACTGAGCTATCGTCGCTACGGAATCCAAAATCTTCCAGGTAATCCAAAAATGAAGGTCAGACGGTACCCCAACTATAAAATGTTGTTTAGTTTCCGTGCTTGTCAGTGTCGCGCGCTTGGATTGAGTGCCCGAATGGAATTAGGTTGTTGTCTTCAGGGCGGCGGGCCCGAGAACGTTCAGCTGGCGCTGGACCTGATCACGTTCGAGCCGCACCTGCGGCGCGCCATGGCGTGGGTGTTCGGTGGCACGCTGGTGTGCCGCGACCTGGAGACGGCCAAGCGCGTGACGTTCAACCCGCGCGTGCGGCGACGCTGCGTCACGCTCGACGGGGACGTGTTCGACCCGCAGGGGACGCTCACCGGCGGCGCCCGGCAACAGGTACCCGACGAACAAGATAACTTACACACATTTATTTAAACTTAACTACGTATACAAATAAGGTCGGCCTTCGACCCAAATTCGAAATGTAATTTTTTTTTTTATAACGTTTGAGTATATTATTTTTTACGATCCCAAATAATGCTGCAAATAACTTTTTTTAGGGTTCCGTACCTAAAGGGTAAAACGGGTTTACAAATGGTGCATACAAATCTAAACCCATGGTCCTTCGAGCTCAGTTTTACATATTCAAACAAAGAGAATTTCTTCGAATGTACTCTTAAAGTATTGATGAAATGTCACGAGATGCCCGCCTAATCACCCACCAGGGTAGGCCGTGGCCTGGCAGTGGGATCTCAAAGACGGATGCAGACAACAATCGACTGCGGAGAATGTACTCCGTCGAATGGCTCTTTTGAAATACTTCACTGTTATTTTATAGCGATATTAGACCGGCGACTCGGTTGTCCGTTTTCCAGGGAGGGTCGGTGCTGGCTCAGCTGGTGGAGCTGCGCGAGGCGGAGGCGACGCTGGCGGCGCGTGAGGCGGCGCTGGCGCGCGACACGGCGGCCCTGCAGCACGACCAGAAGATTTTCGACGACTACCACGCGCTGCAGCAGCGGTCAGTCCCGCCACTACCCCGGCCACTCGCGCGCAATATTCGCCTGCTCGCCACGGTTCGCTACTGGCCCACCTGATTTGATCTGACGCGCCGGAGACGGAGTACTTAGGAAAAACTGTCTTTGAGCGCGCAAAAATGTGATAAAGCTAGAATATGGATGCGTCGTCTGGTTCCACGAGTATAATTTAGTCAATACGGGATGACGTCATTAATATTTAAAATTTTCACTTGCTCTGTATTCCACCTGATCAGTTCCGTGATCAGACTTGTGTGAGGATGGAGAGTGAGGCACAGAGGATCAAAAATGAAAAGTCGGTCAATAGGTGAAATTAATTTTGTGTTGATCCTGGTCCAGGAAGCTAATACGAGACTGTGGTGGCGTTTATAATGACTAACTGCTCGGTACGCGAAATTCAACATATTTAGGCGAACATACATTTCATAATATGTCAAGCTCTAGTCGCAGTTAATATAAGTGCTGATACATGGTTCCATAAAAATTGGTATATTCCATATAATCACACATGTTTGTCCTGAGTGGGAATCGAACCAACGCGCTATTGCCTTTGAAGCAGATACAGTACCAAGCCAACGGGGCAGTCAATCTTTGATGGCGCTTTTGAGGGAATTTTCGTTCGTGATAATCACAGACTAAGAGCATGATGGCAGATGGCGTACAGTACAGGTGTGCACTACTGCCCGCAGGTACGAGATAAAGTCGCACGAGCTGGAGGTGGTGCGGTCGCGGCTGGCGACCACGGCGCACGGGCAGCTGCACGACGAAATAGAGAGCTTGGAGAAACAGGTTACTTTATTGTTATATATACAACGATATGCAATATAACTACAATTTCACTTATATTAATGTTGTTTGGTAATTTTTTCTTAATCTAATTATTATGATCTATCATCTATTCTATGTCATTGAGATGTGCTTCTAATTTTTTTAAATTAAAAACAGAAGACAAATATTCAAAATACTCCTTACCACGGCGTGGGTCAGGTGAATGTGAAATAAATAAATGATATGATACTAAATTTAAAATTATATTTAAAAAAGTAATATGTTGCCATCAGGTGAAAGAGCTGACCGAGGCGTTGGAACGCGACAAAGTGCTTCAGAAGGAAGCCGCGGCGAGGGCCACCGAGCTCGAGTCCAAGGTCAAGGACATCAAGGGACACCGGGAGAGGTACGCACGGAGCTGTAGAACGGTGTGGAGCAATCAGCGGGCTCACCCGTGACTTTTTTCTGAACAAAATCTGTTTTTGGAGCCAGATTGAAATTCGATAAAAAAAAAAACTACTGGCGCGTGTTGACATTTAAACCGACTCGTATGCCGTGACGGCAAACGGCGTGACGTTATGACCCTTCTACGCCACTTCTCGTGATTCCCTTTTGTGTGTGGGCGCATGTACTTCGTTGCTACTCCATGTGAACTGTTTGCTGTTTAAATGTCCAACAAAAAACGTCAATGTCAAGTGGTTGACTTGTTAACTTTTTATTTTGAATGTAGAGGGGCGAGTTGTTGGATGAAAACCCCCTGATTTTATGAGATTTTGTGGTCAAATATGTACTTATTTAATTTGGAATGGGAATCGAACTCCAGTTGAGGTTGCTTGCATACATTTTTAGGCAATTAACATTGATTATCTTTGGGTATCTCGAAGCTCGATCGGGTGTGGTATGATAGCCTTATTCAGGTATTTCCTTCGTAGGGCAAGCTTGCTGGTTTGTAAGTGTGGATAGACTTGGTGTAGAATAGATAGATACCAGTGGTTCTGCTGGGGTTCATGTTCTTCAGGACAGTGCTGCAAATTAAAGATCTGGTGAAGCAGTACCTCTTTAAGTATTCTACCAGTTATCTTTGCTTAGTTTGGGGCAGATGGTGCTGTGCGGAATGTCCTTAAATATCAAGAAAGTCCGCCAAATAAAATGCACCCGTAAGAAGCCGGGGCAGGTTGCTTGTTGACAATAGTTGATGTAAAAGTTATTGGGATCCGTCAGAGAGTTCAAGAAAGCGGAGCAAGACTTGAAGAAGGCGAAGAAGGCGGCGGAGGAGCACGGCACGAAGTGGAAGGAGCGCGAGCAGGAGGTTGAGGCGCTGCGGCTGGAGGCGGGCGAGCTGCGGCGCGCCGAGGAGCACGGCGCCGCGCAGCGGGACGCCGAGACCCGCGCGGCGCGCGACCTGCGGGACTCGCTGCAGGACTTGGAGCGGGAGCTCCGGGCCCATGCGGTGAGTCTACTCTACCACGCGGCACCACGAGCTGAACACTACTACGCGAGATCTATTAAGCCGAGAGCCGACTTGAATTAACGGAAGTTACGTACAGCGAGGATATGGAACTCTCTGCGTCTGTAATTCCCGCGAACTACAATTTAGGTTTCTTTTTTTATTGTTTTACCACAGCTCACTTGATGTTAATTGAAGGTGTGGTCGAGGATGGTAAACACATCTAGCCTGTAACTGGTTTGGCGGCAGATTTTCAACTTGAGGGTGGTAGCTAGCCAGCCGAGTACTAGAAAGTACCCTACAGCCACGCTATGGTTTCCTCACAGCTCAAACTAGGTAAGCGTGATCCATATTAGAACACGGCCAGCTTAACATCAGGCAGGGCGTGGTCAAAAGTAAATCTATATTAAAAAAAAATAGCAAATTGTTAGATGTGATGTTCAAGAAGATTAGTTTGCGTTTGATCAGCCGCGCAATTTACATATTCTTGTGAGCAGATGTGAATTCTCACTCGGTGGTTGTAGGAAGCGTCGAAAGCGATGCGGACCCGCATCGAGCGGCAGAAGGAGGAGATCGCGTCCCGCAGCGGCGCCGTGCGCAAGCACCTCGCGAAGAAGGAAGCCCTAGCGAAGGCCGCGCGTGAGGCGGCGCTGGAGGCCGAGAAACTGGCGCTGGACGTCACTGAGATGCAGGCGGAGGTCGAGCGCTGCCAGAAAGAGGTCGGTACCGGTGGTGGCTGTCGGCCCATACTGATGTTTTGGGAAGTGTTAGTGTGTCTACATTTGATGGTGTTTGCCTGCGATATCGTTCAGCGGCGACTTCGTAGTCCAGATTTAGACCAGTTAGATACCTTTTCTGTATGACACGTATATTTTCTCTAAGGTATCTGAGCAGCGTGGAGATGGGTTAAAAGATAATCTATACTTCGGTTCTTTAAAAATATTTGTCCATGTAAAATTACAATAATACAATAAGATGTTCAGTGCTACTTAGTTAAATAAGTAATAACGTATTGGTTTTCACGTAATTATGAAATTTACTATCACCTTGCTATGTTTTTCTTAGATTACCATTGTTTAATTTTTTTAACTGGAGTATAGGTTAAAATGAAATTAGTCCCGATCGGTTACGGATATATCAGATTGACAGATGTCAAATGTCAGATTGACGGATGATAAAATATCGATTGATAATAAAAGAGCGCAAGTTTCATGACTGTTCCTTATTTGTGATCAACACGTTTAATTTGTGTGTGTGTGTGTGCGAGTGCGGCTAGTGAGCGGGGTGCGGGGTGCGGTTCGCAGATGTCGTCGCTGGAGCGCGAGCACGCGTGGATCGCGTCGGAGCGCGAGTACTTCGGCGCGGCGGGCGGGCTGTACGACTTCGAGGCGCGCGGCGCGGCGGGCGCGGGCGCGCGCCTGCGCTCGCTGGCGGCGCACCGCGACTCGCTCGGCCGCGGGCTCAACGCGCGCGCGCACACGCTGCTGCACCAGCAGGAGGAACAGGTGCGTGCGCCTCGCCGGCCTTCGAACTCGCCGTACATACCTACCTTCATAACCACAGCACAGTGAAGTCCAACGAATACCTATTGTTTTTTTTTTTAAATCAGATTATAAAGCATACTTGCTGCGAGACAGGCTCGGCCAGAATGCTGCGACCAACTTGGAGTCGTGTTGTTGTTTGTTGAGGACAGTTGTTCTAATTGATTCATTCCGAGCGCACTGCATGGTAAAGTGCTATACGAGTATGTCATTCGGTGTTGCAGACTAGGCAGTCGAGTAATGGATTTTCCCATTAAATAGGAAATCTGAAGGCTCAACAGTATCATGCCTGCCTACAATATTGTTATTTATCCAGGGGTGTGTCATGGGTGGGGCTGATTTGTTCGATACCAAATACCGTTTGATCATGTCAAAATATTTCTCAAATTTAGTATGACTTCGCGATTTTAACAATATTTATTATAATGTGTATTAGACAGTATTGTGGGGAATTTATATGTATACCATCGATCGTTGCTTGTTTGGCCAGAACATCAACTGTCTCAGTTCCATTGAGCCCTACGTGTGAAGGAATCCATTGTAGTGTAGTCTATGTGTGGTGCACTGGCTATGTGTGGGTCGATACACGGCGCCGTGTGATCGCAGTATGCGGAGCTGATGCGCAAGAAGCGCATCGTGGAGGCGGACCGCGCCAAGCTGGTGCAGGTGATGGCGGAGCTGGACGAGAAGAAGCGCGTGACGCTGGCGGCCGCGTGCGCGCAGGTCAACCGGGACTTCGGCTCTATGTTCTCGATGCTGCTGCCCGGCGCCGAGGCGCAGCTGCTGCCGCCCAGCGGCCAGGAGGTGCTGGACGGGCTCGAGGTACGACACGCTTATAGCCGTGATTACCATTCTGCTGCATATAGTTGGCTCATAAGTTATTGGAACTGTAATGATGGACTCCTGTACTCGAGGCGTTGACTCGGTGGACAGTCCGCCACAAAATAACAACGCTTAACAAAATAAAACAACCCGAACAGTAGTCCGATTGACGAGTGCCATGTTTTTATACGATGTATTGGTTAGTATTGTAGCCGCCCCGCGACGTGTCTGTAACTGGTCGGGTTGGTGCGACTGCAGGTGCGAGTGGGGTTCAACGGCACGTGGAAGGAGTCGCTGGGCGAGCTGTCGGGCGGGCAGCGCTCGCTGGTGGCGCTGTCGCTTGTGCTGGCCATGCTGCTGTTCAAGCCGGCGCCGCTCTACATCCTGGACGAGGTGGACGCCGCGCTCGACCTCTCGCACACGCAGAACATCGGCAACATGCTCAAGACGCACTTCAAGCACTCGCAGGTGATCCCCGCGATAGATCCGCAGCGCCCGCTCGGATAATAAAAAAGTTGGTATGGCTGGTGGCCATCCCTAGTGTCAGGGTTGATATGTCGCCCGAAAACCCCTGCGATGGTTTGACGCTTGTTATTATTGTGTAAAAATAAACGTTGCAAGGGTCGAAACAAGCGTAGCGCTCAGTTATAAATGCCACTCAGAGTCACGAACCCAAGTAGAAATGAAAAAGTGGTAGTGGAAGTTTTGACAAATGATTTAGCTTCGATGTTTTAGTACTAACAACAACTGCTCTGTATATTTCTCAATATTTCAGATTGTAAAAAAATCTTAAATCGTTTGTAATTTTTGTTTCAGTTCATAATAGTGTCCCTGAAGGACGGCATGTTCAACAATGCGAACGTTCTGTTCCGCACGCGGTTCGTGGACGGCATGTCCTCCGTGCAGCGCACCGTCAACCCCAAGCGGTAACTGCCGCCAGCCCCGTCCACTCCTCGCAGTCCGTCAGGATCCCAAGAGTGTTCCTAACATACGCATTTACAATTGAAATAATATGTGTAGTGCAACTTTGCTTAGTTTGAGGCTAGATGGCGCTGCGTGACGACTTTCGCCCGGTATTAAATATTCATGAAACGTCCGTTTCGATCTCTGTACATACATTGAGCTCATATTAAAACTTATAAATAGTATTTGCACGAACTACTTGCCTACAAAATTTCATGTAGGCGAAATTGACGGTTCGCCGCTTATCTTCGAAATATATACTACAGACACACATACAAATAACGATTTGTTGAAGTAGATTGGGACGCCTTCTCTTGTGCCAATTTTATTAACAGACATACATACCATTCCGTACCATTGAGTTTCTTTTATCTGCGTTCCACCCAGGCCCTTGTGGCTGGCATCCACGACCGCGGCCGCATTACAAAGATAAGTTTCTGACTTTGACTCGGAGCGGTCATTATCCCAATCAGCTGACGATTGAACTATATATGTACATAGTATTTTTTAAATAATTTAGTTACGGCAATTATTAACTATTAAGTTTCTTAGTAATATTATTCACATAATTATAAGTACCTGGATGACCTAGCTTTGCTCGGCTGAAAACACAGATAAGACGACGTTTTCTAAAAATTTAACCTAGCTAGATCGATTTATCGCCCTCGAAACCCCCTGCATACTAAATTTCATGAAAGCCGTTTCCGAGATTTGGGTTATATATATACATATATACAAGAATTGCTCGTTTAAAGATATTAGATTACATAGATTATTGCAAATAATTTTGTAATTAGTACTAAGCCAGCTAGTTGTAAAGATGCCCGTGGTACATAACCCTTAGATAGGTAGCGGACGAGTGTCGTGAGACAGTGAGTAGGTACTTGTACAGGTCCATTGCTTTTTTAACAATGGTATGTTTATTATCTTCTGAGAAGTATAAAATATAAAGTTTATTCTGATACCACAGCTTTGTTTTACTGAAGTCCTTTCCCGTCCACAGTTCCTCACCCGTCTTTGTCTTCATATAAGATAATTGTATGACGTCGTGCTACGGAGTACTTCAATATATTTTAAACAACACTGCCTTAATACCTCATTTGATTGTAGCTTTGTTTCTTTAGGTTCGATTCCCGCTAGGGAACATTGTTATTTGTTCGGTGTTCGGGTCTTTCAAATGTACTCGTATGTATGTATATACAGGAAAAAATATACAAGTATTCTATCAGGTATCTGGTTCCCATTGTACAAGTTTGCTTAATGTGGGGCTAGATGGCGATTTGAGAAATCAATACAATATTAAAAAAAACCGTAACGTTACAGATGTGTTCAAAGGTGACGGTGAGCAACCATCAGGCGAACAGTCTGTCTGTTTGCCACTCTTTATAAACCAACCAACGATGGATTCAGACAGTAATTTCCAAAGATCCGCTGCAGTATTGTCGTGATAGATAGATAGATAAATGTATTGTTCACACCACAGACTAACTAAACCAATAGAAAAATATAAACAAAATTCGGCATTCTCGCTATAAGCGATCTCTTTCAGATAACCTTACGATTTAAGATATATTCATTTCGTCTAATAATAAATCAGTTGTTGACATTCACTTGTTGAGAAAATACAAAATATTAGTAGTAAGATTTTAGAAGTAAATATAATTATAAGTATAATTTTTATCGTTAAATGAGATACAAGCACGGGAGCTGGCGACAAGCAATAGTTCGCTAAGCTACAACATTGTTTGTTTAGTTATAGTATTTGGATGACCGAGCGTTGCTCGGTATTTTTTTTGGTAAATGACGTTTTCTAAAAATGAAACCTAGCTAGATCAATTTATCGCCCCCGAAGCCCCCTGCATACTAAATTTCATGAAAATCGTTGGAGCCGTTTCTGAGATTCAGATTATATAATAATATATATACATAGGTATACAAGAATTGCTCGTTCAAAGTTATTAGATTAAGGTACGCTAACTTTACAAGAAGTATGATTAAGTATACATATTTTACTTAAGCCAACGTATCTATTTAACAAAATAAACAGTCCATTAGGTAGAAATATAGTATAGTTATACAAATTGCAAACAATATTTAAACTGCTCTAATAAAGACACTACTATTAAATACAACCCGATTGTAGCAGGTAATGCATTCGACAATCGTACACGGCTGTACAGTAACGCAAACGATATAACGCCATGTTAAGATATAAGTATTTACTTAGTAAAGCTGCCGTACCGCGCGTGTTGTCTCGCGGGGCTGCCGCGGGGTGCAGGCATGCGGAACAAAGGAATAACGGCGGTCTCCGCGCGCCGCGGGGACGGAGACTACTCGAGCACCGCCCCGCGCCGTCTCCACGCGCGCATCCATCGCGGTAAGAATTCTATTACGTTCGCACTAT